>SMYM01000001.1:1290392-2580784 GCA_005959805.1 Elsinoe ampelina
CTGCAAAATCTTGACACAAGACTCATCGTCCCAGTCGTGAAGCACGCTATGTAAGTAATATGCTTTGGCTTTGACGGCCTGAGGCGTGAAGAAATCGTGAGCCTGCTTCTCGATGCTCTCGTCCAGATGCTGGATACCGGCAATGACCTCTTCACGGTCTTGTAGGACCACTCTCCCTCGGAGGTCTGGTACTGCTTTCACAACAGCTGTCAGGTCATGACCAAGACCTCCGCCGACGTCCACCAACACCTTCTCAGTAGGATTCGCATCCTTCAACACCCTGTCCTCGAAGGGGAAGAAGTTCAGCCAGCTTTCCTTGCCATCCCGGTACGCGCCCATGAAGTCGTTGAAACTGCCAATGAGCAGTGGATCTTTCGAAATGAACGGGAAGAAGTGCTCTTTCGTTCCGAATGCTTCCTGTAATGGAGCATCCACTGGGTCGGCAGGATTTTGATAACCTCGATCTCGTAGATAATCGGAGATTTGCCAAGTGGACCTTGCCACAACATCATGTCCATAGATGATACCGCCTTTGTACTTGGCCTCCGTCAACGCATCTGAAAGTGGCGTAGCTACGTACTGATCCACGCCGCTTTCAGCAATTACATTGACCGACACCAGAAATGCTACAAGGCGTCGCACAAGCGCTGGGGATGCATTCTTGGGCGCAGCCAGGTCAGAGCAAGCCACCGGCCCCGCAGCGGATTTGAGCGTGGAGAATATATCGAGGTCGCTGGCTGTTCGCAGGACTGATGCTTTGAGCGGATCACTGTAGAATGTCTTCCAAATGCTCTGTGCTGGTGTTTCGATCGAGGCCGAGAGTTTGTACGATAGAGACAGAAGTCGCTGTTGAGCACCAGGAATGTTGTTCTGGACGTCCTGGTGTGCTCGTTGAATCGCAGCTATGATCAGAGGGATTTCCATGATATGCTGATTATGATCCACGACTGTTGTAATAATTCATGAAAGTAGCAAGTCTCAATTATACTTGCGAACTGCAGGCTGCTGCTTGACGTTGCTGTGGACCCCTCACCCATCCATGTAAGCACTAACCATCGACTTCACGGGTCACTCAGCGGCACCTCGTGTCCCGATCTGGCTTGACGAGACCACCAGAGGCACTCATACACATTACGTCTAGAATGAAATTATGTAGCAAGTGGCAGACACAGACAAAATACCTGCCCAACTACCGACGACGCTAATTAGCGGACATCCCCCACAATCGAAAGCCCCTCCACCTGTTCTCGACCCCACCTCACCTTCCCCAAACCTCACCTCCTTCTCCTCTCCAACCACAACCCGCAATCACCACGGAACCCCTCCGCATACAAGCCATAAGATGTCTCTACCACCCTCTCCCCGTCCGACCTCTCCTCCCTATCCCCATCATCACAACCAACCATGACCCCCCCACCCACCGCCATCGTCACCGGCGGCTCCTCCGGCATCGGCCTCGCCCTAACCAAACACCTCCTCTCCAAATCCTGGCGCGTCGCCATCCTCGATCTCCAACCACCTCTCGAGCCCCTCCCCGCCGACACCACCCTCTTCATCCGCACCAACTGCGCCTCATGGGACAGCACGGCCTCTGCCTTTGCCGAAGCCTGGAAATGGTGCCCACGGCTGGACTTCGCTGCCCTGAACGCAGGTATCGATGATAGAGATGATATCTTTGCTTCTATCGACACGACGACACCGCCGAGGAAGCCGAATATGCTCACGCTAGAGGTGGATTTGTTCGGGCCGTATTATGGGACAAAGTTGGCGGCGCATTATATGAGTCGGAATGAGCGCAAGGGGGGCAAGATTGTGATGACGTCCTCCGCGGCGGGGCTGAGGGGGGCGCCGTTTTGTCCGCAGTATTGCGCGGCGAAACATGGTGTTGTTGGGTTGGCGAGGGCGTTGGGGCCGGTGGCCGGGCAGGTGGGCATTACGGTCAATGCCGTGTGTCCGGCTTTTGTGGTAACGGGACTTGCGCCGCCGGGGCTGGTGGATGCGTTCAGGCAGGATCAGATTACGCCGATGAGCACCATGTTGAGGGCCTTTGATGAGCTGGGTCAATTCGATCAGGTGGATGCGCCAGGGTGGGAGAAGGCAGGGAGAAATGGTGAGATTGTGGAGGTGAGTCTGGGGAATCTGTACTGGAGGGAGCAATTGGAGATTGCGGATAAGGGACCGGAGGATCCCAACGATAAGAGTATGGCGGCGTGGGGGACGGTGTATACGGATAGGAATAGAAAGTTCGCGGCCGAGGAGTGGGAGAAGAAGGTGGAATAGCCTAGGTGGGTGTCAATCATAAGTTTCAACACTACTACCCACTAGAATGCTTGCTGGTAGGAATCAAGCTGCAATAATGGAACCGCTAGCAGTATCGCTCGAATCCAACTGCTATGTATGATCATGGCACGCGCGGTGCCAGTCTGACCTGACTGCCGCTGCCCTGGAAGTCACCCTTTGGCCATCATCCTCATACAGCCATTTGACAGGTCATGTTCAGCCTCCTCAGGCATATGGACGCATCAACTTCTTCCTCTTCTTCTGGGGCACACTCTGCGGCGGGTCGCTCTCCTTCGCCCCTTTGCCTTCCAAATATTCCCCAACTGCGTCACAAAGATACCTCTCCTCTGACTCATCGCTCCGACGGCCAAAGGCCATGATGAGAATCTTCGCCATCGAGGGCACTGAGCCGACCACATCGCCAAGGAGGGAAACCTTGTGCGCGGGAATCTCCAGCCATGCGGCGATGATCAGCTGCTGTAAGGTGCACTTCTCCGGAGTCTCATCAAAGGCCATCTTCAGTGTCGGGATTGGCAGCTTCTGGAGGTCCGTGGCACGGGAATGGAAGTTCGCGATGATGGCATCCTTGAGCTCGACGATTTGAGTGTGATCCGCGAAAATGTAGAGCTCCACCAGGTGAGTGTCGTGGTCCCCCGTGAGATAGCCTTCCCATCCGGTGCTGACCATCTGACTACGGAAGAGCCACTCGAGGAAGATGCCGAAGATGAGGGGAGACTCTTCTGGCAGCTCAACTTTGTCCTCCGTCGCTTCCTTCCAGTCTCCGCTGAGGGCCGCCTTGAAGAAGGGACTGATGGTGGAGAGCATGACTGCTGGGACCTGGAAGATGTCCTCTCCTTTTCCAACGACGAGGGTGGTGAGTCTCTTGTATTTGTTGCTGCGAGTTGTGATCAGAACACCATCGAAGACAGCAGCCATGGTAGGACTTACATGCATGCCTTCTCCTTCAATTTGCGCTGCTCGTCGTTTTCTCCGGCATAGGAGGGCTCTGGAACGTCTTTCGGCATCGGCAATATCTCTGGGTCTGTAGGTGGCGTCATGCTATCGGATGGATAGGTGAAATACTACGTCCCAAATGAGAGGAAGAAAATGAAAGCGGGCAGGAAAGTTGGGTTTGAGGAAGACGATTCTGGTGAAGTCTCGATCCAAAATCACATGTCACTTGGAGCCGGGGAGTACCTGTTTCCTATTTCATGCATAACATGGCAGCAAGATGTTGCATCTCTGTCTTTTGGAAAGCGAGGGAGAAGAAGGTGGAGTAGTGTAGTTAGGCTTGCCTTTCTACGTTTGATATCCACCGCTTCCATTCTCCTCAGACCTACACACTCCGTGACCTTAGCTACACGTCGCCACAGCGCACATCTCCCCAATCTTCCTCTCCGCCTCCCTCACCCTCTCCACCATTTACAGCATCAGACCAAGGTATAGTGATCTTCACGTCGAGACCTCTTCTCCTGCTTCGTTGGCTCTTTCTCCTGACTCATTGGGCCCTTCTCCTGACTTATTGGCCCCTTCTCCTGACTCATTGGCACCTTCTCCCTGTTGTCGACTGTCCTTTAGACTCTCTCGAAGTCGGTTCATTGCGTCCTCCAACGCGTCTTCCTGGATGTTGGTGAGATTTGCAAGGATCGCTTTGACTAGCAAAATAACGCCATGCGGATGCTCTTTGCGAAATCATCCACAGCACTTCTTGATACACCGAGCCAGGAACGGTGAGAACCAACGCTTATGGCCCTCCTTACCAGGCCAATCCCCCAGGAAAAAGTGCAATGTTTGAGTGAGGGTCCAATTTACGGAGTAACCTATGAAGAAGAGGGTGGCCCACTTGCCGTAATCTATGGCGTCTTTAGGGCAATGGCTTGCTTGCTCTGCGGAAATGGTGAGCACAATAGGAGTCGGAGCAGGTATAGGTATCGTAGAGGGATAAGTGGGAGTCGGACAGGAGTGAGGAGGAGTCGGACAGGAGTAAGGAGGAGTCGGACAGGAGTGAGGAGGAGTCGGAGAGGAGTAAGGAGGAGCCGGAGAGGAGTGAGGAGGAGTCGGAGAGGAGTGAGGAGGATTCGGAGAGGACTGAGTAGATGTTGGACAGGGGTGAGTGAGAATCGGACAGGATTGAATAGAAGCCGGACGGGAGGTGACGGTAGTGATGTATACAGCGACGGGGCTGTCTTCGGGTGTTGCGGACATGTCGAAGCAAACTACCCACACTTCCGTTGTAGCACAGATCGAGGAGAGCAAAGGCTGGCCTGAGAAAATGGAACAAGCCTGCGGGTCGTGTAGGTTGAATGGAGGGAATCTGGGACGGAAGATGGTAGAGCAGGTTGACGGTGGTAGCGAGGAGAATGCAGTGGCTTGCGAGGACAACATGGTGACCAGTGAGATCGAGGCAGGCGAGGAGATTGCGAGCGAGACCGAGCAGAAGATGACCAAGACTGCGAGCGACACAAGATGCAGAGGATTCATTTTGAGCGTGTGGTGTTTGCCTGCTATAGAATGCGTTAGGAGATTTCTATCAGTTAAGGATGCGTCAACACTGACAGAGAATGACAGATGATTTGTGACGCGAGAGTTGTATGTGAGATTGTAAGAAGGATGTGTAAACACTCGTCTTAGTTGAGGTCTGAACTTCCTTCGCCACTCTTTCTGTTTCGGGAAATCTCGTCTCGTCCTTGCCAACTCCATTAGAACGGGTTCATATATGAGTCCTCGCTATGAATCCTGCTTGTGCTTTGCCTTCGCGTACTCTATCTCTTGTTCTTTCCTTTCATCATTTCCCGTCGCAGTCTTTCCCTTCGCATACTCTGCCCCCCGTTCTTTCCTCTCGTAGTTTTCCTTCGGCTTCATGTCTCTCCCGAGGTTGTCTTCTTTCCCTTTGTCTCGTGTAGTCCCGAAGACTACTTGGCCTGGTACAATTCCAAAACATCGGCAGTCACTACACAGTCTATCATGCTCTGCTATAAGCCCAGTAATGCAGCCGATCTTCCAAGCATAGGCGAGAGAAGTTGTCTTTCCCCAGGTATGCTTACATGGGTAGTAAGGCTCCTCAGTGTAATGCTTTATGTCCCTACGCTCCTCGCTTTGAGTAAGCTGAGAGATGTTCCGTGGCCTACCAAGTGCAGTAAACCGTCTGCTATTGAAGCATTGTGTAACAACTTCGCGGAGAGTACACGTACAATACGAGTCTTCTCGGATGCTGCTAAAGCGAACGAGAGCCCGTTCAACGTAGCTAGAGGCAACTTCGCCATTGCTAGCACTCTGCCTAGCGTAGTCGCAAGTGAGGTAGTACTGCGGTCTCGTAGCACCTATCTCGTAGCTGTAACCGTAGTATGTATTCCTGCCAGTCGCGTAATAGAAGACAGAGAAAGTGGTTGTCGTCGAGGTGTTGGAATCTCGAGGCCTAGAGTATACGCGAGTCCAGACCTTTCCGGAATCGGGAAGCCCAGGCTGATCCATGACAATCGTCCGTAGAACGTGCAAGTATGCAAGGAATGTAGGAATTTCTGTAGATCCTTAATCTGAAGACATTTTAACACTTCGATTGCAAAAGTCTAAACTCGAGAAGCTGGGGCTAAGAACAAAGCTCATTCGGTCTGTCGCGCCGCCAACCAAATGCATCCTATCGTCACGTTGCTTTTTTATTATGCAGCTTGTCAGTGGACGTGTCAGCTTAGCGCGAGAAAGTGACATGTGACGGCAGATCGGGACGGATATCCACCGATAAAATCAATCATACTGATCTTCAGTCCCCAATAGACTCATACGTGTCTAGGCCATCGGTAGATGGTGGGTGGTCCAAGAGCGTGGCAGATCGAGGTTTGTCAAGTTCACTAGATGTACCTGGCAAACAAGTGAAGAGGGACGCTTTCTGAAGTCCCACGGGGGTAAAGGATAGAGTCCCCATGTTCGGATGTGTCATTCCAGGGGACCATTCGTACCATGTCCTCGCCTGTAGACCCCGGTGGCCGAAAGCAAGGCTATACCTCGATCCGTGGGCTTACCTCCAGGGACATTACAGACTGGCATATGTATAGTTACTACGCTCTACTTGAAGTGTGACTGTTGTAGCCTTGGTGATGTCAAGTCGCAAGCAGATATATGAACGCGTACTCAACTGACTATGTCCTGTTGTAGCAGCACCGTAATTTTGTCGACTAATTCTCAACCCTATTTGCCCACAAACCATACCATGCACGCTCCAAGTCGCCACGTCCCCAAATAAATCAAAGGGGTGTCTCGTCTTCAAGATACGCTGACACTGAAGCGACAGGCGAGCGTATCACATTCCCCGCTCTCGCCAACAGGTTTCTCACCAGGTGACCAGCAAGCTTTGGCACTCCTTGCAGCATCTCGTCGGTCATAACCTCAGCCTTCCCACTTTGGATCCACGCGTCGATGATGAGGCGCTGGAGTGGTGAACTTTCTGGTAGACTTTCGAAAGCTATCCTATGAGCTTCCACCGACATTTTTGGAATGAGGTGATGGCGGAAATGCACCACTTTGACGATGTCATTCTTCAATAACGTGATTTGAAGTCGATCGGCGAGGACATAAACGCGGACGAGCAGTTATAGATCGGGGTCGAGGCTCTTGGAAGTGGGTCCTTTCGGGAAAAGCGTACCAGAATAGGCCCAGTCGACGAAGATGGCGAATGTCGTCGAGTCGTCGTCAGGTAGCTCGATCTTCTTTGTCTTCGATTCCACCCACTGTCCCTGGTGAGAATCTCCTTGTCGACGATAAATTCCCTCTCCCCACCTCCAACCACAACCTTGACTACATCCTGGAAGTGACTGCTATCGTGGTCAGCACACTCGATGCCGTTGCTGGTCACTTGCCACACTCACATGAAAGCGTTTGAGAGCTTGTTTCGGATGCTGTTAGGATATAGCACCACTCCCGTTGACAGCAGACACCCTACCCAGATTTGTTGTGCATCCGATTTCGCTGGACAGACATGAATCAAATCTCCTCCACTATCGGAAGATACGACTGCTATTAACCGTTTTGGTTACATGTTGAGCGACATCATCAACGCAATAACAGGTCTACCCTCGACGTTCCGAGATTTGAAGCTTCTTGGTCACACTTTGAGTCCAGTCTGAAGTAATTAGCCAGGACTGTAGAAGTAGACACAGTAGTCGAAACTCACCAATTACCTGTGATCATGATAAATCGAGGCTAGATAAGGTGTAGCGTTCTCCACGGGGTTACGAAGTCTACATCGGATGCCGAAGCTCGCGTATCGGCAAAGTATTGCGTAGTAGATACAACCCTCGATGTAGCCATTACGAACTTATGTAGGCTGCAGGGGTACCATTACCGTCATATTGATAGAGACTGTATTGAGACTCTACAGGTATACACTGCAGGCCTTGGATGTGGTTGCCAACAGCGGATCGCTGTATACATTCGACTGTACCACTGATATTCCTGCTCATCATCCTCATTCTTCCACCTCTAGTAACCACTATCCCGCTTCACAACGACGTCCCTGCTGAAGACTAAGTCCGAATCTTATCTTCATCGCCTATGACTCTCTTTGGGTTCTTTAAGAGCGCAGATCGTAGACCATGCCGTGTCACTTCGTGAAACTTCATCACAGATACCTCAGATACTTTAAAGATGAAGGAATAGCGGGCCATCTGCTGCGAAGCCAAGATGGCACAAGTAATGGACTGCGAGTCGGTCCCAGCCCAGTGACCAGAGCATTGACGATCAATGTTGATTACATCTGTTGCTCCTCGGAAAGCGAACCATGCTGTCATGGCAGTAGTTCCAACACTGTGCCTCATAATGAGTTGCACTGCTGGCTTATACTGGGTGACTACAAGCGCGAACAGAAGTGCTCGAATTACAAGTCTATCAAGCATAGTGATTGTGATTCGTGGTGCTTTTTCGCATGAGATAGGGACTGGCCTTCGTTTGTAGTGTTGTGATGGCTCCAGCCTGGTGTCCTCGGGCTCCCGGTGATGGCGTAGAATTGCTGTAGCACGCTTGTGGTGCGAGACACACCGAGAACAAAGAGTAGTATGACTCGGCCAAGGAACGCTTAAGCTAATTTGTCCAGACTCCGAAAAGTCAGCGCTGTCGGCAGGGACTGGTGTTCGATAAGAAAAAGTTGAAGACAATGGTTCCGAAGCAGCGTGGTAGTTCCTGTCCACTTGTCGAACACGCCAAGAACCGGCCCACCCAATGATCTCACATTCATAACCTTGGAAGCGTAACCGTGCCGGCCGGTTCTCTTTAGGACTCTTGGCTGCGCCAAACACCAACCAGGCGTCCCCTGAGTCCTCAACTGGAACGGCGGGCACGCCTTCTTAGCATGGAGTCGCCAGTGTAAAACAAAGAATCGAGGAGGAGGCCTCTGAGGCCATTCAATAGGTGCTCCTGGTGGCAGCACGAGTCGTAGAATGCACCACGAATGGTGCCGATGAAGATGCCATGATCAAGGTGATCGACGAGGGTCCTAAAGAGCTGCGTGAAATCTATGGGCAGCTGTTGGCAACTTTACCACATGAAGAAGCGCAGAAGACCCGGCTCTAAGACACTTTCCTCGGCGCGGCATATTCCCACACCTCCCCCTCCTCCTTCCAACCATCTCCCGCTCCCTTCATCCAGTTCACACCCACCAGCGTCAAGCTATGCTTCTCCACAAAGGCTTCCGCCTTGAACGATCTTCGATCGACGAACTCCTCTCCTCCCACATCAGCCTTGCTCAGGGTCAAGCTCTTCGGCTCTTTGTACAGCAAGAAGAGGTAACGATGGGGCTTTGAGCTACACAAGTTAGTACAACATACGAAATGCAGGGTCATGATTGGAGGAGGGGGGATTTGGTAGTTCTTACTCGTCTTTCGGCCCAGGGGAGAGATACGCCGTTACCGCCTCAGTCGTCTGCTCGGCCGGACTTCCTGCCTTCAGACCTGGAAAGACCCAGTGTCGCCACCATGCGAACTTCGGGTCATCCGGAGTCGGAGCATCGGGATCAACCAGAAGAAGGGTATATGTCTGATCTGCTGAGGCTCCTTCCTGCACGCGGGTCAGGCCAATGGACACTAGAGCTGTCCCTGCGGAGGGAATGACATACCTCAGCAGCGAACGACACAGTGGGAGTGATCTTCGCCTCGCTGACCCTGACTAGGTTACCTTGCTTGACTTGCTTGTCGCCAAAGGTGATTCCCAGCTCGGTAGTAGGCTGGAAGGACTTTGGAATCAGGGAGACTTCGCCGGCCTTGATGTTGACCTTCTCCAGGGAGGCTAGCAAGTCGGAGGCGTGGGTGCCGATGGAGGACATGTTGAGATTAGTCTGTCGATAGATTTGGTAGATTGTGGCTGCTACAAGGGCCACGAAGAGTGGTATCAAAGGACGGGTAAAAGCCAGGATCTGACTGATGGACTTCGATTCCAGTCTGCTGGCTTCGCTTGTCGAGAGGAGAGAAGTAATGCAGACATCTCGATTCCTTTACTCATCATTCTGGGCATTGATGTCGTTGATAATCAAGGCGGAAGAATTGTGGCACCTATAGACTTGGCTGTTGGGGGAATCTCGACTGTGATTGGTGGAGCCGCACATCAACAAAAGGACTGCGGCCGACTTCACATCGTGGACGGCTTGTCATTCGCCATGTTCAATTTGTCTCACATCTGCTCACATTTGGCCCTGGTCATGTCAAGTCTGTGTATATGCAATGTAGCTATGCTAAGCTTCGTATCCTGTTCTATGTCTCATCCTGTCGTGGGCCGGATATGGCCAAAAGTCATCAAATGTCATCATGCCGGTAACGTTGTCCAGTATTCTTCATCTCATCCCGGGTCGCTCATCAAAACCATCTCGGCTTCCTAAGAAGATGCCAGTTGGACTTCGTCACGAGGAGCCTTGTCTCTCTTCCTGTACCATTTCTTCTCTGTCTCCGTTGTCGTTGGCCGCCCGCCGCTCAAGGGTAGCGACAGGGAGGGGTGAGCTTGTGATCATGGTAGACACAGCTGGCACGGTTGAGAAAGACACCACGATGCGCGACCCCATTCATCCTGTCATCCTTCATACCCTGGACCACCTTGAGGAACAACCTCGGAGCATGAATCAGCATGAACTCGCCCATGTTGCGAGATGGCATGCGCTCGATGGTGAAGTCGATGAAGAAGCGCTGCAGGCTGCAATTCTCTGGGAGTCCGCCGGTGAAGGCTTCCTCGAGAGCCATGACACACATGGCAAGGCCGGGCTGGTCGAATGCGGCTCGAGTGGCGTCCATGACGGCGTTCTTGAATGGCTCGCTCATGACTTCTTCGCCGTACTTGTAGAGCTCGATCAAAAGCTGGGCGGTCTCGATGCCGGTGGTGGGGAGGGGGATCTGGGGTCCGCCGATCTTGTTGCCTTGGACCCAGGCCATGAAATAGCCAACGTGGAAGAAGTCGCTCTCTGGTAGCTGGACGGTGATGAAACCGGTCTCTTCGTTGCGTACAGCCCACTTCGTCTCGTCCATGGCTTTGCGGAAGAAGTCGCTGGAGTTGTGGACAGTCGCAGCTGGAAGGATAATGGTGTCCTTCTCCTTCCCAATCACCAACACAACCTGCACACCGAAGTGGCGCCTCCTGTGAAAGGTCAGTGTTGTACTGGTACATCAGTTGTCAAGTCGCTGGACTTACAACTTGGCACGAGCCACTTCTTTGTTCTCCATCAAGCTGTCTTTCACGAAAGGCTTGAGGGCGTCCTTGCAGAGCTGAGTCTCCTTGAAAATTTGCGCTTCTTGTGCATTCGCGGGAGCAGCCTCGAGTCTACGCTTCTTGGGACTCACGCGGGTCGAAGCTGTGAAACGGCCATGGCCGTCGCGAGTGGCGCTGCGCTGTACGTCGGCTGGCATCGTGGCGACAGCAGGGATCAAATCTGCTGAGCCTGCCTGAGCTGGTGCTTTTGGGAAGGGGGCTGACGGCGATGATGCTCTCCGTGATTGGCGGTATGTTCGGTCCAAGAAGCAGGTACAGGCCGTTTATGAAGATCGGTAAGATTGATGGGTTGCTTGGGCGCAGCCTTCGTCGGCAATGCTCGTCAGACGGTAAGAACGTGTTGTGGTCGAGATTGGTAAAGGTGGTGAGAATCTTGATGTTCTTTATGTGATTTAGAATGTATGTGAATGGTATTGTGGCCGACTAGAATACCATTGATGATTATTGGCGCGTCGCGGCTAATAGCCGCCACCTTCACATGGCACAGGTTCAGAAACTGTGTTATTGAGTCTATTGTTATTCATTCGAGCTATCTGCTTTTGACTGTCATGAACAATCCACAGGAGAGATTTTCGTCGCATCCGCATGCATTGACCCAGCGAACCATCCATCCTGAGCATACTCCCAGCCGGCATCGGAGCGGAGGTCCGCCTCCCTCGATTCGGCCATCACCTTGCTTGGCCTGATTGCCCATAGTCTAATCTTGGCCAGTCGGGCAATCCTCCTCGTCGTCGTGCTCATGGTAGTGACAGGCGCCCCTTTCGCCGGTGAAGGAGGAGAAGTCGGTCGCACCCTTATGAGCGAGACATGCCTGGAGGACAGCCTCGGTCGATTCAACCCCGGCATACCTGGTGATCTCTCTAGCGCTCTTCTCGTTTCCGTAGATGACCCACCAGTGAACGATAAAGTCGTACAACATGGAGTTGTCCGCCAACTTTCTGGAGATGTCGTGGAATACGTTGACATTGAACAAACCCGGGTCGTCGCGTCTGGCGTAGAGCACATCCATGATGCAGGGCATGAGGTTGGTGGCGCCGATCATGTCTGCCAGGAAGTAAAGAGCGAGACAAATGTCCGTCGGCAAGTCGTAGTCGTGAATCTCGTAGACGCCTTGATCCTTGCCGGAACCAAAGTGACGGTAAAGCCACTGGAAGAAATGCTCGAAGACAGCAGGAGTGACTCCTTCCAGAATGACCACATTCTCCCTCTCAGGACTCCAGCAGTCCTTGAGAGCCGCAGCAAAATATCCCGATTCCTTCTCCAGAGCTGACTTGTGGATGTGGTAGAATGACTTCTCCTGATTGTGGATCAGGACAACGGTCACCATAGCGGTGAAGATGGTGCTATCAACATTAGTCGACAGGCAGGCAAGAACTACTGCAGAGGTATCTTACAGGCTTATGGTAGGGGATGTGATGCCCGTCCTGATCAAGGAATGCTCATCGCCCATGGTAAAGGTAGGCCCTTCGGTCTGGGTCGATGTGTTCTGGCAACCGTTTCCCTCCGCATTGCTGCGATTGCTGTCCGTACGATTGCCCTGATGAACGGAGAACGTTTCGCGAAAGCGGTGCCTAACGATCGCGCTCGATGCAGTGCCAGCAGACGTGCCCGCCGCCGCTTCCGAGTTGTTGTCACTCATATCGCTTGATTTTCTGCTTTCGATCAGCTCATCTGCAGCATGATCTGCAACGTTCAATGGACGTACCTACCCTTGGAGACGTCGAGGATGATATAGAGTTTGAAGCGGATGCTGCGTGTGATTACAACTGAAGTGAAGGTGGTAGAGAAGAGACACAAAGAGAAAATACATTTGGAGTATCTATGAAGTGAATAAAAGTGGATCTCTCGCCAGTCAGCTAAGCCGCGCCGTATAGTCTGATTGGTCAGTGGAGCCTTGTCTTCTTACGTCTTGCAAGGCATGAAGGCCATGTCGGCTTGGCACTGGCATCGAGGGGATCATTGCTGGCGTGAAGGCTTGGCTTCGAACGATTCTAGATTCTTGTCTGCGACCTAGTCGAAACACGATTAGGTGGCATGGAAGCATCGCCGCCCCCAGTATTAGGCAGAGTTCGATTGTTTTCAGCAGGTGACTGTGACAAAATGCCGTCGTAATACATGTCGGGTTCTCCTTGCCTGTTCGTGAAATTATTCAACAGGTGCAAGTGTGACATTGATGGTTGTTCGTTGCGAGCCTGGACTAGAAACTTTGCCGCAAGCTTTGTATGATATTCCACTGGTAGATCTTCGAGATGATCCTTGACGAATATGGAGTTGGGAAGGAATACCGCAGCGTCTAAAAGGAACTCCACGAGTTTACCATCATCAGGGCCGAGGAAAGCAGCTTCTCTGCTGCTGGAGTCAGCCAGTCCAGAAGGAAACGCTTTCCGAAGATGTATGCCATCACAAGACGCTTCATAGGTGCGTCTTGCAATTTGTCGGTCAAGACCCAAAGGTGGCAGGCGAGCTCGGCGGATAACGACATGTCTAGACCGGATCGTGGATTGGATACAAGCACATGCTTGCGATAGCAGCATTCGATGTAAAGATTGACGATTGTTGGGTCGTCGTCTGGCATCTCGATCGTCTTCTCCTCTCGTTCGAGCCAATCGTTCGTCATACAAGCTTTGAAGAAGTGGCTGGAACGAGCCAGGACTTTCGCGTGCACGAGGTATGTCTTTGCTTCATCCCCTGGACCGACGATGACAGAAATGACCTCGTCATAGTTGCCTCTGCGGACAGTGTCAGGTTACTTCACCTGCTGCCCGTGACTAAGAGATACTCACCCTGCCGCTTTGGTCCAATCGGCGATTGATATGTCTCGATGGTCGTACGCCTGCATTATCTTCTTTTTGATATTCCTCGGCTGAGAGTCGTGCAATTCCGCCTCTGCTTTCCGCTTCTCAGCTGCTGTCCTATCATCCGCCATGGATATGCGTGGGGGGAATTGAGGATCTGGGTAGTAATGGACTGAGCAGAAGGCTTCTTCTTGACAACCTTTCCAGCATGGGAGAGAAGGACTCGCTTTATTCTTGACGGATGCGGCTTTCAAGGCGGTCAGGTTGCAATGAAGTTTGAAGTGGCGGTTGGCCCTTTGTTGCGGTGTGCTACTAGCTTTGTGGGTACCGAAGCGAGCAGACTTCCTTTCACTTCTTCTTTCATTTCTTCTCTACAGGCTCATGCCAATTGAGAGCCTTTATATCGAGTGGACCTTTGTTGGGATTGCGTTGCAAGAAGTACCGAAGTACGGAACCCACTAAGCGTGGAGCATCGGTATACATACCCTCATGGATATGCTCTGGCTTGGCTTTCCAGATCATCATGTGATATAGCAAAGAGCGCAGCTTGTCCTTCTCCGATGGAGGTTCATTCCAGATCAGGGCCATGGTTGACGAAGACATGTCGAGCATTCTATTTCCGGCAGCAAGGAAAAGATCGATGATGTCGTTCTTCAGCTTTATGGCTTGGATCTTGTCGGCAAATCTGTACAGTTCTACCCAGGAATGCATCACATCGGGATCAGCTTTGGCATCCGGGGGGTCACTCACACCATCCTGACGAGCGCCAGGCGGCAGCGCCGAGCTAAGCTTGCCTTCAATACGTCCGCTGTAAGACCATCCAACAAAAGCATTGAAGATCTGGCTGTCGTCCTCTGGCAGCTCAAGGGGAATTTGCTCACTGGCGTTCCACCTCGAACTCAATGCTGCTTCAAAGAATGGTGAAACCTTACGAAGAATATGGGCATGAACCAGGAATGGAGTTGCTTGGTCGCCAACATGTATGGTCACAACATGTTGATAGTCAAAACTTGGTACCGTCAGCTCACATGCTGGAAGACTCCATACCAGATCATACTTGTCAGAAGTTACCCGTCGCTTTGTTGGACTTGATGAGGCGCAGTCCACCTCTTCCGACGCAAGAGTCTCATTCAGGGCTGATTGATTTGAAGGTCTCTTCCTCTTTGAGCTTCTGGAAGCGGTCGATGGCATTGTCTTTGAACTTTTGATAGAATGATGGCAATTTCCAGCAAGTCTTTGTCCCGGCTGTTCATGAGATCAAGTGCTTATGTAATCAAGATTGTACCCGAATTTGCTCAACGGGACAAAGCAAACCTTGCTCCAACTACCATTGATTTGACCTCTCCATCACGACTCGACTGCCAATGTATAGTCGACGTGTTGATTGCTTGGACATCTTGATTTCCGAGCAAAGGCGATTGCAATTCGGCCATGTCTCGATCACAACTCGGCCATCCTTGAGCAACCCGTGGTTGGACCCACCTTGATCGACAGGAACTTCGTCATTCTGGAGCTCCACGTCCTAACATCAGCTTAACCAAGGTAAGCTCGACAGCTTCCGGTCGTCCAGGTAAGATACTCCTTACACGGATTTCACAACCCTTCCCACCACCATTTCTGTCACAGACTTGCGATAGAGCCATTGGGAGTCTTGCTGCTCGGCTGAAATTGGAAAACCTTCACAATGTCTGTGTCTGCGGCTCTCAAAGCCCGAGTCCGTCGGCCCAGCTATCTCAAAAAGGTTTGCTCAGCGGAAGACACGATCAAGTATTTCCCGCACGACTCTTACATCGGCTGGAGCGGCTTCACCGGTGTGGGATATCCCAAGTAAGTATGCCTGCAGGGGACTTTCCATTTTGCTAACCTTGTCACAGAAAGATTCCTGCAGCATTGGCCGATCATGTCGAGAAGAACGGGCTCCAAGGCAAGCTCAAATACAATCTCTTTGTTGGGGCGTCGTCTGGATCAGAAACAGAGAATAGATGGGCACAGCTGAATATGATTGAGAGAAGAAGCCCTCACCAAGTGGGAAAAGAGATTGCAAAGGGGATAAACAACGGCAACATCAAGTTCTTCGATAAGCATCTCAGTATGTTTCCTGTCGACTTGATGTATGGCTTTTACACCAAGCACAAGAAGGAGAACAGGCTGGATGTCGCCGTGGTGGAGGTCTGCTTCCTCGGCCAAGAACAAGGAAATACAACTAACTTCTGAACAGGCCAGCGCCATCACCGAAGACGGAGGTATAATACCTGGAGCCAGTGTCGGAGCCAGTCCTGAAATCATACAAATGGCCGATAAGATCATTATCGAAGTCAACACTGCTGCGCCGTCAATGGAGGGTCTGCACGATATCACAATGACAGATCTGCCTCCACGCCGAAAACCATATCTGATCATGTCCCCGGAGGATCGTATTGGCACACCTCACATTCCGGTGGATCCCGAACGAGTGGTGGCTGTTGTCGAGTCCGACTATCCTGACAAGACCCAGCCAAATGCACCCGAAGATGAGACCAGCCGAAAGATTGCATCCAATCTCGTTGAGTTCCTCAAGTACGAGGTGTCGAAAGGTCGCCTTCCAAAGAGTCTTCTGCCCCTCCAGTCTGGTATCGGCAACATAGCAAATGCTGTCATTGGCGGCCTTGCGTCTGGAGGCGCCGACTTCAAGAACTTGAAAGTGTGGACAGAGGTCCTGCAAGACTCATTCCTCGACCTCTTTGACTCTGGGAACCTTGACTTTGCGACTTCCACCTCGATTCGTTTCTCTCCAGAAGGCTTCAAGCGCTTCTACGACAACTGGGAGCAGTACCATCCTAAGCTTCTACTGCGTTCCCAGCAAGTTTCCAACTCGCCCGAGATCATTCGCCGGCTGGGTGTCATCGGCATGAACACACCTGTGGAAGTCGACATCTATGCTCATGCCAACAGTACCTGTGTCATGGGATCCCGCATGCTCAATGGCCTGGGAGGGTCAGCAGACTTCCTACGTTCAGCCAAGTACTCGATCATGCACACACCATCTACTCGCCCGACCAAGACCGATCCTCATGGTGTCAGTTGCATCGTCCCAATGTGCACACACATCGACCAAACCGAGCATGACCTGGATGTTGTAGTCACGGAGCAAGGTCTTGCTTGCGTAACTGGCATGTCTCCTCGGGAGCGTGCTCGCGAGATCATCAAGCAATGTGCTCATCCAGAATACCGGCCAATTCTCCAAGATTACTTTGACCGCGCCGAGTTTGAGTGCCTCAAGAAGGGTTGGGGTCATGAGCCGCATCTGCTGTGGAATGCTTTTGACATGCACCGTCATCTGAATGACCATGGAACGATGAAGATCCCCAGTTGGGATGTAAGAGGATATTCATGATCGCGAAACGAGATACTGACCTGCCTGGATCTGGATGTGTAGTCTCGACTCGTACTGCATTCGGCGCACGATATATGTTCTCAAATCTACTTCTTACTATGGTAAAAGCTTTCCGGTGCGTGCTATCTGTACAGTGGTCAGCTGGGGTACGGTACTGGCGCGCTCGCAATACAACATACCATCTGTCTTCCCTCGGAAGCCATCACCAGCTCAACAATGATGGTGCTGGCTGTCAACACGGCCATCACCCTTCATGGCTCTCTCTCGGATCGACGGTGACTCAACGTATTACTCTGGACTTCCATCAACGCGAGCCCGCCTACTCGGGACTAGCAGGTGGTGTCCTGACTTTGCTCCCCAGCAAATGCTCCATCTTTGCCGCCCTGGTCTTGAACGTCCCCGACATGAACTGCCTCCCTTGCGCAACGAGTTCCGGGCTCCAGATGGACCATTGCTCTACCTGAGCCTCGTGAACATCGGCAGCCCACCAGCGAACAGCGACGTCGCGGAGTTCATAGAACTGGCGAAAAGGTCCCTCAGGATCGACGAGCGTGATGAGGTCGTTACGTTTGAACAGTTTCGCCTCGTTGCGCCTGCTGCGGAGGTGCTCAATGATGAGTCCGGTAGTCGTATAGGTGCCGTTTTTATTGGACATGAGGGCCGCTTCCATCAGCTGCGTCGTGCTGGCAAAGGTGCCGTTCGTAGTAGAGATGATGTTGGCCGATCCCATACTTCTGATTGCGGCGTACAGCTGGAAAGCCTCCCAGTGGTGATCACTGAAGTCGATACCGAAGCCGGGCCCGAGGGCTTTGTGGACGTACTCGCTACAGACCGCGATATGACCGCCGAGGTCTTTGGCCTCCGCTAGGGACATGGAGTCGGTCATGCTTGTCTCGTCTCCAGCACTGACGCGAAATTGGATCTTCCTGAACAGTACTCAGTGCCATTGCGCGTGATAGTCAAGAGTGTACATACGCATCATCTTCGCCGTGGTTCTATAAAGTAGCGACGTTAGGGCTTCATCATTGTGACGCGACGAGAGGGCGACTTACCAAGGGTCTCGCGGCTTGAGCCCATGGCGATCGATTCTTGACGAGCTCTTCTCTTGCGCGATGCTGCTCGTGTAGCTCCTTGAGAGAGAGGTACACGACCTCGCGACGGGCCTTGCTGCGAGTGGTTGGCGCCATGATGTGCCGCCTCTTTGTTCGATCTGCAACCATCAGGACAATTCTTTGATGTCTATACTGGACCTGCACCTACGCACGGAGGAAACAGTGCCGCTCGTGGTGATGGAGTCTTCAATCCAGTGGATCCGGTAGAGAGGATGAGTAGTGTATGGTGGGGCTGATCAAGTTTGAAGCGCTCGAATGGTGTTGATGCGGCGGAAGACTTCAGGGCTTCGCGTCCGGCACTCTGGATGACGTCGGCCCGGACGGTTGTGCAGCTGAACAGAGCGGAACAAGGACGAGCACTGCAGTCTGGAACACATCGAAAGGTCACACTCACGAGGGCTTGCTTTCCAATAAGAGCGATTTTCGGGACTCTGTCTACCATTCTATGTTACAGGACTATTCCGCCCACCTCCAATGACAGTATCTAAGCCAGATCTCGAGGTAGAACCCAAGGCAAAAAATCCCTTCAAACCACTCTTTGATATCCTATACGGCGTCACTCTTCGACATAGTCTCTCACAGCACCTCATTCTCCTCGATGTGGTTTGCCCTGCGTGGAGTCCCAACGACAAGGGACGCTGACCAGACACTCTGAGTTTCGTGAGCGGTATGCTCTGCAGAACCGCGCATCGCCAGGTTCGTCTGCCAGACAGCCCTACTCGCACCAGCCTGGCCTTTCTCGATCTCGTCGTCCACAATCTGGCGCAAACCCTCCTCCGTCTGCACCATTGCCAAAGACCACCATTTCATCATCCCACTTGATAGGCCCACGAAGCCTTTCTTGGTGTACCAGTACTTCATGAGTGCCTGAAGGCCACTCAGCCCCATGGAGTGATCGTCCGCGATCAGAACACACATCTCTTGAAAGTCTGGCAGCTTGAACAAGCCGTCGTAATGCAGCCGTTCCTTGAGGTAGCGTAGGACTTCGCTCTTAGCGGTGTCCAGCTGAAGCTTGTGCGCGAGTGAGTAAACCTCCAAGAGAAGGTTGTGTCTGGTGAAAGGCGACGAAAGCTTCTCGGCCGCCCGCAACTCGATCTGGCGACCAGTCATGATGCTCATCACGATACTGAAGGGCCGGCTGTCGCTGCCTTCCCCGACACGTAGACCAACGCGCTCACCAGGTCGGAGTGATTTGACAAATTCCTCGAGCTTGCCGCCGGCGCTACGGAAAAGATCCTTCGTGCGGATGCGCTGAATGTATGACTCGAGATATGGACCATACGGAAGCTCCACTGGGATAACATCGCTTTTGTCGGCAGGTCTAGACAAGTCAGTGAGGGGTTTCACAAGGATGAGATTGATGTACTGGAGCTCCGCGAGCTGACGGAATCTCTTCAGCTTGGCTTCCTCTGCCATGGCTTTCAGTGCATAGTCCTCGTCGGTGAAGTTCTGTTCGGGGTCGAATGAGACAGCGCCGTCGGTGGACTTCAGCTTCTTGTTCGGACGATCGTCATCGGCATCGTCACCATCGTGGTCGGCAGGGCGAGAACGCTTCAGAGCCGATTTGGCCGCCAAAGGGACGCGACGAATGACAACGATGCGGCTGGTAGTGTCGTTCTCGATGAGGTCCTTTAGGTTATACCACTTCGTCGAACGGTCTACGTTGAAGCTGCGACTCTGGCCTGGACCAGTGACGACGAAGATTGTCGGCATGATGGACTGTGAATGGCTGAGAATGATGGTGTGATCGAATGATGTTGGTGACGACAGAAGGAAGAAGGTGGAGGTGTTGAGAGTGTGAGAGGCAGAGTGTGATATGATGGAGGCGGAAGTGGCAGCGGCGTCAATAGATGGGGGATCCGACAGCCTGGTCCGGCCAAGATGGCGGGTCAATCACTCGGGGGCACCTTGCGCGGCTTCGTTTGGCATGTGACGCTCAAGCTCGCGAATCGGGACAGCTACACCACGGGGAGGATGGTAGCCATGTTCAGAGACCCTCGGGACGATCTGGCAGCGCAGGGTACGGTCCAAGGAATCTCGGTTCATGAAGCGGCAGAATCATGGTCTAGGACGATATTGCTGCAAGATCTTTTCCACACAGGCTGCGAGGACATTTCGAGGGTACTGCTCATGTTCATCCAGACCTCGGGCATTCTCAAAGCATGCAGCTTTGCTGAAACAAAGACCCTTGACAAAGGTTTTTGCATGGCAGGTCATTGTTACGTAAGCAACCTTTAATCTCTGTCCTCGGTCCAACAAGCATCGAGCTTATGAGAGTTGGCACAATGGTATCTCGAGGTCATGATCGAGGTTTTGTTTGACTGAGACAATTATTGGGGTATCTATACGATGCTAAACATGCTATATGCTCATTCAATATCTCCGGAAATTTCCAGCTCAATTCTCAAATTCCAGCAATGCAGCCATCTGTCTGGCCCTCCATCCGTCTCCTCCGATCTTCTCAGTTTGACATCTCGCTGTCCCCGTCGATCTGGGGATGACCATCCTCGGACCCCTCATTGGTCTGGCCCTGGTCTCCTGCGGCGAATCTCAACCTGACTGTCGGACCGGCCCTGGTGATCGCCTTACCGGTATCCTCCAAGTAGTCGGAGAGTTTGACGAGCGTCCACGCCTCCATCAGATCAACATTGGCCCTCATCCTCGTCATGAAGGTTTGGGTCATGAACAGCAACGCATCCTTGGTGTACCCGGACAGCACGCTCGGCTCGATGCTGTAGACAGCCCAAGCCTTGATGAATTCACATAGACCGCTTTTGTGGGGGATGAGAGGATTTCCCCTGGTACTGAAGACAGACTTGACAATTGCTGCGCTGAACAGGGTCTTTTCGTGGCGTGCGCCGTAGAACAGCTTAACGATCGAGTTCTGGATCTCGGGGGCTTTGAGTTTGTGGGCGAGATCGTAGCATTCGATTAGTTCGTCGACATCTGGAAGCTCAGGTTCGACATCGCGATAGGTGAATGGCGTGGCTCCCTCCACCATAGAGGCAGAAGTTGTACAGCATACGGAATGCCTCAGGAGCTGCAAAGCCAATCTTGACCTCGGCGGTGGAGTAGTCGCCGCTGAACTTTTTGGTCTTCTGCCTGAACCAGCCGGAGATGTCGTTGAGGCGTTCGGGGTAGCATTCATAGCTTTCCTCGACATGATAGTCACCACCACCGACAGTCACGGTCAGAGTGGTCTTGTACAGAGTCCTGCTACTGGTCAGTGGATCGCTTCCACAAGGATGACTTGCGCGTACTCTGCCTTGTGCCCCTGGATGCTGGGCTCTGAGCCAATGTCGCTGCCATTGCTGGGTTCTGGCGAGGCGGAACGAACGTGCGTCGGCGCCTTCTTCGCGGTCTTGTATGGAGCAGCACGCTTCTTGCTCTTGCTGCGAGTACGGCTGTGAAAGTCAACAAGGTGTGGGAAAGGATCGAGGGCAGCATCGCCTACGTCTGGGAACGCTTTGGGGCCATCTTGGATGCAATAGATCGCTTCTAGATCTATTACTATCGATGTTGCTGTTGTTGTCGATGATGAGCACCACGAATGTGGTGTGATACCGATTGATGAAGTGTTAGGTAAAAAGGTAAGTGGTTGTGGTAAGATTCACTATTTATATAGTAGTCCAGGTTTCACGAGAGTGATGCCTCGTGGAGCGGATGTTGCCGCGAACCGAAGCTGAAATTCCACGGGCTCCTCGCTCTACGACGAACTTGGATGACGCGTGTCACGATCAAGGAACGCAGGGGGAATGAGTCGTATCAAGTCGTTGTTGAGAGATTTACGAGGGATCAGAAGGTACACCAGGACCTCTGTTTCTCTATTATCTTTATACACCCGCAGGATATTTGACACGGAGCTTCAAGTCAACCATCGATCAATAACAATGCGAACAAGGGCCTCTTTAGGCGCAGTGGCGGTGCTCGGTTACTCAATCTTCTCCAAGGTATCTTGTACACTCTGTCGACTCTGACTGTTGCCTTGCATTGTATGTGACTACATCTGCAGTGTGTGTAACAAGGCTCCAAGGGGAGCAACTTTCCCGGTACTTATGGTCATCTTCTTCTTAAGATTGAGCTCAAACCATCAGAATCCAGCAATATCTTGCAAGCTGATCGCCGGGTTCACGCAGCCGATTCTCCGTCCTGTCACTATAGCATGATCAGAGACCCGCCCTTTCAGCGCACAAGCCACTTGTCCGACCTGTCACACCCACATCTATCTTCGCCGTGTTCCCAATAGCATCTCATACTCCACAGCCCTCGCTCTTTGTGAGTGTAAGCACGCATCGGAAACAACGTCTTTGACTTCGCCATCTGCACAGCCTTCACCGCGCCTGGAATATGCTGCATGATAAGATTCAGAGCATCGACCTCACCATCCCTCACGCAGATCCAATCCGCTACGAGGTTCTGCATAGGACATTCTTCGCGAGTGTCCTCGAAAATCCTCTTGCCTTGGTCAATAGTCAAGCTGTTCTTCTTCAACAGAGGAATGAAAGCTTCCATCGCGATGTTCCTGAGGTCAGCGATGTCATACTTGTCAGCCAGAACGTAAATTTCGATGCAAGCGTCAAGACTCCAACCTTTGGTCGAGATGGTGGAATCTCGTGTAAGTTCGGCACGCACTGAGAGGCCATTGCATGACGGAGGAAGACCTCAAAGGCGATAGGCGTCTCCTCTGGTAGCTCGATGATTCCAGATTGGTTTCGATCCCAGTTGGAGCTCAGGGCTGCCTCGAAGAAGGGTGAAGAGTGCTTCAGGACGATACTGCTCACGCAGAACTTGGTTTGTGTTGGACCGACGAGGACTGTGACAATATCGCCGAAGAGCGACCTATCTGTATTAGCCAAGAATCACTACAGGGGCGGAGGACTTACTGTGAGTAATCAACAGCTGCGTTCTTGCTTGGTAGCCCGGGTCGTTCGACGGGGCCTTTGTTGTCCGGACGGTGCCACTGGGGGAGTTGCACGCGTGGTCTCCACATTTTTGAGGTGAGTTACTCGGTTCAAGAAGAGAAGATATATCAAGAGTGGAATGGACTGGAATGGACTGGACCAGCTCTTATGTCATACGGCCTGTCTTTGTGTGTTGTAAGCTTCGAAGAACAACGTGATTTAACGCTCTTTGTGAGCAATAGCCTGCGTCATGGTGAATAGTCTTCATTCGGATTTCTTTGTGTCCGTAGTAAGCTAACAGTGTCCATTGAGCTCAAGAACTCTTCTGCACATCCGATCATTCCCCGTGAGCAAACATACTTCAAGTTGTTCTGCGATTATGTTCATCAGATCAAGCACACTCCCTCTTTGCTATCTTCCTCGTCTCAGATGAGTGAAACCAGGATGGTTTCTGGCCTCAAGATGTCTTCAACCCTGTCTTCTTCACCGTGGTAAGTTCCTCCTCTGCCGACGCATTGTTCTTGAATCACCAGCCATCAGTGTTGCAATCACATGATGGCGTGAAGTATTTACCGGGGAGGTACATCCTATCGTGTGTCCAGTAGCATCTCTGCCTCCAAAATCCAGTTCCTTGGTGATCGGATCCACAAACGCATCTGCTATCAAACCTCGCCTCCTCGACCGCCAGTTTGACATCCTAGATACTCTCTTCTAAGATCAGTAGAGGCCCCGAAATCCTGTCAGCGAGGCAGATCCAGTCGACGATCAGATTCTGTAAACCACATCCCTTAGGCGTTTCCTGGAAGACTCTCTTGCATTCCTCCAAGCTCAGGTTTTGGCTTCTGAACTTTGGCGAGAATGCCTGTATGGCGACATTCTTCAAGTCCGGCATGAGCAATTTCTCTCCAAGGATGTATAGATCGATGCAGTCGCGTGTTGTCCAGGACTCGACAGGACTCGGTTGGTATGGTTACCTCGGAGAATGAAGGAGTCGCATGAGTCGCAGTGGCGTACTGGATGAGCAGCTCGATCGCACGGGGCCTGTCCTCGGGAAACTCGATCACGCCAGTCTGACCCTCTCTCCAAGATGTTGACAAGGTAGCCCGGAAGAATGGCGACGTGCGCAGAAGTATCTTGCCGTCAACGAGGAATTTTGTCTTCTTCTTGCCGACTAGTACTGTCACAACGCCTTGACAGTAGGATCTATCGCCGTTAGAAGGCTCCTTCAGTATGAAGAGGTCACTCACTGCTGGTTGGATAGCCAAGCGTCCTGTAGCGAGAGCTTTGGTCGTTGGAAGAGCCTTATGTAGCGTCGATCACAGTAATCAAAGCAGTCGGACGTCTTTCCATCTCTGTAATGCATGAGGCTGTTGCGGAGTGCACCCTTACCTGCGGCTGATGAACCGATAAGAGCTATACTCTGCCCGAAAGACATCCTGTGGGTTGATCTTGCAGAAACACCAACGAGCGCAGATGATTGTGCGTGGAGAATGATGAAAACAAGCGAAGTTGATGGTCAGCACCAGTTAACGGTGATGTGAAAATGATAGTGACAGAAAGATGAAGTCTCAAGAACGATTATTATTTGAGGCCTTCTCTGGGAAGATCGCAACGCGTGTCACAAAGCGCAGTAAGATGCGGCAAGCTCTCGACTGTGTCATGACCGCACGTGCCGTTTGATTCTTCCATTCTTCTATCAATCCTACCAGACCAAGGTGACATGTCACATGTTCTTGCAATGGTTTCCGAGCCCAGCTAATACTTGAGCGATACAACCAGTGATCCGAGCTTGAATATTTTGTGACACTGCCAGGGAGATTAGTACGCATGACAGTGAAGACCGTGTGATCGATACTACCAGCACTTGAACCGTCCCTCGGCCCGCCACCATGGCTCGCTTTCTTCCTGTTGCTGTGAAACTGTGACTTGAGGCTGAATTCCTGGCATTGAATGCTTCGTTGGTGATACGACCATCATAGATTGCATCTCTGGTGATCAGGATGATGATGATAGAAGCACCTGCTGCAAAAATTCTCACCCCTGTTTCACTTCGACTCGAATGTTCACTTAAGCAACTCTGTTATCAGATCTGGCGCTGCAGCGACATTCTCCGGTGTGTAGTGTGTCCTGTCAGTCTTGAAAGCCCCCCAGTCCAGGATGAACTCAATCAAGCCCTTCATACTATCGGTCCTTGGCCACGCTAACGCGCTGTCTGCCGCACTGATCCCCTGTATGTTGTGGCGCTTCTCCCAGAGACCAGAAATGACTTGATTCTGCAGGTTCGTGGCGAGAACTTTGTTGGCGAAGATGTAGAGTTTGATGCACAAGCCTACGACTGGAGGAGAAACCGAGTCGGCGTTGGGTGGGAGGACAGTGATGGAGCCAGTGTACGCCCAGTCGATGAAGGCCTCGATAACGCAGGGCTCGTCTTCCAGGAGCTCGAGGGTCTTTGTTTGGCGTTCCTCCCAGTCCCGGGTAAGTGCGACGTCAAAGAAAGGAGCTGCAGCTTTGAGAGTAGCCTCGTGGACTATGAAGGCTTCTTTGTCGGCGCCGACCAATAGTTGCACCGAATGGCCGTACTTGTGACTGCAAATCGATCAGTATGCGGTGTGGACGCGAGGACTAACACTGACTGGGGATTCTGCTGCGACACCAGAGCAGATTTTTTCGAGTCGTCTTCCATGCGGGCCTTCTTGCGCGCCGGTGATGTACCGAATGGGTCGAGGAACTTGGAAGCAGTACGCTTCTCAGGCATGAATGACATGGTGTCGAACGTGGAGAGGAGGCCAAGAGCAGTGGCTGTAAGGTGGTGGGATTTGAGGCACAGTGTGCGAAATGCGATGGGAGCCGGATGTTGTGGCGGGGTCTAGCCACATTGAATGGATGAGATACTTCAGATCACGCGACGACTTGGGGACCCGACTGGGCAGAATGGCAGAAGCTCACAAGACTTGCTGTTTGGGCACTGTCGAGATGGCGGTCCGACTATTGACTATTGCTGGATGATCCATGTACCATAATCTCCTGTGCTATATCGTTCTGACGCCTCCAATGCTATTCGACTCTAGCCGCTCGTGATGCGTCATGCCAGCGTGTATTCTCTCCCCTTTTCCCCCCACATCGCATGCGCTCCAATTTAAGCCGACCTTGGTCCAGAGTGCGCCCTGACGCCGTTTCCATTTGCCTTCCCGAAGTTGGACTGACTTGACGGCGACGTGCCGAGATTCATACGGTCCTTCATGAAAGATCGCAAAACCCATGCTGCCAGATCGGGTCATTTTTCTAGTAGAGTGACAGTCACGTCTTCCATTCTTGCCTCAGACTTCCACCAACCTTCAACGAAGCGACGCAAGGGGCTGGAGTGTATCGTACCCTCCCATTTCACAGAGCAGTCTTGGGCCGGCATCCTAGTCATTGTCGACTTGAAATCATTCAACGCGAGCATAACTTGACTGGCGAGTGAATCAATGGCATTGCTCTCTGCGAACATGCACAGTCTGGCGTATCTCATGAATGTAGTCGGGGTTGCTGGAAGGTCCTGGTAGTAGGCCCAGTGGATGAAGTCTTCGACGACGCGGATATCGTCATGAGGTAGCTCCAATCTAACGATGACCAGGCCACTTGAAAGCCGCAGCTCTTTCTCTTTCAAGCGTTCTGCCACGCTCAACAAAACCAACCTTCTCGCTTTGTGGGACTCGGCTGGTCGACGGCTGCGTATGTCTAAAGAGCTCGATAAGTTCTTCGTCACTCTGCTCGCTGATTTCGGAGTCATTCGGTTCGTCGTTTCCAGCTGCACGCTTCTTCACACTGCGACTGCGCGATGTCGATTTGAAACCGGGGTTTTCGGTACGGTCGATCAAGAGAGTTTGGAACTTGTCCTCGATCTTTACAAGCACCCAACGTTTGATGCTCTGAGGAAAGAATTGTGCCTTGAACAAGTGGAATATCTGGTGTGCGAAGCGCGCGAAGAGAAGTTGTGGTGAGATGAGGTATGGAGGTATCAGCGTTGGGCGATTGTGATATTGTTCGAATAGTGTGATCGTCTCTATCAGTGTATGAGTGACGAGGACAATTTTGTCGCCGC
Organism: Elsinoe ampelina; assembly: GCA_005959805.1. Classification (NCBI taxonomy): domain Eukaryota; kingdom Fungi; phylum Ascomycota; class Dothideomycetes; order Myriangiales; family Elsinoaceae; genus Elsinoe; species Elsinoe ampelina. Next base: position 1,317,671 of record SMYM01000001.1, read on the forward strand.
GTGCCTTTGGTACGAGTGCAAACTGTGCTGCGTCAAATGCGAAGTGAAGATCATTCCGAAGTGGCAGAAGATTGCTTTTCGCGTCGATCTCGCCCGTAGTCTTGGGAACAATCTCGCCTCTGCAATAGGTAATCATCTGATTGCGCACGAACCAGTCTTCTTGCGTCTTCGGTACGATGTGTGCCTTTTGGACGGCGATATCGTCAGATGAGAGAGCGCAGAATTTGCCGCTTAAGCCCTGTACAGTTGAGGTAGAATTTGATTGCTCTCTAAGCCTTAACCAGAGTGAAGGTAGCGGAGTCGGTAATGTCCAGTCTTCGAAGCATGATAGGACTGCGTATCTCGGCGAATTTGGCACATGGAAATAATACTCTCCTGCCGCGAGAATGTCGTTGTCCGAGATGTCTATTGTCAACGAAGAATCAGGAGATGTAGAGGGTGAGAAGAATCCATCGAAGTGGTTGTTGGTTATAATAGCGCAGGCTGTGTGAATTGTCGCGTGGTGAATCCCAGAACCATCTGTCGCAGGTAGACAGAGAAGCAGATTAGAGTGAGGATATCCAGGATGTTTGATTCGAACATCTTCGAATGTAACGACCGACTTGAGTGACGGATGAGGCGGAGGGTCTTTGAAAGTGAGAGCCATAGTATGTCTGCAAGTCATGTATCAGTGAAGGTCGGAGGGGCTTAGAATGAAGAAATTTGCTAACTAGATTCAAGGTTGGTGTGATGGACAAATGTGCTTCGGGATGAGGTGAGAGTAGTCAGGTCGCGAAATTCACTCGAAGGAAAGTTCACTAAGAAAAAGTTGGTAAAGTCAACAGGTAGTGGTCCGTTTAGGTTCATACGAAGTGCAAGAAGCTTCGGCCAGCGCGCTCGCACATATATCGGCCATTCGAGCTTAGCAGACGGCAGACCAGGGATTCACTCTTTTCGGCACTTCGCAACGTTTGCCGGCGATCGCCTTCACACAGTAAGCAGGCGGCAAAAAGAAATGCATACTCACAACATCTGGGACTGCTGTCTATGCTAATCAGATCCGATCGTGTCAGGTCATGGCTATCATCACCAGACCCATTCAGTTTTAAGCGCCGCCTTTCCAATCATAGCCTTGGTATCACAAATAGCTCTTGAGCACCTGACCCGCCTCAAATCCATCATTGCCCTCCAAAGTCGTCCATCCGTTGACATTGCCCGCCTCGACACAAACCATGGTCTTGTACCCATCCTTGGGTGCAAAGTCACTGATAGCTTGCGCTCCCTCCTTCCATGGATTCCACACCACGGTATCTTGCAGGTTGTCTCTGACGACATCGAAAGCAGGCTTGCCATCAACGATAATGGAGGTGGTATTCTGCTGTAGCGATTTGTAGACCCTGTCGACGGGGCCCTCGAACTTGAGCTCGTTGCCCGAGGAAATGTGCTCGGTTGCATCAAGGATCTTGTCCGTGTACCTTACACCGGCCAGGCCGGTAACTGTGACCTTTGAGATATCCTGCCTTCGTCAGCTTGGCTTGTTCCCTTCCAAGAAGGAGTATTCTTACCGGAATCTTGAAGTACGTATGTGTCAAGAACTGGAACTCCCAATTCTCCGTCCCCGTGTTCCTGACCTCCAGCGCAGTGTGCAACCCCTCCTTGCCCAGCGTCACGGAGTACACCAGGTTGAACTCGTACGGCCATGCCTTCTTCATCTCTTCACTAAGGTTGTTGGGGCTCAGGCCAAAGTCCAGTCTTACCGCGCTGTCACTGCCCTTACTAACCGGCGCTGACTCGGATGACGACTTTCCCAGATAATCCCATGTCGAGATGCGTGCGAAGCCGTGCTGTGGAAGTGATGAAGTGGCATGGTTCTTGGGAGGCGGCCCAAAGACCTAGACATGTCAGCTAATGTTCCATCTTTTGTCGTGATGATGTAGAGCGGTTCGTACGGGAAACACGACTGGCACACCGCCCCTGATTGCCTTTGACCCATCCAGTACAGCGCCCTCGCTGACCCATAGATTCTCGCTTCCATTGTCATTCTTCCAACTCGTGATTGTGGCTCCGTAGAGCTTGATCTCGACGCTTTCTCCGGATGGAAGTCGGGCTACGACCTTGTCTCCATCAGCGTCGACGATGGGTTGAGGTCCGCTAGGCCCCGGGGTGAGCGGGGCAGGCTTGTTGGCGCGATTCGCCATCGTTCTTGAGGTCCTTGGTGGTTTCGCTCGTGCCTTTGTAGCCGTAAGGGAATGCTTGATCGACCGAAAGACTTTTGGAGGCTGATAGAAGATCAGAGTTGGGTGAGATGTCGCTGGCAGAAGCCGTGTAACGGCGTGGTGAAGTCAATGGGAGTGCAAGCTGCCCCACGCCCCCACAGCTGAGAGCTTGATCCCCTTGCATGATTCAGGCACGCAGAGCCGCAGGTCACGTTTGAAGGAACACTTGCCACATCTTGGAGTCGCAGCCAATGTCATTAATCATGATACAGTATTCTTATACCAACAGCTTTCCGTGGTCTGCCAACGATGGAAACTCTGTCATCGTCGCGGTAGTCGTGGTTGACAACATCAACCATGGCTCACCTCCGCGCTTCGACTCTGATATTACCCGGCCACTCTGAATACCGTATCCTCGCTCTCCTTGTCCTGTCTTGCTCTTGGTCCTTCTCTCCGACGATCCAATCGTGTACCGCTGCGGCGCATCTTCAGATGCATCCGACGTCGAGTCTCGCCAAAAGCTGATCAGCCTGTGCAGCAGCGGCTTCATGGTCGCCAAACAGACGGCAGTGATACTGATGCCCGCCTCCAGAGTGCTGTAAAGACAGATCGAAATACGACTCTCATCAATCTCCGCCGTCACAAATGTCACCTCAGCAATGACTCTCCGTATCGACACCGCGGCCGCCACGCTGCCGAAACTCAGCAATATCCCAGTCACAACCCTGACTCTCAGCGGCAGCGATGCCAACCACACCGTGTAGAACGACAGCAGGGCAAACCCAACATCCGCCAGCGCATTGCTGCTACTCCAAGTGACCGACACCGCTGCCGCAGCATCCGTATACCGACACTGCTCAATCTCCAACGCAGTAACATCATGCTCCACCCCACAAGTCCAACTCATCCCAATATAAACCACCCCCAGCACCGCCGGAACCACACATAGCACCGCCGTGATGATGCTCGAAACCTTATGATGCGCCCGAAAGATATTGAACAACATGATCCCAAACGACGTCTTACACGCCACCGAGCAAAGCACGTACAGCGTCGAGAAGATCCGGATGAACTACCCCCAAACACAACGTCAGTCACTTCTCTTGCCATCTCGTGCTCGACACCCACCTGTGTAAGGGTACCACTCACCATCGTCACCCTCTCCGGCGCCCCTGCTTCTTCCTGCGCATGCGCCCTGTACGCCACACACAACGCCAACATCGCTCCTCCCAGCGCCGCGTACAGCACATACGCCACCAGCAGCAACGCGTCGTCGATGCGGAGGAGCCGCACGATGCCCAGCTTGACGTACCCTCTCAGACTGGCGGCGAGGGTGCATAGTACCAGGAAGACGACGGTGAGGATCGTCGAAGTGTGCGTGATGCGGTTGACGTTGGCGATTTGTTCGGGGGTGAAGGTTTCGGGCGTCATTCTGCCTCAGTCCTGGGAAGTGAGCATGTCGAAGGTCTGCGAGGACGTATTATTGACGGGACAGCTGGTGTTTAATACCTATAGCTGTCCAGGTTGTTCCTGTTTGGCCGTCCATATGCGTTGAACTGAACTGGTTCGGGACTTGGCGGATACCGTAAACGTTGGCCACCAAGGCCGCAGGGTCGAGACGTGACTGCTATACATGTGCACCATGGTGCTGGAGTGCTTGCATTGCGCCGTTGTGGGTTCGGTCGTGCACGTTGATCGATCCAGTGGTCGTTGTCTGGTTGTCCTCAACGGCGCGGACAGCTAGGCCCAGTTTGCGTAGGAAAAAGGTCCGCAATCAGAATAATTGCAACGGTCCATCGGGATGTGAGTAGTGATTGACTGTTGTCAATGTTTGAATTATATTCAGACTGATGTCTATCCCCAATCGTTGGTACTTATCTACTCGTTCCTCCGACCTGCGGCGTGGATTTCGCCGCCCAGCTCGAATAGCATCCCGTTGAGCTCCCTTTCTTCTTGAGTGCCGAGTACGAACTTTTTACCCATCTCCTTCACGTCCACCAGGATGTTGCGTAGTCTCCCAATTATGCTCTTGGGTGTCAGGATCAACCTCTCCTCACGAGCGCGAGCCGCTGCAGCTTCTTTGAGTAATTGGCTGTCAGGTGTGATGATGTCGTCGTCATCGTCGTCCAGGTGTTGATCTGGTGTGGTGCCTACCATGTCGTCAGGCTCCGGCCCAGGCTCATAGCCGTCAGTGGCCCTTGGTGAGACGACGACGGAGACCTCCTTTCGGAGAAGTCGGTTCCGCGGGGAAGATCTAGTAGGCACTGGTGTATGTTGTAGCTTTGTCGTTCTTCTAGTCTTTCTCGGCGAAGAACCAACACTCGATATCACAGACTCGTCCAGAGAGTGCGCGCTCATAACGGATGACTTGCGCTTCCATTGCCTCGCGGGCTGCTGAGCGACCGCTGGAGTAGATTTTCGAGGCCGACCGCGAGCACGCTTCGACGGCTGTGTGCTGCTGGCTGGCTGGCTATTGGCTGCTGGCTGTGATGATGGCTGATGATCGTCCATTGCGAACAGAGCAGGGGTCTTGGGAATCGGCTGGGAAGCAACCACAATGCAATCCTCCATGTCGCTCTCCTCTTTCTCAATGTTCTTCTGGCCACCAAGCCATGACATCAGCTTTTTGATGGGTGAGCCTCTCTTCTGGCGCTTGCTTGACACTTGTTCGATTGGCGCGGTCCGCTTGCGACCCCGACCCGACACAATCACAGGTGCCATGTCCACAGCCTTCTGTTCATTGGCCTCAGGATCTACCAAGGTAGTACCGGCATCACTAGTACCGACAAAGGAGTCCTCGATCTTAGTCGCGTCCACTTCCACATCCTCGTCTTGTTCGCGCTTAATCGGCGAAGCGACAACCGCTTCAGATTGCGACACCTCGCTCTCTTCGCTGTCCCGCTCATCGTCTTGTATCGCCTCGAAAAGCTCCGTCGGCGCTTCGACAAATTCGCTGCTTCTGACGAGGTCAGAGTTGGCGGGTTCGTCTTGCAAAGACGTTTCGTCGGCAATCTCATCAGGGAATGTGGGAGGGATTACATCGTCGCTAGTAAGGTCAAAACCAGGCTCTTGCTGAGTAGCAGGGATCTGAGAATCTTCTTCAGCAGCCCTGGTCGCTGCAATTTCCGGGAACAAGAACTCGTCGTTCGGAGCAGTCTCGAACTCCTGTGCCAACTCTGGCGGAGATGACGGAACCTCAGCAAGGTCCCCGACAAGGTCTTCCTGTTGCGGCTCTTCCATAAAAATGGCAGGCTCTGAAGACAGCTGGGAGCTACGGCTTTGTGCCCGTTGAGCGCTCCTCTGTGAAGGTGACGATCCGAGATAAGCATCCATCGGCCCATGCTCCTCGTTGTCAATCTCCGGCGTCTGATGACGGGCACCTGAGGCATCGTGGGCTCTGACTTCTGCGATACGATCACGAATAATGTCTTTGGTCGCCGATGGTGGGACCGGACTTGAAAACTGTGGGAACATGCGAGTCGCTTCTTCCTGCCGCTCCTTGACTTCCCGCTGATGCTCTGTCAGGCCTTGTGTTCCGTCTTCGGTGAGCTCTGATGGCAGGTTCTCGACATTAACGAATTCAATCTGAGAATTATCATGACGAAGCTTCGGTGGTGGCATTGCTGCAGACTTAGGTGTCTGGCTTGCAGGAGCGGGCAGCTTTGGTCGACTCGGTGTGCGCCGATGGAGGGACTCAGACATGTTGCTCGAATTAAGTTTCTTGCGATGCGTGTGAGAATGCGTTTCCATCTCGTCCTGTGATGGCGACACAGGTCCTTCTTCCAGAACAAGCAGCTTGAGAGGCTGCCCATCCAGAGGTGCGAGCTCGGTGGGAAATGTGGGCAAGTCGAGTCCTACGTGGTCCCTCACGCGTTCCAAGACATTGGCAAGCTGATCAGGGTACGCAAGCTCGGAGAGCTGACCGAAAGTAGCGTTCCAATAGGAAATGGTCTCGTTGACGACTAAAGAATGGCTAGTGGCGAAGCCCGCTGAAAGGACAGGTGCCAGATCGAGCAACAGGGCTGAGTCGAACGGCAACGCTTTTGTTGAAGCCAGAAGCATGGACCAGAGTTTCTTGAGAGGACTTCCGGATGGCAGAAGGCGATCTTCATCGCGGACGAGTTTCAGCAAGCTAGGCAACTGGTGCAGCGTGCGGAGCAAGAATTGCTGAGGACATTGTGACAAGCAGTCGTGGACAGCGTCCAACAGTCTTGTGCCATAGGCATTACAGAGATCACGTGACGTGCAGAGATCACTGCAGACGACTTCGGCGACGTCTAAGATATCCGGGCTTCTGTCAATGATCCCTTGACGACGCGATGAGTCCAACACGCTACCTTCGAACAGTTTCCAAGACTTTTCAAGTTGTTGTCGAGAAGAAATCCATGAGAACTTCCGAAGCATGAGCGATGCAAGCTGTAGCTTGACAGTCGATGAAACAGTGTGCTTGTCGAGTTTGAGGGTTTCGGCGAGGGCATCTATCGGTCCAAGATTGACGGCCAGGCCCCCAACAGCACGGTGGAGATGGTTCTCGAGGGATTCGAAAGTTCTCGTCCAGGATGCTAGGATGTCTTCCGATTCGAGGAAGGGCAAGCATGCTTTCAAGATCGCAACTGACACGCGGGACAACTGAGCGAGTCTGATCTGGGTGTCCGATGTGTCACCTTGTGATCTGATAACGTTCGAGGTCGTAGCCAAAACAAGATCTATCATGTGAAGTCGAAGTTCCCCGTCGCTTGTCGGACTGGATGCCGATGTTGTGATGATTGTGCATTGCCGAAGAAGTATAAGCCGAGACATATTCGAGGTCTGCCCCTCGAAAACTTTGTAGAGGACAGCGTTGGCCGTCTGTGCAATCGTCGTTGGCTCATTCAGAGAGTCGCTTGCTGAGATGAACAGCTTCCATAGAAACACGAAGGGAGATTGCAGACTGTTCTGGTTCTTTGACAAGCGAATAGATGGCGTTGGCGCAGGCTCTGCTCTTTCTGATTGATCAATCGCAATATTGTCCTGGAGAAAAGCCAGCGGTCCAAATGCGTCAATTGCTGCCAGAACCATGTCCCCGAATCTTGTGATGAAAGCCACCGGGGAGTTCCCCTTGACCCATCGATGTGAAGTCGACCACAGCTTTGCAAAGAAGTTCATCAGGTGAGCAAGAGCCACGCGTGTTTCCATCGAAGCTCTCACTTCTTGAGCGCTGGCTTCAGCGATGCCGGAGACTAAAGAAGTCCAGGAACTTTGGTAGGCGCTCGACTGCTCCAAGGGTATGCATAAAGAGGCTCCAAAATGGGACTCCAGAGTCTCCAGAATCTTGTGCGAGCGCGATCTGAGCCATTGCACATCCAATCTACACAACTCATCGGGATCGACTGGTTCCTGAAGTAGAGCCCTGTCGGCGGACCATGCCCTCGAAGGGCCGTTGAAGAGAGCCTTGAGCATCCTGTTGGCGTACCGCCCATCCATTCCACCATATTTGAGCATCTTTGGAACAAGGTCCTTCACGTAGAAGTCCCAAAAGAAATCCAGGCGGTCGAATGGCAGAGTAGGTCGCAGCGCATAGTAGAGAAGATTTGTGTAGCCAGCTAAGGTGGCCTTTCGTGAACCAGGTCCGGCTTTGTCGGATGCCGCCTTAGCGTCCAGCGCCACAGCGAACGGTATCTTCAACATATTGAGAAGCCTCTCTGGAGGGTTGATTGGTGCATAATCGAGTCCAGTGACGAAAACTAGACGGTTCCATGCGATCAAGGCTTGGTACTTTGTCTGAGCATCGGCAGAGTTGAGACATCGTTGGACGACGAGCAGCCAATTCTTCAGCACTCGCCATTGACTGATTGGATATCTCTTGTTCCTGAAGAACATGATGACCACTGACCATACCTGTGGCGCGTAGATGCTTTGTGCTCTATTAGTGGCCATATCGGTCAATCGCGCGACAAAATACTCTCCAAAAGAGCCATCGTTGTCGGTCTCGGAAGCGAAGAGGTCGACAACGTATTTCGTCGCTGTGAAATGAGTCCCGAGAACCAGACCGGCCTCCATGCCGCATTGTATAGCTCGCTTGCATATATCCTCGTTGCTGCTCAGACATCCATGGAATACGTGCTCGACCCAATCGCTCATCCTCAACAGCATAATTTGAGGAATTTGAATGATCAATCTTTGGTACACGGCGAGTCGGGCGGCGACCACGCTATTCCCTGAGATTCGCTGATGTATCGTCGACAATTGAGAGACCAGCATGTCCCCTTTCTGTTGGTTCAGACCTTTTGCCCGGAACTCCGGTGTTGCAAGGAGATACAAGAAGCGATTTGCCACGGCTTTGTTCACCGGCTCCTGTCCGAAGGTGCTTAAAGCAAGGTCGAGCAAAGCCATACGTGAGTCGGCGCTGACATCTGATGTGAGGTTTGGTTTTGAGAACAGCACATTGACGAGATTGAGGGCTTGTGTCTGTATGTTTTTGCTCTGAGGACTTGTTGTTTCTGCCTTGAGATCTCTGATAGCGTATTGCAGGATTCGAGGGACTTTTTCTCGAAGTTCTGCCTCACCAGGAAAGTCGTCATGAGCCTTGAGCGCATTGTTCAAGGTCATATATCCATCCAATCGTAGCATGGGATCCTGGGTGCCCAAAGCTTGTACCACAGAGGTCAACATCTTGGGGATGCTCAGAGGTTCTTTGGGGGAGAAATAACCCCGCCCTGGCGAGCTGCCCTCTTCCGGTGTAGGTGTGGAACAGAAGCCAGGCTTCAATATTGACCTCAGAGGTTTTGCGTCTCTTATATGTGGTAGTGGCCTGAGCTGTGCTGAGTCCTTCTTTGGAGACGGTCCCTCATGTTGCAAGGTATAGGCTTTGAATTCGACCTTCTTCGTTTGCCGCGATGAAGAAGTTGTAGTAGATGGGGAGGACTTTGGGGGTGTCTCAATCCCGGTCGTGTCGCATACAAAGGTCGAGGACGGTTTGTCGAGTGAGTAATCCACGGTGAGGAAGCTCAGCGCGTCGTCAATGTCGGAAGTATTATCTCGAGGAGGAGTTGGAGGTCGAAGGTCGCAGCCAGAAACGCCAGAAGATGCAATCGTCATATCGTGCTAATAACAAATACAGAAGAGCGTAAAGAGAGGTCTGTCAGCATCCTTGATGTGGTGATCTTAAAGAATGAGCTCAGATTGAAGGTGGTCGGGATGGTCATTGCACGGGACTCTTTTCGAGGTCGAGATACGCGCCGGAACGCGTTAACGTTCGTGCACCACTTTAACTTTCAATGTCTGGGGAAGTGGTCATTGCGTACGCCACAAGTGGCGCATTGCATCTGCACCGCCACATGGAGGACCTTCGTTGCTGGAGCGCTGCAACGGCTATCACAAACATCGCTCTGGGACATGATGACAAATGCAGGACATTAAAGAGGTTCAGTTGTATGATCTTCCTGAATGCACGTGACCAATACGCGCTGCATATATCTCTTCCACCCCTTCAGTACAGGCGTCAAGCGACCCCTGAACATACAGTAGTCTTCATCTCGAAAAGGAGGCGGTTACCTTTAACATAATCAGTCATGGCTTCGAGTGAGTGGGCAATTTGACTTCTGGTGCTCCAAAATCTGACATGACCAGTGCAGGGAGCAGAGAAAGCTAAATCATTACTGTCCACCTTAGCATCAGATCTTCAGGAGAACAAGCTATCCGACTCAGGTACTGCTCTTACGATTAATACTGCCATGTCAATATCTTGACAAATATAGAACGTACCAAGCTTCTATCCGAGCTCAAGGTCATTGGCAGGAATCCTGCACAGGCTTCCCCAATATTCGCCAAAGACAGCACTAGTACGTTGTGCAGATATGCATTCGAGACCAGCACTTCATCAGCATCAAGAGAGGCGATGCGATGCCTCGCAAATGCAATGCTTCTAAATGAGCCTACCAGGCAAACCATTCTTGACCTTGGATGTGCGCCAAAGGCAGCTGAGCGAATGAAGGTAGCGTCGTCAAGAGTAGACCTCCAGCAGAACACCCAAGCTAATCGTGCTTCAGACTGATGATCGAGACGATGAGTTCCTCACATCAAGGATACTGTTCTTCTCCACATATACGGCGAAGCTAGACATTCCAACGCTGTTCGAGAAGCATTCACTGGCGGAAAGCATCACATCGGTAAGCACGACACTCTCTCCAAACCACACCACCTTGACAAGGAAGCAGAACCTCGAACGAGCAGTCAAGCGACTAGAAGCCGGCACACCATCTACACCCATCACAGACCTTGCTTTCCAAGAAACGCTCAAACTCATCTACAACCTCACCTACTACAGCCCGGACTCCGCCACATCCCTCCAACCCGCTCTCACACCTCTCGCCACCCTCCTCATCAAAACCCCTCTCCCCACCCCGCCTCTCCAACCACCAATCACCCACCTGATCAACGCCCTCCTCAACCTCAACCCCTCCCCATCCCAAATCGAAGACTCCACCCTCCGCGACCCCTTCTTCCCCCCTCACTCCCCCACCCTCCTCACCACCCACTTCACATCCCTCCTCGAGGCGTCCTTCCCTCAAACCCCCTCCGCCACCGACGACCCCCTTCTCTCCCCGCTCCTCTCCCTCCTCCGCACCCTCCACGCCACCGCCCCCCAAAAAGTCCAACAATCCCTCCGCACCACCCTCCTCCCCAGCGAAACCTCCCGCTCCCAGCCCCTAGGCAAAGACCCCTCCCTCCCCTCCCGCCTCCTCCGCACCGCCGCTTCCCCCTCCACTTCCACCCTGCGCGACATCGCCTCGGCGCTGCTGTTCGAGCTCTCCTCCTCCTCCGCGCAGGAACTGATCCAGAACATCGGCTACGGGTACGCGATCGGGATCCTCACTCGTCTTGGAGTCGACGCGCCCCCCTCCGCCCTGGCCGGAACTGGGTCCTCAGACGCAATGGGGTCTGGCGAGGGAGGCGTGGGAGGAGAGGGAGGGCAAGGAGCAGGGAGAGGTGGTGTCAACCCCGTTACTGGACAGAGGCTGGACGCCGAGCGCACGACGGAGGATATGGAGAGGGTGCAGAGGGAGATTGATGGCATGACGGAGGAAGAGAAGGAGAGGGAGGCGGAGAGGTTGTTTGTGCTGTTTGAGAGGTTGAAGGCGACGGGCGTGGTGGATGTGGTTAATCCGGTGGAGATGATGATGAGGAATCAGGAGGGGGGTGCAGGGCAAAGGCCGGGGCGAGGGGGAAGGGAGACGAGGGGGAGGGTGGAGGAGGTTGATGAGTGAGGTCTCTCGATGTCTGTGGGACTGGGATGAGGAGAGGTCTGGTTGGGGGTCATGGACGGATTGCACGAGTGATAGGACATGAGGCAGTATGTGGGGGGATTAAATAGGTCGTGCATTCGTCACATCGTACATTTTGCCCTTGTCCATTACCTGCGGTGACCCAACCTGCCCAGCCTGCCTGGCCTGCCCAATCCCCCACTCCTTACCCAATCCTTGTTTAGCGGAGATGCCTTGTACCATCCCTTGACCTTTCCCTTTCCTACGCCTAACCCTCCCCCAACACCAATGCAGACAAACACAAGCCGCGATCACCTAGACCAACATGCCCACCCCCACCGCCACCGCCACCACCACCGCCAAACTCACCCTCATCTGCACCGCACTCGCCGCCCCCGTCACACTAATCTCCTGCAACTTGGACGTCGGGATGTAATCCCTGTACGTACTATCCCTGCGTCCATCCCAGCAGTAGCGCTGGAAGCACTGGGTGCATACTTCTGGGACGGCGGTGCCGGTGCGATTGAGGGAGCGGGAGAGAATGGCGCAGCCGACGCAGGTGGGCCATTGGGCGTCGATGGTGCCGTTGCCTTGAGTGGCGACGTTGTAGCCGTTTTGGATGATGGCGTTGCGTTCGCTGTCGTTGTACGAGGGGGTGAAGGTTGAGACATTGGAGTTATAGACCTGGATTGCATAAGTAGAAGATCAGGACGAGTGAGTAGAAGAGGAGGCTTACATATGGTGCGTTGGGGATATAGACGATCAAAGGTGCTGGACCTGTGAGGTTGGAAGCATCGCAGCCAAAGAAGGTCGGGCGGTTGTTCAGGCCGAGATTGACGAATGTCGCTTGATCTGGAATGGATGGGAAGACAGTGCCATTGCCGATGGGTAGGAATTGACGCTCGTATGTGGCCAGTAAAGCTGTTCCATTGGGCCAGTTGGGCGCAGGCGAAGAAGCATTCGTGTCAGCGCTGGAGTCGACGGCGAAAATGACGTCTACGGCACGCTCAGGCTGGATGAGTGGGTGCAGAGGAATGTTCTGAAGATCTGATCCACCGTCAACAAGAGTCAATTGTCGGTCATTAGCCACGTCCGAAGTATCGTTGTTGAATCCGAGGAAAGGGTTGACATAATCAGCAATATCTTCGTCTCCCGAGCTGATAGCGTTGAAGGCGGCACCGATAGCATTGGACAGGATCGGATTGGCGGCTCCAGAAGAATTGATAGCCAGCAGGATCTGGTTAAACAAAGACGAAGATGTGCCCAATACATATCCTGCATTGTCAAAGCCACGAACACATTGCTGATCATCCGGAATAACACCCGCAGAAAAGTTCGACCCGAGGTAGCGAAGAGGTGCGAAACCAAAGGTAGTCGGATCCCAAGTGCCCATCTCCCACGGGTTAAACTCGTAGACGGTCGAGTTGGTAGAAATGATGAACTGCCCCGGAGATCGTGCATCCGCAACAACAAGCGGCAACGGCACACTACCACTCGTGAACCAGTCCTGATTGGCAATACTCGAGAAGGTAAACTCCGGCCCACCGGCCGAAGCATTCACCAGCTGAAAGCTCAACCCACGTCCCCAGTAATCGGTGATGGTAGTATTGTAACCCGCATTCCCCTTCCCCTGGACCTGATCGACCAAAGTCTGGTAGTAACTAATTGTGCTCAGCAACTGCACGGAACCAGTAGCGGGACCTTCGAATATGGAGTTCCCGAATTTCCACAGCGAGCCGGAGCCTGAGACGTTCTGGTTGAGATCCAGGATGTTTTGAACAGAGGTGAAGTTGTTGATGTACAACGAGCCGACGAGCCAGCTGCCGCCGGACAGACCGGCGAGGTAGGTGGAGCTCTGCAGCAGACCGGCGAGTGACCCTGCGCTGGTAGAGTTGTGTCGTGTCCGATCGTCAAAGGCGGAGATGACTCCGGCGCCTGTAAGAAGGGCTCGGTATCCTCCTCCTGATACTGCGATGCCAATGTTTGGCAGCTGACTCGCATTGTTTGCATTGTTGTCGATGTATGCGTTTGTGTCTAGGCCAGTGATATTAAGCTTCTGGAGAAGTGTTCGCATGGCAGAGATTGTCTGCGGTCGTCGTACGTCTAGCCATGAGGACTCATTCGTGGAAAGGGTCGCGGCACTGCGGATGGTAGGTCGGTTCGCCGGGCATGCCTCTGCGGCCGGGGTGTAGCCGTTCGGCGCGTCAGGTAGGGCGCGAGGAAAGAGGACATGGTCAGTCGAGGTGAAGGAGGAATAATCGAGAGCGGAGGCTTTGAAGTGGTTAGCATGGCGGTCACGCAGAGTGAGAGGTGGTCGTGTGCCTACCAGAAGCGGAAGAAACGGCCAAAGCCAAAGAAGCCGATCTGAAGAGCTTCATGACGAGAAGCGAAGAATGCCGAGGAGACGAGGAGACGAGGAATTAGAATCGCAAAGGATACAAGGATACCATGCCCGGTTTATGCTGAGCTGGAAGTGGGCAGGGCAATACAGTTAGAGAATGCGACCCAAGCCTTGCACAAGCACAACTGTGTGTCTGGTGGAATTGGGCCTCACGTCACCAGCTCGGGATGCCCTGATGTCCTTGCGCGTCAGATCAGCAAAAGTTTCCGATATGAAAGGGCCCGCTTGGCGACAAAGGCTACATCGTTTCTGGTTGCTAATTGTGGACGATGATTGAGGGCTCAACATGATCCGGGTTCTACGTGTATAGAACTGTACAACAGGCGGCACACGACCAGGCATCTCTCCGCGCAGTACACATTTTATCTCCAATCTCGAATCTCATCTGCATGACGCGCAAGACTCCGCGGCCGCAGCTGTTCCTGAATGATCGTCGTTCCGCTTTGCTGCCGTTTCTAGGGTCCGCCGGACGAGGCGCATTGGAAGAGACGATCAGGCGAACCAAAGATCAGCTTGGGACGCCTTGCGTCATGGTCAAGAGCCGCAGTTTCACCTCCTCTGACCATTTACCATTTACCACATCCATCTATCATTCCAAAGAACATACATTCGTAGCGAAAGCTCATGTCAAAGGGTCTACAGCTACTTCAACGCCGGGAGCTCCAAATCCAGCGCGTCCAACAGCCAGCTCTACAGCGGCAGGTAAAGACACAGCCAGGATGAGATCTCAACCAGCACTTCCATCTCTGCCGACCCTCCAGCATCTATTTTCACTGCAGTATACACACCGCGCTATGCCCTCCAAAGACAATCAGGAACCATTTCTCAATACCCCACCGCGCTCCCCCCCTCAACATCCCCACTCCCCTCCAACCCAAGACTCCTCAACGTCTCCTCCACCTCCCCCTTCTGTCCCTCCAAAACATCATACAACCTATACACCATCTCACTCTTCCTCTCCACCTGCCCGACCAACTCCTCCATCCTACCCTTTACTTCCTCCCTCTTCCTCCTCCCCATACCCGGTTCATGCCTCGCGTACTCCCCCTGCTTCTCCCCGAGCTTCACCTTGAGATGCACAATCTCATCTTCCAACCCCTTGATTACCCTCGCCAGCGCCTCCTTTGGGTCTTCAGCCGGACGCACGGTCAGAGCAGTGACGTCCACGTCGCGCTCGCTGACGGGCACCGGGAGCGGGATCTGGACTTGCTTCCCCTCGTTGGCGGGGCAGGCAGTGCAGTTCTTCCCGTCGTGCTTCACGCCTTTCGTCGTCCTCGCGGGGTCTTCTCTGATGGTGATGTCGGGCAGGATGAAAGCCGACGTCATCTCCTCGAAACTCCTGCTGCGCACGGGTCGGCGACTTCCTGTGCTGATGACCGAAGCGTCCACGTCCCCTGCCGTCTCTGGGGCGGAGTATGAGATGTGGTCCGCTGTCTCGGGGCTCTGGACCCGGACGTTCCTGGTGTCCCGCTCGAAGGCGGAGGTCAGGTCGCGGAGGGAGCTCTTTCGCTTTTCGCCCTCGGTGGTTGGGGCGGATGTGCTGCGGTGACCCTTGGCTGCGAGGCGCTCGCTTTCGAGTTTCTTGCGAAGGGCGGAGAGTTCGGCGGGGTCGAGGAAGGAGAGGTAGGTGATGTCTTTGTCGTCTTCTGCGCCGACAGTCGTGGGGATGGGCGCGGTGTCCAACTTTCTCGCGAAGTCGTTGGTGGCTGATGCATCTGAGGCGCTGTCACTGAGGCCCTCAAACCACCGTTCCCTCAGAGCAGCCTTGTTCTTCGTTGGTGACTGGGTTGTAGCAGGGAAAGAGTGCCTCTTCCTCTCGGCTCCAGATCTCGAGCGCGACTTCTCCTTTGCTTCCTGCTCCCTCTTCTCCTCCCTGCTTTTACGCTCTCCCATGTGTCCCTGTCGCACCGCCTCTGCTCGTGCCTTGCGGATCTCGGCCTCTACGCGCTCCATGATCTTAGCCTGGCTTTCCTGGGCGTTTGCCTTGCTGGTCTCTGGCTCCCCTCTCGTGCCAGATCGCGAGCCCTCTTTGCGTACATTCGAAGAGCGAGACTTGTACCGCGCCTTCAGCTCTGTCTCTCTGATGGCCCATTGACGCAGGTCTGCGTCATGAGCTGATTCGCTTTCCACTAATTGTGTCTGAAGCTCGACATTCGCTTCACGCAGAGCGAGGATCTCCTGATGCAAACCCGCTTTCTGGTCTTCGAGTAGCTCGTTGTCAGAGCGAAGCTGGACATTCTCTTCTTTTAGTTCCTCGTTGCTGTAGAATGCTACGCCAAGCTGAGTGATGAGACTGTCGCGTTCTTGTGTCATGCGTTTGGTGGCGATCTCGGAGACGGAGGACTTGCGCTCTGCTCGCTCGAGGCGATGCGAAAGAGATTTGAGCTCAGACTTGAGTTCTGATAAAGTCAGTACTTGGAAGCTTAGAAAGCCATAGGAACGCACCACTCTTCTGACCACGCCAATCTGCCTCTTCCAATCGATCTTCTCCTCCGCCACTGTTGCCTCGCCGAAGCCGTCTCTCCATGGTGACCTGCGCGCGGAGGCCTTCCATTTCGCTTTCCAATCTCTCCGCCTTTTTAATGGCCCCGTCTCGTTCTCCTTCAAGGGCCGTGACCTTCTCCTTAAGTACCTGCAACGACGCAAATATCACCTTCTCTTCTTCCGGAAGTGGCAGACCAGACACAGGTACATGAACTTCCGTTGCCTGGTTATAGCTCGCGGATGTGAAACGAGATTTGCTCTTTCCAGCCCCTGTTCTTGAGAAGACAGGCGTACCATCTTTGCGCACACCCGACACCAGCTCCGCGATGTTAGGCAGGTCTGGAAGTGCAAAAGAAGCGAGTGTGCCGTTGCCTGCATCAGCAGCAGAAGCAGACCGGCGAGGTGTTTGCCCTGCTCCGAGTCTACCGGTGGTGCTAAACCGGGTGGGAATGTCTGAAGTGACGCGTGCGCGAGAAAAGCGGCTCTTCTGCTGCGCTGGCGCATGATCGGGCGACGGAATCACAAGCGAGGAGTCTGCCATGGCATTGACACGGGCGTGCATGTCTGACAGAGTGCGACGGGCGTGCATGTCTGACAGAGTGCGACGGGCGTTTGTCGAGGGTCGCGTCTTTTGCGGGACGATATCCGAGGTCTTGGTGATCGAATTATCGTGTTCGGCCGCCAAACGCAGCGATGCGCGTTTGCGCATGTCTGTAGGCTTGCGAGACTTGATCGGAGGCGTTGCAGTGAGGTTGTACAGACTGTCGTCAGGAATGGACAAGACAGGTTCTTCGGATAGGTCTCCATATGCTTGTCGTCCTAATGATGTACGTGCGCTTCTCTTGTAGCCACGGCCAATCTCTACAGAAGGAGCTGAGCTGGAAATGCTCTCATCATCTCCACCTTGCGCGCTGCTGTCGGGATGCCAGGACTGTTCGTCCGCGGCAGTGTCAAAGTGCTGGGTGGACTCGCGATCAGGCTGAAAGCTCGTGATGGTACTGTTACCACCGTCAAAATGACCAAGAGGTTGTGGGGAGCTGTTGATGTTCCTGGAGGCACGATGCTGATTCCTAGTGAGCTGTGCAATTACTCCAGATGTCTGGCTTGCCGGCGCCATGGTGGATTGATTGCGAGTGTATCTCAATGCATGAGGTATCTGCTTATTCTGATCCAGAGATGAATACCAGTTAGTACTGTGTCGATCTCTCCATGTGTGTAAGAGCTCTAGCAATTGTCGTCGTGATCTTGTTCACGATCTCTGGGAGTTGAAGCTGGAGAAATGTTCCCGCGCGTCAACAAGAGTAAACAACGGTTCACTGCGGGGCAACTCTTGCCGACCCTCTGCAGAGCCGCACTCCTAATCTCCCTGTTAAAAAGTTTTCTCCTCGGTGTTTTACTGACAGGAATTGATAGAAGAATTCCTAGACAAGAATTATATTACAATGGAATCATGTCTTGACACACATGCCATCTCCAGCCATCATTAAATTTCGTAAGATACACAATCCGCTCATTCGGTCTGGTTTTTCCATTCACCAAAATCATCCATATATTGCTTTCATTTTTTCCTGCAGTTTTGCAATGATGTACGAGACGAGGCCAGCGACCATCGTTCTCAACATTTGTCTAAGACCGTTAGACATTTGGGTTTGCGTCGTCCGATCATAGCCGTCCTCGGCAGTGTCCTCTGCGAGTTCAACAATTCTCCTGTCCTCAGACGGCTGCCAAGAGTGGCGCCTAAGTATGTACGGCCAGCGCTCCATCGTGACGCTCAAGTTCTGCCTTGCCATCTGCGCAAACGTTTCGGCGCTGTCTTGATCCTGCGGCAAAAATCCAGAATTTTGCAGACCTTCAAGGTCGTGATACGCCTTCTTGCAAAAGTCAGCAGCAATCGGTCCAGCCAACAACAATGGCGTCACGCCCGACTTATTGACCGCGTAAGGATCGCCACCATGATGGATGATCAAGGCGATAATCTGCCAGGGAGCGCGTTTATAACCGACGGGTTCCTCTGCTAGCTGTCTTCCAGCCGCCCAATGTAGGACACTGTTACGCCCATTCGACAGAGCTTGGGTGATTGCTGGTGAGCATGAGAGGAGCATTTCGATCGCTTCCGGTTCCCACGAGAATCGTACCGCGAAATGCAACGGGATTAGTCCGCCCTTCGTGGTTGCGAACGGGTTCGCCCCGTGCATGATCAGTCCGGAGATGAACAATCTCGACGAGGAGTAGCGCCCCCAGCACGCATAATGGAGCGCCGTGAAGCCAAACTGGTCCGGTGCATTAATGTCGATACCTTGCTTGACCAAATAGACTGCTTCAGCCAGAGCCTGCTTTGGCGCATGATCTTTCAGTTCCGCAATCTCGATCACCAATAGATGCAGGGCATGTCTACCATGTGCCGTACGTTCCCTGAACAGAGCACGGTTATCGGTGATGACGCGAAGTGCGTTTCGATCGCCCAGTGTGAATGCGCTCA
The DNA here is from genome assembly GCA_005959805.1 of Elsinoe ampelina. Classification (NCBI taxonomy): domain Eukaryota; kingdom Fungi; phylum Ascomycota; class Dothideomycetes; order Myriangiales; family Elsinoaceae; genus Elsinoe; species Elsinoe ampelina. The sequence continues at coordinate 1,336,472 of SMYM01000001.1, forward strand.
TCAGTCCCTTGACAAGCTCCTGAAGTCGCGGCTGTCTCAAACTCATCACTTGGGCCAGGAGTTCGGGCTGGCTGGTCCATGTGGAGTCCTCGAGTGCCGTATCAAAGACGTGATCGTCCAGGCTGGTGATGTGGAGGGAGTCTACCAACTGGTCCAAGACGGCTTTGTGTCCGCGTCGAATGGCGAGTGACAGCGCCGAAGCTACAACATTCGGTGAGAAGCCCCCTTGCTCAAGCATCTTTGGGAGGAGCTTAGCCAGGATGACTGACAGACCCAGAACACTAAGAAGCTCAAGGACGGTGGGTCTCCTGTTGTGTCCAGGTTGGTACAAACTGCTGTTACCACTGAATATGAGTATCTGGGCCCGGAAGCTCTCGCCTGCTGTTGTCCACACTTCCAGAAGACTCTTGACTGCGTCAAGCAATCTTTGGTCACAGTCAGACGAATGTTTGGTTGCTTGGTCGACATGGTATGACCAGTATCGGAAAGCATACACAATCGTCGGCCGTGTCTCCATTGCTTGACTGAGATCTCTCGCTTTGGCCGCATCATAGTAAGGTAACGAGTACTCGTAGCCTTTATTGTCCACGAGGATCTGAATGCAATCCTCAGCTATGCGGTGATGAGCTTCCTTCGAGGTCTCCAGGCCAAAGCCCGAGGACTGGCGAGCGATGTTGAGCAAGAATTGCTGGAAGGACGGGTGGGCAGATTCTACTACGTTTTCGTCAATACGATATCGTACTGCGGGTGCAAGACTGGCGATTTCGTTCTGGATGGTACATAGCGTGTTCCTGGCAAATTTACCTTCGATCTGTGAAGTTCCTGCGAACCCCACTTCTCGTAGGTGGAGGATGAAAGCAAGGTCCACGATCCTCAGCGGCGACTGGCCGTACATGAGGTACAACAGAAGAGGTCCTTTGATGGTCGAGCGTGACTTTCCAAGTCCGACAAGAAGACTCTGGTAGATTTGTTGAAGAGACTCTGGTAACGAATCTAATTGAGAAATGACATCTGAGTTGGCAGTCGTAGATTGCAGTAGATGTTCAATTCTAAGGACCACGGGTAAGAATATCCCAATGTTGTCCTTACCCATAGCTGCAATTACTAGAGCCTTGTCGTCCGGCGATAGATGATGCCGCTTCGCGATGACCTCAGCCTTGTCCTCAATGAAGAGATCTATGTCAGACTTGAAGTTGTCTTCTGATCCTGCGAGATCTTTACAGCGGAAGTGATCAGGATATTGGGATGCCCATTGAGGTATACGTCGTTTGGTCACCTTCTCCACGGCTTTCGTGTTCATCGAAAGTATGATCTTCAATTTCGATGATCCTACGAGGGAACTGTAGGCCAGGTGTAGAAAAGTCTCCTGGTCACTCACGGACCAGTGGTCGAAACCATCAATCAAGAATGCCACGTTTATGCAAGGCATCTCTGATACAAGGAACATGAAGAGGCCCCAAAGTGCTATGATAGAACGACTGTTGGTACGGCCCGTGACAGGTTGGAAGCGAGATATCGATTGTTCTGGCGCTCTTGTGATGTTTTCCCGATCGTACTTGTATGCCTTCTCCACCAGATCAGTGTAGGTCGTCAAGACTTGATGTATAGCAATGGCTATTGCAGTATCCGCATGTCGATTGTCGCTGCTTGAGAGACTGTAGACTGTGAAGATCGTTCTCATACCGGCCCGGGATGTGATATCTTGCTGAAGAATGGTACGAACATAGGTCATCAACACCGATTTGCCGGTTCCAATCTCACCGGTCATGCACAGCATGGTTGATCGCGCAGTGGACCTCCACCAGAGAAAGTCAGAGTCCTGCCTCAGCCAATCCAAAGTCCCGCGGCTGCGTTGTCGAGAGGTGACTAGGAAGTCGTGTCGATAATTGTACATCCAGAACCTTGCAATGAATGAGGAGGCTACGAAATCGTCCATTCCTGCGAGTTGCAGCACTTTGGCCGTGCGCGCAGATCTCGTAAGAGCATATTGCGAGCTAGCCTTCGACCTTCTCCTGGCCGATGAATTCGATGCGCTCCTCTGGTACGACCTTTGAGTTCTACTACCTGGACCCGATTCGTGAGTCTATTGGGCGATTTTATCATGGCGCTTCACTTACTGCGATCTTCGGTCGCTTCAGCTACAACAGCGGCTCTTGGGGCGATAGTCACATTCGCTGGCGGAATGATCTGCAGGACGAACTTGCAGTATGCTGCCGCCACAGTCGATGCGTAGCGCTGCCACAAATCATTCTTATGTTCGTCGCAATAGTCACTGATGCCTCGTACGACCAGGCAGGGAAATTTGCTGATGATGCCAGCGCCTTCCATTTCGAAGGCAAGAATATCATCCTCATCTCGCGCGATTTGCTGAACGAGTTCGCGTCGACTGCCGCTGCTTTTGACGACAAGATCTCCAGAAGCGATGGCACCATAGAATATCTTGCTTCCGCGATCCTTCGGTCTCGGATTAGGTCCGTCGACTTCGTGCAGGACATCATCGAGCGTATCCATGCTGGTCCACTCGGGCTTGCCCTTTGGCATGCAATCTTGCCACATCATACCCTCGATCATGTCCGTAATGCGGTTCTTGACAGCCTGTTGTACGAAGTGCGGGGGTCTGTTGTGTGCCGGGGCGTTCGATAAGCCATTCGGAGTGGCCTTGCCGGCATTGTACTGAACAACGCCACCGAAGCCTCCATCGGGCATGCCGACTACGATGTCCCCTAGTCGGATGTCGTGCTTGATACTGGGATTGCCTCCTCCGATTCCGCACACAATGCCCAATTTGATTTTAGGGAAACTTCTCATCATTTGCGTTGCCACAAAACTCGCCGTAGGCAGCCCTGCTTCCCCGGTGCAGCCAAGCCAACCACAACATTATGCTCCCCTATCTTGCCACCATAGTAGGTTGTTGGATCATCTTGAACGTTGATGTACCCGTGCCGTTGATCGAGCATCGCTCGCGCAGCAACAGCTTCGCATTCCGCTTTGACACATATCCAGCCGATGGTATAGGCTTCGTTAGGGAGTGGCTTCATAGCGAAGTGATGTGTATGGATGCTTCTGTTTGGACCAATTAGGATGCAGCAGACTATAGTTAGACTCGCATGTACATACATCGGTGATCATAGAAGTAATGGCCGGACAGCCACCATCCTTGCCCGTCTCCAAACGGGAGGCACGTCGCTCTACATATGTTGGGGGAGAGGTGAAAAGGCGTCAGGGCTGAGCAACCCTGAATTGCCTTTCTCATCTGCAAGCTGACCACTATTCTCCTTTGCAAAAGGGCTGGGATTTCCTTGGCATTTTAGCATGTAAACCACCACCAAATTGACCAGTTCTTACCCAAACCACCACAACTTGCCCAATTCGTCCTTTTTGAAGCTGAAAAAAGGTGTAATAGCTCGTCCGAGTTGGATTACATGTCATTTAATCTAATTGATCTATCTCGCACGCAAATTGACTAGTTAATCGCCGAGATAGACAACTTTAACCCTAGCGCGTTTATAGCACTACTAAGCTCCCCCCCCCTTGGTGCCTCAGCCTCTAGCTCTATTAAGCGTAATAAAGAGTTAGTAGAGGAAGATAGATCAAATGCTAGATATCCTATAGAAATAAGTAATCTATCGGAGCTCTTACTATTACCTATTCTAGATAGATACTACGAAATTATCGACTCCCCCCCTTAGTCGGCCTAGGCTTAATCCTTATACTACGTCAAGTTTGCTAGCCTTCAAACTTCACAAGATAATAGCGATAGTAATATAGAAGCGCTAGTAAGAAGGACAGTACGTATAAATGCTAGTAAGCTACTAAAGAACCTCGATCTAGAGGCTCTAACTATAAGGAGTGCTTAGAGGAAGCGTAAGCGCTAAAGTCGACCTGTAGTTGTTAAAGAAGAAGGAGGTAAAGTTAAAGAGGTAGAAGAGGTTAAATCACAAGCTGAATTGCCTATCTAAAAAAGTTAAAGGGTCACTTGCTAGAGTACTACAAAATTAGTACCGAGAAGGTGTGTCTCTTAACTAATATCCCCCCCCCCTTCTAATTTAGCAATCGCTATACAAGAGCAATTGGATAATAAGGCAACTAGTAGAGGAGCATTATAGGATACACCTTAAGTATTAGGGAAGAAGCGGAGTTAATCTAAGTTAAAACTACCTCGTTGTTACTGTTAACAAAAATCGCTAAGTCCTTCTACTAACCCTTAGACTTAGCAATTACTAATACCTCCTCTAAACGTCTAGTTCGTCTTAGTATAGACAGTTCTCTTTAATAGCAAGGAGCTTAAGCGATTTAATAAGCTTTGTAATGTTAATAGTAGTATTAGCAGCATCCGTAATAAGGCGGCAACTGCCGTCTATCTATTTGCTTACATATAAGGCCTATAATGCTACTCCCTCTCTTAGAAGGCTAAGCTCTTTATTACCTCTATAAAGGGTAACCCCGTTAACTCTATAGACGACTTCTAGGTCCTAGGATCTCTATAGTATAAGGTTATTAACCTTATAAGGCACTACTATAGTTTAAAGAAGAAGGAGCTATAATTACATATTAATGATCGATAGGGGAGGTTCTCCTTAGAGTAGAGTACTTCTGCCGAGGAGAATATCTTAGCACCGGCTAATGCCGCTAATCCCTATACTATCCGAGGTACTACTACCTACCCCCCCTAAGCTATACTATAACAACTAGACCACAATGCACCTCGAGGACTATTAGCATTAAATACACAGGCTAAGAAGATATTCCGTAAGCGGTTTTAGCGCGATATTAAGGAGTTTTACTAATGTAAAACTGGCCGATGCTCTAATATAGATAAGGTGGTATATATTGTTATTAGTAGCACTTACTATACTATCGATGCTAATATTATTAACGAATGGCGGCGTGATACCACTATAGGCTAGTCTACTACTAGTAGGCTATCGGTCTATATAATTAATTTTATTACTGCTACTACCGAGGCTCGTAAGGATAAGTAGTTAGTAAAGCGTAAGTAACACGAGAGGCGACAAGGCAAATCTAACTCTCCTCCTAATAGGCCTCCTTCTACCCCTATCTTTAACTAGTACTTCTATAATAGTGGCCAACCTCTAGCCCCTTGTCTAGAGTTACTCTCTGCTCTTCCGACTACTCTCTACTCCTCTTCCGCGCTAACAATAAGCATTAGTAACCTCGAAACTCTTCGGTTAAGCTCTCTCCCCCTTAAGGTTAAAGATCCTTAATATATTACTTGCTTTTTTGACTCTCTCGTGTAGCGCTACCCTTACTTTAAGGTGCCTCTTTGTAACGCTACTCGGCGGCTTATTATAGACTACTAGGATCTTAAATTACTCTTGCGATCGAGTGATAAGATGCTAGAGAGGATAATCCCTCCTTACGGCATTAGAGTAAAGGTAAAGTAGCACCTTAGCCTCTTTATAAGGCAGATACCTAGTATAATCTTGTCTAACAAGGAGGAGTAATCTAAGCGTGCTACGTAATTATAGCAGATTAACAGTGATAGATAGATAACTTTATTTAAGCCTATATCTACACTTTTTAAATAGTTCCTTAAAGTCAACGCCGCTCTAGAAGTCCTTATAAGACTCGTGGATAAAGACCTTAAACTGACGCTAGTATCCCTCTATATTAAGCTACGGTGCCTCCTTCCTATTACGCCGTATATACTGCTTTAATATATAGAAGCTAGGCTTAATTAGATTATAATCTGGCGAATAGCCTAGCAAAAACTGCACTATGACACTATGCTATTAACAAAGGTCAATTACTACCTGACGTGATTAGCTAAGCAGCTGGCGGCGGCAAGTATAAACTCTTTACGTACCTTCCTCTAGTGAATTTGACAATTATCTAACACTAACACCGACCGTGGGCCTAGATAAGGTAAGCACTACAGTAGTACCTTCTCTTAAAGCTAGTATTCGAATATTGTAGCTATAATTAAGCCTTGAAACACCTTTACGCCGCAGAGGTAACTATTAATAGTAAGCGCTAGAAGTACTAACTAGCGCTTGCTCGTCTTTCTTACTAAGCAGTCCATGGCTAGTAACCCCTTTAGTAACTAGCCGGAGCGGCGCTATAGAGTCTTCTTATTGACTGTAGTCTTATCTACGTACACGAGCTAGTCGGTAGTAAAGGCCTCTATCTCTTAATAGTACTCTATACGGAGTACCTTGTCCCTTTAGCTAGTAGCACAACTTAATACCTTATAGGTGTAATTTAACTTTTTTAGCCCTCTAGAGATAGTGCTAATTAATACATCAATCGACTAATAGGACTCTAAATGATCCTATAGCTCCTCTAAGTATATATCTAACTCCTTCTCGAATAGCCTTTATATATCTAGTAACACCTCGAGTGGTAATAGAGGTAGCCGCCCTCTCTTCTTTAACGCCTTCGGACGCTTAATATAACTAAAGGTGAGCTAATTAGCCTTTAAGCGGTACAATCTCGACCTTAAGAGGCCTTCTATAAGGTCGGCAACGTTATTAGTACTTATACTAGAGAGGAAGAGCTCGTAGATGTGGTTAACGTAATAGGGCGATAAAATAAGGTATGTTTAAGGTATTATAACTACAACGCTAGCGCACGTAAATTGGCTGCAAATTGGTCAATTATTCAATTACTAAATTCGATAGCACTAACTTCACTATTATACCTTTTTTCAGCTTTAATTATCGATAGATTGGTGAGTTACTAGCTATTGGGCTAAAAATGGTCGTTTAAGCTGACATTTACAAGCAAATTTGCCAAGCAAATCCCAGCCCTTTTGCAAAGGAGAATATGGCTACGCTAGCGCCGATCTAGATGCACTTTGGGAGTACAACGCTTCAAGTATCCCTACCTGTTCTTCCAACAATGTTGTGTGCAACGACGGCGCTACATGGAGGGACACCTCAATGTGAGAGATGTAAAAAGAGAGTGAAGTAATAATTAGCCTTTATGAGGACGCTCTAAATCCAAACTCAATGTGTCCAGATACCAAGGAACGGGAGCAGACTGCGGCTTGCACGGGAAAAGGGAATGATTTACGAGCAGCCACATGTGACGAAGAAGTTGGAACTCCCAGTCTGATTGGCGGCGGAGCCCTTTGCGTAGACGGGCGTGCGAAGCTGTGACAACGCATGGCTTGTATTTTAAGATGGGTGCCTCTTCGACTTTATCCTTCACTGCTTGTTTATTCAGGGCTATTCTCTACATGCTTTCGGACCACGACCCAAGTCCAATCTCGTTCGCATCAGTGGATGAGGATAGTCTCGCCTCTTTACCCACCGAGAGTTCCTGGAAGCTCCGCGACCACGACCTGTTCAACAGCTGGACATGACCGTGCCAGACAGTCCAGAATTCACACACGGACAACAGGGCGTGACGACCGCAGGATGTGTCGCGACAAAATGTGTCCTCATGACTATGCGGCCTTCTACAAATGCATACGCTACCAAGCTCTATTGCAATAATGGGTCCTGTCAAAACCATTAGCGAGTAGGTCGGAGCTCCCACATGTCCCAGACTTACCCTGAAATGCTTTTGGAAATTGTTCCTCCTCTCGTTACCAGCACGGTACCTGTTCTCGGCTCTCTGAGCCTTCTTCTGGGATTTCATCGCCTCAGCCCTTATTTCGCGCTTCTTCTGGTCAGAAAGTCCAGCAAGAGCCGTTTCTCTCGTAGACTGCGCTATAAGCTGTCGACCGCGATCACGTTCGTTCGTGCGTCTTGTCGTGGTCTGCTGCGAATCCGAATCTGCATCCTCCATCTCGTCATCCGAGCCCGCTTCCAGAGCGCGACGGAATGAGAGCTGCTCTGCTGATGACGAGCGGTTGTGGAGATTTTGACGGAAGTATTTGTTGAACGATCGGTGTCCAGCTACGCGACCTGACGGTAGATGAAGCTCGTAGTCGTCATGATAGACTGCACGAGGTGTAGTGTGCGCGTGCGAATGAAAGCCGTCAAAATTACGGTGTGGCCTAGGATCGTTGTGTGAGTGATGGCGGTGTCTGTCCAGAGTCTTGTAGCGATGTGAATGATCATCGATCGGGATTGAAGTAATTTCGTCGGTAGGCACAGAAGATAGTGACGAAGCGTCAGATTCCCATCCGTCCTCGTCTTCATCCGCGAGGACTTCATCCGAAGATCCAGTTCCCTCGATTGTGATCTTCGTGGCACGATTCGCTCCAAGCTTCACGCCGGAGGATCCGCGCCGCATTGCCTGATCATCATTACCCTCCTCTTCTTCCTCCTCATCGTCGGAGTACGTGCTGCGGAAGTCGTAGTAGTCGCCGATATCAAGCTGTTCCGCTTCTGTGCTGTAGGCAATCATGCAGTGACCCCTATCGCGCATGTGTGTCTGCGCACCGACAGCGGTTGTCTTTATTTGTCTGCAATATAGACATTCGTGAAGATCAAAGATGATCTCGTGAAGATGGCTGAGTAGTCCTTCCAAGTCGACCAGATAGTCACGTTCCGGTATGAACATTCCGTGCTGCTTGGACATGTGAATGAGGTTGTTCTCCACGTCATCCGAAGGCACGTTGCAGAACAGGCATTGATTCAGGCGGACTTCGACCATATCCACTTCCGCGTCATCCATGTCCGCATCTGGGGCTGCGCTAGGTGTGGCTTGTGCGATTGGAGTAGACGATCCTGCCTGGACTGTGCCTCCGACGGCTCCCCCGTCTGTAAGTGTGCTCGAGCGTATAGCCTCCGTCACAGAGGCGACATCACTTTGTTCCGCAGCACTGTTAGTTGAAGCCGTCTCCACGGGCTCTCCCAAAGAGAAGGTCGAGCTCATCATCGAATCCGCATCATCGACCATTGTCTGTCTGTTGTTCATCCTCATGACCTGTGCTTTGTGTTTCTGACTCCCCAAATGATTCTGGTATGCGTTTTCGCTGTAGTACGTTTTCGAACATGCTGGGCAGATCTTCTCGAACGAAGCGCGAGCTGCTGTGGCTGCTGCTGACGCCTTATTCGCAAGGACCTTCTCGGCGAAAATTTCAGAAGTCAAAGGTGGTAGGGAGGCGACTCGTCTCTTCAAGTTGTAGCGACTGAAACATGGTTAGTCTGCTAGGTCCAATCAAGCTCTGCGAATCCGACTCACTGCCAGTCACTCTGCATATGGGTCCGCTGAAGATCGCTGGATCGGAAGGCAACTTGGCAAGTATTGCATGTGAAAGGATGAGAAGTCCCGTTAGTCACTGGGACCGGGGACTGCGTGACAGCAGCCATGCCTAGTTGGGTTGCAATTTTTGCAGTCTTTGCTGAATTAGATAAGGTGAACAGAGTGAGGGTCGTGAGAGGAGCGACGGAAGTGGTAGAAAGAGAGTCCTGTCCGATGCTGCAAGCTCTGCCTTGTTGGGATAACTTCAGTGCAACAAAAGAGATTGGATTACAGATCTTGAATTCTAGAAGGACGGGTTGAGTGGGATGCGAATGACGTGCAGCAGAAGGGTCCGTTCCGGAAGTCACTCGGATGTCGGCGGACTTTTCGCGGCGCCACAATGGCCTTGCCCCCGACCACTTTCAGCCTCATTTCCTGAGGCACAGCTCCTCTGCATACAGAATACGTCGAAGAACAAATCTGTCCAACTTCAATCCTACGATTATCATTCACAAAACTGGAGCTCTGCTCCTCTGTCATATCTGCTCCTCTGTCATCGTTGAACAATTTCGACCGAGGACAACATCAATCGCAATTCTAGCATTCGCTCATCCGCTCGTTTGGTATGAGATGTTGGCCAGACAGCGTCATATATCAAGTCAAGTACTGCACTGCGGTGGAGGGGTTGTGAGATCATAAGAAGGCTTAACATGGACGTGCAACGCTCAAATGGCACGGAACAATACACACTCAACATTCGACGAGCACGTGTCCTCAAACTCGTGAATCACTTCAGATGGCAGGTCCAGCACGGATGCAAGGATGTCAGATGCGTGGCGCCAACCTGCTACACCACTCGCTTGCGGGAGTCCCGCAAAAATGGCCAAGGACCTTTACGGAAATACACTGAGCTTTCTGCTCTTGCAGTCGCCTTTAGCCTGGTCAGCTCACCAAATGCGCAAAGCATGCTATGCCCACTCGTGACGGAAAAGCAGATATCGATGCTCGGTATTCCAGAAAAGGCTCAAGTAGACCAGAAGTCTCTTATGCAGCGGTTGTGCAGTACTTCGGCGGTAAACTACTTCCTCGGAGGCGATCGTGAGCAGGATCCTGGTCAGCCCGACACAGTCGAGGCGGGCGACCCTCCAGCCTGCGTTCAGAACGAAAGTTCGACCATCGAATGGAAGGATCTTCAAGAAATGAACATTTTTCTAACCAACAGATGGACCTACAAATGCGGCCGTTTTCACACGCTAGCGAACCAAAGGATCGCAAAGGTACATGAATACATCATCAAGCTTTTCGAATCCCCTCAGAGACTTGAAGGGTCATTCAGGGGCATACTGCCAGATCTACCAGTCCGAATGACAGAGGGGAATGCGAACGCAATGTCTCTCACGCTTGAGTCGCTGAGCAAGAGGCATAGAATACCTCTCCACGAATGTCTCCGACGATGCTTGAGACGTATTCAGCGAGATTCTATGGACGTCGACTTGCGGAGAATCATCGTCATTTGCTTTCTCACTCTTGGTTTGCTGAACCAGGACCGCATGATACAGCAGAGCATCAATGACGTTCCTGAAGATAAACGAATGCCAGAATTTATCACTTCTTGGGGCGTGGCGACTGGTCCAAGCTTTGATCTCGTGGGCGCCATTTGCGAAGTATTGTCCCAGCGCTTGCGCCGGGGAGCGGGCGATGAATTGATGGCATCGTTGATGGGCAGCCTCTACCTCACTGGTGGTGTGATAACAATATCTGCCATGGCTGTTCGGGTTGGTTTGTGGGTCCACTTCTTACAAACCACGCTCCTGAAAGAGTGGGACAAGAGTCCTCTCATCAGGATCTCGAGTTCTACTGGTCATATCCTTGAAGTTCTGGAGACCATTTTGATGAAGGATTGGAGCGACGCTGGTGTATTCAACAAGGACGAGCCCGATTATTCTGCATGGCCGGAACACGCATTCCATTTGCACATGCTAGGAGGCCACTATATCGGTGGACTTTGGCAATACTTCAATACGGAAACGGCATGCTACTTGTGGCTGGAGGGTAATCTGGACAAGGATGTCCGTCACGTCTTCACCTATCAATTCTTGTACCAAAAGGAGGACTACTGGCAGTTCTTCCGCACATGTTGTCACATTCATATGCGTCAAGCCGTGAAAGGAGCATCATTCGTGCACTACGCACGACAGCGCATCTTCCCGGCGTTGACGCAGCAGCATGATGAGTATCTCGACCGAAGGCTTAAAGTGGTCGAGGAGAGCTATTTGGTGCTCAAGATCAGCCGAGACGACATAGTGACGGATGCGATTAGCCAATTGTGGCAAAGGGAAGGCAGAACATTGCGCAAACCCCTCCGTGTTAGACTCGGCTCGGATGAAGGAGAGATCGGTCACGATCTTGGAGGAGTGCAGATAGAATTCTTCAACCTACTATGCCGAGAGCTCTTCGAAGGAGGCCGCCCGATATTCACAACGGACGAGTCGACACAGCTATCGTGGTTCGCGGTAGGCTCACTCGAGCCATTATATCGATACGAGCTGATCGGCGTGCTCTTCGGTCTGGCTATCTATAACGGGATCACTCTACCAATCTCATTTCCGCTGGCGTTCTACAAGAAGCTCATAGGATGCACTACCAGTCGAAACGACTTGGCGGAGCTATGGCCTGGCGTGCTCAAGTCTTTGCTTGAGGTCGAGAAGTATGAGGGCGATGTGGAGAGCGATCTGGCTCTTGAGCAGACGTACAACATTCGCGTCAATGGTGTGGACATGAGTATCGATGCGACTCAGTACGGAGCAGATTACTATAATCCCGAGATTCCGCATGAGCGAAAGGGTAGAGTCCGAGTGTTATGGGCCAAATCTGACGCCAACAGCCAGAAGAAGCGAAAAGACAAATCCCCAGCCAGTGGTGGTGGTGTCGAAGAAAGCCAATGCTCAGAGGAAGAAGAGGTCGACGTTGAAAATCTCTCCTGGCCCGGCTGGGAGTTCACCAAGACCCCTGTGGGAGAAACAGCTGTTCCCGTGACAAACGAGAATCGATCAGCGCACATTGAGCAATACACCCGTTGGATCCTCGACTACTCCATTCGACCACAATTCTACGCCTTTGCATCAGGCTTCTACGAAGTCATCGACCCTCGCATTGGGCGTCTCATGCCTGCAGCTTACCTCCGCCAACTAGTCGAAGGCTCTGCGCAAATCGACGCGGCCGACCTCAAGCGATTGATCACTTACGAGGGATACACGGCCGACTCTGAGCAGATTGTCTGGTTCTGGACCATCATCGAGGAGTATGAGCAGGAGAAGCTTCGTTCGCTGTTGGAGTTTGTGACGGGCTCGCGGAGGATGCCGGCTAGTGGTCAGCAGTCGTTGAGATTCAACATCTCCAAGATAGAAGGGGATACGGTGAGTTTGCCGGGGGCGTCGACTTGTTTTGGGAACTTGTTGTTGCCGGAGTATGAGAGCAAAGAGGTCATGGAGACGAAAATGGGAATTGCATTGGAGCACTCGCTAGGGTTTGGACAGGCATAGAGCCAGGATGACAGTATGGCTTTTACCATCATTGCCGACAGTAAAAATTGTTTGCAGTCTGGCGGTGCATTTTCCGAGCGTAATACCCCTGTCCGTCGTAGAAGTACTATTTGGTAATCAATTCGTTCATCAAAGGCAACCAAGACACCCTCAGCTGAGTCCGGCATGCATGAAATACACTTGAAAATGCTTGACCTACCACACTTACCAGCCAACGTTGCGGAGACATGCTAAGGAGACAACGACGACGCGCGGCCTGCAGTCAGGATGAAGCCTTGTCCGAGCAAAGCTTCCTTGACAGATTCAAGGAACAGGCAGGTATCTGCACAGCCAGATCTCCGCTTCTTCCGGGTTGTAGATGCTCGGAAATGAAGCTGTTTGGTTCGGCAGCATGATGAATCACGACCAGGAATCTGGTCAGTGTGTTCATGCCGGACTGTGCTTCTTCTTCGTCTGACCCAGCTAAGTTACAGTAGCATGGTGTACGCGGGCCGTGGCTGAGGCAGGGTGAACATGAGGGGTTTGCTCGAGCTCGGGCAGTGGGACGAAACGCGCGCTCTGCAGCGTAATGAATTCAGGCAGAAGCATTCAAGCCGTGTGAAAATACTCCTGATGGTCTTGTAGACATTACCGAGTCGGTGGATGAACAGGACAGACATGGTGAAATTGATGCTGTAGAGATGACTGCAAGCTGCAGATCTAAATTTAGGCTAAGAACCAGAGGCGACGGCAAACCTGACATGCAGAAGCAGATGCAGCAGACGCAGGATTTGGTCATTCGGTGGAGTTTCCAGATCAATGTCCTGCACTGCCGCAAGCCTCAAGCCCCCCAATCATCGTTTGACGTTGACCTCGAAATTCGTCCGAAACGCGTACCATGGCTCATGCTCATCCTCTCTGCCTCGTTGGAACTACTTGATCCTCACTCTCCCGCTGGTAGGTCCTTTTCCACCCACTGTCGCTCTCCACCGAGAGTAGCCTTCACTACCGCCCGCGGTTGTCTTGACCTTTGCCCGCCATGCTGGACGAGAATCTCCCAGGTATGACTTCATCCCTGAAATCTTGGCCGCGGAGAGAAAGAGTCGACTGACCCTGACCGCAGTATTTTTCTACAAGCGCGCCGCCGATGGGACAAAGCATCATGAGGCCATCCTGCAGTCATACCAAGGCTCCGATCCCACGCCGCAATATACCCTGAAGCATGCAGATCCGAAGGTTCAATCGTCACGGAACTGCTACGCTGCCGCCATCTTCGACTCGTACAACCCTGAAGTGCTGTTCGGAGAGGTGCTGGTGCAGCCGACATGGACCAAGCCGACGCTGTCACAAGAGGAGATCAGGAGAAATGGAGGGGTACCGCCGCCGCCTCAGGCGATCATACCGGGCGAATTCACAATACAACTGTATGAGCCGGATCAGCAAATTATGGTGAAGAGGAAGTCGGGCGGACTGGCTTCGAGTACGACATACGAGTTCGACATGCCAGCGACATCATTCAGGACGCCGTCAGTATCTGCGCTGGATCGGACACAGAGCGACCCCCTGGCGACACCGACTACGACGAAGTTGCAGTTTGTCTGGCGCAAGGAGAGCAAGCTGTCCAAGGACTACAGTTGCTTCATGACCGGCCGGTCGACGGACATTGTGAGCAAGAAGAGCAAGCGGGACCCGGACATTGCCATTGCTCTGTTCCGTTCGCTGCGAGAGATTACAATGTACGAGTCCAACTTGTCGAGAGTGGAGTTGGAAGATCTGAAAGGACTCGAGCTGGTTCTACTTCTGTCCGCAGCCACGATCAGGGATATCTACGTCAGCAACAACCTCCGAGAAATATTCAATATCGAAGAACCTCCCATGCGGAAACTTAGCAGCGGCGGCCGTAAGGTGGTGCCAACAACGTCGCAACTCCCACCTGCACCAGCCAAGTCACAACAACGGATACCCACGATAGTCAATCCCAACCTCGCACAAGCGCAGAGACCACAACAACCTCAGCAACCCAAGGTCAATCCTCCCAAGCAGCCCACACCATTACAACCCGCCGTCACCGGCCCAACAAACACAGGCAAAGATCCCCACGCCCAATGGCAAATCGACGCCGAAACCGCCCGCCTCAAAGCCCAAGTCGCCGCCGAAGAGAAAGAAGCCGCTCGCCTCGCAGCTCAACGAAAACGCGACAAGGAAAAGGCCGACGAAGCAGAGACGCGCCGTCTGAAGAAGCTAGTAGAAGCAGAGCAGAAAGAGGCAAAGCGGAAACAAAAAGCCGTGGCAGAGGAGACGGAGCGATTACGCAGGAAATACGGCAACAACCTCCCCAATCTGCCCATGAGACCTGGTGCGAGCTCGAGCAACACCGGTGCGAAAGTGAAACCCCAGCCTCCACGACCGCAGGTGAACACAGGTGGTGGCGGACTGTTCGGGGGCCCATCTCGGCCGCCACCGCAGGCTCGACCACCGATGGTCGGGGGAGGGTCAATGCCTGGTAGACCACCACATGGAGGGGCGTTCTACCAGCAGCCGAATCATAGTGCTTATGTGATGAGTGGCGGTAACGGGGCGCCGAGTGGGCAGGGTGGGCCGAGGCCGAAGAAGAGTTTCTGGGGACTAAAGGACCTGGAGGAGGAGATGAGGAGGGTCAGTAGGAAGAGGAGTTCGATATGGTAGCGTGGTGGTGCTGGCCAGGGAGGGCCGAGACAGGCTCATGGGCGTCGAGTGATTGCGTACTTTGTAGCATAGAATACCCGGCGTGTATGAATATGAATCATGATCACACTATGTACGATGTCAGTACCGTCTGTACCATCTCCGCGAGACTACAATATGTTATCGACGATGAACGATAACCACCTTCCCGAACAGGCAAGTCGATATATCCCCAACCTCACTTTTTGATCTTCATCTTACCGGGTCTCTTCTTCCGCTCTGCTCACCTGTCTCATTTTCGCAAAACCCTGCCTGTCTATTGTTCGCAGTAATTTCCGACCGCAAACAAACAACCCTCATCACCGTCTTCAACACCCATCATGTCCTCCCCCACGCCCACCAAAACCCCCATCAAACCCCGCATCATCATCCACGGCGGCGCCGGCGCCATCACCCCCGCCAACCTCCCCCCGGCCCTCTACGCCGCCCACCGCGCCGCCCTCCTCGGCATCGTCTCCTCCACCGCCTCCCTCCTCTCCGACCCCAGCACCACCGCCCTCGACGCCGCCGTCCACGCCGTCACCCTCCTCGAGCTCAACCCGCTGTACAACGCCGGCCGCGGCGGCGTCTTCACCACGGCAGGCAGGATCGAGCACGAAAGCAGCGTCATGCTGTCCACGCCACACCCTGTGGTGCCGGTGGGGCACGCGCTTGCCTTTTCTTCATCCAGTAGTGGTAGCAAAGAAGGCGTGGCCGGTGCCTCGTCCGAAGCCACTGTCACTGCGGACCTGAGGAAGGTCGCTGGGACCACGATGCGGACTTCTCGCGTCAAACACCCAATTCTCCTCGCCAAGTCGATGTTGCTCCGTGCTTCGTCGCCTGATGGCGGTGGGGCGCAGACGCATGTGCAGCTTTGTGGAGAGACGGCTGAGAGGTTGGCGGTGGAGTGGGGGCTGGAGATGGTGAGGCCGAGTTGGCATTGGAGCAGGAAGCGGTGGGAGCAGCATCGGAGGGGGGTGGGGAGGGGGGTGAGTGATGATGAGTGGAAGGAGGAGAGGAGGGAGGTGGATCGGGAGGCGGAGTTTGATGATGTGGTTGGGGAGGATGGTGGGGACGAGCAGGGAGAGGAGGGTCTGGAGGGATTGGAGCCTGCGCCTGAGACTGGAATGGGAGGAAGGGAGGGGCAGAGGAGGATGCGCAAGGGGAGCAGGGAGGCAGTGGAGGACTGCGGTTATGCGGAGGCGCTGAAGAAGGGCGGATGGAACGGCACGGATTACCTTCCGCAAGGCACAGTGGGTGCCGTTGTGCTGGATCGATATGGTACCATCTGTGCCGCGACGAGTACAGGAGGCATGACGAACAAGCTGCCCGGCAGAATAGGGGATACGCCGACCATTGGCGCTGGATTCTGGGCGGAGAGCTGGGAGGGTAGTGGAGCGGTGGCCTTTGTAACTCAAGACCGGACTGTGTCACCACTGGAGAAGATTCTGAGGGGCGACTGGACGGACGTGCTTAGGGACTGGCTACCAGAGTGGATGCTACCGAGTCCGACGGCGACGTACCTACCTGTGTCGACGACGGATGTGGACAGCAAGAATCAGTCCCGTCTGACGAGAGCGGTGGGCATGTCTGGTACTGGCAATGGGGACTCGTTCCTGCAGGTGTGTTGTGTACGCACCGTAGCGGCTCTTGCACGATTCTCCTCGCCGTCGCCTTCATTACAGACTGCGGTGTCGAAGATGGCAGGACTTGGTGGGCTGTTGCAGGAATCTGCTGGGCATCGATGGGGCAAGACGGGGGAGGGTGAAGGGGGGATTATTGGTATTGAGCTGGTGGATGGGGTAGGAAATGTGGTGAGTGACTTCAATTGTGGTGGGATGTTTAGAGCGTGGATCGATGATGAGGAAAAGGGAAAGATGATGGTGTTCAAGGAGGAGTATCACGATGTATAGGGGTAGAATCGGGTTTATAGAGACTGCTTTCGCAGGATATGTCTAGTAGATGTGATAGAGAACGTGCGTGCTGAGGACATACAACAACCTCATATAGGAATCTGAGCATGGTTTGGTTCTTATGTTTTTTCTCGGAGATCAAGCCTCCACGTTTGCCACTGTTTCTTTTTTCACTCACCTTCTTCGAGAATCAGTGCCTTCTTACCTTGACGCTATGCATGAAAGCAGCTAACAAATCTCTCGGGAAGTTTGACGAACGACTTGGACAAATGGCGCGCAAGCGGTAGCCGAGGCCAACAAGCACGTTGCAGATCAGTAGTAGTGCGGCGTCCTTAGCGTGCTTGTCATTACCCCCAAGTCATCAAAGTCGACTTGGCAGTACTCCTAAGGAGGCAAGTGAAGCAGGCGAGGAGATGATCTCCTTCGCGTCCATTCCGTGCCTTGACTCTGGTCCACTCTGCAGCTCTTCTATCCGAGTATTCGACTTCCGCCTGCCAATATATTGAGCACCTAAGGAATGGTACTTGCGGCGACCATGCGGCGTAGCGGTCCTTTCACACGTCCAGGCCTTACTGAAGGCTTATGTCATGTATGTATAGACCTTGAGTCCGCTGTGTGAGTAGCCCTCGACCCCTCAAGCCCTACCATGCGTTCGTTATCCCTGCCCTTGTTGGCACTGCTGCTGTCGGCGTCGGCAGAGCCCTCTCTCGAAGCACGACAGGAGGATCTCGCCGCTCAGCTTGCCACCGTTCAGACTGGCGCACGAATTACACCGGCGCGGGCTACCTGTGAGGTCTTGAGACTTGTATATCCTCAATACACATCCTTCAATGGTTCCGTTGCCTACAACGAAGACAACACCAACTACTGGACTGCTGCTTCGGCTCTCGGCCCAGCATGTATCTTCGCGCCAGATCGACCAGAGGCGATGAGCTCTGCTGTGCTCTTGTTGCGGCTGAGCCGAGCGCCGTTCGCAGTCAGAGGTGGTGGTCATATGCCAATCGGTGACTTCAACAATATCGATGCACGAGGCGTTCTCCTGTCTACGACAGCTTTACGAAGATTGGCTCTGACCCCGAGCAAGACGAGCATCAACGTCGGACCTGGCAATCGCTGGCGGGACGTGTACAATGCCCTGGAGCCTCACGGACTTGCGGTCGTGGGTGGGCGTGTTGGCCCAGTCGGTGTTCCTGGCTTCATTTTGGGAGGTGGCGTCAGCTATTTCGGACAGCAAAGAGGATGGGCGGTCAACAACGTTGCCAGCATCCAGGTATGGATTCATACATGCAGCTGAGCATCACGAAATACTGACTAGTCGCAGGTGGTCCTCGCAGATGGTCGACTCGTCACTGCTTCTGCTCGTGGGCAATACTCGGACCTTTTCTGGGCACTCAAGGGGGGAGGCAACTCTTTCGGTATTGTCACCAACGTGGAGCTCCAAGCGTTTCCTGCATCAGCTTTGACAATTGGAGACCAAGTGTACGGTGGGGATGAGGTCAAGAACAAATGGTTCGATGCAATTGTAAATCAGGCGATCTACGGGAGTCAGGATGAGAAGCACGCAGTCACGCCGATTGCGAACAGGCGTCCTTTGAGCACCGGCGACACTATAGCCTACAGCAGCGCCTTGTTCTACTCCGAAGACAACAACAAGCCGAAAGTCTTGGAGAACTGGACAGCCCCAAACTTGATTCCTATCGCGGGAAGTCAGAACTTCACGAGGAAGACGCTCGCTTTCTACGTCGGTGAAACAGCAGCCAGCTTCGAGCAAGTCCGTGGCCTCCGTCAGCGGTTCTACTTCCAGAACATTCCTGCCAATCGACAGGCACTTGAGATCGCGCACGATACCTTCTTCGCTGTAACCAAGCAAAGGCTCGGTGGAGCTCAAGTCTTTTCTCTCGCCTTTGCAGCAATGCCGATGACCACCAGCTTCTTCGAAAATGCGATCAAAAGAGGAGGTGACCCGATGGGCGTGAAGCCAGAACCACAAATTTGGATCGAGTTCAGTCATACTTACCGACGAGCTGAGGATGAGCCCATCTTTGATTCATATCTGCGAGAACTCGACGCAGCTCTTGTCAGAGCACTCACGGACGCTGGATTTCAGCCTAATAAGTTCCTCTACCTCAATGATGCCGAGCGCTTCCAAGATGTCTTTGGAGGGTACGCAGCTGGCAGCCTTCAGATGCTCAAGCAGATCAGGGAAAAGTACGACCCAAGCAGGCTACTCACAGATCAGCTCGTGGGTGGATGGAAGGTAGACCGACGTTAAGCGTATGGTAGTCATAGCTCGTAGAAGCTCGTAGTATTAATAGACGGTGAATCGTAATGTCCCATCGCCGAGCTCTCTGGCCTCGTAATCGTCAAAAAGGTAACCTGTGACCATTTCAAACGAACCTCCCTCTCCCATAGCCAAAGTCCCTCTCAAACTCCTCCCTACTACTCCCTTTGCTCGCACCACCTCCTTTGTCCCTCATCTCCTCGTCCACCTTCACCACGACCTCCTTCTTAATCTCCGTCAACAAGTACGCCTCGCCTTCATTCTCGGTCACCCTCCTCTCCCTCTCCTCCTCCATCCTCGCAAACCCCTCACTCGCCAGACGCGACCCCTGGACCCCTCCCATCACGGCCTCTCTACCTTTACTCCCCTGCCCGCTCGTCCCCCTCTTGCTCCCCCACGTGCTAGCCCCGACCTTCAACTTCTTGAACATGGCCACCACCAACGGCCTCACCATGGCCAAATTCGCCGCCACCACCCCAGTCGTATGTTCTATTATCGTCCACTTCCCCACGTCATACACACTCTGCCTATAATTCCCCCTCGTCACCGGCCTGACCAACAAGGCAAACCTGACCGTGCTCGCCACGCCCCCGACCGCCCCCAGCGCCAACAAAGCACAAGCCAACACCTTCGTCGGCCGCGCGATTTTGGCCCCCCGCAGCGCCCACAGCGCCATGAGCACGAATAGGAAGTCGCTCGCGATGCTGACGACCGAGAAGGCGTAGAAGACGCCTTCCGCGACGGGCTGGATGGCGCACGCGAGCTCGGTCCCCGGTGGCTTGAGGAGGACGGTGCAGGTGAAGCAGGAGAAGGCGAAGTAGGCGATGCCGGTGAGGGTGCAGAGGGTGACGAGGAGGAGGATGGCGAGGCGCTGGGGGCGTTTGTGCGAGAAGAGGTGCAGGAAGAAGAAGCCGAGGGAGATTTTGAGGGTGGTGAGGGCGAGGGCGAAGATGCCTGTTGACCATTTGGCGAGCTGGAGGGGGAAGAGGGGTCAGTGAGGTGGGCGAACGGGGGGGAGGGAAGGGCAGGGGTCGGTACCGTGTCGTTGAGCGCTACGGGGCGAGGGCGGCCGCGGACTGCTTGTTGTCCGAATTCGACGACGGAGATGGCGATGCAGCACTGGCCTGCGCTGAAGAGCTGATAGGGTCAGAGTGGGGGATGGAGGAGGTGGGAGCGAGACGCACGAAGGCGACGAGCATGCTCCAGTCTTCGGCCGCGAATTGGTGGAGCATGCGCAGGCGGACGTACATCCGTATGCCTACGGAGATGACCACAAAGGCCAACATTGTCGCGGCTATGATCTTGATTTGGTCAGTCTCGCGCAGGACCTGGTCGATAGCAGCGCGGGCTGCCTCGACTGAGGTCTGCGAGGGGAGCGACATGGTGATGCTGGAGTCTGGAAAGGGACGACCATGGGAGATAGCAATGCTTGACGGGGATGGTGGTGGGAGGGCGTGTATAGATGGAATGAAGCAGAATTCATGCAAAAATGCATTGTGATAGGGGTCAACGCAGAGTAGAAGAATACCATTACCAACAGTCACAGTACCTGCTGCATACCGCGCCGCGGCTTGCCCGCCAGTCTTTGCCAGGCGACCATCACTTGACTCGAAGACAAGCCTCGATAAAAGTTGTTCACTACCTACCGTGACTGGGAAGCGAGGCAGCCAAGCCGTCCGTTCATAAACTTGCGACATGAGGTCCTGTTGGGAAGTGGGGACGTTAGGGATAGTGGCCCAAGGGACGTGGAATTGGGTTTGCCTGGATTTGGACGCCGAACTGAGGCCAAGGGGCTTGTGGCTGTCGTCCAGGCCCCGGAAGTGTTTAAGGACTGTGCCACGATTGTTTGACCAGCCAGAGATTTTGCCGGGAAGACGCTTGTGCCTGGTGTGCCTGTTTCTGCCCGAGGCCAATCATCGGTGATTACCTCCTCGCAATGCAAATCCGCGGCAAGGATATGGTACTGCGAGACTGCGCAGCTATGTGACCATCCCGATTTTGTCGTTATTGAAAGCGAGAGACAGAAGTTTAGCATGAGATACACCGTCTAATATACTGGAGGTCAAACCCCGAAGCCCAGGTTCCCTTTGGCACTGGCCATAGCCTCTCTCTGATTGGCTAGAGGGGCACCGAAGTGGGTCCATATCAAAATGCAGCACTTGTCGCATCCAGCATTCTTCTTTGAACCAGCCCACGTAATTTCTGAGTCTCTTACACGGCCCTGCAGGAGCTTACGCTCGACGCCATGTATTGTCATCTTGACTGACCCAAGTGTTGCTCATCCGTGTCTGATAGACATCCATGTCGGATCCTGCTCAAGATGCCTCAGCAATGCGGCCATCTGCATTGACCTTTGATCTCGTGGCGCGATGCTCGGTACGTACCCTGCTCTTCATAGTCGCCATTGTACATCAGCAGTCATCTCATGAAAGATTGCTGACTTGTCATCAAAAGACCACCCGAGCACGAGCCTCCATTCTCACCCTCCCCCATGGACCTGTCCAACTCCCCATCTTCATGCCCGTCGCCACCCAAGCATCCCTCAAAGGCCTCACCCCGACCCAGCTCGCCTCCACCAGCTGCCGCCTCTGCCTCAACAACACCTACCACCTCGGCCTCAAACCGGGCCAACCCGTCCTCGACTCCATCGGCGGCGCCCACACCCTCCAATCATGGCCGCACAACATCCTCACCGACTCCGGGGGCTTCCAAATGGTCTCCCTCCTCAAACTCGCCACCGTAACCGAACAAGGCGTCCGCTTCCTCTCCCCCCACGACGGCACCCCCATGCTCCTCACCCCGGAACACTCCATCTCCCTCCAAAACAGCATCGGCTCGGACATCATCATGCAGCTCGACGACGTCATCGCCACCACTTCCCCGGACCACGCCCGCATCCTCGAAGCCACTCACCGCTCCATCCGCTGGTTGGACAGGTGCATCGCCGCCCACGCCAACCCGGCCACGCAGAACCTCTTCTGCATCATCCAGGGCGGGCTGGACCTCGATCTGCGCCGGCTCTGCTGCGAGGAAATGGTCGCGCGCGACACGCCGGGCATCGCCATCGGGGGCCTGAGCGGCGGCGAGGACAAGGACAAGTACTGCGCTGTGGTGGCGTGTTGCACGGCGTTACTACCCGAGGACAAACCCCGGTACGTCATGGGGGTGGGATACCCCGAGGATCTGGTCGTGAGCGTGGCGTTGGGCGCGGATATGTTCGATTGTGTGTGGCCGACGCGGACGGCGAGGTTTGGGAAGGCCATCACCGATCAGGGCATGGTGAATGTGAGGAATGCGAGGTGTAAGGAGGATTTTGGACCGGTTATGGAGGGGTGTGCGTGTAGGATTTGTTTGCCGAGGGAGAAGGGTGGGTTGGGGGTTACGAGGGCGTTTTTGTATCATACTGCGGGCAAGGAGACGGTCGGGGCGCATTTGTTGAGTTTGCATAATGTGCATTATCAGTTGGAGTTGATGAATAGGGTGAGGGAGGCGATTATAGGGGATAGGTATCCGGAGTTTTTGAAGGGGTTCTTTGCGGATTTGCATGGTGGGGATAAGGAAAAGTATCCGGTTTGGGCGGTGGATGCACTGAGAGGGGTGGGTGTGGATTTGATGGTGGATTGAATGGTCATGAATATTCGTGATAGATGTAAAGCTCACACATGCTACTTGATATCCAGCTTTCATTACCTTCCCAGGCAGCTTCATCATCCCATCGCATGACATCTTCCTTTCTCCTTCCAGACCCGCCACACTGATCCCCTTTCGACTCTCTTTACGAAGACTTGACCCTCCCCTCCTCCCTCAACCCACTCACCCCCTCTGGCGCCACAAGCGTCACCAACCCCAACAACGCCAGCCCGGTACAACCCCAGACACCCACTCCCATGGACGTATTATAATGACTTTCCTTGACATAATGACTCCACGCCCCAACCCCAGTCATGACATGATGGAACACATCCGCCAGAATCGCCGCCTTGGCATACGGCTGCAGACCCGCGGCGCTCTGGCCTCGCGTTTTGCTGTTGGAGAGGAAGGGCAATTGCACCGCGCCTGATACTACGAGGAGCATCAGTGCGATGGTCAGGAGGCCCCAGGCATCGGTGCGGATGTTGTAGATCTCGAGGTCGTTGGGAGCGAGGTTACGTTGGGTGGGGGGGCGGAACCCTGGGGTCAATCAGTAGGGGAGTCGAGGAGGAGCTTGAGGTTGATAACGGGGACACACAGCCTATCACCATCTCTGGGTCGTAGATACGGCATCCTGCGCGCAGGGTATACCAGAAGGCGCTGCCGAAAACGTAGGCGTGGAAGAGCTGTGACGTCAGATCTGGAGCTCGAGTGCCATTGAGGTTGCAGCATGGCAGTGGAGAGGGGGCAAACTTACGTCGAAGATGGGCATGGTGCTGGAGGTACACTGGTGGGAAGAATTGAGGTTGAGGATAGACAGGTACGGAAAGTAGGTAGCTTGGGATATTAAAGAGCTTCCCAGGCAGCGGAGCACGGAAGGAGGGGCATTTGCAGCGTGCCCCCGCTCTCTCAACAGAAGACTCCCTTTCGGTGATCAGGGTTTGACATCACGGTCGTCCGGGATCGCTTGTCCTTCCGGCATCGATGGTCCAACGAAGCATCGGTGAGCAGGAACATTCACATGCATGAAGAGTGGGTCTGAATCATGCTTTGAATGCTGGACAGGGGACACAGCATGTTCGGGGCGGAGCTTGAGCTTGAGACTATTTTACTTGGACAGCGGCATGGAGGACGCTTTGTTCCATTGTACGACATTGGGACGTAATTGTGCTGCTACACGACACGCGGAGAATACATGTCGAAGAATTCTTCTGGTGTCTTCACCAATCCTCCTTCACCAAGTCTGCACCCTTCTCGGCTACCGCGTACACGGACGAGACAATGTTGCCGCTAACGTGGTTGGGGAAGATGCTGGCGTCAATGACCCGGAGCCCTTCGGTACCCTTGACCCTGCACTTTGAGTCTACCACTTCTCCGAGTGCACAAGTGCCGCAAGGATGGTACTCGGTCATGATGGCCTCGCGGGCAGCCGTCTCCGCATCCTCAAGCTTTGACAGGTCCAGCTCTTCTCGAGGGAATGAACGTCGGGCCACCTTGTCAGCGATGTGTTTAGACTTGATCGTCTTATCCAGCATCATCATCCCTGCGGCGAGCACGTTTACGTCGGCTTCGTTGCTAAGGTAGCGTGGATCAAGCTTGGGGAGCTTTGTTGGGTCTGGGTGGGTCAGCCGTAAGCACGAGATGCTTATTATGATGAGACTTACCCGAGCTTGTGATATGGACGTGTCCTCGAGAGGCAGGATATTGGTGGCACAAAGCCATTGTGACACCGAGTGGTCGCTCGGGCGACTTCGGCGGTGGGAACAAAACACTTTGATCTTTGATGCCCTCGACAAAGTCGCCAGTCGCACTCACTATGACCAACTGCAGATTTGCGGAAGTGTCGCTCCGTAAATGAGCTGCGACTTGCTTAAGCTGCCTCTTCTGGAAATCATTCTCTCCGCCGGCTTCAACGTGTTTGATTGTGTCGGCAAGCTCAGATTGGGTCGCGAACCATTTGTACGGGAAGAAACCTTGACAGCTGGAGATTTGTGTCAGACCACCAGCTTGCTGTTCAGCGAGCTGCTTCTGAGCGGCTTCGAGCTGACCTGGAAGGTGGATGGCATCCAAGGAGATGTGTCCAGGCTTCAGCTCATGCACCGTGGCACTAAGGACGTGGTCGTTCAGATTGTTACCGACCCCTGGCAGTTCGATCTTGCACTCCACGCCGGCTGCTTCAAGCACCTTTTTCTCGCCAATGCCTGATAATTCCAGGATCTGGGGAGACTGGTAGGTTCCGCAAGAGACAATGATTTCCTTCCTGGTGCTGACAGTATGCTTTTGCCCGTCATGAGTGAATTGGACGCCAGTTGCTTTGTTCCCCTCAAGCACGACCTTTGCCACTGTTGCGTCGCACAGAACCTTCAAGTTTGGTCTTTGAGCGTTTGCGGCAAAGTAACCACGACCGGCATAGCTTCTCTTGCCCTTGTTTTCTCCAGAACGAGCGACCGAGCCGAGCGTGTTGAAAAAGCCGATGTGATCGCCACTCCAAGGGTCGGTGGGCTTTTTGCTGATGCCCGTCGCTTCGTCCGCGGCCTTGATGAAATCATTCTCGATATCCAAAACTGTTGGATTGAAAGACGTCCTGACTGGTCCGCTCGTGCCATGATTCTCCGGCACGAACGCCATCGTCTCGATGTCAGCCACGGCAGGGTCGATGGGCTCCAGCGTCTGGTGTTTTCGCATGTACTGCTTCATGACTTTTTGACCCCAGCCTTTGTCGTTGGCTAGTTCAGCCCAGTCGTCGTAGTCTTGCTCCGAGCCCCGAACATACCTGGCTGGAGTCAGTACAAACGTTCACATGTCAAGGAAGCAAGACATACATCATGTAGTTGATGGCGCTCGAACCACCGAGCATCTTTCCTCGGGGGTGTTGGTGCCGGATATTTTGATTTCCAGTCTGTGGCTCCGTGTAGAACTTGTAGTCGTATGCTTCATTTCCTAGCATTTGCAGGAAGTACGCTGGCGTATCGACAAGTGGATCGCCCAGTTTACATGGACCAGCTTCGAGCACTCCGACCTTGATGTCTGGATTCTCGGACAAGCGTGCAGCGACTACCAGTCCGGCAGTTCCACCCCCGACGACGACGTAGTCATACTCGAGGTTCAAGAACTCTGAGGCTGACTCGGCTAGACCTGGAAGTTTGTGGTGACCATTCGTGCCATTCGTGCCATTCGTGCCGTTGACACCATTGGTGTGACCATTAGTAGTAGCTGACATGCCGGCTGCGTGATTCGTGTTGTACAAGAGAAGAATGTGAGCAACGAGAAGGGGATACTGGTACATATAGCTGTAGCTACCAGCTTGCCTCGGACGGATGCGAGCTTAAGCTTACAAGTGGCCGTTGGTTGCATGTTTCCCTCGGTTTTGCAGCAGTTCGCAACTGGAAATGGACGTTTTCTGTGGCCATGAGACAGATCTTCAGCATTTGGGCGCAAGGCTAGCCTCAGCTTGGAATCTTGTGTCCAATAAGATGAGAGAAGAGGGGTTCTTTGGCCGAAATGGAGGACGAATGTCTGGAACCAACCCCGCACAGTAGGGGGCTGCTGACAGCGAGCCGCAGCTGTGAGACATGGGGGTGGCGGATATCTCGTTTTATGGTGTCTGGTAGCATCATTCAAGTTTATGGGATGCGGCAGGTCAGAGGCAGATAGATGTTGCTGACTGTAATGCGACATGCTCTCGTCCTCCCTGTTGGGGACCAGTCGCCAAAGAGGAGTCCAAAAAATTGGTGCTGAGCATGAAGGCGATAGTGAAACTGACAGAGTCATCTTTCTCGTGAGAGGCTCCTCGAGTCAGCATGAGCAACGACATGGTTACACGCGTAAAATACGCGTGGTGCTAACGTAGCTCGCAGCTCGATCATGCTTTGTCGACATGAGAATGTATGAGCTCGAGTTGCTGCGTCTGGTTGATGGTGGTGTCCAATGTCAATATCAAAAGTGAAAAGCTAACATGGGTGTACCCATAGATCTTGCGCATCAGAGTGCCAAATTTCTGGACAATTGTCGCGTTGCAAGGAGAACGGCAAAAAGTGTGGGTCTTCACGCTTGCACTCCGCCATTTTCTCGCTTCTGTTCGCCGTCTTCCGGCCCAAGCTCTTCGTGGAACGGAGCTCTGACGGTGACGCAAGAGGTAGCCTGGGGAGCTTTCCAGTCGCTGCGAGAGGGGTGCGGGGCATTGGATTCATCTTTTGTATTTCCTGCGGCTTCTGTCAGGCTCGAGCCTTGAGAGAGCTAGCCTGACCACTCAAATCGATACAAGAAGCGCCTCAATTATTCCTTGCACACCATTCGAGGACGCCAATCTGTTGGGCTCTGCTCACTATAAATCACTCAGCCCACAGAGACGCAACCTGCACGCTTTCACATCACCGTCAACAACCAGAAAGCCAAACAACCCCTCACTTCCACCTTGCAGCTTCAGTCTAAAGTGAACACACAACCCATTACCTCTTCCACATCCAACCAATTTCCTCCACATCTCTCAGACACACAGCAACATGACTGGACTCAAGGCAGTACACTTTGGCGGCGGCAACATCGGCCGTGGTAAGTCTCGGATCTTTGTTCGTACACTGCAGTTCTGACACCTCACCAGGCTTTGTAGCAGAATTTCTCCACAAGTCCGGCTATGAGGTCGTCTTTGTCGATGTGATGGATTCGATCATCGACGCTCTTCAGAAGACCAAGTCATACACCGTCACTGAGATTGGTTCCGATGGCGAACACACCTTCACCATTGACAACTACCGCGCCATCAACAGCAAGCACGAGGAGGGAAAGGTCATCGAGGAGATCGCGACCGCTGATGTTGTGACCTGCGCTGTTGGTCCCAACATCTTGAAGTTCATCGCTCCCGTCATCGCAAAGGCGATCAACGGCAGAAAGAAGGACACTCCCATTGCAGTCATCGCATGCGAGAACGCCATTGGTGCTACCGACACCTTGCGCGGCTTCATAGAGCAGACTCTCGAGAGCGACGTCAAAACAAACATCCAAGCTAAGGCTCGCTTTGCAAACAGTGCCATCGACCGCATCGTGCCTGTCCAGGATGAGGGAGCTGGTCTCAACGTCAAGATCGAGAAGTTCTACGAGTGGTGCGTCGAGAAGGCCCCCTTCGGCTCTGCTGGACCTCCTCTTATCCAAGGTGTCCACTATGTCGATGACTTGGAACCCTACATTGAACGCAAGTTGT
Organism: Elsinoe ampelina; assembly: GCA_005959805.1. Lineage (NCBI taxonomy): Eukaryota > Fungi > Ascomycota > Dothideomycetes > Myriangiales > Elsinoaceae > Elsinoe > Elsinoe ampelina. Next base: position 1,364,816 of record SMYM01000001.1, read on the forward strand.
TCACCGTCAACACTTCGCACGCCACTGCAGCTTACTACGGGCACAACCGAGGCAAGAAGTACGTGCACGAAGTCCTCGAGGATAAGGAACTCCACGACATTGTCCAGGAAACACTCAAGGAGACTGCCCACTTGATCGTCAACAAGCATGGTATCTCGGCTCAGGAGCAACAGGATTACGTTCAGAAGATCATCAAGCGCATTTCGAATCCAGTCCTCAAAGACGTTGTCGAGCGTGTCGGTCGTGCTCCTCTCCGCAAGCTGTCCCGCAAGGAGCGTTTCATTGGACCTGCTGCTCAGCTCGCCGAGAAGGGAGACAAGGTTGACAATCTGCTCGGTGGTGTTGAGATGGCTCTTAGGTTCCAGAATGTCGAGGGTGATGATGAGAGTTTCGAACTCGCGAAGATTCTCAAGGAGAAGTCATCCGAGGATGCTACCGCCACTCTTACTGGGCTGGAGAAGGACCACCCTCTGTTCAGCCGCGTCGAAGCTGTTGTCAAGAAGGTTCAGGGCTGACTCCCTGCTCCTGATCTGCACGCACCCTCCAAGCTTTGATCCCTTTGGCGAGGAGTTTCATATGGTGGCATGTCTACAACAGATACTGCAACCAGGATAGATCATGGTTTACGAAGATATACGAGGCATGCATGAATGCAAGCATGGGTTGCTAGGTAGCCACTTCCATATCAAAGTCAAAAAGTTCTCATATTCGAAAATGACAGTGAACAAATCTGGGTGTTTCATGTCAGTGATGATATGGCCCATCCGCATTCGGCGCGCCTCGAGTGAAATGAGCCTGAAGCCGGCCAATGTCTCGGCAAACTGGATGTTCAGACACTGCAACAAACAACGAAAGAGCATTAAATTCCTAAGAACCTACGACCAGTTCTGACCCTATGCAAGCACGATTCCACTGACGCGAAGCATGCCATGGCAATAGACCCAGTCCTGTTGGTACCGGCACCCTTGCATTGTGCCTAGCGCTAACCCTTGCAGATACCCAGAGAGCCATAACCTTGCACATTCAGACAAGTCATTCTACCCTCTAAAGATCCCCGTCTCGTGAGTTTACTTCCCAAAAAGTGAGGGTCATACACTGACTACCCAGCCACTGGCAATTGCGACACTACATCTCCCATCCCGATCCTGACGTCCTCTACTACGCAAGCGGCCACGACATCTTTTACCTCAATACAGCGACACGGAAACGAAAGCTCATCGCAACTCTTCCCTTTGAGGCTCGGTGTACAGCTTCAGGCTTCGGCTATGTCTGTGTTGGTGGAGAGCAAGATGGCCATTTCGCGGTAGTCAAGTTGGAGGAGAGTCGAACCGCCGACGTGGATGCAGCAATACCATTGGACTACTGGCAGACTACCCGGGGGACACCAAGAGCAGTCAGCACAAAGGTTGAGCGAATAGGTGAAGAAATAGTGAACTCCATCTCGATCCACCAAATCCACGATGTTGAGGCCCACCTTCACGATGTGGTTGCGGTCCTTACGAATAACGACAGGACTGTACGGATATACTCCTTGATTCACGCCGTAGAGGCTGCGGTCATACGACTTCCGGACCCGATGAATCATGCGACCATATCGCCGGATGGGAAATTGCTGGCTGCTGTAGGTGATGTCAACACGGTCTTCTTCTACCGCCGCAATATGCGCGAAGATCCACCGCAAATACCAAAACCACACAACCGATTAAACATGACGTCGGCAACATGGGAGAAAGCAGCATTACACCATCTCTATGTCCCTGGGCCAGATACGCAGAAGGGGTATTTTACCACTGCATGGTCACAAAATGGGCATTTGTTGGCAGTAGGCTCCGAGGCTGGCTATATTTCCGTGTTCGACATGGACATCTTTGAAGAGAGCGGAGATGAAGAGGTCGAAGCTACATGTCTGGCCACAGTCCCTTCGTCACGGCCCAACCTGATGGGCAACAGTTGGCCAGGTGCAGTGCGATCTATGCTCTTTGCACCCGACCCATGGGATCTCCTGATCTGGGCAGAGGATCAGGGACGAATTTGCATTGGTGACATACGACGAGGACTCCGGTGCAAGCAGGTCATCGAATTAGATCCGAAGGATGTGAACCTCAATCGACTAGATGTGGAGGATCTGGAGGCTGAAGAGGACCCAGAAGACGCGAGGCGCCTTCTCGAGCTCGAAGAAGAATGGATTCAAAGGCGACTCAGAGATCAAGATAATTACGGAGACACTCGAGCGACTGATGGACAGATCCGACAAAGGAATCAAAGGCTACCACGGATGCTCTCACGATTTTATGGCTCACCCGAGTCGATGCTTGAAAATGACCCTCAAGGATTGACCACGCATGAGCAAAGAGTCCTGGAATCACTGAGGACTACCCGTCAGCGTGAAGAAGAGCTCGCTCAGGGTGCACCGCCCAGGTCGGTCAATTACACTTCCGCCAGCTTATTCGACAGCTCTGCACGGCGTCGAGGAGAGACGCGAGCCACCATGTCTGACGACAACGCGAACATTACGTCTCTCCCGGAACTCTCGAGAGCTACATCTACTACGCACGATGAGCAAACACCTGGTTTCGCTTTGCAGAACTATCAGACTCAACTGAGGTTATCGGAACAGCAACAGAATCCCGGTACTGGTTCGTCGGCGCACGACATCTTGCAGAACCACCAGCGGCAACTTATGCTCCTCGAGCAACAGAATCGACGCCGTCTCCTCGAAGCACGTCAAGCAACGTCCAGCACAGCTAATAGTACAGGTTCACGGCCGATCCCTCCCCACGCACTCCGGGCTTCCGATATGCGCCGAGAGGACGATGAAGGTCCCTGGCGTACTATCTCAAATGCCATGACTCCTGCTCGTGGTCCGCTATTCGAAGGCAGCAGCGCAGACCGCGATGCGAGCGAGGAACGCGAACGTATAGATCACCGGCGGGCGCTCATACAACAGCGCGAGCGCCTACGAAACTTACAGCGTAATTTGGACGCTTCGACCAGCGCTCGTGCGGAGACAGCGGATGGGAGTACAGGATTTCAGAGCCGCTACGAATTGATAAGGAATGCAAATGTCGATCCTCGTGGGTTTGAAGCAGGTTGGGAGCTCCTAAGAAGACGATCTACAAGGAGAACAGGCGCGTTCACGCAGCTCACAGGATTGGAAGTGGGAGTCAGAACGGCCGGTTTGGCCATCAGTAGGGACGGCAGGACGGTGTGGGCTGCCACCGAGGAAGGCGTTTTCGAGATTGGGCTCAGGTTCAAGGAGAGAGCGATGTGGCCGGCGGTAGAGATGCTTTAGCCCGGTCAAAGAGATGATTATGAGTTGATGCGGCGCTGACGGGAAGGGAATGCAGAACATGTCCCTGGACGGCGTTCAAGTATACCGGACATGCACGTTTTCGGCTCCATAGCTAGCATTGGAGTTCCCTGAATGCGATTATCACTGTATGAAATTAAATTGCCTCCATCTGGTCGCTGCTCCGAAAATCTCCGCGGCGATTGGCCGAGCTCTGCAAAGCTCTTCGGAAATGGTCCGTGCTTCCTCTATGTCAAGTCATGTCTTCTTCGGCGTTCCATTGCTGGGGAAAGAAAATTGTTCTCCATTGCCATCATCATCACTACTTTCTATCCACCACCACATATCATTCACACCCCTCCAACTGTCCTCCCTGCAGCATCACTCTCTATTCACAATCATCTTTTCTCGCTTGACACCCTCAGAGATGCTGTCCTCGAGATTCGCACGCGGCGCTGCTCGCAGCGTAAGTGTCCATCTCTGGAGCTCTCGAGCTTGACACGTGCTGACAATTTTTCAGGCTCGCGCCACACCCACAGTCCGCTCATCATTCAGACCAGCCGCGATCAACTCGCCGTTCCGGAGAGGATATGCGGAAGGTGATGAAAAAGTGAAGGGCCAGGTCATCGGTATCGATCTCGGTACCACGAACTCGGCTGTTGCGGTAATGGAGGGCAAGATGCCCAGGATCATTGAGAACGCGGAAGGTATGGGACATCAGACACACCGCCGTATGGGTAGTCACTGACGAGTCGCACAGGTGCACGCACAACCCCATCAGTAGTTGGCTTCACCAAGGAGGGTGAGCGTCTCGTTGGTATCGCCGCAAAGCGTCAAGCAGTTGTCAACCCAGAGAACACTCTCTTCGCGACAAAGCGTCTCATCGGACGCAAGTTCACCGACGCTGAGGTCCAGCGCGACATCAAGCAGGTACCATACAAGATCGTACAACACACAAACGGCGACGCGTGGCTCGAGGCCCAAGGACAGAAGTACTCTCCATCGCAAATCGGTGGTTTTGTCCTCGGAAAGATGAAGGAGACCGCTGAAGCATTCACTGGCAAGCAAATGAAGAACGCCGTCGTGACAGTCCCAGCCTACTTCAACGATCAGCAAAGACAAGCCACAAAGGATGCCGGTCAGATTTCTGGTCTCAACGTTCTCCGTGTCGTCAATGAGCCCACAGCTGCTGCTCTTGCCTACGGCCTCGAGAAGGAGAGCGACCGCGTTGTAGCCGTCTTCGATCTCGGTGGAGGTACCTTCGATATCTCCATCCTCGAGATCCAGAACGGTGTCTTCGAGGTCAAGTCCACCAATGGAGATACACACCTTGGTGGTGAGGACTTCGACATTACTCTTGTCCGTCACCTCGTCCAGCAGTTCAAGAAAGAGCAAGGAATCGATCTCTCCAACGACCGCATGGCTATCCAGCGTATCCGCGAGGCCGCCGAGAAGGCCAAGATTGAATTGTCCAGCTCGCTTCAAACCGACATCAACCTTCCTTTCATCACTGCCGATTCGTCTGGCCCCAAGCACATCAACAGCAAGATGAGCAGGTCTCAACTCGAGCAGCTCGTTGATCCTCTCGTCAGCCGCACCATCGACCCCGTCCGTAAGGCTCTCAAGGATGCCAACCTCCAGGCCAAGGATATCCAGGAAGTCATTCTCGTCGGTGGCATGACCCGTATGCCAAAGGTCACCGAGACTGTCAAGAGCATCTTCGGTCGCGACCCGGCCAAGTCTGTCAACCCCGATGAGGCTGTTGCCATTGGTGCTGCAATCCAGGGAGCTGTCCTTTCCGGAGAGGTCACTGACGTGCTTTTGCTCGATGTCACTCCCCTGTCTCTCGGTATTGAAACCCTCGGAGGTGTCTTCACTCGTCTCATCAACCGTAACACTACTATCCCCACCAAGAAATCTCAGGTATTCTCTACCGCAGCCGACTTCCAGTCCGCTGTAGAGATCAAGGTCTACCAGGGCGAGCGTGAGCTTGTCCGCGATAACAAGCTACTTGGTAACTTCCAGCTCGTCGGTATCCCTCCTGCGCACCGTGGTGTGCCTCAAATTGAGGTCACTTTCGACATTGATGCTGACTCGATCGTTCACGTGCACGCCAAGGACAAGTCCACCAACAAGGATCAATCCATCACCATCGCTTCTGGCTCCGGTCTTTCGGACAACGAGATTCAGTCCATGGTTGACGACGCCGAGAAGTACGCCGAGGCCGACAAGGAGAGGAAGTCGGCCATCGAAACCGCCAACCGCGCCGACTCTGTCGCCAATGACACCGAGAAGGCGCTCAAGGAGTTCGAGGACAGACTCGACAAGACCGAGGCTGAGCCGATCAAGCAGAAGATCACTGAGCTCCGCGAAATCATTGCCAAGAGCCAGTCTGGCGAAGGCAACGTCACTGCCGAGGAGCTCAAGGCCAAGACCGACGAGCTTCAGAACGCCTCCCTCACTCTCTTCGACAAGATGCACAAGGCTCGGTCAGAGAGCCAGCAGCAGGGTGAGCAGCCGCAAGGTGGTGAGCAGCAGGGTCAGGAGGGTGACAAGAAGCCATAAATGGTTTCGCGATACTTTCCTGGACTAAAACCTTCTTCATACCCCTTACGCTAAAAGCTCGTCTTGTTTTCACCTTTGTCAATTACAAGCTCATTAATGTGCATGTCGGCTGGGGACACTCCCGCAGAGAATGGGACTTCATCAGAAGCAGGCGTTCAGGAGCGGATGTACCACATCTTCTTGGACGGGCAGAGGCTACAGCAAGAGATGGTGATGGACTATCAGTACGAATGATCAAAGAGCGGATCTCGTCTTGCATGTAAAAAACGGTGGACCATCTAGTAGATATTCAGATGTTGTTTGTATTATAGCGCAATACAATTGCTTCTCCTCTCTACTTTTCACTGAAAAATAAGAAGCTCGGCCAAGACGCGATCAAGCAAGACGCAGATGAGCTTGCTTCTTTAGCCGCATGTACGGGCATGACCTTCTCGAGATGGACAAGGTGATGGCGCTCAGAGTGACGATCTCGCGTTGGAGACTTGGAGCCCGCCAGATTTCCCCACGCCGCTCCGGATGAGATGCCGATGTCAACCACCGCTCTCGGACGAAATCGCTGCAAGAATCAATGTCCGAAGAGATGGCCCGTTTGCCGGGAGACACTATCTTTCCACCCCTAGGGTTTTGACATGTTACCATCTCCTTGGAATCAAATTCAGCCCTCTTGCCAATCCCGTGGGCAGAATCCGACTGCGACATGACGACTGTGAATGAGGCCACGCCACCCACGTCTGTCAAGGATGGCAAGCCAACAGCCAAAACCGACTCTGACGGTCACGTCGCTTCAGAACAGTCTTCTACGGAGGAGAAGACTGTCTCACAGACCCCACCGCTCTTGACAAGAGTGCTTGAGATCCTCAATTGGATGCCAGAACGATGTCGATGGAACCCTGAGAAGCCTCCTGTCTTCAAGACGCCCATGAACATCCTCTTCGCCTTCGCCGGTGCCTTCACAGTAGCCAATCTGTACTACGCACAACCCATCCTCAACATCCTCGCGCGAGACTTTAACGTGTCCAACGAAACCTCCGCGCGCATCCCCACCCTCGCACAATCAGGCTACTGCGCCGGCCTCTTCCTCCTCTGCCCCCTCGGCGACCTCCTCCGCCGCCGCCCCTTCACCCTCTCCCTCATCCTCTTCACCGCCACCGTCTGGATAGGTCTCTGCATCACCACCTCCTTCACCACCTTCCAAGTCCTCTCCTTCATCACCGGCTTCACCACCGTCACCCCACAACTCATGCTTCCCCTCGTCGGCGATCTGTCCCCCGCGCACAAACGCGCCCAATCCCTCTCCATCGTCGTCAGCGGCAACATCATGGGCATCCTCATCGCGCGCATCCTCTCGGGAGTAGTCACCAACTTCGTCCGCTGGCGGGTAATCTACTACATCGCGCTCGGGCTGCAATACACGATCCTCACGCTCCTCTTCCTCTTCATGCCAGACTACCCGTCCACCAACCCCTCCGGTCTGGCATACCACTCGCTCCTCATCGACGTCTTCACCCTATTCTTCCGCCACCCTGTCCTCTTCCAATCCTCGCTCATCGGCTTCTGCACCTCCGCGACCTTCACCTCGTTCTGGACAACCCTCACTTTCCTCCTGTCAGGGCCGCCGTACTTCTACTCCCCGCTGATAATAGGCTTGTTCGCCCTGATCAACATCGCGGGCATCTTCCTCTCGCCCATCTACGCGAGGACCTTCATCGATAAATTCGTCCCCATGTTCTCCGCGTTGGTGGTGCAGTTCATCGCTCTCGCGGGCGTGCTCGTCGGGACTCTGACGGGGACGACGACGGTGGCGGGGCCGGTGCTGTTTGCCTTGTTCCTCGATGCGGGGTTCCAGATCACCCAGATCGCGAACCGGAGTGCTATCTACAGCTGTGATCCCAAGGCGCGGAACAGGGTTAATACGACGTTTATGGTGGTGAGTTTTCTGGGGCAGGTCACGGGGACGGCGGCGGGGAATAGGTTGTACGCGGCGAGGGGGTGGAGGGCGAGTGGGGGGTTGAGTATTGGGTTGATTGGGTTTAGTATACTGTTGTTGGTGGTGAGGGGCCCGTATGAGGAGCGGTGGGTGGGGTGGAGGGGGGGCGCGAGTATGAGGAAGAAGAACAGGATGAGTGCTGATGGGAGGCCGGTGAAGGAAGTCAAGAAGGAAGGAGAGGATGTAGAGGGAGAGGGGGAGAAGGGGAATGTGGAGAGGGCTTTGGAGGAGGTGGGCGGGGTGGAGGGGGATGTTGAGAAGGGCGGTGTCAGGGGAGATGAAGGAGATGTTGAGCAGGGATACGAGCTGCAAGAGAAGGACGCCATTCAGAAGGCTGGATGAGGCGACTTTGTGTATTGATGATTTACGACTATAGACTCAAGACGCATTAGGGTTGTTGGATACTGTATATATTGCATAATACATATAGGAAGCCCTCAAACGTGCAGCCATGGATCTTAAAACATTACTTCTCGATGTCCAACGGCCAAAGTCGAAGGTATGTCTGGTTCTACTGCTCAAGTGGCATGTTGTGTAGCAAATGATATATTCCTCGAAGCGGCCTTATCTACATTGAGCTCACGACCAGACATTCGCGAGCATTCCTCCGTCCCTCCGCGACCACGATACCTGTATCGGGACCGCGTCCAAGCCATGACGGAGCCTCCTTTGGTCACCACCAACTCTACTACACTTTATCTTCATGACGACTTTTCTCACAGCCTCGTCGCCTGGAATTCTCCCTCCTCTACCTCGTCTTCTTCCCCGCCACAGTCGGCGGTGGTCTTGCCCCAGCCACAACAGCATTCAACCTCGCCACCATATCCACGCCCATGAACACCGCTACTCTGAATCAGCACATCCCTCTCTAACATCTTCAACCAAGAAGGGTACTCACAAATCGCCAAATACGGCACGTACAGCGTATGGAGCTGGTTAATCTCCGCCCTACTGATCACAGTCCAAGACATATAATCTGCAATGCACGTGATGGTGGTGATGCCAGTCTCGAGGGCGTAAATGAGTAGCTGGATCGGCACGCGAGGGTCGTTGTTCTTGAGGGCTGGGATGGCCCAGAGACAGAACGGCACGTGGTAGAGAAGTTCGAGGTAGGTGTAGAGTGTGAACCAGGCGCTGGTAGAGGTCAGTGCTTGTAGGGATTGATGGTGGAAGGTGTCGGGATCTGTGACGGACGAGACTAGGAAGATGTCGTGTATATGTAGACTCTTGGACGATGAGCTGCATGCAAGATAGGCCGAGGGCAGCGGTCAATCATATCGAGTGGAAGAAGAGAGCGGAGGGGTTACTCACGGCGGTGACACGAAGAATTGGTCTTTATACGTAGCGACCTGCCATTTCCGCAGGTCGAGCATGTATTTCTGCTTCATCCAGTCTGGGTAGAGAGATACGAGGTCAACATCTGGTTATGATCAGTACTCATTTAGATAGAGCGGAAGATTATGGGAATCCGCACTGAACATCACTACCAAGTGGATGCAGAAGAAGACGAGATAGAACAGGTCTGTCTTGCGAGAGAAGATTGATACCGCCATTTCAAGACGCGCAAAATGCCAACGAAAGAAAGATTCGTGGTCGTCGTCGAGCGGGAGGATGTGTGAGCGGAGGAGTAAAGAGAAGGGGCAGCTTCAATCATTGTAGGTACACGAGAGGTCGGCGGGCCTGATCAGGGCTAACCTCAATTCACACTTGAGATTGGCAAAGAAGAGAAATTTTACAGCAATATGACGGAGTCCTTGTATGTCCGAAAGTGTATGTATAGGTTCTTGCATCTCCAGTGTCTGCTCACATGTCTATCAGATAGGCCAAACGCTCAGTTACTCATCCTGACCATCTCCACCCCCTCTACCATAACATCTATCGATTGTCCCTCCTATACCGAACTATATACACTCAACCCATCCCCCTCCTCCCCTCTCCTTTCATCACCCTCTCAACCCCCCCAAGATCCTCCCCACCTCCGGCTCCACCCCCTCCAACAACCCCACCACATCCTCCCAATCCCTCTTCGAAATCGCCTCAAAAACCCCCCTCTCCAAATTCGGCACCTCCTCATTCAACAAATCATTCTTCCAAAACCCACCCCTCGCCTCCTCCCCCAGCGTCGCAGCCGAAACCAACGTCCTCGCCCCCTCCTCCGGCGTCCTCGCCACCACCCAGATCGCCCCTTTCAACAGCGCCCCCAAGGCGCCTTTGTCGTTCCATATCCCCGTGTGTACCGCCGCGGGACAGCAACCCAGGATGATCGGGGCGTGGGGGACGGCGTCCAGTGCGTTTGTGAGGTTCTGGATGCCAGTCTGCAGGAGCATCTTGGTCATGCCGTAGTGGAAGAGTTTGGTGTGGTTGGCTGGGTCTTCGAGGGCTTCGCGGAGGGAGAGCTTGGAGGGGACGGCGGCGGGGATGTGTGCGGGTTTGACTGCGAGGTGGGCCATGGAGCTGGTGAAGACGATGCGCGAGGGGGAGTCGCGGGTTTTGCCCGTGGAGATGAGGGTGGGGAGGAGGAGGATGGCGAGGAGCATGTGCGAGAGGTAGTTCACTTGCAGCGCGGTTTCGTGGCCGTCGGAGGTGCGGGAGAAGGTGGGGGCGACCAAGCCGGCGTTGGAGGCTAGGATGTCGATCTCGGGGTGGGAGGTGGCGAGGGAGTGCGCGAGGGAGGTGATGGAGGCGAAGGAGCTGTAGTCTGCTATTTCGATGGAAATGGCGTCGGCTGGGTATGAGGGAAGCCGGGAGAGGATGGTCTTCTTGGTGGCTTCGCCTTTCTCCTGGCTGCGGACACCTAGGATGAGCTTGGAGCAGCCTTTCTCAGCATACTTGATTGCGGCTTCAAGGCCCTTGTATTCTCAGTGGGTGGCAAGATCCATGATTTGGTAGACTTACCAGACCAGCATTGGCACCTGTGACCACCACTGTCTTGCCCTTGAACGAGCAATCTGGGTCTTTAGGAGGATGTTTTGCCTCTCTACGCATCTTCATCCATCCATTCTGGTAGACTGGTTTGTCCTTCGGCCAGCTGAAGGAAGTCATTTTCACTGATGAGGACAGAAGGTTGACGACGAGACGCTGTCGAATCTATCACGGGATGAGATGAAACAATCAATGCAACGCAGACTTGAGAAATGCAAACTTCACCGAAAGGACCCAAGGAGTTATAGACACCACTTGTGAGATTGGTGGGAGGCCCGATCCACGGACCAACAGATGAAGCCCTAATGTTGGTGCTTACATATCGCTGATTGGCCCATAGTGGAGGATAAGCACATCTAGACAAGGTCAGCATGATGACAGAGGTGCTGGACTGAAATGACATTTCTGGGTCTGAGTAATGTCGAGCGGAGAGTGACAGAAGCACTGAGAAATCCTCCAGTACAACGGCCGAGGCTGATTCATCACGTGACTGGGCCTGAATTGTAGATAACTGGCGGTGCGGTGGCTTGCCTTGGCTCTCACACCAGTGATAGCTCACATGATTAACACCGAAGGACATGTCGTACGATAGTATATATATCTTGTATTTTCCTTTTTGGGTCTAACCAACTCCGAGCCAGCGACGACTACCCATCACCCACCCCCCCTCCTCCTCTCCTCCCTCTCCCACCTCTCCTTCTCCCTCCTCGCCCACTCCGCCCTCTCCCCCATCACCCTCAACAACTCAGCACTGTTCATCTCAAAATTCACCCTCCCTCGCCCCGCACAATCCGCACAAGGCCCCTCATCCACGCTGCCCGTTCCACAATCGCACGCCACTTCCTTCTGCCACTCGCCGTCGCAGTGCGGACACACGGCGTCCTTGACTTCAGGCCATCGTCTGATGTCCTTGCCTTTCTCGCAGTTGCTCCACGTGCACTCGCGGGTGTAGACTCCCGTGCCGTCGCAGGTCTGGCAGGGGGTGGTTTTTCGGCCGGTGCCGACGCAGGTGCGGCATGGGGTGGTGGTGGAGGGGAATGGGTTTCTTGTTGGGGACGGTGGTTGGGGGGCACCTTGGCTCATGGTGGTGGTGGTTGCTGGCCGGGTAGGTAGCGAGTTGGTAACGTCGAGTTGCTACTTTGGTAGACGAGGCTGAGAGGAAGCTAAGACTGTTGCTTGACCTGGGTGGAAAAGGTCGCGCCTTTTATAGTCGTCGCTGACTTTCCTGAATAGCAGCGCTTGGATGGTGCAACGTGAGGCGTCGTGTGCTGTTGCACGAGTCTTGCAACGGAGCACGAGAATTTCAGAGCTAAGCAACGAGCGATAATGCGCTGTGATCTGGCAGACGATGGTCCAGTCATTCTTGAGAGTTGTGCTACCGGGTCTTTTCATATGTCCAATAGATCCCCGTTGCCCCTCCCCACTTGAGGTTGGTACGCCTGTTGTGGCTGATTTTGGTTGACCACAAAACTCGTCTCCGCCGCCGTGGGTGTCACAGGACTACTGTTGTACCCATCCGCATCGTTGACTGACAAATGAGCCATCTGATGACTTCCTATGCTGGCGAAGTACAGATCCGCGGCATCCACAGCTGACGAGATGTCACCATTACTGTGCCCATTCGTGCCGTTGCCATTTGTGTCCCCATTTTGCGTCTGCAGGATATCTTCGCGTTTGGGGAGTCGATGCTTTTGAAGTGCTGGACTGTCTTGCAATGTCCGAGGTCGTGCAGTCCTGAACACCGTTTTGATAGGTTTAAGGTAAATGGTCGCCAAAGAGCCGACAGACAAGCACATCTCTTGCAACGTGAACGGATCCAGTTTCTCGCTTTCTGCTGTAATGGCTGGTTTCTCGCCCATGACGACAGTCTTTGCTGCTGCCGGATCCGTTGAAAGCAGACGCCAGTACATGTAGCCACGATCGCGAAGATCGGGATTGTCGGTATCCTCTGTCGCCCATTTGAGCACTTTGGGTACCATTTCTTGGCCCTTGCTTGGTCGCAGGATGAACAGCTTTACAGTCGCTGTGAGCAACGCCAGCTGCACATCGTGTGATTCATCCTGGAAGGTGAACAAGAAATCATCGAGCAACTCATCGCTGTTTTCAATACGATCGGCATACTGTCCAATGATCCAGATCATAGCAGCTTTCGCCTCGGGCTCGTCCAGTGAATCGAGGTTTTCGCACAGAGTGCTGATGATCGATTCGTACTGGTTGGGATATTTTCTGAAAATGTTGCGGATGACCACTGTAGCTTCCTGCACAATATACGAGACCTTCGTAGCTACCAAGTCCAGCAGAGTGCTGATGCAGAGCTTCGCTGCCGGCTCAATCTTGATGGCCAGCTTTCCGATTGCTCTGACGGATTTTCGCACAAAATGAATATCGATCTCGGTCGCGTACTCTCTCAGCTCTGCCAACACTTCCTTGATGTTCTGCTCGCTCGCCAGCATGAAGATAAGCTCGAGTTTCGTGACTTTCACGTAGATTGGGTCGTTATATTTACAGAAGAATACACGGATATCGTTTCGAAGGATTTCGGGTCGTCTTTGAAGGATGAGGAGAGCGTTGCGGAGTGCGAGGTACTGAATCTCGTGACCTTTTGATAAGAGAGTTACCAGCGGTGGAGATAGCTTGTTGCAAAGCGAGTTGATAACCTTCTCATCGGCAATGTAGTTGAGGAAATAGAGAATGACCCGTATGCAGCCCAAGACCACTGCCGAGTTCGTATGTGATAGACGAGGTGTTATTCTCTCGGCTAGGAAGGTCGCTTCTTGAGAATCTGCTGGAACAAAGTTCATCATGGCCTCCAGAATGTATGTCTGGCCCCATTCTGAACAGTCGGCCAGAATAGATACGATCTTGGATGCGCTCGCGTAATCGATCGTGAGCTTGATTGACTCGCTCCGTTCCCAGATGTCAACTAAGCTTGCCAATGCGCTTGATACCACCGTCTGATTCTCGTCTCTCAGCATGCTGTTGAGCCCACTGATGAGATCCGTATTCTCTACTACCAGCTTGTCGTGGTCGTACAGCTTCGCGACAGCAAAGCAGGCAGTCTTTCGGACGTATGCATCTGGATCGCGCAAGAGTGCTCGGACAGGCCGTACTGAAGCCTCCACAAACTCTCTGACATGGATGTACGATATTGTCCGGAGGGCGAGCGCTCGTATTAAAGGATTACCATCTTCCATATCTTGCACCAGTGTCGGAAGAGCTTTGAGCGCGATATCCGGTTTGAGTCTAGCATAGTTGACGAGATAGAGGAAGCACCTTGATCCTGTCAGCAGGATATCCCTCCACCTTGCGCTATAGTGTCCCTACATCTTCTTGATCTCCAGACTCGGTATCGTCATACAGGCAATGATGTCCGGGAACAGCGCGACCATATCATTGTTGCTCATGGTCATGTTGGCAACAATCTTCTTGAGCGCAATCTTCTTGGACAGATTGAGCTTGTCCTTCTTTCCTCCGCCGACTTGAAGCTCTTGTCGTAACTCGGCGACTTTGCCCTGTACAGAACGAGAAAATCGTAAGCTTCGATACTCTATTCCCAGAGGACCAGGATCGGTCATGGCATTGGTGTAGTAGATTGCAAACATGTTGCATGGTGTGCTCAAATGATTACAAGGGAAGGAAAGAGAAAATCAGACGTACTCGTGCGAATAGCTTCGCATCTTGATTGCTGGAACTCATATTGGAAGAGTGTCCAATGCGATCGTCGAATGTGTATACGATCCTCGGTGCGCGAGTGTCTCGATCCCCTCTACCACCAGAATGGGAAGAGGGGTCCGTTTCGGAGGGCGGTCTTGTCCGCGTGATGGGGTGCAGCTATGGCTTGGACGCCATGCTTTCACGAAATCTAGGCGCCGCGAAGATGGTGTGCCGTCCGGTGGTGCGACAAAAGTGTCAATGCTTATGAGAAGAAGTGATATGCAAGTTTCCAATGTCCTTCAATATAACGTTCGGCCATCGAGGGTGTTTCCCCAGAAAGGGTCAGTGCACTGCAGTAGCATCAGCGAATGCCGTGTGGATCCGCTCTCACGCTGCAATGCTTGGCGCTGAGCTCACTGATAGAAACCTAACCTAAGCCATGAGGTGAGCTTTTTCACGTTTGACCCATAGCAGACCACCTTCACTTTTCAGTCTATGAACATGGCGCCTCCCCCATCTCCACCGCGATGGGTGCTCGACCTCAACGAGACGAATTTGCCAAAACCAAAGGGCGCCAACTTTCCTGACCCTCCAGGGTACACAGGACCGAACAGTGTCAAAGGAGGCGGCAAGTCCAAAGTGCCGACTAAGGATCGCAAGGGCCCAACAACGGAAGAGATGGATACACTAAAGATGAAGAAAGCATGGGAGGTCGCGATCGGTCCGGCCAAGCAGCTCCCAATGAACGCTATCGGCATGTACATGACTGGCAACAGTCTTCAGATCTTCAGTATCATGATGGTCTTCATGCTCTTCAAGACACCGATCACTGCCATTCTCAACATTCAACCCATGTTTGCAAAGTTTGAGAGCGAGGGTACCAAGTCTCAAATGCTCGGGGTCAAGCTGGTCTACATCGCAATGAATCTGCTCGCTCTCGGATTGGGCATGTGGAAAGTGAATGGCATGGGATTACTACCGTAAGCTCATCAATATCTACATCAGCCAACCTGACTAATATGATACAGGACGACAAGAAGCGACTGGCTGGCGTGGGAGACACCTATAATACCAGATTACAAGGCTCATCTTCTTCAGTCAGGCGTGTAGGAGAAGCTCAGCAGGTGCAATTGAGCAATGATATTACATTATGATCTAGCGTCCCGTCTAACCGCCTGCCTGCCACGTGAGCTGAGCTGTATCTTGAAGCGGAGTCTTTCCAGAATGTCAACATATCATCTTACACAGCTAAGCTCAAAGCTCCTTGTCTCGAAAAGCGCCGACTTTGGCTACTTCTTCTTGTAGTAAAGGTTGCCGTCCAGTCTCGGGTCGATGTCCAACAGCATCTGGCCCGCCGAAGAATTCGAATCCTTTGTGGAATATCCACTCAGTGGCCCTTTCAACCGGCTCATCGAACATGAATGGCAGCGCTGGCACGGCAGCCAGACCAAGCTGATAATGTTAGCATCCTATTTGGATGATCGAGCGAGCATCTTACCCCGATTGGACCCCATGTCCGCACTTTCACGTTCTTGACGTCCTTCATGGCTCGACCCGAGTACTTGACGAGACTGTGGATGGTGAAAGCTGGTAGACCCATACTCGCGACACCCTGGAAGATGGCTCGCTGAGCCATAACTGTCCGATAGTCCTCAAGCGGCACTACCTTACCCGGACTCCTCACTAACGAATCGTCTGCCGAGACGTTCCCAGCTCCGAGCTGTGTCTTGACGGCTTCGGCGGCGGCCTTCACTTTCTCGGTCACAGTATGTCCAGAATGTGTAGCTGTCCCAGCTGGATCGTCAGAGTACTGCTCTGGGTGCAAGACCTTTTGGTTCCGGACCCAAGCCTTATATCCTTCGTGACCCACGTCGCCCAGCAAATATGCCCAACTGACCCCGTATGCGCCTTTCACCAGGTACGGATGTGCTACCGGCCGGAACGATTCTCCTATATCGCTCGTGTACGCGACGTATCTGTGTGCGCTGAGAAGCACCGTCTTTACTCTTGCGGCATAACCTGCATAACGGATATTTGTGTCTGTTGTCTCGGGCGCCGTCCCTTCGTAGACTGACGACCACATGTCCGAGTCTGCCGTATCCAATTCATCTTGTAATGCTCGAGGTAGCTTCTGTCGCGGGAGTGGTTTCGAGAAGTCAGGGCGGGGCTCGCTGCGCTCGTGGGGAAGTCCAGATGCGTCTTCGGATGCGTCTTTGCCCATGTTGATCAGGATAGGCTGTGTCACTGAATTATCCAACGGAGTGTGTTATCGAGAGAGAACAGAGGAGGCACGTGGGTGCCTATACCACTCTGACTTGCTTTGCCCGAACCTTCCAGCTTCAGCGTACGAGATGCGGACGTCATGTACGGTTGGCTAAATATGATACAGTGAAGCGCCTCGAGCTCCGACTTCACCTCGTGCCATTGAGTTCTGTTGCCATTGCATACTCACGACAGAAAGGACATTCCCACACTTTCGCGTCGCATATATCTCTCACAATGGTCGTCAAATACCAGCTCCTCGGTCGCCAGGTCGGCTCACACCACGTACGTTGAACCCTTGCCGGCATCTCGCAGCACAGAAACTTCTCCTCCGATGCAATCCGCGGACTTTGCAGCGCTCGCGCTTTTGAGCGATCATTCGGCCGTCCAATGGAGTATTCTGACTGACTTGTGCACACAGCTTGCGATCGCCGTCCTCTCGACCATGTTTGGCGGCACCTACTTGGCCATGAGGGGAGGAGGAAAGAAGACGACTCAAGTACCACCAATTCAAGCATCGAGCAAGGACGAGGAGAACTTCATTCAGTACGTCGTTCACAAAAGAGCTTCAAAGGATATTGGAGGGCTGACAACCGTGCAGAGAATTCTTGAAGGAAGCGGATGCGAAACCGGCGAAGCATTAGTGAGCGAGCAATTCGATAAATTATAGACACATCCGGATGTCATGGACAATACGCTTGCCAATGAAAGCCGGTGTAATTCGTCATGGTGGCTTGTATAGCTTTCGGAGCCTACCAATACAAAATCTTTGCCGGCCTCACTTCATGACCTTGCAGACTCTCTTCGATCTCGAATGCAAGCTGATTGTGGGCAATCTGCAAGACATTTCCCATCATCTCAAGCTGTTATATAAGCTGGCTTGAAGCCTATCGCGATCGATGTTCCGCCCGATTAGGATGATCTTGCTACCTTTTTGCTGGGTATGGGTGCTCTCATCGTCGAGAAACTCGAAGATCTCTCGTACACCTTGCAGCATTTTGACACGTCCGTCGCTCATGGTAATCCTGCCCTTCACTCTGTGAATGTCTGATCTGGCTCTCGTGCCCTTCTCGCCAGCCTCTTCACCAGCGTCGGGATGTGCTAACTCGAGCTTCTCCCAGAGCAACGCCCTCAACCAAAGTTCCAGCTTCTCCAGGTCCGCACCGTCCAATACAGGCAGCTTCAACGCCGCTGTGCTAATGCTCGGGTCCAAGTGGCTGTGACCTTTCGTGCCGAATTCCAATTGCGACTCGTCGACATTGTCGTAAGCGTGGAGATCCAAAACTACTCCTTCCAGTTGCGGCACCTTCGAGTGATCCGTGACATGAATCTTTGCAAGAGCATTGATGCTCTGAACCCTTGCCTTGACCTTCTCAAGCTCCTCAGGGGTGACCAAATCCGCTTTATTCAGTACCACCACATCCGCATGGCTGATCTGCAAGTGCGCGGTACTGAGCAGAGGGCCCTGATGTACATGACCTGCTTCATCACCATCCTCGGGCAGCTCCTCTGCCAAAGGTTCATCGAGACATCGGAGAATGTTCTTCGCATCCACGAGAGTCACCACGCCGTCAAGGTAGATCGAAGAGCCGAGCCCATCGTCGACCCAGAACAATGGTGCCAGGTTGCCAGGGTCTGCCAGACCGGTGGTTTCGAGCAGGATGTAGTCGAAGTTGCCACTCTTCTCCATTAGTGACTCGATAGCTTGTACGCCAGTGTCCTTGACAGTGCAGCATAGACATCCATTGGCTAGTTCGAGCCATTCTTCTACTTGTTGTCCTTCTTGACTGACTGTCAGAGACTTTTCAATGTCGGCTGAATCGCCGAACTCTGTCTTCGCTCAGTCGTAGTCTTTCAAATTGCCGAGCCACGTACCATTTAGGATCACAGCAATCTTCTTTCCGTGTCTTTCATTCAAGATGTAGTTCATCAAAGTCGTCTTACCCGAGCCCAGGTAGCCTGCCAATACTCAGCCACCACACAGACGTAGTGTTTGCTTGCCATATGGGAAGGAGAATGGATAGATAAAAACGCGATGGGCCACATACCTACCTGTGATAATGCTGATTGGGACCTTTGTGATTTGCAGGTCCTCCACGTCAGCAGCGACATTGTCGACAGCATTACTTCTGCTCCCTACCGCCACAAGATCGGGTGGGCCTTCGTCGTCAATGTCCATCTTTCGTGACAGATTTCAGCTGTGTTTCCAGACGGAACGATTGAGGAATGTGAGGGAGAAGGACCTCGATATTGCACCGCCACAGTTTGTGGCGCTTGCTCCACAGCCCGCAACTGGACTCCTTTAGATGCTTCCATTTCCCTTCACCGACTACCATTGACGCACCAAATGTCACCATGATGCGACTAGACTAGCGCGTGATCTCAGATACGCCCCGTACCCCTCTCGACAATGGCTCAATCACCCTCAAGCTCTCCCAGGCTTCCCAGCCCACCACCAATGGCAGAGGATCAGATCGGTCCCACCTCGCCAGGTGTTCATGGCTTTGAGGACTTGGACAAGCTTGGGCAGAGCAATTCTGTAGACCATGGCGCGGCGCGTCGAATACGACCAGGCACAAAATCAGAAGACATGCATGAGGGGCCACCATTAGTCGAACTGCAAGAAGTATATCCTCCCGGTTCTCTTCCCTGATTGCTGCTGACCTCCTGCAGATCGACTCTGCCTTCCAGCTCTCAGAACATCTCAAGTCCCTCTTCTCCACTTTGACGACGTCCTCTGGCCTCACAGTTCCCATCACCCGCAACACAGCCATCCAGCTCTCAACTCCTCCCCCGGGTGTCGACCGCGGCATCTGGCTCTACGAACTCTGCCGGCTCCTGGTCACGCGGGCAAACACGATCATCACCTCCCTCTTCGCCGATGCACCTCCCTGCTCCGCCTCCACCTGTCCGGAGATGCGCGCCTCGGAATGGCAGTACCTGTGCGCGGCACATGACCCACCAAAATCCTGCTGCGCCATAGACTACTGCTGCCACACGCTCGACTGGTCCGCGACGCAACTGACGAGCTCGAAGTTGTTCCCTAGTCGACTTGCGCTGGGTACCGAGAATGTTACGAGCAATCAACAGCTCCGAAAGATGACTGAGATATTCAGGAGAGTTTACAGGATATTTGCGCACGCGTGGTTTCAGCATAGAGAAGTATTCTGGCGGGTAGAAGGGAGGACTGGGTTATATTTGTTCTTCAAAACCGTGTGTGATGAGTTCAGGTTGATACCCGAGGATAGCTACACGGTGCCGCCCGAGGCTGAGGGAGCAGAGGAAGAAGAAGGGGAGCGGGAAAGAGACGAACGACCGCGTGCGGACAGTGATGTCGAGGTACAGGGAAGCGAGAAGGGAACGCAAAAGAGGAGTCACAGGATGGGCATGCCAGAGAGACAGAACAGCGTTTCGACGGTAATCCACGAAGAGGTCGAAGAGGAGGAAGAGGAAGAAGAGGCTGAAGAGGAGGAGCCACAAAGAGGAACGATCGAAGTGCTAGGGACACCCGAGGAGGAGGTGGACGCCAGGTTGGGTGAAGCATCACGACCGAAGGATACGACAGAACAACTGGCGTTGTCGAACGGAACGATCAAGGAGGAGAAAGAGGTGTCGGTGGAGAAGACAGAACCCGAATCCGAGGAGCAGACGCCTGTTGAACCGAAGACGGAGACCACGATCGTGGCTCCTGCTACAGAGGCAGCACCAACGAGCTCGGAAACGAAAGCGGAGGAAGGGGATGATTCCAGTGCCAAGACGGAGGTCGAGGCTGCGGAGGAGAAGACAACGACAGATGCCTTGGACACAGAGAACGCGGCTGCTGCGGACGCGGACGAAGCTGGCAAGACAGTCGCAGATTGATGAAGACGTTTCTCGGAGGGCAATTGGATGCATCCGACAGACGACCTCCAGAATTCCGAGTGATTGAGATTTCTGCAGCAGAATCACACAGAACACTAGGCAGCTGTATCCGCGACCACGGCGCATAGTGACCAGCGCAACGAGAAGAAGCTCGTTCGACCAGTGAGCCGAACGGGTCATCTGTCCGTGGAGATCAGCAGGATCCTCGAAGGGAAGCTGCACGAGAGCACCATGGGTGCCATGGCATTCGCAAGTCCGTTGCTCTGGGCACACAACCCCTCCATATCCCTCCCTTGCAATCCTTCGAACTCAAACGCAGGCGATACGGGCGGGAAGCAGCAGGGAAGGAGAACAGGTGTCAAGATACCATAAAGAAAATCTCCCGTCATCCACCATACCGCAACTTGTCCATACCATATGCGATATGCCTGCACCAGGAACATTCTCAAATCATCATGCCACCAGAGTCGCCTGCCCCTTCCCTTCCCACCATCCCCAAGACCGAAACTGTCGCCCTCGTCCGCTCCCTGCACAGCCCCATAGAGTTCGTGAACGACTACCCCCATCCCACTCCTAGGCCAAGATGAAGTCCTCGCCAAAGTCCTCTACTCAGGCGTATGCCAAAGCGGTGCGTCAACCCCTGCGCTTCTCGGCCTCTCAAACTCCGGCCCCTTGCCGATCCCCTTCCTCCCCTTCCTTCCCCCTCCTCTCCCCCTCCTCCTATCCTTTCTTGCTCTCCACCACTTTCGCCTCCTCTCCCTCCCTCTTTCACCCCGTCTGGCCCACCTTCCAGACGTGCACACCCCCTGGTGGGGCGCATGCTTTGTGGTGACAGCACGGAGTTCATAGGCGCATTCATCTGCTGCGGAGATGTCTGGGATTCGTGGGACGCTGGCTGCGTGTGGGATGGCGCCGGATGGAGGGATGTTGAGGACGGCGATGGCTGCTGTGGCGATTAAAGGCTTGAGGATTGTTGGGGACCTGGTCGGGAGCATGAAGGAATGTATGGGTGCGGTGGCGCGGGTCCAGTCTGGGCGTGTGAATCCGTTCAGAAAGATCAGGCCATTTAGAGATCTTCCCGCTGTGTATGAAGAGCTGGAGAAGGGAATCATCACCGGTCGAGTGGTGCTGAGGATTGGCGATGATCCGCTTCCTCATGGTAGAACGGGGTCTGATGCTCAAGTCTTACTGGCGTCTTCTCCGACGGCATAGCCCTTTGCAATACCAGATCTTCCCTGCTCCATTTGAGCTCCAAGTACCTGTCCATCTCCATCATATTGATACTGAATCTCTCGGTCGCTGCCTAGACCTTGCCAGGTTCTTTGAGATCGTAGGAACTCTGCCGCTGGTGAAAGCTCTCCGCCAATGTGAGCGAGCTCCTGTCCGGCTCTCTTGACAAGACTGGTAGATTGCTTGGTATTACCATTTCTTTGCTGGGTGCGCGATGAGCTGGCCATGGGACGACTCTGGGACACATACCGTCCGGTCCTGAGATCGAAGACGGGGGGCTCTGATTCATCATCGCTCTCCTCTTGGACATCGCCGTCTGCGGTCGATTGACCCTCGATTCCGATCTCGGTGGGTTCGCGGGCAGACTCTTCTTGATCCAAGAACGCTTGGAAATTGCTGTTCCATTCTCCAGTCCAAATTCGATCCTTCTCATCCGTCAACGCCATTCTCAGCTCGAAGGGTGTGATGATCGGTTTCCAAAAGTCCTTGCTCTCGATAAGACTGCTCTCCCAACATCCGATCACCACCCAGCCGCCAACCTCTGAGAAGTTTGCGACTTTGGCTGCGTTGACCTTGCCGACGACGAAGGTGTAGTATTTCTTCCCAGCTTTGGTGATAAGATCCTTGACATGCTGAAGCGCATTCATATAGTCCTTGACGGACAAAGTGTTTATCAAAATGCCGAAGATTGGCACAGTGCTGAGTTTTGTCACCAAAGCGTACCGCCTCCGGAGAGCCATAGCTGTAGATGCCTGAAACGCTTCGACTGATGTGGCGGCAGCTCTGTCAGTCGGGAATATGTGTATAGACTGCACTCGACTGCTAAGATTGAGGAGTAACGAAGCTGGAGGTTCTGATAGATGGAATATTGAGTAGCTCTTCAGTGCTTCGGGATCGTCTTGCGCGTCAGGGGGTATCGTTCGATTTGGAATAAGGGAAGAAGGATCGTGTATGATTGAGGGAGCGAAAAGATTCGAGTAGCCTACCACTTTCAGCTTACTCGCTATTGCATCAACGTGACCTTGATAAGGAATGTCGGCCAAGAGGATGATCTTCTCATCTGATCGCTGGTGCACTCTTCGTAACGATTCAACAGCGAGCTCCACGTCTAGCGGCTTGACCGTGTAGACATAAATGACAGGAAGTCGAGCGGTGGGAGAAAGGCATGTCCGTCCATAATGAACAACCACTTCAGCATCGACATGCTCCGCAGCAATCTCGTCCACACAGCAAGCTCCATATGAAGTGTCGGCGAGGATCGTCAGCTTGAACGAACGCACAGCGGATCTCGCCGAAGACCCAAGAGATGCACTTCCTAGTTGTGAAGTGACATCCAGGATTGCGTCTGCAGTCTCGTTGCTCATGCCGTTCAACGAAGTTGCCGCTTTTGAAAGTCGCTGTTGCAGAAGTTCAAAGACCTTTGGGCCATCTCGAAGCATATCGTCCGGGAATTGTAAGGCGATTCTTTGCCAGTGCCCAGCAAGAATCTCGACGGCTGTCCGCTCAATTTCGTAGACGTCGAGGATCTCATCCTCAGAGAGACTTGGGAAAGCCACGTGACTGGCAACTGGTGTCGCTTCTTCCAGGATATGAGCATCCGGCGTAGATAGTACTGGTGCCACGCTAGGTCCAGCCATTTTCACTCAGTCGCGGTCTTCCGGATCACGTTTTATCTGCTTACGATGCCGGCGGTTTGATCAGAAAGAAGTTAATGTCTGGAGACTGTTGAAAGTTATGCAAGCCGTGATGTCGGCATTTGATTGGTCGGAGGATTCGGCTGAAGTCATCGAAAAAAGTTTCGAGCTCTTTGGCCGACGACACGGTCTCGTCTTGATCCATCGCAACACGTCTGCTTCTTACCCTGACGACCATCTCAGCCTCCCTTGTTCGGCCTCTTTCGATACCCTGGAAGGCGTATAGGTTCTGTCACGCCTTCGAATCTACTTTCGACACAGAATCATGGATCACTCCAGAGATCCTTGTCCATGGGTGGCTCTGAACGACTTTGGAGGAGCCTTTTGCATGGGTGTACGTAGTGCACAAGAGTGTTGCGAATAGAAGAATACTGATCACACTACAGGCTATCGGTGGAGCTGGTACGAATCATTTTGGCATGCACGAAGGTCAAGGGTCTAATGCGCTGCAGTATGGCACGGTGTGAAGGGTTTCAGAAATAGTCCGTATGGAGAGAGACGCATAGGCGGTCAGTACTGCTCTCGTATCAGAGCAACTCAGGGTCTGACAGCTGGTAGCACTCACCGCCATCAAGGCGCGAGCACCTGTCCTCGGTGGTAACTTTGGCGTCTGGGGCGGCATGTTCTCCACATTCGATTGCGCCGTCAAGGGCGTCAGGTATGAGCTACTACATCAAGAAACATATCCAGGATCTGACAAAGATCCAGGAAGAAGGAAGATCCCTGGAACGCGATCATTGCAGGTTTCTTCACCGGAGGAGCACTTGCAGTCAGAGGTGGAGCGAAGGCCATGCGCAACGGAGCTATTGGATGCGCTATTTTGCTGGCAGTAATTGAAGGAGTCGGAATCGGTTTCCAGAGAATGATGGCAGAGAACACGAGACTGGACACACAACCTCTTCCTGCGCCTCCACCACCGGCAGAATCATCGCCAAGAGCACTTCCAGCATAGAAGCGGAGGTTAGTATATCACATGCATCGCGGTCAGGGAATGCATTTAGCGGGCGTTTTGGTGGCATTTGGATAGCTCGGACTCTTCACTCCATATCTGATGTCACGTGGCAGGACATGGGATTGTCTCGGACATGTATAATATAGATTAGCGCGACGAGAGCTTTATCGGCTCATCAGCGTTCTTATGCAATAAATGCACAGTTTCGCATCATCTGACCTCTACAGGTCCAGCCACATACGCTATTTGATGCGGAACACGACCGCACGCATGACTAATCAGGAGCACTATGCTGACAGTCTCGAAGCTTGGTCATCTCGTTGACAGGTATCGCTCCTCGCAACCCCTATGACTGTCTTTAAACAACGTAGTATTGTTCTGTCGTCTGGCAGAGAGGCTGTCTGAAATCTCGCGCCATCAAGGGCAAGTGTGCCAACCTCCGATAACCCCCCCAATACGTGAGATCCACACTTCGAAGATGGCTTTCTACCAGGCTAAAGAATGGCATGAAGGCGAACAGGAGATGCATCGCCGGCTGCGAGTCCCAGAAATGGATAATCCAGCCATGCCAGGTTTGTCACCACAGCTCGCTGCCGCTTTGCCTCGAATGCCGCTGCTTGCGCTTGGCACGCTGGACTCGGAGGGTAGACCATGGACAACGCTCTGGGGTGGTGAGAAAGGCTTCTCGCAATCACTTGGCGGCGGAATGATGGGCGTCAGGACTCCAGTGCCGAGTGTGCTAGACCCTGTGGTGGAGATCCTGGTTGGTAGTAAAGCAGATGGCGAGGTTGTGAAGCAAGAGGGTCAAGGTAGGCTGGTCAGTGGATTGATCATTGACCTCGAGACACGAAAAAGGGTCAAGCTGGCAGGGCGGATGGTAGCAGGAGCTTTGGCAGGACAGCGGAACGACGATCAAGCAGTGAGTGAAGGTCTGCTCCAATTGGTCGTCAAGGTAGAAGAGAGCCTAGGTAACTGCCCAAAATACCTCAACAAGAAGGCCATCTCACCAGCACATCCGAAACCACGACTTGCCTCAGACCTTGCCGTACTGGGTTCAAAAGCAGTAGATCTCGTACATAGATCAGATCTTTTCTTCCTCAGCACCACACATTCCGAGCATGACATGGATACCAATCATCGAGGCGGGCCATCCGGGTTTGTGCGTGTCCTTTCTCATGGAGACAAGACTGTCCTGGTCTATCCCGAATATTCTGGCAATCGCCTCTACCAAAGCCTAGGCAACATGATCACGAATCCTAAAGCGGGCTTCTGCTTCCCTGATTTCGAGAGTGGAGACTGCTTGTACCTGACCGGAACGACGGAGATCCTGGTGGGCAAAGATGCAGCGAATCTGATTCCCAAGTCGAATCTTGCAGTGAAGATTACTGTCGACTCGGCTAGATTAGTAGAATCAATTCTTCCATTGAGAGGGTCTTCTGGGGAGCAATCGCCTTACAATCCGACAGTCCGCTATCTCGCCAATGAAAAGGAAGCGCCTCGACAGGATGCTGCGCTGGACAACCGAGCAAGGTTGCTAAAGCAAACGGTCTTGTCGCCAACTGTTTCACGCTTCCAATTCAGCCTGTCGAACGCCGCAACCTACCACGCTGGCCAGTACGTTACGCTTGACTTTTCCGAACACCTCGATGTTGGTTACAGTCACATGCGAGATGACGATCCGCGCAGTTTGAATGACGACTTCATAAGGACTTTCACAGTATCATCGCCACCTGGTTCACCGCCTCACCCGAGCAGAACACTGGCTGATGACGAGTTTGAGATCACCATACGGAAGGTCGGGGTGGTGACAGATTTTCTCTTCAAGCATGGCAAAGACGACAGACGTTATGGTTCGGATCTTGAGGTCGGCGTAAAAGGCTTCGGCGGAAACTTCACGGTCGCTCAGGATGAAACTGTTGTAACTGGCAAATCGGATCGAGAGACGTGTATTTCATTCAGAGAGTTACAATAACCGATTTATCTACTGTGCGTGCGCTGACTTATTAGTGCCAGTTCTTTAGTACTAGAGAAGCTATACCAGCCTTCTATTATAACACTCCCCCTCTAGTATAGATTATTAAAGCTAGAGAACTGTCCTATTATATATAAGTAAAGTGATTAGCTTATTACTTTATCTCTTTATAATTGCTTATAATTGTTAGTGTTAGCTAATCATTAGTGAGAATTCACTATTAGTTTAGCTTATAATTGCTAGCAATAATAGTAACTATTAACAATAGCTAGGCAGCTATTGTCTCTATTGTTCTATATAAATAGATTAGCTTATAAATCTTAACAAGGGAGATATAAGTATCTAGCTAACTTCTTTATAGTTTCTCTTTCCTTTATTACACTTATAATAATAGCCTACTATTTTATATTCTACTTTTACACCTTCTATAGCATAAACTAACTCCTTATAGTATAAGTGCTACTACTTAGCTAGGTATTAGTAGTATTACTACTAGTGCTAGAGTACTAGATAGTTCGCTAGGTAGTAGAGGTAGAGGACGTAATCTTCCTTAGTCTAGAGATTTAACTAGTTCTAAGATAAGAGAGTAGAGTACTATAAGGGCTATTACTAGACTAAATACTCTTAGTATATTATTCCTTATATAGTCTAAAAAGTAGTACTAACTCGTTATAGTTAGGACTAAATAGGCTCTTACTTAAGAGCTTACTATAAGTATCTAGAACGACCTTACTAGCCTTAGGGACCTTAGATACTACAACTATAACTCGCTATACTTAGTCTTTAGGTCCTCTACTATTTAGGCTTTTAGTGCTAGTAACTTAGATCTTTTAGTTATAGCTACTATCTAGGTAAAGAACCTAACTAAGACAATTAACTTAACTAGTTCTCTAACTTATATAGCTACCTTAATAGGAACTAGTACTACTAGAAGGGTTGTTTACTATAGTACTAACCGCTATACTAAGTGTTAGAGCTCTACTCTAGGTAATAATAGTAGCCTTAGTAGAGCTAGTAAGTTTAAGTAGTATATTATAGTCTCTAGCTAGTTCTATAGTGCCTATACTAACTATACCTATAGTCTATAGTATAAGACTTGCTCTTTTATCTAGTATACTCTAACTCTAAGGCCTCTAAAAGAAACTCTAAGTAGTTTAAGGCCTATTACCTAACCTGTTCTATATAGCTTAATATACCTACTAACTAAGCTTCTAAGGTCTTTCTCTTTTAGTAGCGCTTTGCCTTAAAGGTTCTTACTAAGGCCTACTTCTTCTTATAGTAGGCCTACTAACGTTATTAATAAGTCCTTAGTATATCCTAACTTACGCTACTTTATTATAGTCCCTATAGACTTTACTAATCTAGTAAATCCTATATAGGCTAAGCTTTAGGCCCTATAGGTTATTATAACTAGGTTTACTATAAGTATAGCTAAGGTTATATCTAGTAAGAGAGGTAGTCTTCTAACTATTTACACCTTTACTATATAAGGTTTAGCTAGTAGTATAGGTTATATAAGGAATATATCTAGATCTTCCCTAAGAAACGAAAGGTTAAGGGCTAACTCTAATATATTAATAGGTAGTAGATCTTATGCTAGCTCTAAGAGCTTTAAGAGGATAAGGACTTCTCTAAGGAAGTAATTAGTAGAGTATAATAAGTAGTTAGTAGTATAGGATAGTAGTTAGTATTAAGTAGTAGATATAGCTTAGGTATAAGTAGCTAGTAATAAGGTTATAATAGCTTTTCCTTTCTCTCTTTTTAATGTTAGAGTAACTTACTTTAAGTTTTTAGACAAATAAGATAGCTTAATAAGTAGTAGTAGTATAAATAATATACTTAAAATAATAACATAAATAAAATCTAAATAAGTATATAGTATAGTAATATACTAAATAATTAGCTTTTACTAATTAGTTAAGGATCTTATTAGGAGACTTAGGCTTTATAAGTGTATTAGCTAACTACTAAGTTATATTAATATACTTAAGTTTAATTACTCTAAGTTTATACTACTCTCTATAGTAATAATTCCTTAAATTAACATACTTCGATCTTCTTAAATTAGTATAATCTCTTATAAGTTTAATAGCTAACTTATTATTAATAAAGACTATAGTTAGGCTAAGGTAAATATTAGTAAGTAGCCTAAGTTTAATAATAAGATTTCTTAACTAATTAATCTCTCTATAGGTCTTAGTAAGGGTAAGGTATTTAGCCTTAGTACTTAATAATATAATAATCTTCTATAGCCTTAACTTCTAAATAACTAGTATACTAAGTATATAAATAATAGTCCTAGATATAGATCTTATAGTTAATCTATCTCTAGCAAAGTCTAAGTTAGAGTAGGCCTTAATTATGTTAACTAATAGTCTATTAGTCTTCTTAAAGGTAAGGCCCTTTATAATAGTCCTATTAATATACCTCTAGATCTGTTTAGCTATAACTATATAAGCTATAGTTAGATTCTAAAGGAACCTAGCTAGGTAATTAGTAGTATAGCTAATATTAGGCTTTATGTTATTAGCTAGATATTGTAATTTACTAATAATCCTATTAAATATCTTATAGTATTAAGTATTAACTTAGCTATTAGTTAGTTTATAGAGTTAATTAATAAGATACTTTATAGTTCTTACTTAGTAAAGATTATAGCCTTTAAGCTTCTCCTTTAAGTAGTATAATTGCTTAATCTTAATTATGTCCTTAGTTCTATAAAGTTAAACACTAAGGAAGAGGTTTAAGTTTATAATCTTTATTAGAAACTTAAGATAAAGATCTTTAACTAGCTTATCTATATACTTCTACCTAGTAGTAATAATTCTAAAGTTATTAATATATATAAGAACTATATAATACTTATTAATAAAGAGATAAGTATTACTATAGGATTTGTTAAAGCTAAGTAATAGAAGTGCCTTAACTATAGCGTTATACTAGAGGGTAGTAGCTTACTTAAGCCTATATAAGCCCTTTATAAGAACAATAAGCTTATCTTATTTACTAGGAATTAGTATACCTTCTAGGTAGGAGATATAGTTCTTAATATTAATATCTAGTCTAAGGAATATAGTAACTATATTAGCTATTATAATAACCTAGTTATAATAAAGAGTATATATAAGAATTACTCTTCTAGTTTTAGCTCTTAGTATTAGTATAAAGGTTCTAACAAAGTTAATGCCTACTCTTTAAGTAAAGCCCCTTATAGTCTAACGAGCCTTATATCTTTTAACTTTACTATTAGTAAGCTTCTTAGTCTTAAAGACCTATTTACCTATTATTAGCCTAATACCTCTTAGTGCCTATAATTTCTTAATAATTAAAAAGGTTTTAGAGTTAGTTAGAGCCTTCTACTCTACCTCTATTATAGCTTACTAGTAATAACCTTTAGGAGAGAATAGTATATCTCTTACTATTTATAGGTCTAGCTTAAAATTAATAGCTATAGATCTAATAATCTTACTATTATTAAGTTTCTTATAATTAATCTAGCGATGTATTCTAAGGGACCTTCTAATAGTTTCTTATAGTAAGAGAGATCTCTTCCTTTTACTAGTTAGAGGTTATATATTAAATAGTATAATAAGGAAGTTAACATCCTTATTCTATATATATATTAGTAGTTAATTAACATTAACTATAGGATTAAAGGTTAAATATAGTTTACTAATAACTTTAAGTAGTAGTATTATAAGGTCTTTACTCTTATAATTAGTAATAATAAGTTGCTTTCCCTATTTATTAATAAGTTAAGGATCTAGTTTAGGATGTTAGTATTACTCCCCTTATTCTTTAATAGGGGTAGATAATTGTTATTTATATCTAGGGATTAAAGAGTAGTTAGATGTTAGTTGTTTAGCTTAAGGTTATTTAGCCTAAGTAGTTTATAGATTTTTATAACTAAAGGGTAGTTAATTATAGCTATAGTCTTAATTATAATTACTACTAAATGTCTACTCCCCCTAAAGCTATAAAGCCTTAAGTTGTTATACCTATAGGATATATAGCTATCTAATAACTTATATTACTTAGTCTTTATAGACTATATTCTTATTAAATGTTATATAGGGTAATATAATAATCTTTCCCTTCTAGGCTTACTAAGTATAATACTAATAGAGTATCTAGATAAGGTAATTAGTTATTAAGTTGTTCTATATGCTAACATGCTAACTAAGTAGTGCTCTAGCTTAGAATTTCTATAATTTAGAAATATGTTAGTTATAGATATAGGCTCTATAGCCGAAGCGTCTAATATAAGTTAATAAGACTAGCCTATTATTATTAAGAAGATTCTTTCTTAGCTCTTATATAAAGATCTTTTTAGTTTTAGTATAGGTAATTCTATTACTAATATAGATTATAAACTCTATAACTATATACTAGAGTTTAAGGGGTACTTTATAATTAATAAAGATATACCTTACTCTAAGAATAACTACTTTATTAGTAGCCTTAGATTTACTATTTTAGTATTAAGTATTAGGTATAGAGATATTCTATCTCTACCCTTTAAGATAAATAGCTATTACTAGTTTATAGTTCTTAAATTTACTTTCTCTATTAGAGATAAAGACGAATAAAAGCTTATTATAAGCTATTTTATTCCTTATATAGATAAGTTTAATTACTGCTAGTATATTACTCTTAAGGAAGAGGATAGTAATAAACTTATACTTACTCTTACTATATATTATAAAGAGAAGGTATTTATAGCTCTTACTTAACTATAGTTTAATAGGACTAATAAGGTCTAGATAGAGCTTATCTAGTAAGCACTTTAGTATATCTCTTAGTTCTCTTAATACTACTCTCTATACCTTTAATATAGTATATAGTTTATAGTAGCTAAGATCTAATATTTAAAGCTCTTCTAATCTAATAGCTTAACTTTTAGTAAGGGAGAGAATAGTGTTACTAATATAGCTTAACCTCTAGTACTATCTTTCTAATATTAGCTTTTAAGTAGTTATAATAGCTAGATTTACTCTTATAGCCTATAGCTTCTATAGTTTTAGCCTTATAGGTAATTCCTTATAGTTCTAAGGCTTATATACTTTAAAGTTCTTAAGCTATTTAACTCTTTTAAAGTGTTTAATAAAGCTAACTTCCTTTCTATCCTTTATTAAGGATTTGCTAACTATAGAGATACTAAGTTCCTCTTTATTCTAAAGATTAGATATAAGGGTGTTTAGTAATAATAGTAAGTATATATAATTATAAAGCTTAATAATTAACTTCTTGCTTTTACTATTAGTTAGAGTAAGCCTAACTATATTAACTTCTATATTAAGTAGCTTCTTTATACTAATAGCTTATTTAAATTTAAGAACACCTTTATATATCTTAATTATTAAGAACTATAACCTATCTTTAATAAAGTGCCTTAATACACTAGAGTTATAGATTACTCTATTCTTACTATAGGTTAAGGATAATAATATAGATACTACTACTACTCTATAGACTAGTATAATAATATTAATATTAGTGTTAGAGCGTTTATCTAATTTACCTACCTTAGTAGGTTCTCTAGATTCTTTAATAGCTACTTAACCTCTAACTTTCTTAGTCTTTAACTTGTTACTTCTACCTTTAGCCTTTATACCTTTATTATTTAACCTGTCTTTATTATCCCTTTTACTCTAACTCTTTAGTGCTTTCTTAGAGTACTACTTAAAGTAATCTATATTAGAGTAGACATAATAAGTACACTAAGTATATTAATCCTTAATATAACTAGCTACTCTATAAATAGAGTTTAGATTAGTTCTTCTATTATATAGAGGCTTCTATATTCTAAGAGAGTCTATTATCTCTTTAAGACTCTTCTTATAGTTAAGGCTAGATCTTTAGCTCCTTAACTATTTAGTAGTCTCTATTTCTATAATAAACATAGTCTTAATATAGTATAGAGGGAGCTTAAACTTATCTAGTTTAGTACTAATAGTACTTGCTCTTTACTCTATAGTAATAGTATATTAATAATAGTACTTTATAAAATCTTTATAGTACCTTTAGGTATTATAACTTATTATAATTACCTTATTAAGGTTATAGATAGCTATATATAGCTTATATAAAACAATAAGTTTAAATGTAGCTTTAATAGTGTCTAGAAGTTTCTTTAAAGTCTTCTAAGTTATACTATAGTAAGGTCTAATAGATTTATAAATCCTTATTATAATAATACTATAAGCAATTCTATTATTCTTATACTAGGTCTTATTCCTAACTTTATAGACTACCTTAGTGCCTTTACTAGTATCTAGGGCTAGTTCTTTAAGCTTTATAACTACTAGTATCTAGTTAATGTTATAAATTATATATCTAAGTATATCCTTTCTAAGGAGGGCTACCTTAAGGGTTAATCTCTAAGTATTATAGTTACTTCCTCTCTTAAGAATCTAAGTCTTAAGCATTTTTACTAATCTAGATATAATAATAGTAATTAGCTAAAGGCCTATTAATTAGATTAATATAATTAGCTTATTTAAGCTATTTAAGTCGTTTAATTAAAGGGTTAATATAGGCTACTATAAGTGTTTGTCTTAATATAGCTAGTCTAGAATTTAGTGTAGGCAGCTTAGTAATTCTTTTAATAATAACACGCTTAATTTGCTATAGCTTTAAGTGCTTTTATAGAAGCGCCGGGCTTATAACCTGTTATAACTAGCAAATCGGATCGAGAGACGTGTATTTTATTCAGAGAGTTACAATAACCAATTTATCTACTGTGCGTGCGCTGACTCATCAGTGCCAGTTCTTCAGTACCAGAGAAGCTGTACTAGCCTTCCATTACAACAGAAACGGCACCCGTCGTTGCCTTCATCGCGGCCGGAGTCGGCATCACTCCACTCTTACCATCCCTCGCGACTCTGGATCTGTCCAAGCTGAGACTACTCTGGTCCATACGATCATTTGATGCAGGCCTGGTAGGGAACATACTTGATGCTCACCCTGAGCTGGCTAGGGGCCTCTCTTTATATGTCACGGGAGACATGCCTGGCAATGATGCTGCCAGAGAATCAATGCTGAAGGTGGTGGCTTCAGGTGCGCAAATTGAGCATCGACGTATCAGCAAGGAGGACGTGAACAGTCTGCACGGTGAGGTGAGGAGATGGTATGTGTGTACAGGGACGGCACAGAGGAACATTATTCTACCGTGGCTTGAAGGGCAGGAAGTGCTGTACGAGGACTACAACTTTTAGGATCAGATATGTGATGATGCATATGCAGTAATGAATCCAATACTATCAATAGCTTGTGCTACTCGAAGAGCTAGTGCTGTGGTAGAAAAGGGGTTCAGGGGTGGACGTCAGTGTGGGGAAAGGTCCCTCCTCCCAGACTTCCAGTCCTTCCAGTCAGGCTGCGGCGGCCGAAACACGAGGTTGGAGTGACACGAAGCTCGGCTCAAGGAGAGCTCACCTGCATCTACCCAAAAATTGCTACCAACTTCTTCTTCCTCGTCAGTACTGGCAGCCTGCATTGATTCCATTGCAAAGCCTTCGTCTGCACTTCCCCACTCAATTGGCCATCAGTCCGCCGCTTTGCAGACATGACCTCCCTCCAAGTCCCTAGCAGGCCAAAGAGCGCCAACCCAACCACGAAAGCGGTCATCCTTGTTGGCGGTCCATCTCGAGGCACAAGATTCCGACCTCTTTCACTCGAGCAGCCAAAACCTCTCTTCGAGATCGCTGGACACCCAATCATCGAGCACTGCTTTGCTGCCATTACCAAGGTTCCATCCATCAAGGAGGTGTTCATCGTTGGTTACTATGAAGAGTCGGTATTCAGGGACTTTATTAAGGATACAGCAAAGGCATTCCCCCACATATCGGTGCGCTACCTCCGCGAGTATACCGCGCTAGGTACCGCTGGTGGTCTGTACCATTTCCGCGATGCTATCCTCAAAGGACACCCAGACCGTTTCTTCGTCCTCAATGCGGATGTCTGCTGCTCTTTCCCGCTGAATGAGATGCTCAGGCTCTTCGAATCTACCTCTGCCGACGCTGTCATCCTGGGCACTCGTGTCTCGAATGAGGCTGCGACCAACTTCGGATGCGTCGTCTCGGAACCAGAGACCAAGCGCGTTCTGCATTACGTCGAAAAGCCCGAATCACACATCTCCAACCTCATCAACTGCGGTGTCTACCTCTTTTCGACTGAGTCCATCTTCCCTGCCATCCGAAGCGCCATAAAGCGTCGGTCCGACAGGCCACGTCTGGTCTCCTACCCCTCGTCAGATGCGCTTGACCAGCAACAGATACCCAGCCTCGCGGACGACGATGACGATGACGAGAAGAAGAACGAGGTCATTCGCCTGGAACAAGATATCCTCTCGGACCTTGCAGACACATCCAAGTTCTACGTTCTCGAGACCAAGGACTTTTGGCGTCAGATCAAGACTGCTGGCTCTGCGGTGCCGGCGAATGCTCTCTATCTCATGAAGGCTTTCCAGCAGCAGAGCGAAGAGCTCGCGAAGCCATCAGCAGTCATTCTTCCGCCTGTCTATATCCATCCTACTGCGCAGGTAGACCCGACGGCAAAGCTTGGCCCGAATGTTTCAATTGGACCTCGTGCGAAGATTGGCGCTGGCGCAAGAATCAAGGAGTGCATTGTGTTGGAAGATGCTGAGATCAAGCACGATGCCTGCGTCCTATACAGCATCATTGGCTGGGGTAGCAAGGTTGGCGCATGGGCACGTGTTGAGGGTACGCCGACGCACGTCAAGGAACATTCAACGAGTGTGGTCAAGAACGGTGTGAAGGTGCAGAGCATCACTATCCTGGGCAAGGAATGCGGTGTTGCAGATGAAGTCAGGGTACAGAACTGTGTCTGTCTGCCATTCAAGGAGCTCAAGAGGGTAAGCAGAATACTCCTTCACCGCCTGAAAGTGACACTGACTTGCAACAGGATGTATCGAACGAGGTCATCATGTAGAGAACTCGGTAATCAACCACGTCAGCACAGAACAGACACTCAGGTGACAATCGTTGGAGGCGCAAGGAAGACAAAAGCATATCAAATGGCATTGAATTCAGATCGCCGCTCTAGCCTAGACTTTTATTGATGCCATGAAGAATGGAACGCCCGCTATGAATACCAACCATGCAGATCCGTCATCCATATCAGCGTATATACAACTTCCCTTTGGTCCGTTTCCTAGTACTCCAGCCCCTTCTTGATCGCCTCATAGACCCTGACCACATCCGGGAAGTTGAACTTCTCGTACACCAGCCCAGGATGCGTGCTCCACCCAGCCACCCTTTGCACCGGACTCTCCAATCTCAAGAAGCACTGCTCCTGCAACGTCGCCGCCACCTCTGCTCCGACCCCAGCATTCACCATGCTCTCATGGACCACCACCGCCCTCCCCGTCTTATTCACACTCTCAATCACCGTCTGCCTATCCCAAGGATAAATCGTCCTCAAATCAATCAACTCCACGCTACACCCAAAATCCCTCTCCGCCTTCTCAATCGCATCACTACACGTATACAACGGCGTCCCATACGATACGACCGTCACATCCTTACCCTCCCTCAGCACCTCAGCCTGACTCAACGGAATCTCATACCGCTCACTCGGGACATGCTCCACCGTGGCCCTGTACAATATCTTCGGCTCCATAAAAACCACGGGATCCCGACTCTCAATCGCCGCCAACAACAACCCCTTTGCCTGCGCCGGGCCCCTCGGCACCACCACCCTCAACCCAGGCACATGAGTGAACAAACTCTCCGGACTCTGACTATGATACAACGCGCCATGCCCGACACCCCCGCACGGCATCCTCACCACCAACCCACCACACCCCTGCCCCTCCGCGTTCGTGCCGGCGCGGTACCGTATCTTGGCCGCCTCGTTCACCAACTGGTCAAAGGCCGGGTAGACATAATCCGCGAACTGGACCTCGGCGACGGCCTTGGCCCCCTCCATGGCGGCGCCGATGGCGAACCCCACGATCCCTTGCTCCGACAGGGGCGTGTTGAAGACGCGCTCGTCGCCGAATTCCGTCGCGAGGTTCATGCTGCATCGGAAGACGCCGCCGAAGGCTACGTCTTCGCCGAAGAGGAGCACCGAGGGGTCGGTGCGGAGCGCCGTTGACAGGGCGGAGTTGATGGCTTGGAAGAGGTTGAGGCGGGAGGTGGAGCCGGAGCTGGCGGAGGGGGGGAGGGAGGGGAGGGAGAGAGCGGATTTGGCCGTGTGGTGGAGGAGGGGGGTCGTGGAGAAGTCGGTGGGGAGGTTTAGGCGGGCGGAGGGGGGGTGGGTTGCGTAATGGCGGCGGGGGATGCGGCGGCCGTTGAGGCGGAGGGGGAGGCGGAGGGAGGTGAGCATGGTTGGCGAAGAGGGTGTCATTGTTGGTTGTGCATGTCGTGAGGAGGGAGAGAGGGTGTGGGTGCAGAGAATTGAGGTGTTGTGGCCGTGATGTGTGGTGCGGTTAAAGGCGGCTTTGGAGGGGAGTGAGGTAGAGTTGTCACGAGTCAGGGGAGCTGCCTCTTTCAGGGACAAAGATCTGGGGAGAGCCGCACGTTTCCTATGCTCATTCATTCAGAACTAGCATATTCACTAGGTGGTAACATTGATGAGGATAGGGACTCTCCAGGATGACACTGATGAAGCAAAGTATGATCAATTTCTTCCCCGCACATGCCCTCCTCTGTTATCCCTCGAATGCAGCAACGCTCAGAATGCTCTGATACTTATACATGTACAATGCTATGTCCCTTCTCCTTCACTCACTTCATCTCTGCGCCCTTGAAGGTGATGGTTCTGAGTATCCACCGCTACTTTCCCAACAACGGACTCGTCTCTGCGCCTCCATTACCCTTCTTCCCATTCTTCTTGTTTCTCTTCCCACTCTTCTTTTTCTTCTTCTTCTTGTCTGGTTCGGGCTCATGATGCTGCGCTACCCCATTGCCCTGACCATTAATCTGTTCTGTCTTGCCAGACCCCGAGCCATTCCCGGATCCGGAGCCTTCGTTGTCGCTAGAACTATGGGTTTCGAGGACCATCTTCTTCATGCCACCAACGTGAACGAGATTCTCAGTAATGCTTCCAGATCTGGCTGCTCGGCGGACTTTGCTGGGTCGTCGTGAGCCTTCGAGCTCTCCCAAGGTGGAGGTCGATGACGCAGAAGTGCGTCGACTGTGGCTTGACGATGGTCGTGATGCTTGCTTGCCTGGGACCTCGAGCGTCTTGGACTTGGACATCTCTTCATCCTGGTGTTCTCGAAGTTGCGAAGGTGGATTGGCAGCCTTTTCTCGAGCAAATTTGGAGGCTTCAGCCGCTGTCCTGGGGGAACCGGAAGCAAATCCACCCTCCGCTTCGATCTGCTGGTTTAAGGATGCCTCATCTTCGATACGGATCGGAGGATTGAGTCCCATAGTACCATAACCTTGAGCGAGTGCCATAACGCCGTCCCTAGCGTCCGCTCCGGCAGAACGCACGATACCTGTACCTACACCACCCTCGGGTGCTCCGTTGATGCTTGCCGGTCGCTGGCGAACATCGACAGGACCAGATCCAGCTTCATGATGAGCCGGGGCTTCTGGGATAGTCCCAACACCAGGCTTGATCTTGACTGAGGTGTACTTTGTAGCCTTAGGACGACTCGCGACGTTGCTGGGACCCAAGTGACGGAGGTGCTGTCGCATATCTGCTGTGTTCGATCGGACAGCCACTGGACGTCCTTGTTGACCTTCGGTACCACTGCTCCGCCTTCTAAGCAGGAATGTAGTTTCGCGAGACTCGTTGACGGAAGATTTGCGACTGGCATTGACATCTC
Organism: Elsinoe ampelina; assembly: GCA_005959805.1. Classification (NCBI taxonomy): domain Eukaryota; kingdom Fungi; phylum Ascomycota; class Dothideomycetes; order Myriangiales; family Elsinoaceae; genus Elsinoe; species Elsinoe ampelina. Next base: position 1,403,001 of record SMYM01000001.1, read on the forward strand.
TCTTCTTCGCGCCGCCCTCGACATCGGAAGCTTCGACCTCCGATTCTTGCACAGTGCCTTCCTTCGCGTCGTTAGCGTGGTTGTGATGCTTGGTGTATCTGGTCCGTGGAGCTGGAGCGATTCTGCGAATGGCACGATGAACATCAATGAAGACGTCAGATTCGTCAATAATTTCCCTGTGGCATGTCAGATGTGCAAGGGTGAATGCGTATCGCTGTAAAGACTTACTCGCCAATCAACTCCTCAATGACGTCTTCCAATGTCACTACACCCTGCGCGCCTTGGTCCTGTCCTGGGAATTCTGAGACCAGGACCATGTGCGATTTACCTTCCTGGAAGAAGTTGACGATGTCGAGACAGCTTGTATCCGGTGCAGTCTCTGGCAACGTGGCGAGGGCAAAATCACGGACGCGCAGAGAGTCTTCTGGATCGTACGTGATCAGGATCTTGACAAGTAGCATGCCAATGAAGTTGCTCGGGTTTTCGGGAGCGTAGATGGGAATTCGTGAGTATCCTTGTGAGAGAATTGTGTCCATCATTTGTTCGTCCAGGATAGTATCCGCAGACATGGTAAACACATCGTCCATGGGTGTCATGATGTCGCCGACTGGCTTTTCTTTCAGGTCTAGAACAGCACTGATGATGGTGACTTCATCCTCGTTCAGTCGATCGGTGGGCGAAGGGCCAAGCGACTTGTGCAGCGTGACCAGAGTCTTAAGACCAGCTTTCTTGTACGTGGTACCGTGGTCCTCGCCAAGCAGCCAATCGAGTAGCTTTGCAGTCGGCCATGCAACAGGTGACATGATCCACATAAGTGCGAGAACGAACGGTGATGCCCATGCTCCTATGCTAAGACCATACCTGACACATACAGACTGTGGTGCAATTTCGCCAAAGATGACTACCAGTGATTAGCATGCTTGTGCCATCAATGCACTTCATCAATGACTCACCAATAAGGACTGTAGAGCTGACCACAGCAGGCCAGCCACCTCCCAAGGACCTGTCCAGGACAATGGGCAAAGTTTCATTCGTGATGACATTGCTCAGAAGCAGAGTCACCAAAACCCAATGCTTGCCCCTCTTCAACAACTTCAACACCTTCTTCGCGTGCTTCTTCTCCGACCCCTCGCCAGAAGTCGCAATGACCTGCAAGTATATCTCATCCTGACCCATCAACGCAATCGTCAGCCCCGCAAACGCACCGCCAAGCAGCACAAGAGCAATGGCCGTCCCCAAGTACGCCCACAGACTAGCATCTTCCGGAGACTTTGGCGCCTTCTCTTCGAAGCTGCGCACCGACCGTGACAGTATCGGCGCCGCATAAGAAAGCGTCGGGTGCAATATCGATGCCGCTAGGAGCTTCGCGAGAGAAAATGCCGCAGGTGATACAGACGACCGGGGACCGGAAGAGCTCCCAAACCGGGCCGGCACGAGAGCTCCATGTTGCGACGACATTCGCTATGAGGAGGAGGGGGGTTATTGTCGTGGAGGAGTAGGCGCAATTGGCTTTTGTGCCTGGGCGGGTGTGAAGTGTCGGACGTTGAAGAATCTCAAGGATTGGAATTATGACGTGCGGTGGAAGAGAAATCAGAGGTCGAAGAGGTCGGGAGGGCCCGAGCTTGCGCGCCTCTTTGCTCCGCTTTGATGGACATGCGCGAATTTTCGGTGGGGAGTTTCACAAGTGGCTCATCATGGACGGGCAGTGTGTGGGATATATTGCAGGATGTGATCGTGAGGCTCCTCTTATGTTTGCACGATGTATGGAAGTAGAAGAGAATTTGCCATGAAGCTGTTCTGTCGGAGCAGCTCCATGACTGCTGCAGCCAAGGTCGGCTTCAGATCTCGGTGGAGCAAGGATGTGAGATCTTCAGGTACGGAGGGTCCACCAGACACATTCAGGCACGTCAGGGTCTTTCAGATATAGCGGACGTATTTCGATACCGCGCATGGAAAATACTGTCTGTTCAGATAAGGAGTCTGAGGGCTGCACCTCGTTCAGGACAAGTGGATACGATGGCTGTTATTTTGCCTCGCTGATGAGCTTCATCACCAACAAATCCAACGAATCTTAGAGTGAACACGACGATTTGCTGGGATACTTCATTGGTTGTCATATTTGTCGTCTCACTGACGCCTGGCGATTCGATTCGGTAGAATGATATCTCCTTGACTCGCGCGTCCATCATTGCATCTATTCGTGTCCTGGACGCATAGCACTCGTGTCTCCAAAAGTACATATGATCCCGGCACGCTAGGGCATGTGATGCTAGATGCAGCACATGTACATGGTTCTCAAACGGACTTCTGCAAAGACCCGTTCATGACCAGGCGTTCTCGCTGTCCGCTGCCCACGTAATGATGCACATATCATAAGACTCGCTGCATATCCACGGCACTCATGCCACTGAGGACAGACTCCTGCCCTCTCAAGTTCCACCCCAGGGCGATCTGCGTGGGCTCAGATAGCCTGTCGCACAAGCCGTAAGTCTGGTCACTGCTCGTGAAAGCTGTCGCTGCGGTAAAGGTCATCTGCTAAGCTGTTCTCGACTGCGAAAAACACCAACAAGACTTCTGATACTGTGAGATGGACGCATCAATGATGGATGACTCGTGCTGTCTTGACAACTGCTTCTAGACATCGGATACAGGAACAACAAAGGAGAGCATAGAAGCGACGAATGACCAGACGGCGAAGGCCTACCTACTGTGCTGTGTGGTAGCTTCTTCGAGACAAAGGTAGCGACGAGCACAACGGACCTGCTGCACCTCCACATCAACTGGGCAACAGTCCAAGTAAAAGCAAAGCCAGACATTGCAACGTCCAAGCAGTCCATCAGAGAAGAAAAGATCATGACGAGATGTCCGACGACTCCCCGCCTGCACGCCCGTTACCTACCAGATGCGCTGTCAACCGGATCGAGGCGATCACATCCAGACACTCTCCCTCCCACTCTCCACGTCTGTCAGCGCAGATGACCTTTCCCCGTCCTACCCATCTCCTCGGAGTCGTTATCCCTGCATTCGCGTAATCTATCCCAGCATCACGGTATCTCAGCGTGGGCCCGCCTCCCAAGCCAGAAGGACGCAGCAAAAAAAATGTGATGAAACGATCTAGCCGATGACGCGAAGTGTGCTAGCGAACCACGTTGCTGGGATGTGCGGGGGGGGGGGGGGGGGGGGGAAGCGAGGCCTCGCCCGCTCGGGAGGTCATCTGCTCCCACCTTCGCTACATGTTCCGCTCGGTTGGACATATTGCCCCTGGTTGATCGTCGACGTGGGCACGTTTGGCTGGCAAGGCTGCGTTGTTGGGGGTGGCACACCTGTTCGTGAGCAACCCACGCAAAAGTGATCTTCTGTCCTGTCACATTCAGGTCCGGAGTGGGCGTTCAGGGTGGATGTGGGACATGCATACGGACCCGACGGAGTGGGTGTCGGGTTGGTCTAATGTCGGCTAGGATGGAGAAATTGATGGTTGGCGAACCTTTTCCTGCACATCACGAGGCGAGAGTTCGCGTATGGATAGAGAATTCGACGGGCAGGGTCCGGAAGAGGGACTCCGGCGGGGGCTGATGAACGTGGTAAGGGACGAGACGGAAAAATAGAACATGCCACAGCGCGGCTGAAGCGACAGCTGACATTCTTTGCATCTGCGGCCGGATGAATCTGTCGTTTGATGCAGGTGCTCGCCGCTTGTGGTGTCCCTTGCGACGCAAAATGGACGTTTGTGTGCCGGATAAATCCAAGGTGGAGATCCTCCGGGATGAGAATGGATAATTTCGCACCTGCTTTTCTCTGGACAGTCGTGCGGCTGCAGCACGCCTATCGCGTACGCAGGTTTCGCAAGATTCGTCGGCGTCGTTTGCAGCTATTGTCAGTCTATCGTCTTATGATCAGCAACCTGCGCCGGCCGGGTGTCTATCAATCAAAACAACGTGTGCGTGCACCGGTACAGGGTCTGAAAGGGTGTTGATCAATCCGCCACGAACGCATGCGGACAGAGTCTGGAGGCATAAAGCGTGGGGGTTTTGGCTGTCGCTTGTCTCCACTGACAGAGATGATCTCCCCAATCTTTTGGGTGGGAGAGGCTCCTTCCCGTTCCGGCGGGAGGAAATGTCGTTGGACAGATCCAACCGAAGCCACAGATTCATGCAAAAAAGAAAGATTGTCCGCGAGGTCGAAGGAGCCCCTGAGCTGCCAGGGAGTTGAGGTGAGAGTGTTTGGGCACTTTTGTGGAGAGAAGAATTGGAGCTGATCCGATCATCTCCAGAGTCTCCACATCTCCGCATTGTCAACGAAGGACCGTTTGCGGAGCCGTGTGTGTCTGGCATATTGCCGTTGAAATCACAACATCTGTCAAGATTGGCCTCGTTTTGCATGCAGTCACATGCAAGGAAGCCAAAGCTCACAGACTTCCCGCGGGGAACTCGCGGGCAAACAGTCCCGAAACACACCGGCGTCGCTCTGAGATGCAATCAATGAAATTGCTAGAGATCGACCTGGCGCGTGACCCGAGTCATTGGAGTAGAGAAACCTGATCATCGGCGTCATGGATCTGTCTCTCCTTTCTGCGCATCTTGTGTGTCCTGCTTTAGCTCGTGCGCAGCCGGAGCAGACTTTGAAGGTGCCGGCGTCTCAGTCTAAGAAAAGCTCGATCAATCACAAACACGAGACTTTGATGAGAATCTGCCCTCAAGCCGTTGGAGACCTGGATGGGTGGGTACACCTTGATTTTCCGCCAGGCCAGGTTCGTGGCTCGGCGGCTGCAGATTTCTGGACAGGTGGGAACTCCAGGCTCTCCAGCCGTCGTTTTTGTGGAGCGAGGCCATGTGGCATTGATGGGCGGGGCACAAACCTTGTCGACGCCAGGAAAACGGCTCACTCCCTGGGGCTTCTGATAGAAGAGAGAGTCCGGCGTCATACAATTAGAAACTGTTTGACTTTAGGATCAGTGATGAATGGTGTTGGCAAACTTGGGAAGAATTAGAAGACCTGAATCGAATCGATCTCCAACCCATGGATCATAGAATGAGTGGCAGGGCGGACGAAGCACTCCGGATCGTCTGCCCTGGGTTTAATTTCAGCCGACGTAGTTGTAGCCCAGGGTTGGAAGATTGACATGTTTGCCTGACTATCAAACATCCGGAGTCGTGAGAAGTCACGCGTCCACTGTCCAAAGAAATCATCGTTCTGCTCGAAACACGACTTTCATCTCGCATGGCAGATCTGTGGACCCCTCATGCAAAATTTGTGCTTAGCCGCTGATCCGGTCCGTTCTCGATAGCCGCGGACTGTCATGAGTGTTCACATGATTTAGCCGCCTCTAAGCAAAAGAGTCACGTTTCCTTTCCCGACCACGATTCGCATGCATCAAGGTTTGATCAAGGCATGGCCTCGGTCATCAGAGTAGACAAGACCGTACGTACCTGACAAGGCGCATGCTTTGTCGCCACAGGGCAGGCACATGACAATGACGGAAATTTGCACGATTTGTGCTTGTCGTGCAGGCCGACTGACAAGCCCACCAAGTCTCACCCAATTGTCTTGGACTCTTTCCGAGTGGAGATGCATCTCTCCGCGACACGTGCGGCAGACCAAGCGCACAGATTTGTCACTGATCATCAGTCAGGGTCCTGGGGAAGATTGTCGACGGTGGAGCTTGACAGGGCCAACCAACGTTGCATACGGGAAATGCTATTTACCCCCCCGTTTTTTGCTAGATACCCCCCTCCAAGGCGCTACCACGCGGGAGCAGCCCGTAGCTCTAAACCTTAATCGAACTACTTAACAATCTACGTAGAATCTACTATTCTATAAGGACTAAATCCTTATAAAAAGGATATATGCTCTTACTCGCTACGCTCGTGCGAGCCGGACAGATCTTTAGCTAGGTCGCTCGCCGCTAGGCAGGTGTTAAGTTTATACCGTGAGTAGGGGCACGTAAAATAAGTTTAGCCTCCCGCGCACTAGCGCCTTGGGGGGGGGGGGTATCTAGCAAAAAACGGGGGGGTAAATAGCATTCCCCGTTGCATACCAGCGTGCTTTACGAGGAGAGTTTTCGTTATGCTTGCCGAGAGTGGGCATCATCCGAGCCGCGGCGAGCCACTGAGAGACGATGAAAGATGGACGACCCAGAGGCGTCCAGCAGATGACTTTGCTTCTCGGTCGGCCCGACAAACAAAAAGGCAAAACGGTGGTCAGCGGGGCAGAGCAAACCATGTGCTCGTTTTTGCCAGCAAACACTCTTGTCAGCCCAGCCTGACGGTGACACGAAACGCCGGCCAGCAATTTTGCGAGCTGTATCACATGTCGTCTCGTGTGGCCGAGTAGGGCCCAAAGCAAATTGGATTGTGCATGATATGGAAATTGAGGGGAGGGGGTTGCAGAAAGAAGAGGGCAATAGATTGCGCGGCGGGCTTCTGGAAGCTCAAGAACACAAACCGAACACAGACCTCGCAGGAGTCCTTGTTCGACCGAGTTGCCCAAAGCAGCACCCCTGGACGGGAGCCAAGGAGGGCCACACCGGGGCGCATGCTGTCACGAGATACGTCCCTTTAGTGATCCGCCGAGTGGGCATGGGTGATCGTCAACGAGCGCCCGACGAGCGCCGACGCGGGTTGCTTCTTGGGGCGGTCAATTGCCGAGGTGCAGGCCAGGTGCAGGTGCAGCTGTCTTTGGCGAAACGTGGGATTGAGAGTCGTGGACCGCCCCTGGTGGCGCTGGTAGTGTCATCGGCCCAGCCGTTGAAATGCGTTTTCTCCCTTTAGCCTTTGGTCCAGATCGGAATGCGGACAGGTCATGCTCGAGAGTTGAGAGCCTCTCCCACGTCGCGTATCCTGGAGACTCTGAGTCGCCTTGGGTCGCCTTCCCACAGCAAACGCAAACGCAAACGCAAACGCACACGGCATGCAACAAAACTGGCCCCGTCTCCCCATCAGCCTCGAACACGCCCAGTAGACACCTCTATTGGCGCCCTTCCCGCCGTCCACGCGCGCAATCCCTTGCTCTCCTTCAATCCTCGACATTGAGAACAGCCTGCTTTCGACCATTGCTGTTCAGGAACAAAGACAGCACGCCCGACACCTGACCGCCCACTTCCCCCATCGAACCAGACTTTAAGACGACCTACCCCAACCACGCCTCTACACCTCAGTCCACGAGTGTCCTTTCCGACAACGTCTACCGGTTCTTTTTTCCCTGTCTCCATGTCCCAAACCGCCTCATCGGCTTAGCACGCCTGGTCATCCTTCACACGGCCGACGCCTCGGGCTTTACCTTGTACCCACCCGCAAGCCTTTGCGCAAAACAACGCGCGCACCAGCGGTCTTCACTCTTCCTTCACGCACATCCTCACTCTCACAACTGCGCGACGACGCAGCGAATATCGTCGACATGGTTTTCCGACCAGAGCATTCATTGTTGGAGCTGAATCTGGAGACGCTGCCGACGCTCGATACCAGGAATGTGGAGGATTTGTCCGGGCTATGGAGAGGTGAGCCAAACCTTGACTTCACCACGTGCAATACCCCTCTGACCATTTGTCTTTTTAGTATTTTCCAGTACCGCAAATGCACTCAAGGACGGCAAGAGATTAGAAAACCTGAGTTGGCGCCTTTGGACTCGAGAAACGTTTTGCTGCGCCCCTGCTAGCACTGTCACCAAGAAATCAAGGTCCAGCATATCGTCGGCCCGTGGAGTGCCTCGCCGCCCGAGTAACATTCCTCGAGAACAACCGGAACTGGCAACGAGTCTCGATTCGGTGTCATCGTTGGACGACATTGATTCTGACGACGAAGCCGATCAATCCCCGCCAGCTCACGTTGTGCGACCAGAACTTGTCCGGCTAGAGTCGACTGACTCGAGAAGCCAGAAACACATCTCGTCTGGTGCCCTGGAGAAGATTGTCGTGGCGATTAAGCAAACAAAGACTCTTGAACCGATCGAGGATCTAGATTTGCCCGCGCTGTCCGGCTCGCCTGTCACATTTGGGAAAGAGCGAGAAGTATCGACTCAAATGACTGAGCCGCCCACGGCAGTCGCCCCGGTTCAAACACAGCTTCCCAGCCGCACTCTCAAGGTCGAATCGTCCAACTCCACCGTCTCTGCCAGCGGATCCGACGCCTCACCTAACGTGCCAGCATCTTCCGACAGTTCTTCCACTACCATGAGTACTCACGACGTCGTCCGGGGTTTCGTACCAGGCGGCGCTCCATCATCCTATCGCTCTCAGACACAACTCGCTACACAACCGACACCGATACTCAAGAACTCACCTCGCGCATTGCCGTCACGACCAAAACAAAAGGGACCCATGTTTACGCTCGGCGGCTCGTCTGGAGAAGAAGAAAGCTCACTCGAGAGCCACCTCTACAAGAGCTCGATAAGCTCTCTTTCAGAAGGACTTCACAAGCATGCTGGCAGAAAGCAAGCATCGTTCCGAGACGACAACCTCGTCAGCAAAATCCAGGACAGTCCAGTATTCGAATCTGACGACGAAGATGACGACGAAGACGTATCAGAAGGCGTTATCGAAGACGATGAAGACTCTTCTGACTGGGAGGACGAGCTCGGCGACGACGACCGCTCCGACACTGAGGACACTCCCCTGTTTCAACGCGTTGACTCTCGACCAAACCTTACCTCAAGGCGCTCTCTACTTACCTCTGCTTTCCACGAAGGCGATAGGGCAAAGGCACTACAGAATGCTGCCTCCCGATCTACACCAGCCATTCGTAGGACGCAGACTACTCCACCCGAAAGCACTTCCCGCGCTCAATCGCCCGCTCGCGCCATGAATGGTCCAGAAGGCTCGGCTGCAGGTGCACGACCTATTGCAATGAACGCAGCGGCCCTGCACCCACAGTTGGCGCTCTCTCCTCGCACTACCCGCCGCAACATGCTCTCCACCGAGCTCACCGAGTCACTTCGCAGGAACCTCCTCTGGGAACGCCAACACAAGAGCTCTCAGAACATTGCTGCTCTCAAGCGTCGACACACTTCTCACGATGTCAAGAACCTCAAGCAATACCCCGATCCTCAACCTCACATTTCCGCAAAGGAGAACGCGGACAAGTTCAACAACGATTACTTTCATGCCGGTCTCGGCGAGTATCATTCAAAGGGATGGTAATTAATTCACCAACGCATGCATTTCAGAGAAGGGTTTCTCGGACTGTAATTTTACCACTTTTGTTTCTAGCGTGGCGTTTTGACTACGCCATTCTCACGACCATTTCTGAACCTTAGGCGCTCGGCGGATCTTAATTTATGGAGTCAAAAAGGAATGGCCATTGGTGGAACGGTATGGGGGAATATGGGACTTTACACGATCATTCGCATTGATACCAGCTCGGTATGACATTAGTCTCGGGCATCGATTATTCTCGCTGGATTGTACGATAACAACGGATGGGCTTGCGTTTCATCCAACAAAAGCAATCAATTGGAGGGGCGAGTCGCTATAGGAGGCATAACACACTTTCACGGACGCAAGCGCTTGTGAAGTGTGACGACCAGAAGCATCTGTACCATAGTGCGCGTCAAAAATGAAGAGAGCGGGTGCAAGCCTGCTCGCATTCCGTGTGCCTGGACTTTCTAGCGTTTCCACATTTGCCGTGTCAAGGTTTGACCATGATAAATGTTTGCCGGGCAATAGCTATCCGGAGCTAAAACCCTCAACGTGTCTTGCGGTCAGAGTCATACTGTAGGTAGTGTAGATTTCATCTTTGAACAGTATGATCAAGCAAGACGACAGAACGAGCAATCTTGACTCATCGCGACTCAACAAGCGAACGAGACCTTCTCCGCAATCACAGCCCCATTTACTGTACGCGGCCGAGTCATCTGCCTCTTTGCAATATATATTGACACGTCTCACTGGCGCGGGTTGAATAGCAACTCGCATCCGTACCGTAAGCCACGAGAGCCACATCGGATCCACGACGTCGTGTTGAGCCGCTGACCGCAATACGCCTTGCTCATTTGCCCGACACATCTCTCTCTCACCGTGTCCCCATTTCGCTCACGACTGCCTGCACTTGGGAGCTGCTCGGCCATGTCTCAGCCAGCACACGAGCCAAACGAGTCCGATATCAAAGACGCGGTGAAGAGCGCCACCCCTTCCGCCCCTCGTGCGAACAACGCTACGGGGAACAAGACCTGCAGATACTTTCTCTTCAAGTCTGGTCAGTAGCCCTGCCTCGCCCTTTTCTCCAGATTACCCAATCATGTCCGCGTCTTCTTCAGCACATTCATTCCGCCATCTCACTGGCTCGATCCGTCACATTCATGACTCTGTACCATTTTCGGCCACGCATGCCCCAGCTCTGCCTTGTACAGGCTGAACATATCATGTGGTCTTGCACCAACTCATCGCCAACCTTCGGGCGTGGGATGTACTCGTGACTTTTGCTTACTATACACAGGTTGTAAGGCAGGCGACAAATGCCCATACAAGCATGAGGTCAGCACACAGCAGGCAGGAGCAACGTCAGCTCGGAAAACAACAAATTTCACTGTGGCACCTGACAAGCATGTGTCACCTCGACGGCCCGGACAACGCCGCTATCAGGCTCCTGTAGTACCTGCCTCCAAAGTTGTCCCACGTCCCGTACCGACCGCTCAGCTCGAGGATCCACGAGAGTTCCAGCTCGGTCAGATACGAAGACGGTTCTCGCCGGCCGAGAAGGATGATCCTGCATCGGGGACATCATTCACGTTCAAGCTGGTACCTTCCGATCCTGATTTCCCGTATGAGATTGATGCATTGGAGTGCGTACTCCTTGTACCTCCTTCGTATCCCAAGGATGACTCCGTGAGACCACGGCTGAGGATCACGAACAAGGAGATGCGCCGAGGCTTTCAGATCAATGTCGAAAATGGCTTTGATGAGATCGCGGCTGCTTCGCCTACCGCTACGCTGTTGGGGCTTATGAATCGACTAGACAAAGCACTGGCTGATGCCTTGTCAAGACCCATGGCGGAGACTGTCAAGCTGTACAGGCATGCAGGCACCATCTCAACTGGGACCGGTGATGCTACCAAGACAGCCAGCGCTTCGGGCCCAAGCGCGACAGCTATGCCGTCTTCTGGTGTACCCATTCCCTCCCGACCAGCACCTGCCATCGTCGCTCAGCCAAGCTATTCCAGCGCAGAGAAGATCCAAGCAGGTCAAAAGCGACAGGCAGACATTCGTCAGCTTGTTGCTAGACTGGGTAAGTCACCGGGCTTTCATCAAGCCAACGATGGAGTATCATTCACATTACCTCCTTCTGTGTTTAGAGTCCCTACGGCACCAGTCTCAATATCCAGAGCAACTTCACTCCAGCTCGTCGTACCGGAACTCTACAATCTAGTACACTGTCAGATCAGATTTGGTGAAGAGCGCACCGATGAGGTACAGAATGCGGAGGCCGCTTTCGAGGCCAGGACAAAGTCGAACAAGGATGGATCACTGCTGGCTCATGTCAACTACCTTTCGCAGAATTTGAAAAGCATGGCTGCACAGACACGTGCCACTGTTCAAGAGACTACCGCTTCAGCTGCCCAAGCACAGCCTCCACCCGAGACTGACCGCGCAACCTTGCCAGACGAGCCTGTAGTGACACCAGCACCTGAACTTCAGAACACAGATAAACCCCATATTAAAGTCATTCCGCGGCCACTGGAGTGGACACAAGCGCAAACGCTGTCAAGCGATGAAGACTCCAGCGACCTCTCATACTCTGAGGACAGTGACTTTTCTGATGATGAAGACGTCAAGGAGGGCGTCGCAATCGCCTCCGCACCTGTGACAGGCACAGCGGAGAAAGGCATCATGCTGTCGTTCCCGAACCTGGAGCTACACGGTATTGAGCTACTTGAGCTTCAATCACTGAGCCTCACTGTCAAATGCGATCGATGTAAAGAGCTCAACGATTTTGAGCGCATCCGCAACAATTCCCAAGGCGACCACACAGGCATGAAAGAGCAGAATTGTAAAAAGTGTGGCAGTAGCCTCGCCGTCGGCTATCGCATGGATCTCATACATGTCAACTCGAGTAGAGCTGGCTATCTTGACCTAGACGGCTGCACCACTGTGGATGTTTTGCCTAGCACATTCGTTCCTACCTGTTCAGAATGTTCTACCGCTTACACCACTCCTGGATGCATTTCAGTCAGGGGTGATAGCTCAATGGCAGTTTGCCGCGAATGCCATCGCAAGATGAGTGAGTGACCACGTTCTTGTCCGAAGGGCACGTCTAACAGTCTCAAGGCTTCCGCATTTATGAGGTCAAGTTCCTCATGGTCAGCGCTGCTGCTGAACGCGCGACTCAGGGGCCTATCAGAAGAAAGGTGCATATTCACTTTGCTTCACCGAAATCAACTTACCCCTGACGATCACTAGGTCAAGGAAAACCTCGGTATTGTCGCTGGGCAAGAACTACCACGACGAGGCAAATGCCAACATTACTCCAAATCCTACCGCTGGTTCAGGTATTCGCGCATCAACGCCTCACTGATAACGACATGCTGACCGCTCCCTCCAGGTTCTCCTGCTGTTCAAAAGTATACCCGTGCGACAGGTATGTCCCTCTACGCTACCCGAAAGAGGCAACCCGATCGGCCTTTGAAAAATGTTTCCTCTCACACACCGTCAGATGTCACGACAACGAAAACCCCAACCACACCCACGAGTTTGCAAACCGCATGATCTGGTACGTACCTGCTCTTCTTCCATGTACCGGACGGAAAACGTCAAAAAACAAAAACGACATCATCCCGACCCCCGGGCCCACATCCAAACCCCCCCCGACCTCAACTTCCCCGGATGCACGATCAGGAGATCGAAGCGATCATCCCTACAAGCGCAGATCCTCCCGCATTTCCGCATCCTGCCCCAGAGTCACGACTGACGTAGCCACCACGGCACTGCATGTCTTTATTGTGTATAGACCCGGCAACTGACATTTTCCCAGCGGCTACTGTACGTCCCCGCGATTGCCCGGCTCCCATATTTCCGGCCCATGTCCCCCGCTTCCTCCCCGGACTGGGATCAACAGGCAAGGTTTGCATGTATACTGATATGTCTCTCTCCAGGTTCTCGCGAGCAAAATTACCGTCCTGAAGACTGTGGCGTGTGTCATTCTGTGCTGATCGGCAAGAAAGGACACGGGTTTTGGGAGGGCGGGAAAGGTACGTCACTGTTTATTTCCTTGAGATTTGCCTCCCCTGCAAAGGTTGTTGGTTATGTGTATGATTGTTCATCCCCGGGTTCTCCTCAGAAGGACCCGGCTTCACCCCTGCCGGACGACCTGCATTGCACATGGATGTCCGTTTCGGGGGAAGAGAGAACGCCTCCGACGCAGCTGAGGATGCAGCAGCAGTCGCGCGTCATCCTTCAACATCCCCCGTCACTAGTCTGACGTGTATCACCCGGTTTACGACGAGCGACATGCGTCTCTGCACATCAGTCGCCCTAAAGCTTGACACGAGACATCCTGTCATGTCTGCCCTCCTGGTCAATGTCTCACAATATCCAGCGCGACCAGGAAGCCACCCCACAACCACAATCCACCGCAAACAAACATGCACTCTCGCGAGTTTGAGCTTGAGCTTGAGCTTGAGCCTAAACTTGCTTCCAACCATCAAGCTCGCTCGCAGAAGAGGCGTGTGACGCACACTTTCTCCCCGGGGAACGGGGGTGGGGTTGCTTCCCCGCGTTTGAGGAATCCAAGTTTTTGCGGGGATGGTGGGGATGTCCGGTGGGGGGAACGGCTACAGCTCAACTTTTGGCACTCCACTTCGGGACTGCGCGTACTGGAGAGGCCCTTTCTCAGCTGGATACCCTGGATGGTGGACTGGCGAGTGGCGGTAAAGGATGATGCGCGCGCTGAACGCTGCGGGGCTTTTGCTCAGCACGAGTGAGAGACTGGTAGCTGACTTGTTGGTCTAGGGACGAGGGATAAGACGAGGATGTCGCGCAAAGGTGAGTGTCTTGTCCCTTTATTAGTGTTCCATAGGATATGGATACTGAGCATTGGCAGATCCAAGAAAATATAAGCGCAGACCTGGTGGGAAGCCAAAGACGTAGTCTGGCTAGAGTCTGCGGAGCAGTTTATCTGCTAGAAACCACGACGCTACTTACGAATGGGTCAGGTGGTTGGCTGCACTGGTTGTGACAGAGGGTAAGCATACTACTCACGACAGAGGATAAGCATATGAGCTTCTTACGGGTCATGATCGACGAGACGGTTGTAGTATATATACAATGCATTCAATGCGGTCTATATGGTCATAACATCATATCTATCATCCTGTGCAACGTCTAGCGTGCGGAAATGTCAACCATCTCCGCCTCTCCAATTCAGCCCTGCTCACCTGGCCGCCTTCCCTGCATTCTCCTTTTCCTCCCCCTCCTCCTCGCCCTCAAGCCACACCTCATGCCCATCCCCCTCCTTCACTCCCCCTCCCGCCACCACCCCCAAGACCGCCCAACAGCTCATCCCCCACCACACCGCCCCTACCACTCCGTTCCTCAATCCCATCCCGTATCCCCATCCCCCCACCACTGGCCCGAGGGTGCGCATGGCACTACTCACGCTCTGCCCGATCCCATGCACCGTCCCGAGCACACTCGGATGCGGGCTCGCGTTATTCAACAAAATCGTCGTGGCCGGGAGGGCGAACGTGCGCGCCAGAACCTGGATGCTGAGCACCACTACTAGTGCGGCCCAGAAGTACGGTCCATCAGCTGGGTGAGGCGGGGCGGAGGATGTGGGGACCAAAGTGAGGAAGGGGGCGAGGAGGTAGGACAGCGGGAACAAGAGCAGGGAAAGGCGGTAGGACTTGATGGTTCCGAGGGAGAAGGAGAGAGGTGGGTACAAGATGAGTTGCAGGAAAAGACCTATGACGCCGAGAATGGCGAGGGAGGTGCCGATCGAGGGAGGCGGGAGGGAGAGGCCGCCTGTGAATGTGAAGGGGAGGTGAGGGCTGTAGTCGGTGGGTAGGTGGAGGGTGGGGTTGGCTGAGGTGGTAGAGTTGGAGGGGGAAGGCGGGACGAAGCGGGGGGTGGAGAGGAATATGAACCAGAGTTGGTTGAAGGTGCCGACGTGGCAGGCTAGCATGCCGTGGGCGATGAGGACGAAGATGACGTTGCGGGTCCAGATGCGGGAGAAGGGGAGTTTGCGTTTGGGCTTGGGTTTGGTGGGAGAGGCGTCGGTGGGGGAGGGTTGGAGTTCGATGTCGGTTGAGGGGATAGTGAGAGGCTGGTAGTTGTGGGTGGAGCGGCGGCAGAAGACAGTGCGTTTGAGGAAGGAGCCGAGGCGGAGTCCAAGGTCGCGGCGGTCTCGCAAGGAGTCAAGGGTTTCTTCGAGTCCGAGAATGACGGCAAATGCTGACATGGCAATGAAGCATGCGCTGACCAGGTTAGGCAGAGCGTAGGGCCACTTCTTCATCCACCATACGCCAGTCTCGCCGCCAATTGATCCTCCCTCACCGAAGATGCCAGGGTAGCTCTTGACCGGGTCTGCCAGCAGACCTCCAAGGATGGGACCAATGATGACACCAACGTTGAAGGTCATTGGCAAAAGCAGAAACGCCCGCGACTGATACTTCTTCTCCCTGATGATTTCCGATATCATGGTCCTCATGACACCCACGTTTCCGTTCAGCGCCCCGCCGACTGCTCTCCAGAACAATGCCATGTAGAAGCTTTGGCTGAAACCGAATCCAAGTGCGCCAATGCTGGTGCCCATGAGTCCAACAAGTATGACCCTCTTCCTGCCCATGCCATCCCAATCCGCCATGCGACCCCATAGAATAGCTGTCAAGAACTGCGCGCCTGTGAATGCTGCCTGAAGGAAACCCGCTTGCGATGCGATTGTCGAATCTGGTAGGGACGGATCGAAAGATTTGAGCTGGTAGAACATGTATGCCTGGAGAGAAGTCTGGGTCAGGGGCTCCGATAGACGGGCGAGTGTGAGGAGTATCAGTTGGTCTTTGCGAGGTAATGCAGACCAAGAGACCTGCTGTGGCTTGGTATTCGTCTTGTCCGAGGGTGCAGCAGTTGGATGATCTCGCTGCTGTAATGACCTGGCGCCTTGAATATGCTCCTCTTCGTCCACCGCAAGTGTATGAGAAGTGACGGGCCCTAGCTCTAGCTCTTTCGGTATCAGACCGTGCCTCTCATCTGTATCTTCCACGTCCGAGTCGTCGGTATACTCCCCGTGGCTGCTGTCATCCGAGTCATGATCTTTGGCAAACTTGTCGAAGCTGTCGCGTGACGACACCGGACTGAATATATGTGCGCCGTAGTCGCTCTCCGCTGCCGTCATCGTAGTATGTTGAGTCTGCGGTGGTGTCGCATCATTAGGATCTGGCATAAATGTGTCCAACGAGTCGGAGGTGTAGCGGGAAACAGCGATGGTGGTGGAATCTTGGTATGCTACTCATGCGGCTCTACCGAGAGACTGGTTGATTAAGGGATTGAAAACTGATCTCAATCAATCATAGGAGTTCATCAGTATCTGCCTGCGACATGTAGCAATTGTGACTGACACAGCCCTCTTCTGAAGATGTAGGATGCCGACGATCGGAGTCTCGCCGCAACGCCGAAGAGCGATATCAGTCACATCCATATCGGTGAACACATCAATGCCGTTATACCCGTATTGGTCGACTTTGGCCAATTGTCCAACAAAGAAGTTGCGTCTTCCAAACCAGGACTTTGACATGTTTCAATGCTGTCATGCGTCTCTTCCATCGTCGAGATTTCAATGTTTGCTCAGTAGAATACATATTCAGAAGACAAATTTCTGTCACGTGACCTTCTCGTGGAAATATTGCTTGCAAGAGCCTAAACGCCTCGCTCCCTTACGATGACCGCAATTCTTACGATGGAGCCGATACCATAGCCTCCTTGTTCCAAAAAATTGCCCTCATCGACACGAGCTTGGCGTCTTTGGGAGTGCTATGAGAGCATTACTTCCCGGAGCTCTGTCGTGTGGTACTCGTAGTCCTGCTATACATCTCCGGAACGAACTACTACACTTCCTTATTCGGCTACTCTTCGTCTTCTTCATCGTCAGCCTTTGCGGCCGGCTCCCTGAACGTCCTAGGCACGTCAGTCATCCTGGCTCGATACATGAATGCGTTTGCCGTGGACCCACAGGTGAGAGACAAAGTAATCCAGGAGCTAGATCGAGGTTAGTACATACACCATGCGAACGACATGTCGACCGACCTTTTGTGGGCACTTCTGCCGGACCGTATCGATACTGTAGGACGCTTTGTGGCCGTCGTTGAAGACAAGAAAGACATTGAGCTTGTCATTTCTTTTCTTGCTCTTCGCATCCTTGAAGGGTTCCTCCGATATCGTCTCAATGGCGTTGACTTGTTTCTCCCAGCTCCCATCGGGGGCCTTCCATTCCTTGCCGTTCACCGCGCCGCCCGATTTGCGCCCTCGTTTGGCTGGAGCCGGGCTTGCAGTCGTGCTTTCAGCTTTTCTCTTGGTACCTTTTGCTGGTCCCCGTCCCTTCTTAGGTTCTCCACCGATTTTGGTGTGGTATGCCTCCAGAATGTCTGCTGCACCCTCAAGCCTAGTCCGTGTCAGTCTGCGCATCCGCAACTCTAAGGAGACAGAAGACTACGCACAGATTCTCCTTGGGCTCCCATGTTTGATCGGCCTCGTCCTCGTAGCCAAGCCACTTCACCTTGTACAAAACGACGCCCTTTACGCCAAAGTCATGCTTGATAATCTCCTCCACAGCAAAACTGGTCTAGGTCAGCTTCTCTGCGCGCGGAACCGCAAGTGACAAGTACGTTTCTCCATCTTCGGATTCGTCGTCATCATCTGTGTTTGCGTTTGCGCCATTCACAACCTCGTCTTCAACCTCTTCAATCTCTTCCTCGTCCTCGACCTCGGGCTCAGCTGGCTTTGGCCCTTTCTTAATAGGCTTGGCTGGAATCGTATCCAGGTCGTCCGAAACTGATTCGTTGTCTGACATGAGTGCTACGCTAGATTAGCGGACAATGTAGAAGATTTGCGGGGGACGAACGAGGAGGCATAATCGAAGTGTGGACAATTGTGCGCCTGAATGGGATATGGTCGCGGACGCGGCGTTAATGTGATCGCTTGGTCTGGATTACAGCGCTGATGCTTCCTGATAGTCGGAATTGAGGTAAGGAATGAAAGTGAAATGATTGACGGCGCGAAGACGCGAAAGTGAAACTTTGCGATGCGGAGCTGCACTGAACCCTAACCCTAGCGGACGCGAAATTTCACTGTCACGTCGTCCTAAAGGTGAGGGCAGCTAAGATGGTCAATTACTTCTTCAACTAAATTTGAGATTCACTTGCCGGTAAGCTTGCACTATTGAGCACGTGTAAGGTCTGGACCGATATCAAGCTTAAAGAGTGAGAGGCTAGCTCAGCGAGAGCAAAAACAGCCAATATGGCAATGCGTAAGTTGTGAGAAGGTTGAACAATTGATCGTTGCTGACATATAAGCAGAATTAGACATGTCGAATGGTATGCGATATTCCGAGATTGATTCACGCAGAAATTGGAGCTGACTTCCTCAGCGCAAGTCGCAAGAGACGAGAACGGAAGGCCCTTCATCATCGTGAGGGAGTGAGTAAAAGAGCTCTGCAGCTGGGACACAATTCTGATTACTATGACAGTCAAGGGAGGAAGAAGCGCACACACGGCAATGAGGCAGTCAAGCAGCACATCCTCGCCGCCCGCACAGTATCAAACATAGTCAAGACATCACTGGGACCACGAGGATTAGACAAGATCTTGATTTCCCCCGACGGCGATATCACAGTAACCAACGACGGCGCCACCATCCTTTCCCAGATGGAAATCTCCAATCACGTCGCCAAACTCCTCGTATCCCTCTCACAATCCCAAGACGCTGAAATCGGCGACGGCACAACCGGCGTGGTAGTCCTGGCCGGCGCCCTCCTCGAACAAGCCGCAGACCTCATAGACAAAGGCATCCACCCCATCCGCATCGCCGACGGCTACGACGCCGCATGCGAAGTCGCAGTCGCCAAGCTCGACGAAATATCCGACACCATTCCCTTCACCAAGACCGAAACCTCCAACCTCCTCAAAGTCGCGCACACCTCACTAGGCAGCAAAATCGTGTCAAAAGCCCACGACCAATTCGCAAAAATCGCCGTAGACGCCGTCCTCTCCGTCGCCGACCTGGAGCGTAAAGATGTCGATTTCGAACTGATCAAAGTCGACGGGAAAGTCGGAGGTTCGCTAGAAGACACCCTCCTCGTCAAAGGCGTGATCGTAGACAAAGATTTCTCCCACCCACAAATGCCCTCAGAAGTGCGCGACGCCAAACTCGCTATCCTGACCTGTGCCTTTGAGCCCCCGAAACCAAAGACCAAGCACCACATCGACATTACCAGCGTGGAGGAATTCAAGCGCCTCCAGCAGTACGAGAAATCCAAATTCGAGGAGATGATCACGCAGATCAAGGAAACCGGTGCTAACGTCGTGATTTGTCAGTGGGGTTTCGACGACGAGGCGAATCATCTGCTGCTCACCAATGCTTTGCCCGCAGTCCGCTGGGTAGGCGGGCCAGAGATCGAGTTGATAGCCATCGCGACGAACGGCAGGATCGTGCCGCGGTTCGAGGACCTGAGTGCTGAGAAGCTGGGAAAAGCGGGCATCGTGCGAGAGATGAGCTTCGGGACGACGAGAGAGAAGATGTTGGTCATCGAGGAGTGTGCGAATTCGAGAGCTGTGACTGTGTTTGTCAGAGGGAGTAACAAGATGGTGAGTCGGGGACTGCCCTTTTATTCCACAGTTCGCTGACCGCAACAGATCATCGACGAGGCGAAACGCTCACTACACGACGCGCTGTGTGTCGTGCGCAATCTTGTCAAGGACAACCGAATCGTATACGGTGGCGGTGCTGCTGAGGTTGCCTGTTCGTTAGCCGTCGAGGATGCAGCTGTCAAGACCGCGGGTCTCCAGCAATACGCGATGCGCGCCTTCGCGGACGCTCTGGATGCTGTTCCGATGGCGTTGGCGGAGAATTCGGGGCTGAGTCCGATTGAGACGCTGGCGCAGATCAAGTCGAGGCAGGCGAAGGAGGGTAATTCGAGATTGGGCGTCGATTGCATGCAGACGGGCAGCAATGGTGAGTCGTCTTCTCTTCTGTCCGTGGTTTTCGTCTCACCACTTTTTTCCTTTTTGGCTTCACCCGGCTTGAGCCTTCGACCTGCCCTTCAGGTCTTCAATCCCCTCCTCTTCTTATCTTTTTTTTTCTTCTTATTCTTTTTTGTCATCTTGGTCGTCTTCTTCATCCTCTCCATCCACCAAAACTTCGGTCCCTCCCACTGACTCGTCCACAGATATGCGCGACCACTTCGTCATCGACCCCCTGATCTCCAAGCGCCAACAACTTCTCCTCGCCACCCAGCTGTGCAGGATGGTGCTCAAGGTCAACAACGTCATCATTGCTGGGAGCGATGATCAGGATTACTGAGTCTCCGAGTCTCCAGTGAGCGATTGTGATGAAAGGGTTGGGAATGTACAATGCAGATAGAGCTGTAGAATACCCCGGGAATGAGAGGTTGACGACGGTCATTTTGATGCGCCTTTTCTTTCCGGATGGCTGTAGTGATGTTTCGTTGTACATCGTCGTTGGGTAGGTGTTGTATGGTATTGTTGGTGTTGTATAATCCCATCGTCAGAGATTGTACAGCGCTGTCGATATCGTACAGTGCCGTCTGTTGTGCAATGTTCTTCGGTTCCTCCATCGACTTTGCCATGTTCGAGTGCCTGCTGATCCAGTATCGAACCAGCATCGTTTCGATGTCGTGGTGTACAGTCTTTCTACCACGAAACTCCCAGTGTCCTACTGCCAATAGCCTGCAATTCCCACCAGCCGACCGTCCCAGTCTCCCCTCAACTTTCTGTTTGGGTTCCACACTCTCCCCCTTCCCTCCTCACCTCCCCCCCGCTAAGGATCCAACATCCCCAAATCCTCCCTCTCATCATCCCTCACCTCCACATTCGCAGGCGCAGACTGCGGTCGTGGGACCCACATCCCATCCACATCCTCCCACTCCCCCTCCTCCTCATCGCCCTCCGCATCCTCCTCCTCCTCATCGCTGCTCTCCTCGTCGTCCCCCTCGCTCCCGTCGTCCCCATCGGGGTTCACCTGGTCGTCCTCCCCTTCCTCCGCCCGGGGAGTCTCGATCGGTGCGCCGCGCGTGGACGGCCGAGCCATGCCCTGCGCGATGCGGCGGGCTGCTTCCACGGGGTCGTCTGGCGTGGGAGGGCGGGGGAGGGTGAAGGCGTTGCTGCGGGCGCGGGTCTGCGCGGGCGCCTCGGTTGGTGGAGCGGGGCTGGGGGTTGGCTTGCTCGTTGCTCGGAGGGAGGGGCTGGGTGGTGCCTTCGACGCCGTCCATGTCTTGGTCTTGCGGTTGCGCCGGCGCCGTGCCCTGCGGTTGCTCGGTCTGTTCTTCGTGCAGATCGTGCCTTTCCTCTCTCGGCTTCCCGGGTGGTTGTATGTACTCTGTAGTCGGGTCTTTGAACCAGGTGCCATTGCCATAGGGACCGAGGAATACTTTGTCGTTGCCACCGTAGAGCCAATCGCTTTCAGCCTCGAAGGCGGCCCAATTTTTCCAAGTCGCTGGCGTGCCATCCCGCAGAGTGGGTGCCTCGGGGTCAAAGGCGTGGTCGCTGCGGAGGGCGGCCATCTCATGATCGATATATCCTTTGGCTAGCTCATCCTGAATCATGCGTCGAAGTACTTGCCGGATCTCTTGTTGCTGCTGTTGATAGGCGCGTGCATGTTCCATCCGTTTCACCTCGTCGTTTACCAAGTTGCCTTTTACGGGGTTGAAAGACTTGTCGTCGTCGTAGCGATGCAGACGAGGCTTGGGGAGGCGTTTATGTCGGGGCATGGGGCCGGGATTGAAGTCATTGCTGGTGGACTGCTGCTTTGGAGGGGAAGGGTAGGTGAAGCCATTGTTGTTGTTCTGTGCGCCATTGTTGTTGTCGAAGTATGGAGTCGCAGTGCTTGATGAGCCGCCGAAGGTGAATGGTCCCTGCGGGTTGCCGAACGCGAAGGAGCTCTGAGGATTAGACTGGGATGAAGTGCCTTGAGCCTGGCTGTTGGGCGTGGCGATATGTGGATTGACCTTGTCGTCAAGGTTCAGGACACTCTTGCGTTGATTCTGATCATCGGCTGTGTTTGATGAAGTACCATTCACGTACGATTTGAGCTGGCGAAGCGATGAAGGATCCACGGGTTCCTGTGGTGTGGACGAGAGCTTGAAGCCCCAGCTGGTGGCGTGGGGTTTGAGCCCATCGGGGTTTGCGGGAGCACTATTCGAGTTAGATGCTTGCCGGAGAGGATAGTCTGGGCCATACAAGTCATTGTTCGTGTTCTGAGGAACTTGCTTCGGCACGGATGCTCCTTGCTGCACTTCGTCGTCACCTGCATCGCTTTCCCCGTCCTCCATCTTCTGATCGCCAGAGGGAGTGGCTTGACTTCCTAGGCCAGGTAGTCTCAAACCACCAGTCACTGGTCTTTTACCGGCAGCCTTGTCGCCGAGCGTGTTTGCCACTTCATTACCAGTTCCTTCTTGATCAAGGATATTGCTAGGTACGGTACTGCTTGAAGGAGTCTGTTGATCAACCTGCAAGCATGTCAGTGTTCGATCCTACAGCAGCATAGCATGAGCTAGCTCAGCATATCCGGGAGGCCATCAAGTACCTTCTTCTGCTTGTCGTCTAGCTGTCCAAATTCCTGATCATCGTTTGGCTTACCATTCTGATCGGCTGAGCTCTGGTCTTGGGCATTTGCGTTGTTGGGCTGGGAGGGGCCACCGAAGAGGTCCCTATCCAGCTCCTCCAGCTGTCTCATCTGTTCATCCTCGTCATGCTGAGCTGGATCGAACGCGGGTGGCGTGGCGGCTCGTTCTCGATTTTCGAGGCCTAGCATCGCTTTATCTGAGTGGAAGGGCGCGCCTGGATCACGTTTATCCTCTTCCATTGCATCACCCTCTGGCTCAGAGGTACCTCTTGCTTTCTCTCCGTCAGTCGGAGCCTTCTCCGCGGCTGTCACCTTCTTGCTATCCTCCTGTTCCTTTTCAAGTCTCTTTTGATTCTCTTCTTGTTGTTTCTTCAGATTCTCCTTTGCAACTTTCTCTTTCCTCAGGGCCTCCGGAGTCATGAAATCCTCCCTGTTAGGCGGAGGTGCATCGAATCGAGCCTGTCTTCTCTGATTGAACGTCGTCGCAGCTGGTTTACTCGCAGCAGCCGCCGAGCCCTCAGGAGTTTCGACATCCATGCCCATGCTCTTCGGCACGGCCGGTCTTTCGAAGGCCTCTTGACTTTGAGCCGATTTCTTCTCTTTCGCTTCGTTCTCCTCTGCCTCCTTCTTCTCAGCTGCTGCCTGCCTTGCCTTTCTCTCCGAGAATGCAATGTTCTTGGATACGTACTGGCTCTTTGTACTATTGCTCGTCAATGGTCTGTTGCTAGACCGTCTGGTGTAAATTGGCGACGCGAGTCCGCCTTCACCAAAGTCAATGGCTGCAGAGCCGCCGAAGTTGAACTGCATTGGAGCCGTACTGCCGAAGGGGTTCTGCTGGTGATGATATGGCTGCTGTACAGAAGGAGCTGGTGTAAACGCAGTACCTTGCTGTGGCAAGGGCATGAAGGGCTGTGGTACCTGCTGAGGTACCTGCTGAGGCTGCTGCATTGACATGCCTTGGACATGATGTTCGGCCAAAGGCATACCATCCTGCATTGAATCTCGCAGGCCGGATTGAGCAGGCATGTCCTGCGGCAGCTGCTGGAATGGCTGCGGGAATGTGACAGGGACTTGCTGCTGGGGGGGTTCAGCAGCATCCTCCATGGCAAGATCTTGTGCCTGCTGAGGAGCGTTGAAGTATGGCACTTGTTGTGCCGGTTGGAAGGGGGTTTGGAAGGGCACATCCTGAGGTAGTCCTTGGTCGAACACTCCCGTGCCATTGTTGGCTTCTGCAGGGACTTCTGCAGGGGCTTCTGCCATGTCTTCGTCTTCTAGCCCGACTGTGGCAGGCTGCTGAGGCAAATCCGCGGCAGGTGCGTCTACCATATCCGTTGCTTCGTCCAGTGCTGGTGCTTCGCCCATGTCTTCATCGAGCTTTGGGTGGATGCTCTGCGGCTCTTCTTGGGCAGGCTGCTCGGCTGCTACCTGGACATCATCATGGCTGGGAGAGCTGGTAGTATTTTGCTCTTCCCGAACTGCTGATGACGGCACCGGCATCTCGAGAGGTTCCTGGCTGGCAGATAGGCTGGTAGTAATTTCCGCATGCTGAAGAGGATCTTCAGATATCTGAACTGCTCCACCAACCTCAGTGGTGACCGGTGTGGTAGTATCTTCTTGCTGGGGTGCCGCAGGGATTGCCACTGGAGAGTCGATAATTTGATCCGTGGTGATGGCACTGGTAGTACCTGGCTCGCTCATGGGGTTGGTGGCAGGGTTGGTGGCAGGGCTGGTGGTACCTTTCTCTTCAACAGGAGCGGCGGTAGGGATTTCAACAACGTCTTCAGCAGGCAGGTCGACAACAGTACTGGTAGGACGTTCTTCTTCTTGAGCAGCGGTCGCAGTAGTCGTCTGAGGTGCTCCCAATCTCTCGTGAAACTGCTCCGTAAGGGTCTTTCGTTGTTCAATCGCCTTTCTCTGCTCCTCAAGTTCGTGCTCTGCGATCACCTGTGCTGATTCATTGGCGGCGGCTTCCTCTTGCTCGCGCTTGATCCTCTCTACTTCTTCCTCGGCTGCTTTTCGCTCAGCTTCAGCCTTCTCTCTTTCGAATCTCTTGTCGAGCTTGGAGTTGGACAGAAGGATCGGCAGTGTCTTGACATACTTCTCGACCCTGTTCTTCGCCCAGTCTGGTCCGAGGTCTTCTTTCTCTTCTTCGACTTGTTCGATGATCTGTGAGGCTTTTTGTATGATCTCGTTATTTTCGGCGACCATCTCCTTAATAGTAAGGCCACTGCGATGTTGCTTTGTTCTCATCAACCTCCGCCTGTAGGGTGGCATGTTTCCGTATCTACATGTCGTGCTTATGCCTTGAGCTGCCAGACCTAAAGTACCGATGACCACCAGAGGGTAGGAAGGACAGAAGATGAATCCGGTGAGTGTGAAGAGGAGAAAGATCTCGAAGTTGGCTTGTGCTGTGCGCAGGAGGCGGAGCTGGTTCGCGTAGGCTTTGATGATAAAGGCGAGGGGAAATGTGAGGCCGGTCCAGGAGGTGGCGAGGTGGGTGGTCAGGAGGACAAGAAGGAGGAGCGGGTTCGTGAGGGATGTCATGTCGGGTGCAGACATGGTGGTGAACGCGCCTGAGTTTGGCGGGACGTTGATGGTTGGAATATCCATCGCGCTGATGTAAAAGGCCGTGTGTTAATGTCTCTTATGTAGTCCTATCTCGGTGATGCCGTGTTGTGATTCTCTGATCGAGAAGTGTGATGACCTAATATCAGACCAAGAGGTGTTCTGTGACGAAACGTCCGTTGCTTGGAATCGCTGCTAGCTATGCTATTGCTATGATGAGAATCTCTCGTCGCAAAGTAAGCAAGAAGCGATGCTGATGTGATAGGTGAAGGAAATCCCGAAACAATGAAAACTTCAAAGAGGTGATGTGGTCAAAGAGGACAAACGACGCGCCAACGCCACCCGCCAGCAAAGTGACAAACGACAAAAGTGGCTAATTTCCTGTTTCAACAAGGCAAAAGGGTGGGGACCGAAGTGGCCGTGGAAAATATGTGACAGCATATAAACCACGTTCAAGGGGCAGAAAGGGCAAGGGAAACTTGACGAGTGGTCAAAAGCTAATTCATGCAGGAGGGTATCTTAATTGAAGTCAGAGATTTTGTACAGACGCTCTTTGTTCATGGAGATCAGAAGCGGTTATTGCCGTATGGTGAGGGTGATGAGGTGTAGTCGCTGCGGTCGATCGGCGCTGTGGCGCTTCGTTGTAAGGGGCGTTGTGGGCCAAAATAGTCTTGGCTCTGCGACATTGGCTGAAGCTCCACCGGATTGGTCACGTTACGGCGCAACGGACTGGCGTGAGTCGTGGCCGGGGCACTTGGGGAACGTCCGTATGGGTTGAAAGCGACATAGCCATTACCTTGGCCATTGACTGGCGATGGCGTCGACCTGGTGCCAACAGAGAGTGGCGATATCCTCTCTGCAATGGGAGGCGGGCTGCGGCTGTCGAAGTGGGGTCGATTCTCATTTGAGAATGGTCGGTTAAAGCTTTGACGTGATACGATGCGGTTCTGCGTTGTGGCTTGACTGTATACTGACGCCGTGTAGTTTGATATCGGGGTCATTTCTCGAGAAGGCTGTTCTGGTATCGTATAGGTGTTATTGGTGTATGATCGCTGTGGTGGTCCGAAGCCAGGGCCGCCGCCACTCATGGCGCTGCCAGATCGCGAAAGAGGATTCCGATCTTCGTTCGAGCTGAAGCCAGTGTTCGATCGCGACGGCATAGCTCTTGTCGGTGGTGTGCCATAGCTTCTTTGAGAACTCATCGTACTGCTTGTGAGTGTACGAGCAGGTGGTGGTCTATTGCTCATAGCGCTGCCAGACATTTGTCTGTCGATGGGTGACATGCCGTCCATTGGCGACTCTGGCCGGCTATCATAGCCCATGCCGTTCGCATTGTGCAGCAGTGATGCTTTCGATGAGTATGTGGCATCTGAGAAGCCAGACATACCTGTGTTCTGCCTTTGAACCCGAGGTGGCATGTTGGCACTCAATGCAAGATCTGGTAGAGTCGGCTGCCTCTGCAAGCCACCAGGGGACGGATTGTCGTTCCTCGTCGGCGGTCTTGACGTGTATGGTGGTAACGTCGAGACAGTGTCGGTCCGTACAAGACCAAAGCCTGCAGAGTTCTTCTCTTCATCGTACTTGCCCAAGTCCGGCAGAGTTGGCTGGCGGATAGGTTGACCGGGAAGCGTAGGACCCTTGCCAGACTTTCCAGCGGCAGCCTGTCTCGCCTCTTCTCGTTGGCGCTTCCTTTCCGACTCTTCGAGGGCAGCCTGGACCTTCTTCTCGACAATCTTCTCCAATCTCCTATCAACCTTGCGACGGCAGTAGACGCTCAAGCGACCGTCCTCTTCAGGTATATAATGCCACAAAAAGACCAGATAGAGTATCAAGGCAGCGAGCAAGCAGAGGGCCGAAAATATCCAGATGACGAGCGTGAAGACCATGGAGAAGAGCACGATAGCCTGCTCATTCGAGGAATTCCACAGCGCCGCCACATTGAGAAAGAACTGGATGACAGGGGATGAGCCATCCTTCGCAGCGTGAGCACCGATAGGCACTAGATCAGCCCTAGCCACAGATATGATGGTCAAAGCATTGATGACCTGACGACCACCCTCGGCGATGATGATCCGGACGGCACCTGGAACACGTCAGCAGTTGCCCATCTCCCTCTCGACCATCACACTTACTCTTGAACTCAAAGTAGACGAAGAACGCAACATAATCCGCGCCCTTCCGGCTCTTTGTCAGGGAAGCAAAGACCAAGAATCTCTTCCAACCCTTGCCCCTCATGGACTGTAGCTGCACAGCCAACGGATCCATGTAGCTCTCCGCCACACCGCCCCTGCGAATGACTCTGATGGCGCGTAACCACTCATAGGCATAGAGCGCAAATGAGAACATGATGCACCCTACGAAGATCCATTTCGAGTACTTCAAATCGATGGCGGGTTTGATCTGCGACGACCACTTGTCCAGGATAAGCAAGTTGACAGCAGTGAAGCAATCGACCGCAAAGACAGCCACGCCGACCAGGGCGAAGAACCAAACTGTGAGGTAAGAGAAGGGCGTCCATGATGATGTGGCGTGGAAGTCGTCTAGATTCTGCGAGAGGTCAGCACTTTCGCCTACAATCATCTCACTCTGCCACATACAATGTACGCCCACTTCGCCGACTCGTCAATGTGTCCCTTGTCTTTCCCAAAACACCCCATTTTGATTGTCCAAGAATTACTCCGTCTCTCTTTTCAGTATATCTCCCTCTTCCAGTCCAGCTGTATCTCTCCTGCTTGCGCGATGGTAGCCCCGTCGGCACGCGTCCGTTTCACCGTCCCCCGCTCGCAAGGGATGTCAAGTGTCTTCGTAGTAGTGAGAAATTACTGTGGTCCGCCCGGCGGATTCGGAAGTGTCGACCGATAAAGAGTGTGTCGCCTCGATAGCAAGATGTAATGAAAGTGATGTAAAAGGCGCAGCCCCGTTCCAAAGGAAGTGATTCAGGAGGTAAAGAGCGTTTCTGTGGATTTTTCTCAGAGGCTGGCGCGAGGAATGCAGAGGCACATGGTACAACGGCCGTTCAACGGTGAAGGGCTGGGGGAGGGGAGGAAACGGTGCTGGAAAAGGCCCCTGTGCCGTTGAGGATGGTGATGGTCGTTGGACAATGATGCCGTGCGAATGGTCCTTTGAGTAGAGTTGGACAATTCGACGTCGATAATGCCAGGCCGTCCTATTGTCTTGGTGTAGGTACCCGCGCGGGCTGGTATTGAAAGGAGCGTCGATAACAAAGAGCGTCAGATATGCCGTCCGTAAGGAGCGAGACGGCAGATCAGTGGTCGAAGCACAAAGCGTAAGAGAAAGTGGTGATCAGACGAGACGGCGTAGGGGTCGAAGAGGTGAGGGCTTCGGAGTCAAGATGGTGTGGGTGAAGAGGCAGATGTGAAACCGGCAGAACAAGAGGGCGGCGTCTGGAACCGTGGGCGCGTCGAGGGTTTCATCTCTGTCTAGTCCAGGCACCCGGCCAATCAAATGTTCCCACTGGCGCTTTAGCATTGTCCATCCAAATAACCTCACTGCTTGGTCTCGCTGGCTCTTTCGGCTTGCCCGACTCTTGTGCTTCTTATTTGCAGCTGCTCAGAAACCTTGGTCGTCTTCAGTCAAACGACGAAGATCAAACGAACTGCACATGAAGCGCTTGCTCAGACGGCTGGGCAAACGTGAAGACTTTCACCACGTTGCTCCACCTTGCACATGCTCGTCACCATTCATAGCACAAGACTGATGAATTACCATGGTTATACAAAGACATTTTGGTTCTTCTCGCCGGTCCGCAGACTCATCTTCCTCGAGCCGCGGCCGGAAGTGACTCGGTATATCTGCTCACTGAATATGCTGGTAAGAAATTCCGCACTGCTACATTGGTAATCTACAGCTCGTCATGCGATGGCTCGTCGTCACCGTAATCTGGCATTCCACCAGCTCCACCCTCGCCGGCGCTGCCGTAGAGCTTGCTTGTGATCGGGTAGGCGACATTGCTGAGCTTTTCCTTCTGCTCGTTGTAGTCTTCAGCTTCGGCGGTGGCGCCGTTGGCCTCGAGCCACTCGGTGACCTCCTTGACGGCGTCGAGGATCTGTATATTGTCAGTATACCGTAAAACTCGCGAACAGCTGTGGGCTTGCTTACAGCTTCCTTGTCATCAGGCTCGATCTTGCCACCCATACCCTCGTTGTCGTTGACCTGGCTCTTCAGTGAGAAAGCGTAGTTCTCGAGACCATTCCTGGCCTCAACACGCGAACGGGTAGCCTTGTCCTCATCGGCGTACTTCTCGGCCTCGGCAACCATGCGCTCGATATCTTCAGTGCTGAGACGACCCTTGTCGTTTGTAATTGTGATAGACTCGCTCTTTCCAGTGCCCTTGTCGCCGGCACTTACTTTCAAGATTCCGTTGGCGTCGAGCTCGAATGTGACCTCAATTTGTGGTACACCTCTTGGTGCGGCAGGGATTCCGGTGAGTTCGAACTTGCCGAGCTGGTTATTGTCCTTAGTCATAGGTCGTTCACCTTCGAACACCTGGATCAAAACGACCGGCTGGTTGTCGGCGGCTGTGGAGAAGATCTGAGTCTTCTTGGTTGGGATGGTAGTACCACGCTTGATCAAGTGGGTCATGACACCACCGGTGGTTTCGATACCGAGAGTGAGAGGGTTGACGTCCATGAGGACGACATTCTTGGCCTCTTCCTCACCTGACAGAATACCACCCTGGACGGCAGCACCGTAAGCGACAGCCTCGTCGGGGTTGATACCCTTGGAAGCCTTCTTCCCGAAGTACTCCTCGAGCATGGCCTGAACCTTGGGAATACGAGTAGAACCACCAACGAGAACAATGTCATCAATGTCGGTCTTCTTCATCTTGGCGTCCTTGAGAACCTGCTCAACTGGTTTGAGGGTCTTCTTGAACAAATCGTTGTTGAGCTCCTCGAACTTGGCGCGGGTAAGGGTCTCGGAGAAGTCCTTGCCCTTGTGGAAAGCTTCGATTTCGATACGAGTGGACATCTGGGAAGAGAGAGTACGCTTGGCCTTTTCGACCTCACGCTTCAGCTTACCCATGGTCTTGGGGTCTTTGGCGATGTCGGCGTCGTTCTCCTTGTTGTACTTCTTGGTGAAGTAGTCCATGACACGCTGATCGAAGTCCTCACCACCAAGATGTGTGTCACCGGCGGTAGCCTGAACCTCGAAGACACCCTCGTCGACAGTCAAGATGGAGACATCGAAGGTACCACCACCGAGATCGTAGACGATAATCTGGCGTTCCTTGTCGGTCTTGTCGAGGCCATAAGCCAGGGCAGCCGCAGTGGGCTCGTTGACTACACGGAGAACGTTGAGGCCGGCAATGGTGCCTGCGTCCTTGGTCGCGGCACGCTGAGCGTCGTTGAAGTAGGCTGGGACAGTGACGACGGCGTTGACGACCTTCTCACCGAGGTAGGCCTCGGCGACTTCTCGCATCTTCTGAAGGATCATGGAGCTGACTTCCTCGGGAGTGAAAGTCTTGGACTCGCTGCAGTTCGCGTTAGCCATGCCTCGAACTGATCTTGACAAGTGTCCACTCACCCCTTGACATCGACCTCGACTCTGGGCTGTCCGCTCTTGTTGACGACCTTGAATGGGAAGTGCTTCATGTCACGCTGGACATCCTTGTCGTTGAACTTGCGACCAATCATGCGCTTGATATCGAAGATTGTTCGTCGAGGGTTGGCGGCGTACTGATTCTTTGCTATTGAGCTGTCAGGAGCTGCAAATCATGCTCATTATTCCTGCAAAACATACCTGCGTCACCAACGAGACGCTCATCGTCATTCCAGGCAACGTATGATGGTGTGATACGGTTACCCTGATCGTTTACGAGGATTTCGACCTTTCCGCCCTTCATGATACCGACACAAGAGTAGGTGGTTCCAAGATCGATACCGATGACTGTCGAAATGATTAGCCCTGCTTCTCACCTTCACACGAAGCTCTAGACTCACCAGGTCCAGTCACACCAGAGTCCTTGACAGGCTTCTGATCTTGCGCTTGCGCGCCAGTGCCCATCAACACCATTGGTGCCAAAAGGACAAGAAGGAGGTACATGACGGTAGACCACGCAAAGCGTGACTCCGTCCTTGACGTCCGCCTCGACATTGTGATGTGTGTGTAGTCTCTCGACGACAAGGGGTATAGAGCTCGTGAGCAGCGGGGTCACCCAATGGGCCTCGAGATAGCTGGATGCAACAATTGAAGGAAGAGAACAACAGCCACTGAAGACCAGTCCTGAGGGGGAAGTTGATTGCTAAGAAAGGAATCGCAAACTAAGGCGAGAAGGATGGGAAGGAGGAAAGTGTTGTTCGAGTGGTGGACGTTTTTTAGAGCTCTAGAGAAAATGACACGGGGCACGTTGCAGCAGTGGTCAAGACGTCAGGGTCCAGCTCCACAGGTCTCGATGCTCTCAGCTTTGGTGGCTGCTGCTTGCTGTGGCCACGCTGGCCTAATCCCGACACACCAGAACTTTCTTTGAGAGGTCATTCAGCCTCATTTCCGGTCATTATTAGCTGAGGAGTATTCGACGGTTTGCTTCAGTTGTGAGTCAAAACAAGATTAGTCAACCTGATCGTGACTGTTTTGCTTTCTTAACACGTTTCAATTACTATTCATGCTGAGCCAACTATGTGCAAGAAGCTGTGAGTATCAAAATACCAGAACAACACTACAAGCATGAGGTCGCGTGCTGTTCCCGCAGACACCTTCTGACCAGCAAATCCATTCCAGAAACACAACACGTAGGTATCATCTCTCCCCTCCCCTCTTCTTCCAGTATCACACAACCACCCCCCTCCCCTTCGCCTCCCAAAACATCTTCAACCCCCTCACCCTCCCCGCCTCAGTCCCCACCTCCCTCCTCTCCGCCCTCCCCTCCCTCCTCTCCTCCACCTTCAACCGTCTCTGCAACCTCCAAACCAACACGCCCACGCCAATCCCCGCCTCCCTCCTCCTCCCAATCTCCCCCGCCTTCCTCTCCAACCAAACCCTCAATCCCTCCTTCACCTTCTCTCTCTCCACCTTCTTCTTCCTCTCCACCACCAGCCCTCCCGTCCCGGACGCGGAGAAGACGTACTCCCCGCTCGCTCTGTCGCGACGACAACATTCTCGCGGGAGGATATTGGCAGAGACGAGCGAGGAGAGGCCTGGTCGTCGGGACAAGGAGCGGTTGAGGCGGATGCAGACGAGGGACCAGTGGAGGCGGCGGGCGGCGAGGTGGGTGCGGGTGAGGTAGATGGCGGAGGTGGGGGGTTGGAGAGAAGACAGGGGAGGGCGGGTCGAGAGGAGGTGCGGGAGGGTGAGGGTTGTAAAACGGAGGCGGCGGTTGTGGAGGTAGGGGTCGAGGGCGAGGGCGCGGAGGTGGTGGGAGGTCTGGTTGTGTTAGGGTTGAGGGCAGGAGGAGGGGAGGGCGAGGTAATGGGGAAGGGGAGACTTACTCTTGATATTACGAGGAGTTCGGGGACGTCGAGGTAGTATAGCACGCTCACCAGTATTTCATCTGGCAGTCGCAGTAGTCCGTTTTTCGCAACCTGGTTGTTGTCGCCGTGGGTGTCCCTCGGCCCTAACTCCGATTCCACCATGTCGTTCCGCGCGAGCATGTCGATTCCCCGAGATCAGTGGACTGTGAACGTCCAGCGGTAGCGCTCAGGGCGTACTTGAGTCGACGACGAAGTGACCATTGAAGACGCGACAGATGCAGGTACAGAAAATATCGGGGCTGGTAGCGACCAGAGTTGAGGCCGGGTCCCGTGATTGCAGGCGCCGTGCCTTGAAACATTGGATCATCCAGGGCCGGGGATGCGTCATGGCTTGGAAGCAGCAACCTTTGAATTCAGCCTGCTCTGTGAGGAGCATGGAATGCGTTGGGCGGAATCTTGATGTGTGCAAGCCGTTTTTGGCCGCCCGGATGCGGGGACATACGGAATGTCGACTTGCGGCTCCAGCTGGCTGTGTAGAGCTTCCACTACAAGACTGTCCCTACGATGGGTGCAGGTTGCTAAAGTCTGCTTGTGGTGAGCGTTCGGCTGGAGTTTTGTGAGTCGGTACTGGTGTAGAGCCGAGTGACATATGACGGAAATGCAGAGTGTGTGCAAAGGCAAGTCAAACCGCGTCTGCTCGCGCACTCAGTGCATGCAGGACTCTATAGAAGATCTGAATGTTTCTCGAGGAGATCAACAGTGTCTCCATGGTCATGTCCTTCATTCATGCGTTCTGCCTCTGGGTCCTCGGTGTGGTCAAAAAGAAGACGGAGACAAGAGTTCACAAGCAGATGGGTCCTGGTTACTTGATCAGGATTTGCAACCGCTTCACCGCTCTCTTGCTCGTCTATGTTTACTACAAACAGGTTCGGCCTTGGTAGACACAGAGTGTCACTGCGTTCGCTGCGAATCATGGCCTTCTGAAGATAGTTTTGAAGCCCGTTCGTGCTGGGAAAGTCCGCTCTGCTTTCATCCGGCCTCGCTTCTGGGTGATCCCGGCATTTCGACAGACACTCCACTGTGCTAGACGGAAGAATGGAATTCGCAGCCAGATCACAGCATGGATCTCATGCAGGCGCGACTCGTTTGCTCTGCCATGCATACTTCCGAGCCGAATCAGCGGGTCTGCCGAACTCACAGCCATTGGGTAGAGCAGCGTGGCTGGCTCGATCTAGCCAGGGAGGACGATGTAACTTGACATATCGCTTCGTCTGTTCCAGGCATGTCTGTAGGTGATACCTCTCTGTCGCTGCTACATGCTGTATTAGCAGTCATTATTCGGAGTTTGCCAGGGCGAAGATGAATCAGGGAGGTGAAGAGATCGGACAAAGCTGTCAAGTGCCATTCTGGCTACCTGCAGCTTCCTGCCCCACTACAGTGCGCAATGGGCTGCTCGAGCCTGTGGAGCTCCAGCGCATACCCGCATGTGGAGCGGCAGCGTCTTCTTCTCATGTGATGAGAAGGATGCGCGCTTTACCGCGCTAGGGAGATTGGCTGGTGAACGTCAAGGCTTGGTGGTGGTGGTGGTGAGACGAAGGCACATGTCAAAAGCTCGCACTACCGACGACACAGGCTCAATGGAAGTTTGACAAGTTGGCCGCGTTGCAAGAGCAGTGCAGCTACATTGTGTCCAATTGATCTGCCTGCAAGTGGGAGGATGCTCCGTACGTACGCCCTGGCGTGGGAGTGATGTATCCATCCGAGCAAAGACTTTTTTGCCTTTTTCCTTCCCATCCAGCCACCTGGGTTTGAAGCGAGTCGATCAATGGCTCGCCCTGCATAGAGAGCTGATCGATTCTGCCGATTAGCTAAGGCTCTGACGTTGCGATTCATGATCATGATTCGAGAACCGTGCGGAGCAAACATGCTGTGTCTCGACTCTGTATGATGCCTTTTGTATCCTTCGGCCCGCATCGACTTCTCAAACTTCTCCGACATTAATCTTCCTCGAAACTCGAATTCTTTGTGGGAACTTTGTCTGTGTTGTCATATTCAACAAGTCTGAATTCCACGGATCTTTCGGAAGAGGCATTATCTACTTGGAAACTACCTCAGCCGTCATGGTGCGCTGAAATCCGCAAGATCATCCTTCGGAGACCACTCTACATGGCTGTCTAGCACATCGACGCTCTTTTCCTGCCCAAAGGCCATCTGCCACGTCAGTGGTGAGGAGATGGAGGTACTATAGCTCAGAGCTAAAAGCAAGTCATTGCTGGTCTCGGTCTGGAGGCTTGAGGGGCACGGTTTCGTGCAGATCGCCTAGTCCTCGACGTAGATATGAGGCAAATGTCGTACCAGTCTCCACTAGGAATGAGGTAACTGGCGAATCGGTTGAAACGAAGTCGCATATCGTCGTTGCTCTTGACAGTGCTGGGCACTTGTTGCAGGATCGTTGCTACATTAGGGCAGTGCTGAATGCTGAGATCGACACCCGAGAAGGACATTACCTGTCATTGGATGTGCGAGGCTGTATCGACTGGGAGATAAAGCGTGCTGACGATGATAGACAAGACCATGGCATTGTCTAGAAGCGAGTGTTGAGCATGGTTGGATTGTTGTCGTTGAACCCTGCATGGCACGGGATCGATTGGATATGCTGCAAGCATTCGCGCATGCCGAGACGTGTATGGTATTGAGCGGACCATGGGACATGTCGTAAACATCAGGTGAGGGTGTGACGGTGGTTGGTGGAATGATACGCCAAGTGGCTGATCATTGGACGGACGGGAGAGTCTATAGTGACCGAGGCATCCGTGAATTGCAGAGCCTGCTATCGGAAACGTGCATGAGGTGGTCAGTGTGTAGTTCGGCACGATAGTTGACAGGGGTGTAGCACTTGTTGACATGGACACGTGATGGTACGTTCCTGTCTCGGGAGGATGGAGTGGAGACGCGTCGAGAGCTTGATGGTAAAATGGAACCGCAACGACCTACCAAATGCAACCCACCGAGGAGATATGCCATTGTTCCGGCGCCGCCATTGGCTTGTATCGTCCAAGAAGGTTGAGGCGGGACCCCAGCGAGAGTTCAAGACAATATCATGCCGTGTCATGCTTCAACTAGCGTGCGTGATATACTGTCGACGGCTGAACATATGCAAGCATGGTGATCGGCTCATCCAAAGCTCCAGACTATCGAATGTGAAGCATGCTGATTGGACTTGTAGGTAATGTTTACGAATGCGTATCGAAGATAGCGACGTGGTACTTCATGAGTGGTGGGAATGAGTCCATGGTGTGATGTGAAAGTTGAGAAGACAGACACCTGAGACAGGTATAAAAGAAGTCCGTGACTGTGAGGAGAGGTTTGTGTCCAGTAAGGAAGTCTGCCAAAGACAAAAGTGAAACTCCACCTCGAACATAGTCAGGAGAGGTTGGGTATCAGAGCCGTCCAGGTGTTCCGCAAAGATCCCAAGGTAAGTCCGCAAGTGGTCGACAGACCTCCAGCATGGCGGTGGTTGAGAAAGAGACTGACAAGAAAGCAGGAAAACGAGCCCCTTATATCGATCTTGACACCCGAGTGAAACCACAGTCAGGTGAGCCGACGCCGCTCCTTCTTGGGTTGGATGAGAGTGACTGACGCAGTGTGATAGACACCCCTGAAACGCCAACATGTGCTTTTACGACATGGTCTGCTTCGCCTGCGGCGACTGGCGTTGGGACAAGTTCCGCCAACGATGTAGCCAGGAGTACCGGATCGGCGAGACCTGCGGCAGGCGGCTAGTTGCCACGAGCATTCCCATGGCCAACAAGTGCAAGATCTGTGAGAAGCTGGAGGCGAAGGTTCGAAGGAGGACCGCAGAGTACGAGAGAGTTCTCAGATGGCAACGAGAAGGAGGCAAGTTCAAGGCTTCGATCGAAAAGTCCATTGCCATGATCCGAGAGCTGGATATTGACATCCAACGCCTGGCTGCTCAAAGGACACAGAACGTCCCTGGTGCACTCGGTGGCCGACGATAGACTACTGCTGTCACCGGGTCGGCCATCCGTTCCATTCTTCATGTGAAATTCACAGCTTGAGGACCATTCATTTCGGTTGTTGCGGGATGTCGAAACTGAGGCTGAGATCGGAAACTCACCGCATGTCGTTCCAGTCAGTCTCTTCTGATTCAAGCAATGTGTAGTTTTTTTTTTGAGATCGAGAACAAGTCATCCATTCAGTAGCCGCTGTTTCGATAGTGCTCAATTATGTGCTGTATATGATGTCGAAGGTTGGGCACGGGCGTAGGTGGCCGAAAAGGCGGCCAACGACAGTGACGGGTGAAGCGCTCGTCGCTGGCCAGACATCATGGGACCCACCACATCTTGCTCGTGAAAGTGGTTCCCATTGTAACCCTATCTATTCTCGGCTTCGATGGCGATAAAGGCGATTCGTAGCAATTGATGTAAAGTGGGAGAGAAGAGTGGTTCAGAGGGCTGACCGCAACTTGGAAACACGCCAAATCCTTCGCCTGTCGGTCACGTGAGAGCAGAGCGGCTATTTGCAGGACAGAAGATCATTCTATTCAATCACACTATTGCATCCGCTGAGAAGAAAAAGTTAATCTAATGCTGGTTCTGCGTTGTCATTAATCCTCGCTTATCGTTGAATTGAGTCACGGTGCTCTCCATCATTGATCGTCCTCATCATAGGCACCCCAGTATGGCTTGGGACCTTTAGTGTGATAGCCTCCCCATTGACGAGTCGGAACGCAGCTGGAAAAGCAGGCGCTGACAGTGGTTGTCTCAGTCACAGTGACTGTACCCACAGACACTGTTGGGCAACCGGTGAGAGACGGCGTGCTGGTCGGTGCTGTTGGGAAGGGAATCGTTGAGTTGAAGGAGTTGGTAGGTACGCTCGATGGACCAGTAGTCAACGGGACAGAGGTCGAGTCAAACTCAGTACCAGTACGAGCGCCGCTCGTGGAGCTGAGGTTGAAGCTGCTGCTTGGTGTTGCTGTGGGGATGAATGAGCTGGAATTGCCCGGGAAAGAAGTGATACCAGTGCCACTCGGGACCGTACCAGTGGGCGAGGTCTCACTCGGTCCTGCGGTAGTCGAATTGCTCGGGAAGGGGAAAGGAGCAGACTCGGACGAGGCAGTAGACGACGGAGTGATTGGTCCGCTTGGATTCGTGCCGGTCGGCGTGAACGAAGTCGTACTTTCGTCTTCAGTGCCAGTCCGAGCTCCGGATGTGGTAGTACCATTGAAAGGTCCGGTCGAGGTCGGCGTTGTGGTGGTCTCTGGTGCGGTGGTATTAGGGAACGGCGCAGATCCCGACGAAGTGATGCTTGGGAAGTCTGATGATGGTGTGAAGCTGGCACGAGTAGTTACAGTGGAGGATTGTGTGACCGTCACCGTCGAATCAAAGTCGGATTCGGTCCCTGTACGAGCGCCAGAGGTGCTGGACCCAGAGAAGGTGGACGAAGGCGCTGAAGTCGTGTTTGCAGGCACGAAAGTGGAGCTTGAAGAGATCGCGCCGGAAGTGATGGTTGAGAAGCCGCCACCATCGCCGCCGCTTGAGCTGCTCGTTGCTCCTCCTGGGTAGACCGTTGTGACGGTGGTCTCGTAAACAGTAGTGACCGAGCCACCGCTTCCACCTCCACTGCCACCACCAGAAGAAGAGCTGCTCTCGTCGACAATGATGATGATAATCGTCCGTGTGCTGTTAGTGGTCGTAGTGCCCGTGGAACTCCCGGAAGAGCCGCCGGAAGATGATCCGCCGGAGCCAGAAGATCCACCAGAAGACGACCCTCCAGAGCCAGAGGATCCACCGGCTGACCCTCCTGAGCTGCTGCCCTCACGAGAATAGGAAGTCACCATGCGGTAAGTCTCAGTGGTGCCGTTGTTGTAGACGTAAGTAATAGTTTCGGTCGTGGTTGTCGTGTTGCCACTCTGAGTCACGACGGTCTCGTTGCGGACAGTGTAGCCTTCGCCAGAGCCGGTGGTCACGTTAGTAGCGCTACCACCAGCACTTCCTCCGGAGCCGGAGCCGGAGCTGCTGCCACTCTCGCTTCCGCTACCGATGATGGTCGTGGTACTGGCATATGTCGAGCCACCAGAGGCCCCCCAGGCGGAGGAATAGCTGGTGTAATATGCGCTGGTCCAGCTTCCGTTGCCAGATACGTAGGTCGATGACTCAGTAGCAGTGTAGAAAGTGCTACCGTCCAAGGTCACCGCTTCACGGTTGGCAACCACGAGTGGAGCAGGGGTGATATAGGAAACAGTTGTGGCAGTGCCAGTCAGGGCAGCGTCAACAGCATCAGTGGCAGTAGACGATGCAAAAGCCACGCGAGCCGCAGCGCCAGACTCATAAACACCAACACTCTCCAAGATGGCGACTGAACCACCCTCGGCGATGATCTCAAGATTCGTGCTCTGTTTGAAGAAACAGTTTGCGGAACCATCGTCTGAAGGGCCAGAGAAGGAGACACCTTGGCAGGCGGCAGCATTGTTGGCTTCGTTGGCGATCGAGCAAGCAGATATACAGTCGGTGAAAGTGGCATAAGTTCGCTCTGCAACATTGTCGTCAAGGAAGTCGATGCCGCAAGCAACACTGTAGATGTAGTTTCTCCCGTTGATGAGTTGAGTCTGAGTGGTGTTGCCGCTGGCGGGGCATGTAATCGGAATAGACGTGGGCGTTGCTTCGACGATGTCAGATGCCGTGGTGGTCGTGCTAGCAAGTCGTACAGTCTCGACAATTGTCTGGGTGGTCACTTGAGTAGGGACGACGATGGTCGATGTGACATCTGGACGTTCGATGGCCTGCACAGAGCGGGTCACGTACTAGATGAATGTCAGCCTGATTCAAGTTATCGCCGAGCTTGTTACTGACCACGGGAAGGTTTGTGTATGTTTGAGTGGTTGTCCTTGCAAGTCCAAATCGACAATTCAGGCAGTAGCTCGAAACGGCACTGTCCACGTCGATACCATCACTGCCGCCGGATACCTGGCGCACACGGAGCATCATCTCCGCAGCTTCCGCATCGCGCTCAACCAAGGAGTGTGCAGCGTTGCGCCTGTTCAAGGCTCCAGCAGTCGTTGTGGTCGAGACTGTCACTGTGCTGTATGGTGTGACGCGGGTGACGACACCATTTGGAAGTGTTCTTGTGGTGTATACCTCGGAAATGGTTCTAATCGATTAGCCATGCTCTCACTTCGCAATCGAATTGTGCGCTTACACTGTAGGAGTATATTCCACGTAGTTGACAATGGGTTGGATGTCCAGGAAGTCGGAGCAGAAAGCATCGATCTTGCTGTATGTACTAAGAATGTCGTAATAGTCGTCTTGAACACATTGATCCTGTCTCGGCTTCAAAGATTTGGGATTGAGAACTCTGTCAATAAGAGCGAACACTTTGGCCTTGACGGTATCCTTGTTCGGTGTTGCATCACGACGGACTGGATGGGCAATTCTTGCCTCTGTAATGAGTGCTGAACTGGCAATGACCAGGTTTAGAATGAATGTCTTCATCTTGACGATGTTCGAATGAGTGTGCGCCTCTTAACTCGGCTGTGTTGATGGATGACTTGCGTCTTGGGGAGATGCTGGATATACTTTATAGAGAGGTATACGGGCCAAGATAGAGAGAAAGGACGCCTCCAAGCGGACTCGGTCGCGTACCTTGCTCCAGAGGAGGCGAGAAAAGATCGCCAGAAGACGCGACTGCCACACCAATCCGAGACTGGAGAATACCATGACTGGAGCTAGCAGATTTGGAATATGGATTGACGAACCTAAATCTTACCTTTACCAGCCCTTACCCATTCTTACCCTTCGGAAGGTACTCAATTAGGCTGGCGAGGAAGCCGTTGGGGCCAAGGAGAGGTGAGGAGTCGCATTCCGGGAGATTGTTGGTATGAAGATAGTCCTCTTGGTCGATTCTCCTTGCGTGCCATAATCGCATTTTGCTGGAAACAGGTGAGAAACGTCTAAGATTCGAGGATCATCGATGTTCATGGCGGAATGCTGTGGAGTGACCTCTTTGAGCTTCACACTTTGTACCTCCTGGTACTGCTGCCGTCAAGGCATGTGATGGGCTCATGCATCGGATCTGCCGAACAAAGGCTGCTCAATGTATACTTCGCATCGAGTCATCCATCGTTTCATGCCTCAAGATCTCGCAGGTCGTGAGCGGCCCAGCTCGATGGCCGTGATGTATTCCTGAAATGGAGGTCGAAGGAGAGGACGTCTGTCGAAGGAGTAATTTTGGAGAGCGGGCTTGGCAATGTCAGGGCCCGTCACTCCCGCCTCTGCCGTCTCCCGCGAAACGAACCACACATGATGCTCCTCGCATTGCCAACTTCCCCTGACCTTTCTTGCATAAAATTACAGGTGACCAAAGCGCTCACGCAGACCACATTGTCCTTCTCGAGGCCCGATTCTCACAATTATGCCACCACATCGATAACATCCATTCACCATCTTCAGCCATGGGTGCCTGTCTTTCATGTCTGGGTCTCTCACAGCGAGCGACTGACGAAGAGGTATTGCCCTCCAGCCCGATCCCTTGCCGCTACCTTCCACCTCTCTGAGCCCTTCGATACCCCTTTTGGACATTCCAGGCCATTGGCAAGCGTGTGCTGACATCCCTTCGAAGCCGTCCGAGTCGGAGAGGTTACTTTACGACGAGACAAGTACCGTGCGACCTGGCTATGGCGCAACAGAGGCGGGTCCTCACGTACCTGCGCCTGACCCGGAGGAGATTCGACGACACCGAGAGATGCTAGAGCGTATATGCGCGGAGACGGCCAAGTATGAGAAGGAAACGCTGCCACTATGCGCCAAGGCTAATGATAGCAGCAACCTCATCGATGTACAGCACACGAATCTACTGACTCTGAGAGGCAAGCCCTCCGCCGAGTTCACAACTCTTCTGAATACACATTTCGCCGCACCGGAACAGTACCAATCACCCCAGCAGCCTTCAGTACCAACCACTCCGAACCCAAATACTCACACCGATGATCCTCCCGAACCACCCTCCCCTTTCACCCAAGCCCAGATCCAGGCGGCGCAGCAAAAGAACGGCACTTTCAGCCCCCGAACATTTCAAGAGGATACCACGGACTTGACCTCCAGCTACCACTCGGCACAACAGACGCCAACCAAATCAGCTGTCGCGAAGCCACGAGATCAGCAGGAACCACATCATGACGAGGACGAAGACGCTGCAGAGGAAGCATGGCTAAGATCGATCACGAATAATGGCACCGACATCAACTGGGACGAGATCAAGGCTCCTCAAACAGGCTTGGTCGTGGACCTCGACGATGTTCCAGCGGCCCCGGAGAGCATGCGAAGCGTCAGCAACACCAGATGACGTGACTTCTGAACGCCATCTCACGTGGCTATTTCAATTACATGCTCATGGGCGACTGGCGTGGTTGGGCGGGGGCGGAATGTGACACGGTAAACACGGAATGTGGAAGCTGACAGTGGGCGGGAGTGGTCGAACAGGCGTACACGGCGACAAAGGATATGGGAAAAAAGATAGAGAGATACCCGGAGCTTGCAGTGACAAGTTTCAAACTACATAGATGTTTCCTTGAATCAATGTTTCTACCAACTATTCGCGTGTAGCGTCTCGTCATATAAAAGCTGCTTAGTCACGCATCTCCCCGCCACGGCGAGATTCCAGCCTGTCCACCGATACCTCAGCACTACCACCCCAACAGCATCAATTCATCTGGAATCTCGACTTATTTCCCTGTTACTGCCTACTGTAGATCCTCTCCCAGAGACATCATGCCCCCTCGCCTCAGTAACGCTTTGCACCAATGACCTCCCCACGTGCCAAGTTCCCGCACTGCACTCGCTACCATCAGCCTTCATGACCACTCTTTCTTGCACACTTCAACTGGCGTATTGTTCTCTCGTGCATGTTACCAAGCCTGGGCAGGTAAGTAATCCGCCGTCCCTGCAGCATCTGCGCGCCCATCGCTCGCTGATGCGTATGTGAAAGGTGTCAGAGGCCAGATCGACTGGGATGATGCATATGAGGCCATAAGGATGGACGCTGAACAAGTACCAGTGAACAACAATGATCCGATTGCGCCGGAAGCATCGACCAAGGAAGGGCGAGGCGCGCTACCGGACTGGCAGGCGAGGCCGAGACGTATCTCAATCGGTCACGCAATTGGAGGAACCACTAAAACCCAGAGGAAGAGAGTCTAGGGTTCAAGGGATTCGTGGTACCGCGGAGAGCAGATGGGACATTCGAGGCGCCCTACGATGCTCTCCAATGTGGCGGGTGCTACTGGAGAGATCCATACTACTAGGGTCTGGATTGGGAATACAGCTTCAATGCTCACCATGTAGGTTTGTAGATCTCAAGGACACAACCAAAGACTGACAACCACAGGACATGGCAAAGATGATTGAATGGTCGGGCGGACCAGAGACGTTCACTCGACGCCACGAGACCCTGTTCCAGCCAGGCATCAAACCAGGGAATGAAGGCTTCAACAATACCATCTTGAACCCCACCAACGAACCCTCTTTCACCTCACCTTACCTTTTCAACTATGTGAAGCGACAAGACCTCAGCGTCAAGTGCAGCCGCAACATAGCCAAAAGCTACTACAACACCGGGGTGCAAGGCCTACCAGACAACTCTGACGCCGACGCCATGCAGACGTGGATTTTATGGAACATGATCGGCCTGCACCCCATGACGGGGCAGACGACGTTCCTCATCGGCAGCCCATGATTCGCGGATCTGGCGATCGACTTGGGTGGCGGGAAGAGGCTGCAAATCACGTCGAGTGGCGGTGACCAGGTGGATGGATACTATGTGCAGAGCCTCAGGGTGAACGGACGGGAATGGGATAGAGAGTGGATCACATGGGAGGACGTGTTTGCCGCGGGCGGTACGCTGGGGTTCATGCTGGGGAGTGAACCGGAGAATTGAACGACGG
Organism: Elsinoe ampelina; assembly: GCA_005959805.1. Classification (NCBI taxonomy): domain Eukaryota; kingdom Fungi; phylum Ascomycota; class Dothideomycetes; order Myriangiales; family Elsinoaceae; genus Elsinoe; species Elsinoe ampelina. The sequence goes on from SMYM01000001.1 coordinate 1,446,721, forward strand.
GGGTGGTACCGCCTAGTCCGGCTTCAGGAGCGTGAGCTTGATCTTGATCCTCTGTTGCGAGATGTTGTATGCATGCAGATGGCCGTTTGAACGTGGCGAGACAGGAGGATGTGTGGAAGTTGGGGCTAATGAGGAAGTGGTGGTACTTACCCTGAGGCGCTTGTACGAACAACCCTGACAGGATCTCTCCGTTGTCTGAAGGAGCTCAGAATATAATTACATGTCGCACAATGCAGATAGGGGTCAGTTGGAGAGTTTGGAGACGAGTGTGCATCGACGTTTCACGCGACGATGAGTGAAGATCTGGAGCCCGCGGAGGTGGCGGGTGCAATGGAGGGGTCGCATAACATTGAACGCGATGTTGACTGTGCGCGTGAGCCCTTGAGGTGTTTCCGTGGTTGACAGGAAGCGAATTGAAAAGAAGCACATGCTCGTTTTCCCCGCCGCATCCGAGGCAGATGATGATCATGATCGGTGTGATTCTCCACTACTGCAGCCACTGAATCAAGCAATCCCACGTCCCGAATGCAGAGATGAGCTAGAAGTCGATCGACGAGGTACATGGCGAAGATGCGTTCGTATCTTCGACCTCACTTGACGGCCAGCTGAGCAGAAAATAGCTCGGACAAGCTCCAAACAAGTCCCCATCGCGTCGGCTGGCCGGTCTGGAACATGTTTGCCTCCTGAACACCGGCTGCCCACAACAAAAGGCTGCGAACATGGGACAAAGGGTCCGCGCTGCCCAGCCACACCCGGCCTTTGTGGTGCCAAAGATGTATCACATGGGGAGGAACAGCGGGCCTGTGCAGTCTTCCAGGAGTGGGTTGACTCTGTCTGATGTCGAGAAAAAAGGCCCAGATTTACCCAAGACCAAGAGTCTCAGCGTGTCAGCCGCGTGCTTCCAAGAGAACCTTACCGTCTTTGCACAAGACCTTCATACTCCACCACGGTCCACATGAGCTTCTGACCGCTCCTCGTCTTATCTTGGTACGCCCGCGAGGCTCAGCCTGACCTATCCATGATCCCAGCCGTTGGCTGAAAGGAGTCGCCTCTTGTATATCTTTAATCCTGGTGCCATCCCCGGACTGCCTCATATCACAGGACCCGCTCCACCACCACTGGTCTCCACCATTCACGCCTTGTTTGCGTATTGCATGGTGCATTCTATCTTCTTGTACCTTTGGCTTTCCTGCATATAAACGCATCCCTCGACGGCGACGTCGTACGACTCCTCCGTCCCTAATCGACTCCGCCGTCTGTCAACATGTCGGCTCCAGCAACCGTCACCGCGACCCTCATCCAGACCGTCACGAGGAATGCCACATCCTCCGCGCCCACAGCCACAAGTACGGACAGAGCTCCTGACCAGGGTGGTATCATTGACGGTCTAAACCCCACACACTTCAATCCAAAGGATCCCATTGTTCTCTTCATCATCCAGGTACGCCCATGCCCGCCCGCCAACCCATACCGTCGAGTGTCCCTATACTGACTTCTACCTCAAGGCCACCCTAATCATCGCCTTCTGTCGACTCCTACAATGGCCCCTCTCCAAGATCAAGCAACCGCGTGTCATCGCCGAAGTCATTGGCGGCATCGTCCTCGGTCCCTCCATCATGGGCCGCATCCCCGGCTTCACGGCAGCCATCTTCCCCACCGCAGCCATGCCAAACTTGACGCTGGTCGCCAACCTTGGTCTGACACTCTTTCTGTTCATCGTAGGATTGGAGGTGGATCTGCGGTTTCTCGCCAGCAATTGGAGAATCGCATTGTCGGTGTCGGCGTTGGGAATGATACTGCCTTTTGGTATGGGTGTGGCTATTGCATACGGTCTATACCATGAGTTTGCCGATGAACCGAACATTGTGCCGATTTCGTTTGGCATTTTCGCGCTCTTCATTGGTATTGCCATGGCTATTACGGTATGTTGGACAGAAAGAGCACCGGAATGGAACAAATGCTGACATACACAGGCCTTCCCCGTTCTCTGCCGTATCTTGACAGAACTGGACCTTCTTCAGACGCCCGTCGGTGTCATCACTCTGGCCGCTGGTGTCGGCAACGATGTTGTTGGCTGGATCCTGCTCGCCCTCTGCGTCGCTCTGGTCAATGCTGGTAGCGGCCTCACGGCTCTCTACATCCTTCTAGCCACAGTCGGATTCATTCTCTTCGTCGTCTACGCAGTCCGACCCGCCTTCATGTGGGTCCTCCGCCGCACTCGATCATTCGAAGACGGTCCTTCCCAAGGTGTCATTGCTCTCACCATCCTGATCGCACTCGCTTGTGCTTTCTTCACCGCCATCATTGGTGTCCACGCCATTTTCGGTGCTTTCGTTGCTGGTCTGATCATGCCTCACGAGGGTGGTTTCGCCATCAAGGTCACTGAGAAGATTGAGGATCTGGTCGGTGCAGTCCTTCTGCCTCTCTTCTTTACCCTGTCGGGTCTCAACACCAACTTGGGTCTGCTGGATAATGGCATTACCTGGGCCTATGTCATCGGTGTCATTGCAGTCGCTTTTGTCGCCAAGTTTGTTGGTGGCACTGTCGCTGCTCGTGCCAACGGACTGTTGTGGCGCGAGTCCTCCACCATTGGAGCGCTCATGTCCTGCAAGGGTCTCGTTGAGTTGATTGTCTTGGTAAGTCAATTGTGAACAGACCTATTGAATGAGCACTAACACTCGCAGAACATTGGTCTCCAGGCTCGCATCCTGAGCACCCGTACCTTCACCATCTTCGTTGTTATGGCCTTGGTTACCACCTTCGCCACTACTCCGCTCACCTCCTGGTTGTACCCACCATGGTACCAGAAGAAGGTCGCTGCGTGGAAGCGCGGCGAGATCGACTGGGACGGCAATGCCATGGCATCATCCGATGGCAGCGTCGACAGCATCGCCATTGCCAAGGAGGACGCCAGGGCACAAAGCCTGCTTGTCTACCTCCGTCTGGACAACATGCCATCACTCCTCGCGTTCGTTTCTCTCTTCGGCGGCAAGGGCCCGTCTGTGAACAAGGTCCATCCCTCGCAAGCTGGAGATGAGAAGAACTCCTCGCCGACCGAGCCACACACTCGCCCAGTCGAGGTTCATGGTCTTCGCCTTATTGAACTCACTGATCGTGGCTCCTCCGTCATGAAGGTGTCCGAAGTAGACGAGTACACCGTCCACGATCCCGTCATTAACACTTTCCGCACTGTCGGTCGTCTCAACAATCTCGCCGTCTCCGGTGAAGTGGCAATTGGCCCAGAGACCTCATACGCGGACATGCTTACTTCGAAGGCATCAAACGAAGATTCCGACCTGCTCCTTCTCCCCTGGTCCGAGACCGGTGGCATGCACGAACTCCAGCTCATCTCCAACGACTCAGAACAACAAAAGCTCGCATCGTCCGTCTATTCTGCATTTGCTCAGCGTGCCCTCGACCTCGCAGTCTGCACTACCGCCGTCTTCGTCGACCGCGGCTTCGGCGGTGGCCCACTCAAGACCCGGCCCAGTATGAAGCGTACTGTTTCCTCCCTCTCCCTGCGGTCAAACCGCGACAACGTCACCGTCCCTGCCTCAGACAGGGGCCACCACATCTTCGTCCCCTTCTTTGGCGGAGCAGATGGCCGCGCCGCTCTCCGTCTTGCGCTTCAGATGGCCGAAAACCCCTACGTCACAGCCACCATCGTCTTCTTCGAGAATACCTCCTCCGTCTCAGAAGTCACCGAGTCGGCTCCCAACACACCCATGCCACAGAGCCCGACCAAGGCTACCCGCGTCACCATCGCACCTGCCACGAGAGAAAAGGACGCTGGATTCTTCGCCGCCGTCTCCAAGTCCGTCAAGGCCGAGCTCGTAGGCCGTGTCATGTTCGAAACGGTACCGGGTGAGAAGCCAGTCGAGAGTGCCGTAGAGCGTGCAAGGTCTGAGGTTGGCAACAACCCGAGGAACGGCGGCGATTTGATCGTGCTGGGCCGCAACAAGGGCTGGTTCGGAGGTGATTTGAACAAGGTCGGCACATTGGGTGCTGTGACGAACAAGTTGGTCGAGGCTGGGGTGAAGGGCAGTCTGTGCGTTGTGCAGGCCAGGAAGGAATAAGTCGTCGTTTGGAAACGAGGAGTTTCTTGGATTTGATTTATTTGGGAGGGAAATACCACTCTGCATATCGAGAGACATTCATGATCAATGTATTTGCTACATCTACCACCACCTCATCCCCTTCCCAGTCAGTCCCGCGACTCAATCCCTACTCGTCAAAGGCAACACCCTTCTCACCACCCCTTCCACCCCCTCCACTCCCTCCCTCGACGCCGTCCTAAACGCAGAACTACTCCCATCCCCCAACTCCATCCCCACCTCGTCCCCTATCCCCTCCTGCTCCTCCCTCCTCCTCCACCTCTCCTCCCTCTCCCCCCTCTTCCTCCCCACCCACTCCCTGAAATTCCACACCCCCCCGGCCACAAACACCCCACACCACAACCCCAACTCGACCCCATAGATCACGATCCCAAGCACCTCGATGTCCTCCCGGAAACAAATCGACAGTATCGCCGTAAGATCCCCCAGCGCATCGAGGGCGCAGAACAGGAACGACACGCCGCGGACCGTGCGGTGGAGGTACATGTCCCAGTAATGGCGGAGGACGCCGGCGGCGAGGAGGGCGGCGGCGAGGACGGCCATTAGGGTCGTGGGCCAGGTGAGGGAGCGACGGGTGGAGAGGCGGAGGAGGTGGGTGAGGGCGTATTCTGTGGAGCCGAGGAGGAGGGCGAGGAGGAGGGTGGAGAGGAGGCATTTTCGCTTGGGCCATTTCTTCGCGAGGGTAAGGGTTGTGCTGCGGGAGGGCGTGGGGGAGAGGATTGGGAAGGGGAAGGGGGAGAGGGGAGGAGGAAAGAGGAGGACGAGGGATGGGGGGGAGGACTTACGTGGTTGTAGTAGTACACTTGTCCCCATGTCACGAGCGAGAGGGAAGTGAGGATTTGTGCTTGGATCTGCAGGGCGATGGAGAGGGAGGAGACGATGTTGTAGACTCCCAGGGGAACGCCGGCGAGGGCCCAGAGGAGCATCATGCTGGGTTGGAGGCCGGTGGCGTTGTGGCGGCGGTAGTTGAGGAGGATTTGGGGGAGGAGTTGGATGGACCAGCATACCTTTTTTTTTCTTTGCGTGAGATGGGGGAAGAGAGAGCTTACCGGGGGACTTACTGCGCTGGTGGTGCCGAGGATGGTGGCTGCTGTGGGATTGTTCATGGTTGGTGAGGGATATGGTGGTTGTGGTTCATGGTTGTGCACGATGCTATATAGTTGCCATGTCACGTGCCAAGTCGAATTGGATAGCAACTTGTGAAGCGGAAGCGGTTGACTACGACGGCAGAGATGGAAGTGGGTCGAGCGATACGAGCCCTTCCGTCTGATGATGCTGGATCAAGGGGACCGTTTGAGGCTGGCTGCAAATCCGTTGGGTACAAGGGTGCTTATTCGTGGTGCTCGGATGGATCGAGTTCTTGGTCTCTTCCGCAAGGTCATGTCAATTCCTCAGGCAAATGCATTATTCACAGCACCCGCCGGTCGAGTTGATGAAGCTGCATGCCAGAACGCGAAAAGCAAGCCACGACCCAAATGGGGCTAAAGTGGTTTTCTGAGCTCACGCGTCGGAGCGTAGAAAAGAGGCGTCTCAATCCTCAATCTGCGATTGGTCCATGCCAGGATACCACCGGGGCTGCTGTCCCTCACGAAGGGGAAGCTTTCGATCGAGCTGCAATGAATCGTGACAGGGAGGGTGTATTGCTTTTTGACTGGCGGGATTTCACCCAGCCTGGCCTGTGCCTGTCAGTGCCAAAACGTAAAGTCAAGTCAAGTGGGACCAACCTGGACCTCGCTCTCGGTGCGGCTGTTCGTCGTGAGTTCAGCCAATAACCAATGCTTGCCAGTGTGACCCGCTGGAAGCTCACCCTGCAACAACTGAAGGTCAAACGTCTGTGACCTCGTCCAACAGCAGCACCTCTTGCCCTGACGCCTTCAATTTCAGCCGACTGCCCTGGTAGACTACACAAATCACTCATCTGTCAAATTCCAATTCTACACGATAATCGACAACCTCGAGACTCCACCAATTGCATCCGCGTCCCCCGTGGGATGAAGCTCCATCATGAGAGCCTATCCTCTTCTCGTCAAATGGCACAATGACAATGCTCCAATCTACTCGGCTGCGTTCGAGACGGGTCCAAAAGGTAGACTCGCTACTGCTGGTGGGGATAATCAGGTGAGGGTATGTGCAAAGTAGCGTTCCGTCCAGCATGTCCACGTACTTACACTGTCACAGCTCTGGAAGATTGAAGGCACCGACGATGAGAAGAAAGTCACATTTTTGTCAACGCTTGAGAAGCACACACAAGCCGTAAATGTGGTACGATGGTGCCCAAAAGGCAAGCTCACACTGTTGCACTTCACATGACGGTAGACTGACAGCAGAAACAGGAGAGATGCTCGCGACTGCCGGCGACGATGGTAATGTCCTGTTGTGGATACCAGCCGACCACTCGACTGCCAACAATCTATCAGAGGATGCTTCGGATATGAAAGAGACATGGAGAGTCAAGACAATGTGTAGATCACCAACAGGAGCTGAAATATATGATCTGGCGTGGTCACCGGATGGCACATTCTTCATCACAGGGAGCATGGACAACGTTGCGAGGATCTACGATACATCAGGTCAGAAGCTTCAAGATGGGTATCATGGCAGAAGCTGACATCCCAAATAGGCACAGTTGTCCGACAGGTAGCAGATGCCCACACCCACTACGTTCAAGGAGTTGCTTGGGATCCACTGAACGAGTACATTGCAACTCAATCTTCAGACCGCTCGGTACATATCTTTACTCTCAAGTCGAAGGACGGACATCCATCACTCACAACCCACAACAAAATTACAAAAATGGACATGCCGAGCAGACGAGTGTCATCCAACAGTCCTGCGCCTCCAGATTTCCGAGGGAGAGCACTGGCCAGCGAGAACCTCGAGAGAGTGATAGGGTCACCAATCCCTTCTGCCCCAGGCACTCCCCAGTCTCTGGCTTTGCCTATGAACCCGCCGCCCACATCCCACAGCAGACGATCGTCTTTTGGTTCCACAGCAGCGCCCTCAATACGACTGTCTGTTTCGCCAAGCCCTTCCCTGCCTCTGCCAGCAATCATGCCCGCAGCCTCGCCGGGAATATCTGGTCATATGCCAATGACCAGTCTCAAAAACACCAGCCTCTATGCAAACGAGACATTCACCTCATTCTTCCGCCGTTTGACGTTTGCACCAGATGGCAGCCTTCTTTTTACCCCAGCAGGACAGCATAAGGAGCAGACCCATCATGGCGAGAAGAGCGATGAGGTCTCCAACATGACTTACATTTACACCAGAGCAGGGCTCAACAAGCCGCCAGTGGCAAAACTGCCAGGTCACAGGAAGCCGTCACTTGCGGTGAGATGTTCGCCGATCTACTACACTTTGCGGAGCGCACCAGTCAAGACACGAGAGATTACTATCGATACAGGCAATCAGGAAGGGGACTTGTCACCTCTGCCAGAACCCGTGCTTGAATCAAGGGCACCGACATCGCAGACGACAATGGATCCTCCACCACCAATGAGCGCCCCATCACCCGCACAGAGCTCGACAACTGCACCGTCCCCCAGACATGTAGATCCTGAGCCGAGTCCGCTGAGCAACACTCATGGTGGTCTGCCCGCTGGGCCATCGCCTGTGTTTGACCTGCCATATCGCATGATCTATGCCATAGCCACTCAAGATGCGGTCCATGTCTATGACACTCAGCAGAAGCAGCCGATATGCGTGGTTAGCAACCTGCATTATGCCACCTTTACTGATCTGAGCTGGTGAGTCCTCAGGAGAAAACAACGCGTCCATCAGCTAACAAGTATCAGGACTTCTGACGGCTCGATACTTTTGATCAGTTCCTCGGATGGCTTCTGCTCGTGTCTCACCTTTGCCCCTGGGGAGCTTGGTGTAGTGCACCATCCGTCAGCGGCTACTCGCCAAATACCATCGCAGATCATGACGGCGGCATCGCCTGGCGCTGGAGTCACGACGCCTTCACAGACACCCACACAAGCGACTGCGCCTCCGTTGCCTCGTCCAGCATCGTCGCAGAGCCAACCAGCTGGACAGTCGCCTTTTGTCCCGGCACATCCAGCCAGCCCGGCCCGCTCCATGTCGATATCGTCAGTCACCACCCAAGAGCTCACACAGTCATTTGCGGACCATTCAGACTCGAGAGCAGCGAGCAGTCTGACCCCTCAAATCAGTAGCATGCCCACCAACGTAGCCGCCGCCGGATCGTCCGCTGGTGGTTTGCCCATGTTCACTCCGCCACAGACACCAGGATCCAGCATGGTGGCATCGACGAGTGTGCCTTCTGCTGCAGCAGGTACGAAACGTGAGGGCGAAGTCGCGGCGAGCGGCCAGGAGAAGAGACGACGCATCGCCCCTACGTTGATCAGTGGTGATGAGAACGCAAAGGTGCCGCCGGCTCCGGCGCCAACGCCAGCTCCTTCGGTCGATACAGAGAAGAAGGACTGATGGCCCTCGCGCATAGCAATCGTTTCTTTTGTCAGCGATGCATATTATACAGCAAGCCCGGCGTTTGTGGTAAAACAGGAGGGGAAAGGGTCTCTACAGCATGGACGGCCATCAGTTTCGTATCGTACATTGATCCATGGGCGCAGTGCTTTCTCCGAGATACCAAGGCTGTTACATAATACAGCTCTGCAATAGGAATCTATCATAACAAAAACATGCTCACACGTTCAATCTCGCGGGTCCAGCTACTTGGGACCTGCCAAGTACCATGACCTCCCGGAACCGGCATGGAACATGTCGCCGCCTATCGAGGTGCCACCTGTGCTGTCGTCTGGTACCTGCCCGATTAGTCGATCGTTTTCAATGATTTTCAGATCTGCGGGGGCCACATCGGCCTGCAATAATTTCTGGAGACGGACGGGGAGACGTCACTGCTCGAGCTCGAGTGGTTTGGCGCCTTGAGAACCACTCTGTGTGAGATGCGCCACGCCCAATCGCCGTTCTGAAGATTACAGGGCAGGCGGGGGGGCAGGTGAATGAATGAATCGTCGACCACGCGAGGTGGCGTTAGCGTCATCCACGATCTGAATCCGAGGGATTTGGCCATGCATCGGCTCCGCTTTCGGCTCAGTACGTCCTACCTAGTGACTGACCACTGGAACCAAATCGATCTGGTCGACGTCTGTCGTCCCAACGACGAAATAATAAAAAAATGCTTGTTTGTCATGCAACTTATCTCGTCGACACCCATCCCAGGCAGGAGCTTAGTGCAGATCTGGCAGGCTCCATCGATCAACCAATTCTGCGGCCAATTTCACGACATTTGGGAGCCTTCCTGCCGCCTCTACCTAGTCCCCTAGTGGTCTCCAAGCACTTTCCTTATCAATACCAGTCCCCAGTCCCCTTTCAATTTCGACATGTCAATACAGCACCGCTCATCCTGGTCGCTAATCCGGCACGCTGGTCCCTGGGGCACCTTTCCCACCCTTTTTTTTTTCGCTGCTCAATGCCGTGCCTCGTCGTCAGGGCCAACTTTTACGGTAGAGGGGGGCCATCGTGTCGTGATGGGCTTTTCGACTTGCCCGATGTAGGTTGGTGTGGTCGCCGGTAGGTATATCACCTCTGTGGTCGCCCCCTGTCTGTATTTATGTATCGCTGTGCCACTCGGGACGTCGCTCTTGTCTTTTGTGATAGGTCTACCTCGCAGACAGAGTTTGAGATCTTGCAGCGACAGATCGACTTGACACGGGCTTTGCTGGTCTTGATTGTTTCAGCATGCGTGGATCGCTGTTTACCGCCCTGTTGGGCTTGACGGCTTCGGTCTCGGCCTTTGCGCCTGGATTGGAGGTTCGTGGTGATGATGGTACGTTGATGTCTGCCTTGGGTGCATGAACCTGTGCTAAATGTCTGATAGAACGCAAGAAGCATCCGAAGCTACCTCTGCTTCAAGAGGCGACTCTCGCGGAGCTCAATGCTGGTCTCGAGAAACGACAGTTCACCAGCGTTGACCTCGTCAAGGCATACTCTGCCCGTATCCTCGAGGTTAATGGCACCCTCAATGTGGTGACCGAGATCAACCCCGATGCCATCCGCATCGCTAGGGAATCAGACCGCCGCCGAAGGGCTGGTCGTCTCCGAGGACCCCTTGATGGTATCCCAGTACTCATCAAGAACAACATCGCCACCGCCGACCAGATGTCAAACACCGCTGGCTCTTTCTCCCTGCTCGGTGCAAAGGTCGCCAACGATGCAACTGTCGCAGCGAAGCTTCGCAAAGCTGGTGCCGTCATCCTCGGAAAGTCCAACCTTTCTCAGTGGGCCAACTACCGCTCGACCAACTCATCCAACGGCTGGTCAGCCTACGGCGGTCAATGCAATGCAGCATACTATCCCGATCAAGATCCCTCGGGTTCCTCGTCTGGGTCAGGTGTCGCCTCTTCGCTCGGTCTCGCATGGGCCTCCCTCGGTACTGAGACTTCCGGCTCCATTCTGTCCCCTTCCAATGTCAACAACCTCGTCGGTATCAAGCCCACGGTCGGTCTCACCTCGCGCCATCTTGTCATCCCCATCTCCGAGCACCAGGACACCATCGGTCCGATGGCCCGCACTGTCACGGACGCCGCCTACCTCCTCCAAGCCATCGCCGGTGTTGACCCACTCGACAACTACACCTCGGCCATTCCCGGCGGCAAAGTCCCCGACTACATCAAGGCCCTCGACGCCGACGCCCTCTCCGGCGCCCGCCTCGGCGTCCCCAACAACATCATCTCCCCCCGCTTCAACCCGGTAATCCGCACCGCCTTCAACTCCGCCCTCTCCCTCCTCACCTCCTCGGGCGCCACCATCACCGACGCCCCCTTCACCGGCTACGCAGCCTACCTCAACAGCTCCGCGCCCGGCACCGTCCTCGACGCCGACTTCCTCATCAACCTCCGCCAATACCTCGCCCTCCTCACCCGCAACCCCAACAACGTCACCGACCTCGCCTCCGTCGCCGCCTTCACCAAGGCCTTCCCCGCCGAGGAGTTCCCCTCGCGCAACACCGGCGTGTGGGACGAAGCCCTCGCCTTGGGCTACGACAACACGGACCCGCGCTTCTTCCCGGCCTACCAACAAAACCTCTTCTTCGGCGGCGAAGGCGGCGTCCTCGGCGCTCTGGACCGGAACAACCTCACCGCCATCGTGCTGCCGACGAATCTCTCCCCGGGCATCCCGGCGTTGGTGGGGAGTCCCGTCGTCACGGTCCCGCTCGGGTTTTACCCGAGTAACACGACGGTGGTGCGGAATAGCCGCGGGAACCTCGTCGCGACGGCGCCAGGGGTGCCGTTTGGGTTGAGTTTTCTGGGGAGGAAGTTTGATGAGGAGACGCTTGTGGGGTTGGCGTATGCTTTTGAGCAGAAGACGTTGGCGAGACTGCAGGGGAAAACGTACTTGGCTCCGAAGACGGAACTGGTGGATGTGTTGAGGAAGGGGGAGTGACTGGGGTTTGAGGGGAGGGGGATGTGTGAGAGGGAGATGGGGTTGGGGAAGGGTGATGGGAGGGGGAAAGGGGAGGGGGGGTTGGGTGACGTGGGTGTATATAGCGTTGTTGGGTCCAGTTGATCTGATGACGGGGATGGGTAATGTATTGGGTTGTATCAAGGACAAAGTTTCAATCAGAGGATCATCTTGAAGAGTGACTGTTGCGTAGTGACACCTAGCAATGATACTGTGAAGACTGCATGATGACTACTGCTTGCGGGACACTCACAGTAAGAGGAACAGTATGATTGAAGTCTGAGATTGGCCAGCTGGTCCGGCACACGCTTTTTCAACGCCTAGTCTCATGACCACCAGTCCTCCTCCCGGAGCCGCGCGCCTCGCACCAAACAGGACAAGCCGGCGTTTCCGGCCCACATCCCCTCCCCCTCCCCCTCTCTCCTCGTCCCGCCCCTTGTCCCTCCACCACCCCCCACCCCCAATTTCCCCCAGACAAAACCCCCTCACTTCACCAAACTCTCATACCTACTCTCCCTCTGACTCCCCGCCACGAGAAACGCCAACTCCAAAGCCTGCTTCTCATTCAGTCTCGGATCGCAAAACGTCTCGTACCTCTCGGCCAGATCCGCGTCCTGCAACCCCTGACTCCCGCCCGTGCATTCCGTGACGGCGTCGCCCGTGAGCTCGAGGTGGACGCCGCCGAGGAAGGAGCCGAGGCGTTTGTGGATCGCGAGGGCCGAGGAGAGTTCGCGGTATATACTGGCGAAAGAGCGCGTTTTGATGCCGGTTTGCGTGGAGCGGGTGTTGCTTTGGACTCGTTAGTATGATGGGATGGGGGAGAGGAAAGGGGGGCAGGGGATGGGAGGGAGAAGGTGGAAGGAGGGGGGCTTACCCGTGCATGGGATCGCATTGCCAGACTACAATGTGGCCGCTTTTGCGCACTGTTTCGATGTGCCCTGGGAGGAGGGCCTCGACTTTGCCTTCGCCGTAGCGGGTGATCAGGGTCACTTTGCCGATCTCTTTGTTGGGGTTGACAATGTCGAGGAGCTCGACGAGGTCTTTGGTGTCGGTGGTGGGTCCGACTTTGATGCCAATTGGGTTCTCGATGCCGCGGAAGTATTCGATGTGGGCGTGGTCGGGCTGGCGGGTGCGGTCGCCGACCCAGATGAAGTGCGCGGAGGTGTTATAGTAGCCGCCGTCTGGGCCATTGCGAAGGCGTGATAGTGTGGTGGCTTCGGGAGATTGTGATTCGTTGTCCGTGTAGCGGTTTGAAGGATGGCGAAGGAAGCGGGTGAGAGCAGTCTCGTATTCTAAGAGTAGGCCTTCGTGGCTGGTGAAGAGATCGATGGTCGAGAGCACGCCGCCAGCTGTGCCGATGCCTATGGTTTGCATGAAGCGGAGACTCTCGCTGATACTGTCAACAATGCGGGCATACTTGGATTGAAGGTCTGGGTCGCCAACATGGCCGAGATTCCAGTCGAGAGGCCGTCTGACATCTGCAATGCCCGAGGCGATTTGTGCTCGGACGTAGTTGAGAGTGGCGGCTGAATGGAAGTATGCCTGAACGAGCCTATCAGGGTCGAGATCCCGCTTGTCCGGATGATAGTCGTTCAGAATATCTCCTCGGAAGGATGGGACCTCCTTTCCATCAACGACCTCGGTGGGACTACTGCGTGGCTTCGCGTACTGTCCGGCCATGCGAGCGATACGGACGACAGGTAGATGTGCGCCATAGATGAGAACCAGTGACATCTGGAGGAGAAGCTTGATTTTCGAATCGATGGCACTTGCGTTGCAGTAGTCGAACAGCTCGGCACAATCACCTCCTTGTAGGAGGAAAGCTTTCCCTTGAGCGACCTCCTTGAGTGATGTTCGCAGACGCCAGATCTCATGTGGTGTGACAATCGGAGGCAGACTGTGAAGCTTGGCAGTCGCCTTCTTGACGGCCTCTTCATCCTTGTAGATGACTGGTTGTTTGATAGGTTTCGACCTCCAAGCTGCCTCGGTATCAGCGCATGATTCTCCCATGATTACAGGTGAAGGAAATGAATGTAGTATGACGTGTGAGGTCTTTGAAAGTACTCACAATCTGGTGACCAAGCTGCGGTCTTACTCGACCCTGACGCATGTGAAATGTCCATGTTGTGATCGCCGTTCGCCTGTGAAGCCGACATGAAAGACGGTACGGGTGTGAGTGGTGGCGAAATCTCAGGTCTTGCAGGGATTCGGATGTTTGAAGACACTGCTAGGATCTTTTGTCAGCAAGACTCCAACTCCAATGTAATATCTGCGGTGATTCGAACAGTTTTGAGTCCTCCAGTGACATGCCATACTTGTTCACATCGCAAGCGCACATCTCTAAGCCCTGAGGAACAGGGTTTCGGTACATGAAAGCTCGTTTTTCATACCTAATGTATGAGAGGAATTTAATGCACTTACGTTGAATTATGGCAATTTCTCATCTAGACCTGGTTCTAGCCTTCAGTATCATGTCGATTCAGCACAGAAATTTAACCAATCCCTTTTGTAACCAAAAAATCACCATCCCAGACCCAGTCACAGTCAAAACCCTGAGCCGCATTCAACCGGACCTCTGCCCTCCGCGGCAAAAGGACTGCCCCACACGACTCGAGCTCTTTTCCACCACCAACTGCAGCATCTGAAAGCGATCTTTCACTTTCCCCCACTGCAGCTTCCCTTATACTCAGCCCACCATGGCCGAACCTCAACCCTCGGACGCCACAAAAGGCGACACCACCCAGTCCCACCCCGCCCCGGCTGGGGGAGACGACGCCAAAGCCGCCGCCGCCCTCTCCGCCCTGGACCAACCCAGCGTCAGCGACGACGCCCCGGCCAAGAAAGATGTCGACACCAAAGCCCTCGGGGACGCGATGGCGCGGCTGGAAGTAGCGTCGGGAGGAGGCAGCGGAACCAAGACCGGTACGAAGACGGAGAAGAAGGAGGAGGAGACGCCCAAGAAAGCGGTCAAGATTGAGGCGGCGGACGTGGCGGTCGTGGTGGAGCAGTGTGATTTGAATAAGGTCAAGGCGGGGGAGTTGCTGAGGCAGTATGAGGGGGATTTGGGGAGGGCGTTGAGGGGATGGATTGGGGTTGGGGCGTGAGGGATGGGATGGTGGACAGGAAGTTGAAATTGAGTACCGTTGAGGAAGAGCAATCGCTCGGCAGCGACATGAAGTCATTGGGCCATGGCTCAGCAGATCTGCTTGGAGACATTGGATGGCCACAGATGGTGTGGAAGGCACGGCGGTCACAACGAGGTCGACATGAATCATGCCATTATGTGGACTGGAGGGCGAAGCTATGTTGCAAAAGGTACATTCAGGCTGTGACCTGACGAGATGTGACGAGAGCCAATGATTGCACTGGGGCGATACAATTATAGTTGACGAGAGCTATGCAGGAAGGGAAATGTACGCATGGTATTGTACAGCGGCTGGAAGACCGCAAGCTAATGCTGTATACGCTCAATCCATCTTACCACCCGTGACCACCTCCGCCATACGCTTGAGTCTCTGCTTGAGCAACTCGTTCTTCGAGTCTCTCAGGCCTCCCTCGAGTTGACTCCTACCGACACCACCAAGATGGGCAACCATGTCCTGCATCTTCGGCGGTGCTCCATGTCCCCACATGCTCGGCTTACCACCAGGGAATCTATGCGGATCATTCTCCGTTCCGAATGCATCGTCTATCGCCTTGTTCAACCCCTCCTCGTCTACGATGAATTTCCTTGCATTCATGTACAGTGTGTGGAGCGCATCCTGTCGCGCTTCTCTCTTTTGCCTCTCATGGACTGCCAACCGCGCTCGAGCTGTGTTGAGACGTCGCAGACGGCCTGGATCTGGAGTTGGCCCACCTTGACGCATGCGATCGAGCTCGGCTTGTACTGATGGGTCTAGCGTGATGGATGTGAGGCGATCTGCATCTCGTTCTGGCGCTGACAGGAGTGCTTCGCGATTATCTCGATTGCGCTGAGAGCGCTCGCGATTCTCCGTGATTCGTTGCGTACGACGAGAGGAGAGAGCAGCGTACCCAGAGGCTAAATTTTCCTTCCGAAGCGCTGCTTGGGCAGCTTTGAATGCTAGGCTCGGATCAGATGAAGGTGTTCTAGGAATAGCCGGGCCTCGTGTTGCGGCAACGATGGATTTCTTAGGTGTCCGGCCAGCGACATCTCGAGGTATCGGTAGAATACCCTTCTGATGTAGTCTGTCCGGCTTAGTCTGTTGCGGCGGTTCGGGGATGTCGATGTAACGTGGTGATTCAGGTGCAATAGCAGCGCGTGATGCCGCAGCGCTGAAGGAGCGGTGCCGGCATGATGGACATATGTATGCACTCCGAACTCGTAATGGAAGTGCTGAGGAAGCCATTGCAAGACCTCCTATTGCGCTGTTGGCCTAGAGCTTGTCGTAGCGTGGAAAACTGCAAGAGGTTACTGCCAAGGCCGTCTCACCGCCAAATAATTTCTGCCGCGAGGGCGAAATATTCCTGCCCGCCCTGTTGGCTCGTCGACCACTCTGTCACCCATCAACTTACACTTCTTTCCCCAACACTCGAGTCTGAGTCTTGCCAGTCGACATGGGTACCGGTAAGAAGGAGGCCAACCGCAAGGTCCGGCAAGGTAAGACCGGCGATGGCATGGCGAATGTCAAAGTCAAGGGCGAGAACTTCTATCGGTATGCAACCTTCAATTGGGGACTATGAGGACAGCATACGCTGACACCGCGTTCCAGCAATGCGAAGAAGATTCGAACTTTGAACATGTTCAAGGACGGCAAGGCACAGAGAAACGCGAACGGAGACATCACAAAAGCTGCATCGTTTCAGTCACGGGAAGCGCCAGTCGCACGTGTAGAGCCAAATCGGAAATGGTTCACGAATACTCGAGTCATATCACAAGATGCTCTGTCAGCGTTTCGAGGAGCCGTCGCAGCACAGCAGTCCGATCCATACTCCTATCTGATGAAGCAGAACAAGCTACCCATGAGTTTGATCAAGGACGACGAGACAAAGAAGAACGGGCTCAAGCAACATCGCGCAAAAATCGCCGTGGAGACCTCTCCTTTCTCGGATACCTTCGGACCCAAGGCACAAAGGAAGAGGCCGAAGCTTGCAGTTGGAAGCATTTTAGACTTTGCCGGGGAGACAGACAGAATGGCCGAGGACTACGTGGACCGGCAAGAACAGATGCGATTGCTGTCAGGGGCTGGCGACAAGGACGAGGAGGCTGAGGACATGGCTGAGAAAAATGACGGGCAAATCAACACTGCGAGGGAACCCATCTTCTCCAAGGGCCAAAGCAAGAGGATCTGGAACGAGCTGTACAAGGTCATTGATTCAAGCGATGTTGTGATTCATGTGCTCGACGCACGAGATCCACTCGGGACCAGATGCAGGAGCGTCGAAAAGTACATCCGCGAAGAGGCGCCGCACAAACACTTGCTGTTCGTGCTGAACAAGTGTGATCTGGTCCCGACATCAGTAGCTGTAAGTCCTGATCTTCTTTCTCTGCACATTTGTCAAACGCCACTGTTAAGTCAAGGCTCCTTCCGCACACGTTGCAAAGTCAATGGAGGGAATCTGTTACAACTGTGGCAGATGGAACTCTGCCCGCCGCGTTCTGAACGCCGATGGATCCGTCTTGGTTTTCTGTCACCCAGGGTTTGAGGGTGTTTCGTTTGAGTTGAGCTACCTCCTCTGTCACTTTTTTGACGGCTCATGGAATTGCTCTTAGTTATGATTCACACATTTATTCGTGGCATTCAATTTACATTGGTGGTGAAAATCCGACCACTGACAAATCAATCAGGCATCTTGGGTACGTTTACTGTCCAAGGAATATCCCACGCTCGCGTTCCACGCGTCGATCAACAACTCGTTCGGAAAGGGGTCTCTCATCTCTCTACTCCGACAGTTTTCAGCCCTGCATTCAGACCGGCGGCAGATATCCGTTGGGTTCATCGGCTACCCGAACACTGGCAAATCGTCCATCATCAACACCCTACGGAAGAAGAAGGTATGCACAGTCGCGCCCATCCCTGGCGAGACCAAAGTGTGGCAGTACATCACCCTCATGAAGCGCATATACCTTATCGACTGTCCTGGTGTGGTTCCACCAAACATGGCAGATACGGAAGAGGACATCCTTTTACGCGGAGTAGTCCGCGTCGAGAACGTAGAGAATCCTGAGCAGTATGTCGCAGCAGCCATGCGGAAGGTCAAGCGCCATCACCTGGAAAGGACATATGATGTGAAGAATTGGGAGAACGCCACAGATTTCCTAGAAGCGCTGGCGCGAAAAGGAGGCCGACTACTAAAAGGGGGGGAGGCCGACATGGATGGTGTTGCAAAGATGGTGCTCAACGACTTCCTACGAGGTAAGATACCATGGTTCACGGCCCCACCAGACAGTGCAGGCCAAGGAGATGGCGTGCAGGGGCGGGATGGAAGGTTAGGGGAAATGGCTTCGAAGAAGCGGAAACGTGAGGCTGGAGACAACGGTGAGGAGCCGGAGGCAGGAAGTACCATATCACCAGATTTGGTGGAAGGATCAGCTTCAGACGAGGATGAAGGAGACGAAGACTTTGCTGGGTTCAGCGATGGGGACGAGGCTAGTTCAGGGGATGACTCGGGAGAAACACCGAGCACAGACGTTCATGCTGGAGGTGTGCCATTAGATGCAGCAAAGTCGATAGATCTGGGTTAGAGGATATCGATATGAAAAAATGAAGAAACCAGATGACCATGGCCCGGATGTAACTTGCGCTATTTCTTTCAGATCGGAGTGCCATCTTGTTCTAGATCTCAGCAGTATGCCATGAACAAGGCCCCGTGTCCGAAAGTCCGAGGAATCATGGGGGACTTTCTCGATGAAAGACAATCTTGCATAAGTGCTGTCCGTGCAGGGATGCAAATGTCATCCGAGATCGTGAAAATGTGTTTGAACTGTCAGAGCCCTGAAGATCCTTGAGAAATCGTAGTGAAGTCTAGAACGGTGGCTCCAAGGTTTCGGCTCATGAGGAAAATGCATGGGGCTGCAGATCCTGTGGCTTAACGTCGGCTCTGCCGTGAGACTTGCATGAGCCACAAATCGGGTTTGTCCAAGTTGGTCTCCGAAGTAAGCCCGCCGCCTAAAATCGCCAGCAGACCGGCCAACCGTGTGTTGACGGCAGTAAACAGTCGTGCAGCTTCGTGTTGCCCGACACCGATCTTGTCGCCGAAATATTCTTACAACCCAATCACTCAACATGCCTACGACCAGAGCCATGGCCAAACAGGCCACCGTAAACTCTGACGACAAGGAAAACGAAATCGGACACTCTTTGCGCAAGAAACCAGTGCGACGAGCGAATACAAAGACGGCAGGCTCAAAAGCGAAAGGTCGCAAAGCTACTCAACAAGAGGAAGCTGCATCGCCGTTATCCCCGAAAAAGGTCACTCAGATGTCACACGCGCGCACTCGTCAAACGCAATCGGAATTGACAGGCGCCAAAGTCACTCTACTCGTGGACAACAATAATGGTCCGGTCAAGGCGCGACGTGCTGTGACAAGACAGGCGGCTGGAACACAGCCTGCTTCTGCCCCGGATTTCGATCTTGAGCAAAGGCCCAGACCGCAGGGCCCCAAACCACGACAGACGCGTAAAAATTGGAATGCGGCACAAGGCGGCACCAAGGACAATGTCCCTGCCGATGTTCACAACGAACCTGCAGCAAAACGGCTCTCGTTGCAGAACTCTCCAGCCGTCGATCGAAAATGTCCTGATGATCGAATTATCACTTCTCCTTCCCACAATGGTTCTCCCAGTCAGGGGACTCTTCGGCGGAGCCTGGCTGGAACGCCTATGGAGAATAAGACAATCCTCATGCCTGCTCGGCACAGCTTTGCATCCCAATATCAAGTCGACATAACATCCACAGATCTCGACGCCTTATCTGACGACGAACTGTGCGGTCCAAAGACAGCTCTACATCGATTTGCCTCAAAAGTAACCTCCCCGGAACCTAACGCATGCACATCCAACATTGGTCCTGAACAGGTCCACCGCCGACCATCCGCTACACCGTTGGCCAAGACTTTCAAAACACCTCAAAGGAAGATGCTCGTCCACCGTGCTGGAGAAAACCAACCTCAAACCACAAAGGTACCACTCAAGCCTGCTGACACTTCGCTGCCTCGACGTCCAATGTCTGTCACCAGAGGCAGTTCGGTAGCCTATGTCTTTCACCCACTACCAAAGGCTAGTCGCGTGCATAGCCCTCTCAAAGGTCCCTATCAATGGCCAGTAACACCCTCGGACGAAGAGGACGATCCAATCGATGATGACGACAAGGCATCCGTGACGTCTTCGAGGAAGTCTTCCGTGTCCCGTTCCAACGCCGGCAGCAGACCAAATACGCCAGGCTCGCGCAGGTCCACCATCACGCCACAGGTCAGGGAAAGGTTCACCCAGATCTTCTTATCCGAATCCGACGAGGACTCTGAGGATTCCGAGGATGACGATCAGGACGAACCCGTCACTGATTACTTCCCACATCTGAGGCAGACCGATGCACCGGGATCAGTGGCCGCTGCGGAATTCGAGCCCGATGTTGAGTCGGAAGAGTCAGAGGACGATCTTGATGCCAACCTGGAGGACGATTTGGCAGAGCACAACTCAGCCCTGACTAGTGAAGAGGGCTCCCTTTGCGATGAGTCTGCTGACCTTTCCGAGGATGCACCACAATTACCCAGCGGCATCTTCGAGTCAACGCCCCCACATATGGCCCTAGAAGTCTCTAGACTGGCCCTAGAGTCATCACCAGCAAGTGAAGATGAACTGGCTGGCACCCCTACGCTGACACGGCTCAGCCATTTGTCAAGCAGCAGTGTTAGCTCAACGCCGCGACCAAGCGTGTCATTCAACCTAGGCGCCGGGGATGTCTCGGATACTCTGTCGCAAACACCAAAGTCGAGACCACGTTTGTCCGAGTTTCGTACACCGCACATGCGTTCTGCTCTGGAGGAATTTGACGACGCATCTCTGATAACTCCCGGCGTCGAGGTTCCGTATGGTACCCTCGATCGTAATCGCACCGTCTGCATTGATCCTTCTCTGCTGTCGTCACAGGATACAGAGCCGCTTTCACACCGCAAGGACAGTGTTCAGATCGACGGCTGTGAATATGACACCTCTTTGAAGCCGATCCCGACTCTTCAATCAAGAACAGTTTCAGGTCAGATGGCTCCTTTTATTGCTTCGCCCAAGAAGACAAGGGAAACTGAGGCTCGGTTGAGTCTGCTCCTCAACACCGATGGGCTGATTGAGGATGCTGAAGATGACGAAGCGTCATGGCTAGCGGACGTCGACACCACAGTATTGATCAAGAGGACTGACACGCACCAAGAGCAGGCTACTGTGGGTGCGGAGGAAACTGGCCCCAGCGAGGGATCTCAGGTCGATGACAGCTCGGTCGTGGATGGTAGTGTCATTTACAACACCACGACGAATCATGTCAGCTTTCCCACTACTCTAGCCCAGTCTTTGTTCGACCCGTCGTTCCTGGAAGAAGACGCCACGCCTCACTACGCCCTACCTACTGTCTCGTCTGACATTCGGCGAAAGTCAATGCCCTTGTTGTCCTCGCACACCCCAAGGCCAAACACGTATCGTCCACGAACGGCCGAGACGAATGTCAAGTCGACGGCCACGCCTTCTCACTTTGCAAAGCTCTGGCTTGACCGTCAGGACCAGCCATCGGCTCCGCCGTCACGAAGGCAGAGCATGCTACCAGTCACACCTTCTGCCGGCACAGCTCAGCTGCTGCCATCATCGCTGCCTCGTGCGACTTCTTCCCTCGCTCTCAGGAAAAGGGCTTCGGTGCAGTCGGTCCGTCACTCGTACGTCGACCCTACTACGCCGGTCATATCCGCCACAGCTCCCAGACCGCGCTGCTACACGCCGTCCTCGGTCGTGGCATCGCTCAAAATCGCATCAGCCAGGCCTACGCCAGCAGTTGTCTCGCCGCCGCGAAAGCTTACATCGCCCAAAAAGATGACATCTCCACGAAAAGTACAAACTCCAGCAAGAGCCACTCCAGCTTCGGCACGGGATGGTGCCTTCACCCCACACCCGAATGCACCTCTTCGCGGTGTAGTGGCATACGTCGAAGTCTTTACCTGCTCAGCTCTTCCGGCGTCGGCGAGCTTCGTTACCTCTCTTCAACGTCTCGGCGCAAAGACTGTCAAGAATTTCACCGAGAATGTTACTCATGTCGTGTGGAAGGACGGTTCACCTGCCACTTTGGCCAAGGTCAAATCTGCGCGCCGTGAAGGGAGAGACATTGCCCTTGTCGGCTCAAGATGGGTAGTAGAGTGCGACAGTCTAGGTGAGAGGGTTGATGAATCAAAGGATGAATTTGTTGTTGATATGGATGGTATGATTGGAAGCCAGAGACGACGCAAGAGTCTCGAGCCTAAGGCCTTGACCGCTCTGAATGGTCCCATCTTGACGCCCGGCAGGAACAGGAGCAGCCGTATGAGTGTCGCTAGTGAAGCCTGGGCCGAAAGTCCCATGAAGGGAGGCGGGAATGAGGATCATATGCCCTTCAGCGATGATGAAGATGAATGGTTCGAGGACACGCCGGTGAGGGAGCGGTCGCAGCTGGAGGCACCGGGCAGTGTGCCAGTACAAAGGATACAGAGGGAAGGGTGGGAGAGTAGGAGGCTTACTGCCTGGGAAGACAGAGATTGAGCATACCGAGGAGATCCTCTGATGCTAGCTACTTATGATTCACGATGGGACTGCCGACGGAAGTGCTCCAGGCATGGTGTTAGAATAGGATACTCTTCTTCTGGCTATCAAGCGAGCTATGATTCAAATTCGAGTATCCACCTCTTGACTGATTCTGTCGATGGCATCTTCCCTCCCTTTGAAGTGGTCTAGCATAACTCTGTGTCGTCCGAGGCACGATATGCAGTGGAAGTTTCGGAAAAGTCCATAACAATCACAACGCCCTGACTTTTGCCTCGGCTTGCCCCAGCTTTCCCCACAAGGGTAAACCTTCTTTGGTCGGACCATCTCACTTCCGTCGTTGCTGGTAAAAGGCCGACGAGGCCGACCACGCCAACATGCTTCTTTCATGGTGCTGACACTCGTGAGACTGTCTTGCTAGGTATATCGTTTCCTTTCAAGCTCTTCCATGCCCTCTCGATAGACCTCTGCTTGAATACCGGGTGCACCTCTCTACCTTCTCCAGCCTCACCCGTCTCGTGTCAAGATGGCAGGTAAGTACACCAACACTGCAGCCATTGACGTCCGCTTACCACACTCCCAGTCCTCCCAGTAGCTCTCTCCCTTCCCCTGGCCGTCTCGTCCCTCGCCTACCTCAATGCCAAAACGAATTTCACTCAAGATGCCGGTCTGCTCAAGAACATGCTTGTGGGTGCTATCAAGACACTAAGAGCGTTCAAGCATGGCCGGGCAAATATGTTCTACAGCCTTGAGGAGTATGCTTTATCGTCAAAGAAAGCCGATCATCCGTTCCTTGTCATTCCGCCACAGCTGCCGAGGGATGTGACTTCGTTGAGCGTGGAGGAGGTGAAGAGCTTGAAGGGCGAGGAGTGGACATATAGGGAGGTGTATGATATTGTGCTGAAGTACGCTCAATGGCTCAAAGAAGAGCACGGGATCAAAAAGGACGATATAGTAGCATTGGACTGTGGGAACAAGCCTGTTTTCGTTTTTGTCTGGTTTGCACTCTGGAGCTTGGGAGCACGACCAGCCTTCATCAACACCAGCTTGCGAGGGGAAGGATTCCTACACTGCGTCAAGACTAGCAGCTCAAAGCTCTTGGTTGTCGAAGATGATCTTAAGGACACGCTGACCCCAGAAGTCACCTCGGAGCTAAGCAAGCTCAATGTTCCAAGCGCCATCCTCAATTCCACCCTCCACTCCCACATCCTCACCCTCGAAGGCCACCGCGCCTGCGACGATTGCCGCTCCGGCATTGAACCCACCGGTATGGCCATGCTGATCTTCACATCCGGCACCACCGGTCTCCCCAAACCTGCTGTCATAACATGGAAACGCTACCACGGCACCACTCATTCCATCTACCCCCACCTCGAATTCCGTTCAACGGAACGATACTACACCGCCCTTCCCCTCTACCACTCCTCCGCCTCCATGCTCGGCCTCGGCCCCGTCCTCGCCTCCGGCACCACCCTCATCCTCTCCCCGCACTTCTCCCCCCGCACCTTCTTCCCCTCCCTCGTCGCCACCCGTGCCACCTCAGTCCAATACATCGGCGAAATGTGCCGCTACCTCCTCACGTCCCCGCCCACCCCCTTCGACACCGCCCACACGGTGGAACGCTTCTTCGGCAACGGCATCCGCCCAGACGTCTGGCTCCCCTTCAAAACCCGGTTCGCCATCCCGGAAATCGCAGAATTCTACGGCGCCACCGAGTCCCCCGCCAGCACCTTTATCAAATCCAGGAACAACTTCGGCGAGGGCGCCATCGGCCGCCGCGGTCTCCTCGTCTCCCTGCTGACAGGCAACCAATCCATCCTCGTCCGCCACGACGTGGAAACAGGCGAACCCGTGCGCTGCCCCACCACGGGCCTCTGCGTGCGCTGCGGGGCCGACGAACCCGGCGAACTACTGGGGTGGGTCGACCCGGCGAACATCCGGGAGAAATTCGCGGGGTACTGGGGCAACGAGGCCGCGAGCCAGGGCAAGATTCTCCGCGACGTGCTGAGGGAGGGCGACGCGTATTTCCGCACCGGCGACCTCATACGCACCGACAAGGAGGGGAGGAGTTTTTTCGTCGACAGGGTGGGTGATACGTTCCGGTGGAAAGGCGAGAATGTCTCCACCGGCGAGGTGGAGAAGGTCTTGGCCGCCGCCGAGGGCGTGGCCGAGGTGGTGGTTTACGGGGTCCAGTTGCCCGGGCATGATGGGCGGGCGGGGTGTGCGGCGGTTTTGTTCAAGGGGGACGGGGAGGTGGGTGATGTGGCGCTGGACAAGTTGGGGGCGTATGTCAAGGAGAGGTTGCCGAGGTTTGCGTGGCCGTTGTTTTTGAGGAGGGTGAGGGGGTTGGACACTACGGGCACGAGCAAGTATCAGAAGCAGGGGTTGAGGGCGCAGGGGGTGGATCCGGCGAAGACGGGGCAGGATGAGGTTTGGTGGTTGGAGGGCGGGACCGGGGGGTATAGGCGGTTTGGCCAGGGGGAGTGGCAGGCGATTGTGGCGGGAAAGACGAGGTTGTGAGGATATGGAGGAGAATGGTGCTTGATTGGATCGCTATTCTATGTAAATAATGATCGCTATGCCATGCTCGCTCGAATGCATGATGAAAAAGACCGAAATAGCCCTTTGGGAGCCGTGTATAGGGCCTGGTATGCTTTCTGAGCTCACTTGTCGTGGAGTGTGTCGCTATCCTGTGCGCCATTGATCATCTCCTGTTCACGATGTGATACAGCTCGTCATCCTCACTTCCACCACTGCCCTTTTTGGATCCCCCGCCATTCTTTGCATGACCCTTTTGTTCATCCTCCTTACTGTCATTGACGCCCAAGCGAGAAGCCATGTAGGCCAGCATCCCACCATTCTCCTTGAGTCGGTCATAGTTCTGCATGTCGTTCCCGTCGTCGGTAGCGGCGTTGGTGATGCTGCCAGTCGAGCCTTCACCCGCCGGCTGGGCGCTGACGATTGTCGCCTTCTTGGACTTTCCCATCTCCTCGATCGCCGCTGCTGCCACGTTCTGAAGTTCTTGCGCGTCGTTCTGCGTAGTTTCGGGTGGATCATCAAACGTCATGAGATCTTCTTCCTCCACTGCCACTGGGGCAGGTTGCGGCGCAGGAGCAGGCGCCACCACAGACGTGCTAATCACCGGAGGTGCTGAAGAGGTAGCAACACCCGCGCCGTCCTGAGTCGCCGTCTGATCGCCAAATTGCCTCCCTTCTTTGTCACCAACCGCCAAACCGATCGCGATAGCCAGCGTATACCAAGCGTCGTTGCCGGCGTTGTGGAGATGCCACGGCTCAATATCGAGCTCGCCAAGGATCTTTCCAAGGCGAGTCTTGTTCCTGTTCCCAGTGAGAGCAGAGTATAGCGTGCATGTATCCGCAATGTGGACGATGTTGGTGAGGTTTCTGATATCATACCCCACCTGTCGGAGGTACGCAATATCGTTGTCGGTGTCGTGGCCCAGCAAGATGATGTTACGCTTCGGCTCACCGCCTGGAAACCATTCTGGCGCAACAGGATTATGCTTCATCTCTTGTCCGGTGGTAGGATCCACCCATCGAACCTCTGCATCTTTGGGCCCGCTGAAGACAGTGACCTTTTCTGGTGCGATTTCAGAAGGCCCGCTGAATGGTGGGCGGAAGCATGTCCCAACCATCCTTGCCATGTCACTGCCGGGCACGAATTCAGATACCCCGTTTCTGAAGTTGTCCGGACAGCCGTTGATGAAATCTTTGTTGATATGATAGCGGTATTCGCTTGTCCGAAAGTGACGAGCACGAATCTTCTCCCGCCACTTGATGCCGAGCGGACCAGGTGGGACGCCGCGCAGATCGTTGGTATCTAGGGTGCTGATGCCAATCTCGGTGATGATGTTCTTCATTCTTTCGTGAGCCTCGACATCGACCGAAATAATGACAGCAGACTCATGGAAGGAGAAAGGAGCCGACATGTTGACGTCAAACGCCTCCTTGTCACCTGTGAGAGGTCAGCATACGCTCACGGATGCAAGTCTAACAAGGATACTTGTGTAGGATGGCACATGTGGTTCCAGGCCCAAGACGGCCTGCATCCTCAAGAGAGCTTCGGTATTCGACTTTCTGAGGAGGGCCTGCATCTGTGCCTGCTTCTCCTTCTTGTTCTTCGCCGCACAGACTGTGGTCTGCTGAATCGTCTCCTGCAGCAGTCTCATCAACTCAGGGTTCGATGACGTTCTTGGATCGAGCTTGAATGGGGTTGCGCGATCTCGCAACAGATCAAAGTCCACACGGCTGCGCACTTCTCCATCCAGTATCGTAGGGCCTACTCCAGGGAAGTATTTGAAATTTGCGACGACACCGGGCCATTCCTCTGGGTTTGGAACAATAATCCTTCCGTCTTTCGGAAATCGCTTCTTGATTCTATTGATGAACTCCTTGGCGTCTGTCTCATGCAGCAGTATCAGGGGGGCGTCTGGATTGATCTCGTCGCACCAGAAGTAGTAGCTGGCGGATGCGTTAGTTGCTTCAGTCTATTCCATGAAGAGTGAGAAACTCACAAGCGCCATGGACACTTGCTGTAGAACTTGTCAGAGCCAAAGAAGGTGTTGAAAACTCCATCCGGCTTCTTGAAATCCTTGATTTTCCATACGAGCGTCGGTAGCTGCCTCATAATATCGAATGAGACATAGCGATGGTGGCCCTGCTTCTCGGGCAGCTTGGATGCAGAATTTTTCGACATCATGTGACCTTGAAGTCGAATGCCTGGTGTGACAATACAGGATAATCCTACTCTGCTGGTGTGTGCAATCGACTCGCTCCACTCATCAACCGTCTGATCAAGTCTTCGGCCGGTATGTCCCGAACGGACTTTATCGAAGACGTGTTACGTGAAGATGAAGCTGTCGTCGAGCTTTTCACTTCACCTGCTTCGTCGCGGGAGTCGCCGCTGTCACGTGAAGATGAGGGTTCTGCGGCAAGTGATTGGTTCCGATCTCCTGGAAGAATTCCCAATGTTTGCTGATGAGCTCGCTCTTTGACCTCTCGGCGAAACTTGTCAACCGAGGCAATTGTCAAAGACAGGCTGAGTCGAGGATCACTCTTGACGTATGTCAGCGGTACAGACTTGGGTGGCACCCGAGCGGCGCTTGACGAATCGTCCACGACCAATAGATCGCCCGGCAGATTTGCGAAGTCGTTCACTTCCTCCTCCGCCTGCTTACGAGGACTTCTGCGATTCAAGCTTTTGTCCGGATTCACGGCTGAGTATCCAGGGCGTCTTGCAGCAGCTGCCCGGCTACGATCTGCGACAACTGTTTGCCTTGTCACGGGGGCTGATGTCTGCTTGGCCTGAGGCGACTTGTGCTCGGATGCACTGGCCAGCGCTTCCTGCCGCGCAAGCTGATGGATATCTACAAGCCGGTGTATGATTGTGCGGTCTTCTGATAGCAAGCAGGTAATACCCTCCCGCAGCTCCGGTCGTGAACGGACAGGCCGTCCCAGACTGCCGGCTCGATGGCAAAGTTCTTTATTCCATGCTTTCAATTCCCGATCCAGAAATTTCAGCGATCGCTTTGCCAGCGAAGACCCGCTCTTCTCGGTATCGAGTGCTCGTTGTTCCAACCTAATGAAATATTGCAATGAGAAAAGGACCTCACGGACGATCGACTGTTGGCCGGTTTCAACGATTCGAGTGTATGCGTTGTGTCGAATGCTGTATTCTTTAGGAATTGACAACAGCCGTTGGACAAGGCCGAGGAGTTTGGTATAGGTCGTTTGAAGTTGCAGTTCTCCAGATTCGTCTTCGAGTCCAGCAAGATCTGATGAGAGCGCCTGGTAAATCTTGTCTCGGGCCTTAGAAGCTTGAGCTGTGCTTTGTGGGTAACGTTGTGTACTTGGCTGCTCGGTGTGAACAGCTTCTCCCGTCGATTTTTCTGAGACTGCCGCTTCGATTTGTGTCCACAGCGATCCAAGTGAGGCCTCTATACCCGATACGTCGGCAACAGGACCTTCTTCTTGGGCGATGTTCTGTGCTTGATGCTCAAGCCGCTTGACTTGCTGCAAATAGTCCCGGACTAACGAATTCTGCTCTTTCGCAAGATCAAACTTCCTTTGCCATGCAAGATCTGTGATCCCGTCGCTTTCGCTGGCGGTGCCAGTCTCGCCGCGCAGGACACCCTTTGCGATGGAGCGTCGATAAAGGATCTGTGGCGATTTACTAAGATATTGCAATCCGGCTGAATTGACGAGGTCAGCACTGTAGATACGTGTCGACCGGGCGCTTCACCTGTTGTTTCGCTAAAGTGTTTGCGCACTCTCATTGCTGAGGACACCAAGTATATATACAGCAACTGTGGCAAGCAAGCGCCGGCAAGTCGCACAACCCGTCCTTGCTACACCTTGTACCACACTTAGCGCAACACGGCATATGTGACTTGCTAGATCAGGCAGCCTTGTGCGTTTGGAGGCTGTCGTTCAAATAGTCCATCGCACAAATTGAGAATGAACTAGGAAATGCACTCGATGCGAGCAAATTTCTGCTCCGCATGTCGCACCGACGCCGCACGGAATGGTTGCATCCACACTACAGCTGTTTCGGATTCAAGCCGGCCACCCCAGCCTTGGCGCGGAACCAAAAAAAGGTCTCACGACTTTTTGCGGGGGGGGGGGGGGGGGGGGGGGGGGGCCCGGGGGAGAATTTGCCACCCGGTTTTATATTGACAATAACGTACTAACTATACGTAGTATATAGAAGATCTATATATCGTTCGATTCGTCTTAAAGAGCTCTATCTAGTAGTATAGAGTTCAGAGCAAGAAACGTTATATCTAGCTAAGTAGGTTTACTAGTAAAACTCTGTTATTTTCCCCTACCTAGCTCTTTACTTACTATATAGAGGTTTATAGTATATATAGCCTATATAGAAGGCTAGTCTAGAAGCTATACTCGGAGCGCGTACTAGCTATATAGCCTAATATAGCTTATAGAAGGCGCTATAAGTAGTAGAAGAGGTATTTTTAGAATTTACCCCTCTTAGGCTAGTATATAAGCTATAGAGTAGTTAGAGATATATAGAATATATATATAGGTAGCTAATAAGTAGTACTAGAAGCGCGTATAGGCTTTAGCTTAGTAGAAGCTCTTTTAAAATAGTATATTTTACTAGTAAATTCTATATTATTATAAGTATTTAAACTAAGCTTTCACTAAGCTATAGCCTATACGCGCTTCTAGTACTACTTATTAGCTGCCTATATATATATTCTATATATCTTTAACTATTCTATAGCTCCTATACTAGCCTAAGAGGGGTAAATCCTAGTATTTACTCTTCTAACACCTTTAGGACTGTTTATAAGCTATATTAGGCTATATAGCTAGTACGCGCTCGAAGTATAGCTTCTAAACTAGCCTTCTATATAGGCTATATATACTATAAACCTTTATATAGTAAGTAAAGAGCTAGGTAGGGGAAAATGACAGAGTTTTACTAGTAAACCTACTTAGCTAGATATAACGTTTCTTGCTCTGAACTCTATACTACTAGATAGAGCTCTTTAAGACGAATCGAACGATATATAGATCTTCTATATACTACGTATAGTTAGTACGTTATTGTCAATATAAAACCGGGTGGCAAATTCTCCCCCGGGCCCCCCCCCCCCCCCCCCCCCCCGCAAAAAGTCGTGAGACCTTTTTTTGGTTCCGCGCCAAGGCTGGGGTGGCCGGCTTGAATCCGAAACAGCTGTACCTGAACATATCGAGTGTGATAGCAATCATCACAATAGAAAGGATAGGCAGTTGTGAACTTCAATGGCATTGGCTGAAGAGCTACAAATGCTCCCTGGTTCGTCCGATTAAAATGCAACATCGTTTCTAGCTATGGAGCGAATTCCCTCCCAGCCGAGCATCTATTCGAAGAAGCCTCCATCACTCTCCTCCGCCTCCTCGTCTTGCTTCGTCTCAACCATCCTATCTTTCTTCCTCTTTTCCTTTCTAGCGGTGCCCTTGCCCACATTCACCTCCGGCCTTTCAACCCCACATCCTTCCACCCTCCCCTCCCTCAGATCCTCCAACGTTCCCTCAGCCATACACCTCTCCACCAACGCCCACATCTCCCTGTCCCCCTTCGCCTCTTCCCCACCATCCTCCTCGTCAGCCCCATCCTTGCCCTCCTTCCCCTTCCTCGGCCACAAACTCACGTACGCCCTCTCCAAAGGCCAATACAAAGCATAATTCAAATCCACCTCGGCCCTCCTCACCCTTTCCCTCGCTTCCCCCAGCATCCTCTCCCTCTCCCTATCCCCTCCCTTCCCACCCTTCCTCCTCCCTTCCCCCCCGTTCCCCCCCTCCCCTCCATCTCCCTCCCCCTCCCCCTCCCCGTCCTCCAACTCCTTCACCCCCCTCCTCGCCCTCCTCAACCTCCTCTCCCCCCTCCTCCTCTCAAAAAACCTCACCATATGCCACCTCCCCACCATCTCCCCCCTCCTCCTCCTCCTCTCCTCCTCCACCACCTTCTCCTCCAGTCCCCTCAACTCCCTCTCCCTCTCCACCCTCACATTGGCAGGGAGCCGCTTCCGCTTCCCCTCTTCCCTCCGCTGGTGTTTCGCCGCAATGTCCAGCTCGTCTTTGCTGTGCAGGATGGCAGCGGAGCGGGAGGGGTGCAGGCCGTCCGGGTCGAGGGCGGGGAGGGGTCGGGTGTGCGGTCTCGGCGAGTCGAGGGCGTCGTCGTGGGAGAGGAGGCGGCGGAGGGAGCGGATGCGGGACTTCAGAGGCGCGAGGGGGTTGGGTTTTTTGGGCTTGTGGGGCCCGGAGCGCGAATGGGAGGGTTTGCTGGAGGAGTGGGAGGTGTTGGGTTTGTGTTTCTTGGAGGAGTGGGGATGGGAGGAGTCGGTGTGGGGGCGTTTGGTACCCATGTTGCTCCGTGATTGTTGAGGGGTCGTAGTTGGGGGAAAAGTGAACGGTAGAGATGCAGAGAGCGGAGGAGTTTGAGAAAAAGTTGCGGCGAAGCGGAGGCGGGGCCTTGGCGTTTTTGAATCTGACACACCTGACTGGGCTGCCAGGGCAGCAACAACCCTTCACTGAAGACGAGAGCAAGCGGATTGACGTTCATCATACTTCATTCATCTCCTGTCCACTGTCCATCAAATGCTAAAAGGGGGTATAGACATTTCCGAATCAAAAATCAGGCACCACATCCAGCACCATTATCCACCCAGATGCTCAAAGGCACACTCCGGCCAACCAATACGCCACGCCATGCCATGATGCAGGTCCAAAGCCCTTCCGCACAAATAAGTCACCGCTACCTCCCATGTTCCGTAATGCCATAGTCTCGTCAAAACAGTCTCGTCTAAAACACCATTCCCTCTACCTGTGCGCCTTCCAACGCTTCCTCCATGACTTCCCAAGCACGCTTCTTTCCTCTGTCTTCCTTTCCTCCATCGCCTGTAAAGTCGTCCCAGTTGATGCCATTGGTGAAACCGGCGTCTTGTGCGTTGTCTGCCTTGCCGAAGCTCAAAAACCTCCAGAACTCTTCGTCGGTCATTTCTCGGCTTGCATTGTTGTCATCCGTACCTTGGGAAGTGTCGCTGCCGTCGGGCGTCAGCTCAGGCACCTCGGGTGTCTTGGGCACTTCGTCGCCATAGTCAAACTCCATGGACTCGAGGTTGCCAGTGACAGAGTCGAAAGCGAATGGATCGAGGTCGTCGATAGCTTGCCCGAAGGTGAAGAGGAAATCCTCTTCGGCTCCCGCCACCGTCGCAGGCTCGACCTTCTTCTCTGCAGCCTTGGAAGCAGGTGCAGCATCGTCTGTGAGACCATACTTCTGCTCGAGATGCTCGCGCATCGTCTTCGACTTCTGCGGCGAGTCGACAACTGGCGCCACGGTCTTGCCCGGTGTGGCTTGCTGAGTCTGCTTCTTGAGCTTGTTCGGAGAAGCAGGACTGGCAGCAGCAGCAGTCGAAGCGGGCGTGGCGACTTCCCTCTTACCCTCGGCCTTGAGAGCTTCCTTCTTCATCGTTGCTTGCCCAAGTGGCTGAGCCTTGCCAGGAACAGGCGTAGAAGCAGACGGCTTCGGCTTTGCAGCAGCCACCGCGGCAGCTTTGGCAGCCTTCTCCTTTTCATTGTCAAGCTTCGCTGCTTCGTCCAGAGTTGACATGAAGAAGTCGAATGGATCACCGGCTGGCTTCTGGTGAGCAGTCTGGAAGTGCTTGGCTAATTGTTCCTGATTCTCGAAGCCCTTGATGCTGAACTCGCAGAAGTTGTCCTGGCACTTGAATTTGCGCTCGGGTTCCTTCGGGCCCTCCGACTTTGGCGCCGTCTGGCGTTTCTGCTCCGGACTGGCCGTCTTGGATTGAATGACCTGTGGCGACTCTGCATTTGTCTGGGTAGGAGTTCCAGCAGCGTTACTCTTCCGCTTCTTGCTCGCAGGTATCTGCAGCTTCTCTGGGGCAAAATTGGGTTTACCGGGTGCATACTGAGGTACTCCAGGTGGTGATCTGGCGTCGAAGCCTTGCGGAGGATGCTCAGTCGTAGGCGCCGACGGTGGCTTCGCAGTCGAGTTCTTGCGATTCTGGTTCTGCGATGCCGTGCGTGCAGCATTGTTATTCTGCGTTGGCTGTCTCTGCATCTCAGCGGCCGCCGGGGCTTGTTGCGGAGATGCTTGGGGCTGCTTCTGTTGTTGTTGCTGCTGCTGTGGCTGCTGTTGCGCCGAACCTTGAGCTGCCTTCTGAGCTTGAAGCTTTTGCTGTTGCATCTCGGCAAATTTCTGTCTCATGGTGTTGAAAAAGCTCTTGGCGGCACCATGCATCCTCATGATGTCTTGCAAAGGAAGCGAAATGTAGCCGTTGACCTGGCCATCCTTCTGCAGCTGTTGGTAGACTTGGTGTCGCATGACGAGCAGTTTACGCACGCCATCCTCACCAAAGCTCATCATTGCCATACCCCACATATTATTCTGGTCGATACGCTGGAACATGCCATAGGTTTCCTTGAGCAGTGCGATAGCTTGTGTGAGCATTTGTGTATTCCCGGCGAAATCGATAGGCATGCCTTTCTGCATTGCCATCTGCAGCTCTTGCATAATGCCCTGCACTTTTACGTATACCTGCTGCAAGTTGACATTGTTGGGTGTCGTCGGACCTGGCGCTCTCTGATTTGGCATAGGGCCCTGCGGCTGTTGCGCATTCATCAGAGCATTGCGCTGCTGCATTTGAAATTCGTAAGCCTTGCGCTGCTCTGGATGCAGACCAGCGATTTGTTGAGGTGTGAGTTGCTGCGTTGGCGGTCGTTGCATGGGACGGTTCTGATTTCCCTGTTGAGGCATGCCCTGCTGCATCTGTTGCTGAGGTGGCTGGCCCATCTGAGGCATTTGCATACCAGACATTTGACCATGTGGCATCTGAGGTTGGCCTGGCATTTGCTGTTGCATTTGAGGTGGCATCTTCATGGGCGGCTGCTGCTGTTGCTGTTGCTGCATGTTGCGCGCCGCATTGGCTTCATTTTGCTGCTGCAGCAAAGCCGGGTTCTTCTGCTGGAGTTGTTTGAGCTTCATTTGCATCAACACCTGTCTGGTCTGCTCGTCAGTGAGACCAGATAAGTTTGGCATCTTCTGGCGCAGCATCTGAATCTCTTGTGGTGTGGGTTGAGGAATCGGTAGATTTGCCATTGTAGGCATTCCAGCGTTGACTTGCGCTTGCATATTCTGCGCTTGAGGAGGTTGAGGCATTTGCGGCTGTGATTGCGCGGTCAAGTTGGTCATCATAGCTTGAGGTGCAGTCGCCGCAGTCGAAGGGGGTTGCTGCTGGCCCTGATTAGGAGCCTGCCCTTGGGGTTGACCTTGCGCCTGGTTCTGCTTTGTTCGCATGACTTCCTCTTCCCTTTGCATCACGACTTGCTGCATCTTTTGTAGCTTCTGGAGGTTGCCGCTGGCCATGGACTGGGGGTTGTTCATGATGATCTGCTTCGCTTGACCCCATGTCGAGATAATTTCGGGAAGCCGCAAGTTTTGGATGATCGAAGGGGGCATCCTTCTCTGGTCATACATGCGCACCCTATTCTGATTCGCCATCATGCGTTGCTGATCCGTCACTGCAGCTGGACCGTTCGGCTGGCCATTCATGTTCGGCTGTGCTTGATGCTGGTTGTTCTGCATGCCTTGCGGTGCCACATTGTTCTGCTGGCCTTGTTGAGCTTGCATGCCACCTTGCTGATTTGGCTGCTGTTGCTGCTGTGGCGCTTGCTGTTGCTGTTGCTGTTGTTGCTGTTTCATGCCGGCTTGTCGTTGATGCCACTGCATGATTATGGGGCGTAAGCGCTCTTCTGGCATCGTCGCCAACTTTTGTTGCAGTTGGATGGGCATATCGGGAGGAATCTGAATATTTTGTCTCTGCTGGTTAAACTGATTGCCGGCCATGTTTGCTTGCTGAGGGGGTCCACTCATATTCTGCTGTTGCTGCTGTTGAGGTTGTGCAGGTGTCTGTTGAGGCGTGTTCTGGTTCTGCTGTTGTCCGGGAGGTACCATTGGACGATTCAGCATTGACATTGCTGGGCTTCTCTGTGGTGGCTGGTTGACATTGAGTCCTTGACCGCGAAGTTGCATCTGCTGTGGTGTCATGTTCTGCGCGGCGTTCCGGATTTGGGCTTGAGCTTGAGCTTGAGCTTGTGCTTGAATCTGGTTGTTCCGTAGTTGCTGCTGTTGCTGCGCCTGACGCTGCTGAAGCAACTGCTGGAACTGCATCGGAGTCATGTTGGGCGGTATTTGCATGCCGGCCATGTTGACTTGTTGATTCCCGCCCATACCGTGATTATTGTTATTGTTGTTCATGCCATTCATGTTGTTGCTTGCCGGTACGACAAGCTCGCCAGCACCCTGCATTTTCATAGCATCTGCTTGTTGACCAATCAGAGCAGAGAAATCAACCTCGCCATTCGATTGTTGACCTGCTTGTTGTTGCATCTGTGGCTGGTTCGGGCGTTGCATGCCCTGCATGTTCGGGTTCTGCTGGCCAGGCTGACCTTGACGGGCTTTATTGTGGACGTGCTTCTTCATGGCCATCTGATAAAAGTGCCGTTGAAGTGGGTCGCCACCTTTGTTCTGTTGAGGACCCATAGAGTTGATGACTTTTTCTCGCATAGCCTTTTGTTGATCCAATGGTACCTGTGCCATCATTTGTCTGGCCATCTCGACAACTGCCATGTGCTCTTCTTGCGAAAGATTGCCAGGTCGGTTGTTGTTCTGTCTTTGCTGTTGTTGTTGTTGTTGTTGTTGTTGCTGCTGCTGCTGTTGCTGCTGCATATTTTGCTGGTTCATATTTGCCATTGGATTCTGCTGGCCCATCATATTCATGGGCGACGCTTGCATAGGCATACCCATCTGACCTCCCATGTTGGGCATCTGGGGCGTGAAGCCATTCGGCATCTCGCCTTGATGTGATCGACTTTGCTGCATGGGAGTTTGAGGAAAGAAGCCAGGTTGCTGTGCTTGATTGTTCATGGCCATCATCTGGGTGTTTGCCTTTTGCGCCCGCACGGTGTTGATCTCACCGATCTTGTTGGCTAACGACGCCTGCCACATTTCCTGGACGGGATTAGCAAGCAGCAAACCGGGCCCAGCAGATCTTGACGTACTTTGTTGTGCGCACTCAAAAGTGTCTGGTTTTCGAATTTCAGGGCTGTGGTTACACATTGCCAGATCTCGGTGTTAAGGTGTCGAAGGCAAGTGACACTGGGAGGAAAAGGATCAGTAAGAGGCGGAGGCGGGGCGCAATAAGAAAGTTGCTCACAGCTCCATGATTTTGGCGGCACGCTCCCGCGGGTCTAGCGTAGCCTGCCATCCTGTAATGTTTGCCGAGTTTTGGGAGACTTGCTCGAGGATTTTGGCGAATATCTGCTCGTTGTTGTTGCCAGGTTGGGGTCTCTGCATATGGTTCATCTGCATCTGGGCCTGTGGCATGACGCCATTCATGTTGAAGGCGTTCGGATCCATGTTCCTATACGGGCAGGACTGGTTGAGCAGCGAGCACTAGCACATGACAAGACTGTCAGAGGTGTGCGATTGGGCGTCAAGTTGCCTGCAGCCGCATGTAGGTGTAGGCTGGGATGGTCTAATTGGTGGACCGCCGACGCTCCTCTTTGATTGCCTGGCGAAAGGGCTGATTCTGGTGCAACTGCACTTTGCAAGGCAGAGCTGGGAGGCTCAAGCCACGATCTGGCGAGCAGCACCACACAGAGGGGCAGTATATTTCAGATCATACACAAGTGGTATTGTTGCGCTTCCCGAACAGCGGTATGGTCTATCCGTCTTTTGCTCTGTCTCTAACGCGCCGCGATCCTGTTCAGCTTGCCGGTCTCGTGCTGCCTCGAATCGGCTGGCGTGAAGCGGGCTTTGTGCGACCTCTCGCGCAGATCCGGGGGGTTGATTGGCGCGGGTAGATTGTAACACGAGAGATGCGTGTGATGTGCTATAGTCGAGTCGGGAGTTGGATTCAGGAGATTGAGACGGCAAGAAGAGCGAACAGGACTAGATTCTAGAGACCAGGCTTAGGTCAGGCGGTGCACGTAAACCTGACTTGGCCTGATTGAATGTATGGTCGCAGGTGTAGAATATGCTGCACTGCCGAGTGTGTTAGAAATTGCGAAGCTGCGATAGTAAATGACAATAGCAGCAGTCCAGCGACAACAGGCAGCGGCAGCGAGCAAGAGTCGTGATTATCGCGAGAAAGACGACGTGTGAGGTTTGCGGGTGGCAGATGTGGGATGATGGACATGTCTTCTCACGCACGACACCGCACCGCCGTAGGCCCAGTAGGGACCCAGTAGGGATCCAGTAGTAGGGATCCAGTAGGGACTAGTCGGTGCAGAGTCAAGAGAGGGTCACAGGCATCGCAATGCAACGGCTCAAACTCTAATTTGCCAGCAGCCTTGGACTCTGCTCCCAATTCGTCGTTGCTTCCTATTTTTAAGTAACCGGTCCTTTCTATGAGGATGAGTCCAGCGTCCTGTCATTTGCCATGGGACGAGATGGATCTGATCTGTTCGGTTCGTGTTATCATCTATCAGACAAAAAGCTGGTCTATCTTGTTGGTGTGGAAAAAAAAGGAAGACCGTTTCTGATGATCAACGTCGTTCCCAAATGGTGGATCCTGTGGCGCCCGCAAAAAGGACCAGGTCAGGGCACGTTCGTCGCGGGCTGCAGCTATCAACCAAGAAGATTCTGATCAGCGTCAACATGTGAGATCGTCGCTCGCCTTGCTCAAACCATTCCCCGACCATCCGCGACTAACACTCATCGCGACGACGACCCGGGCTACAGCTCACATTCTTCAGCTGGCGAGGTCTTCGAATCGATGCAACAAGCTTCTGCCCTAAAGTGCACCAATCGACCGTGCGCCATTATTGTGAAGATTGATAGATTCGAGCCCCTTTGACGACCTCCCCAAGGCCAAACACCGAGAAGGCATTGTTTCACACCCTTCACTCTTTGGGCTGGACTCATATCTCTGATACTCGACAAGACTCGAATCTCGCATGCAGTCTCCCGTTATGGTCAAGTAACGTCATTGGTCATGGACCATTTGCTTCACGTGGCCCTTTTCCATGAAGCAATGCCATTCGATACACCGTGCGCATATCAAAAACCTAGATCGCCAGTGTCTCTCGGCAGCGCTTTGCTAGTCCCCTGTCAAGTGAAAGTGATTTTATTAAAATGGTTCCAATTCTGCGCGATTTCCCCGGATCGACTTTTTGATTCTGGTAGCGTTTGGCGACGAACCATCGGGACGTCTAGCCTTGCATGCAGACATCTCTACCTGATCTTGTACAAGCACGGCTTCAGCACTTTTGCTTCAGCCTCAACATCGATGTCATCGCTCTCGACGAATCGTTTCTTACCTCCTCTGTCCGCAGCCTTCTGGTCCTGTTTCACATTTCTGCCTACTGTCGGAGCCGCAGCCTTGACGAATTCCATCCTCACAAACATCTTGTTGCTGAGATCGATGCTTTGCTCACCCTTCCTCAGCACAAAACCTCTCCGCGCGAGAACCTCCACAAATGCACTAACATCTGTCTCCTCCTTCCTCTCCTCACCATCTACCTCCATCCTCAACTCCTCCTCCTCCCCCTTCTCCCTCTCCTCCACCTCTTTCCGCCCCTCCTTCTTTCCCTGCCCCTGACCCTTCCTCCTCTTCCCCACCGAGTGCTCCACCACCTTATTCTTTCCCCCTCTCCCAAACCTCGACTTGATCTCCGCCACCCACAGCTCCCCCTTCCACCTCAACACCCTCCACGCCTCCTCCACAAACTCCACCCAATTCGTCCCCATCAACGCCAGACAAAACACCGCCACATCCACCTCCCCGTCCCTCAGCGGCAAATTCGCCACATCCGCCTTCGTCACCCACTCATTCGGCGCCGCGAGATCAAAGCTCCTCACCGTCACGCCCAATTTCTTCCCCACCCTTCCCCCCATCACCCTCCTTGCCATCTCCGCATCCCCACACCCCAAATCCGCAATCGTACACTTCTCCCTCGTCCTCGGCAACGCCTCCACTTCCTCCTTCCCACCGTTCACCTCGGACAACTCCCCGCTGCCTTTGCCGAACTTGGCCTGCCGTCGCAGCTTCGCAGGATTGATCTTCGCCCGCGCCTCGATGGTGGCGATGAAGACTTCCACGGGGTTCTGCGGCCAGACGGAGACTTGTTGCCTGAAGCCGGCGTGGTAGTCTGCGAAGACGGACGGGGAGTCGGCGAAGAGAGCCACGGATGAGGAGGAGGGCGTGGTGTAGAGGGTTTCGTTGAGGTGGCGGAAGCGGGCGGAGATGAGTTTGGCGCGCATTTTTTGTTGGAGTGGGGTGAGGGCTGGTGGTGGGGCGGAGGATTGGAGGGTGGTGGCGACGGTCGCGGGCTTGGTCTTTGGGGTTGCGTTCGCGGCGGATTTGGAACTCGTGGTCGCGTTACCATCGAGCTCTACCTCGGATCCCGGCGGTGTTGGCACATCCTGTAGTCGTGACTTTCCCAGCGGCTCGTTGTTGGCGTTAGGATGCTTGTCTTTCGACTTGTGGTCTTTCGATTTCTTCGCTTTTTTCGAAGGCTTATCGCGGGTCTTATTCTGTGTTTGTTCCCCAGATCGCTTGGATGAGTTCTCACTTGCATCACCATTCTGGTTGCCAGATTTTCGCTTCCGCTTGCGAGAAGTTTTGCCTTCTGCGTCAACACCGGAAGGATCTGCCTTCCTGGCATGTGCTTCTGTCTGTCGCTTCGGAGCTGACGCTTGGAGCGACCAGCCTGGTACAGCGAACATCTTGCTCAATTTTTGTGAGAGGGCAGAGCTCGTCGACGTCTGAGTGGGAGTGGGAGGAAATTTTGGAGGATCGTTATGCGCGGGGAAATAGCCGCGCTTAGCGCCACACAGAAGCATGCCTCATCTCAGGTAGTTTAAATGTCAATTTGAAAATACAACAATCGATATCATCTCCAATTCATCCGCGTTGTCCCCTGGCGAGATCTCCACAACGCACAGGAATCTAGGCGATGCCTGTCTCGCTGCCCTTGCTGGGTCCGGGCAACCGCTCATAGAACACAAAGGACGCCGCCAGTAATGATCCAGATATCCCCCCCCGAAATGAATCACCACACAGAACATCGTCATGAAACAAGTAAACTGCATGATTATCCCTTCTATATGTCTCATGCCCGTCTCGGAGATCCAAAAATACCAGCGTGGGTTTCCCAGTGATCATCCAAGGCATCAAGTCCGGAGACTACTCGACAGATCCTTGAGCACATACAACTGATCATATAGATCTGTAACGTCGCAAAAATACCGGAACAGCCGGAACCCTCTCAAGCGCTTGCTCTCCACCCGGCCTCCTGGCGTCGGAGTAGCCACAAATTTCTCCAGCCTGTCCAATGTATCCCGTAGGAAATCCTGCTCATACTCTCCCAAGGATAGCAGTGCTTTCTTCTTCGCCTTTGTCGGATCATGTCCACTTGCAGTCGTCTGGCGAAATTCAGGGTAGTGCATGGAGTTCACATTGTGTTCCGCTGTGTCCCGCGCAAGAGAGCCGTAGTCGTTGTAGATTCGGCACATGGTCGTCAGATGGCGGGCGGCTGCAGCTGCGAGATACTTCTCCTCTGCGGTGCGGAAGACTTCGCCTCCGTCCACTATAGAAGAGGAAATCAGACATAGCATGAAAGACAGTGAGTAGGCGCAAGCTACATGGTCGCCACCGGTCGTACGCACGTATTGGAAGAGGGTCTGGCTGGGGGAGTGCAATTCATCCCAACTCTCCTGAGCAGCGAATAGTCGGTTCTCGTCTGACTGGTCGCAGTGTGCGTGTAGGAAGGCTCGCAGTTCTCGATGAAGTTCGGACTGTGAGGTTGGGTGAGCATTGATGACAGACGGATGTTTCAAGATGTAGCTTATGAAGCGAATCAGCCCAGCAGACATCTCTGGCATAGAGATCGCTGCTTCTTGGGCCGTCGGCGACTGAGCAGCCGTATCATGTTTGGAGATACCATTGCTCAGTCCTGCGCATGCCGTGATGGTCTGTTGCAGGACGTCATCGACGAGTCTTTTGAGGTCGCTGCCACTCTGGTAGTGACCAGCCATTGCATGAGATTCAAAGAATTCGTCGACCTGATAGCCATACATGGACAGGAGCATCATGTCCAGAGTCAGGCTCGGGGAAGTATGGATGCCGATTCTGTTACTGCAAATGACCCAGGTGTATGGTATGATGTCGATGTAGTCATCAGGAGTCAGCATTGTCCCATCGCGAGGGAAGATGGCCTGTTTCTCCTTTCGAAGGAGCGGAAGGAATAGTGCTGACTCAGTGAGGGATGCTGAGATTTGCCACAGGGGAGTCGCTTGCAACAGAGGGAGACGTTTCGAAGTTTCCAGGTAAGTGATGAACTTCTTCATGGGTATAAAGTCTTCTCGCTTCGGTCCGAATGGAGTCCTGTCAGATAGATCTAGAGCCATCTTCCGGGCGGCGAGTATGTAAGCCCTCCCGACCAAGTCTACAGAATATACCGTCTTCGATGTCCAATTCTGTCCCTCCTGAGCTTCGGGACCGTCTAGGTAGCGAATGCCAGCTTGGATCGCCACTCGTAGATCAGACCGCATGTCAAAGAACAGA
The DNA here is from genome assembly GCA_005959805.1 of Elsinoe ampelina. Lineage (NCBI taxonomy): Eukaryota > Fungi > Ascomycota > Dothideomycetes > Myriangiales > Elsinoaceae > Elsinoe > Elsinoe ampelina. Next base: position 1,488,126 of record SMYM01000001.1, read on the forward strand.
TTGAGGCGCCAAGCTCGAGCCAATGTGCATATGGCATGAGCTGTTTGTTCTGTGCATCCGTTCCAGGATCCGTCCTGATTCTGCGCAAGTAGTGTCCGGAGACAAGTCTGAAATAGCACGATGTAGACTCTGTGCTGTTCATCGAAGGTCAGTAGCTGATCCAACTTCTGCTTATCTTGCAATCGAAGCAGTTCCGAGAATGCCTCGACGAGCAGCATCGACGGATACGAGGATGTCATGTGCTACGGACAGAGCGAGTCAGCGTCTTCCTCATGATCTCTCGTATAGCGTCCACCTCACCCATTTATCTTTGACCGGACCGTCTCGATAGAAGAGGAAGTCACACAAGAACTTTGTGGCCTTGTGGATCTGAGCACGATAGGGACACAAATCACTCTCTTGCGCAAGAAGAGAGAGCAGTACATGGCAATTGGATGTGAAACTTGGATCTCGCTCTGATCCAAATGTGGTGAAGTGATCGTCCCTCTCGAAGACTTTAATCATCGGTCTGGGATCAGCTGGGGTGTTGCGGCGCATCGAAGTCAAAGCAAGGAGCCCTTTCGCAGTGTCGTCAACGTCGGCAGTACGAGGTGCTTATTGAAAGTCAGTCTGCAGCAATCCAAGGGAGATCTGATAGTGTACCGAAACCGATCACGCCCTTCCCGGCTTGAAAGGCTTCTTCAAGAGTTCGACCGAGACAGTCAAGAGCGGGACTACCCAAATCTTCATAAGTGAAGCAATCCCGGAGAAGCGTTGCTGTGACCTTTGGCTGTTTTTAGGGCTTGCAAACAAGTCAATGAACAATTTGATACTCACCCAACTGTACTCGAAGTTCGTGATTGGGCATGTACCGGGGATGCCTCCCAGATTCTGCCCAGCGGTTCGATCAAGGATATGAGTCAAGTAGGCTTCTGCTGTCACATCGTACGTAGATGCACCAATCAGGTATGCCGCAGTGGAAGAAGGGGAAGCCATCATGGAGCCATGATAAAGATGGTGGCTAACACGATCGAAATCTATCTTCCCCAGGAATGCTTCCAGAGAATGCAGAGCGGACGACGGCCGACTGCCATACAGGCTTGAGACGTCAAAATTGCGCAGTTTCTCGGCGTTCATTCTTAATAGATCCTCCTCGGCGGTAAATCGAGTGCTGCGGAGCAGAGGATCGACCTGTCGGAGCTGCTCAAGCAAAGACGGAAGGATGAGCTCCACACCAATATGATTCGATTCGACTAGATCATCCCATTGCTGCAGTTGAGATACAAGGCTTTTGCTTGCCCTTTCAATTCGATCCTGCAGGTCCATGCGGGTAACGTCCATGATCTGCAGTGGTCGATCCAAATGGCGGTACAAGGTAAGAAGCGCAGCTGCAGTGTCGAGAATGCCTGCGGTCCTCGATGATTTCGCTACTCCCCATCCCCCATCGCTTGCCTGAGCTCGCAGGATGTATTGAAAGCTCAGTGGGAAAGCCCATGTGTCTTCGCCAGTCTCCAGACGCTTCACAACCATAGCAACCCATGCTGTGTCATATACCTGACAGCTTGCAGTACTGAGTCCATAGAAGGGGTCTGTCTTGTTGCATACTTCCGTAATGAGATCTTTAGCGCTGTCCAGCAACTTCTGAGGGCTTGCCCCTTCAGATATTCCTTCGAGCATTCCGAATGACAATCGGGCAAGCGTAATGTCTGGGATGAGATGTCGCCGAGGATACGGGTATGCTGAGGAATGTGGTGGTAAGCTATAGAGCACTTGTGATAAAGACTTGGATGGGGACGCGTAAAAGCGACAACAACGATGCTGTCCTATAACGTTTGTGACGGGGACACGACCCCTACCTAGAAGCGACCCCTTCCGCAAATGGAAAGCTCGAGAAGCTCCACAATTTGTCCAGTCCACAAATCACATAATTGAGGTCCGCCAAGAGGGGTCGCTTCTGGGTAGGGGTCGTATCCCCGTCACAAACGTTAGCCTGGCGTCCGTCTGCTGTGGCAATGAATATGACTCGCGCAAAAGTACGTATTAAGCACTTCAGGGCAGTAACGTATTGGGCAAGAGCGTGGAGTGAATTGCGATTCAACGGACTTTGCCGACTGGTTCCCATAAATGATGCCCACGGCCCACCTCTGGCACTGGTCCCGGACCAAGCACGTAGTGGGGGGCCGTAAGTAATTAAGTCACCATTTGAAATCGCAGTAGGGCTTTGTACAACTCTGTCCGCTGGACCACAAGCTTGCGATAGCAACGCTCCGTGCGTTAACGTCAGAGAGGTACCTTCGACCACGTTCCCCCTTCGAGCAGCCAGGGCCAAAACTTGGGTCTTCTTGGCGGCTTTTGCCGATAGGTGGTCGAAGGGGGGACGTGATCGAAGGTACCTCTCTGACGTTACAGTGGGTGCGCCCTCGAGTAGGTGTATCAGCTTGTGATCCAATTCAAAGAACAGGAGGATGCCACACCGTATGATTGTTCCTTCACCGCAACCCTGTTGTTTTGACGAATCCAAGAGCTCCGACGAGCTGCAAATGACCATGGACTCACATCAGGTATGTATTACTTGGCCCTACCGTCCTCTCTCGGAGTTACTCATACCACCAACCAGCCCTTTCAGGCCATCGTCGACTCGCCCCTACTGTACATTTCACGCCTACCTTCGAAGCAGTTCCGCGTGCATCTTCTCGAGGCTCTGAACACATGGTACGAGATTCCGCAGAACGACATGTCCAGGATCAGCGACATAATGCAGCTACTGCACAACTGTTCGTTGATGTAAGTATGACTTGTGCCATACTTTCCCCGTGATATTGGACGTAGACTGACGTTGCGAGCCTGGATGACTTCCAGGACCAATCTCCGCTTCGGAGAGGACGACCTGCTGCTCATGCTTTGTTTGGTGAGGCTCAAGCAATAAACTCGTCAAGTTATGGCTTCATCAAAGCCGTGGCACTTGCTCAAGAGTCTCTTGATCTGGAGAGTACCAAAGCTGTTACCAGTGAGCCAAGGACAACAATCTAGTAGTCGTATCCTGACCAAGATCTCGCAGCTGCCATGCTACGCTCCTTCGAGGGACAAGCAGCCGAATTGCACTGGACGTACACAAAGACATGCCCCAGTATTCAGGAGTATCTGGAAATGGTGGAACTCAGTAAGTCTCGTTCAGCTACTGAACAAGGTTCGGCCAGTCTGATGCGCTGGCAGAGACGGGTTCGTTACTGCATCTAGCTCCTCAACTGTTGCGAGCCAGAAGCCGAACCACAATTCCAATAGACGAAAGCTCTATGGCAACCATGATGAGACTGTTGGGCCAGTACTACCAGATCCGAGACGACTACATGAACTTGACGTCAGCCCAGGTGAGCGACGAACCAGAAGCCTGGCAGGACACAGGGCCAGTTGACTGATCTCGCCAGTATGAGAAAGACAAGGGATTCTGTGAGGACCTCGACGAAGGTAAGTATGCCCTACCGCTGATTCATGCTCTGGCGGCCAAGCCACGGAGTGTGTTGCTGTCGAGCGCTTTATCGGCGGGCGGAGCTTCTGGTCACCTTTCGAAGCAACAGAAGATTTGCATTCTGGAAGAGCTGGAAAAAACGCAGAGTTTGGAATGGACAAAGGCGACATTGTGTGAGCTGCAGGAAGCCATTGGCGAAGAGATTGCACGGCTTGAGGGTAGCTTTGGCCGACCAAATGAGTCACTGCGAACCTTGATCAGCAAGGTTGCAATGTAATGAATCAGTCTGTCTTGTTGGCCTTTTGAGGCGGAGAAGGTCACACATCCATTTGCGAATGTAACCATAATCCTGAAGTGCATGTTGATAGTGATACAGGGCATGGTGGACGCGAAGTTGTAAGGCCCGCACCTGCCCCTGCTTCTCTTGGTGTGGTCCACCAATCAGAACCTTTGGAGCTGCCGCCACACGATCAACGGTTCTTTCCGTCGGGACAATCCCAAGTCGGGAATTGCTAACGTATGAGATGGGGGTTTGCACACCGCCCCCCTTTGCACGCCACGTGGCTTCTACACGTTCCGGTGGATTATCGGCGTCGATCGCAAAAATGTGATTGGTGAAGGACCCTAATCATACGTTGTTCGAATGGCCCGATTTTTCTTGTCCAGTGGCCTTGCTTGGCAAGAATTAGCGCTAAGGGCGGCAGCGCCCGCGTATCAGAACTCTAAATGCCTAACTTCCATAATTTCACCAATTCTTCTTCGTTTTTATATATATATTATTTAGTACATGCTTTCTTTTACTAGAGTTAGGCGCGGGCTTGTAGTGCGCGGGCTTGTAGTGCGATAGCTGTAGCTAGCTATGTCTACACGTATCCCGTACCTCGACAAATGGAACAATCGCTTCGATCAAGTCTATCAGACAGCATCTGCTACGCATGCGGGCGCTGCCGCCCTCAGCGCTAAATTCTACCAAGCAAGGCCACCGGATAATCTTTTCAAGGCCACCGAATAGCAATTCCCCCTGACCTTATCAACGACGATTGACGACTGCGGGCAAGCTAAGAGGCGGAGAAGTCTCGGTGAACATCAGATGACCGAGTCAAGGACCGACCTGTGACGTTGCTCCGGCCAGAAATGCAAAGATATGCCGTAAATTGGTATGCGACCTGCATCGATCACCAGCATTACTCGGTACGATCGTCTGTGACAGAGCATTGACACGTCAGCAGTCTGTATCATTCAGCCACTAACTTAATGCACGCGCTGTTCTCCACAGCTCGACATGCATCTGCACAGGAGCCCGGCGGTTCCGCTCGACTGATTGATCTCACCATCGTAGCTGTTTGTCAACCGTCATTTCTCTCTAGAGCTGCGACTGATAAAGCTGGGAGACTTGATCGATTGGTCGGCACACTGCCTCTTTTGACCCGACTGCTCACCGCGACGTCCGTTCTCTCAGCCAGTGATCGAAATGGAGAATCCGATCCCACAAGTACTACCAGCTCATACGTTGATGCCGGTTTCAGCGGTGGATGCCTACCTCTTGACCGTATTGTCGGCTGCTGCGATCTACGTTGCTTGCTCGCTCGTACGAAGTTCGCTTGACTCTCTCAAGCATATACCAATTGTTAACAACAAGAAATGGTATTCGTTGTCTGGTCGGAAGGCAAAGGTAAGCCGACACCCTCAGGCCGTTGTGCAGGGAAGGATCTGACAGCGTAGGCGCGGTTCCTTGCTGAGAGCAGCTTCTTACTCGAGGAGGCGAGGAAGAGATACCCTCAGCAGCCATTTCGTATTCTTTCCAATTGGGGCGTACTTCTGGTCCTGCCATCGTGCTTCGCGGATGAAATCAGGAACGATCGACGCCTGAGCTTCTCCAAAGCAGCATTACAGGTACAGACTCTCAGGGCGATCGGGTTCTATGCAGCTGCTCATTTCTGTCCAGGACAGTCATGGTCATATCCCAGGACTTGAGACGGTTAAGCTCGTTGCTCGCGACGATCAGCTTATTCAGACCGTAGCACGGAAACATCTTACAAAACATCTATGCAAGACACCCCATGAATCTGAGCATTCCAGTGACTAACTTTCTGCATAGCAAAAGTGATCCAACCACTGTCGGAAGAGACCGAGTTTGCACTCGATGTGAACTTTGGGCAGAGCAGAGGTGCGTCCGAGCGATGACCTTGATGCAACTTCTGGTCTGACGCTTGAAACAGAATGGTACACAATCACCTTGAAGCCTGCTATCTTAGACATTATAGCTCGGATATCCTCCCGGATTTATCTCGGCGACGAGCTCTGTCGCAACACGGAATGGCTCGCTGTTACCAAGGTCTACACCTCGGCTTTCTTCGCCGCACCCGTGAAGCTTGGACTGGTTCCGGCGCCGCTTCGACGATTTGCTCACTGGTTCATTCCAGAGTGCAAGATTCTGCGAGAACAAGTCCAGGAAGCAAGACGTATCATCGGACCTATAGTCCGTCGACGGCAAGTTCTGCAAGCCAAGGCACTGTCTGAAGGATGCCCAGCCCCTCAATTCCACGACGCTCTCGGCTGGGCCGCAGAAGAGTCAGCAAAGAATGGCATGGACTACGATCCCGCAGTCACCCAACTAGCCCTCTCCATGTTGGCAATCCACACGACCTATGATCTCTTCCAACAGTGCATCCTCGACTTGGCTCAAAATCCCCACTTCATCGAACCCCTTCGACAGGAAGCCCTAGAGGTCGTCCGGCAATACGGATGGACCAAGCAAGGCCTCTACCACATGAAACTCCTCGACAGCGCTCTTAAAGAAACCCAACGCCTCAAGCCTGGAAGCATGGTGACCATGCGACGATACGTGCTGGAAGACCTGCAGCTCTCCAACGGTCTCCTACTAAAGAAAGGGACCCGGATCAACGTCGATAACCAACGGATGCGTGATCCAGATCTGCATGAAGACCCGCGTAAGTATGATGCGTTCCGCTTCTACAAGATGAGACAGCAGCCTGGCGGGGAGCATACCGCACAATTGGTCTCGACAAGCCAGGATCACCTAGGCTTCGGGCACGGCGAGCACTCTTGCCCAGGCCGCTTTTTCGCGGCGAATGAAATCAAGGTCGCCATGGCGCATATGTTGATCAAGTACGAGTGGAAACCGGCTGAGAGTTCTTCGGCGGGGCCGGACGTGAAGGGGTTGCTGATGAAGTCTGGCGCGGGTGCGCAAATTGACATTAGGAGGAGAGAGGCGGTCGCCATAGAAGGTAGAGGTATCTGAACGACTTCCGTCTTAGTGTTCAGCCTCTCCAGAACCTTCCATAGAGTTATACACGCGTCTTCGAGTTACTCTTCAATCCATGTTTGACCAGTCTACAACTATCAAATGATTCACTCCTGCCCCTCCCGCTTCCTCACGAGCAGCCTCGCTCCCAGATCAGGGTACATATCCGTATCCACAGTACTATTCACCGGCCTCTTCGTACCCGGCGGGAACTTGAAATCGTAATGCATGAGAAGATGGCCCATGACAAGCTTGATCTCGTTGGCCACATAGAAGCGACCTGGACAGGCGTATTTCCCCCAGCCGAACGCCATGTTATGCAGACTGGTTGTTTGGAAATTAGTTCTCGTTGGGGTTTTACCTGATCCGCTGGATGTGGGATCCAGGTATCGAAAGGGGTCGAATGTGTCTGCTGGAAGGGTTCCGGGGACGAGGTCAGGATCGTTGAGGACGGCGTCTGAAGGAGCTGCTATGCGGGTGCCTTTCGGGAGGTGGATGCCATTCGATAGAGTCACTGGATTGTGGAGAATCCGATTAAAGGTGACTATGCTCGTGGTCAGTCTTTGCATCATGAGGTCGATATGGGTACTTACGCAGGAAGACTGGACTGAGTCGCTGCGACTCTCGCAGCAGACTATTCATCATGTGTAGCTTGTCCAGCATGGCTTTACTCCAACTACCTTCGCTTTGCAATGTTTCAGATATCTCCTGTTTGATTGGTTCCAGATATTGAGGATATGCGCAGAGATCGTATAGTGCTTGCGTCATCGTCAGCGCAGTCGTGTGAATTGATGAGAGACTGAGAAGCAGAGTGCGTTGCGCGATATCCTCGATATCTTTCTCCTTGCCCTGAGCGGCTTGGAGCATCAGAGTGAGGATGTCTGGGCAGGGGTCGCCCTTGTTACAGGTTTCATCGCGCGTTTCTAGCTCATGGTCTTTCAGGATCTCGGAGATGACTTGTCTTGCCGCTTGTCTGTTCTGTTGCAGATGTCTGTAGCTTGGTAAGAGCGGCGCTACCCATATTCGCAGCATTCGAGGAACGAATCGAAGCAATGTTCCTGTCACAAAGAGGTTCTCTGTATACTCTGCAGTGGTCTTCAACCAGAGATCATTTCGACAGTGCTTTGGACCGAGGAAGATGCGTGCCGATATCCGCGAAACTATGCGAGATAGCATTTGGATCATGTCAACACTCACCCAGTGCTTGGATCCATCCAAGCACGGATCCAATTCAATTTCCAGAGCGTGGTGCATCTCATCTTCCATGACGGGAACAATGGTCTTCAAGTTTGGGGTAAGCTTCTGTTGTACCACCCTGGTCTGCAGATCGCTTTCCAGAAAGTTGAGACCCCCCAAGAGCTCCCCAGCAAAGTCGTGAATGAAAGGCTCGATGGAGCGTCCAGTGTCGCGCGACAGTCGACGAATCTCTTCGACATACTTGGGCGGAACGATGATTATATCTGCATCCACTTTATGAACCTTGAAGATCGCGTCCTTAAACTATCGTTATGACGGTTGGATCAGTTTCTGATACAGCTTCCAACCTGATAAGCTCACCTTGCTGTATCCTTCATTGATCGTTGACCGACTGTTGCGAATGAAACGCAACCTAGTAAGCCATCGTGGCTCGAAGATTCTGTGACTGCCGGCAAAAGCAGTCGGTGCACTCTCGCGATTAAGCTGGACGACAACATAGCAGATGAGAACTGCAATTGTGGCGAATAGTGAAGCAGACTGCTTGCCATTGAGTTGTCCGCTGGGGTACATAGAAGAAGATACACCTTCTGTATCGTCCATCATGCTGGAGATAATCCGCGCTGGTAGGTGAGTGCAACTGCAAGGCTCTAGGAATTGGTCTCCACGCACGGAGACAGAGATTCTCAGCCCAGAACGAGTCTCCGATGATCGCGATGTGCGCTTGTGCCTGCCAGCCACTGGGTACAGTTAAGGAGCTAACGACGCGACCAGTGACCATCGACTGGTCAGGAGCAATCCATAAGGTAATGGGAGACGAGCGGTGAATGCTACGTTCCTTTCGTCGGTGAATGCTACGTTCCCTTCGTCGGTCAAAATTGCCGCCCATGCATTTGGTTTTCGGGCTTCTTGTCGCTGCTTTAGGGCGATATTGAGGTCGTCGGTTATCCCGAAAATCGGACGAGAAAAAAACTACTGCAAGCAGATAGAGACCCACTGAGTTTTTCGTATGCGTTTGGCCAGCGGTGGGTCGTGCTGTAGCCCTGTACAGTAATGTCAAGAAAAACATTATTCCAGGCACGGAGGGTGGTCTTGCTGTAGCCCTAGAAAGCTTGCTAGCGTGACTCAAGCGAAGCTAGGCATGTGCATGTCTCGCTGGAGTGGGTCCAAATCGCTTTGGCACTGCACGTGATAAGCACGGCAACCAGCTTAACCTACTCGCTATTTGTATCTTCATTAGTTACTCCATTTGCAACATTCTTATACCTGCTTGGACAAATTTGCGGTGTACCTATTGTTCGCCATGGCATCTATTGCACAGCCCTACTCCGACATCAAAGAACATCTTAGAGTGCTTGTGATACTTCTCTCCACAGCTATTGTCCTTCTGCTGGTCTCCTCGCTGAAGGCACGGAAGAAGTCACCCTTGCCACTCGTGAATGGCAACAGCTGGACAGATCCCCTTGGGATCGAGGCCAAGAAGAGGTTCATGACAAGTGCTAGATCCATCATAGCTGGACAGCTCGAGAAAGCACCTGGCAAGCCATTCCGCGTTGTCTCCGATGTTGGAGAGTTGGTGGTGCTTCCACCAGATTTTGCACCTGAAATCCGGAACCACAAAGACTTCAGCTTCACGATGGCTGCATACAAGGTGCGTGAAACTCACGAAGGAATATGGTTTTGGATTCCTGACATAAGCAAAGTGGTTCTATGCTCATTTACCTGGTATGGAAGGGTTCCGAGAAGGGACTGCAGAAAGTCAGATCATGAAGCTTGTTGCCAGGCATCAACTCACGCATCAGCTTACCGTGGTAACTGCACCTGTTGCAGAGGAGTCAGCGAGAGCCTTGAGAGATATCTTCGGCTGCGATGAAGGTAAGCCTTGCCAGTGTTTCCCATCTTGATCATGCCAGTGACGCTCCGAGAATAGGCTGGCGAGAACTCAGCGTGCGGAGTGCCTGTCTCCGGGTCATTGCACGGGTCAGCTCACGTATATTCCTGGGCCAGGAGCTCTGCCGCAATCCAGACTGGCTGCGAGTCACCTCTACCTACTCAGTCCTAGCATTCAAAGCAGTCGTAGCGCTACGGTTCTGGCCGGCTCCTCTTCGGAACGTCGTGCATTGGGTTCTCCCAGCATGCAAGGCTGCTAGAGACTTGGTTCAAGAAGCCCGCGATCTTGTCAATCCTCTCTTACTAGAGCGCAATCAGGAAAGACGGGCTCAAGCGAAAGGCGAAAGCGTTTTGTATCGCAATGATGCCATTGATTGGCTCGAAGAACTTGCGACCGACAAGAATCTGAATTATGATCCAGCGGCCTCGCAGCTCTACCTCTCGACAGCCGCTTTGCACAGCAGCACCGACTTCTTCGCCCAACTGCTATTGGATCTTGCGGAACGTCCAAGTCTTGCCGAGGAGCTACGGCAAGAGGCTGCGAAGGTCGTGAGTACCGAAGGTTGGTCGAAGGGATCTTTGTTCGACTTGAAACTCATGGACTCGGTCATGAAGGAGTCGCAGCGGCTGAAGCCGATCAGTCTGGGTGAGCCTCTTGATCCATGGATTGTCAAGGATGATGACTGACGCGACCATTTCCAGCCTCGATGCGACGGTATACTACGGCAGATGTCAAGATGTCTTCGGGTGATATCATCCCCAAAGGTAGCCTGACCGTCGTATCAGCTTACCGGCATTGGGACGAGAAGACTTACGAGCGTCCCGATGAATTCGATGGGCACAGGTTCCTGAAGATGAGGTCGCAGGCAGGGAAACAACATCAGGCACATCTGGTCAGCGCCACCCAGGACCATTTCGGCTTCGGCTACGGTCTTCATGCTTGTCCAGGCCGGTTCTTTGCAGCAGAGGAGGTCAAGATTGTGCTGGCTCAGATGCTGCTGCAATATGAAATTAGACTGGTGGAAGGCTCGGACAGTCGTCCTGTAACCGCTGGTCTCAACATGTATGCCAATCCGTCTTCGAAGATCAGTGTGCGATATCGTGGCAGCAGCTTTTGAATGGAATCTTCATCCTCGATATGGCAAACATGTATCGATTCGTGATGACTTGGAAGTCTGCAGTGACGTCTGATGAATTGGAATTTCGCCAAGTCGGAGTTTCGCCGACGTGTTCCCATGCGATCTTAACCGAGGTCCATTCGAGAGTCGACGTCAGCAAGGGAGGTTGTGGCAAACTGCTCACCATGGCATCAATTACACAATTCTATTTCGGCATCAAAGAGCCTATCAGAGTACTTGTGATACTTCTCTGCACAACGATCGTCCCTTTGTTGGTCTCATCGCTAACGGCACGAAAGAAGTCCCTGTTGCCACTCGTGAACGGCAATCGCTGGACGGGTCCCCTCGGGATCGACTATTACATTCAACCCGTGTACCTCCCCGCCGTCGAGGCCGGCAAATTCCTACACTTATCCGTCCTCTCCAATTTGATCTTTTGAATCTCACCCAGCGCCACGTTCATGACCGCCAGCCATCGGGTCGCGTACAACGCTCCCGCGGCGCCCCTCTGTTGATCCATCATCTTCAAATCACTCCTCGCAGTCTTGACCACGCGATCCAGTTCAGCCCGGATGAACTTGGGCCACTCGTCGGCCAGGTGGCTGGTATCGCCAGGCACATTGTACCACTGATCGAATTTCCCAAATAGGTCGAGCATGCCGTTGTAAGTGTCGCAGAACGATTCCCACACGGTATCGAGGTTCAAGTAGGTGAAAATCATCCCGACTTGCCGCGCGGCGTAGAGCTGGTCGGGGCCGGCCTGGTAGCTTCTGAATTTCGCCGGGGATATGGAGACGCCGCCGCCGAAGAGATTGCCTTTCATGAGGTTGGGCTTGGACATGAAGACCGTGAGGCGGTCCAAGTGGTCTACGGAGCCTAGTTCGTCTGCTAGTGCGTTCACCAGAGGCTGGTTACCCCATGTGTTGATGGTTTGCGTGAAAATGTTCTGTTCGATCCATGATTCATCACGCCGGCGGGGATCACCGACTGACTTACCAAGAAGCCAGGAGTTGAAGAATCTTGCGAGCGTCTGGCCCTCGAAGACATGCTCCGTCTGATACATCTGGTGATAACCGACGCCTCGAGCGTAGCTGAAACCTCTGTAACCAGTGTGAGGGTAAGGATACATGACGTCCGCAGTCGTAGCTTGAGAGATATCGAACGAAGTGCATAGCGCAGTTGTATTGTGAAAATACTTTTTCACGGCACCGTAACGAGATCCGTCCCAGTCTGCGTCATTTTGGGGGATCATGTAGTAGTTTGGATATCTGTTGCCACGTCAGTGTCGTTCCCGGAGCAGTCGCACCTTCTCGATCTTACTGTGGGTATAGCTCCGTCTCAGTCTGCCAATCGTTGAAGAAGTTGATCGGCTTACGCCCTGTTCCGATGGACCTCGCTCGCTCGAATAGCTCGTGCAATTCTTCAGCCGCCGAGCGTTTTCTGAACGGACTCGAGCCGATAATGCCGAAAATAGCATCCTCGTCCGGGGGAAGCCATGCGCACTCGCAACAATCCCTGACATCGATCGAAAGGCCGCAGGGAGCACAAGGCATGCAGTTGATCTCTGGGGTCAGGCCATTCATACTGTCTCGATCGAGGAGATCGCGCAGGTCCGGCATTCCTTCGTATCCACTAAAGTCTCCTGGTACCGAGTTGTTCTGGCGCTTCTTCTTGGTCCTGCCAGCTTTCGGTAGCTCGTCTGCGGTTCGATCGCTGCCGTCTGCCGGTAGAGTCTCTGCTGATAATCTCACTACTGGGCCGGGCTCGTCTGTTGGCGCTGGTTCCGTCATAGTCTCCTCTGGCAGTACATCTTCTGAACGGCGAGTATTGCTGTTCCAGCACTCATCGCTTGGAAAGCCAAAGGACTGTTGTAAGTATGCTCTGTCATAGTCATCACCCCATCCAACGTAACCAGCATGGACCAGAGCAGCATCATTATGTTGGTAGACTTTTGTATCGAGACAAATACTGTTGTCGTCACCCTGGAAGTTGAAGCTAGGCGCCACGTTCTGTGTCACGGATAGATCGGGAAGCTCGCCATCAACAGCGAACGAGTATGGCCGGCTGAAGAACATGCTTGTCTTGATACCGAGCTTAACAGAGCTGCCGATAGTGACCCGGCCGCTTATCTGGCCGCCAGAGCCGAGAGGGGTGAGCTTGCTGTTCCTTTGAAAAACGAGGTCCTTGGCGCGGACTCCTGATGTCACACCAGGAAAGTGCACATTGATATTGTCGCCCCAATCGCTGTGCGAGTAATTAGTCATCGTTTTTCAACTTGAGAGCACGCTTACGCTTCAATTTTGGCTTCCATATATCCGTTGAACGCCACCGCGGGACCATTCTGACCCTCTGATTTCAGGGTGACACTCTCTTCCTTGTATGGTGTGACGCTGGCCCATCCGTGATACAGACCGTGTCCACCGATGGCTTGTTGACCAGTCGACTTACGAAGAGATGCGCCATTCAGCTTCTTGGATGTGTCCAGTGTACCAATGCCCGAGACCGTGTGGGCAGCTGATGTAGTACCAACAGGGTGTAGAAAGCCTGCGGATTGGTGAACCTTGACCGTAGATGCTGGATCCCATGTGGCTATCATAGAAAAACCGTAAAAGAAGCCGGCATTGAGCTCACCCTGGATGGCAGCAGCTATGCCTTGACCTCTTTGCTTATCATTCACAGTGCACATTTCTTGCTCGAAATAGACCAAGTGCTCCAGTTTTGATGTACCAATATCGCTGAGAGTCCCTGAATCGCCTATACGCAGGTCGTTGAACTTGTTGACCCAGTCCATTTTGTTTCCCGAGTAGAACCGTTTGACGAGGTCATCCAGGTCTCGCTTCTGAACGCCAGGGGAATCGACCACGGCATCCCAGTAACCTTTTACGTTTGAGTAGTCCATTCGGATAGAGAACCGTCCGGCATCTCGTCGGACTAGCGGCATGTTGTAGTCGAAAGAAAAGTCATAGACTGCGGATGTCGGATTGTTCCGAGCAAGCTCGACAGGGATCGACTGATTTTCAGAAGGTATGAGAGATACCGCTCTAGAGAAAGACCCGTTGCCGCATTGATTGGGCATGTGTACGACGGTGCCCTCGACTCCATTTTCCTGCACTTTGAAACAATCATCGATGTCCGCATCTAGGCAGATGACCCTGGCAGTATGGATCCTGTCGAGAGGTGCATCCAATACATCCGCCGGACAGTCTAGGAAGACAACACCGCTATCACCACGTTTCGTCATCGAAGAAACCGCGGTGTCCGAGCCGGCAATCAAGAAGAAGGCAACACCAGTTTCTCCTGGATTCGCATCACCGATAGTTGCTCGTCCGTTGAACCCGACCAGTTCGAATTGAGGAAGTGCATCCGCAGGGGGCAGATACTCGGGAGGGAACAATTTGTCCAAATCGACCGGCAGGAAAGGCTGATCTTTCCTTCCGGGAGCGTCGCAGCAGAACACCTGCTCTCTTCCTATACACAGTGAGCGTTGATCGTTGGACATTGACTCGCATCGATGGGGCTCACCATTGTCGCAAGTTTTCTCTCCAGGGCCTCGGGGATCAAGATCGAGAGTGATTTGACCATTGTCGCATTGTTCGGAACAGACCTTTGCTCCCTTCCATTGGCCTACGTAGGATCCAGTCAGCTCTTTGCCTTGCATCAGGCTATTTGCGACGCACAATTCTTAAAGCTGTCTGGCTTTGGACAGCAGAGTTTGCGAAAGCCAGGAGCGCCCTTGGTGGCGTCGTACATCTCGTTGCGCTTCGGACCAATGGACCCCTCTGCATCGCACCTGGGGTTAGATCTAGGCCCCCCTGTATCGAAGGTCAAGACATTCTGTTTATCACTGGGACAAGACTTGTCGCAGTCTGACCAAGTGCATATGTCCAAGAAGCGCTGCTTGTTACCCGCGGCGCAGCAAAAGGCCTTTCCACCTCTGCAAGATTCGTCAGAAATGAGCAGCAGGCTTCAGATCTCGATCTCATACCTGGCGCAGACGTAGTCATACTCGCCGGTCACAAGATCGCCTTTCCAGCCCCAACTATCACCGAACAGCTTGATGTCACCGGCTTGACACTTGCCACTGCAGTCAGTCTGTACTGCTCCCCCACCGGCGTCCCAGTAGCAGTCATCGGCGTCAAGGCTCGTCCAAGCAGGACAGCATACGTAACGAGCATCTCGAGATTCCTTACATCTGTCCGAATCTGGTCAGCAATCTCCTAAAGGAACGAAAGTCAACACTCTCTACTCACGCTTTCTTGTGGTCACCAAAGAGTGACTTGACTCTGCCAACGGGTGTTTCGCCTTGGTTGCAGAAACCCCCGCAATCCGTCACACGACATTGCGAAGCATCATCAGTGGAATGCCCTACTGTCGGCAGTGATGAGATAGGAAGTGCTAAAGGGTCTTCGACTTCCTGGCCTGTCAAGGCAGACAGAGCACTATGCCTGTCGTCATCCAAATCAATAGCCCAAATCATCAGGCCACTCAGGCCCCGGTCGTTGGCGAAATCTATCTTCTTTTGGAATGTCTCTGCATCGTCATAGGAGATCCAGCTGTTCTGTCCGTATGTCAAATACTTGACTTGAGCGTCCTTGTCGTAGGTCGATTTGGCATTGCGGGAGGCGAGAATATTCATCACTTCTGAAATGATTCGTCAGTCACCTTTCAAAGATCGATTGGTAGTGAAGGCTAAAGTACCAGAGTATGATAGGAATCCCGATGTGCCAGTACACTCTCCAGGCTCACCGCCACCGTCGGAAGATTCAAATTTGCATCCTGGCTTCCAGCACTTCTTGTCTGCGAGTTTGAAAGACCGTCCATAGAAACCTATGCCGAGAACAATGTCTTCGGGAGGGATATTATTACGCCAAAACTGGGGCGATCAGTGCGGGCCGGGGAGACCAGGTTTGGATACTCACAAGATCTAGGGCTAGATCAATTTCTGTTAGATTTGTATGAGCAAGGATCTGATTGCCAATGGGATTGTCTGCGTCCCAGATGCCGTGAAGGTCGTAGGACATCAAATTGATCCAATCCACGTACTGATTCATACCGGACACGTCAAAGTGGCGCAAGTACCAGTATGATGTAGGAGCCGTGTACGTCACGATATAGTCCCTGCCACTTGATCGTATGGCAGCTCGAAGCTCTTTTAGGAGCTGTGTATAGTTGACTCCATCCTCCGGTGTGCCTCCTCGATCCGGCGCACCCGGGTACTCCCAATCGAAATCGACACCGTCGAATCCGTACTGAGCCAAGAAACCGAGCAGATTTGTGATGAATTTGGATCTGTTCGCTTGGGCAGAGACCATGTCACTGAACACTTTCTGCCATTTCCCGGGATCGTTATGTGTCCAGCCTCCAAGAGCAACCTGAATCCGAAGATCTGGATTCTTATTCTTCAGGAAAGAGACCTCTCGAAAGGTCTCTGGCCGGACATCTGGCATGTTGACGATGTCGAAGTCCCCTGGGTTGACGAAACCAAAGGCATAGATCAGGTGGCTGATGTCGTTTACGGGAATCTCGTCGGCTGACATGTGCTCACAAGGCTTGTTCTCGTTCCAAGACTCCCAATAAGCAATGATCTTCTGCTGTACGTTGCCCTTTGGACCAGAAGGTTTGGGCTGCTCGCAATTTGACTGGCAGCCTGCCGCACAGAATCTGAAAGATCATGGTAAGGGAGCCGTGTCCAGACACGATCGACGAGGAAAAGGCTTACTCGGTTGTGGTTCCGCAAAATCCAAATTCACTGCAACAAACGTTCAAGGGGCAAGCCTTCCCCGGTGAGCTAGCGTACTGCCCGCATTCGGCTTTGGCGTCGCAGTTTGACTGGCAGCCTGTTCCGCAATAGGTGGGTGAGTATCTGGAGTGTATGTTAGTGTCTTCATATCGGACGCTATGGTAGAGATGTATGTGGTCGAAGCACTCACCCGCACCATCCACTCTCACCGCAGCAAGCGCCATTGCCGCAAGGCTTGTTAGGTCCACACGTAAAGTCCCCTGAACTTGCAGCCGAAGTCGACTGTCCAGATCCGTCGGCACGAATCACTAGATCTCGAGGTGTCAACAGATGACTCAGAGGCGCGACGCCTATCGAAGTGTTGGCATGTGGGAGAGCTTCATCCACCGCCAGAAGCGCCGATGGCACGATCGGAGGTAATTCAGCGGTCAAAGGTCCGTCAAAATGTAACGCAAATATGGGTGTTGAATAGAGATGTAACAAAAGGAGCTTGAGGCAATGCCAGAACATGGCGAACGGAGGGACAAAGGGTTACGGCTTGGTAATTGACAATGGGGAGATAAGTGGGAGAATGTGGAAGGCATGAGAATGCACAAAATGTATGTCCCAGCAAAAGGGTGGGAGCTGAGCTCCGTTATCACTGGCAGCCAACATGGCCACTTACCGGTCGCATGGATGTGAATGCTGGCTGTTATTGAGAAGGTCCTTT
This sequence comes from Elsinoe ampelina, assembly GCA_005959805.1. NCBI lineage: Eukaryota > Fungi > Ascomycota > Dothideomycetes > Myriangiales > Elsinoaceae > Elsinoe > Elsinoe ampelina. Next base: position 1,505,487 of record SMYM01000001.1, read on the forward strand.
GACCGGAGCTTTTCATCTCGCAGACGGGCGATGAGTGGTCTCCGGGAATGACCTGGATCCACCAGGGCTGGCTGGCATAGTGGCGGAGCGCCTTAGCTGTATCGGGATCCCCTGAATATCGCGCTGGGGTACGCCAGCAGATCCTCCAGTGACCGTCGAGTTGCTAGACAAGGACATGGAATGTATCGACCGAGTCTCCGTCCAGAGGGAAGTTCCACCAGGGTCAGCATGACCGCAGCTAGACCGGAGCTTGAGCAAGGCCGCAATTTTACTTGACCGGAGCAGTGTCGTCTGGTAGGCGCATGCGACTCTCACTCGTCGAAAACGGAGTCTGGTACTCGGGAGCTGAATGATGGAGGGTGTGCAGGTCGAATCCACTCATGCAAGGTACCAGGGGGAGAAGGGAACGAGTTACCTCCGAGGCAAGATCCGAATGAGCCGCAGCTGAACCCTGAATCCATATGATTGGACGCAGGACCGCCGGTCTGCGTGCCGTTCCGGTGAAAGCTTATGAGGATCTACCTCTGGCTTTCAGCTGAACAATTTTACCTTCCTACATCCAGACACCAGCACTGCCATCAGTACGTACCGCTTGCATGTTGGACTCGTCTTTCCCCATCCAGTGTGTGCTCGTTCACATGCACATCGCGCTATTGTTTCGATCAAATGAGCACCCACATTCGACTGTTACGATAGGCGCACGACTTGCACAGGTCAAAGATTAGTTTCCGCGTATCCGCACGGGCACTGAACCAGCGAGATATCCATGGGCTGTCGTGCCTTAAACAGTGAGCTTCCTTCTCGTGACGCAGGTCTGCTATCCCACACCTGTCCACCCCTTCTTTCCAATCCTTTCTACCATGTACACCGTACTCGAGATCTTCACCTGTCTAGCCCTTGTGGTGCACAATGTGTTTGCGCAGGAGCAATACCCCCTGGCATATGGAGATGCCTCTATATTGAAAGGCGCGAGCCAGGAATGCATCACTGCATTCAATGCCAATGTGAGCTGCGCTAACGCGGTCGGCTTACTATTTGGCGACATGACTCCAAACTTGAGTCAAAATACGCTCGACTTCCTTTGCAACGGCGAGTGTCTCAATGCTCTAAAGAGCTACCTGGAAAAGGTCGGAGCCAGCTGCGCATCCGATGTGACTTGGGAGGATGTCGCCGACTCGTCCACCTGGCCGACCACATATCTGGCCGATAAAGCCATGTATGCTCTTGATCTGAATTGTCTACGCAGAAGGTTCGTTATCTGTCAACTTTCGAGATCTTCTCTGACGAAATGCAGTGACGGTGATCAATTTTGCAATCAGTGGTTCCAATCTGGTGCTGCCCAAAGTCCACAACCAGAATGCGACGCGTGCTACCTCGAGACTGTCCGAAAACAGGCAATATCTCCTTTCGAGAACGATCCGACAGATTTGCAGACCATGTATTCATCTTTGAGCGCCGGTTGCTCCTACACGGGCGGTCCAGCGACCCCCACGTCTCCAGAAATCATCTACACCTCGTGAGTATCGCCGGTACTGCATTTAGAATTCCGCTGAAAGCATCAATCCAGGCCGACTGCTACCCCTCGATGTGACTCACGCTATACCATCCAAGCAGGCGATACACCCCTGAGCGTTTCACAGTCTCAGAGCGTCGGCACGCACGATCTGCTCACTGCCAACGGGCTTTCGACAAATTCGACCTTTCCTACTAGTGGTACCCTTTGCATCAGGAATCGGTGCCAGACATACGTCGTCTCATCAGGAGATACTTGTAGAAGTATTGCCACAAGTCAGAAATTAGCTCTTGCAGAGCTATATTCCTGGAATCCGTCCATCAACGGCATCTGCAGTAATCTTGGCGGCATGCTGGGAAAGACTTTGTGCATCACAAACCCTCTAGGAGACTTTGTGGTCGGTAACAACACCGGCGGTGCAATCACAAGTCCTGCTCCGGTCCCGTCTAACATTGCCCCACAAACAAATACCAACTGTGGTCGCTATCACAACGTTTTGGGAGGAGACGATTGTGGCACTATAGGACTGAAGTATGACATTTCACTGAAGGACTTCCGCTTTCTCAACCCTATGGTCTGGGATAATTGCACCAACCTGTGGATAGACACTTCCTACTGTGTCACTCCAGTCGGCCCCATCGAGGCCTATCCGGGATACTCTCAGCCTACAGCAACCTTCTCCATGACACCAGAGATCAGCACGCCTGTTCCATGGACTGATCCCTTCAGCGAGCCAAGTGGGGTCGTCAACATTCCTCTTGCTGACGGGACACGTAACGACTGCTGGGAATACCTTTGGTGGAACACATCTCTGAGCAATCCACCAAGCTGCGAGGAGGCTACAGGATTTTTCGAAATCAGCATGGAGCAATTCTTGACCTGGAACCCGAGCATGGCCATAGCAGACGACAATAGCACGACTCCGACGGCCAAGGACGGCTGCTCCATCGCCCCGAGTTCTTCTTACTGCATGGGAATTGCCAGTCCGACACCGCAAGCCACCACGACCACGGCACCACCGTCCCCTCGTGGTGCGGGCGAGATCGACGGGTGCCAGGCTTGGTTCCAAGCCAGACTGAATTGCGAGTCCCACTTGGCTCTGGCACGCCTGACAATCGATGCTTTGTACAAATACAACCCTTCCGTGGGTCCGGACTGCCGAGGCTTCGTGCTGGGCACATACTACTGCTGGTCCACCGGAGACGAGCAAGACTCGGAACCCCCACCGAGCACAACGGGAGGGTCTCCCACCACCACAACAGGACGCAGTCCGACCACGACAGCCCCGACCGGCGGAGTCGTCACGCCAACACCGACACAAAGCGGCATGGTGAGTGGATGCGACAAGTTCCACAAAGTCGTGTCCGGTGACGGGTGTTGGGCAATCGCCAACGATAACCAAATCTCTCTTGACGACTTCTATGCCTGGAACCCCGCTGTCGGCAGCGATTGTGCGGCGCTGCTATTGGATTTCAACGTCTGCGTCGGCCGGTCGTCCGCTTCGACAGTCGGCCCTCCTTCCTCAACTCGGGGCACCTCTGCGGCACCCAGTCCCACCAGTAATCTAAGTCCGAATGGTCTCTGTGGAGGTACTGGGGGTAAGACGTGCAAGGGGTCAGGTTTCGGGGATTGTTGCTCTGCCAGCGGGTATTGCGGTAGTTGGAGCGATTACTGTGGGAGTGGATGTCAGCGGTCGTTCGGTACTTGTGATGAGAGTGCCAAACTAATCAGCCCGAATGGTCTTTGTGCTGGGACTGATGGGTATACGTGTGCTGGGTCTGTCTTTGGTGGTTGCTGCTCGGCGAGCGGGTATTGTGGGTCGACTGGCGATTATTGTGGTAATGGATGCCAGTCGACGTTTGGGACTTGTGGTTAGACTGGAGTTGGTAGGGGATCATGCCTGGTTTGCGACCTGAAGATCAGCAAATGGAATCTCGATCGCGTACCGTAGATCCCAACTCGATAGCCCGTGCAGTGTCAAGCAACGTGCCCAAGTTGCCAGCATGCAGGACCCTTTGCCCGGGGCTTGACAGTGATAACATGGTGCTGTTGCCCACAGTGGGCTATTCGTGTGTTCTGCCTGCATGAAGGAGCGTATATAGGTTTGCGAAGCCCCTCTTCGTCGCAAAATCTGGACGGCTGCTCGATATGACCTTGACAATCATCAACATTTCAAGGTATCCATGCGGGGCATACTCGACCGCAGAAATGATAAGCTGGGTTTCTGAATTGTATTTGACGACTGGACATGCATTTTTACTGGTCAATCGTGTAAGCTGGGCCGCACAGCCCCGTCGACCGGTCAGTGATGACACTAGAGTCCTGATTCCTGGTGTCGCACGGCTACCCTCGAGGTAATGCAAAAAACGTTCCAAAGTGCCATCACTCCGTGGTCTTCAAGGTCAACCACAGCATGGCTCGTACGCAACGTCGGCAACCACCGCCGCCTCCATCGAGACCTCTGGCAGGATCGCCACCCACGCCGATAAAGCTCCCTGGATGGGGCGCAATCTTAGACACCATCACCGCTGAAGAGCTTGACAGTGATGCCGGCGAGGTGATTCTGCTGCCTCAGGAGTACGAGGAAAGATCGGAAGTGGAGCCTGAGGCGTATTGGCGGAATCAAGACGATGCCAGCAGATGTTGGACAAGCACGTTCATCTACCAGCACATTCAACCGCACCCTAGATTGGCAAGGTGAGCTCAGTGACTGCCTGACACTTTGACCAGGCTGAGTATAGCGCAGGTTCATTCGCCCCGATGAGTGGACTGGACTGCCAGTCCTCGCAAAGCCAGATGGTCCACCGCTCGAAACTTTCATCAAGTCACACAAGTCATCAATGTACGGCATGGTCTCGAACTCAAGTCCTGCAACAGCCACCGTACGCATTCAAGATACGCACAAACCACTCATCTATCAATGGGCATTACAACTAGCAGATGCCCTCGCCCGTGTTCACAGCTACGGAAAAGCCGAAACTCCAAGCATCTGGATTGCCTTTGGAGATGTAGACATGTCAAAATGCTGGCTCACCGCCGGGCTGAACATCCAACTCGTCGGGTTTCTAAACGCCGCATGCCGAATCCCTGGCGAGCCGATGCACTTCGGCTCACGTACGAACGGTTCGGCATTCCATCCCTTGGAGGGAAAGCGAGGCGAGCACGACTCGCCTACTGAACAGACAGATGTGTTCATGTGGGGTTGCTTGGTGCATGAGCTGATGACAGGAGCCTGGCCTGACGACAGCGTACCGTATCCGGAGGTCATCACCACTGGACAGTGGCCACGGCTCGAAAGCGAGTATCTTGGGGAGGTCATAAGCAATTGCTGGACTGGTGAGATTGCGGATGGTGCGAGTCTGGTGGACAGGCTTCGCAGCACCATCTCAGGGCTTGGATGGCAGGTGAATGAGGACATGCTGGTAGGCTTCGATGCAGAGGCTCTAATCGCCCAGTCATGAGTACACCATGGAGCTATTCGTGTTTGCCAGGAGTGCTCTATTGCTGTAGGCATTGACGGAGGATTCTCCATCGCTGGCCTGAGCTACGCCTACATGGAGGTTAGCGCTGTTCTGATCCGGCGTCAGCAAGGCAGGTTTTGGCGAACGTCTGTGCACCAACCTCGACCGGCACTTGGGCCGTTCATCATTTCAACCTTCGTCACTTCAGCTCACTCTTTACGCGTAACTCTAATTTCGCCATCAATTTAAACCAGTCCTATGAGAGTGCCAGGCATACAATTTGATGTGGTATATAAATGATCGTGTCGCCGAAGCCTCTTCCGATATGGTAAGTCATCATCTCTATAACGATGTCGATTACGCTTCTCCGTTTCTCAATTCTTCTTGGGGCAGCCGTAAAGGGTCTGCCATTCAATCCAAGTCCACGGTGTTCCACACTGCGCTGGACTCCATGCAGCAGTGGCTTCATCGACGAAGTGGCAGCCGGACGACCTGCTCCCAACCTCACTTTTGATTGTGCGACTTTGTCAGTACCTCTTGACTACACGGACGATGCATCTCCGCCGCTCGATTTGTCCTTGATACGCCTGAATGCAACACAAGAGCCTGTGATCGGCAATGCTCTCATCAATCCAGGTGGGCCAGGTGGTCCGGGTATCGAGCAATTGGTCTTTGCTGGAAGCTCATACCTTGGGTAAGTCCCTGATGGGACACGAGGGCCAAACAACACCGCTTACACTGAGCAGGCTGAGTGGTCAATACAATTGGATAGGCTTTGACCCACGGTAATTGATGAGCGCTTGGAGCTCGGACGATAGGTACTGACGGTTTGCAGCGGTACTGGTCGCACGATACCATTCGATTGCCAGGCCAACCCCCCTCAGGACTACTTCCCTCAGGCAAAAGAGAGTTTGACCGATAGTGGACTCGTCGAAGATGCATGGAGGACTGCAGAACTATACGCAGCCAAATGCTCGGAGGCACAAGCCGCCACCGGTTCTTTCCTTAGCACCTCCTTCGTTGCCAGAGATATGCTGGAGATCCTCAAGCACCTTCCGGACGAGAAGCTCAACTACGTTGGCACCTCGTATGGCACATTCCTCGGCGAAGTTTTCGCTTCCATGTTTCCGGAACATGTAGGTCGCTTTGTCCTCGACGCTGTGGTCAACCCTACAGACTGGCGTGCAGGTACCAGGGACACGTTCCTTCAAGATACAGATATCGTTTATGAGGGGTTCTATACCGAATGTGCCGCTAGACCGGACAACTGCGCGCTCACAACTCTTGTTCCTGCTCCTGCTGACCCGGTGGCAATCCGTAATATTGTCGAATCATCCTTCTCCCAGTTGCTGGCCGTCGATCAATTCATCTACCGCATAATCAAGAACATCCTTCGGCAAGCGCTCTACGCACCCTCGTCCTGGCCATCTATAGCGAGCACCCTTACGTCTCTGATAGCCCCACCAAACGCCACCACTCCCGGCCTCAACACTACCAGTCCAAACACCACCAGCCCACCACCACCTTACAACGAAGGCGTCGACGCCTTCTGGGGCATATCCTGCCTCGACACGCCCTGGCGCTCCTCCGGACCTTCCGATCTCATCCCCATCGCCGCGCGTCAACAGCCACTCAGCTATTTCGCCAACGTCTTCGCCGACGCCACCATCTGGCGATGCGCGGCCTGGTCCATCGAGCCGGCAGAGTACTACGCAGGCCCTTTCGAGGCCCGCACGGCGACTCCGATTCTCTTCGTGGGAGGCAAGCGAGATCCGATCACGCCTCTGTCAGCCGCTTTCAATGCGAGTAGCGGCTTTGTAGGCAGCAGGGTGTCGACGAATGATGGGTACGGGCACAGCTTGTTTAATGATCCGAGTCGGTGTACATATGATGCTGTGAGGGCGTACTTGGTTGATGGGACGTTGCCGGAAGAAGGAAAGGTGTGTGTGGCTGATAGGAAGCCATTTGATCCGGCGTTTGGGACGGCTGTGGTGGCAACGAGCGTGTAGAAGGAGGAGGAGTGTGGAGGGATGCTGTCGTGTTGGACCCCCGGCGACCCCTGGTACTCAGGGTTCTGCAAGGAGGCGTTTGTCGTGTCGACGGATTGGCAGATTTTCATGGGGTATAGGTTTGGGATATTCAATTATGCGACCGAGGCGCTGGGGGAGGGAGTGTGAAGGTGGTGGAGTTTGAGGGCGTGTAGGTGATTGGAAAGGATACGGTGAGAGGAGGTGGGCGTGGTGAGGGAGAAGCACTTTGTCAGGTGATATGTTGCTATACATCCAGCCCTTCTTATAGTAGTGCCTTGGTGCTTCGCGGCTGTTCTTGAAGTGTGCGGATGACAAAAACTCCACGCCCTTGGCGAGGTACAAAATGGATAACTGGAATCGAAGCAGCGAGCGGGAGAAATGACTCTGGGGGGTGACGCATTGCCTTCCAACATGCGTACGCAAATCCTACCAGAGACTCTGCACAAGCTTCAAGACGGCATCAAAGACTGGTCCCTCCTCAGTCCGCGTCGCAGTCTTGACCACCACCTTGTCCTGATCCTTGCCGACCTTCCACTCGTCGAGCTTGGTCTCCAGGCCAAGATCTCGTACTAATTTCTCCACAGCCTTTCCCACCTCCACTGCATCTTTGACATCGTCACCCGTCCGTTGGACTCCGGCGGCCGGGGTTGCTCGTACGATCTGTGCTGCGACGTCGCCACCCTGTTGAGCCTTCAGCTGGACCACCTTGCCGAGCGTCAGGCAAGATGTGTAGCCGTGAGGAATGCCATATGGACTGCCAAGGGCGTAACCTAGACCATGAGATAATCCGAGGCCACCTTTGACGTTGAGACCAATGAAGCCGAGCGAGGCGTATGCCGCAAGCTGGAGCTGTGTGATCACATCGTGGTCGTTCGGGTCGGCTTTGTACTTGGGTAGATAGGTGAAGAGGTCGGCCGCTGCCGTCAAGGCAATCTTGCGGGTCAGTTCGGTGGCTGTTGGGTGATAGAGAATCTCCAGTGCATGATCCATCGCTCGCATACCAGTCGAGAGGAAGAGATTGACCGGGGTGTAATTTGGGATGAAAGCGGCGTCGTAGATGACTGCGTGTGGAGCACATTCTGGATTCGAGACACCAGTCTTCTGACCGGAGCTATTCGTGAAGCCAGCGTTCGGGGTGCATTCTGCTGCGGACAACGTCGTCGGAATAGCGACATGGTGGAGGAACTTTGTCTTCCCCTGGTTTTCTTTTGAGTTTCGCTCGTTGAGTCTGAAGGAGATTGCTTTGGCACTATCAATCGGAGATCCGCCTCCGATGGAAATCAGCGTGTCTATGCTGCCGTCGCCAAGCACTTTGTCTGTGGCAACATCAAGGTCGGCTACTGGAGCATGTTGCTTGATGTTGCTGAAGGTGCCGGCATGCCGTGATCCAAGAATCTTCTCAATGTCCTTGACCAGAGGAGTCTTATTTGCTAGGGATGCACCAGTGATGATGAATGCTTTTGATTGCTCTGTCGGCAAGCATTCCAGGAGGTGCTTCTCCACTGACTTTGGACCATAGAACAATTGCTGAAGGTGTGTCGGCTTATATAGCCCAGACAAAGGCTTGTTCGTGGCCTCTGTCATTTTCGACTTGTACCGTACCTGATTGACAGTAGCTTGGCCAGACAAAGCTTTATTGTTTGCGGCAGAAGTCTTGGTGCGGTGCAGGAAAGTGTGGTATGTCCTTGTCGCGGAACAGGATCCAGCTGATGCAATTTGTACGGCAGTCCTGGTGCACTTGGTTTTCGCTAGTATGGAAGGGGCTCTTCTTGATGTCGTTGAAAGCATTGAATGGTCGAGAAAGGTGGAGGAGAAAAGACTTCTGACAGTGCCCTCGATGTCCATCAAGAGTGGGGGGGGGTCGAGCAGCAGGTTCTCATCACGTCATCAACCTCGGATCAGAGATGCCGACAGACTTCATTCTTTCTCATCGACCAGCTTTGCATTCATCATCAATCCAAGTGTCTTTCGCAGCGACGGAACAGCGAATCGGGCGCCTCTCGGAGAGCGGTTGTGCAAATTGAATGTGAATGACCTGTAATGCCACTGGAGGGTCCACCGTCCCATGCACCTACCTGAATCGTGAACAAGAATTTCCATGAGAGCTTATGTGTACTACCCATTAACCTTTGAGCAGCACGAAAGGGTGGGAAATTGGATGGACATGTAGGTCAGCAGAGAACAAGGTGCCTGCGATGGGGTCGTTGTAGAGAGGGGTATCCCGACATCACCCCAGGCACCTTTCACGTGATTCCACGTGCCGATCGAGTGTCGCCTAGGACGCGTCTGGCGCGTTCAGCCACATAAATTTGACACTCTTCCCAGAACACTTATTACTCGCATGCCACATTCACAAGACACATTCGGAAGAAGTCCTCGCACATGGCGGCTGAAGCAACCGAGCATGTATCGGACATGGACAAGCTCCAGACGATCCAGGCTCGCGTCACAAACTGTCGAAAGGAGGAAAGGCGTCTCAGCTCGTTGCTGCAGGACAATACAATAGAACTCCGAGATCTGCTCAACGAGAAAGAAGTGTTCAAGACCAAGTCGCCATTAGAGGAACAGCACTAATTCAATCCAGACCTTGCTGGAGCGCATGACGAAAACCTGTCGCAAGGAACGAGATGACATCTACGAAGCTCTCCTCGCTCGTTCACGGACAACACCTACGACGTCGCCCATCCGCGACACAGAAACAGCATTCGAGCAACAGCAGCATCATCAGAAGCGACAGCGCCAGCCGGCGACCCCGCATACATCGCGCGACCGTGGATCCGCAACAGGGACGGAGCTACAAGAAGCTCAGCGCTGTCAGATGAGACGTTCGACGTCCCTTGACAGCATGATCGTTGCGGCACCGGAACCAACACCTGAGCAACAATACGAAACTCCCATCCCCGATGGTCACACTCAAGCACCGCAGGCGATCATGTATGACGAAGGTATCTCTACCTCCATTGAAACATCGGCACCACAGACAGAAAGAGGAGTCAGCATCACGCTGCAAACCGCCCCTGTTTCTCGCAATAGCAGCGTGCCCAGTAATAAGCGCAAGCGGAACTCCTCTCGACCAAATTCGAGCACTCCTCGTAGCAGATGGCCGCCCACTGTCACCACCACGCCTTTGTCCGTCAATGGGGAGGTCCGCCGCTCTCACCGCGTGGCCGGGATCGAAGTTGTGAAAGACTATAACATCAAACCGAACGCCGCCCTAGACTTTGAAGACGCCCGTCTCTATCCGTTCGCATGGAAAACTTACAAACCCTTCAAGACTATCCTCATCGACCGCAACGGTGACGGCCACGATCTACATTGCCCTATCTGCTATGGAAACATGACGAAGAACGACGAGCTCCTCTCCGGCATCGCTAGTATCAAGCGTCACGTCAAACTTGCTCACAAGAACATCTATGAGAGGGAATACAAGACCCAGATCGACGGCGCCAACAACGATCGGCTCGTCGAAATTTTCTGCCGCAAGATCATCCCTGCCGCAGATCTCGAAAAGATCAGGGTCCGCGACGACGAAGATGATGAGGAGGAGAGAATGCGCAAGACCGAGTGGGACTTTGAGACACAAGTGGTTACTTCCGACGATATTGGGGATTACGAGCGCCGGGATAGTGCAGTGGACGAGGGGAACGGCATCGACGAACATGACGGCCATGACGACAGCCAGGCGAAGCGACAGACGCCTTCCACACCGCAGACATTGTCAGGATACTCGCGCAATGGATGGACGACCTTTAACGAAGCAGAAGCCATGGAGCGTGACGAGGACTTTGGGGCCGATGGTGCGGAGGCCGGAGCTGCGAGGGGTCAGAACGAAGAGCTGTAAGATGGTGCTTTGACAGAGAACACAGCATCTGGCGCCATGTCGAAATGCAGCTTCCCATACGAAGCAGCGCATATGAAGCAGCACATACACAGCATATACTACGACCCATACATAAGGTATACTTCTGTCCAAACGTCACTCCAAGAAAACAAAACAACGGGTGCTCGATAATGAAAAACTTTCTTGATTCTAAGCCCCATTGGCTTCTCCTTGGCTTCCACCTCCCGGTTGAATGGGGTATCTAGCTTTTACATGCCTGCTTCCCTCCCCTCCCCTGCCTCCCTTACTTCACTCTCCATCCCATCAAAGCAAACGCCATCCACCGATGCACTTCCGCCCCTCCCCCAAAATGCCACCACGCCAGAAAGTGCCAGTCAGATAATTTCGTTGAGGATCATTCATCATAAAATAAAGTAGCCCTTGTTGAAGGTTCTGTTGAAGAGTGTTTTGTTGCATTCAATCACGCTGCGATGCAGTCGCTAGCGTTTCCCTTGCAGTCGTCTCTGTTGTAGAGACACTGCGGGGTCTAGTTCTTGGCTCGGATGCCCAGGCCGACACCATTGGAGCCGTTCGCGCTCTCCGTGGGAGTGGCTTTGCCGTTTGGGCTGCTGTGCCCGTTCACGAGAGCGCTGTCGCTTCGTTCGTGCTTTTCGCCGTTGGAGTCGGTGGGGAGGACGACGGCGGGTTTGTCGAGGTTGGGGACTTGGAGGCCGTCGAAGAAGGGGAAGATGGTGCGTTCGCGGCGGAAGTCGTTGTGGACTGTGGTCTGTTAGGGGAAGAGGAAGCGGAGGGGAGGAAAGGAGGGGACTTACCGATGTTGACGAGGTACCATTCTTTCATCATGCCGTCGATGAGGTACCTCGCTGGATCATCATTGTCGTAGCATCTTGACCAGTCGTGGCCGAGACGGTAGAATTCGTCCTTCCATGCCATGAAGCTGACGGTCTCGACGATGGTGGGCTGCACGATCTCCTTGCCTGGGAACACACCCCAGGTCAATGCATTCGGTCCCATCTCGGAAGTACTATTCGTCTTGAGATCGCCTTGCTGGTTAACAGCGAAGTAGGTGACGTCCGGGTCGCGCTCGATTCTGGTGATGAGCTCCGAGACAAGCTCTGGGCTGACGAGGACTTCGAGGTATGCCTTCTGGTATACGTATCCATTTCGAGGACCCCAGCCGTAGACAGGGTGAGATGATTTGGCACCATCTACTGGAGGCTGTGAATTGATAGTAAGGATACCGCGACGGTTGAGATCAGCAAGATCCTTTCTCAGTACATCGGCCTCGCCCGTGATGGGACTCTCGCTCCACGGCAACGACTCGACTTTACCTTCGATGTATCGCGCAAAGAGATCACCAATATCTCGAAGCTTCTTGGGCTGACCCCAGAGCTTGCGGTTCTGCTCGTTGGTACCCCTCAGACCGATACCGTAAGCGTCAAGCTCTCCATACGCGGGAGATCGACTGTCTCCCCATCTGCCGTTCGGAAATTCATCCCACTCCTGGGTACGGGCAATGTATGATCGATTTCGATTGCGCCAGAAGATCGGTCGTACATTCTCCTCGCGACGCTTGAGACCAAGTGACTGCCGCCATGGCAGGGGCTTTTCTACCGGTGACTCTGCGCAAGGCATGATTCCAAGTTCTTCAAGAACCATGCGTGAAGCTTGTGCCAGATTCATGGTGTAGAAATGGAGATGGTATATGCCGTTGTCGATCAGCTGCCGGCACAAGTCCGCGATCAAGCCTTTACCCACCTCTCGTACCGCAGCATCGTCATTCTTGACAGGCTCAAGGGCTTTGATCCATGCCTCGGGGATGTGACATTTGCTCCAATTGGCGCGACGCAAAAAAGCGGCATGGGTGTGAATTGGCATGATACCAGGGATGATTGGAACATTGATACCAGCAGCCCTGCATTTTTTGACCCAGTCGATGAAGATGTCGCCGTCGTAGAACATTTGGGTCACTACGAACGTGCCTCCGGCATCAATCTTCTCCTTCAAGTGCTCGACGAGCAATTCCTGGTCGCGGTGGTCGTCACAGCCCTCGGGGTATCCGGCAACGCCAATGTCGAAGTGATCACCGTAGGTCTCTTTGATGTACTTGACCAGGTCCTTAGCATACCTGAATCCACCAGATGCAGCTTCCCACTTCTCTTTCTCTCGAGGCGGGTCGCCTCTTAGTGCGAGAATGTTTGTGCAGCCAGCATTGTAAGCATCTCGGAGTGCTTCGTCAATTTTGGACCTCGGCATGTCGGTGCAGGTCAAATGCATGCATGTCTCCAGGCCGTAGACTGACTGGGCAACTTTGACCATCTCGGTAGTGAGGTGGGAGAGGTGACCGCCGGCACCCCAGGTGACATCGATAAAGGTTGGGCCGAAGTCGTGCATACGGTCCATGCGGTCGTAGAGGTTCTGGACACCCTGAGCGGTCTTGGGAGGGAAGAATTCGAAGGAGAAGGTAGGTCGTTGCTCCTCGGCCGACTGGCGGAGCTTGGGTGAGATGTGCATGTTGAGTGAGTGACGTGAAGGGAGGGTTGGGTAGGTCGGTGATGTGCTAGGACTGTCAGTCAGCTGTTTCTCAGACTCGCTTGACCACGCTTGACCATAGCAGCATACCTTTGACAATCTCGTGAATGTGCTTGCCGGTCAAGGGCGTCTCTGTCCTCGCTTGGGTGACACAAATCGAATCACCTCTCTGAGTGATGGCGGGGCAAAGAAAACCTCTTAACCAAAGTATCGCTTGCGGGCCCAACGATCTGCGAGATATCGCTGCATATGGGTACCGATGGAGTAAAGTCCAGGTGAGCAGGAGTGAGATTGAACAATCAGAAATGATTGAACACCATGGGAAGGTTTGACAGGACGTTTGGCAAAGAGGCAGGTCCACAGTCGACTGTTCGGCGAATCGAGGCCAGCGTCGAGCCAAGGGATTTTCTGCCTCTTTGCTCTTCAAGCAGAAACCCCCACGTTTGCCTGTGGAAAATCGTCAGAGGAATCTCACTTCCGGTCCCTCTTTTCCCGTAGCGGCTCGCGCTAGAATCTCATAGCCGCGCACACGAAGATTCCGATTCGCCACATTCTCTCATTTCCTTCTCAAACTATCCTGATTGGTTCTAGCGCGATTTGCAGCTGCCAGACGTCTGGGGTCCCGAAGTGACTTCTTCCACGCTGCTAAGCTGCTTCACATCCGTGTGCCACCGCACAAAACTCCCCTCGACCTGGTCGGACAATTTACGCAGACCACCCACTCCATTGTGCCGGTCCAGCGCCATGCCTGCCTCGGCACCCGACCGCCGCCGCATCGTGGGCACGTCCCTGAAGATGTACTTTGACCTGCCGGGGACACTCTCATACGTAAAATCAGTCGCCGAGTTGTCCGGCCTGGCGTCCCAGCTAAACGTCGACCTCTTCGTCATTCCCGATTTCGTGTCACTCTTGCCATCGCAGGATCTGCTCAAGGACACAAAGGTCCAGCTTGGCGCACAGGATACCTTCTGGGAGTCGAGAGGGGCGTATACTGGCGAAGTCAGTCCGTTGAATTTGGCTCAAGCAGGGGTCAAGATCGTGGAGATCGGTCATGCTGAGCGCCGGCGGATCTTCCACGAGACGGACGAAGAGGTCGCTAAGAAGGCCGCTGCCATTGTGGCGAATGGCATGACGCCGCTTGTGTGTATCGGCGAGAAAAGCCATGGTCAGGTGGCGAGCCAAGCTGTCGGGATGGCTATCAATGAATGCGGTCCGCAGATTCAAGCTGTGATCAAGTCAGTACCGGATGAAGCAGAAGTCATCTTTGCCTACGAGCCTGTCTGGGCCATAGGCGCAGCAGAACCAGCACCAGGCGACCATGTAGTTGCCGTCACGCAGCAGCTGCGCAAGCTCGTTGAGCACCGGAAAGGACTCACTCGGATTCTGTATGGGGGTAGTGCTGGACGTGGTACTTTTCTGAACCTCAAGGATGGTGTGGACGGACTCTTCCTTGGCAGATTCGCTCATGACGTGAACAACCTCGGGCAGGTCATCAAGGAAATGGCATTATGATTGCACCGCGCTGAAGTCGGATGCTGCACATGTTGACGAGAAACGGCCGAGCACTACTGAAATGGTAGTTGAGATTACGCCTGAGTTCAGGCTGTCCATTTTGTACAGTATTTACAATACAGCCCAGTTCCCTTCCATGTCACTCATGATACTACTCAGTAACACTTTGTTCGTGCCTTGCGCTTGGCAGCGAACCGTCGCCGGAGCGGTGCTTTCCACCACGTCCTGCGGTGGCAGGCTGCAGCAGCGTCTTCTCGGCTTTTTGCATAACGATCTCGTTCCATTGAGTGCTACCAGTCCTGTGAGGACTTTTCAGAGGGTTTCGAATCCAGCGGTCCTCCTGGCGCTTTGGTGTCTTGTCTTCATCACTCGATTGGGCGGACTTCGCATTGTAGAGCGGTCTGACTGGTCCTTGATTGGCCAACGAAAGAAAATTGGCCATCGATAATGCTCTTCGAACGAAGCCTAGCAAATTGTCGCTCCTGGAGCCTTGCCGCAAACTGAAATCGAGGCGCTTGCCTCCCGTCGTGCCGGCTTCTACGTCTTCCATGGTCCAGATGTCGGAGTCGTTGACTATCGGCTCTGGCAGCTCGCGGCTTGGTCCGACTTGTCTTGTCTCGCGCATCTCGAAGCCGGCGAAATAGTAGAGGGCCTCTTGTTCGTCCACTGTCAACTTGACCGTTTCTGTCTTGGGATTGGGCCTTCCGCTGGATTTGTCGGGCTTTCCCTTCCCTTTCCTGGGCTTTTCGGCACTCGAAGGTGTATCTAATGGCCAGAGGCTCGGAACTGACAGCGATAGGAATTTTGGTGCTCGCAAATTTGCCTTGCCTTTCATGCTGTTCGCAATCGCCTCGACATAACCTCTCGAGTGCTCAAGTGCCATAAATTGATCTTTGTCGACAGTAGCCCTGACTGACCGGGAGAACTCGAGATCCACAGGACTTTTCGGCAGACAAGGAACGACGAGATCTTGTCGAAGGACTGCATCGATCGAGGACAGCACAAGCCGTTTATTCCCTGGTATAGCGTAAGAATATTTTTCCATCCCTTGTTCATTCGAAGGCAATCCTAATCCTACTTCTACGTCCGAAGACTTTCGGACATCAAAGCATATTTCGAGATCGGGGTAGGAAGAGCGCCTCGAAGCGAAGTTCTCAGAATGAGGTGACGGTATCAGCTTGACAATCAGTCGATCTTTGACGTTTGTCAAGGGCGCTATCTGGTCAGGCGATAGCTTGTCGAACCATGTTGAAACAGTAGGCAGTCTCGGTATTGTGGAAGAAAAGTATTGCTGGGCCTTCTCTGGCTCCTTTTTGGTCTGACTTTCTTCTAGCTGAGTGCCGAATCTGACACGCCAGAGTGATGGCTGTTGCGGTATCATCCACATTTTGGCGCGCGAGACGGGGTCGATGCGCTGCAACTGTTGCTGAAGTGCATGGTCCGATTGCTCCAGTAATTTGTGTACACGCGCATCTTGGTGTTTGAAATCCGAGACCTGTGCGACAAGTTGTTCTCCAGAGATGCTTTGACCGTTGCCGCTCGACTTGTCAAATTTCTCAGACGCTTCGTCATATCTACGGGCCTTTGTTACTTCACGCCTTAGTGAAAGATGTCGCAAGTGCAAAGGAACATCGGAGGGTTGGCACACAAGCTTTCCGTGCCCATCGTTTGGCTTGTCAATTGTCAGGTTGCAAGGCGTTTGCAAACCAAGCATCATGGTAACCATGCGCAGTGCTTCGTCAAGTGCAGCGCCCTTGAATGCTGCGACCCATATCTAGTGAGGTCAGCATGGTTGACCAAGTAGTGAGCTGCGAATAGCCTTACCATCGATCTCTGCATGCTGTGAGTCACGGAAGCGCCAGTCAGCAGCTCGATCTCTTGCTTTGCTCTTGGGGTAAACTTTGCGATCGTATCCTCGATAGAGGTAGGCAGTACATCCTTTAGCGGCTCCAGGTTGACTCGATGAACTAGACTGCTGCTGAAAGCCGACTGGAAATGCTGTGCGAGTGCTTCGGCTTCTTGACGTGGGCCTCGAACTCGCAAAGCTCCTCGCTTTGAATCGTGCTCCAGCCGAACACGTCTGAAGAAGACGCCCTTCCTCAGTATCCCGAACAAGTCTCTGGCAGCCCTGGTATGTAACATCTTCCATTGTGGCCGGGTCAGCAGAATTTCCAGCTCGCCTAACGTGTCTTGCTCTTCAATGATTTGCAGATTCCAGGCATTTCGGAAAACCTGGTCGACCAAGTCCCATTTCTTGAATGGCAGCTTCTCAGGGGGTTCCTCAAGTTGCGTGGGGAGTGGCTCGTGGACACTAGTAGTCGACTTGAACCACGGGGTGACGGTGATGAAACTCGGGTTGTTGACTTCGTCTTTGGTATGCTTCCGTGATGTGGTCCGCGATCTGTCTAATATTGAAAGCTGCTGTTTATGTTTCTTCAAATACTTCTTGAGCTGCGGTGCAGTATGGGCGCCCGCCAAGGCCTTTTGTTTTGCGTTCCATACTGGTTTAATGAGCTCGCGCTCTTCCGGCCGGTGCTGTTCGATCGCGGCGAAGATTTCGGATTCTCGAGGGTTGGCCCCTTTCACCAGCAGCCTCTCAATGTCCACAGTAGTTTCTGCCGCCTTTGACTCTGCATCGTCATCCTCCTCCACAGTTTCCCTAGAATCGTGCCGGGGTTCTGATGGATCCTCCGCTACGTCTCGCAAGACGATGATGTCCGACTCTTGGTCAAGGGACTTGATCTTCAGGCGTTCGGCATCTGCTCGCTGGCGTCGACCTTTCTTGCCAATTAAGTTTTGATCAGGTCCCAAGTTCCTCCAATAGTACCCATGCGCATCTGCCTTAGCTGCATTTCGTGGTCGTGGAAGCTCAATTTCGGTCGACGCGAAGCGACGATTGGTTTTCGTCGAGAGTGCAAGGAGATCACGCCGTAGACGTTGATGGAACCTGCATCGTGCACAAGTAAATGCGCTTCGAGCGGCAGGTGCACTCATGTACAAATATCCGATGTGGGAGACAGCAGGTCGATCACCAGAAGAGGTGGCTCGAAGCAGAGAAGACGACACTCCCGAGTGACATTTTTCGCAGCTGTCGATCGCAGGTGGATCTCGCGCTACCCCAGATTACTTGGCAACCTTAATTTGTGGAGCGGCTGCAGCCTGTCATCATCCCGAGCCGCTTCCGTCCTGTCCCTCTCTGCCATCTCATCTTTAACTTTAACATCGTTGCATATGAACCCATTGCTATGCAAGTGGGACACGGGCCGTCAACCATGTTGCGATAACAGAATCCTGTGACCAACATGCAGTCTTTCGGTGAGTACTCTTTCTTCCATGTCTAGGAGACGCTCCTCTTTCTTTGAAACCCTGATCGGTGCTGATCTTCCAGTCCCTAAGAACAGGAGGGTATAATCGCATTCCTTCACGTCTTTCGAGCCCAACATCTGACACATCCTGCAGCCGAAGTTTGATCTAGTCTTCCGAGTGCACGATCTCAACAATGTTCCCCTCGTGTCCGGCACATCGCTAATCAAATGGCACTTGCCCTCTTCCACATCCGCGGAACATCGAGGCAAGACGCCCAAGTATACGATCAAAGATCACAAAGTCGTATATGACTATGAGAAGTCAATACAAGTACGACTGGTGATTGGCAAGGATGGGCACTTGCAAGAGTCGATCATAAACTTTGAGGTATTGCAGGAGTACCAGTCATCTGGCCGGAGCGAGCGTATCACCCTTGGAATCATCAAGCTGAATCTGGCCGAGTATGTCGACACTGGACAACATGATCAGACCGAAGGGGGTTCGATCACTCGGCGATACCTCATGCAAGAGAGCAAGATCAATAGTACCTTGAAGATTGAGATATCCATGAAGCATCTCGAAGGAGACAAGAACTATACCGCGTAAGCATTTCTCTGGAAACATCCACGAGTCTCCTACTGATACATTTGAAGCCCACCGCTCCGTACAGCGCCAGTATTTGGCGGCATTGCTGGCATCATCTCTACCGAGGCCGCTGACGCCCCGGAAGAAGGAGTGCACATGCCGTCATTGTCCAGCAAGTCCCGTGAGAATGGCGAGCTACAAGATATGTATCGCCGCACTCTTGCAGCATCGTGGTCAGCTCAGCCGGGGGAACCACGAGCCGATGAGTGTATCGAAGACATCTTCGCTGGTGGCGATGGTTGGGGATCGCGAACACCCAAGAACGACTCTAGCAGAGCAGTCACGCCAACACAGAGCCGAATGAATATACGGGACGATAGTGATGACGAACATGGAGGTCTGAGCCGCGATAGTAGTACCAGCAACCTCTCCAGCGTTTTCGGTAGGCACAGGCACAAGTGGAGTCCGAGCAAGCATCACAGCAGGAAAGCCGCGTCGCCCAGCATCTTCGGCAGCAGGGATCTCAAGGAGAGACATTCGGCAAGCATGCTCAAGCCAGCTGGCGTTAGTGGGCGCACGAGTCTGGAACAGCAGGTGCGGAAGATGGAAAGGGCAGGAGGGGTAAATCTGGGCGCAAAGAAAAGAAGGCACGAGATCGACGAGTTTGACAATCCATACAAAGAAGATCTCAGAAGCTGGAGGATAAGGGGTAATGTGGTATGATGCTATGAAAAACGAGTATCCATCTCACTTCCAGAACGAGTTGGTGTCGATGTTGGAAGCGATGCTGATGATGCCTTTGCTGTCCTTTCCGGCAGTGACGTTTTTGATGGACTGGTTCGTGCATTCTGCCAAACTCCAATGTGGCGCTCGGACAACGGCCGGGGGGATTGCGGTGATCTGGTAGCTCATGACGGTTGGGAAGGGCTGAATCATGACAGCAGTACAAGCCTTTTCAGGCGCCTTCCATTCCGCGTCTCTCATCAAGACATGTACGGCCCTTGACTCACTGCCGAACGTAGCACATGTTTCCCCCCTTCGTCCCTCTGGCACGACATCACTGAACTAGGAACCATCATCACCTGGACGGCTTCCTTTAGACAGGAGTGTATCGCCATCAAGAAATTAGGGTGAACAGCAGGATATCTTCTTTTTGAAGACGACATATGAAGTCGCCCCTTCGCATCAGAATAGGGTATGGAGGCAAGGGAAGATACCATAGAAGGACTTGTTACCATAGAAGGACTTGTTACCATAGAAGGACTTGTTACCATAGAAGGACTTGTTACCATAGAAGGACTTGTTACCATAGAAGGACTTGTATCAGCTTGCTGCTTAGACTTGTTGGGAAGCCGCCGACAACTTTGATACCAATGCTGGACTATGCGTTATCCTTCTGCCCTATTCTGCGCGGCTGTGCCATTCTCCTCTGATGTCGAGGAATAGTGTCCTTTCAGGATTCGCTAACCTGCGCTCTGTCCAACAATTCAACCAGCGTTTCTGTCTCCGCCTTTGCGTCCGAGCCACCCTGCTGTGCTTGAGCGATTGGTGGCGCTTCGAGAATGTTATATCCCTCGAGAGCCGAAAGAGCGACAGCGCTGTGGTCATGTCAGCGGATTCCTGAGCAAGTTCCGGTCATGAGCAAAATAGACCTTGACATCACGTCGCGCTTCATCACTCTGGACAGCTCCCGCAAGTGAGCTTCGTACATATCTCTAGACCAATTCACTTGATCCCTGGTCATGTAAGTGACTCCGCATATCAGGGGGCGGGGAGTGGATACATCTTGTTGACGGCAAACAGACATGCCGTGTGCTCATTGACCTTTTCAAGCTGCGTGGAAGACTCTACAAATTCTGCGGAGCTCTGCGGGCTTGAGGTAGCGTCGAGGACGAATAGTGTCGTGTCGCATGGAGACGAGTCTTCAAATCATGAGCAGTGATGGATTGAGCGGCTAAGACCAATTCTCCTTCTTACCTGTGATCCGCCAAACCATAGATTTGGTTTCAAATCCTGCTTCGACGCCCTGTGCTTCCAAAAAAGGGGGTATCTGTTCGTATCTCTTCGCTCCATGTTTCTCTAATTTACCAAGTAGTGACAGATCCATGCCCAGCTATCTCGTGTCAGTCCGGCTAAAAGTTGACAACCCGTCCTCTGAGCCGCACCTTATACACTAAGCATCCCTGCAGAGTCTTCTTTCCGGAACCAGAAGGCCCAACCAGCAGCAAGTCGTTAATTTGTCGGGTCATTTTGAGCCTGGTGACAAGGAGCAGCACTGAAGAGCTGTAATAAGAAGCAAAGAAAGTGGAGGGAAGCTAAGATGATAAATTGGCGTCGAACGTGGGGCGGACAGATCATTTCACGTGATGAGCGCCGGATCAAATATTCTAGAAGGTAGCAGAGGGTGGTTCATGAAACTTCCTATACGTTTTGCGTTATAACATGATGATCATGTATTTGCCTGGTCTATTGAACACCCATTCCTCGATCAATCATTCTTGCCGACCAGACTCCGCACCTCCGCAAGAATTTCTGTATTTCCATGTGCTTCTGCAACAGTGACCATCGCGGAGACGTCATGCGAACTGAGAGGCCCATGGCTTCGGCTGATAAGCTGTCTCACAATGTCGACGGCGCCGACTTTCACGGCATGGAACAATGCTGTGTGGCCATCGAGATCTCTGGAATGCACATCCACGCCAGTGTGATCCAGGAGCATCTTGACCATGGCTGTTTGGCCCCACAATACAGCAATAGACAAGAGCGTACGGCCACTGTAGTCAGTACAAGCCAGCG
Organism: Elsinoe ampelina; assembly: GCA_005959805.1. Classification (NCBI taxonomy): domain Eukaryota; kingdom Fungi; phylum Ascomycota; class Dothideomycetes; order Myriangiales; family Elsinoaceae; genus Elsinoe; species Elsinoe ampelina. The sequence continues at coordinate 1,527,063 of SMYM01000001.1, forward strand.
TCTCAGCAGACGCATACTGCAGGAGCACTTCCAAACAAGCAGGGAATCCTGGAGGCTCAAATGTCCATGCTAGTGGGGACCAGCCACTTATATCTCGAGAGTTCGCAGTGTCCGGCGCCCGGGCAAGTATGACCCGCAGCATGTCTACATTTCCCAGAGAGGCAGCCAAGGAAGCTGCGTTGCGGCCGCTAGTATTCCGATGGAGGATATCGACAGTCGGGTGACTCGTCAATATCTTAACAACATCTGTTCGACCCTCGACGACAGCGCGTAGCAACGGGGAATTGCCTTCACTGTCAACATTGTTGACGTCGATTTCCACTCGTCTTAGCAACATCTTGACTGTCCTTGTAGGACCAAATGCACAAGCCCATGAGAGTGCGTTCCATCCCGTATTGTCCTTTCGACTGACATCAACTTTAGAACAGCTCAGGAATGGATCAACGGCTCTGTTTGAACGATCCGTGCAAGCAAGGAAGAACGGTGAGACTCCTCGCGGATCGGTAATATTTGCGTCCACTCTTTCGTCCTTGAGCAGGATTGAGATTATCTCAGTGTGGCTTCTAGCGGCTGCAGTGGCAAGGGGAGTGCGTCCATCAGCCCCAGGCCTGTTGGGATCCGCTCTGTCTCCGCAGAGCAGGATGCTGACCGTGTCCCGGTGGCCCCTGTCTACGGCTACGGCTAGGGCAGAGCCGTAACAAGTGGTGCTCTCATTGACTCGCCCATGTGGGGACTCCTCGAGATGCCATGATAAGGCCTGCAGACAAGTTGTGCAGTTGTTCTGGGCACTCCAATAAATAGCGGATGCAATATCGTAGTCACCGAATGCAGCCATCAGAGTAGGTATCATGTGAGAGTGGCCGAAGTATGCTGCCATGGTGAGCTTGTCCGGATCAGGTGGAAACTGGCTTCCATCTATCGCTTGCATTCGCACATAGTGATACCACGACCGAGACTCTTGGGAGTACAGTGTCAAGGCGAGGGCGCTGAGGGCATCGAACTCGGGCTCTGTGCATTTTGAGAAGTGAAGCGTCCAGTACCGAGCGGCATAATCAAAGCAGTCATCGTCCTTCGCATACATATACTGTTCCTCCCGCACGCGGTCGGCTGGTTCCCGGAATAGCATTTCCATGTCGCTGAGATCGAAGTTACCGGAATATTGGTACTTCTCACTGGCGCAAGATCTCCGCGCTGCGTCTGAACAATCACTGTCGGGCGTGATCGAGCTGGTTCGACTGTTCGAGTCTTCCTCCAGCAACAGATACCTCATGGTTGCGGCGGCAATGAGCTGATGTGATCCAGGATACGTGATGAATGGGCGGTCATGGGGGCACAGAAAGGTATGCCAGTTATTCAGGAGATATTCTCTCAACGTAGCGTGTATCAAGCTGATATTCGATCGTCCAGATTTTGGCACTGTGACGAGAGCACCCAGAATCATGACGGCGGATTGCGGCCCGGAAACAGGGTATTCTTGCTGCAAATCTCTGCGCGATATCATTGAATGGTCAACGCTGCAAAGGGCATTGATCTCGAATGCGTTCAGAGGTCTGCCAGAAGTCATCAGGATCTTTAGCATTTTTCTGGCAGTGTCCTGATCCTCGATGGAGATGGCGTCTATCATTCGGGCGTAGAATTCGTTCAAGTCTGCGGGAATAGAGGTGGTGAGCGTCTCCAAATCTTTGATCCGGAATGAACGCTGCGATTGCAATCGCTTGACCGCGAGAGAAGCCCATAGGAACGAGTTGCCGGCTTGTTTGCGAAGCCTGTCGGAGACCGCATCGTGCACTTGAGTGTTCTGCGCAGACTTTGGAATGATCTGCTCGAGGGCCCGCTTCAGGTACGTTGCAATGTCGTCCTCGATATTGTGGGAACGAAGGTCGAAACGGCGGTATGTACAGAGCGACGCAGCTTGGCCCTCCTCGAAAGCAAGAGTATGAATGGGACGGCTACTGAGCAAAATCTGCACCTGTTCAGCCGCAGGGTTATTCAAGAGCCCAATCAACCACTCGAACAGGTACTGCTGAGCTTCGCGGTCGCATTCGTCCAGTCCGTCGATGACCAGCCAAACTTGGCCGGTCCGCTGATGACACAGGAGATCAGTGAGGAGGGCTTGTAAGTGATCCGTATTTTTCAAGAATCCCATTCCGTACGACACGAGGGCTTTCCTCACTCGGGGCATCAAACGGACTCTCTCCATGACAAGCTGACAAATCAAGCCTCTCAATAGGTCCACAATACTCGTGCCTTGTGTGTCCCTAGCGCGACCACTGATGAAATACTGACAGATGAGCCGTGGAGAATCTCGGGCATTCAACTGTTTCACCATGTCGTTCAACAAGACAGACTTCCCTGAACCTGGTTCACCCGTGATATGCAGCATGCGATAGCGGCCGCTTCTCCATGATCCGAAATCGTCGTCTTGGTTAATCCATTCCAGAGTTCCGGCTGCCTTCCGAGATATGCCTGGATCTGACCCGTAGAGATAATCTGGACGCATTGCTTCGTAGCTTAGCTCATCTTCCGGGCCTGGTTCCCAATGATTAGCATGGACAGCCAGCACGTTTAGGTGTCCATACTGAAACCTGCTGGAGACCCTACCGGGCTCATCAAACCCCGAGTGAGCCTGCTCCTGTCATTGGCGATCAGGATTCGTTCAGGGCAATGCAATCATAGGGTACCTTTGGAAGTGATCGCAGTCAGCTGTCGCATCTGATCAGCTGAGACTTCTCGGCCTGGCTGGGTCTCACACCGTCTCACCTGTGCCGGGTATCTGTCTGAGCTGTGAAGGGCGAGACTGGGCTTTATGAGCCATACGACCGGTGCCACTCACAGAGAGCTTACCGTGAACGATCCCGTGATGCCCGGGGAATGGGGATCTGTAGAATTCAATTCATGAACTATGCAAAATCCTCAATGTACACACTTTGTTTCCTATGCATGTTCGCCACACAATCCCTTACTCGTAGCATCTGACTGGTATGCTTCAAGTACCCTTCCGTGGCAGCTTCTATTGTGCCGATTTTGTCGTGCTCATCGAGAGATATACCTTGCAGGCCTTGCTCGACGTTGAAGCGAAAGTATCGGCGTTCATCGTACTGCTTTGCCCACCTCGCGATGAACTTTCTTTCCGTGTTGTCCGTTTCGGTCGCAATCTGCACCATGGTCTCTGTGAGGAATTTCAGAAGGCCATCTCTGAATGCTTGCTTTCCTGGATTGCCGGTGCCTATTGAGATGAAACATTTGACCAATGGTTTGAGCTCGCCAGTCTCCGGGCACCATATGTTTCCTGCTTCGCCTTCAACTTCATCCACAGGATTGTTAGCACCGAAGCCGCCATCCGCAAATGTACGATTGTTTATGACGACGGGCGCGAAGAACGTTGTGGCTGCTGCGGTCGCCAGGCAGGCTTTGCGAATCGTCGTGTGGATAGATGACTCGTGCGGCAGTTTGTAGTCCCGTAACCGAACCATATCTTTCGTTGCTCTGTCTATCGTGCAGACAAAACTGCAAGTGTTATCCTCTGCATAGTCTCAGCCTATCAAAGAACTCTGCTCACGTTCTACAACCACGCTCTTCTCCGTCTTCGAGAAGGGCATCGTCAGATACACCTTGGCTTGTCATGACTTCTTGTATGGCTCGATCTAGTGTGGCAGAGTCGAACATTGGCTTGATGCCACCGAAGAACCCAATCCGGGACTTGTGCAGTGGTTTGGCGAAGACTGAAGCGGCGAGCTTAGTATAGGCGCCAATGCATTCATCGACATCCATTTGCAAACGACCGAGCATGATGGCGATCAGCCTGTATCACATCGAATCAGTCATTGTTCCTCGACTTGTGATGATACGTACCCTCCTGTGCTGGTACCTCCGATCAAATCAAACACCTCGCAGGGTTTCACGGCGGACAAGTTGTGCTGGCGCCGTTGGTGGTTCAGTCTGTCCATGATGCCCTTCAAGATGAACAATGATGATAGGCCGCGCACACCCCCGCCATCCAGCGACAAAAGGCAAAGGCCAGTGCTGTCCAGCGCATCGCTTCTGTCGCAGCTGCTCCCTCCTGAAGACTGGATGTTGGCTTCTGCCATGGTTTGACGTTCTGCACAACAACCGGCGGAACTGTGATTGATACCCAGCGAAAATTTATGATCTTACGGTCCGAAAACAAGAGCGCCTATTGAGCCCTCTGATGGCGCCCTGCAGCCCGTGCTACAATCGGTTCAATCAGCTACGAGGTGTAAGCGCTGGCTTCGACCAATCCGAGCGTGCCATGTGAACTACCATTTATTCTTCAGATGAATGTTCATTCTCCGGCGGCACGGTTCCCCCCACCCAAGTTGAACCCCCACTCGGCCCGCTGTTGAATGAGCGCCATGGACGGACGGCATTGCGATGTAGTCGGCAAACGCCAGGCGACGAATCAGATGAGCGCTGAGATTTGTCCAACCGCGTTCCGACCGCGTAGAAAGAAGTCTCGTTGGGTCTTACCAGAGACTTGAATGATCGTGGATGGGGTGTATCTGGCGCTGGGGCGATGTCGTCCGACAGGATTACACAAGCATGTCCCCAGGATCTGCCGAAAGTGGTCTCGCGCGTTGATTGCACTGGAAGTGCCTTTTTGGTCCTGATTGCCTTAACGCACGCAACGCCGTCGCGCGCCGTCCCGATCGCCCGAAGTGATTACTGTTGTAATGGAAGGCTGGTACAGCTTCTCTGGTACTGAAGAACTGGTACTGATAAGTCAGCGCACGCACAGTAGATAAATCGGTTATTATAACTCTCTGAATAAAACATACGTCTCTCGATCCGATTTGCTAGTTATAACAGGTTATAAGCCCGGCGCTTCTACAAAAGCACTTAAAGCTATAGCAAATTAAGCGTGTCATTATTAAAAGGATTACTAAGCCGCCTACACTAAATTCTAGACTAGCTACATTAAGACAAACACTTGTAGTAGCCCGTATTAACCCTTTAATTAAACGGTTTAAACAGCTTAAATAAGCTAATTACATTAATTAAATTAATAGGCCTTTAGCTAATTACTATTATTATGTCTAGATTAGCAAAAATGCTCGAGACTTAGATTCTTAAGAGAGAGAGCAACTATAATGCTTAGAGATTAACCCTTAAGGTAGCCCTCCTTAAAAAGGATATACTTAGATATATAATTTATAATATTAACTAGATACTAGTAGTTATAAAGCCTAAAGAACTAGCCCTAGATACTAGTAAAGGCACTAAGGCAATCTATAAGGTTAGGAATAAGACCTAGCACAAGAATAATAGAATTACTTATAGTGTTATTATAATAAAGATTTATAAATCTATTAGACCTTACTATAGTACAACTTAGAAGACTTTAAAGGAACTTCTAGACACTATTAAAGCTATATTTAAACCTGTTGTTTTATATAAGCTATATGTAGCTATCTACAACCTTAATAAGGTAATTATAACGAGTTATAACACCTAAAGGTACTATAAAGATTTTATAAAGTACTATTATTAATACACTATTACTATAGAGTAAAGAGCAAGTACTATTAGTACTAAACTAGATAAGTTTAGGCTCTCTCTATACTACATTAAGACTATGTTTATTATAGGAATAGAGACTACTAAATAGTTAAGGAGCTAGAGATCTAGCCTTAACTATAAGAAGAGTCTTAAAGAGATAATAGGCTCTCTTAGAATATAGAAGCCCCTATATAATAGAAGAACTAATCTAAACTCTATTTATAGAGTAGCTAGTTATATTAAGAATTAATATACTTAGTGCACTTATTATATCTACTCTAATATAGATTGCTTTAAGTAGTACTCTAAGAAAGTACTAAAGAGTTAAAGCAAAAGAGATAACAAAGATAGGTTAAATAATAAAGGTATAAAGGCTAAAGGCAAAGGTAACAAGTTAAAGACTAAGAAAGTCAGAGGTTAAGCAGCTATTAAAGAATCTAGAGAACCTACTAAGGTAGGTAAATTAGATAAACGCTCTAACACTAATATTAATATTATTATACTAGTCTATAGAGTAGTAGTAGTATCTACATTATTATCCTTAACCTATAGCAAGAATAGAGTAATCTATAACTCTAGTACATTAAGGCACTTTATTAAAGACAGGTTATAGTTCTTAACAATTAAGGTATATAAAGGTATTCTTAAATTTAAATAAGCTATTAGTATAAAGAAGCTACTTAATATAGAAGTTAGCATAGTTAGGCTTACTCTAACTAATAGCAAAAGTAAGAAGTTAATTATTAAGCTTTATAATTGTATATACTTACTATTATTACTAAACACCCTTATATCTAATCTTTAGAATAAAGAGGAACTTAGTATCTCTATAGTTAGCAAATCCTTAATAAAGGATAGAAAGGAAGTTAGCCTTATTAAACACTTTAAAAGAGTTAAATAGCTTAAGAACTTTAAAGTATATAAGCCTTAGAACTACAAGGAATTACCTATAAGGCTAAAACTATAGAAGCTATAGGCTATAAGAGCAAATCTAGCTATTATAACTACTTAAAAGCTAACATTAGAAAGATAGCACTAGAGGTTAAGCTATGCTAGTAACACTATTCTCTCCCTTACTAAAAGTTAAGCTATTAGATTAGAAGAACTTTAAATATTAGATCTTAGCTACTATAAACTATATGCTATATTAAAGGCATAGAGGGTAGTATTAAGAGAACTAAGAAATACGCTAAAGTGCTTACTAGATAAACTCTATCTAGACCTTGTTAGTCCTATTAAACTATAGTTAAGTAAGGGCTATAGATATCTTCTCTTTATAACATATAGTAAGAGTAAGTATAAGTTTGTTACTATTCTCTTCCTTAAGAGTAATATACTAGCAGTAATTAAACTTATCTATACAAGGAATAAAATAGCCTATAATAAGCTTTTATTTATCTTTATCTCTAATAAAGGAGGTAAATTTAAGAACTATAAACTAGTAATAGCTATTTATCTTAAAGGGTAGAGATAGGACATCTCTATACCTAATACTTAATACTAAAATAGTAAATCTAAGGCTACTAATAAAGTAGTTATTCTTAGAACAAGGTATATCTTTGTTAATTATAGAGCACCCCTTAAACTCTAGTATATAGTTATAGAGTTTGTAATTTACATTAGTAATAGAATTACCTACACTAAAACTAAGAAGATCCCTATATAAGAGCTAAGAAAGGATCTTCTTAATAATAATAGGCTAGTCTTATTAACTTATATTAGATGCTTCGGCTATAGAGCTTATGTCTATAACTAACATATTTCTAAATTATACAAATTCTAAGCTAGAGTACTACTTAGTTAGTATGTTAGTATATAGAATAACTTAACAACTAATTACCTTATCTAGATACCCTATTAGTATTATACTTAGCAAGCCTAGAAGGGAAAGATTATTATATTACCCTATATAATATTTAATAAGAATATAGTCTATAAAGACTAAGTAACATAAGTTATTAAATAGCTATATATTCTATAGGTATAACAACCTAAGGCTTTATAGCTTTAGGGGGAGTAGACATTTAGTAGTAATTATAATTAAGGCTATAGCTATAACTAACTACCCTTTAGTTATAAGAATCTATAAACTACTTAGGCTAAATAACTTTAAGTTAAACAACTAACATCTAACTACCCTTCTATCCCTAGATATAAATAACAATTATCTACCCCTATTAAAGAATAGAAGGAGTAATACTAACATCCTAAACTAGATCCTTAACCTGTTAATAAACAGAGAGAGCAACTTAATATTACTAATTATAAAGGTAAAGACTTTATAATACTACTACCTAAAGTTATTAGTAAACTATATTTAACCTTTAATCCTATAGTTGATATTAATCAACTACTAATATATATATAGAATAAGGATGTTAACTTCCTTATTACACTATTTAACATATAACCTCTAACTAGTAAAAGGAAGAGATCTCTCTTACTATAAGAAACTATTAGAAGGTCCCTTAGAACACATTACTAGATTAATTATAAGAAACTTAACAATGGCAAGATTATTAGATCTATAGCTATTAATTTTAAGCTAGACCTATAAACAGTAAGAGATATACTATCCTCTCCTAAAGGTTATTACTAGTAAGCTATAATAGAGGTAGAGTAGAAGGCTCTAACTAACTCTAAAACCTTTTTAATTATTAAGAAATCTTAGGCACTAAGAGGTGTTAGGCTAATAATAGGCAAATAGGTCTTTAAGACTAAGAGGCTTACTAATAGCAAAGTTAAAAGATATAAGGCTCGTTAGACTATAAGGGGCTTTACTTAAAGAGTAGGTATTAACTTTGTTAGAACCTTTGCACTAACACTAAGAGCTAAAACTAGGAGAGTAATCCTTGTATATACTCTTTATTATAACTAGGTTATTATAATAGTAGATGTAGTTACTATATTCCTTAGACTAGACATTAATATTAAGAACTATATCTCCTACCTAGAAGGCGTACTAATTCCTAGTAAATAGGACAAGCTTATTGTTCTTATAAAGGGCTTATATAGGCTTAAGTAAGCTACTGCCCTCTAGTATAACGCTATAGTTAAGGCACTTCTATTACTTAGTTTTATTAGATCCTATAGTAATGCTTATCTCTTTATTAACAAGTATTATATAGTTCTTATATATGTTAATAACTTTAGGATTATTACTACTAGGTAGAAGCATATAGATAAGCTAGTTAAAGATCTTTATCTTAAGTTTCTAATGAAGATTGTAAACTTAAACCTCTTCCTTAGTATTTAACTTTATAGAACTAAGGACTTAATTAAGATTAAGCAATTACACTACTTAAAGAAGAAGCTTAAAGGTTATAATCTTTACTAAGTAAGAACTGTAAAGTATTCTATTAATTAACTCTATAAACCAACTAATAGCTAAGTTAATACTTAGTACTATAAGACATTTAATAGAATTATTAGTGAATTACAATATCTAGCTAACAACATAAGGCCTAATATTAGCTATACTACTAATCACCTAGCTAGGTTCCTTTAGAATCTAACTATAGCTTATATAGTTATAGCTAAGCAGATCTAGAGGTATATTAATAGGACTATTATAAAGGGCCTTACCTTTAAGAAGACTAATAGACTATTAGTTGACATAATTAAGGCCTACTCTAACTTAGACTTTGCTAGAGATAGATTAACTATAAGATCTATATCTAGTACTATTATTTATATACTTAGTACACTAGTTATTTAGAAGTTAAGGCTATAGAAGATTATTATATTATTAAGTACTAAGGCTAAATACCTTACCTTTACTAAGACCTATAGAGAGATTAATTAGTTAAGAAATCTTATTATTAAACTTAGGCTACTTACTAATATTTACCTTAGCCTAACTATAGTCTTTATTAATAATAAGTTAGCTATTAAACTTATAAGAGATTATACTAATTTAAGGAGATCTAAGTATGTCAATTTAAGGAATTATTACTATAAAGAGTAGTATAAACTTAGAGCAATTAAGCTTAAGTATATTAATATAACTTAGTAATTAGCTAATACACTTATAAAGCCTAAATCTCCTAATAAAATCCTTAATTAATTAGCAAAGGCTAATTACTTAGTGCATATCTACACTATATACTTATTTAGATTTTATATGTATTATTATTTTAAGTATGTTATTTATGCTACTACTACTTATTAAGCTATCTTATTTGTCTAAAGCTTAAAGTAAATTATTTTATTATTAAGAAGAGAGAAAGAAAAAGCTATTATAACTCTATTACTAGCTACTTATACCTAAGCTATATCTACTACTTAGTACTATTATTACCTTTAATAACCTCTACCTATCCCCTACCTCTAATTACTTCTTTATAGAAGGAGAACCCCTTCTCTTATTACTACTAGTAGACCTTATAGAAGTATTAGATCTAGACCTACTATACCTTGTTAGTGCTAGGCCTAGTATAAAGGCATAAATAGGAGGAAGCTAACTAGGGTAGCTAGTAGCTATAATCCTTATAAGCTCTGCTATATAGTTTGTTACTATAGTAGCTAAGTTATAAACCTTAGTAGTAGTTAGGTTAGTAGGATCTATAAAGTTTATAGGGACTACTATAAAGTAGCGAGAGTTAGCATAAGTTATTAAGGTATTAACTACACCTAATAATGCCTCTAGTATATAGGCCCTTAGTAAGAACCTCTAAGGCAAAGTACTACTAAAAGAGATAGACCTTAAGAGCTCTATTAGTAGGTATATTAGGCTATATAGAATAGGCTAGGTAATAACCCTTAAGCTACTCGAGGTCCTTATAGGTTTAGGAGAGCTAATAGGCCTTAGAGTTAGAGTATAGTTAGCTAAGGAATATCTAGTATATTAGTTACTATAAGTATAGCAAGTGTAGGCCTTATTAAGCTAACTAGGTAAAGTAATATACTTACTAAACTTGCTACCCTTGCCCTTGCTCTAATTATTGCTAGGGTTAGATCCCTAACACTTAGTGTAGCAATTAGTGCTATAGTAGACTACTCTACTAGTAGCACTAGAAGCTATTAAAGTAGTAGAGTAGTTAGCAGATCTAGTAAGGTTAACTTGCTTAGTTAGATCCTTAACTAGAATAGGATTAGTAACTACTAGGTATACACTACAGGTACTAAAGGCCTAGACTACTATAGACCTCTAGACAGGATATAAGTTAGTATAGTTGTAATAACTAATTATCCTAAGCCTAAGGAGAGCATTCTAGATTATGTCGGCTAACTATTAAGTTAAAGTCTAAGTTAATTAGGCTATTAATGTTAGCTTATACTATTAATGCTTTATAGCTACTTACTAAGAGTATTAAGACGAGTAATTAGTCTTATAGTAGTATTATAATTAACATTAGAAGTACTAGGTAACCTTAATAGAGGATTTCTCTTCTTACTACTACCTCCGCTACCTAGTAGACTACTTAGAGCACTAGCACTAGTAGTAATGCTACTAATGCCTAGCTATTACTATACTATAGCGCTTATATTATAAGTGTTGTTAATATAGTATAGTAAGAAGGTAAAAGTATTATATAAAAGAAAAGGCTACTACTATAAGTATAATAAAGAAAAGAGAAATTATAAAGAGGCTAGTTAGATACTTATATCTCTTTAATTAAGACTTATAAGCTAGTCTATTTACATAAACAATAGCTGCCTAGCTATTATTAATAGTTACTATTGTTACTAGCAATCATAAGCTAAACTAATAGTAAATTCTTACTAATAATTAGCTAACACTAACAATTACAAGCAATTATAAAGAGATAAAGTAATAAGCTAATTACTTTACTTACATGTAACAGGACAGTTCTCTAGCTTTAGTAATCTATACTAGAGGAGGAGTGTTGTAATAGAAGGCTAGTACAGCTTCTCTAGTACTAAAGAACTGGTACTAATAAGTCAGCGCACGCACAGTAGATAAATCGGTTATTGTAACTCTCTGAATGAAACACACGTCTCTCGATCCGATTTGCTAGTTACAACAATTACAAATACTGTACCCCGCATTCATCATTGCGGTCCAAGTACTGTAACTTAGTGAGAGGCCTAGCACGACAGCACAGCGGTCTCGAACAGTGAAGATTAGGTTGCGAAATGGTGAACAACAACTCCGTTCAGAGCCTACACGCATCTAGCGTAATGGCTGAACAACGCACAATGATTACTAGAACCTTAGCATTGCAATCCATATCTGAAGCGCCAGAAATCGTGACACCTCTACGCCAGATGTCCAACCAGAGCTTGTTTGGGTCCCCCCATCAGCTTTGTGCCTCCGAGGTACGACTGACCACGTTAAGATCTTAGCACAGACTCAGCCCGCGACTCAATGCTGGCGAGAAAAGCATGGTCATGCGTGCCCAATTTTCCAGTCGCCGCCAAGAGCAGCACACCTCCCTCCGATCATCCCTCTTGTACGGTAACGCAAACCCTCGGACTCAATCCCGTCCCAACCATCCTTTCCCCACCTCGTCCCCACCATGTACTGATGCGGAAAGCTCAACCCCAGCCACACCAGCTCGCTCTTCATATACAGTAACGTCGCCCCGATAGCATCAAGAAACACAAGGTCATTCTCTCCAGTCCTCTTCTGGAGATCTGTCAACATAAGCTGACCCTGCAAAGCTAGCTCCCTATTCTCAATCTCCTTCGGATCCAAGTCCCAGTCTCGCGGCCCCTTCCGCGTGCCGGCCCAGCAGTTCAGATCGTAATTTGAGCCCGTAATGTTACCCAATTCAGTACGAGCGGTGAGGATGCCCACGTCCTCGCGGTCTTGAGCGTGACGCAGCATCCGTGTGACCAGTCCGGCGTCGATGCGGTAGATGTCGGCGTCCATCCAGATGATGTGCTCCTCTCCGCGTAAGGTCTGTAGCATGAGGAAGTTGCGGAGCTTGGCCATTTCTGAGCGGCGAGCTGTTTGAGCTTCCTCATCATGGCGGTGCTCGCGCTCGATCTCGTCGCTGGGGAGGTAGCCTGGGTGGCGGAAGATGGTGACGCGGCTGTAGTTGTGGTTGTAGGCACTGTGTTTGTAGAGTTCATATTCGGAGTCGGAGCTGGTGAGGAGGCCGAGAGAGATGGAGGATGGATCGTGTTGGAATTTCATGAGCTGGTGCATATCGTCGATGGTGCGCGGGCGGTCATCATCGTCGAGACTGTCGGCGAAGGAGCTCTCGTCTTTGGTCATGACCAGCCAGAGGAGTTTGGGCTGTGCATTGGCGAGGCCGGTGTCATATCTGAGGGTGTCATTGCGCAGGATGACTTCACTTGTGAGCCGTCCATTGCCGCTTGCTTCTCTGAATAAAGACGTTCAATCATTGGATTGGTGGGCAAACATGCAGACTCCAACCTCCGCCATCTTCACGAAAATTCCTCAATCAAAAGAACACGCATAACAAAGCTCCATCCCGAAAGTGTCCTAGCGGTGTGAGTCACGCTGGCCAGGAAGATGTGCGGCGCAGACGTTACGGCATAGATACCCAGGGGTAGCGTCAGGAGGTGCTGCCTCAGAAATCTTGTACGTAGAACCCAGCATCTAACGAGCAGGCTCGCACGGCGATGGTTCTCTGAGCAACGGCCAGCGGAAAACATCTCAGCTTAAGATTGAGGCGGCGGCCCAAAGGTGTGAAGAGGGAAAAGAGGTTCTTGGTGCACAGCACGATCGGCCTCCTTGCGAGCGTGTGTACGCTAAAACTGACTAACATATTGTTTGAACACGCGTCTTTGAGCAGATACGGCCACAGACAGTTGAAAGCAAGGCATCCCGTCAGATCTGCCATATTTAAGCAACTGATCGCCTGATTAGTAATGCGGTGGGTGACCACGTGTGAATCCCAGGTGCTGTATCTTTTGTTTTTTTGCCCCTTCGTCCTGCGGAACTGCATGTTGAATGGAATATTCGCTCCAAGGAATGGTGTTTTTTTTTTTTTACACAAGACTTGGTGGATGACGAGTTGGCTGCGACCGGAAAGAAATGTCAACTTGATCTCTTCTCTCCTGCCTGCTCCTTATCTCCTTGTTAGCGAGATCTGCTTATACCAACAGTGTTACGTTCATTCGAGTCTCGTCATGCAGCCGGAGTGCCCGTAAAGTCATAGGTGTTTCCCACATCTCCTGATTCCAAACAATGCCTCCCATTTTGTGTGCCTTTATCATCACCATGATCACCGCCACTGACACAACCCTCCAGAGTCAAACGGGACCTTAATATAGTAGAGATCACGCTGCATGGGGTGTTTTGGGCTTCTTTCTGGTAACTTGCTTGGACGCTCGACTCTTGCCGAGCTCCGCCGCGCAGGCCTGAAACCACGACCGGCCAACTACAGCCCTCCCGAAAATGACTGGCTTTACCACAGCCTACGACTGCTAAGCGGCACAGCGCTTTTCGCCATGGCTGGCGCCTTAGGTCACTCACGTGCAGTGATCTCTTGTCGGGTCACAATTGCAGCTCGCAGCTGATTTACGCATAGAGTACGACAATGACATAGTCGTTACGTATTCTTGCATTGCAAGGTCGTTTCCAAGTCTCTTACGAGGACACTCGATTTTCTGCTCGGCATAAGTCGTCTATCAGGTGCGCAGACACTGCTGAAGGGGTCATGAACTTCTGCACTTGAGTACAGGAATTTCGTGACGGTGGAGACTGCAACTAGAGAGCTCTTGTTACGAATGGACATAACGGAGATCGGCACACGTAGTGAGCTGAGTGGATCTGAGATTTGTCGTCATTGAGCGGGCTTCGACGTCGAAGGGTGGCGTACGGTAATGTGATCACGGTCGCCCAGAGCTCGTCTCGTCGGCGACCTCACAGTATGCCTTGAGAGGTTGGGATGAGATCTACAACTTCTTCTGTCAGGCTCACCGATGCAACACCTCACCTGGAAAGGCCGCAGAGCAGAGGCTGGGCACTGCTGACTTCTCGTGAACAGCGGCCAAAGCTCAGCTTCATAAAATCATGGTTCGAAGGTTCGACTTCTGCCCAATTTTTTGGGTCGCCACCTCACAATCGGGAATCCAGGACACATCAGACTCAAGCAATCGATTCACCCACCTTGGGGCTGCGGCGTGTGTTGTTGGGGAGAATGCCATACACAAGGGCAACGTGGTCAAATGAGCATTTGATCGGTTGTGATTACGGATCGTATTAAGCTGAATCATGACGAACAAGATGTAGCTCGGCTCTTCAAACTTCCCATGAATCCGAGCCGGCCTTTGAAGGCGCCGCTCAATGCATCGATTTCCCGGGTAGACATGTTTCTCCTTGCACTTGCCGCATTTTTGAAGCCCTGACTTCCCCTGATGCCTGTCAGAGCACCAAGGATGGCAAAGATAGCACTCTCCGGCTCATTTACCACCTCATAGGTAGTGTAAGCGGCGCTTCCTGTGGCTGTGATAACCTTCAGCACTGTCGCAAGAGCTGTCAGGCCTGCCAGACTCGCTGCGTGACCTGCGACAGGGATGAAAAATAAGAGTGCAGTAATGAAGCCGAGTATCATCTGCTTCCTTTTCTCCTCCTCGATATCCTCCGCGGTTTCCACGACCTGCTCCATCCCCTTGATAGCTTCCTCAACCATGAAGACAGGGATCTCTGCTCCATCGACAACATCTGCGGGGTCGACATTGAGAAGTCCTATTTCGGCAGCGGAGAAGGAAGTATCAAGCCCGCTCTCAATAGTGCGCAACGATTGGAGACCTTTCGAGATACTCTCTTTGGGATCTGGGACTTGTACGCCATTCGCTGGGACGGGATAACCAACGTGGTTGACCATGCACTGTTCATTGCGACCGCAAAAGCCACCTTGGCGGTATCTTTCACCGAGGACGTACCAATTCGCAGGTATGCCTTTCTCGGCAATGGCGGATTCAAATCCGGCTCTGTCTCGTAGCGTCCACCGAATCGTGCCTTGGAGCTCGGACGGGTCGTTGTTGCATACAACCACTTCCCCATACTTGGTGCAGTCGAAGTATCGAGGCGCGTTCTGAGCCAGAAACGTGTCGAGTTGCGTCTGAAGACTTCCGCGAATATAATCTGCGTAAACTTTGAACTTGCTGTCATAACCATTGTTCATAAGCGTGGCATAACGATCCAGGGCTCTTCTCAATGCGATTAAAAGGCCCCCAATAAGATACTGGCTCATGCATCTGCCGGGTATTGTATCCCTTTGCAAATCGAGGACTTCTAAAGTCTCAAAGCGCGATGGACAGGGCGGCGGTGAGGGTGGGATTGTAGGCGCAACTCGACTGCTGCCTTCCGATTGTAGGTCTACAGCCCAGTCTGACACCCCACCAAAATTCAAACCCTGGTATTTCTTGACTCGATTGCTTTTGTTGAGATCGCTCATGTAAGCTACCCATTCAGTGTTGTTATAGACCAGTACCTGAGAGTCAGCGGGACCGAAATAGAGCTGCCGAGCTGATGGATTAGTAGCGTAGATTTCGTCAATTTCGGCCTGAGCAATATAGCCAGCTGTCTGTGTACAGCTACCAGGTAATGCTCCAGATGCAGGTCCAGTAAAGGGGCAGAAATTATCCGTGCAACCTGCCTGTGCCATTTTAAATGATCGCCCGTAGCTAGAGATGCCCACAATGACTTTGTTACTCGGCATACCGGCCTTAGTAATCATGACTAGTGCATTCATTGTCTCAGTCATGTTGATATGCGAACGAAGACAGTTTCCAGTAGGACATCCAGACGATGCCCATTTGTTCCCGTAATCCCATTGGCCATGGAGATCATAGGTCATGTAAATCATGTAGTTGATGACTGGCGCAAGGTCTTTGATAGGATGGAAACCAAGAAGATACCAATACGAAGCTGGCGCGGCAATCGAAACTGATTTCTCGGGAGGTAGGAAAGATCGGACCATTTGAAGGAAGCGTAAGTAATTCGCACCATCATTCTTGCCGCCTGCAGGAATACCCGGAATATCAGGAGCACTGTAGCACGATCAGCTTTGTGAAGAAGCGTTGGATGTGCTATAACACCTACCCAGGGTATTCCCAATCGAAATCAACTCCATCCAGGTTGTGAGCAAGGACAAAGCTAGACACTTGCCGTGCGAATTCCAAGCGGTTAGCATCAGTGACACCCTCCCGAAAGATCGGATATGTATCGACTTCGGTAGAGAATGACCAGCCACCAAACGAAATTATTCTTTTGATACCTGACAATTGTTTGAAATCTTCAAACTGCCATGGATACTGTGAAATATCAACTCGGAAGTCGGGGGTAATATCGGCAAAGGCATAGTGGACATGTGTGTATTTCGTCTTATCGATTTGATTTGGTGTCATCCGTAGACATCCTCGATCGTAATTCCAGGCAGAGAAGTAAGCGACACTTATGAATTCTGAGGGTGGGTTTCCATTGTTTACAATATCCATCCCACAATTCGAGATACACCCATTTTGGCCTGGGAGTGAAGTTCCAGGATTTCCAGAGGCCGCAGTCGACCTTGTACAAAATTCAGAGGTTGTACCACATTGTCCCCATTTGTTGCAGCATGCGTTCAACTTGCAAGGATTTAGCGTTGATAAGTCGAGTCCGAGCGTGGGTAAATTCGGGTTGGTCGTTCCTGGAACTTGTGGACCACATACCGCATTCGATACCGGAGCTGGCATTGGGGGATATCCTTCACTAAGACACATACGTATGCCGAGTAGAAGATTGTCGCAGCCAGTCCAGGCCCAGGTCTTTGTATTGAAACGCAACAGCTCTTCGATCGTGAGGGAGTTAGAGGCTGCTATCTTGGCGCAGTAGTCTCCGGAGACCACTGTGTATGGCGCGCAGTCGCCGTTTTGATTCGGGCGGGGTCTGATGTCTGGTAATGTACCGCTAGAGCAGCACACGGGTTGTCCAACGGCCAGTGTCGCACAAAGATTGTTCTTCGTGTTGTACGACATGAATTGGTTGCCTGAGATGCCGCATGCAGAAGCCAAAGAAGCACAACTGTCCCCGGATACCACACGTATGATACGGCAGTCTGCCCGAGGCAGTAAACGCAGCGGGACTGAGCTGTTCGCATTGTTCGAGTTGCTGCTGGAAGGAGTTTCGAGATCTGGCGATGAGGTCGCGATAGTCTCCATTAACCAAGCTTTCTTGGTCTTGTCCAATCCTGGGACACACTGAGCGTCACTCCAACTTCTTACAGCTCGCTGTATGTCAGGGAGTCCACTGGCCGACGAAACAACCATGCCAAAGTTGAGCCTTCCAGTGCTTCCACAGCTCTGTATCATAGCCTGCTGATAGGATTTGTCCTTCAGCTCCTTGATAAGAGGTTTAATGACCTTCGCGGCGACCATTTTATGATCAAGCCCAAGCCCAATTTGCATGCCAGCCACAATCCCGTTGGCATGGCTGAACATGATAGACTTGTTGCAACTACCTGCGTCAGAGGCCCAATCAGAAAGCCTACTGACAGCTGGCAGGATGTCCATGCTGTCGTTTGTGCTTGCTAACGCGTTGGACCAGGACAGGTCGAATGCGATTTCGCGAGGGACAGGAAAGCTACAGGTCGCCCCAAGCTCAGCCTGACTTGTGGTGGCGACGGCATCTTCTGCATTGCAAGTGTAGAGCTTGACATCCGTGTCTGGGTCGTCGAGGGGATTGTAGAGAGCGAAGTCCAGTAGCATGGTCCCGTTGCAGTATTGGAGCTCCTCCAGAGTACTATATGAAGTCCAGTTGATGGAATCGGCGCCCGTAATCTGACAAGACGCTGGGCAAGGTGAAAGTGCTGAGAGGAAGTCATTCTGTGCAGAAGCCGTACCCAGAGCGAGAAGGATGAGTACGGATCGCATCATCGTTCGACTTGGGCTGTGAATGAATGATCTAGACAGACGAGGGTTTCATGTTTTGAAGAAGGCGTGACTTTCGCTTTTACGGTAATACAATTTGATGTGTACTCATATGATGAGTGATAGCCTAGCCGCGCCATGGAATGCCCTACACCACCGGACCTCGTCACTTTCGATCTACACTCCTCGAAGTAGACTGCCATGACCATGTGAAAATTGCACTCTTTCAAAAGAACCCAGATAGAGAAGCTGAGACAATCTATTGCCGACCTATATGGATGCCCAGAGTCGACTATCGTTTTCGAACTTAATAGCAACGCCCGCGCCGTAAGCATGCATACAAGAAGAACGACGCTAGCAATAGAATGTCTGCGATTTTGAGGAGCAGGGAGTGCCCCGGGTGTCGAGAATATGACTGGGAGGTGCAGAAAAACCTAGCTGAACACTAGTATATATTTTGAGTGGCTATACCGGTTGGTGGCGACCAGTCATGTGCCGGAGAAACATTTCGCCAAGGCGGAGAAGTTCGGTGCAGACTCAGACTTGCGGCGTGGATAATAACACATACATCTCCTTTCGTCCACACGCATCTCCGTATGCAGACAAGGGTGGGGTCGCGCTGAAATTAACATGCTCAGTGATACATTCATGCGAAGACAATATGACCGGTGCTATAACAGCATGCACAGCTCGCAAAAGGTGGGCATGTCATCTTTGGCATTTCATCTCTTATCATCAAGATGAAGCATTTGCTTGCAGTTGCGCTGTTGTCGCTCCCTTATGTTTCTGCATTTGGTCTGTACGGCGGCTACGAGAGAGTCTATTTCTATTATGTCTACCAGGCCATGAGAGCTCATTATGGGAATTTCAGATCAGAAGTTGGTGCAGGATGCTGGCACAGTAACACCGGCAAACAAGCAGGCTGCAATTTTCGGCAATGGTGCAACTGGGTCGACGACGGCGAGACAAGTGCACCGATTCATCTATCTGGGAATCCTTACAATTCGATCACAAACGAGTACGAACCAGATATCCACAAAGCCGCAAGCGATGCAGATCGTGCGGGAAAGACTGGTGGTTACACCGCTTATCGTATCTTTTCAGAATACAATCCTCCGAAGTCGGGATGGCCTCCACTTACTGCTGACCTCTGCAAGCTTGTATGGCTCCTTCTCGTCACCGATTTTGCTAGGCTGATAGCATTATAGGTGGCAGATCAACTCAAGCGGCTGGACCTGAATCAGTCGAGAGATCGAGCCAAGGTTGAAGCACTGAGGTCAAAAGCATTCGAGGCGCTGGATGCTGCAGCGAAATTACGGAAAAATTACACGAACAATCACGTGGGAAAGAAATTAACCCTCATGGGAGTGCCCGACAATTTCAAGGTCAGCACCTCGATAGGTTATTTTGGCGAGGGATCAAAAAAAGAAGAGTTTTTTTGACTTCGACGGGCCAGCAACAAGGATGAAGTTGCGGGACGCTGGCCAGATGGACTTGGATCGGAAGGTCAGCGATCTTTTTGATCTGATGAAGGAGAATTGGAGAGAAAAGTTGAAAAATCCTACAGGTTATAAGCTGAAGGAAGTATTCGAAGGCGACGACTTCATGAAGGACTGGGTAGGTCATCGAAAAATCCACACCGACCTGGGGTTTTCACGTGACATCCTCGCGGTGTTAACTTGTGTAGGGGAGGAAAAAGGATTAATTACTGCCTGATCCACCAAACTGAGGTGGATTGTAACTACATAAATACTTAACCTGGTGTACTGAAAGATAGCTAAATTAAAAGAACTCCTTAATAGCAACAGATTAAGACAATAACTATCTAATTTAATTATAAATTAGTAGAGTAGTAGATAAGTGTTTAGTTCCACCAGGGGATAAACTAAATTAGGGTCCTTCTTAGCGCTTTAGCTTATACCTCGGTTAATATACCCCTTTACTGAATAGCTATAAGGCTATTATAGCTAGTTAGTAGACTACTAACTCGAGGGATAGCTATTATAAAAAGGCCTTATACCTTCTAGGTAGCAATAACTTAGTTAAGCTATTAGCTAAGGTGTCTGCCGATAGTGTCTATGTTACTAAGATAGAGCTAGATAGATCTCTAGCTAGGTTAATCTCTTGTCTTAGCTAGTAATAATAGATATTAACATAATAAAGACATATATTAAGCTTCTTAATTAGACTAGTAATAAGGCTAATTATTTGCTAATTGTTACACTAAATACTAACATGTTTAAGGGGATAAATAGAGGCTATTAGCCTCCTCTACTATATAGCTTACTTAGTAGTCTCTATAAGAGTAAGTAGCTTAGCCTCTATAGTTAATATTATAACTATTAGTTACTTTATAGCCTTCTAGTTAATTAATCCTTAAAACATCTTAAAGAGATAGCCTTAAAGGCTCTTCCTTATTAGGTAGCTACTAAAGCTAGTATCTAAGGAAGCTTAAAAGATTAGTAGTAGCATTAAGCTATTAAAGGTAAGAGCTAAATCCTTAGTTTTATAGAGATATTAGATTACTCTATTTGCTATCCTCTAGTAAGTTAGTAATAGATTTATTAGATGCTCTAATAATCTAGAAGTAGTAAAGGCTATATTAGGCCTTATAATAGCTACTACAAAGTTAATAGATTTTACCTTTTACTAATATAGGTAGATCTCTTATAGTAATACTTAGCCTTTATAAGGTTAGAGCATCTTAATTAGTAGTAGTATTAACACTAGCCTTGTTAGTTCTATAATAAACTTACTATATATCTATTATATATACTAGGCTTAGCTAAGCTAGAGTCTCTTTATTAGTCTATCCCTTGTAACTTAGATAGCTAGAAACTAGCTTAGATCTCTAAGTACCTTTATCTTATATTTAGTATAGAGGGCTATAATAATAGTATTAGCTTTCTCCTTATACTTCTTAAGGTATATAATAGTAATATTATCTACAAAGAAGAAGATTATTATATTAGGGGTTAGCTAGAGGTAAGGAGCCTTAGAGGCCTAAGTAAAACTAATACTCTTTAGAGTAGTAGTAAATTTAGTATACTAGAGAGCTAGAGCTTATTTAAGACTATATAAGGCTTTATTAAGCAAGAGAATTACATCTAATAAAGTAATACTAGAATAGTCCTTTATAAGCTCCTCTATAACTAACTTAAATCTAGAAGGGATAGTATAGTAGGTAGTCTTATTAATAGAGCTATTAATATAGGCATTAATAATATCTATCTAGATAGCCTCTATATCTTTATAAGCAAGTAGAGCTATAAGTATTCTAAAGATCTTAGCTGCTAGAGTTACTATATAAGTCTCTAACTCTATTAATTATAGATTACCCCTTATATAGACTCTTACTTTATGCTTTATAACCTCTTCTTTATTATTAACTTTGTAGGTAAATACCTATATTAAAGAGATAGGCTTACTAGTAGCTTAAGCTACTAGTATAATAGTCTATATGTGTTTTAAGTATAAAGTAAGTAATTTAACCTTTATAGCCTCTTAAAATTGCTTCTTATAAGGATAAGCCTTAAGTTCTCTAATATTAGCTAGTAGTAGTAGAAGATTATTCCTTAATTCTAGCTTTAGCTAAGTTAGTGTTATTAATAGATAAGCATTAAAAGCTTAATAATATCTAGGTGCTTTATTAGGCTATATAAGAGTAGTAATATATACTTACCTTCTTAGCTTTCTTATCCTTCTTATAGTAAGGATATACTTAGGAAGAAGGTTAGCTAACCTAGTAGCAATTCTTTAAGGGGGTTACTTAGGCTAAGCCTTAACTACCTCTTTAGTCTAAACTTCTATCTTATCTCCTTTAGCTTTATCTCCTCCTAGTAGTAGAGGAGATAGCTATACTACTATAGATAGTAGTAAGGCTAGAGCATTAAAGAACTATTTATTTAGTAAAGATTCCTAGATCTAAGCTAGGTTTAGATCTAGAATAGCCTTATCTAATTAGTCTAATAGAGGTAGTAACTAATCTAGTATAACAGGGTAACTCTTATCTAGCTACTAAGATAGGCTTAGCCCTTAATCTAGATTACTCTAACTTAGAGTCTAAGATAGTATCTAGTTTAGCTACTAAACTAGATTCTAAACTAGATTCTAAGCTAGATACTAAACTAGATTCTAAACTGGATTTAGTTTAGTTATTCTCTCTACTTTATATACCCCTTTAGATTTATTAATCTCCTATAGGAGCCTTAGTAGATTAAGCAATCTAATTGGTTTTAGCTAAGGTTATTCCTCTAGCTTATAGAACTAAGTTTTATTAAATCTAACATCTCTTATTCTAATAACCTTCTTAGAGGCTAGTATAAAGATCCTAAAGATATTAGTTAAGTTATAGCTAACTAGATAGCTAATATAAGCCCTTAGTATAAGCTTGTTACTACTTATAATAAGCTTATCTAAAGTATAAGCTTTATATCTAAGTAGCCTAAGATAAGTAACTAATAGAGGGCATCTATAAACTAGCTTAAAAAGAGTCTTCTAGTCTAGCTTCTTAAGAGGTATTCTATTAATTAAATAGGCTACTAATTTATATAGTTTAGAGTGTAATTCTCTTAGTAGATTAGTAAAGATAGTAATTGCCCTTACTCTCCTTAATAGTATAGCTCTTATCCTTTTATTATAACTATTCTAAGCTTAAGTATAGGGAGTAGATAGCTTATAATAGATTCCTTTACTGTCTAGGAAGATAGTAAATTTAAGGCTAAAGGCCCTCTTATTATTACTCCTAAGGAATCTAATTTTAAAGCTAAGATTGCTTTTAATATAAGTAATTATCTTAATATAGATTTTATTAATCTTATATCTATAAGCATAGGTAGTAACTAGTTAATAGTTAGTAGTCCTATAAGTAAAGTAGCTTATATATCTTACCTTATTATAGCTAGTAAATCTATTAACAATAATATTAAAGGTAGTTCTCTTAAATAGCTTTAATATAGCAAGTTTAGTATTAGGGCTCCTTAATATAATCTACTAAGCATTTAATAGCTTATAAGTCTAATATAGAGACCTAAGATAAATTAGTTAAGCTACTAAACTAGGCTTAGTTAGAGTTAGCTTACTACTAACTATAGTAGTTAGAAGGTAATTAATAGATTCTAGGCTTAGATAGCCTATAACTTTATACTAAGATTAATTAGTCCTTGTAGTAACTGTAGTAAAGGCTAATAGTTAAGAATTATCTTCCCTTAATATAATAGTAATATAGAGAGCTTTAGAGTTATTCTCTAGTATATATTAGTTATGCTTTAGTATAACTAAGAAGAGCACTTTTCCTTTGTAGCTAATTTCTATAGTTTAAGTGTTCTAATAGACTCTACTATTAACAAACCTCCTAAGGCTAACTAGATTAGTTATAATTAATAGTATATAGGCTACCTTTATAAGATAGATAGTTATAGGCTTTCCTTTGTAAAGAGCTATAATATTAATAGTTCTCTAACTCTTAATGCTAAGTAAGGTATTACTATAGAATAGCTTCTTATAAGGTTCTATAATTCTAGTAACCTTATATCTATCCTTTATAGTGTAATTATAGATATAATTAGTTACTCTAGAATCTAGTATCTATAAGCTTAAGATGTTACTAGTAGCTAAAATAAATACTAAGTGTAATCTAATAGTTATAGCTATGTTAATTAGCACTAGTAGAGTTAACTCCTTCTAATGTTATACTTCCTTAGTAAGGATAGTATTAATTCTCTCTTTAAGAGTCTTATTATTTAGCCTCTATCTAACCTCCTTTATAGTCTACTAGTTTAGTGTCTATCTATCTAGCCTTATATGCTTATTTAAGTAATAGTACTTACTTTACTTATACTAGCCTTAATATATATATTTAAGCTCCCTAATAGAACTAGGTTTCTTATAAAGAATATCCTTAGTAGCTATAGGGAAGGCCGTAGCTCCCTTACTAGTCTTTGTGTTATTATATAGCTTATAAAGTTTATAGAACTGTCTAAATTTAGTAATTAGTTTAAGTATAGTTAGTAGAGTTAGTAAATCTAGATTAATAAGGTACTTATTAGCAAATGCTAGTTTAGTCTTAGAGATAGAGAGTAAGAAGTCTCTTTATAGCCTTAAGCCTTAAGCTTCTAGTAGATTATAGTTCCTAGCCTTGTCTATAACCTCTTCCTATTACTAAAGCTAATAGTCTATATTCTATAGGGAAGAACTAGAGAGTTGTTTCCTCTAGAGTGCTTTAACCTCGAGCTATATAGCTATATTAGATAGAGCAAATCTGTTCTTTAAGACTCGAAGGATAGCCTATAGATAAGGATCCTCTTCTAGCTAAATAATAGTAAGAACTTGTAGTGTAATTAATAACTAAATAAGGCTAGCTAAATTAGCTAAGGCCTTATGCTATTTATTATATTATGCTTGTTCCTCCTTATATATCTAGAAGAGTACTAAGAAGTTGACATTTACTACTTCTAGCCTCTAAGGCTTAGAGAGCCCCTCTAGTTTAATAGTCTTCTAGGGATTAATAAGGTTCTATATCTTAGTATTTAATGCTCTTATCTTGATAATATATAGCTAGCTAGCCTATTTAGCTAATGTAGCAAGAATAATAGGTGTTCTAGCTATTAAGGTGTTAGTATCTATAGTTGTTTATCCCTTTGTTAACACCTAAATCCTATAGTTGTAATTAAGGTAGTTCTTAATAGATTCTAATACTTAAAAAGTAAGATAATAGAGAATTAACTAATAAATAGAGTAGCTAAGTAACTAAGTGATATACTTGTATAGGGGTAGTTATACCGGGCTTATAACTGTTAACTTGTGTAGGGGAGGAAAAAGGATTAATTACTGCCTAATCCACTAAACTAAGGTAGATTATAACTACATAAATACTTAACCTAGTGTACTAAAAGATAGCTAAATCAAAAGAACTCCTTAATAGCAACAGATTAAGACAATAATTATCTAATTTGATCATAAATTGGTGGAGTGGTGGATAAGTGTTCAGTTCCACCAGGGGATAAACTGAATCAGGGTCCTTCTTGGCGCTCCAGCTTATACCTCGGTTGACACGCGGCCAAATTCGGTTGTTGAAAGGGTTGTCAGAGCGATGGGAAGGGTTTCAATACTTGGTGCTGTAGAAGTTGCGCCCGCAAATGCAAACGCATAAATATCCGTGGTGCTGCCCACTTTTTTTGACCCCGGCCCCTTTGGAAGATTCACCTTGCGCTAACACATAGCATTCCGATGGTGATCAACGCAGACCGAGCCAGAGCAGAGGGGAGGGACAGGCTGGACAGAGATGACTGCATCTCGGCAATGAAAGGATTTTCCGTCCCTCCAGTCTTGGATCCGGAGATTGCTCGTCTCTGCGTCATTCGTGGCATCAGATACCATGATGGATACGCTACCGAATTAATGGGCCATAGGCAAGAATTCACCCGGGCATTGAATGCCAGATCCATCATGAGCAACAGGGTTCCAGACATGGAGGACCCCTCAAAGGAATGTGCGTACTGCATTTGGCACCCCGACATCGCCAGAGAAGAGACATATCGAGCGCTGGTCAAGCGCTATCCCAAAATGAAATACCAGGTCGGCCGCGCGTGTGCGGTTGGTGGCTACACTAAACTCTACGACGAGCTCGACCTCCTACCAGACGCATCCATCGCTGAAGAAGCTCGAGATAATGGTGTAACGGCCATCTTTGAGTCCATCATTGACCAGCCGGTGATCTATCGAGTACTTGACGACTACTTCCGCAATGTGAATATCGAAGGACCTGCCGTTATGTGTGGACTGAATTGTGATACTGCAGTCCGATCCAGTCTCGACATCAAGCAACGGCTCGAGAATTTGGTTTCAACAAAGGATGACATAGACGACGACTTCGGAGTCTTTGACGATGAGCTGCCTTTATATCATGAGGGGTTCACGCCCCGAACATTCGACATCACCGAAGATCAAGCCATCGACGAGCATGGGACCGACGACACTAGGACCTTCGACAGTATGGAAAGATTATTCTACTCGCCACTCCCACGACATCTACCAAACCTGAAGAACAAGGAGGTCCTAATAGATCTGGCTGCAGCTGAAGGAAACATCGAGCGGTACACAAGATTGAGGCGGCCCTTTGGCAGGGGTGGCCCTCATGCACGTGCTGCTTTGATGAGAGGCATCTACCATCATCCCATGTTCGCGAGATGGTGTTCAAGCCAAACCGAGTTTCAAGCTGACCAGGGTGTCCAAAATGCCATAACGGCACGTTACATCATGTCTAATAATGTTTCGCGAGTCACGGAAGACACCTTCATCCCTCAAATCTGGTACCCGGACTGGGCTTTCTCACTCACATACAAGGCAGTGCTCCGCAAAGCTCCCAAGATGAAACAGGTCGTCGCACGAGCAGCGATTGTGATCCGAAGCCAGGGTCTCTTCATCGAGGCTGATCCGGACCCCACGGACAGGCTGCTAGGTATGGAGGCCGCCATGAGTCCCGACCCATGGTTTCTGCAGACATTGAAGAACAAGGCAGCGGCGGCCGGCCAAGAGATATCCACCAGACCGATGGAGGACGACTCTGTGCCCACCTGGGACCGAATGTTCCGTCCTCACAATGCGTTCATGGTTGCAACTGATCTGGACAGTATCGAAACCGCAACACGTCCTTCTCATGGCTGGTTCAACTTCTACCACGGCAACGATTTTGACCTTGGCTTCGTCAACTGTAGCGTCGTCTGCTCGCCAGACCTCAAGAAGCATGAGAGGCTGCGAAACTTTGAGTTTCAGAATCCGGACATGATTGCTGAGATGAATGACCCTTTGTGGAACGACTGAACGAATGGAATGGTCTTCGGTAGCGCTCACGCTCGGCACAAGTTTAATACACACGCGAGAAAGCCGACGGGAGCTATACAACATACCACCAGGCACAGTCCCTTGCTATCTGTGTATCTAGCTGGATCGTTACATAGCTGGTAGTACCCTCTATCATTCTACCAGGCCTGGAAGCACTTCTAGCTATATAAAAGGGATATGCCATTGTCAAGTTCTGGTAATTCTCGTGGTGTGTACCGCCTACTTGTCCCGAACGTGCACTTCAGGGATGATATTCTTGTGGTAGAGAAGGCGCAACGAAATGCAACGACAATCACGACAAGCAAGGACTGCAAACAGGTCATTTCCAAATCGAATGTCATTACTTCATTCCCACCCTTCCCGTAAGTATCATACACACCCCCCTCTCTCCCCCTCTCCCCCTCTCCCCCTCTACCGCATACTCCCCAAACTGCCCCCACCAAACCTACTCGTCACCCCACTAAACCAACTCCCCCCGGACCCGCCACTCGACCAACTCGGCATACTAATCTTACTACTCCAACCACTACTCCCCGTCCCGCCCCCCAACCCAGTCTTCTCCTTATCCCCCCCACCAACCTTCCACTTCAGCCTCCCATCGACGATCATCTGCACAATATTAATCACACCAAACGCCCCGCTCCCGAGCGCCCGGAACAGCGCCAACCCCGCCACCGACCACAGGATGATCTTCAGGTAGACGTTATTCGCGACGTCCCTGTTGCCGTACGCCTCGCTCACCGACATGGCCAGGATAGCGTTGGTGATCATCCACACGACGACCATGTACGTCCTCACGGCGCGGTAGTAATCCTCCTGCATCTGGCTCTCCGACGGGCCGGGGGTAGCGACCTCAACGCGATCGCGGAGGTTGCGCAGCGCTTCGTCGTAGCCGCTGTCGATGTCGAGTTGCTCAGACGGCATGTCGAGCTCGACGGTGCCGGATTTGCCCGTCGCGGCGCCGAGGTCGGTGGAGACGACGTTGTCGCCTTTGGTACCCCAGGAGATGTCGTGGGCGTTGCAGAAGGCGTAGATTTGGAGGGTGCAGATGTACGAGGGGAGGAGGGCGAAGTATTGTGCGGAAGAGGTGAACATGTGCCAGGGGTCGAGGTAGAGGAAGGACATGAGGAAGTAGAGGCCGATGGTGGAGCTGGTGGAGACGATGAGGTTGGTGAAGATGTTGTTACCCATTTGGAGGTTGGCGGGGGTTTGGAATTGTTTGACGACAATGTAGATGGAGCAGAAGGTGGTGTAGGCCATGATGATGGCGTAGGCGACGAAGGAGGAGAGGTACATCTTCTTTGCTCCTTGGGGTCGGTTACCCATGGAGAAGATGAATTGCATGGCGATGAGGAGGACGCATGTGTAGCGGAGGATGTAGAAGATGTACTTGCAGAGGTTGGCCTTTCCGGTTGGGTCGATGGTCGGATCGGCGAGGGAGCCAGCGATGAAGTAGAAGGTAAGGTAGAAGTTGCCGAGGGAGAACCAGGTGAAGAGAAGAGAGATGAATTGGTAGACGAATTCGATGTGCAGGAGGACCTTGCGGGCGATGGTGTGGTCAGTGTACCAGATTTGCTTGAAGTGAAGGAGGGAGTAGACAGCGGCGAAGAACGCTCCATTCAGCCATCGACGACGCTGCGAGACAAATTCAGGTACAGAATCTAATGAAGGGTCAGTAATGTTCTCATGTCCTTTGAATTTATCAGACTGCTTACCTGGCACGTCAGTCTCTCCCGTTGCGCTCTTCACATATTTCAGGACCCATCTCTCATTCCTCTTCGCCACCAGTTCCCAGCACAGAATTCTGTCCTCGGCCAGATACATGTTCGCTGTGAAGACATCGGCATCTTGACCATGAAGCGTTTCACCCTTGAAGTACTGGCTGAGCGGGCCGTGGCCAGTCTCGTCGTTTTGAAGGGCATGGTACCGGTATGCTGACAAGGCACCAGGAAGCACGGTAATGTAACCAAATACCGACTCGAGTGGCTTGTCTAGAATGTTGCTCATCTTGTACTCAAAGTTCTGTGATGCCACCAGCGGATTGAGCAAACCGAGCCAGCCCTTGCCTTTACCAGCCTTGATCTCCCCAGCTGCTCCGGCAACGTTTGAGTCCGAGTCGAAAGCCTTCCAGAGATGGTACAGACTGGTGTTACCGGGCTTAGTACCAACATCCAGCAGGATACAGACGTTCGGATTGAGACTCTGACCAACTGCATTGAAAAACCATCGATGCGAGTTGAGCTTCTTCTGATTCTTCTCCTTCAGACAAAAGATCATCTGGCAAGGAACAATACCCTTCTCAGCACCCTTGAATTTCAGGTCCGCATCCAGTGAGACCTGCGTTGTGTACTCGTATACGTGAGCCTGGACTTCCTTTTGATTGACCAGGTTCTTCGCGATGCCATTCTGGTAGCATCCCATGGCCGCCAAAGCGTCGAGAGTCCGCGGATGCACCTTCTTTCGTCCATCTGCGATAATGCAGACCACGATCTTCTTCCAGCCGTCTTTGCCCCAGGTACGCGACTTTGTACGGCTGCAGAAATGGGCGATGTTGCGCATTACACCGTGCATTGTGCGAGTAAAGTCGATCTCGTTCTCGTTGTACATGGTCACACAGATCAGTAACTCGGTCTCGCGGGCCATACCAGGCATGTTCTGTCGCAGCTGGAAACCACGATCGACAAAATCGTCAGGATCGCATGTCACTGCTGTGTAGCGCATGTGTGTGAACTCGACATCATCGCGTCTCGGTAAGAAAGAGTACAAGATAGTGGGGATCTTGCACTCCAGTATCAGCTCTCCATTGACAAGTTTGACCTCCTTCTTCTTCATGAGGGCCTCGCGAGCACCTCTTCGTTCCTGCTTTCCGTCCGGCGCCTTTTCGTAATTGCCATAATCTTTCATGTCGTATTCATCCGTGAATGTGGAAGAAGAGATGAAGCTGTCGTTGCTGTTCATGGGTGGTCGCGAAGGGTCATCTCTGACGCCAAACACATCATCTGGGTCGATTGGGATCGTCATGTTGTCCATGTTGTCATCCTCTTCTCGCGATACCATGGAAGCAGGGCGCCCTCCAGCGAAGAGTGGCGCAGGGGGTAGGGGCCGCTTTGGACTGCCTCCATACTGTGATGCTGGCGTGCCTGGTCTCGGACTGCCGTTGATGTCTGCCGGCTCGAAGGGTACTTTTGATGGAGGAGGCCGGACATAGTCGTTCGATATCCGCGTTGGGGAGTGTGACGATCTTGATGAAGGGCGGAATGAGCTGTAGAAGGAGTCGCCAGTCTGTGGTGGTGGGATTTGTGGCGCATTGTCGAGGAAGCTCTGGCCTGATCTTGAGGATGGTCGCGATCCGTTGAGGCGCTGATGTGTGCGGTGCATAGGACTCGGCCTGTGGGTATCATAGAGTGAGTCAGGGTCTTCTGGGTATGCATGCGCGGGATACATTTTGCGCTTGTTTCTATTCTCATGCATGACCTGTGAAATGCGCGCAGAGGGTGGTGATTGAATGTGGTTCGCCATGTCGGCAGTGACATTCAACACCACACTCTCGGCAGATCAAGGAAGGAATGTGGAATGGTGTATGTGTATAAGGGTAGTAAAGGCCGTTGGAGTTTGATACAGGCAGAGATTGGGGCTACTAACGGTCTGAATGAGCTCTCCTCCGAAGTCAAAAGCCTCATGGTCGAACTGTTCCTGCCGGTAGGGGTGTCATCATCATTGGGGGCATAGCTTGATGGGCCAGAATAAGCCGGTGGCATTCCACCTGGCGTGCCCATGCCGGACATTTGTGATGGGTAACGACTGTAACGTTTATGCTGCGGAATGCTGTTGGGGGCAAGTGTGTCGTCCACCAGCACCTGGATGAATGATGGTGTAGATTCAGAGAGTGGTCATATCAACGGTCTCTCGGATGGATATCGAATGTGTGCGACCAGATAATGAGAGGATAATGGTATGCGGTCTTGTGTCTTGAGATTTGACGTCGAAACGTCGTTTGAGGGGAGCATGTTTTATTTTCGGCGCGTCGACCCAGCAACCGCGCATATCTCCGCGAAGATCCGCGCGTGTTTCAATAGATGCTGCAACTCCACCTTTGTGCATGATATTATTAAATCCTTTGCAGGATGTTTAAACTGTCGTCAAGGCGATTCGAGACCCACCAAACACTGCATGCGTCGGAAGTGTTTGTGATGGCCGCGAATGGGCCGGAGACCCGCCGGCAATAAGATCTTGGTGAGAAGCATGGCCTTGCTCGACTTGGACACTCTTGAGGGGACCAATCCGCTTCATGTCGTCGTCAATTGCTCTCCGAACTTTACTGCTCTTCCGCATCCCGCCATGCTGTGACAAGGTATGGAAGAGGTGAAGTGAAATAAGACGGGCCCTTGACGTCTTACCGTTGACGCCAGCAGGAACTACCGTTGACGCGAGCAGGAACGGCAGCATGATCCGCCGGCGATCATGCTAAATTCAAGCATGATCAGCATTGTTGCAGTCGAGGACTACCAGCCATTTCTGCCTCGCTTGTTCTCTCTGCCTTCAATCATGACACGCAGCGTTGCTACTACAGTTATACCACAGTCATTGCTCCCGTCTGCGACGACCGTTGAAGTATGACGCAACAAGAGACCCTCGCCCTCAAACCAACGTTCAAAGATCTGCAAGTACGCCATGTGACACTGTGAGACAGCTCAACTCGAACGCAGCTGTATAAGATAAGTACTGCTTCCTTCCTATCCTCAACAAGACCCAGCCAATTTCCAAATCCACTCCGTCGAAACATCAGTCACAATTAATTCCACACCTCCACCACCAGGACAGCCAATCCAAGTCCTTATAGCATCGACAACCATATACCCTCCACAATCAACATGCAACTCCCCACCACCCTCCTCACCCTCTGCACCCTCCTCCTCACCCCTCCCTCTCTCGCCCTCAACATCCCCCGCGCCGGCGCCCCACCCTACACCCCCCTCCCACCCACCTGCACACTCACCTCCCCCCTCCCCCCACCCGCCACAAACTACAGCACCCCGCTCCTCGTCCCCTCGGCCTCCGTCCGCGCCTCCTGCCTGCTCTACCAAACCTACTTCGCCCTCCCAGACACCACATCCATGGCCGAGCGCTGGGAAGGGTGCGTCCAGCAATGCAATGGACTCGCGGGGTGCAAGGCGGCGTTCATGGCGGACGGGGTGAAGACGCCGAAGAAATGGTACGGGACGACGGGGGGGAAGAAGGGGAGGGGATGTCTTTTGTTTGACAGGGAGTTGGGGGCAGGGGATTTTGTGGAGAAGAAGGGGGTGGAGGGCGGGACGGCGGGGAATTTGGAGTGTGGTTCGTCTGAGGAGGAGGATGACGGGGAGAGGGAGGAGGACGGAGAGGGCCGGTGATGGAGGTGGGAGGTCGGCGTAGGTTGTCCTGAGGCGAAGTGGCATGGCCAGGGATGTACACAAGAAATTACACGAATGATACGGTACATGACATGAACAACACTTCCCACCCGCGTTCACCTAGTCGAACGTCTCCTCCTATTCGTATACCTCCGCCCCAGCCTCGCCTGCTCCGCTCTAGCCTGCTCCCTCCTAGCCTGCTCCAGCTGCTGCTCCTCAATCACCCTTTCCATCATAATCATCTGCTCCTCCAGGGTCTGCCTAATCTCCCGATCCGTCCTGTCCATCCGCTCCCTGCACTTCTCCCGACAAAACGTCACAAAGTTGTAGTGCCGCGACGTCCACGAGGGCAACGGAAACGCCGGCAACCGCCCATAGCAGGCCCCGCAGTACTCCTTGAAAAACACCTCCCCGAGCGGGTGCCGCGCCGATACCTCCAGGCCTCTCCCGATGGCTTTGGTGGGGAACTGCTTCGGAATGACAGGGCTCTTGGGGCCGACCCGTCTATGGTGTCCGATGACTTCGGCTATGAACAGCAGCGTGTCAGGGAGGGTGTCGACTTCGGCGTTGATCTCGTCTACCAGACGAGCCGCCGTGGCGCCTACGTCCTTGCTCTCGTTGAGCTCGCGGTACTTGGCTTCGTGGAGACGCTCGGCCTTGCCGGGCGCGAGGCGTACGAGTCGTTTCTGCATGGCTTTTCTGGCAGCAGGGTCGTTCCATGAGCTCATCATGGCGTTCCAGCCTGTCTTCCAGCTGTCGACGTCGTTTGGCGGACCGTTAGGAAAGGTCGTGCTGGTGAGAAAGGACTCGAAGGGTCTGAGCTGCTGCACGATCTGCCGGGCGCCGTCGCCGAGCGTGGATGGCTCATCTATGAGACCGTAAACGATGTGAAGCCAGATGCGCAACTGGTCAATGAGGAGCACACTGCGTGAGAGGGATACGATGCGTGCCGAGATATCGCCGATGATGAGGAATTGAGTGATTATGTCGGTGTTGTCGGGCGCTTGCGTCCAACCCAAGATGGCCATATGATGCTCCTCAATAGTCTCTTTCTCGGCTTTTGCACGAGGGAGTGCATATGTAGCTAGCATGTCGAGGAATTTCAGACGAATCTCGCGCAATCGATTGAGCTTGTAGAGGTTGACCTTCTTCGCCACATACAGACACATGGCAATACCAGTCTCCTTGATGAATTCGTTCTTGGATGCGAAGAATTTGGGCATAAACGCCTCGGTGAAGTGTGTAGGCGTAGGAGCTTGCTCCCACCTGGCAGGGTCAGTGTGTCATCTTTGTATGCAATCAGCAACTTACGTGTCAGCGATATCAGGCTTTTCCCGAATAGCAGCACGCTCAGCACCCAAGACATCACTAGAGTATGTTGCAAAGACATCATCGCCTTGCAATAAACACAGACAATTCACCTGTGCATCAAAGTCGAGCCATAGCCCCCAGAATACTACCGTCCGTGTCAGCTATAGCACTCGCATGTTCCAAGAAGAGCTCATACCTCTCGAAGCCGTAGCCGCGCGTTCCATCCATCCTTTCCCTTGAAAGATCCGAAGCATGGTCGTGATCTGCGTGGTAATCTCTGCGTGGCTTGCCTGAAGCTCTAGTTCTTGCAGAGTGACATCGGAAATGGCTTTCTCTCGGATAGGTTGTGGTCTGTGATCCTCCACGGTCAAGCTGTCCATCCGGGCAGCCAAAGCCGGAGTCCCGTCGTCCAGACGGTCAGCTTCCTCCACATTGGCGCGTTGGGGTTCTGTCGCTGGAGGACCCCTGCTCGGAGTAGGCCTCGGCACAGCTCTGACCGAAGGATGTACTCTTACAGGCAGAGCAAGCAGGCTGGTCA
This sequence comes from Elsinoe ampelina, assembly GCA_005959805.1. Taxonomy (NCBI): domain Eukaryota; kingdom Fungi; phylum Ascomycota; class Dothideomycetes; order Myriangiales; family Elsinoaceae; genus Elsinoe; species Elsinoe ampelina. The sequence goes on from SMYM01000001.1 coordinate 1,561,452, forward strand.
GGAGTCCATTGACGAGTAAACAAAAATTCACTCCGAATTCTGCGCGAGGAATGTGTAGGACGTCTCGAGCTAGGCTTCGTAATGTGCTCTGACAGTCGCTCCACTCTTGCTCCGACATGGCCTCAAAACCGTACCAGATAGCAGTAGCCGTGCCGGTTTGATCATTCTCATCCCACACCTCGGCATTACTCAGCTCAATCAACTTCGCCCAGACCTCCTGAAGCGATCGCTTGATCCGGTAATCGTCATCTTCGCCGGTGCTGATTCGATGCACGGCGTAGCCAAGCAGACTGGTGAAGACAATGTGGCTTCTGAAAGCCTCGGCCGATCTGTAAGAATGCAAGAGTGAAGTCCGTAGTTTGATAGACTCTCGCAATTGGTCGAGCAGTAGTTCTCCCTGCCTGCGTTTCACTGGTTTCACGCTGTCCAATAGTCCCTGAATGCCCTTTTGCTCGAAGCCATCACCGAAGGCTCTGGGAAATATGTTTTTCTCAATCGTCTTGAATCTGGTGTAAGTTGTATCGTTTGATCTCGAGTACCTGCGAGACATACTGAAAGTCGGCTATCAAAAACGATAGCTACATCTCGAGCCGGACGGGGAAATAATCAATAATGACTTGCAATAGTACAAAGGAAAGTGGTCGAGCCATTACCTGTTCTTTACCCATAATCACGTGCTTTGTTTCTGTTTTGGCGGCCGGGTGAGCAACAGTGCACAACGAGGCCGCCAAGCTGAGCTCTGGACAAAGCTGCTGGTGAGTCAATTGACAGAGGCGCCGAAAGGCCAATGATGATGTTAGGTGGAGGGAAAGCAAAGAAATGAAGAAAGAAAACCATTCAAAGGAGCTGTCGTCAGCCACCACCCAAACGCTAAGCCTTTTTCGGACGAGCAAGAAACGCGAGCAGCTTTGTTCACCTCCTTGACGGCAAGACCATTATTATTGATATTGATGAATAAATCTAAGAGTCGTAAAAAGTCTCATTGAAGCCATGGCGAGCGGCAGAAATTCTACATATCAGCGACGGGCGCTTTTTGTACAGGTTCGTCGGATTTGCTCTCCAGGGGCTGTTCCTCAGTCATTACCGCCTCTGCTGGTTTTGCGTCCTCTCCATTCGTCTCGGACTTTGCCTCTGCGATGCTGTCACCAGTAGCGCTGACAGGGCTAGCTATCGCTTCTTCTTTGATCTCCTTTGCCAAAGCCGACGGGTTCGAGGTCTCGCCACCTAACGATTCGCGCGCTTTGCTCCGCTTTGTGTAATCCGATAGGCTCATCTTCTTTCGGACAGGACTTGGGCTGACTGCAGCGTTGACATTCGGCGAAAAAAGAGGTGCTGTCAAGGGGGCGGAAGCTGGACCTGGCGTCACAGCAGTCGGCGATTGTATGAAAGATAACGAAGGCGTTCCGGCTATCGCTGAAGAAGGTTGCATGGCTGCGAAATTGGTTGGAGGTGGCATCTCCAGATGCATCGGAGGTATTCGTGATCCCGTTTCTGCAGGCTTCGGTTGCTCTGGTGAAGGTGATGGCTCCTTTGCAGGCTCAGGCTGTGTCTGATCCTGTATCGGCGGGGGCGCCTGCTCGTCCACTATGGGATTCGAGGTGATCTGGGAACCGCCGTCTGTGACTGATGGACTTGAATTTGGAGGGGAGATGGGCGTTGCCTGCTTATCTGCAGGTGACTCTGTCTTGACTTTTGTCATCAGCTCTGCATCAGGCATTACTGTGTCGATGTCATCTGCTAAAGGCACGAGTCGCGGCGAAGTATATGGTATTTCTGGCTCGACGGGGGCCTCTTCCAGTGCATCTGCTGGACCTGGTGGAGTCGATTTGTGAGGTGGCGATTTGGGGTCAACATCCATGGCGTCAAGTGTTGATTCTGCAGGTGGCGAAGGCTGCTGCTGGGTACTCGTGTTTTTCTTGAAGTTGTTTGAGAAGCATCGCTTGAGCAGGCGTTGCGAGACGGAGACGTATCGTTTTCGAGGTCGAGGAGGCGTCTTTTGGGGTGACTCATCGGTATCCATATCGCACTGTATCGAGAGATCTACGTAGGTCGATGTGGTCGAGCGAGGTGGTACAGCAGACTCTTTTCGTGGTGGTTTCGCCGTTCCAGCTTTCCGTTTGCTGCTTGAATTTCGTGAATGGAGTTGCGGTCGACTTGAGGTCCCAGCATCTGTATATCTCGAGCCAGTTCCGTTCGGTTTCTGCTGCACGCACTTAGCATTGCCATGTGAAATCGATGTGAAGTTGGGACGCACCGAAGATGCTGCGCCTTGGGGAGTGAGCGCAGAGCCACCACTGTGTCGTTTCTTCTTCGCTCGACCACTTTCAACCTCCTGACGACGGAACATTTCCTCTTCACGCATCAATTTCTTCTTCTCGCGCTCAGACAATTCCGATATGCCGTTCATGGTCGGTACATTCCCGGAGTAGTGTGTGTTTGGTGTGATGTCGCGGCTCGCCGAAGCTTGTGATTCAGAAGCAGATCGCGATTCGGTGCCCTCGTCGTCTTGATCGGTCTTCCGGACTTCGCTTGCCGATCTGCTACGGTTGATGGACCCAGTGTCGAGTGCAGGTAGCTTCTTTCTTCTTGTGCTAGGCTTTGTGGGCTGGAGGGGCGGAGAAACGCCACGGCGATCGTAGTGCGCCATGAGACAGTTGGTGGAACCATTGTGTCGGTACGCGTCACAAGCACAAGGTCCACAGTTGGCCAACACATTGGAGACCCACGTCGAGATGTACTCTCTGGTTTTTGGCTGGAAGTTGCTAGATGTAGCCAAACTCGAATTGATGCGCTCTCGTATAGTTTGGGGCACTTGCCAGGCGATGGTGATTTCGTCCTCGGGCATGATTTCGGTCTTGGCCATGAAACAGAAGTGGTATGAGGTCTGATCCGTGATAATGGTCTGAAGCTCGGCGTTGGGTTGACAGCTCCGGCGGACGAATCGGAATCGAGAACCTTCCTGGCGCGCATCGATGCATATCGGTAATTGAGTGTGGAAGAAGACCATGGGTTCCGGGTGATGTAACAACGACCATCTGTTTTCCACTTCTTGGATGTACTCATCTTGAAGGCTGATACGACCTCTCAGCTCGCCGATGAAAGTTCCTGCCGCGACATGATCTTTTGCGACAAGACGTGGCCATCGAGCAGAGCCGGTCTCGTTGGTGACCCGCTGATCCTCAACCCACTCGACGGTCGTTGGTGGGCGCCCAGGTATTTCCTCTATTCGGCCATCCCATCTCTTGAAGATTTCTGCCTGTGTGAGACCGCCTGTCGCTCTGCTTACAGCTTCAGGATCCGTAAGCCAGTCTGAAAGGTGAGCAGTCACGGTAATGTTGTTCATCAGATTGGTTTGCATCTCCACTTCTGGCGACTCCGGGCTGAAGGTATTGAGGAACTCTTCCGAGTAGAGTGGAATGAAGGTGGAAGTATCGAGTTCTGGCGACTTCGAAGGGCTCCTGGCAGTAGAGGCATTGGCGGTACCTGCTCGCTTTCGCGATGATTGACTGATCGAATTGGACGACCTGTGCGAGGTCTTTGGCTTCTTCGCGGGTGGAGGCTGATCTCGTGGGCTGGCACTCTTGCGATCATGGTTGTGGATGTGATTGTGTCGATCTGACCAGCCGTTCGCTTGAGCTGTCAACGAAGGTGACTCCTTGGCCTTTTTCTTTGGTGCTTTCGCAGGTGGACGCTTGACTCCATTTATGCCGTTCCGTTGTTCGTACGCTCGTCGTTGACGTTCGGTAGCCTTTCTCGCATCAAGGTCGTCTTGTGGGACGCACTCCGTGCAGTAGTGCTTCTGGTCGTCTCCGGGTACTTCCTTTGGGGGAGGATAGTAACACGAGATGTGCTGCCATCTCAGACACTTGTCACACTGTACCGTGGCACCATCGTCGCCCGTATACGCGCATATACAAGCGATTTCTCCATCATCGTCATCAGCAGTCTCCTCACTCGTGAGGGCTATGGGAGCGGACTGATGGTGAAAGTGCTCGAATGTAGGTACAGGACCAAGCGGCTGGAGATTGGCAGCTGTCGGTGTCGCTAGCGACAGGGCTTCTGTCATGCTAGATGATCCGACAGCGTCAGACTCAGCAGATCGATCTATGTTGCTTGGAAATCAGCGATTCTGCGTCGCATGACGAGTAGACGAGTCTATCGGCAAGATTGGCGAAGTTGACTGCTGCAGAGGACCGTCATCCAAGGACTGATGGACCGTTTCGTGCTGAAGACCTCGGTGATGAGGGGGTTCGATCACACTCTTCAGCGCGTGTTTCTGGACAATCTTTGGCGACAGAGATGTTCGAGAGTGTATTCCTTGCTCTTTCCGAACAGTTTCTGGCCAGAGCCGTACCTGACAGAAGTGAAACGTTCCTTGTACGTGCAGATTCTTGATCAGAAGGTGGGCGCGGGAGAGAAGGTGTGCCTTGTGGGTATCGAATGAATGCGCTTCGCTTGTAAATCGTTAATTTGCGGCTTCGACAGGTCGATAGATGATAAGATAGTCGTATGAGGCATGCAAAAGGCGGTATCGAGTGAGAAGGGATTGACAAAAGAGCCTCCCAGAGAGGACTTCCTGCAGAAAGGGAACCAAGGCACCTTGTTTCTCATTGGTCAGCGCGAAGAAGAACGATCACGTGACAGGTCCAAGCGCACGACGCGAATTTGGCGGCTGCCGTCGCCCAGGTAGTGCCGAAACACATGCGTAGAATGTCCTGTCGCCATCGTTATGCATGGCTCTGCACATCCTCTTACTCCAGCCTGATGGGAATACCCTTTCGATGAACGAAGATATTTTGATGATCGGACTGTTCTTTACATGAGTAGAATGCGCCCGTGGGAAGATAACAGTTCAGAACGGGAAGCCATTGTCTCACCAGTCCGTTTTGGGCAAGGTCCGGCCACTAGCGCCATGAGATGTGAAGATCCAACTTTCTGACTGTTCGTTCTCCTCTCTTCCCTGCACACCCTTCCTTCCAAGACCCTCTCAATTCCTTAGCGCTCCATTCACGACACCGACTCGATTAGCAGCCATATCTCTGGCGCTGGCTACGCTTCGGTTCCGATATGTCAATGCGTATTCTGTCTCTCTTACCCGACATTACGCAGTTGGTGTGTTCCTGGAGCTTTCAAAGCGCTTTAGCGGGCACTTGCACTTTAGAGGTCGCTACATAGACTAAATGGACCTCCTTTGCGATAACCAGGTTGCGTTGAAGTGGGAAAGAGCAAGAACAAGTGCAAGCCGGCCAACTGCCATGGATCCTGTTCACATCTTAATCATGAGCAAATGTGACCCGGCAAGATGTCCATGATTGTGTTTCGCCCTCCGGTTCTGGATGCAGGTTTCCCCGGATTAGTCGTCCACTGTCTGAGTCGCGATGATGGCTAGTAATCTGCTTGGAAAGCGATGATACTCGTGTCAGATGTAGGTGTTATGAACGTCCATCGCCCGTGATCTTTACAGTCCTACAACGAGGTTTGCGGCGTAAGGGAGATCGAAATTCGATGCGGAATGGCTTCTGCAGAAGGTATCTGATGAGACAATGGAGGTACGCAAAGACTTGAAGGCGCACTGGGTAGATTGACCCTGTCTGGGCGCCAGGAAGGAGTCACGGAAGGTGTACAGAGATTGTGTAGTGAAAACGAATTCTCCGACTCCATAGTCCATGTTTATACTCATGCCTGCACATGTCAAGACCATGTGGCGGAGCGAGAACCGTTTGAAGAATGAACAATTTCGGTTCGGCGGAGGTGAGGAACCAGTACAGGGTTACCAGCAAAGGGACGTCCGGACCGAAGGCGAAGGGCACGTCCAGCCAAAGTGTCTCGTGATTGCTCAAGCCCTTTTCCGCTACGGAGCGCACGTCTCTCCGATACCTGACAGCCAATCTCCCACCCGTTATACATATCGATCTAAACGTTTGCACTTTTTTGAAACGCATAGCATGTGCCGCTCACACTTTCCGAGGCAGGCATCTGGACCGCCGACCATAGAAGAATAGTCTCAGTCCTTCTCCGTCAGAATCACGACGCACATGAGACATACAAACATGCGACTCACACCAGTATAAACGCCCGCTTCTTCTTGCGTCACTCTTTTAGACACTCTCGACGTGTCGCCTGTAGGCGTCTCCCCTTAGAGAAGCGCCAGCAGTGATCATGGCCGACCAAGAGCATGGAATGGGAGAGGTGGCTGGGTCTGACAACAAGACATGTCCAAAGGCACCTAATCCTTGCGCGGATGCAAGACTGGAAGCCGAGGAGAAGGCGCAGGGCACAGCAGACTCAATGCTGGTGGTGGACGGCGAAGAGTGGGATTTTGCGCTAGCTACAGCGACGGGAGCAGTCAAGCTGTTGATCACAGCTGTATCTGCTCTGGCGGAGATCACTGGTGATGTACCTCCAACACCACCCGCTTCACGCCCAACGACACCTTCGGAGAAAGCCTTTGAGTCGAAACAAGAGAAACGGAGCGAGCCCCGCTATCCCATGTCACCTGTCTCTCCAGTGTCTCCAGCTTCCAACAATGGGACGGCCATCCTTCCGGTCGCTATGCCCAGTCCGGAAGCGCATCGAGATGAGCCAATACCAGAGGTTGGAGTCGGAGCCCAAGCCGAGACTCGTGTAATTCAGCAGATGGCCATATCTCGGCGCTTCTTCTTGAAGACGGTGCCGCCATTCACGCTGTCACAATATCTGTTACGACTACACCAATACTGCCCTCACAGCCCTGGTGTGTACTTGACAGCGGCAGCGTATGTGCATCGCCTATGCGTTACGGATACGCTGGTGCCTGCTACGAACAAGACTATTCATCGCGTCTGCCTGGCGGCGATCAGAGTAGCAAGTAAGGCACTCGAAGATCACAAGTGGTCACAAGACAGGGTTGCAAAGGTCGGCGGTGTGAGTCGGAAGGAGCTCAAGAGTCTGGAAGTCAACCTTTGCTTCCTCCTCGACTTTGACCTCTTTGTCAGGGAAGCCGAGCTGAAGAGGCGTGTCTACGAGCTCCAGGAGGCTGCAAAGCAAGGCATTTCGATCAAGAAGAGATTGAGCATCAGTTTCGGCTCGCGTCTGCCTGTTCGCACCATCTCCGAAGCTACGGAAGTGGGATGAAAAAGATTGATCAAGAGACGGAAACAACGCAATTAGCACCACGGAAAGGCGCCTTCGGCATCGTTAATCGCTTGGGTAATTCACAGCACCGCCAGATGACAGAGCACGTCCGGGATCTCATTTGTACGTCAGTGCAGCCAGAATCTTCCATCCGACAGAAGAGGAGCCCCAGCATCAGCCAGCCACATCATGTACATTGGTGTGCATTGGCACACAGCGATCCCAGTGATGGGAGGAGGATCGACGTGCATGAAGACGAGAGCTGGACCTACTACTGAAGAGTAGGCAACTGCTAGAGGCAGCCACAGCTCGGCAGGGACTGGGGAGGGCCACTTTGTTGGTATTTGGTCTACTTTAACCAATGACAAAATTTTCGACACCTTGTCCTTCGATGTTTCTGACGGATCTGCCATGGTCAGGCATGTCATGCGTGGCTGGTGACTTGTGGCATCACAGTCTGCAGCACGCTCCTTGAATGAGGCCGAGTTGACGGTGGGCGCGTAATTGAGGCTTGTCGGCGGCACGGTGCTTGCCTGAATTCCTGAATACTGTACCTGTCCTCGAATGCCCCCACGACGACGCGTCGTCTCTGGAAGAGGGATTATTGAGTCACACAGGTCATGCGTGGGATTGAACAAGAGCCTGCAATTGATTCGGATTCCAACCGCCACGACTCCGTAAAAAGACCAATTGCTTTCATGGTATGGTATGGTATTGAAGTCATAAAGAAGCAGATAAATGCTGTGGAGGGGTCGATCAAGGGCTCTGTCCTTGGACTCCGCCTCAAGCCATCGCCAACGGGAAGAATAGACCAACTCTGCCGTCGCAGAATCCATCCATGACATCCTAACAACATCGATTCTTCCCCTTGAAACGCTTACCTGGTGCGTGCGTGCATCTCACGGCAGCTGAAGTGGTTGGCACAGACCAGAATGCTTGAATTTCTTTCTCTGGGTGCCATGGAAATCACTGCTTCGCACCGTTCCGGTGACCAAAACTCTGCCCCAACAAGCTTCTGTCCAGACGTCTACAATTCATCACCGGCCACCAATGTATACACTCACATGAACTGCTGTCATCGCCGGCCCGTGGGCGTAGGTCGTCCCGCCGTGCGCTCGAGGATGGCCGTCGCGCGAGGCTCTGTTCTGCTCAGCGCACCGCCGTCTTCACCACGGCTTGATGGCTGTGCAAGCCTTTACTCTGTAAGCCAACGGATCTCTGAAACGTTCGTCATTGCTATTTGAGCTGCTTATACAGTAGCATTCGGATCTTCACCAGCTATCTTCGCAGGATCCAGCTGCGTAAAACTATTGCTCTGAATGACCCTTCTCTAGGCTCCAATATCGTGCCTCAGGTGTCGAGTCCACGTACCCTCAGGACCGACTTTCACACAACTAATCGACATTAACCACAGATTTCCCCCTCTTTTGTTCTTTCCTTATTCACAATCACAACCAATTCCTCGTCGACTACACATATCCTGCTTTTCAAAAGATCAATCGCAGACACCTCGTCGTCGACCCATCCTTTCTGTCCTACAGCTCGCGTCCCCCTACCCAATCAACGTCACTAGCGCCACCCATCTCCGGGTCTAGTCCCGACATCCTCCTTGGCCCATCTATTACTCACACTACTCCAACTCCACTCAGGCAATACTCGACCTCATTCGCCAACCTAGACACGACTACTATATTGTGTCGATCAGCAATTCCTTGGTCTTTGCTTCTTTCACATCACTACACCACTTGCTATCACGCCGTCGGTGCATGTGCGTTATACACATCACCCACACTGTATACGAGAATGGTCTTCGGATACCGCAACAAGCAAGACATCCTTGTCAGGAACTGATTTCTGGTAGACGCTGTCGAGGTCTGAGATATACAGCGACAGAAGAACACGTTCAGACCCAGCGACCCGCAACAATGCCATCGTCTTCCACCTCTGGCTCTCGAAGGGGAAGCAGGTCCGAGGCGGGAAGGTCCTCTACCGGCTCGACGTCTTCCAGGAGGAGCAGCTGGTTAGATCGCTTCAGAGAACCTTCTCATGTCGTGGTCACTCATCGTCACAGGCGGAACCCCTCAAATGTCGTCCACCAGGTCGAACGACCAACATCTTCCCAAGGCAGCCATGCCGAGTCTTCAGCGACGTCAGAAGCCGCTCCAACTTATCGGACCGTGAACATGCGACCATCAGGTGCGACACCACCAACATCTCCTCGACGACCGGAACCACCGCGAAGTGATGCTACAGCACCAACGACTACCTCGTCAACGTCACGTCTCTACCAGGCCGCTACCACTTCGTCGACACCAAGCCGTCGACATGCCCACCTCGAGCCCCGCTCTGCAGGTTCAGGCCGCACTAGGACCAATTTGAATCAAGAGGACCAATCTCCCCCCCGCCGCTCTGGGGGTTCGTCTCGCACTATCATCCACGACCCTGACCCTAGATCCCGTGACTCCACCTCGTCGCGTCACAGTACTACTTCTCCAACTTCGACCCGTCCCTTACCTCCTTCTCCTTCCTCTCACCCCCGCACATCAACCAGCAGTCCATCCCCATACTCCGCCCATCGATCATCACCCCAACCACCTCGGACCCCACCACCATCATCAAATATCGTTCACGATTCCCAATCCACCATGCGTACCGCCACTCGTCACTCCCTTCCACCGAACACCATCCTGGTCCCTGCCCATTCCACATCTCGCCACAGTCGCATCGTCTCTACACCCGGCCTCAGTACCCTCGACTCCACTCGTCGCCCTCACCGTGACTCAGGCTACCTCTCCTCGCCTCACTACACCCCGTCAGGGAGCGATGCCTCCCACCCAGCAAGCACATACTACACTGCCGCACCTGCCGCCAATGGTCCAACGACCCACTCCCGCCACACTTCCCACACATCCACATCCAGCGCCCCTTCCGGTGACTGGGGCTTCGGCCCCCGCGACCTCCCTCTCCGCCGCCTCGACACCGACTTCCGTCGCGGCTCCGACTCAGGCTTCGGCTCCGAGCGCAGACCAAGCGATAGTCCCGTCGTGCCCATCTCAGGCTCCGCCACTCTCGGCCAGCAGGGGACGAGGCACCGTCAACCCTACGCCGAAACAGTAGCGGACAGTGAAGCCGGTGGATCAGGCTCTCGGTCTCACCACTCCCGGTCCCACTCTACCACTCATTCCAACCCCCACGATCGCAATCGCGATCGCCCGACCCTCGAAGCAACCGACAGGAGTCCAGGACGAACCACAGCCGCCGCAACCCACGGCTCCTCCACCCGTCCCCCACGCGCGGCCAGCGTCTCACGTAGCCGTCGGGACGAACCCTGGCTCGACGACCGCAGACCCATCCGAGGAGAGCGACGCGCCGTGGTCGAAGGGGAGAGGGACGAATGGGAAGACCGGAGACTAAGTCGAGGGGATGAAGCGAGGGCGTATATGGAGCGCACAGAGAGGGAGGGGGAGAGCGATGCGCAGAGAGGGGCGTGGAGGGATGTTGGGTGGGGGAGGGAAAGGGGGAGTAGGAGGAGCGGTGGTCGTTGAGACACTTGAACGCATTCACGGCACAGGATTGGTCGTGGGAAGTGGTTTCTGCGGGAACAGGAACGAGGACGAAAGGGATGGCGTTGGATTGAGGGGCTATTTTGGTTGCACCCTGCATTGCATTGATGATTCAACGGATGGTGGGGGGGGGCACGTCGACGGGAGCAGCAGGGGAAAGGGAAGCGTTGCTTTGTTTGATACCCCTGGTGGGGCTGGGCAGGGCATACATGGTCATTAAATGCTGTACTATAGACGAGAAGATACCCGAATGTTACGCTACTCTTGGTAGATTATATAAACTTCCTCTTCCTCCCAAAATGCTTGCTCCATGTCCACGATTCCGGTGTCTGGTAGGAGCAACGGGCGTTCTGTGAACCGCTCTTGCGCAAGATTGTGATCCGTCTAACTGCACCAAATATGGCTCTCTCGGTCTGTTCATAGCGCAAATACCGCAAGCGCAATCGTGAGAGCAGCCAAAGACACCGCGAGCCAACCAGAAAGCCTGATGGGTCCATCCGCGCCGCTCTTGGTGCTCGTAGTCGGCCCCGTGGCCCCATCGGTGGCTGATAGGGCATCACCAGCGACAGACGGACCGTGTCCCGTCGCGCCTACACTCGTCGGAGGACCAAGATGTCCAGCGGATATCCTCGCTCCCGTTGTGGGGGAGCCAACTCGTTGTGTCCCTATTCTAGCTGCGGCAGTTTGGCCACCAGAGTCGCCTGCCGGCTCCCCGCCCCGCGTCGCCTCCGCCAGATCTGGACCTGAGGTCGTGCCTGCTGGCCGAGCAGCTGCTGGCACGTCCAGTCCTGAGTTGTCTGTCACCTCCGCGCTGGTGGCTGCACTGACGCGGGCTGGGTCCCCTGCTGCTGCTTGGGATAAGTCTTGACGTATGTATTCTGCGGGTGGGTCTCCTGATGAGCCTGAAGGTGAGGATGTGTCGGCTGCTGCTAGCCTCGCAATTTCGATGACTTCGCCGGCTATTCTGTTGCCGACTGGTTGTGCCGGGTTGTCAGGAGGAGATGAGTCAACATAGTCGTCGTTGTCGGGAGGGGAAGCTGCTTGATTGTTGGAGTTGCGCTGTTTTGGGTCGTCTGGCGGTTCAGAACTAGGGTTACTGCCACCCTGCGCGGAAATATCTGGTCCTGGTTGACTTGTGCCTGTGTTTGAAGGAGGCTCGAATGCAGCATGGAACGTCGAAGATGGATAAGCAGTCGCCGCTGTTTCTTGAACCGTGGTAGGCATAGTCGGTGCCGGTATCGCACGCTGAGTCGTCCTCAGTATGTCACTAGTCGTTTGCGCAGACCGCGTGGGCACCTGAAAAGTTCCTTGGGTTTGTAGTATAATGGGCGGATCGAGTAAGCCCCAGTACGCGAACTGACATGTCGACCATAGCGGATCGAGTCCTCGAAGGCCAGGTGGAACAGCCAGTTGAGGGCGGAATTCGTGCTCTTTGATCACCGTACAGCCTGAATCGCCACGAGGTCCTGCACACATGGCTTGACCGTTCCATGCTGACCAGGGAATTGGCGAATTAAAGTCTGCGTAGGACACCGGGTAGCCCTTCTGGATTTTGCTTTCCTGGAACCATTGCGTGAAGTCTTGCTTGTAGCGGATGCTTAGCACAGACTCTGGCTTCAAGGCGACTACGACGTCATGGATGTTGGGGCCGATATGCTGGCCACACCGATTCTTTGCGTACACCGTGCCGATTGACACGTATGCAGTGTTGGAGGTGAAGGTATGTCCATTCGCAACAGCTGTCACGGCGTCCGGGTCAGGCGTGCCAGTGTGCGACTTCCCGGTATATATGTCCAGAGGGGCGGCATCCATATTAATAGATGTGATGGTGGCGGTAGGCGTCGATGCACACATATCTCTAGATGCAGTGGTCGGAAAGAAGACCAATTGTACATGATCACCCATCAAGGTGCATGAGCCGCAGGTACCCATCGAAGCCAGGAGCGACGAGTAAGAACTGTATGCGGTATCATTCATGCATGGTGGCGTGAAGAGTGGCGCAACGCCGGGTATCTTCAAAGTAGCTGACGCCTTGGTCATCGAATAGCTGCTCCACAATGGGTTACAATCCGACGGCTGGATCGTGCAATAAGGAGAGGGTCGATAGAAACCGTCATCATTGGTGACGACTCCAGTGACATACGATATAGGTCCTTCCCAGCTACGAGTATAGCCCGAAGATATAGGCATGAGCGTCGTCGGACCAGTGACGCGAGGGTAGCCGTCGCATAGAGTGGTGGCGTTCTTGTACCATGTCATCCATCGATACTGTAACCCGCCGACTTGGCTGGTGTACGTCGATTCGGTCCTATTTGCGCTTGTCCAGGACCATGCGGCCGAGCTGTAGTCCAAATAGGACGACTGGCAGTCTGCGGCGAACGCAGCTCCGGTGCTGATTGTGGGTGGTGCGGTCACCGTGCCAGTCTGAGCGCGAACCGCGATCACATAGCAGAGGGCGATGAGCAGTATACTCCAGAGCCAGCCTATGCGAGTCGATGATTGTCGAGCAGTCATCCGGACATGGTCAAAGCAGTGCTGTGCCACTTCGCATCCTTTCGGAGAGAGGTGGAGGAATTTTTGGAGGTTTCATTCGAAACGGCGTGACGGGTGCCCTTTTGATCTGGTTGTCTGTCTAGGTTTGATGCAACGGCTGCTGACCTTGATACGGATCGTAATCTTACCCGTTACATCGCCGTCACGTGACAGCCCTGGTAAAATGTCCCCGCGTTTAGGGCATCATACACCGCGACCAAACCTCAACCTGTCATTACCTGCCGTCTTCTACGCCACCTGCTCCTCAAATCAAGCCAACCCAATTGTTTTGGGCGAGTCACACATGATATCAAGACCCTCACGCCAATACGACGGGCCGTAGCAAATGCTCATAAATATTTCTCATAGGTATCGCCACAATGTCATCGCCACGGACTACTCCCACCACTGATACTCGCGCTATCAAACTCCAACGCCGCCTGGTCTATCTGCTTGAACTTGTCCCTCGCAGCCTGCAACTCCTTGCTCAAGCTCTCACCGTCCTCATCATCACTTCCTTGCTCCTCATTTTGATCTCTCCGACTTCGGCCGTAGGTCTTGCTGGACACTTTTGGTGCTTTAGAGCCCTGAGTCTTCCGCTTGGCCTTGCTAGGGTCTACTACATCTCCTTCGGCGTTCTCCTTCTCTTCTCCTCTCATCGTCCGTGTAGGTTTCGTCTTGCCTGAGGTGCGGCCAGTGCTGAGCTTCATGTTCTTCTTTCCCTTTGCCTCGCTGAGAACTCTTCTGGAGGTCTTCTTTGCAGGTCGATTGTCGTCATCGCTTTCTATGCCGCTAACATCGAAGGTCTCGTCCCGTTTCACGAGCCGTCGAGGTAGTAATGACCTGAGCATTGCGCTTGTTATTTTTTTTTCCTGCTCAGGCTTAGGAGCTGCCGCGCCTCTCCGCTTCTTCGGTGACGGTATGATTTCCACTTCGTCCGAGACGGAGCTGTCGCTTCTCGGGTCCGCATAGACGTCGCTATCGAGGTCGTTGTGGCGGGGTGTGCTACTGCGGCCACTACTCTCTGCATCGAAGAGTGGAAGGCTGGCTGAGCGGGCGGGCGACAGATCCGATGATGATCCAGATCGCGCTGTACCTCGTCCTCGACGTGGCGGCTCTGGCGCAGGCGGACTGGAACGCATGACTTCCACCGCTGCACCTCCTGTCGTTCGCTGTGTCGCATGGTCTTGCGTGCCCTGCACAACAGCGCTCTCATGAGCCGAGCTGATTTCGTCACTCTTGCGCTTCGTCCCTCGCTTCTTACGTGGAGAGACCACATAGAGATCTTCGTCATCGTCGTAGAGACTCTTTCGTCTCTCCGCTTCAGTCATGGTGGGCTCAAAGCGGCTGGGCAGTGGTGTACCCTCTAAATCCGGCCGGAAGGCTTCGTCGTCCATAGTCATGTCTCCCAGCTCTTCCCCCAAGTCTAAAGCAGGGCCGCCGCTGTCCTCGTTCACCTCGGGGTCCGGCACTTGACCCGCGGTGTCCCTCGCCTCAGTCGTGCCCGTCACGTCGGCAGTCGTATCCAGCGCACTGGTTCCTAGCTCATCTGTCCCCTCCATAAACGAGTCCGTCTGATCGAGCACACTGGTGTCCAGGATGCCGCCTCTGACTGCAGTCAATATTGAATTCTGCCTCGGCCTCATCCGGAACATCTGTAGTGCCTGTACCGAGGAGTCCCCTGCCAGCGGCGTGAAGCCTATCTTCTTCGCACTTTTGGCCGCTGATCGAGGCGTGCTTGTGATCTTTCCTGCCCCTTCTGTCTTTCTTGTGCTGCTCTTGGCCGGCGTGTGTGTCTTCCGTTGCGCAGCTGGCGTTTTGGCGATACTGCTCCTCTCCTCTCCCGTGGTCTTGCTCTTGCTCACAGTGGTAGCCATCTCCCCTTGCGAGCCAGGCACGTCAAATTCGTCCCTTTCATCTCGCTGGTCTGTCCCTGCCTGCCGTCTTCTTGCTTCCAAAGCTCCAGACACTCTCGCGATGGGATCTTGCCGCGCTCTCCTCGAAGGCGCATTGCGCACTAGTCCACCCGTAACATCCTCATCCTCATCCTGCCCTTCGTCCTCGTTGTCAATCTCACTTGCGGTTTTCCGTCCTCGAGCAGGTCGTGTCTTCGGAACGATTTCTGGCGAAGTCTTCTGGCCAAGCTGCTTGCTCTTCGTCGCACTCTTCGCCGCCACCTTTTTCTTCGGCTTCGCGACTAAGGGCGCATCCTCTGCCTCCGTGTTCGCGGCGGCGCGACGCGCTGTTCTTCCTCCTGGTTCCGGAGTGGTCTTCGCGGGTTGCGGTGCTGGCGCGGCGGCCGCTCTCGTCCGTCTCGGCGGCATGTTTTCGACCGCTCGAATTGGATTGTCCTAGGTATGAGAGCGCAAACTACCGCATTGGTGTCTTTAGTGATTTGCTCGTGATGGTGTGAGATGAAAGAAAATGTGGTGACGTTGCGGGGAACGAAGAGAACGCGTCTTGACGCGTGGGGATGTTTGGCTGCGGTACGGAGGCATGCAGGCAGAGCTAGCAGGGGGTGCTTGACAGTTCATTTCATTGTGACAACGACATCTTTGCCAACTATGGAGGATTCATTACTGAGTTGCATGTGACACTGCTTGTGGTAGATCACAGTTTCGGGACTATCTGGTCATCAAGCTGGCTACCTAACCTCACTTACCACTCCCGTACAGATCCTTCTCTACCATCCCTCTGCAGATAGGATGATAGAATTCCCTATGCTTTTCGAACGTCTTCTTCGCAAGCTCTTCATCGCAGGCTTTGAGGCCTCGGTATAATGGCCGGACGAACTTCATCCTTCCTACACGGCCGAGCAGCTCCGCCGTAGGCTCATACACGCTCTTTGCCTTGGCCTTCAATCCCACAACAAAGAATCGAGAGACGAGCTCAACGTTGTTGCTTTTGGCGAAGCCATATGTCGAGCCCATCAAATCTACCAGCTTTGGATCGAGTGGCTTCTCAAAGGTCTGCACTTTCTCAAGAAAGACGACGGATTGATTTGCTTGCCATCCTTCGAGGTCTGATGACAAAGGCTTGAACTCTGCACCACTGGTGTTGAGTGCCGACCATTTGTCTGCGAGAGCGTAGCATGCGTCGACCATGCTCGTATCGTAGTCAGGCTTGGGCGGATAGCCTGGCTTGTAGAACCATGTGTCCCAGTCTAGATCATTGAGCTTTTTGCTAGCCTCCGAGTCACCGGAGAAGAAGTCGAGAAGCGTAGCCTTGAAGTCGTAGCTGTCAAGCGATTTTCGTTCGTATGTCTTGAAGTACTGTTGCACGTCAGTGGGGACTTGATAGTCATGCAATTTGTGCTACATACGTGAGGGATGAATTTGTCCCACTTGTCCTTGCCGACCAGCTTCTCCAGGTTATACAAGAAGACGAATCCCTTCTCGTAGGGAATGCTGCTGAACGCATCATCAGGATCTTTGCCTTTGAGGTCAACGATCATCTTGGTGAACTCATGATCGGTCCCAAAATTCTCAATACTATCCGAGAGCGCTTTCCATCCGATGATGGCACTGAAGTCTCTATGCGGCTCGCCATGAACAGCGGCCTGGATTCGGCGCTCCAAGTATGTCGTCCAGCCTTCGTTCAACCAAAAGTGTTCCCAAGAAGCATTCGATACCAAATTACCTGACCAAGAATGTGACAGCTCGTGAGCAATCACGTCAATGTTCTGACGGTCTCCAGAGATGATTGTTGGCGTAGCGAAGGTGTAGATCGGGTTCTCCATGCCACCGTAGGGAAACGAGCTCGGCAATACCAGCACATTATAAGTGCCCCATCTGTATGGGAAGACAATATCCTCGGCTACTTTGATGAACTGCTCGGTGCCACCTTCAAGCTCCCACTTGGCGCCTTCAAGCTCGTCAGGGCCTGTCCAGACTGTGCTCCGAGGTCCGATGTCTGCTTTCGCAATGTCGCCACTGGCCAGAGCGAAGAGATAAGACGGGATCGGGACGGACTGCTTAAAGGTGTACACTTTCTTGCCAGGAGACGCATCTTTTGAGCTGTCGGGCAGTCCCGATGCAAGAACGGGCAACGGGGATGTGATGTTGAACGTGAAGGTCGACTTGACATCTGGTGTGTCCTGACAGGGAAAGATTGATCTAGCATGAATGGCCTGGCATTGAGAAACTGTACAGTGTCAGATTCTGTCACAATATCGATACTTCGTATGCACTGACACATGTATGGGTGCTTCTGATTCGAGGTTTGAGCCGCTGTCAGCCACTGCAGTGCTGTGCAATCCTTGGTAGTCGAGACATGGATCTGGCAATGGTTAGTTTTATCCCCCGCGGTGATCACAGTCCTTGCTGACCTCCACAGCTGCATTCCCAGATGTGCCCTCAGGCACATTGATTGTCAGAGGGCTGCCATATGGCTCATAACGTGATGCAAGATCCCACGTGGCTCTCGATCCGTCCACGGAGACTTCAGTGACATCCAAGAAGCTGTGATTAAGTCAGGACATCCAACTATAAATGCTTTCGGTACTCCTATCGATTGCAATTTTCCAAAGGAGGACATCAAAAGTTTCATACCTTGTATCCAGAATAATCTTGTCAGCACTGTTATGTAGCTGCTTCATATCGAGCGTGACCCTTCCCGCCACCTTCTTGCCCTCAAAGTCGATATCAAGATCAGCGGTGACATGTTCGGTCCTCCAAGCATTATAGTTCGAGAGTGTGTTGGGATCTCGTGGTTGGTGTATTGACGTGTCCCCGCCCACAGGCAGTTGCTGCACAGCTGCAGGAGCTTTATGCATGGTGGTCTGGTGGAAGCAATATTTTGGTACCCGGAATGGTGACGGTATCGAGCAGCTAGTACGCGGGACGAAGCGAACAGCCTTGGTATATGAGGCCAAGAGACTGTATCGAGCAAAAGCTCGCATTGATTCAAGGCAGTATTCAATATTCAGTGCTGTATTTTGGGCCTAGGGTGACGAGCTGAAGTCTCTCGGTTTGGTGCGGACCTTCCACTTTTGGACATCCGAGCATCAAGCACAGCGAAGTAATTGACTCCATCATCTCATGTTCACGACTCAAATAGATCGACAGATCGAAATCAAAGGTATACCTAGGTAGCATTACGCCGGAGTATCAGACTATATAAGCGCGCGCAGGTGTCCATAACCGTCCCAGAACTCTCTCGCCGAGAAGAAGCCAACCAGTCGTGAGTGGAAATATCATAACCCCTTCCATGTTTGTTCAAGCAGCTTCGAATCAGATATCGTATTGCAATCAAAAAGCCAGTGAGAAGGGTCAGAGAAGTAAATATAGGCTCAAGAGTAGGCCTTCTCGACCTCCTTCTTGTACTTCTCGAGGATGCCTCTGCGGTTGAGCTTCTGAGCTGACGTGACAAGACCCTAGTGTGGTGGTTAGCTGTGTGCTCTTATCGTGTATTGCTCTGTTGCAGCTCACATTCTGCGGTGTCCATTCCTCATCTGCCAGCACAACGCCATCGATGATTTCAGGTCCACCAAGACCACCCTTCTTTCCTTGCTCTTGCATAGCCTTCAAGACGGCATTGTTGATCTTCTCATCGTGCACGAGCTCCTCGAGGGATTTGCCAGAGGATCCCTGCTCCTTTGCAAGGTTCTGAAGTGCTGCTTCGTTAGGGAAGACAATGGCGATGGGCTTGACCTTGTCGCCCGATGCGTGGACGCAGATGTTGCCAACAACGGCGGTAGATCGGTAGATTGACTCGAGCTGTATAAGATGTCAGTAGATCGCTTCTTCTCATTAGTCGCGTGACTGACCTTCTCGAGCGCGATGTACTCTCCGTTCAGCGTCTTGACCAGATTCTTCTTGCGATCTATGATCTTGAGGTTTCCGTCCTTGTCGAATTCGCCAATATCACCAGTCTTAAACCAGCCATCGTCGGTGAAGGATTCCTTGGTCTCTTCTGGTAGCTCGAGATAACCAGCGCTGATCGAGTCTCCACGGATCCAGACTTCACCCTGTGGTGGGTTATTCTTTGCATAATAGCCAGCATCCGCGAAATCGACAAGCTTGACTTCTGTGGAAGCAGGCATTCCGCCCACTGCATTGTCGGTCCACGAGAGTGGATCCATCAAGGCACCCATGCTATATTTAATCAGTGGAGTCCACTACCATGACGTGGTTGCAACTTACGCGGCAGTCTCGGTCAGACCATAACCAATGATCATTGGGGCAATAGCCATCGAGATGAAGCGCTGAGTCTCCTTTGCAACAGGTCCACCACCCACCATACAAATCCTCAACTTTCCGCCAGTCGCCTCCTTGATCTTGCTGAATACGACGCTGTCCACGATGCTGGTGGCGGCGCTAGACCCTGGGAAACCACTGCTCATCATCATGCTCTTTGCACTCATGGCACCCCAAAACATGTGTCTCGCGATGACGCTTGCTTTTGAGACCTTTGTGAGGATACCCTTCTTGACGGTTTCCCAGACTGCGGGGACACCGACAAGGATACTTGGCTTGAGCTCGCGGATGTCACCGGCGCAGTTGCGCATACTGGCATCAGAGATGGTCTTGGGATGTCCATACCCCATGGTGCCTCCCCAGAAGATGCAGGCGTTTTCGAATACATACTCGAGAATGTGGGCGGCGGGGAGGTAAGCGAGGAGAGCATCGCCCGGTCCGATGTACGGCCCGACAATGACGTTGACACCAGCAACTGGAGGGTATCAGCGGATGCCAAGTGGCATAAATTTGGGCACTTACTAGCTGCGAGCACATTGCGATGCTTGAGCAGGACACCTTTAGGTGCACCTGTACTGCCGGAAGTGTACATGATACAGCACAGATCCTCAGGTGTGGGAGGAACAGGATCTACGGTGTTCTCTTCGCCTTTCTTCACAAGCTCCTCGAAGCTAATGACCGTCAAGTTGGGGTGGGCGTCCTTGAGCTTCTGGACACCAGACTCGTCAAAGTCGGCGACATCAACGTTATAGATGACGTGTTGGATATCCTTGACTTCTTTGAGAGGCTTGATGAGCTTTGTGAGAAGTGTGCCGTCGAGGAAGATGGCTTTTGCGTGTGTCTGTTGCATGGAGTGCTTGAGGCCTTCCTCACCGAGTGTGTCATAGGCAGTGACGATAGGCATCGATTGTGAGCCAGCGCCGTGTGCTGTAGCCATCCATTTCCTGCTCGTGGCGGCAAAGATCTGGACTCTATCGCCCTTTGTCATGCCCAAGGCCCTGAAACCCGACCCGACCTTGAGGGTGAGCTTCTCATACTCGGTAAAGGACATGAATTCGTAGGGACCAAGCTCGTAATACTGCCATTCCTTGTCGACCTCGACATCTTGACCGTCGACCTTCTTCTTGATCTTCTTGACCTCTCTGTGTATCTTGATGATCTTGCGGGTACCGATGGCCTTTGCATTTCCGAACTTCTGAGAGCTGCGCTTGACGAGGTCGAAGATGGTGTTGACTCCTTCTTCCGGGACTGAGATGAGCTTGTCCTTTGCTGTGGGATGTCTGCGTGGGATAGTCTCGCCTTCGACTTTCTGAAAGCCAGAAGCCTCAACGGAATATGGCGGCTTCTTGTAAGGCCGCGGCTGAGGCACCAGTGTCTTGAGGTCGGAGCGAGCCATAATATCTCCCATGGTGAAGAGAAGCAGGAAGAGGGAGAGCCAAGTATATATGATGCAGCTGGGCCGTGAGACACTAGCAGATGGTAACGGAAGCGAGAGGAAAGCTTGATGAGACGGGTGTGTGATTGCAGGCTGGCAGCGGCGTGAAGGGTGAGCAGTGGAGAGCTTGGATGGATGAGGTGGCTGCGGGACGTCATAGCTCAGGCTCCGTCCGCTGCTCGGATTGGCCCTCCGCTTTTCTCTGCGTTCGTTCCCCCAGCACGATTCAGACGAGAATATTGAGACAAACACCAGCTTGGTCAGCCTTGGCGGCCCGAGCTCTTCTCCTGCACCAAGGGGACTTTTCCCCTTTGGTTCTTTTCAGATTGCCGCCCAGTTGTTGGCAACGACCGCCTCAAAACCTTTGCATCCCTTTGGGAGCACTTGGTGGTCACATGGAACCGAGGCGACCATCTTCGTTCGTCCCTGTCTTGGATTCCATGACTATCTGGCGGAATTCATGACCTTCAGGACCTCTCGACACGGCAAGGAGGGCGCAGCAGCAATGCAGGAGGCTCTGCCCGCAATTTTCGCAAAATTTGCAGAGTCCGTCCAAGACCCATCAGAAGGTACAACTTCATCCTTCACGTTTTGCCTTGCATGGCTGCAGTACCAAAGTAGTGACAGGTAGGTACAGAAACCTTCTGGCTCTTCTCACAGAACAGGCATCAGCATGATTTAGGCATGATCGACCCTACTGCGGCGGAGATTACTGTCACCGTAGCCGAAAAGGATTTCACAATCAAGCAGTCACCTGGCCTGCTGACATCCTCACGTTCCGGCGGTACTACCGGTGCCGCTGTGTGGAGGACAACTCATCTGCTCGCCGAGTGGTTTGCGTCGTCTGACAATGCACTCTTCCAATCAGGTCTCTTGGATGAAACTTCCACTCTGTTGGAATTAGGGTCCGGAGTTGCAGGGCTTCTGCCTTTAGCAATAGGTCAACGTATCGGCCGCTACTTTGCTACTGATCAAGCATACGCATTGAAGCTTTTGCAAGAGAACATCGACGTCAACAGATCGACCAGACGAAGCAAGAAAGCAGTCGACATATCAAGCAATATACATCTTACATCGCTTGACTGGGAGAATGATGATCTCTCGTACTTTTTGACCTCTCATGGTCTTTCACGGGGTGTAGACATGATCATCGCCAGCGACTGCGTTTACAACTATCATCTGGTCCAGCCACTGGTCGAGACCTGTGCTAGCGTCGCAAGAGCTCGCAAGTCCCTCGAACGACCAACACTATGTCTGGTAGCACAACAGCTTCGCGAACCCGATGTCTTCGACGACTGGCTCACCTCGTTTGCTCAACACTTTCAGACATATCGACTGACAGACCAGACACTTGGACCGCAGCTCAACATACCCGCTGGCTATGTGGTTCATGTAGGCATTCTGAAGGACAGTCCTTCATGAGCATCCTTCCATGGAAGTCGTCTATCTGGCGGGACCGCTATGGATGACAGGGACCACTATCGCCTTGCGGGCGTCAAAGTAAACGTACGTCAACCCCTTCAACACTTTACCTTCCACAAGACCCACTTGATGAATTCTATATCGTTGTTGAAACCCGAGTCTACTCGTGCAGACAAATTAGAGGCTTTTCCTGACCATTCCCTACACGCATCCCTGCCAATCACTCATGTACTATATTTGGCAGCAAACTGATCTTCGTCACAGATCCTTCAGTACATTAAATACTCGATACATGATCCGCAATAGTGTGCAGCGCGTCTGAGCAATTCCGAAACTGGCAATTCAGTGCGATTGTCGTCGGACCAACATCAATACTGCCGCTCCGAGTGTCAGATTATAGTCGATCTTCCGAGATGGGTGTTGGTACCGCGTGGTTGGTCGACGATCATCGGGTCTCAAAATAGGCTGCCCAGACGGCCTGTCCCTGAGTTCTGGCCCGGGGTTGGAGCATTCAACGAGAGCATGAGAAACCTCCAGGTAAGTGTTGTATATTGCCGTCAACGTAGATAGCCAGGGGATTAATGCAACTGATCCTGATCACTTGGAATGACTTCACCACAAGAACCACAATCTCTACGCTTCGTATGTTCGAATTCCGTGACCTTGAATCTACCGGCCCTGACAAGAATATGTGATGCTGAGCATCTTGTGACCTCGTGCGAACCTGTCGACTTCCATCAAAGCTGTTTATTCTTCAGATTTCATTCTTGCCCAGGCCATCTCGTCAGACCTCTTCTATCGCAGTCGTAGGTTTCCCATCATGTCGTAGATTCCTACTTCCCACCAGCGCAGCCTTCTCGACCACCACGCCCAGACACAATGTCATCTCTCTGGTCGTAAGCCTCCCTCGTCCCTGCTCTCCCACCCGTATCCTAACACTGCCAAAAAGAAAATACCGCTCCCTCCCCGCCAGCACCCGCATCCTAATGGGCAGCGGCCTCGTCGCCTACGCTCTCGTCGCCCAGACACTCTCCGACAAAGCGGAAGAACCACTCGGGCTCAAGGCGACGGAGGAAGAGAAGGAGGAGCTGTACAGGTATATGCCTAGGATCAGGACCGTGGGGAGGGGTGAGACGGGGAGGGGACGGGAGGAGCGGGGATGATTTAGTTGGGTAGTGGCAGGGCAGCAATGATATAGCGGGGCAGAGGGACTTTACTTTGACGGAGACGAGGAATCACGAGGGAAGGAATCTATGGGCAAAGATGTCAGGTCTGGGAGAAGACAGGACTACGAAGAAAGTCACTGGAACTTGCAAAGATACGCAAGCGGACTGGAGCAGTCGCATAGGCTGAGAGGGAAGGTGAAACTTGTTCGGGTCGCTGGTCCAGGATATACGATTTACACGAAGCTAGTCGAGTCGCACACGAATCCCGGCAGGTCAAAGGACACATCCCACATGAACGGAGGGGATAGGGTAGGCTAGCCCAAAACCACGGGAACACACAGACTGGATGCAAAAAGGTTATCAATACCTTTCTACCCACTATACCACTATTTATATAAGCTTTTGAGAACCACCCCTTTCGCTGCCTGGGTATCTCTGGAAACGCTTCTGCCCTTCGAACGCTTCCTAAGAGCAAGGCGAAGTATCTCAAGATCCGCAGCCTGACGAGCGCACTACAGGTGTCCGTTTCGAATAATTTTTCTCTGATGGGCCCCGTCTCACGAACAGCTTCCGGCGTGTCGACGCTGGCGTATCGGGATCCTAACCCTGGCTCATCCGCGCCCTCTTCCTGCCCGTCGTGACCGACTCGCTCTTCCCTGTTCTCTTCTCCTGCGCGTCCAGGACCATGCTGAGCACGTCGAAACCGAATTGTGGGTAGGAGAGACACATCTCGCGGAACTCCTTCTCGGCTTCGTGGCGGAGGACGTGGGACCGTGTGGCCCAGAACTGCGCGACTGGCTTGCGGATTTCCTTCTCCTCTTCTGAGGTGTGGCCGTAAACGTAGCGCGCGTATGCGATCTCACCCCTAGCAGTGGATTCGACGAGGTGGATCTTTCTATGTGCCAAAGTCGCAAGTTGAGGGAGGTTTAGGGCTTTGGCTAGCGTATAGACCCGAGCGTGTCGGAGGAGTGCTATGCCTGACGTGTCTGGCTTGGGTACAGTGGGGTCGTTCTCGAGGGACTGGTTTGTAGCAAGGGCCGGGAAGTAGTCGTTTCGATAGAGGAATTCGAGGGCTGAAGAGACAGCTGCCACGTCCTCGTCCAGTGAGATTATGCGATCACCCTAATCTTGTCAGAGCTACAATCCGGTAAAGCACTCCTTTCGCTTGTGATACCTGTTCAGATTCGCGACTTTGAATCAAGTCCCCGAGGAAACTAGATTTCTGCAACAATAGTTTATGCGAATAGAGCGAGATGGCTTCGTCGCCTTTGCCGACAACGATTTCGACGAGTGGGGATCGCAAGTAGCTGTCATCGTCAATACTTGCGCAAGTAGTCGCGTCCGGGCCAGCTTACTCTGCGAAGCTCTGAACGGCAGGCACTTCGGTCTCGATGTTCTCCAGTCCGCCCATAGTGTCGCCATTTTCCTCTGCACCATCCTCCCCAATCATCTCGACATCGTCTTCGCCGTTCGCGGAAGCGTCCACGACAACCTCAGGATCGGCCATTGTAGACTTGAAGGCTCAATGGAGACGTCTACTCGCGTTGCGACAAACTTCAAAAGTTCAACTGCGCGAGACTGGCAAGGCGATGCGCGCGCGAAAAGTGCGGTCGCAAAGTGAGTGTGAACGTCGCGAAGACTTCGCGAGCTGTGTTGCGATTGAATTTGGAACTCGCAAAGTGAATGTGGCTGTCAGTCCGGCGATGATGAGCTCGAGGAAGTGAGAGCTCCGAGTCAAGCTGCTGGTGAATTGGAGTTGGATGCAGACGATTGGTCAAAGCTTTTTCGTTCCTGATCCAGCCACAAAAGACGTGCGCCACAGTGGCTGCAAAAGTTCGGCTCCATGTCAAGTTGAAGTACAACCTTCATTCTGATCTTCACTTTGTAGGTACACCTCACAGCTCCATCACACCAACATGGCGGCACCCAGGTCTATCTTGAAGAGAAATCTCTCGCAGCCGCAGGTCACCGTGCCAGACGGAGTCAACATTCCTGCTCCCAAATCTGACGTGGAAGCTCGCAACCTGCGGACAGCTCTCATGCACGCCGAGCAGATTCGATCACAGAAGGAGACATCACTTCACATCCTGTCATGCATCGAGACACTCTCCCTACTACCCTCGAAAATTCCCGCGCCGGCAGAAGAGGTCGCGCAATTCAAGACAGACGTCGCCCTCTTTCAACCATCAGATTACTCAGCCCTGCTTGAAGAACGTAATGTAAACGGCTTTTGCGGCTATACTTTATGCGACAACCCTCCAAAGCAGGCACAGAAGACAAAAGTGTGGCTGAAGCCTGAAGGCGAGCGGCGGTTCTGCGGTAAAGAGTGTGCCAGGAAAGCATTATATGTTAGGGCGCAACTCGACGAAGTGCCCGCCTGGGAGCGAAGGGCTGGTCTGAACAATGAGATCAGACTAAAGGATGAGGTCGAGATTAGAGAGCTGGATCTGCCGATAAGAGTCAAGGAGAGCGCAGAGGAACGGGACACCAAAGCTCTGACAGAAGAACGCATAGGCAAACAGACCGGGAAGAAAGTCACACTGATCACGGATGAAATCGTGGAGAAGCAGCTCACTGGAACGTCAAGTGGCGGATATGTCAAATTCGAATTCGATCAGCTGGTGCACGACAGCATTGAGGGATATCGAGTGTCGAACAAGAAACTCATAAAGGGCAAGAAGAGATCCGAGGACGACGACGACGACGACAGTGACGAGGAACACGACTGAAGCGAGCTTAATCATCAGATCTACATTCAGCTATGTACAAGTATGATACGACGACCGACAACGCAGCAATCTATGATTCGTTGGCTGCCTTGTTCACCGGAAGCAGGCAGCCAGCGAAATAGTTGCCCAGGCCCTCCACATCCTCGAGCTCGCCAATGAATCCGGTGTAACCATCTGGACGGACAGCTACGACGCAGCCTCTGCTCGGGTCGACGCCATATCCCTGATAGGCATGACCATGGCCCTCATGGTAGCTCTCGTCATCCACAAAGACCTTGTTGTAATCCCAGCCCATGTCGTTTGGTCGTAGCGGGTGGAGAATGGCCGGGAAGTCATCGAGAAGTTCAACCTCCTTTCGCGGCGCAGAGTGGATGGTCAGGATTTCGATGACCGAGTCGATGGTAGCGTTGGATGGTGTGTATTTCTTCAACCAGCTGTCGGACTTGTCTGCCTCTGCGCACCAAGCTTCCACCCTCTTCTTCTGCTCGGCTTGCTTGACATTGCCAGCGAACAGGATCACTCTGTATCGTCCATCGCTCTTCAACCACATCTGGAACGGCCATGGTCGTGCGCCAGACTGGTTCAGCACCTGGTGGCTGGGGAAGCGCATGCCTAGCGGCGCGTTCTTGCACAGCGACTGCTTACTGACCGCCTTTGCTGCGGCGCTCTCGACGTCGGTACCATCACCCTGCTCCTTTGCGCTTCCTTCTTTGGCGACAAGCATGCTCTTTCCGTAGTCGACGCTCAAGCCGGAAGCAAACAGAGCGCCCTGCTTGAAGACCCTCTTAAACTCCTCCATGTCAACACCTGCCTCGTCTGCGGCGTCTTTTGCAGGTCGACCGCTGAACAGTCTGCTAAACTTGTGGTCGAAGTCGATGAGGTCCTTTGCGATTCTCCTCCGCTCGCTCTGGTAGGTCTTGAGGATACTCCGCGGAGCCTTGCCCTGTACGACGTGACCAATCTTCCAGGCCAAGTTGTAGGTATCCTGCATGCTGACGTTCATTCCTTGACCAGCCTTTGGCGAGTGTGTATGTACCGCGTCTCCGGCGAGGAAGATCCTCTCACTCTGCGAAAAGTTGGTGCCGACTCGCTGTCCAATCTGATATGCCGTCCACCAGTGACAGTGCTTGTACTCCAGCTTGTACGGCGCCAGTACCTTTTGCGCACTCTTGAGAATAAGATCTGGATTGATCTTGCTCCTGTCCGCCCTGCCACTCTCCGCATCTGGCTTGATTTCGTGCAATTGCACATACAGCCTGACCAGACTGTTCTCCCTCGGGATCACCATCAAACTCCCACTACTCTCCGAATGCACACTGCACCTATTCCTGATATCGGGAAAATCCGTCACCGGCACAATATCCAAGACACCCCAGATATAATCCGTGGGCTCCCCCTCCAGCTTGAACCCCAACTGCTTCCTCGTCCAACTATGCGCGCCATCACAGCCAATAACATACTTTGCTCTAATCGTCTCCTCCCTCCCCTCCATCCCGGACGTCTTCTTCACCAACTCATCCGTATCGTCGGGCGCCAGATTACTCCTAAACAACCCATCACTCACCCCCTGCCCACTCTTACTCTGCTCAGGACTCGCCTCATCCTCGGACAAATGCCTCACCACGACCTTGACCGGATACGCATCCTTGTCCTCCACCTCCCCATGCTCCAACTCCATACTCAACGGCAAAACCCCCCTCTCAACCACGACCTCCTTCCCCTGCACCTCCCTCCCATACTTGGCCATATTATCCAGGAAAAACCTCTCAATCCGCCCCTGATGCAACACGCTCTCATGCCACCTACTAATCCCAACCGGCGTGTCAGGCACCCTATCGTCCCGCCGCAACCTCCCCGTGGCCGGGTCCGGGTTCCACATGGAGAACTCGACCATGTGGTTCGCTTCTTTCCACACGCGGTCGGCGAAGCCCAGCGACTCGAAGATCTCGAGCGTGCGGCACTGCAGCCCGTCCGCTTGCCCCGTGAAGATTTTGGTCGAGCGTTTGTCGATGATGCGCACGCGCACGGGCAGGTGCGAGAGTTGCGTCGCGGCCATGAGGCCGGCGGGGCCGGCGCCGATGATCAGGACGTCGGTGGTGGAGTCGGGGGCGAGGGGGGCGGGCATGGTGGGCGGTTTGGTCGGGGGGGAGGGGGGATTGGTGGTGTGGGTGTGGTTGGTGGGTGGTATAAGGGTTGTGGTGGGTGAGGGTGTGGCGCGGGGTAGTCGGTCGTTATAAAGGCGGAGGAGTAAACGGTGTGTGTCTTGAAGTTGAAAGGGAAGAATTGACAAAACCTGACAGAGACTGAGACTGGTGGAGTTGAAGGTAGGGTTCCGTCGTCGATGTATACACCAGATCCCCTCGATTCTAAGCAATGACAAATGGATCGCAATCTGGTTATGACACAATGATCTCCGAAGCCCAAAGCGCCGAGTGGACGAGGGGTAATTTATCGATCGGTCGGGGCAAAGTGTCCGCTTTTTCGGACGACGACAGGGATAAGTAGGTGCTTGGTGATGTTCTGCTAATCAAGACAATTGCTCGCGGTTATATGTCACGGGAAGAGTAAAGTGATATAGCGGTATTTGTCCCGCGATTCGTAGATCTGGTAGCCGTGGAGTATGTACAAGAGGGGCTGGACAAACTCCACGCCTCGTTCCGGGGAGAGATCCGTTGGAGAAACGAGAGATCAGGGGTGGGGGTGATTATACATGTTTTGGTAAGCGTATAATTACACCCTTTTTCATTCGGCGGCGTACTTTCTCTTTTTGTGAGGACGCGCCTCTTAGTGCCTCTATAATTTGGAGGCAGGCTGCCCAGCGTCGTGGAGAGTGAAGAGATTCCTCTTTGCCACGGCATCGTACGTCACCATCCCTCGTCGACCTATAGGTTCAACATCTTGACTTACCAACTCCTTTAATGTCCTGGCATCGCCATGGTTCGCAAGGAATCTCGCACCGTTGCTGACAAGCCGCCCGACCACATGACCCTTGCTGGGTTGACCTTTGCGGTCAAAGTCCGCCGTATACGTTTCGATGATAGCCTCTCCATTCGCCTCCTTGAACACCTCGGGGCATGGTAAGTCCAGTGGATCAGGAAGTACTGCTTGTCGTGGATAGGTCTTGCTATCATCACGAGGGGCTGAAGAGAGTACAGCCACATGCTGGTAGGTCAAGACGCCCCCATTCGCTAGGACGAGTCCATGTCTTCGTCGTGATTTGTGCCCTCCTCGCAGTTGGCGTGTCATCTCTGCAAGAGCCTACTTAGGTCAGTTCCGAGCTTGATAGCTATTCTCTTGCCCGATACCCATTCAACTCACATGCATCGAGTAATTGTTCCCTGCCCCTCCAAAGCTCGTCAGTCCACCCAACAGCGTGATCGGCTTCCGCTTATTCGAAAACTCCAGTCCAAGATGCTGACACGCCAGCTTCGGTACGATAGGAAAGCACGAGTAGAAGTCATGCAAATCGATATCCTCCGCCTTCAATCCAGCCACATCCAAAGCAGCATCCAGTGACCTCTCAATAGCAGGCGCGCGGTGGAAGGACGATCGCTTCCAGACTGTCCCCGTTAGCGTATCTACTTCATCCAACAGAAGAATGGACATACACTCAGCACTCTCACTCGTCCCCGCCGCCCCTCTTACATATACCCACTTCTCCTCCTCCACACCCAACTCCCTCGCCACATCCGTCGAAGCAACCACCACCGCAGCCGCAAGATTCACATTGTTAAACGCATTCATCAACAACGGATCTGTTCCGTATCAGCGTCCCTCACCCCACCCCTGCTCTCCCCAGAAAGACTCACAAGGCCAACAAACCATCCTATTCCCCCCTTTGCCGTCCGTAACAGTACCAATCTGCCCCCTCCCCCTCCCCCTCGCGTAATCCCACGCGTAAGCATTCCCCCCCGCCACCTCCGCGAACTCTGCGTACAACTCCGTGCTCTCCTCGTGATTACCCCTGATGGTCTGCTTGCGGTGTGCGCGAAACCCGTTCTCGTAGAGAGGGTATACCTGGATGGGCGCGCCGATGGAGTGGGACGCCGCGGTGGAAGGGGGGAGGGGGCGCGTGGTCGGGGAGAAGATCTGGGATATGGGGACCGAGGGGGAGGTCCAGGGGAGGGTGGAGAGGGGGGCTAGGGATTTGGCGAAGGTTGTTACTGGGGAGGTCAGGGACCCTGGGAGGATTGGGGGGGAGGGGACAGGGACGGCGAGGGGAGGGAAGGGAAGAGGGACGTACGGCTTGCGAGGGCTTCTCCGCCTGCGAGGACGACCACTTTACTCTCGCCTTTCATGATGCGGCGGCATGCTTCGTCGAGGCATTTGACGGGTTGGTTGCCGCCGTGGTCGCTTTCTTTTCGGAGTGCTCCGGGGTGATTGGCAACCTGTACGCGATCTGAAACTAAGCCTGGTAGGTCGTCGTATGGCCACGTCCATGATTTGATGATGGTCAGGTCGTCGACTTGCTGTTTGAGATTGGTCAGGGCGGCAACGGAGAGGCCAGTGTCGGCGAGGGCGTTCGTGACGGCATTGGATATTAGGTCAAGTGGCTCTATTAGTCTATTCGTGCGGTTGATAATGTCTGCTACACCTATGATGACGGGCTCCGATGCGGACATGGTGATATCGAGGTGCTTAAGCTTGACCCAGACTCAAGATGAAGTAGGCATTAGTGAGAGGAATCCAGTGGTCGTATACGGAATGAAGGAATCTACATTACGAAAACATTGTCTGTGCAGTAGTATTGCAGATTATACTCTCTACATGGTAGACATGGAGAGAGGGGGAATGCCTCGGCGTCGGAAACAACCTGAACGAGATCTGATCCTCAACACCGATGCAACCAAGTATCTTCAGCATCATCGCACGTAGAGTAAGATGTTCTCAAGTGTAGTGTGGTCGTGGGATGGAAGTGGTTGTCGCATACAAGGCACAGTGCTCTGCGCAAGGTGCGACGAGATCAAGAGCTCCATCACGGACACCAAGCAATCACCAATTCATCCGACGAAGAAGTATAGTTGTAACCAATTCATTAATACTCAAGGAAAGGTATAGAGAGAGCGACTACTTGTACAGCTCTTTCCCGGTCCGCCAGCTAATCAACAATAAAGAAGACCATAATACACGGCATATCGACTCGGTACTTAAGACTTGCTCAACCAGCGCGCAAAAGGGTGTGAAAAAATTATCCTCTCCAACTTCTCCGACCTGGTCGACCGTGAGAGTGCGTGATTATGCGATGTTGTTGCGTAGTGTGTGTGTAAAGACAGTTTTGTGACGAATAGGAAAAATGTGGTATAGTGGTGTGAAGGTGCAATGTCGAGTAAAGGACGGATCGGCCAGTACGGGTTGAAGCATCGAGAGGATTGAGGGTATGTGTAGTGTGTGCAAGAAACAATTGTTCGAAGAGACTGCAGGCTCTTGGTGGGATATCAAGTTGGCATCGATTCCGAACCCTCCCCACTTGTTAGGACAGCAGGAAGAGGACGCAGCTCTGGATGCCGGTGCTGATTTCGTCGAATACTGTGCGCTCTCATGGCATGCAAATGTGTTGATTTTTTTTGTGAATTTGTGCTTTCATTCTGTATGTTCATGTGTATGACTCCCCTGCTCTTACTGCTCCAGGCACACATCTACTCCTCATCCTCGTCATCGCCAGCCTTGGCTGCCAACAACCACCTGTTCTCGCCAGTCTTGGCGTCTTGCTGGTGGGTGATGGCGAGCTTGCTGAGGTGGCCGATGATGTTCTCCATCTTGCTGTCGTGTACGGAACGCTGCTTACGGCCGAGGTTATCGAGGTAAGAGATCTTGTTGAGGAGATAGTAGACAATGGCGATGACAATGGTGACACCGATGGAGTAGAGCCAGATGACGACAATGGTGACAATGTCGACCTGTCCGTTGGCGCGCTGGACGAAGCTGGAGGCCGGATCAGTCTCGACCGGAGTACCAGCCAACCAACCAAATGCAGCGAAGAGAGTAGCGAGGACATCGACACCGAAGATGGCACCAACGAGTTGCCACGATGGAAGAGTGGTACCACCGCGAGTAACGAAGATAAGCCAGTTCTCAGTAAGGGCGACCTCAAGGAAGAGAACTTCCTGGACAGAGGCGAAACGCTGAACAATACCACCAGACTCAAGGAAAAGAGCACCACGGATGATCCAGGTAGCCACGGCGAGAAGAACACCGAGAACCACGGAGATGACCCAGATCTTGGGGAGCTGCCATTCGACAGGACGGGGATCGGAGTGGGCGTTGTCGTAAGCGACGGCAACAGTGGCCAAATCGGCGAAGAGGGCGATGAAGACGATGAGCTCGGAGCGGATGACCTCGTTGAGAGCGATGGCGGCGGTGACGAGGTAAATTTCCAAGTGCAAGCAGAGGGCGATACGGTACTGGATGTAAGCCTTCATGCGCTGGAAAATCTGGCGAGAAGTCTTGATGGCCAGGACGATGGTGGAGAGACCGGGGGCGAGGAAGACGATATCGGCGGCAGCCTGGGCAGCCTCGGAGGAACCCTCGACAGCAATACCGCAATCGGCCTTCTTGAGAGATGGAGCATCGTTGACACCGTCACCAGTCATGGCGGTCAAGTGACCACGCTGCTGGAGCATCTCGACGACCTGGTACTTGTGCTCGGGGAAAACTTCGGCGAAACCATCGGCGCGCTCGACGAGATCGTGCTGAGTAGCACCGGAAAGACCACCGTGGATGAGCTTCTGAGAGTTGTAGACCTTGGTGCCGAGGGCAAGCATCTTGCAAGTTTCCTTTGCGATGGCAATAGCGTCACCAGTCAACATCTTGACGGGAACACCGAGCTGCTGAGCCTCGATGATAGTCTGGGCGGTGTCGTCACGGGGAGGGTCGAACATGGACAGCATACCGAGAAGGACCCATGGGCCGTCGTTCTTCTTGTAACCAACACCGAGAGAGCGGAAACCACGGCGGGCGAATTCGGTAGCCTTGTTGCGGAAAAGGGCGGCCTCCTCCTCAGAGCAACCGGAGATGTTGAGAACGGCCTTGGGCGCACCCTTGGTGCACTCGTAGCGGTCGCCACGGAGAGTGCAGACGGCAACAATACGCTTGGAGACGGGGTCGAAGGGAGTGAATTTCTCAGTCTTCCAGTCGTCCTTGAGGATGTCACGGGCCTTGGGGTAGCGCTTGAGAGTAAGGATGGTGACCTTGTCGATGGGGTCGAGAGACTTGATGTTGTGGGAAGACGCAAGAGCGGCGACAGCCATCATCCAGTTGACGTCCTGACCCTCAGCGACGAAAGGCTCACGAATAGAAAGCTGGTTGGCAGTAAGAGTACCAGTCTTGTCGGAGCAGAGAATATCCACACCGGCAAGGGACTCAATGGCGGTGAGCTTCTGAACAATGGCCTGCTGCTTGGCGAGATAGGCGGCACCGACGGCCAATGTGGTGGTGGTGACAACGGGAAGACCGACGGGGACACCGATGATGAAAAGAATCAAGGCCTGCGAGAGGAGAGTCTCGGAAGAGTCGGTGGGGGTAGCAATCCTCTGGTTGCGGAAGAAGGCACCGATCCAGGCGACGAGAATCCAGAAGATGACCAAGACGAGAAGAGCTGTACCGATGGAGTTCATGATAGCCTTGAAGTGACCTTGATCCTTTGCGCCCTGCACGAGGGTGGCAGTGCGACCGACGAAAGAGTGCTTGGCGGAGGTGATGGCGACAGCGTAAGCCTTGCCACGCTTGCAACCAGTGGTGTAGTAGATGACATCGCCCATGAATTTGTCGACGGCCAAAGATTCACCGGTGATGGCGGACTGATCAGTGGCGATGATGGAGTGGCCCTGGTGTGCGATGCCCTCGCCATCATCTTCACCCTCCTTCTCTTCAGATCCAGCTGGATCCTCCTCTGGATTGAGCTGATGCTGTTCGCGAAGTTCCTTGTAGCGGGAGAATTCCTCGGGGGTGTCATAATCGCAGATGAGGCGAGCATCAGCTGGGACGGACTGGCCTTCCTCGACGATGATCTGAACTTTGTTAGAAAAAACTGTTGTGAAACGGAAATACATGGTCGAAGCTTACAATATCACCAGGAACGAGCTCGCGAGCGAGAATACCGATTTCTTGACCTTGACGGACGACAGTTGCCTTCATGGCGATATCACCCTTGAGAGACGCGACGACATCGGCGGCTTGCTTTTCTTGGTACCAACCGACGACGGCGTTGAGCAGAAGAATACCAGCGATGACACCGAAATCGATCCATCGCTGGAGACCGAGAGCCAAGACGGCAGCCAATTCCATGACTATCAAACATTGTTAGCAACATATCCTCGGAATAGATAACGATCCTCTGCCGTGTCTGGAGCTGGCTGGACGGTATTATTGGCGTGGTTGCGAGCTGTCGCTGCTTTGCGGGGTGCCAGGCAAATTTTCGGTGGATTCGATCGGCTCTTGGCCGGAAGCTTGGCCCGATTGGGATGGGAAGCTGTGCGGGCGTTGTTGTGACCGCTGCATGCGATGGCGTAGCACTGGCGTATTCCTGCAGCTCATTTACGAGCGGGGAAGTTGAGAGCTGTGTCGTGCTCGAAAAAAAATAGTGCGAGCTTGTTGGGAATGGTAGATGAAGCGTCGCAGTCCATTGACGGCCCAGACCAGACGGGATCAGAGGTGGCAGGGATATAGATGAGACTTACCATAAAGAATAGGACCCTGGAAGAAACCCAAGAATTTCAAGAACAAGTTCTCCTTGTCCGTGGTGATTTCGTTGAAGCCATATCGCTTGCGACGGGCGTCAACGTCGGTGTTGGAGAGACCTTGCTTAATGTCGGTCTCAAGCCACTCGTCGGGAACGACAGCGGCGTCAGCTCCAGTGCCATCGGAGCTCTTCTTGGAGCCGAACCATCCCTTCTTCTTGGGGGGAGCGGCGGCCTTGTTAGCTTGCTCCTCCTCGGCGGCGGCCTTGGGGTCGCGGTATGTCGAGATGTACTTCTGGAGCGCAGTGTACTCGTCGAGGTCCTCGATGTTGCCGGGCGCAGTCGACCACTTTCGCGACTGTGCGCGGGAAGTGGTGCCTGGCGCACCGTTCTCGAGGTCCTTCTCACCGAAGGACACCCGGGGAGCAGACATGGTGGGTGACGGTGAGGATGTGTCTCTGCTGGCGGGTGTAGGTTATTGTAAAAGCTGCCTACTAGCAGAGACGGGGGAATTGGGTGGAGTGGAGAGGTGAAGGAAGGAAGAAAATGTAAAGGAAAGCAGATCAACAAGAGGGCGAACAAATGGCTAGAGGTGGGAGGGATGATTGTTTTTATGGAAAAAGCTCGATGCTCTCTTGTCTCTGGCGGTGGATTGTGGATGCGACAGGCCGGCCGACACACTAGAGACTGCCTTTCGCACCGACAAGGTACCGTTGGTCGGTGCGTATGTTTGCAACTTTCAACGCAGACAAGAGGCGCAAATTGGTTCTCCCACTCGGTCTGCTCGCCCAAAAAAATGCCTCACTCTCGACAGATCTTCCACGCCCACGGGCCGCGACTGGAGCTTAATTTGCGCCGTCTTTGCCATTTGCCCTGTCATCATCTGTCCTGTCGCCGGCCCCGTTGCCAGACGCTCGACGATGCAAATTGCTTGCAGCGGAGCTGTTGCAACGTCTGACTGTAAGTTATGTGCTTGACACTATCTACGAGCCTACGAGTCCTCCGAGGGCCGGCTGTCGTGGTGCGATTATGTGCACCAACAAAGCAAGACAGATACAGACCAAGACAAAGCAAGCCACTGCTTGACCCGGCCGTATCAGACAATCCCCAGCCAATCCCACGTGTGGCTTTCTGTCTGTCTCGTCCCTCATTACCTTTCTTGCGCTGGGAGAAGCAAGGGAGGGCAACAGAGCATGCAACTCTCCTTCCCCCATTTGGATTAGCTGCGATCAGCGAGTGACGTCGAAAGCAGGAAGCTCCCCATCAGCCCTGTGCGTGAGCATGATGGAAAGGCGCTGTTGTCTTTCACTGTGCATGAGTCGGAACGCCGGCTACGATACGGCCTGACCATAATGCGACTTCAAAAGGGCACGTTATCGTCGACGGTCATCGCTGGCTCATGGTCGCCCTCTCGCCTCGATAGAAAAATTCACAGCGATCCTCCGGGCGTCAGGGTAGGGCTAAAGGGTCCCCAATCAACATGGATCCTATCAAGTTGAAGCGCAGGTGATCCAGGGCAAGCATGTGGGTATCGCCTGGCTAGCTTTCCGTCATTTTTCTTTTCTCCCACCCTCCTCGGCCGCTAATGCCGACCGGCCTGCTGCTTGCAGCTAGAGAGGTCAAGCTTTGCTCTGCATTTCCGCCGTGGGTTTTCTCACACAGATGTCTCTTTGAAAGCTGCAGCTCTGAGAGCCCTCAGCCAGGTCCCCCAAGCAGTCGACTCCGACTTGGCCCCAACCATTTTTGGGATTTACACTTTGCGCGAAACTTCACTGGTTCCAGGCACGCCCCAGTGTGCCTTTTCCACGGCCGATTATTGCGGGTGTGCCCGTATCGCTGGCTGACAACGAAATTTGTTCGTCCACGCTGCCCCGGCAACGAGATTTCACAACCGACTTTGGCCAATCTTGAAGCCCATCTAGCGCCCCCGGAAATACTTTCTTGTCGAGCTATTGGCGGTCGCAGATGAGGCCATCGGCTGCGAATTGTCATTGCGATATCTGGACAGAACTGGAGAGAGTGGACTCGGTGGATGCGGGTTTGATTGCGCGCAATGTCGACGCCGAGAGAGGCCAGAAGCACGAGACAGACTTGCGAAACCACCACACTCGTTCATGGAGAAAAGTCGCCCCAGACAAATGGAATGCTATCCCGCCTAATGCTCTTCTCCCATAGGTTCAACCTTGTTGAGGGAACTACTGTAGCAGGATGCGAGACATGCCGGGACAAGCCTCTCGTACACCGCTTTACGCACCAAATGGATCCAGGACCAGACGTGAACAACATAGTCGCAAAGTCTGCCGATCGAAGCGGCTTGTCGTTGCAATGCTATTTTCTTTAGAGCTTCAATGTAGCATACGTATCATTCTTGATCTGAATAGCCTACAGACTCTAGCAACCATGCGCTGGTGAAGGGCTGTGTCCAAGTTCCAACCAGGAACCAATTGGCAGCATTGCGCAATCCTCAGCATCGTCATCATGCCGCTGCTGCCGACTCGTGCTTCTGATCACAGCGATGGCGGCACAAGCTGCTCGTGCGAGACTCTTTCCCTCGAGCTACCAATTGTCGGTCTCCTCGGCGCCGCGACGGCATTAGAATTAACCGCGAGCGAGCTCTAAACGAATCAGAAATGTTTCTCGTTGGATAAAATCGAAACGAGGTTTTGACAGGAATTGAGACCCGAGCGTCAACAGCCCGGGGGGGGGGTTTTGCGCCGCGACATGACGCTGACCTCTCTGGAGTGACACCGTTCCCTTCCGCATCACACTCTGCGTAGTGGTCTCAGATCGGCCGCTAGCATGCTGCAGGGAACGGAGCGGCTACCTTGCCGTGACAGCAATGCGCGATTTGTTGGTCTTGAGTTACAGTCAGTAGAGGTTCTATTCCCGACATGAGACACGCATCCGGGCCGACAGGAAGTGCAGTATAGCGCGAGAAATCGTTCTCGGGTTCTACGAATATTCGCAACCGTATAGGCACGACCAGACCTACAAGCCGTAGTCGTGTCAAATACAACCGGTTCGCGACATCCGATTTCAGGTACAGTAATGGTCTGGCTATGCGGCTCAAGAATCGTGGTCATATTCGACGTTGGCTACATCATCTACGTTGCAATTTGCAGGCCTTGCGCTTCTATCCGTCGGCAGGAAATACAGTAGCACGACAACCGGCATTCCATCAGGCACGTCTCCACAACGTTCTCATGGCTTTTGCTTGAACAACGCTCCAAGCTTGATCACTGGACTCTTCAATCTACATCAAGTGTTCCCAGCACACTGGCCTTCGACTTTCCACCCACCATGTGAAGTTGCATTCGCAGACCTTGGATGATCGCCCTGCATCGCATGCAGGTGACCTCCGAAATCGCTGGGCAACCCACCTTGGCGCCATCGAAGATCTAGCTCTCCCCAACCATTCTTGCATGACCGTCGCCGCTAAATATCCTTCTAGCGTATTCTTCGCGCCTTCTGTGGATCCCACTGGAAAAATGATGAGCACTTGAAAATGCCTCATCCGGGGATACCCTGCCTTGACACCAAAAGCCGGCGTGGCAGGTGTGGAGGTGTGTGATCATCATCTACCCCACCAGTCCAGAGCTATCAACCACTCATACGGAGTAGCAAGACACTCAATTTTCGGTCAAGCAAGACCATGGAAGTTTTATCCCCGTCGGACCTCAACCGACCAGGGTCTTTGCCTCCACAGACATCTGCTAACCTCGCTGCTGACCGGAGAAGGCAGGAAGTGATGGATCGGCCAAGCAATGCAGGAGCTGTGGTCCGCCGACTGCATGGGACACTGCAT
The DNA here is from genome assembly GCA_005959805.1 of Elsinoe ampelina. NCBI lineage: Eukaryota > Fungi > Ascomycota > Dothideomycetes > Myriangiales > Elsinoaceae > Elsinoe > Elsinoe ampelina. The sequence continues at coordinate 1,600,089 of SMYM01000001.1, forward strand.
GCCACCATCATCTCGCAGTCTCCCAGCCTCGACTGCGGGAACAATATGCAGCCACGTCGTTGTTTCAATGCAGGTCTGTGTTCATGTGCAAGTCGAACCGATATCGATGATAGTGGAGGTTGGACGATTTACAGAGCATATCATGCAGATTGCTTTTTGGCAGCCACTCGCAACCCTATGAAATCCAGGGTCTTTATCTCTCAGCCAAAGTCATCGTACAGTCCATCGAAGTCTCCAGATGACGGCATATAGAAGTGCAGATGGTTATGTAACTTAGCCTGCGTGCCATGTTGAACTCTGGATGATGAGTCTACGCTGAGTTCCGCAACAGCTAGGTTGCATTCATTTAGATTCGTCACGAGTCTTACTCCACAGGAAGCATGTTTAACATGGACCATTCGCCTTCTGAGCAGCAGCATGCTTTGGTCCTTGAACAGAGTCTTTCTTCCTCATAACATTAGATCACTGGTAACTTTCAGTGGAGGCTCGAGTCACCCTTCATGACCGCTGCCTGAATACCTCAGGGTAGTGGCAAACTAACGAGCAAAAGGCTGAGCGCTAGACGCTTGTGTGGAACACTCACAATCCCAACATATGGACAATTAGTCTCTGCACCACTTGTCGACGCTATGAATGCATCAATGAGTTGGTGCTCAAAATTGAGAGCTCGAGAGTGGCTCTGCAGGATGGTCTGGATCGCGGTGGATCGAGAAGATGACTAAGCACTGCCATTCTGGACTTCGAGGCTGACGCGTATTCTGAAACCAAACCCGCAATACGAGTAGTACATTTTGCGTTGGAAAGAGGCATTGCAGGAATATGAGTGATCCTAGTTTCGAGTAGGTACTTACATTGGGCATCAGAAGGTCGATCATTGAGCGTACAGTTACGTGGACCGCAACCGTCATGGGCTATCCACCACCCATCCCGCCACGTCCTTCAGGATGGGCACCAACACCCCCTAATCTCCCTCCTAGAACTCAGGCATCTTCGAATGAGAATCACGTGAACCAGGATCCACAAGCTCAGTACTACCAGAGTGGATTAGGACAAGGATCAGGACCACAACCGTACGGTGATCAGTATAATGTGCATCAGAATCAAGCGCAGTATAGCCAGCATTTTCCCCATCAGCAATCACAGTATCCTCAATACTACACTGGACCACAGCAAGGACAAGCTCATCAGCCGCCTGTTCAGCAGCACTATCAACAGCCGCCACCACAGCAGCACTACCAACAGCCATCATTTCCATATCAGTCCCAGAACAATCAACCTCCAACTCACCACGCTCCTCCATCTCAGGGTCAAATCTGGCAACCTTCGGCGGGCACAACTTGGCAGTACGTCCTCGGCCACCGTATTAAACTGGACCATACCATCGAGCAGACCTCAGTCTGGATCATTGACCTCTTCGACACCACAGCAGACGACGTCGCCGAGTTACATCGACGCGGGCGTAAAGTGATCGCCTACTTTTCAGCGGGTTCCTATGAGAACTGGCGGCCAGACGCCTCACGGTTCCCTACCTCCGACATGGGCAAGAAACTCGACGACTGGGAAGGGGAAAAATGGATTCGGACATCTTCACCCACCATCCGAGAGATCATGACCGCACGCATGGACTTGGCTGTGCAGAAGGGTTTCGACGGCATTGATCCCGACAACGTCGACGGGTACGACAACAAAAATGGCCTTGGTCTCACGAAGAACGATGCTGTGGACTACGTGCTCTGGCTCGCTCGAGAAGCTCACGGTCGAGGTCTGGCAGTGGGATTGAAGAACGCCAACGACATCATCCCGAGAGTGATCAGAGAGATGCAGTGGTGCGTGCAGGAGCAGTGCGTGCAATACGGTGATGAAGAAGAGTATCTCCCATTCATCAGACAAGGAAAGCCAGTGTTCCATGTCGAGTATCCCAAGGGGGAAGACACGGACAGTAAGAGGTGTAACAATGAGAAGGAGGTGACCGGTAAGCAACTGCAGAAGTGTGTTAGGGCGAGAGAGATGGGCTTCTCGACCATCATCAAAAATATCAATCTTGATCAGTGGATACAGAGGTGTTGAATCGTCCGGGAAGTAAGCAATGTAACATGGCAAAATCAACGATGAGTGGACTGGGCTATAGAAGTATTGTGACCATTTCCGTCCTTGATCGCTGCTCAGTCCAAGTCCACAAACCCGTGATGACTTCCTTCATGCCAGATTCACTTTCCCATTATTCGGCAATCAACGTCTTCTAGCCCTCGTGCGTGGCAACCGGCCACTACATTGGCCGTGCCGCACAGTCACTACGAAGACGAAGGCGCTGGGAATCCATGATCTAGAGGAAGGTGACGGGGAAAGTGAGGAGGGTGTGTTGGTGGGAGATTCGCTGCGGGAGATTAGAGTCGACAGGGACTTCACTGTCGAGGCTGCAGAGGAAGACAGAAGGAGCATGTACTAATCCATCTTGTGTGTTCAGGCGTTTCAGGAACAGGCTGGCGAACGGGGAGACTGGTAGATACCCACTGCTTGGGAGGGAGACTTACTCTTTTTGTACTCTTCCATTATGTCGTAATAACATCTTGCCAAACATTTCATGCTCGGTGGATTTGAGTCACGCGCAACGTCGTTCACACCCTCAAGAAGCACAGGTCATCTCGTCCAGTGCCTGCACCTCCCAATAATGCAGAACACCCAGTAGACCTCTCAGTCTCACGACTGCACCAAGGATAACCAGCACGTGCATGAGGTTGTGACTCTGTCCTACCAAATCGAATGTCTTCGGATACCATCGCTCTGGTATTCTTGCGGCATATACAGCTGCTCCAGAGAAGTTGATGAGAGCGAGCCCGATAAAGTGGGGGAGGCTCATCCTGATATTGAGCAATTCCCAACCATACAGTTTCAAGCCGTGTATACATGGTGCGAACAAGCTCGAGCCCAAGAAACAGTACATCAGGAAGCGTACCGTCCGGTAACTAGGCTGTCGAAAGGTTGGCTGAAGCGTGAACACTGCACATCCCAACGCAGTCGTCGTGATAGCCGCGATGTACGTATTCCGTAACGTTTGGTCGCAATAGAAGCCAAAGTAAGTACTGGATATACCGGAGCCCCACATGACTAGGACTATCCCGAGATGATCAAGCTCGTTGCCTAGCTTGTGCACATGAGGACTGTGGTCGGAGAATGTGTGGAAGAAGGTTGACAGGAGGAAGCAGACAACTACGCAGATGTAGTACAGACCCACTATTGTGGCATCCGCCGCTTTGATCAAGGGTCTATCAGCTACGGCTGACGTGTAGAAATGGACCAGACCAGCTATGAACCAGAGTGCACCGAGAAAGTGTGACCATATGTTGGTGGTCTCATTATGGACCGCCAGCATGCTTCTGAGTGAGCCGCTTGTAGAGTTCGATGCCGGCCGGTAGTTTGTGAGGATGTATTCATTGTCTCTAACAGTGGATGAGCGGTTTCGCATCAGTGTGGCGCACTCTGCTTACCTTTGCCACGGTGCTAGTAAGTCAGCTTGTCATTGCCCTGGCTTCATGTGCAGGACGTTTTGGCTTACAGTACCGACTTGCTCGAAGGTCAACAGACCTTTTCGGCGATTGCCTTTGATAGTGTTTCTCTTGATAGTAGCCATCTCCAGATGATGAGATATTAATGTTTCGAGTTGACAAGAGGCATGGGTCTGATACCCTTGACATAGAGATTGCCTTGAGGCTGGCGCTTAGCGGAAATCACCTTTACCAACCACGCCACATGACTGTCACATACTTGGCGATATCCTGTTGCGAGAGCAATTTAGGCTCCATACAAAAGTATGGACAAGTGACATAGCAAGAAATCATGGAGTTGAGATGAGGATAAGGCTTTATTTCCGAGAGCAGTCATGGAAGCTGCGATTGAGGAAGGCCATTCCTGCAGTCGGCAGGCGTTGCTTCCGCCCCCGATACTTGCCACCTTATAGTTGTCTACCTACATCGCGACAGGCAATTTCCTCCTAGGGGGCGCGCCCCATCTCTGATGCCCAGCACAGTCCCTCCTTAAGTGCACTTACGCATCGCAAGCATCTAAGACAGGCCCAACTCCCTGTAGAATGCCTCCGTACTCGGCTCTCTCCCAAGGAACTGCTTCAAAGTCTCCATTTCATCCTGACTACCTCCCTTCTCAAGCACCATGTGCCTGTACTTCCTGCCCTTTTCCTTGTTCATCGGGTCCTTGTGAAACATTGTGTAGAACATATCCGCCGAGTAGACCTGCGAGCTGAGGTAGCCGTAGTAGCCTGCATCGTATCCTACATGGTGTCAGCAGTCATTCACAAGCAATGACAATCGACAATACTTACCGCCGATAAGATGTCCAAATGTGGCCTCGCCATTACCCCACTCATAGCCCTCACCTAGCACTTCTGGACCGTCGATCAAGCTGATGTCCTTTCTCAGCTTGTTGTACAGCTCGCTGACTTTGAGATCCTCGATCTGCTTGTGGCTCTCGCCCTCGTGGACAGTCATGTCGAAGATACCAAAGTGTAGTTGGCGAAGGTTGAACAGGGCGTCGTTCACGTGACGAGTACGAATGATGCTGTCGACAAGATTGTCGGGAAGATGCTCGCTCGGCTGATCCTTCGTCGACTTGGATGATTCTAACCAAGCGGACTTGTAGCTATCGGAGAGGTAAGAGTAGTGCTTAGACAGCGAGCGGAGTTGTGACGGTGTCCAGCACCAGTTCTCCAGCATTTGCGAAGGAGCTTCGACAAAGTCACGGACAGTGTTTGTGCCGTGGAAGAGGGAGTATTGGGTCTTGGAGACAAGATCGTGGATGCCGTGGCCAAGCTCGTGGAACAGAGTGACCACTTCGTCGTGCTTGAGAAGAGATGGCTTCTTCGGAGTCGGCTTGGAGAAGTTGCAGACAAGTGCCGTTGCTGGGTATCGGCGGGTACCATTTGAGTCAATGTAGCCCGGTTGCAGGTTGAAGTTGGCAGCATGGCCATACTTGCCATCACGTGGATGCAGATCGAGGTAGAGGTATCCGACGAACCCATCTCCCTCCGAAGCATCGTCCCACACCGAGAAGACCTGGACATCAGGATGCCAGATGATGTCGTCGCCCTTGCCTGTTGGCGAGACCTTCGCCCTGTCCTCACCGGTGATCTGCACGAAAACCAGGCCGAAGATCTCCTCGAAGATTTGGAGCATGCCGCGAATGGAAGTCTCGAGCGGGAACCATTCCGAGATGAGCTCCTGATCAAGCTGATAATCACGCTCGAGCATCAATGTGTTGTAATACCTGTGCAAGAATTAGCTGAAAGACCACTTTACAACCCGATGCGACGTACCTGTTATCCCACAAGTAGTAGTGACCATCACTCTTCTCATTTCTTGACTTGAGGTCTTCCTCCTTTAGATCCTGTAGCTTCTTTATCTCGTCGCGACCACCAGGAGCAAGACGCTTCCTCAGATCACCCAAGAAGTCATCCACAGTCTTTGGCGTTTTTGCCATCTTATCCTCAATCACAAATGCGGCGTGGTTGGGGTATCCAAGCAAGCGAGCCGCTTCATCACGGAGAACGATAGCCTCTCTGAACAGCGGCACATTCTGGTTGCACTTGTTCTCGTTCTCAATGAAGATCTTCCTCCGCGTTTCCGGGTTCTTTGCATGCTTGAGAGCAGGGAACAGGTCCGGGTACTTGAACGTAAGGCGGACCTTGCCGTCGTTCTCTCCCTCTCCCTTCTGAAGGTTGCCCACTAGATCCTCTGGTAGCCCGTCCAGCTCTGCCGGTGTGAACCACAGCCCTCCTTGCTCTTCATTGAGATTCTTCTGGAAGGTAATGCTTAGCTCCGATAGCCGCTTCTTGATCGCCTTGAAGCGATCACGCTTAGGTCCGGCAGGTATATTGAGGCCCATCCGCACGTAGCCCTTGTGTGTCTTCTCCAGCAAGCGCTGAGATTCTGGGTCAAGCTTCTCTTTCTTGTCCAAGACACCCTGAAGCAATCCGAAGACATCCTCGCGCATGCTGCTCTCAATGCCAAAATCGTCAAGCAGCTTCTCGGCCTCAGTCGACGCATCTCGTAGCTTAGCATCCGTTGAGACAGCTTGGTAGAAGCCGATGATATGCGACTCTGTAGCCATTGTGTTGTCATCCAGCGCCATGGGCAAGAGGACGTTCTTGAACGTAGCATCGGAAGCCTTGTACTGCGCGACAGCATCGTCTTGGACTTTCTTGCTCTGCGCAATCAAGCGCTTGGTATCAGCCACTAGCGAGTCGGGGGTAGCTGTGAAGACTGGCGGAGCCTGGGGAGGCTTCTGGTACTTGGAGGCAGCCATGGTAGAGGTGAAGAGAGGGCGGGAGTACGAGGATCTGAAGGGGTTGATCTGAGCGCTGAATGCTCCCAGCCGCGCAGAGAAACGATTCAGAGCCACGGTGACAAGTGAGAGAAAGATGAAGATGATCAGCAGGGCGCGGAGCGAGCGGCGTGGGTCGAGGACAGCCAGGTTGGCGGTGAGCAGTCAGCGGCGGGGTTCTGAGGGGAAGAGGTCAATGCGGAAGACAGACAAAGTGGAAGTCTTGTCAAGATGTCGTTTATCTTCCAAGTAATAGATAGGAAGCGTGCTATATACACTGCGGTCTGCCAGCCCTAAAGCTGACGGGTCCAGACCATCATTGCGGGGCCTTGGCTGCTAATGCTCTTCTACACCAAAGGATGCCTTCTTGAACGTCGCCACATCGTACCATCGCTATTAGGTCACATGGCGATATCAGCTCATGATGCTTGTGACAAGGACTTGTACATTCAGTCTACATATATCCATCAAAGATTGCATTTAAAGCTTGCTCCGCGAAACAACCTTTGCGTTGTTGGAAGAGATGACTTGAACGGCCTGGTCGACCATCTCATCGATAATGACCTTTGCAGACTTCTTTTCGTTGGTGACAGCAGCGGCCTTGCCCATGAGGAACGGTCGGGCATTGTCCATTGTGTCGTCGTCAATGTCGTCACCCATTTTTTCGAGATCATGCTCCACTGGGATGATACCCTTGCCAGTCAAGTCCTTGATCTCTGCTTGTCTGTTCTCCTCCCAGTTCTCAATGTAAGGGTTCTTGCGAACACGCAGAGGCCGTCCAGTGAAGATGATTGTGCGAATGTTGTCGTCGAAGCCGGATGTACGGACCGCTTCCTGGTGAGCCTTGGGCGCGCCAGCCTCCTCAGACAGGACGAAGCGGGTTCCGACCCACACAGCAGAGGCACCAAGCGAGAGGGCAGCGGCGAGCGACTGACCGTTGAAGATACCTCCTGCAGCGATGACCTGCACAGGTTCGCCAGTCAGGGGTGACTTGTGTCCCTTAGCCAGTTCGACGACCGTGGGAATCAGGATTGTGGTTGGAACGTCGCCGGTGTGTCCACCTCCTTCTCCACCCTGCGCGCAGATGAGGTCCACGCCGAGATCGAGGCATTTCTTGACGTGCTTCGGGTGGCCGATCATGTTCATGTAGAGAATGCCAGCCTTGTGAAGCTTCTCGACCACATGCTTAGGGGGCACACCGACAGCGGAAACAAAGAGACGAGCCTTGGACTCGATGATGATATCGACTAGCTCGTCGAGCTTGCCCTTGGTGTAGTCGTAGCTGTGAGGTATGAGGGGCTGTTTCAGGGGCTGGATCTTGCGGACTTACTTGGTCTTGCGGGCTCCGGCACCAACCTGGGGAAGAAGAAGGTCAACACCGAATGGTGCATCCTTGTTCTTGAGGTATCCCTTCAGCTCGGCGATCTGCTCGCGGAGCATGTCTGGTGTGTATCCGACTCCTCCGATCACTCCGATACCTCCAGCATCTGATACAGCAGTATTTTTTGTCAGCAACATTCTTATATCCACGATAGGACAAGACTTATGCCGCGAGCCGAGGACCTGCCGCAACGTTCATTCCAGCCAGCATGATAGGGTGGTTGATCTTGAGGAGGTCCGTGGTGACGGTGCGGATCTGCTGAGGGGAGGCCATGGTTGAGCGGGTTTGGGAGGATCGAAACGGCTAAATCGTGTTTGTTGAACGTATAAAGGCTTCAGGAGACCAGGAAAAAACACAGTGGCTCGTCAATTCAAAGTTGAATGATTGAGAAAGAGAGATGAGTGATAGTTGGGTGAAGGTGTAGCAAGACGAAGTGCCTCGGCATAAACGGAGAGGGTCTGTCTCCATGGGGAAAAACGTGGCTCGTGCGCATTTTGCGGGGGAGCTCTCTTCCGAGGTTGTGAATTTTGCCTCACCTCGCCAATCACCGTCACATGCAAGATCCGGACGCCGACAATTGACTTGCCGTCGAACCATTGGTATGTGATCCTGCACCGAAACATGTGTATCCGTAGGAGCTATCATTCGAAGTTCATCGTCATAGAGACAATAAAGATGTTCATACACGCATCGAGTGAGTCTGATCCATTTGCAGATAACGTCCGAGGCATTAGCGATATCATGCTTGCTGCATTGTAAGATGAGACTGCAGATATCTGCACGACCACTTTTCACATGTCCGGCTTCGACGACACAGCTCTGTAGCAGCTGGAGATCGGTCTCGAGATTGCACTACCAGCAAAAGCATGTGAGATTGCGTGCAGCCACTCATGTTCGACGGTCCATTTATTCGAGCCACCGCATCAGAACCACCAAGCTAGTTACTGCCAGACCATATTCGACTGCCCAAGAGCAACCATGGACGAAAGCGTATGTTGCGCTGGGCTCGAATCAAGGAGAACGTCTGGCGCTTATAGAAGCGGCATGCTGGACTCTGTTCAACCATGAGTCGATCAAATTACTTCGTACAAGTCTGCTCTACGAGACTGCACCAATGTACGTGGCTGACCAGGATCCATTCTTGAACGCAGCTTGCGAAGTAAGGCCCGAGTAAGGTCAGTCTGTCGAGCTCTCAGGCTGACTGTGACGATGTGCAGATCGAGACATGTCTCCCACCGATGCAACTTCTTGATGAACTACAAGCAATCGAGCAGGCAATGGGTCGTGTAAAGACTATCGATAAGGGTCCAAGAAATATCGACCTCGATATCCTACTGTATGGAGATGAAAAGGTGGCCACAGAGCGGCTGATCGTGCCTCATAAGCTAATGCACGAGCGCGAATTTGTGCTGAGGCCATTGGCTGAGTACGCTCTTATTTGAAGACTTTCTATTTGGTCACTTACGACGTTTTCAGCTTAATTCCGGAGAAAGTGATCACTGCATTAGATGCATCGAGACCGATCAAAGATTACTTAGCAGATCTATCTCCGTCAGATCCTCCGCTGTCGCCTATAGTCCCGTTCGGTCCAGGACAATTTCTCCGACCTCTCGATAGATCGAGGAAGACCATACTCATGTCCATCTTGAACGTCACGCCAGACTCCTTCTCCGATGGCGGCAGGTTTGTCACCAGTCTCACCGAAAAGAATGAAGGCAAATTCTGTATGACCAAAAAGTCGACGAAGCATGAACTTTCGATCCCGAACAAAGGTGATATTGTCACCGCTCGGCAGATTGTACTACAGAACGATCAACATCGACGACTCTTTCGCGCACTCGCTACTGCTGTGGCAGATGGCGGCGACATCCTAGATATCGGCGGCCAGTCATCCCGACCTGGTGCGGCGTCCATCACAGCAGAGCAGGAGATCGATCGTATACGGCCTGCTATGGCCATCCGAGCCATGTTCTTTCCATCCATACCCACCAGTGTCGACACATATCGCGCCCAAGTAGCCAAAGCCACGCCTGAACTAGGCTACCAGTTCCCGGTAACCACTGAGAACAAGCAACCACACATCGAACCAGGAGCGCACATCGTCAACGACATCAGTGCCGGTCTACTTGATGGAAACATGCTGTCCACCGTCGCCAAACAACGACAGACCATTGTCCTGATGCACATGCGCGGCACCCCAGAGACGATGAACAAGCTCACCGACTACCCAGAGGGCGTCGTGAAGGGCGTAGCTGAAGAGCTTAAACAGCGCGTCGCCGAAGCCGAAGCAGCAGGCATTCCGAGATGGCGAATCGTCCTCGACCCAGGGATTGGATTTGCGAAGACTGCTGAACAGAATTGGGAGCTGCTGAGAAGTCTGAATATCCTGCGCGAGTGGGATGGTCTGAGGGGCCTCCCGTGGCTGGTGGGGACGTCGAGGAAGAGGTTCATGGGCGATGCGCTCGCGAAGGATGATGAGGTTGTACTTGGCAGGGCGGAGCAGATGGGGAGTGAGTCGGGTCTGACGGGAGCGCTGGAGGCGGAGTGGGCTGGGGTCGCGAATGAGGCGCGGGAGAAGATTGGTGCTGGGGAGAGGGAAGGAATGCATGATCCGAAGATTAGGCGGGTAGATCTGAGGGACATCGGGACTGCAGCGACGGTCGCGGCGGCGGTGCAGGGAGGTGCGGATGTGGTGAGGGTACATGAGACGAGGATAGCGAGGGATGTGATTGCTGTTGCGGATGCGATTTGGAGAAGACCATGAGAAAAAGGGCCACACGTTCAACACGGGTACCGGACAGCTTCTAGGATAGATATCCAGCTTTATCGACTTTTTAGATATGTCAATCCTATACACGCACGATCCATCATTCTGTAGCCTCGCCATACATCACGCCAATTCCACGATCTCCCCATTAGGCTCAATCCTCACTTCTCACCATCTACTGCCCCTTCTTCCCCTCCCTCTCCGCCTTCCTCAACGCCCTCTTCCTAATCGCCTCATGAAACCCCCTATTCTGACTCACCACCACCCCTCTCATCGTCCCCACCTGCAACAAAAACCAATGCATGACCCCATGGCTCCAATAAGGCGTGCTGGTCGCATACACTCCCTGAGCACCGCCACTCCTCCCGATCTTGCCCAGCGCAGCCCTGACAAACTCCTTCGGCGACGGGATCGTCATGCTCGCGCGTCGAATCTTGGACATCGCGCCCGTGACGAGGTAGGATTGGACGATTTGCACCTTCACTCCCGAGGGCGCGAGTTCCGATGCCAGGGCAGAGGACCAGTGTTGCAGGAAAGCTTTGGAGCCCGAGTAGGTGGCGAGGAGAGGCGTGGGGAGGATCCCGCCGAAGGAGGCCATGGTGAGGATCAAACCGCGCTTGCGTTGAGCCATGCCTGGTGCGACGAGCTGGGTGACGCGGAGGGTGGCGAGGCAGTTGATTTTGATGATGGATTCGAGTTCGGGGACGGGGGTGAGGGTGAAAGGGACGGGGATGGAGTGGGACTGGCCTACGTTGTTGATGAGGATGGCGATGTCGAGGGGGGCGATGAGGGTGGAGAGGGATTGGTAGGTGGATTCGGAGGGGGAGGAGAAGTCGATGGGGAAGACTTTGGTTTGGATCGAGGGGTGTTTGGTGGTGATTTCTGTGGCGACGGAGGTGAGTTTGGATTCGGTTCGGGAGAGCAGGAGGATGTTGAAGCCTTTGGCGGCGAGCTGGAGGGCATATTCTTTGCCGATGCCTTCGGAAGCGCCGGTTACGATGGCCCAGGAGCCTTTGCGGCCATACTTGGAGAGCTGGGTGGGTGGTCAGTGTGGTGTAGTCACTTGGTTCGGTGACCATGGCACGGGTGTGGAGGAGTCTCGGGAGTGTCCTGAAATGATAAAGAGGAGGAGAACTTACGGATTGTCCAGGCAAGATGAACAGACTGGCCATCATCCGCCAGAAGCTGGCAATTTTCAAGCTGACATATAGAACGCCAATGAAGGTGAACAGGAAGGTCAGCGGCTTGCTAATAGCATCCTCGACCTGATCTATGGCAGCCATTTCGACGAATTATATCAATTGATACTCGAGCACACGTGAGATGAGGTTGAAGCCGGGGTTTCCTGTTCCTGAATGATCGACGTGGTGGATCAAGATTTTGATGTGATGATGTGCGGCTCACCTCGGCTCAGCAAAAACGAGGTCGAAGCTCTGGGGAAGCTTGGATGCAATTGTTGGTGACGGCGAGCTCGGTCTCACCACTTCTTTGCTTACATCTCTCGCCCTTCATTCTCTCTCAACTAACACGATCGCCCGTCCCTGCCGATCCCTAACCCTTCTTTCACTCCCCTCATTGCTCAAACAACGCAACTCACCATGTCCGCCCTCCTCACCTCCTTCCTCCCACAAGTAGAAGGCCTCCTCCCCAAATGGATCTTCCTCGTACCCACCCCCAACCCCTCCCTCAATCTCCTCCCTCTAACCTCCCTACAGGTCGGCACCATCTCCCTCCTCAACTCCATCCAAGCCTACGCCTCCCTCTCCGCCACGCGCCGCGTCTACGCCGGCCCCGCCCCGCCCTCCTCCTCCTCGGTACCACCAAACACACTCAAAGACTCGGGCTCCCCCGTCACACCCCTTAGCGCGCGCACCTTCGGGACGTGGACCTTCATCACTGGTATTGTGAGGATATACGCGGCGCACAGGCTGAACGAGCCGGCGTGGTTTGAGATTGCGGCGTGGACTTTTGCGGTGGCTTGGGGGCATTTTGTGAGTGAGTGGTTGGTGTTTAGGAGTGTGAGGTTGAATGCCGGGTCGGCGGGGCCGTTTGGGGTGGCGACGGGGAGTTTGGTGTGGATGTTTTTGCAGAGGGGGTTTTATTTGAAGTGAGGGCAGAGGGTGGGAAAGGGAATAAGGTGGGCTGGAGATTGGTTGATGAAAGAGGAGGAGGACACAGTGACGAAACATGGATGTGTTGAGCATATGTGCGGGCGATTGATACCCTTTTCTGATTTCAGAGCCGGCGACTATGCAAGCGGCGCATATCTACAGTCAAGTACGCTTCTATATACACCTGATTTTAGAGCGATCCTGTCGTTACAACTTCTTCCTGTACAGTGTGCCACCGCAGTCTCGTAAGCGGGCAGCCGCTTGCTCGGGGGTAATGTCCCTCTGTGGCTCGGCCATCAATTCATAACCAACGAGGAATTTCCTGACTGTAGCACTCCGGAGAAGAGGAGGGTAGAAGTGGATGTGAAAGTGGCTTGCCTCAATCTCATCGTCTGTTCCTTCGAGGGGAGCTTGATGGAGACCCATGCCTGTCGGGTATGAGCGGGTACTCTTGCGAGGGAGTGATGATTGATCGACTTACTGTATGGGAAGTGAGTCTCGAAAAGGTTGTCATACCTCCTCGTGACTTCACTGAGTGCCTCGGCCAGGCCGAGCCTCTCCTGGTCGTTCAGGTCTACCAGGGCTCTACGATGCTCCTTGCTAATGACCATGACCTCATATGGCCACACAGCCCACCATGGGCAGACTACAAGGAAGCTCTCATTCTCAAAGACGACCCGCTCCTTCTTCTCGGACTCGAGCTTAGCGTAGTCAACGAGGAGATGGGCACCACCTTGTTGTTTCCGATACTTGATCAGGTTCGCCAACTCAGTTGCAGGCTCCTCGGGCATTCCGGTAGTGCACCAAACTTGACCATGAGGATGCGGGTTACTGCATCCCATGGCTGCGCCCTTGTTCTCAAAGATCTGCATGTACTTGAGCTGTTGCGTCGGAGCCGTGATGTCAGCATGCTGGCTGTTCGGCGGCAAGGTCACGGCACCGGCGACCTTGGCGAGAGGAGATTTGGGTGATAGATGCGAGGCGTAAATACTAGTCCATGTGTCAATGACCGGGACGATCTGAGTTGGCTCCAAATCGGCTAGAGTCAGGTTGTGGTATTTTGAGAAAGTAATCACGTAGCATTTGCCCGTGACTCCTTGGGCGAGGAGGAGGCGGTTGGCCAGACCTTGTGCTATGCTTAGCTCATGTCACGTCTCAATGCAGAGTGGTATGCATAAACGTGGCTTGCTTACTTCCGTCATTGTCCGGTGCCTGGTAGGCTGCTTGATCTTGCTTGACCGCGCTGTAGTCGTTCACAAAGACAAAGGTGCTCTCATACTGCGGGTTGGAGTCACCCTGAGCACGTTTGTTGCCTGGGCACAAATAGCACTGGACGAGGGTCAGGATGGTGGCGCGCGGGAAGGCCAATGGACGTGTCTCACCGACGGATCATAGTCCGGCAAAGTGGTCTTTGATGCAGCCTCCTGCTGACCCCTGGAAGTGACAGCGGTCAGGCACTTTCGGACATCAAGGCAAAAGGTTATTGACTACTCACTGCCAAGGCCGCTTTGTACGGTGGGGACTGACGAGGATCCAGGATCCCTTGAGTGGGTTATACCGCCTGTGGGAAATATCGTCTAATATCGCGTCCGGCATGTTGGTGGATTGATCACGACCTCGATGGACTCGATGTGCTGTCACCAGACCTGGATGATGCAGCAATGGAACAAAATAGCGACTCTGGGCCGCAATAGTCCACGGTGCGATTCCTTATTCGGGCGGGAAAGAGAATTTTCGGTATGGCATGACGTCTCTTTGGTAAAGTCGGTTGTATTTTTAGCGACGACATGGACTGCCCCGCATCGTGACCAGCGGCACGGAACTCTTCACCCCTAGCCTTGTTCTAAGAAGCAACATCACCCCACGCTCGGAGGGACTCTTTGGGTTCCTGCGAGCTCCGACTGGCGGTGGTTTGGTTGCCGGAATCACTAATGCCATCCTTTCAGCTGGAGCTATGCTGGAGCTGTCTCGGAGCTCATCCAACCACTCCTGATGTACTGTATTGTGGCTGATTCAACCAGCGGTCGCAAAGACTTCGATTGTTGATCAACCCACAGATCACCCGTTGAGGGAAAGAGATGGTTCCTCTCGCACACGGTCCATGGACTGATCAATTCTTCCGGGAGGCGACATGCACGACAAGACATGACATGCGCTTCTCCGTTGAGATGCTTCTATTACTCCTGCATCATGAAGGCAACGACCACGCTGAGCAACGACATCGCGTCAAAAGGCAGGCACTTGAGTCCCAAGCGGCCACGGCGATGCGCAAAATGGCGTCGATGGCTGCGCTAAATCTCTCCTTGGGTCGATGGGCCACTGCCAAATGATCCATTGACTGCGGAAAAAGCATTCGCCCTGCATCGCTGTCGGCCGTATCCAAGGGTCAACGGCTCCACGTCTATTTCTGGGACCGACATGTTCTGCTCGGTTCTATGCTCTGCGTGAGCTGAACGACAACCGGGTGTGAATATACCGTTTTGCGATTTACGTACACGTGTGACTCAATCTAACAGCGCGCTTGCCATCAACTTTTGCTTGGCTACACGCGTGGCTGAAGCGGACAAAGGATGAAGAGGGCGGCATCTGTCCCACCACGGCGCAGACTGTTGCGGTATGCATCCTCCAACCCTTTCCCCTGTCCCTCCGATCTCGCAGCGTTGCTCAAGATCGTAACGTCTCACACGACTGAGCAGAAAATTGATCGATACGAGGCTTACTCTAGCGATACCATAAAACGCACATTCACTCTGGCCATCTTTAAGGTTGTAAGGTTGTAACCCTGCTCGGGGGATGTTCACCACACGCCGCAAATCCCCCGGACATCACATCCATTTGGGGAAGGCAGGTGGAACAAAGTGAAGCATTTGGGGCAGGCAAGGGCCGACTTCACCTCCATCTCGTTCCAAAGCGGCTCGCAACACGGCATGTGCATTGTAGCCTTGTCACCCGCCGGATCGTGCCCTGTCGGGGCAGCACCGAGAGATGCACCTTGCCCGCCCAATATTCGATTTGTCGATGGACAAGTGACACGCGGGCTCGGAAAAATAGATTCAATCACATCCGACCGTCGGTCCAATCGTACCGGTCTGTGCAATCTTGCATCAACATGGCGGAACACTTGTTATGCCACTCATCCGTGTACTGCAGGAATTGTGAATGCGGCAGGGTTAGGGGAATGGCGCTTTTCTGTTGCCTGCCTACACAGCTGCAACTCCTTGAAGGATTGACAACTTCAGGCCCGTGATTGGGCTCCTAGGGCCATTGTGCGCATCAGGCTCACACTACCGGCAACGTGGAGACGATCGTCATTCTGGCTACCGGTCCTCTGGTGTGCAAACTATACCCTGACGTGCATATTGACGGCGACCAATTCTTTACGAGGAAATTCATTACAACAAGTCATGACCTGTCTTAATGTGGATGTATCGATTTCTTGGTCTGTTGGAGATGATGGCTGCGCACAGAATAGTCGGCCTGTCCGTAATCTGTCTGCATAGTACCTGCGCATGTCATGCTAATTGTAGCTCGTCCGGAGCCAGCAAACACATGTTCCTGCGCACCATCTGGCCATATGAGGAGAGAGGTCAGACCTTCAGCCCCATACGAAAGATGACTATAGCATCAACCCTACAGAATCACATCATGGTCTCTGATTCATGATCCTTGATTGACAGGTACTTCATCTATTCGCAGGACTAAAGTACCTAATCTCTGCCAAACACTTGCGTCCGGGAACAGCGCTTGGGCCATACTAAGTTCCACCTCTGGTCCCTTGATTGCTGGTTTGTCTCTTCCCCACCTGCTAAACCGTCCGTGTGTCTCTACCTGTCACTTTGCTGGCCGACTACCAGTCCGTCGCCTGATTGGTGTGAATTCGCCTCTATCCTTTATTCACACACCTCAAACTTTACCGTCCGGTCTTGTCAATCCATGGTATCTTGCCCCGATCTCGTCCCTAGCCGCTTTTTGACCCTCCTTACACAAACTCGACAAACTTTCACGATTCATAACTCCCGCCCGGAACCGACATCAATCTAATCTCTGCGGCTTCTGTTCTACATACAACTATTGCGGTCCTCTTCTTCTCAATCCCCGAGACTTCAAACTTTCCGCCGCGCGCCCTTGAAGTTTCCATTCTTTGCCTTTGCCTTGACTAGGTGCTCACCACACGCAAGTGGCGTTCGACTTTTGCTACCCTGGACTTGTGGCTTCTACCTGAGCTTGACGCAGACGTGCCGGACACTGCTACCTCTGATCTTCCTTCGCACTTTGCCGGCGCAAGGCCCACCCATCATCAACGAATACTTTCTCAAGATTCTCGATTACTACAATTGGCGAGTGATCAATAGCGAGCCTCATGGTCTGTCTGGGACACCGTCGATAATAGGCATTCGAGTCATTGACGTGCTTCTGTGGAGAGTTTACCCACGCTTCGTCTCCCGCGGTTGCTACCTCCGCTCCTTCAGATCAGACTGCGCAACCACGTTCTTGCAAATGCGACATACTTAATTCCCATAGCGGGCTTTCGACCCTTGAGGTCAAATCCGCTGATGGCGATATGGAGACCGACAACTATCCTGCTCCGGACGGAGTCGATGAAGCCGAGGCTAACAGGAATCGCATGCTCCGCAAGCGCACAAAGACTGGTTGTTTGACATGTCGCAAACGACGCATCAAGTGTGGCGAGGAACGACCTATTTGTAAGAACTGTATCAAGTCGAAGCGTCACTGCGACGGATATAACCATCGTGTTGTATTCAAGCCTACTACCATCGACTTCCGCCACCTTCAAAATGGAGCTGCAACCATTACTTTCCCTGCCTCTACGATGGGTATGGATGTCAATCTAGGACCTGGGTATCCTTTCCAGGTTGATCCATATCAAATGACTGGACCTGCACGCCTGCCACGTCCAATTGTACCAATGACACCGTCTGATGCGTATCCCTATAGCGTGCCATACACCGCGCCACCTTTTCAGACTTCATGGCAAGGGAATTTCTTCGACGATCCCAATACTCAAGCACAAGTCAATGCCATGCAGCAGATGGCAATGTCACAAGCCGCGCATCAAAATTACCTTCATCAACCGCAATTCCAGCAAGATGATCTTGCAACACATCATGCCATGGATCCCAATGGATATGGTATGGGTATCAGCAATGGAGAGGCTTCAATCCCTCGAGGTCTTCACACACCCGCCATGAACTCGAATGGATCCTGGAGCCACCATCAACATCATGATCCTAACCGACAGTCTAGCGTAGCCACTTCCGGCTCTATCCCGCCTCTCACCATGTCCAGCATCGAATCAACCCCTAGCTGGAACCACAACAACCAGCCTCCAACGCCTCACTCCGCGCCTCTGCTGAATACTCCTTGGCTCTCTGGCCAGTATCATACGCACATGCCAATGCACGGTTCACATCCGTTCATCTCCTCAGACGGCGCGATGGGGGATAGCCCCGACCAAGCGTACAAGATGGCAGCCATGAGTCCCTCAGCTCTTCTGGACACGGCAGCAATTGAGTACCACGATGTCGATTACTACGATGTCCATCCTGAGGAAGAGCCCGATGCCTTCCTCAGAGCGACTCCTGAACCCGTACCGAAGGAGGCTTTGGCTGTCGATCATATAGTCAAGGTGGGCGATCTGCGCATCAGTCATGGACTGAGGTCAAATTATGGTTACAGCGAAGGCATTCTGGACAATTATCGCCCAGAGATGACCGCGAATCCGCTAAAGAACCCCGCGACAGCTCGTGTTTTTGCCCACTTCATTCAAGTGACAGGCCTCACCATCTCTGCGCAGACCAGACGACCACTTCCACCAGGAGCACAAAAGAGACGGCAAGATGTGCCCTTCTCAGAGGCTGGGATTTGGACTCACACAATGCCAATGGCTGCACTACACGATCAAGGTCTATTGCAAGCTATGCTTGCACTTTCAAGTTTGCATATCGCAAAGTTGACAGGCGCTTCCACAACGCCGTCCTACAAGCATTATGCTTATGCGCTCAAAGCAGTCCATCACTCCGTTGGTCACCCCAACAAGCGTCACAATGTTCCTACATTAGCGGCCTCGATTCTGCTCGCAGTTTACGAGCTGTGGTGCGCGGAACACGTCAAGTGGAGCAGTCATTTGGCCGGCGCAGGCCAGCTCCTTATCGAAACGGATTTCGCCGGGATGCATAAGAAGGTCCGACAATTGAAGCTCGAGAAGCAGAGAGAGAAACGCAGAGGTTATCCGACATTCCGACGAGCTGCAGCAGATGGAGACTTCCCCCAACACCTCAAGACCAAGGCGAAGCAGTTCAGAGATCTCGAGCAGGTACCCGATATTGATCCGCAAGTCGTCAGCATAATGTCTGGCAGCGTCGTCAACTATGACGATTACGGTCAGATCCTGGGTGAGGACAGTAACGATTCAGACAAACATGCAAGCTTGGACGTACCAAAGTTTGAGATTCTCAAAGATCTGTTCTGGGGCTTTGCCAAACACGACATGATTGGTAGTATTATAAGCGGCAATCCACTACTGTGAGTGTTTCTGGATGCATTATCAAGGGATAAGCTAATCATTCTGCAGCATGTCTTACGGTCGCTGGACAGATTATCCGCCTCGCGCGCCAATCGATGCTGAGCCGGGTGTCATCTACGGCGCGTATGACCACCTCATGCTCCTTTGTGGTCGCATTGCAGACTTCATCGTCCGCGACAGGAAGAGGAAGCTGAGAGCAATGCAATTGAACGGAGGAATGTGGAAGCCTCCACCAGGAATGCAGCTTGGTCCACCTCCTGGAAGCTCCCCAGGTGGTCCTCCTGGAAGCACGCCTGGTAGTTCTGCTGGTGGCCCTCGACCAGGCGGTGGTCCACCAGGCTTTGGTCCGCCGTCGACTGGAACGCCGAGAGGCCCACCATCGGCTGCATCAGGTCAGCCATCTCCTCAGCAAGCCAGCAATAACACACCTTCACCCCAACTACCGCCCTACTTCGGTATGGCACCTCCGCGACCGACTGCGCCGATGCCCAGCTCGTACTGGGCGCAGGCTGAAGAACCACCTATCATGTCACCTGAACAAGAACAGTTCATCGACTTCACGACACAGACCAATGAAGCATTGCAGGAGTGGAACGAAATCATGAACGCCATCAATGTTCTTGTTAGTATGCTTGGGGAATGGTATCAACCACTCGAGTCGGAATATCAGGTTCCTCCTCAGACGCCATGGGGTCCGGCAACGATCTACAAATCGCTTGATGTTGGCTGTCTTTGGGGATTCGTCAACTTTGCTTATATTTCTGCCCATCGATGTCATCCTCACATGCCCCCTTACGCACACATGGCGGCTGCTATCGCTGCTCGCTCGACGAAGCAGTATGCGGACAACATCGGCCGATTAGCTGCAGGAATCATGCCTCCTAATAATGGCAAGCCCATCACACCTTTCATGGGAGCAGCCATGTGCGATCTCTGCCTACCGCTGTTTTGGGCTGGAGTTCAGCTGGTCGATCCTCACCAACGAGACTGGATCATTACAGCGCTCTTCGACATTGAGCGGCGCTGTGCATATGAAACAGCAGGGACCATCGCTCACGGATGTCAGACGGCATGGCACAAGGCTGGAAAAGCGGGACGAGGGCCACCGTACACTCATCGGTACAACACACGAGCACAGGACGAACGCCTTAATGGATCATGGGAGAAGATCGACCCTGATGCCCAGCCGGATCAAGACGATGTCACAGACCGTAGGTTTATTCAGACGAAGCCGACGGCGCGATTGCACTGGGCCATGGGTGTTCTCGAAACGGAATTGGATGGGCACGCATGAGAAGATACTGGTCAACGAACATGCATGGATTGGCAGGAAGGTCAAAAAGGGCGACAGAGGTGCATAGCTAGTTGTGTTTGTTCATGTTTGCACGAATACCCCATCATAATGCTATTTCTGATTCCGCTTTGATCATTGGCAGCGAAAATGCTTTTCAGCGACTGCAGGACCAGCGGTGAATTCAAAGGCAAGCAAGGGGGAATCTTAAGCAAGGTCTCAGGGGCTGCTCGGCGGCACTGTGTCGGCCCAAAGCTTCACAAGCTCCGACACAGCTGTTGACTTCAGGACAGCTTGAACTTTTGGCAGCCTAGCAATCCATTTCACACAATCAGCAATTGCGCATCGCATCGCATCCCCTCCATCTCCCCTCGAGCATTGCTCCTCACTTCCACGTGCCTCACCAATCCCACCCACCACAATGGCAACCCACCACTCCTCCTTCCCCGACCCCTACGACCAAGACGCAGTCGAAGCCGACCTCATCGATCCAGACGACGGTACCTTTTCTCCCCTCCCCCCATCCTCTCCCCCACTAACCCCCTCCCAAGCCACCCTCGACGACCTCGACGACCCCCTCTCCGCCCACCCAGCCTCCACCTCCGACCGCGCACCCCTAACCGGCACCATCTCCTCGGCCCAAACCCAATCGTACCTCACCTCCAGCATCCCCGGCGAAGACCGCCGCGCACCCCAAAACACACTCGACGAAACCGTCTGGGCCACGCTGAGCCGCGACCTGCTCGCCGTGTGGGAGAAGATGCGCCAGGTGCTGTACCCGAAATACCTCCTCGGCGGGGCGATGAACCCGGCGTCGTCGTTGAACCCGGCCAACGCGGGCGCGGACGGCAGCGGTGGGGGCCAGGGGTTTGGGCAGGGTCTCATGGGGGTGGTGGGACGGTGGCCGGATGCGGATGTGGTGTTGCAGGGGGGGATGAGTGAGGGGTTGCGGGACTGGGATCTGTGGGGGCCGTTGTTGTTTTGTTTGTTGCTGAGTTTTTTGCTGAGTAGGGGTGCGCAGGATGAGCAGAAGAGTGTGGTGTTCTCCGGGGTGTTTGCGATTGTGTGGATTGGGGAGGCGGTGGTGACGGTGCAGATTAAGTTGTTGGGGGGGAATATGTGAGTATCTTTTGGGAGCAAGAAGAGGGACACGGCTGACGTGGGCAGATCGTTCTTTCAGAGTGTTTGTATTATTGGGTATACGCTTTTCCCGCTGGTTATTGCGAGTTTGCTGAGCGCCTTGGGGCTGCCGATTATTGCGAGGGTGCCGGTGTATATTGTGCTGGTGGCTTGGTCGATGGCGGCGGGGATTAGTATACTGGGTGGATCAGGGGTGGTCAAGAATAGGGTGGGCATTGCGGTCTATCCTTTGCTTGTGTTCTACGTGGGATTGGGATGTCTTTGCTTCATTAGCTAGGTGTTGGACGGCATGGCAGCATTGTCACGAATGGAAGCTTATAGTCAGTCTCGCTATTTGTTAATCACGTGCTTGATGGACAACACTAAATCTGTCAGGTTTCGGCGCCTGAAAATGCAGCAAATCTGCGCAATCTGATAGTCAATTTATCTATCAGTGCAACCGGACCCACCAAGCTCCCACATCTTCAGCTTTGCGGCTCCGCTCTTCGCGCCCACACTGACATCCAACACCACACCGCATCACTGATAGAGCACATTATTATACACTTGAAGATTACATTCGTCATTCGCCAGCTTCATAGGTCAGTCAACTTCACCGAACACGGACCCGCTCTCATAAACCTAGAGAACAAAGAACCCCTTGGCACAACCTCAAAAGCAATCAAATCAACCATCTCAAATCAGCAACGAAGCACCACGATCCATACCTCCGATACGCCTACCACAATAGCTTTTGACCCTCTAGAGCACAACCTCCAATATGCCCTCCCCTGCGGACGAGAACCGCGCCTCTCCCGAAATCACAGAGGGCGAAAAACCTGTCCGAGAAAAGCTACAAAAAGCCAGCATCGACGCAACCATCCACAAAGACCACGCCAACGCATCAGAAGCTGCGACCTCTGGCACCACATCAGATGTAAAGACGGAAGTCGTCGATACCACTGACGCCACCCGTGGACGACCACAGCGCAAGCGCAGCTACGATGAAGCTACCGCCGATACCAGTGAGCAAAAAGACGCGGACAAGAAGATAGGGAGCAAGCACGGCCGCAAACGATCACGGGACAGCACGCTCGGCGATGAAGAAGCAGAGGGAAGCAAGCGTGTGAGCTTGGAGGTGAGCAGGAAAGAGCTCGGGGCAGAAGAGGGCACGAATGGTGAGGGCAAGCCTGGAAGCAAGACACCACCCGGTGCAGTAGGAGAGGAGGAGGTGCAGGCGGTGGTCAGCCCGAAGAGCAAGCGGAGTCGGACAGAGGGGGTGGTCAATGGGGACAAGGTACGGATTGCGCTACACGGAGAGTTCATGGCTAATGCAGGTCAAGGCACAAGATGAGACGAGCAAGGACACAGTGATTGAGTCAAAGGAAAAGGCACAGCCGCAGCCACAGACATCCTCGTCGGCATTTGCAGCGTCCGGATTTGGCGCGTTTGCTTCCTCAAGCTCGTCTGGCTTTGGGGCTGTGGCGCCGGAGAAGAAGCTGAGTAGCTTTGCAAGCCCGGAACCGGAGGACAAGTCCAAGGAGATCAAGGCCCCGGCTACCTTTGGCGGTGCACTGGGGTCAAAGTCGGCCTTCGGTTCGGGGACGAGCACAGGTTCAGCGTTCGGGTCGGGGGCAGGTACGGGTTCAGCATTCGGAGGCACAAGCAGTGGTTCAGCATTTGGGTCATCGTCGGGCTTTGGAGGCGGCATTAAGAGTGGAAGCGTGTTCGGCGGTGGCTTCGGTGGCGCAGGAGGCAGTAAGCTCTCGACTTTCGCAAGTTCGGCTGGGGCTACATTTGGTGGATCTAAGAAACCTGCAAAGGCGTTTGGTGCGCCTACTGGTGGAGATGAAGAAGAAGCAGGATCAGAGGGAGAGGGAGACGACGAGGATGCGGACAAGAGAGTGAAGAGTCCTATCGCTTCGGAAGAGGAGAAGAGGGATGAGCGGTTCTACGCGCAAGAACGTGAGTACTCACACGCATTAGGAGCGGTGCATGCTGTAGCAACGTGATTACTGACAATATTATAGTGGAGACTGGCGAAGAGAACGAAAGGACCGAATATACTTGCCGCGCCAAACTCTACAATTTCGTCCCTTCAAATCCAGCAGACGAATCTTCAAAGAAAGAATGGAAAGAACGAGGCCTCGGCACGCTTCGACTGAATGTACAAGACGCCTTGTCATCTTCAGCGGCGGATCTCGAAGCTGGCGAAGGAGCTAAAGCAGACGATGATGAGGATAAGCACGTCCGAGCCCGTCTGGTGATGCGAGCAGACGGCAGCCACAGGGTGATCCTCAACACGCCGATCAAGAAGGAACTACGATTCGGGAGTGTCAAGGGAGAGGCGCCAGTGGGAGGCTACATCTACTTCATGGGAAGTATTGATGGGCGGCCGAAGTTGGAGCTTCTGCAGTTAAAGGTACGTCATTTGGTAATCCGTGAGAAGGTTCGCTGGCTAGTGGGAGGATGCATGCGAGGACCCTCAACGGTTTGTAAATATTGTGGAGCTGACATGTGATATAGATACGGCAACAATTCGCTATGGAGCTGTACGAGCATATACAGGGATTGCAGAAGGCGATGTGAGGAGAGGACGGGATGTTATCTTGTGAGGTGGTTGATATCGGCACCCTTTGGATAAGTCGAATGGCCAGCACCAATGGACACAGCGAGGATAGTCTGCTGGGACAGACTACATAGGTACATTGAGTATACCACCTAGGCGGCAGAAGGTGTCGTGATGGCACATGGTAGATGTCAGATACCCTCGCAACCATCACAGGGTCAAGGCAACCAGATAAACCATGACTCGTGACGATGTAGAGGAATGAAATTTCCGAAAATATCCGAGAACCATGGTCCCAACGGACGTGAAGACACGTGACGTTCAGCCTTGTTGATAACGCAATCTGCGGGTTATGCTCTACGAGCTTGATGCTAGCAAATGAACCGGAAAAACTTCTTATTGACTGTTATGAAATATTCGCGACATCTGGACCATGCATCTCGCTCAGCCTGACAGTGATGTGATGTGACAAGATCGTGAAACATTCCAGATCAAGGCATGACTCGCAGTGACGAGGCCGAGCAGTTCGGATATTTCACAGATCCGGGGCGACAGGCGGAGACGCGGACAGGGCACAGGAAATCGGGTGAGATGCACTCCTGACGTGCTGCACGGGGCGAAGGTGGTCTGATGTGTTGGGGGAGAGATTGGCCCAACGCGAGAGGCGGCACTGCAGGAACGCGACCTTTTTCCGTGGCGATTTCGCAAGTCGACTCCACAAAAACCAGCGAACCCTGACCAGTCTGAGCACTTTGTGTCCAGATCTCGCCAGAGCTTTGACGAAAAAGCGGGCTTCCATTGGTGGCCAGTCGCCTGCGAACCGTTCGGGAAGCTCTCAGCATTCTCGAGAAATTCTCGCCGCCTGTTGATCAAGAGGCCAGATACAATTACCCTCTCACACCGCTCACCTTCACTCTTTCTTCCCTCCGACCTCTGACCTTGGACTTGATTTTACTACCAAGTTCTTGCCTTCAGTTGTTCTCTCACTCTTTCCACCTGAGTTCGCAACCTTCGACCGAGGACAAACATCACTCCCTCCACGTTTCCCGACCCCGAAGCTTCCGTCCTCAACAAATTTCTATTACGGCAATCATGTCGACAGCTATGCAGCCGACGCCTGCAAAATCTCCTGAGCAGGCCAGGAACAAGCCGTGAGTATAGATGAGACGATCTGCATACGAATTGGCACTGACAGACGTTCACAGGCACATTACCGACCAGCCCATGACCCGCAAGAACTGGTACAAGCACGTCAACTGGCTCAATGTCACCTTGATTGTGGGCATCCCCCTCGCAGGATGCATTGCAGCCTTCTGGACTCCTTTGTACACCAAGACTGCCATCTGGGCCATCGCATACTACTTCGCAACTGGTCTGGGTATCACGGCGGGGTACCATCGTCTGTGGGCACACACTTCATACTCGGCGACTCTGCCACTCAAGATCTTCTTGGCAGCTGTTGGAGGAGGTGCAGTAGAAGGTTCTGTCAGATGGTGGGCTCGCGATCACCGTGCACACCACAGATATACCGACACCGAGAAGGATCCCTACTCTGTCCGCAAGGGTCTGCTCTACTCACACTTCGGATGGATGCTCATGAAGCAGAACCCAAAGAGAATTGGACGCACCGATATTTCCGATCTCAATGACGACCCAGTCGTTGTCTGGCAGCATCGTCACTACCTCAAGGTTGTTCTCTTCATGGGTCTCATCTTCCCGACTCTGGTTGCCGGTCTCGGTTGGGGTGACTGGATGGGTGGCTTCATCTATGGCGGTATCCTCCGTATCTTCTTCGTCCAGCAGGCTACTTTCTGCGTCAACTCGCTCGCTCACTGGCTTGGTGACCAGCCATTCGATGACCGCAACTCCCCCCGTGATCACTTGGTCACTGCGCTCGTCACTCTTGGTGAGGGCTACCACAACTTCCACCATGAATTCCCGTCGGACTACCGCAATGCTATCGAGTGGCACCAGTATGATCCCACCAAGTGGTCAATCTGGACCTGGAAGCAGCTCGGTCTCGCCTACGATCTCAAGCAGTTCCGTGCCAATGAGATTGAGAAGGGTCGTGTCCAGCAGCAACAAAAGAAGCTTGACCAAAAGCGCGCCAAACTCGATTGGGGACGTCCTCTTGAGCAACTCCCTGTTGTCGAATGGGACGAATTCGTCGAGCGCTCCAAGAACGGCGAGGCTCTTGTCTGCGTCGGCGGCATCATTCACGACGTCGGCGACTTCGTTCAGCACCACCCTGGTGGCAAGGCTATGATCAAGAGCGGTCTCGGCAAGGACGCCACTGCCATGTTCAACGGTGGGGTCTACTTCCACTCCAACGCTGCCCACAATTTACTTTCCACCATGCGCGTCGGTGTCGTCCGAGGCGGTATGGAGGTCGAGATCTGGAAGCGCTCCAATACCGAGAACAAGGACACTCAGATCATCAAGGACGGTTATGGCGAGCGCATTGTCCGCGCTGGTCAGCAGCCGACCAAGATTATCCGCCCCACCGCCAGCGCTGACGCCGCATGATGGGTCTGCTTATGGCAATGGCCTTTTCACGGCTGGAGCGTTACTTTTCACGTCTTTCGTTTTTCATCATCTATCAGTCATGACGCGTTCTAAGCGATTGCTGGGATCACCAAATTGTGTATTCCATAGACCGGATGGGGCATGGGGGTTACGATATGGTCCTGATTCGAGGTCGGAAATGGTATCTCGCTGAGCTGTGATGGTTCCGAGATATTCACTCCTAGTGTATCGAATACATCGTCTCTGAACAAATTATGTGTTGCTCAAACATTGTGAATTACGAAATACTGAGCATTGCTGCTAAACCCTGCTATGGAATCTCCACTTTGCCTGTCTTCATAGATATGGGTTCTGCATGATTGTTATTCTATAATTGCCTCACACCCAGCTATTGGCAAAATGACCACGTGGGAAATGAATGCCAAAATACAGCCACCTCCATCATCACCATTCTTGTCAATGACCCGGTCACGTCGATCCCCCGTCATTCGGCTAACTTGCCACGAGCAGAAATCGGCAGGTCGAATCCGGGCTTCCCGCAAGAAACTTTGTCCTCTGCAGATCGGCCGGCAGAAATTGGCGGGGTAGCAGTGTTTATCTGATTCTCGTCTTGCGAGACAGCGAGTGGACCGCGAGACATGTGTGTATGAGCGATGAGGTAAGTGGGGATAAGTACCGAGTAGGATCGAGGTTTCTTTTGGCAGCTTCTCTTCCTTGGACATCAGTGGATTTGGAGGCAGACGGGCATTGGTATAGCACAATCAAGCAGGAACAGGCAGACAAGACGTCAAGAGCAGGACACACACACCTACACACACACACACTCCCTCCACGCCAACCTTCGACGACAATGTCCCCCCTCCTCAACACCCCTCCCCACCCCACCATCACCACCACCGTCTCCATCTCGCACACCCCCACCCCCAAACCCACCGGCACCACAACAACCATCACCACCAACCCCCCGCTATCCAGCTTCACCCCCAACCCGGCCCTGCACACCTCCCCCTCGCACGACGTCTACCTCGGCCCCTCGCCCCCGCTCACCCCGTCCCCCACCGACGTGATCCTCCACATGCACACCAACGGCATCTGCGGCTCAGACCTGCACCTCTCGCACTCGGGCCGCATAGGCGATCTCGTGGTGCGGGACGCGCATTGCCTGGGCCACGAAGGCGCCGGGCGGGTCGCGTGGGTAGGGGACGCGGTGCGGGGGTTGAAGCTGGGCGATCGCGTGGCGGTCGAGCCGGGCGTGCCGTGCCACGAGCGTGGGTGTGAGTGGTGCAGTGGTGGCGGGTATAATTTGTGTCCCCGGGTGAGGTTTTCGGGGGTCCCGCCCCACGCGGGGAGTATTCGCCGGTGGCACGTCCATGACGCGCGGTATTTGCATAAATTGCCCGACGGGATGGGGTGGGGGGAGGGGGCGTTGTTGGAGCCGTTGAGTGTGGTTTTGCATGCTTTTGAGAGGTGTCATGTGCGGTTGGGGGAGCCGGTGTTGGTGGCGGGCGCGGGGCCGATTGGGTTGATTGCCCTGGCGGCGGCGAGGGCGAGTGGGTGTTGGCCTTTGGTGGTGACGGATTTGGATGAGGGGAGGTTGAGGTTTGCCGAGGGGTTTGTGAAAGGGGTAAGGGGGGTGAGGGTGGTGATGGGGGAGGAGCCGGAGGAGACGGGGAGGAAGGTGCAGGCCGTGTTCAAGGAGATGGGGGCGCCGGCGCCGAGGGTGAGTTTTGAGTGTGTGGGTATGGCGAGCAGTGTGGGTGCTTGTCTATGGGGAACGAGGAGGGGAGGGGAGGTGATGGTGATCGGGGTCGGGAAGGATACGATGGATGGGTTGCCGTTCATGCAGGCTAGTATGGCTGAGGTGAGCAAGATGTGGTGTAGAGAAGGGATGTTTGACTGATGATGCATGGCAGATTGACCTCAAGTTCATCAATAGGTACCATCACTCGTGGCCTTACGCGATCCGTCTCATGCAGTCCGGCTGCATAGACCTGAAACCGCTCGTCACGCACAAGTTTAAGCTAGAGGAGGCAGTCAAGGCTATCGAGACGGCGTCGGACAGATCCCAGGCTTCGATCAAGGTGCATATCATTGACGACGACCCGGATGAAGTAGAGCAAGCGACACAGGCGGACGGAGGGGCATGAACCGCTTCAGAACAGTCCATCACGAAGATAACGAATCTCGCATAACGACGTGAACACAAGTAGCACGCGACATCACCAGTAGATAAAGACAGCACAATGGCATCCCAGAATCTTTCAGAGACACCACGTGCAACCGAAATGATAACGCATTCGCATGACTCGCTCCCCACGACAGAAAACGGAAGGTGACCTTTGCCCTTCATCTCGCATCAAGCCCATCTGAACAAACCAGTCCGCCGCGTGTGCCGCTAGAAGCCCAAGCGAACCCTCCTTCAGCCTTCGTCGAGCGTGGAAGCGCAAAAAAGAAGGCAAACAAGCTCGCCCCGGGCTTCTAAGTTCTACCCAAGGCTCAAAGAAGAAGCCAATTCGTCGGTCCCCCGCTTGGACGCAACCCGCGCTAGGCTGTTTTCCGTGCAAGCGCGCGGTGATGGACGCGGTTTTGACCTTTCCCGGCGTGCATGGAACCCTCGAGTGCGTCTGTCAGCGGCGGGATGACCGGGGAGAGGATCAAAGTGCGTGTGCCTTTTCTTTTGGTGTTGGTATTCGCTTCTGCTTCGAGGTTGGTTCGACATCTTTCTTTGCGCCCGCCTCATCTATTTCTGCTGCTGGATCTGGATGCGCGAACTATGGGCGGTGATTTCTGGTTGAAGAGGATGCCACTGCACTGAAGGGCTCTCTCGGACTCGAAGTCGGCTCGCCATGGACACCTCTGTCTTGTCTACGAATGGGATTGCGGGCGGCTATACCGGCGACAATGTCAACATCCTCCGCGCCATGATCGCCTTTTCGGCTATAGCCTGGTATAATTGCGCAGAGCTGATCTTCTTGATCTGTCTGCGCTTCAAGAAGTGGAAGGGTCTATATTTTTGGAGTCTCATGGTCACGAGCTGGGCGATTGTCATATACCAGATCGGCAGCTGGGGAAAGATGCGGAATATAGCTGGGAATCCGACGTTGATGACCGTCTTTACGAATGTTGGATGGTAGGTGAACCGCTGGTTGGAGCTCTCAGCCAACGGCTTGAGGTGACCTTGAATGGAAGAGGAGCGGCTAATGACATGCAGGATTGTCATGATCACTGGGAACTCGTTAGTGCTGTATTCACGACTACATCTGCTGTGCCAGAACCATACATTATTGAAATGGGTGCTCTATGGCATCATGATCAATACTGTCTGCATGTACATCCCCACGACCGCGCTGGATATTGGATCAAATGTCGTCAACCCTGGAAACCGGACATACATCAATGGCTACAGTATCATGGAGCGCATCCAGATGACCATGTTCACTGTGCAGGAGTTTGTCATCTCCGGTATCTACCTGATCGAAGCATATCGCTATCTCAAAGTGGCGTACGTCGGCGACGAGCGCTCGCGCAATGTCATGTACGAACTCCTCGCCGTAAATGTCACCATCATCATACTCGATATCGCCCTGCTCTCCGTCGCCCATCGCGACCTCTTCCAAATCGAGGTCACCCTCAAAGGCCTCGTCTACAGCGTCAAGCTCAAACTCGAACTTGGCGTACTCTCTCGTCTCGTCCGCATCGTCACGGGCTCCGGATCCGCTCTCGGCCGCACCGCCACCTTCGACAACGACCTCGCTAACCTCTCCGACGAACCCAAAGCCTTCAACGGTCTCGAATTCTGCACCACCCCTCTCCCCGAAAAACACAACTCCGCAGACAGCAAACGCCCCTCCCAATTCCGCGACTTTGCCACCGTAGACACCCACCGCTCCTCCGTCCCCTGGCTCATGACCAACACCCGCAGCGTCCTCCCCGAATCCCCGCGGCCCTCGCGCCAACCCACCCGCCGCCTCCCCACCAATGGCCACCCATACTCCCTCCCAGACCGACACCTGACCTCCTCCCGTCGCCGCACCACCACATCGTCCACCCTGGACTCCCCCGTGCGACCCCCTCCCGTCCAGCGTCCAACGCAACACACCATCCAACGCGGCGAGAGCTTCGCCAACTCTGAATTCCTCACCTCCGCAGCGGTGACAGAAGGCGCCAACGACGAGACCTTACGCCAATTCCAGAAGGAGATCGAAGCGGAACTAGGCGGTGGCGCGCTGGGAGTGGCCGAGTTGACGCACCACAAGAGTGCAGAGGGGAGCGAGGAGACGCTGACTAGTGGGGTGAGTCTGGGGGATGACAGGGCGGGAAAGGTGGGGAAGCGAGAGGGCAAGGACGAAGATGAAGGGGACGGGGAGGTGAGATCCGAGGGCGAGGAAGAAGAGGAGGAGGAAGAGTGGGCAAGGGGTCTGGGCGTGTTGGGACGACCGGTGCCGAGTAGGGAGAGTAGTTTGGGGAGGATGTACCCTGGGAGAATCACCGGGGAGAATGGCTGACCATGAAGTCGGAGTGGGATTTTAAGAACCAAGGTATCTCAAGTTGGGACTTGTCCCTTCGACTTGAGGCTAGGGGTGGGGATGTACCCCCAAAGCAACTCGAGAATTCGGCATGGGAGCATCCCGCTCCCGCCTGGATGCGGGCTCGGATCAGGTTCAGCAAGCTGCGAATTGTGGCGGGTCCACGGCAGCAGTATCCTTTGGCCGAGCTGGCGGGCGTGAGAGGACCAGAGCAGTAGGAATGAAGGGAAGGCTTGGAAGGTCCTCAATATGTAAGGGAAATTGGCGCGAAGTAAGAGTAGGAACAGCAGAGCGGCGGAAGTGGACCGATCCAGACGGTCATTATGTGGCACGAAGCACGAATTTTTGTGTTTTTTTGGGACAGCGAATACAAGGTCTATGTCGGAGAGGTTTCTTTGTTATTGAGCACTGTTGGCTGGCCCTGAAGTCTGCCTTGGTAGGCGCTGGTCCTGGCCAAGAGGATACCAATGGTGGCGATGACGAGTCTGATCCACGTCGAATTCAATTTGATGTCCCTATGTTCTCTGATGCTTCCTTTTTGGTAAGCCTTCTCCTAGGACAGTCAACAGGCTGAAGTCTTCCTCTCCCTTGCTTTGAGTGACACGAAACGGGGATATGATGCATGACAACACCAAGTCGCTCGTTTTCGAGATGCATGATTTACCGCAGGTGTTTTTTAATACCGAGCAACGTGAATCGGAGCGAGGCCCGGGTGTACAGGTACAAGCCTACGTAAGACGTCGCTATCATAAATACATTCCTGGCATCCCGCTGTTGGCTCGATGTAGAAGCGTCTTCTATAGCCGAGTAAGTATCGTAGAATTTCGTCGCCCCAGGATTTGCCACCTAGGCAGGATTCATTGTCCTCCTCACAGTTGACGCAACAGATCTTGACTTGAGTCTGGAAACATTCATCCTCTCTCTTTCATCTTGGTAAATAGAACGGGCAGAGTTCCAAAGTGGTTTTGAGCCTCTACATTAGCCCCTTACTCAGCGCGATAGACCTACAGGATCCAATACTGCTGTCCATGGACGCTCGATAGCGAGCTTGTCTTGCACAACACATCGCCGACTTGTAGGTAGGCACGGCAAGGAGTCTCGGGGTCCCCGGAGATCCCGGTCTAACTACCAGCCATTGGTCGGCCCTCTGACAGTGTCCTCTCGGACTGCAATCATTACCACAGAGAAGCATACTACGCCCGTCCGAACGATCATGCCATCGATCCTCGTGTGCCCCATCTACACATTTGAGACTATCCAGCTGCCACTGTAGTAGCTGGAGGAGAGACAGCTTGACTCCTGTTGGAGTGACAGCTGCTTACGGGAAGACGCTGGTAGTATGTTCTACTACAGGCTTTGACCAGGTTGACAGGGCTATACACCGCCAGTCTGAAGAACAAGATTAGTCTTTGACCTCTCAACCGTTCGCTTGCGTTTGGTGGAAAATCCTCTTAGTCGAGGATGTCAGCCGTGTACTCCGCTGCAGCCTGTCTCGCAGGCTTTACTAAACGATGCGAAGGTGCATTGATCTCGGGCTTGTCGTCCAGACTTCTTAATCTTCATGACAATGGGTTGTCGTGGTTGGACTCGTGGGACAGAAGGCGAGTGACGCCTTCGTACGAACCTCATCGATGAAGAACATCGTATTCAAACTTACAGTCGTTTTGAGTTCAACCGAGCCACCCCGGGCTTGGCGGTACTCTTCACCGACTTCTGCTCACCAAAATTAGCTGGCTAGAGGTCCAGAGAGAATATAGAGTCGAATAGCTTAACAACGCTGTCTATTTGAATGAAATTAAAGCTGAAAAAAGGTATAATAGACTAGTTAGTATATACTAACATCACTAAATTATAGCTTATAAGTATTCTTCTTCTATAACTAACTATTGCTCTAGCTATACGAAGAAACCTTTAAGGGTAGCATAGGAGGCAATTATAATATTCTTTACTTCTCTATTATCGCTACTAGTTTCTTCTTCTTTAAGGCACTTCTTAAGCTTATTAGAGAAGGTACTAGATAACCTTCGTTATAGTCTAACTATCTAGCTAAAGAGCTATATACTAGCGCTAGCGTAGGTAGCACCTTATCTAGAGGTTATATCTACTAACCTAGCTCTTTAGAGGCTTATAGAGCAAGCTATAAACTAAGTTATACTACCTTTACGAGCTGGATCTTAGTAGCTATCTCTTTAATTAAGGTTTCTAACACCTATACTAGACTAGCTAAGGTAGTTAATTAAGTTAGATATAGCACCGGAGGAAGAGCTAGATATATAGGTAATAGAGGTACTATAGTTGTTATAAGTACTAGAGTTACTAGAGACTAATCCTAGTAACTTAGATATGCTCTATCTTAGTTAGATAGTAGAGGTAAAGCTAGTAGTAAAGCTCGGAAGTAAGACTCTATACTATAATAAGCATATGTTTAGCTAACTAAGTAATCTATCGTAGTTAGTACTAGCTAATTAGGTAGTAGAGAAGAGTAGTCTTATTACTTAAGCTATACTCGAGCTACTTTTACTTAATTACGCTACTACCTATAAGTGTCTTAGTATATAGTAGCTATTTAAAGTAGCAATATTAGAGCTAGCTAAGATATAGAGGCTAGTTAATAAGCTTAAAGATTAGCTTACTAAGGATTACTAGTAGCTTAGGCTTAGCCTTACTACTAAGATAAAGAAGGTACTAATAGCTATAAACTCTATAGTAAATTCGAGAGTTATATAACTACCTTTAACTATACTAGTTCTAAGCTCTTTAATAGGTCTACTACTACTACCTTTATAGTAATTCTCCCTTAGATCGATACTAGTAAGGACAGTATAGACTCTAGTAGCTAGTGTAATACTACCGTCTTTATAGGTAGTATAGCTAGCGCTACTATTATAAGGTCGAGGCTCGGCGACGAGCTAATTATATAGTGCGCTCGAGGGCGTAAATAGTAATAAGGAGCCTCTATTAGAGTCGGTGTAGACTTATACTAATCGTAATTACTACAACTATAAGAGGTTATACTAGCGTATATTAACTAGTAAGTACTACTAGATTATAACGGAGGATAAGTATACCTAGGCTACTACTATTCGCGATAGTAAAGCCACTATTAATCGTTCTCCTATAGGCCTTATATTAAGCCTTAATTGCTTAAAGGCCTCGAGGAGTATTAAAAGCGCTCTATCGACACTACTAATACTAACACCTTTAGTGTCTTTAGCGCCTTTTATACTCTCTCTAACACCTATTAACTATATTAATATTACAAACTCGATTGCTCCTTACTAGCTATAGTAGCGCTTAGAGCCTATAAATAACTTAAGATTCTTACCTATTACCTCTAAGGCCGACCCTTATAAAGTTTTAACTAAATTCTTTAAGTAGATAAAGAGAAAGAGAAGCTTTAAAAGAGATATTTAGGTGCTAGATCAGGTTAAATTTAAGCTAAAGAAGAAGAATTATAACCTCGATAGCGTAAGAGGTATATACTTAGATAGGTAGAGAGATACCTAGGCCTTTAATAAAGGCCTTCTATACCGGATTTAAAGCTAAATTAGCTCTTTTAAGCGCTAGTATTGCTCTAAGATAGTTATACGAGCTAGATCGAATTAAGCGAGTTAGATACCTTACTATCTCGGCGGTCGAAATAGGCACTTTTGCCTAGTTTATAGTAGCCGATATAGATACTAATTTACGTAGTGTAATAGACGATTTAACTAGCTCGGCGGCCGAGATAGATATTAATCTAGTTCGGCTACCGAACTAGACTTAGTTTATCTAACTCGGAGTAGTACACGTATAGTATAGAGTAGTCGTAGTAGTAGTAAAGAGTTTTTACTAGGTCTTAGTATTAAACTTATTTAATATAAGTAATTTCTTACGTACTAAATAGATCCCCTATAACCTTATGCTATATCTATAGCTCTTAAAGTACGCCTTAGCGTATAGTCTACTATATAAGTTAATAGCTAGCTCTAAGAAATTAGCGTATTTCTTGTACCTAGCGACTAGATTATAGTATTACTTTACCTACGCCTTTAGCACCGAGAAGAATTACTCGATAGAATTAAAATCTAGCGAATAGAGTAGTAGGTATTTAAAGTAACTTCTATACTCTTATACTAGCTTCTTTATCTTATCGCTTTAGTAGATTAAAGTATTATTTATAACGAAGATTATACTAGCTAGAAGCTCTAGTATTATTATATCTATTAGCTAGCTAATAAAGATCTTACTAGTAATTAATCTATAGTAGATTAAGGTACTAGGGAGATAGCTATTAATAGTAATAGCTAGTAACACGCTCTACCTCTTACTATGCTACTTTAGCTAGATATCTATATACTTCTTACTAACGGGTACCTACCTATACCTTCTCTACGCTATATACTTATTATAAGCTAACTTATTAATATAAACAATTCTATCGACTAGCTAAAGCATACACCTTCGAGTCTAATTCGCTCTAAGTATTGTATCTCTTTTAGCCGCTACCTTTTTAGCTACCTTTCGAGACTACTACTAGTACTAGATCGTGTACTAGATTGTACTTAAGTATACCTAGCGATTATATACCTCTCTTAAGAAGGCTTAAACTTTGTTAAGATAAGTAGTAGAAATATTATTTAGGTAGGCTATTACCTCCTTAGATAGGTTAGTATAGAAAGAGCTTAGCTATAAAGGACTTACTATTACGAACTAGTAGGACAGCTAAAGCGTAGAGACGCTAGGACTAATTAAACTACTAGGGTTATTACGTAACCTAGCCTAATATTTACTTAGTTCTCTATCTTCTCTAGTAGCTCTACCCTAGGGACTATAGAGCACGTAGGTTACTAGCGGATATATACTCTATATTACTTCTAACTCTCGCTATAGAGCATATAGAGTATATAGAGTATATAGTAAAGAATATATATATATAGGAATAGTTCTTACCTTATGTAAGTACTATAGTTAACCTCGTCTAGATAGTAAACACTAGTATTACTAAGGCTAGCCTTTATAATACTATCTAATTGTACTTTATTATCTATAAGATATACCTTCTCTAACTCTTACCTTAGTACTATACTACTATAGAAGTAGAACTATCTTGTTCTTAGCTTAGCTTAGACTACTAGCGTAGGCTATATTTAGATAGTTTATACATTTTAACTACCCTTACTATAGTATAGCACGCTACGAGGTTAATAAGTAACTCTTGCTCTAAGTTACTATTAGTATCTTTAATCGCTAGTAAGCTAGGAAAGCTTACTATTAACGATATATCTACTACTAGTTTAACCTCGGGCGAATATAGAAGGTCTTTTAGTATAGAAGGACAAAGTAGGCCTAAGTTAGAGGTAGAACTCTTCTATAGAGACTACGCCTACTTAAGGCGCTTCCTTGTTTAACTTAAAGCCTTCTTTGCTCTAGAGAGAAATAAGTACGCTAACGACGTAGCAAAGGTCCTCTATGCCGGGATACACCTTAAAGGCGCTACCTTTAGGTAGTTCGAGCCTTATATAAGTAGCTACCTAGATAGATAACTAGGCCTAGATATAAAGGCTATCTTTAAGAGCTTTAGTATCTTCTAGACAAAGATTAAGTAAGTCTTTAACGTATCTAATAAGAAACGCATCGCTATAATAAAGATTTAACAACTATAACAATATAGGTCTATAGCCTAGTACTATTCTTAGTTCTAACAACTTATAATATATCTAGACTAGGACGATAGTACTAAACACTTAGTATTCTATTAAGGACTAAGCAACTTAGTTAAAGACTAAATAATACCTAAGCCGCCTAATAGCCTTTAGGAATTAGTAGATACTATAATTGCTATTAATAATAGACTTTATAAACGACATATAGAACGTTATAGAGAATATAAGGTAAATACTAGATATATGCGTTTCTCTCGAAACTATAGAGACTCTATAGAACTTAATACTATACGCAAAGGCTACTCTTTATAGGTACGAGGCTATAGCTATAGAGGAAAGTTCCTTAGTAGAAAAGAGAGAGAGAAGTATAGATAAGACAACTTATATTTTAAGTATAAAAGACCTAGGTATTAGGCTAGAGACTACCGATAAGAGGCGCTAGCTAATAGATTATATATAATAGTTGCTAGGCTAGTAGAGAAAAAGGCTAACACTACTATAGAAGATCTAATAACCTTTAGCGTAGGTAAGGAAACATAGAAGAAGTCTATAATAACTCGAGAGGTAGTAGAATTCTCTCTAGATGTTATACTTAATATCTCTATAACTAATAGTAAATAACAAAGCTAATACGTAACACTATTATAGATAGTATATTATAATAACTCTTATTATATTTACTTATTAGACAAGTAGGGATCTAGTTAGTTTCTATATAAGCTATCTAAGTATAGGCAACTAACGAAATAGCTAGATTAGGAACCTAACCTAGAAAGGCTCTCTATAATTAGTAGTAATAGTAACTAACCTTAGAAGGTAGTTAGTAACAATTACTAATATACGATTATCGAGACGAAGTATTAGGACGTAAGCGCTATATAATAATATAGTAGCCTTACCTTTAGCCCTTATAGCGAACTATAAGGAAAGGTATATTATATATTACTCTAGAAATGTATAAATCTAAATTATAAATAGTACTATACTATCTACTTACACGATGTACTTAGAGAAGAAGCTATTAGTCTTAAATACACTACGGACTTCTTAGTAATTAAAATAGATAGTACTATCCCCTATAGCTAAGTAAAAGAATATACTTAGTGTAGCCTTACTAACTATAACTATACTAGGGGTAGTAGCGACAAAGAGAAATATAATAAAGAATATACCGAACAACTATAATATAATAACATAGATAAGGACTTATCTAATAATAATAATAACAATAACAATGTACTACTACTAAGTAAACGACTTAAAGTATACCTTATAGGGATATAGAGGAATTATATAATAATATATACCTACTACTAGAATAGGACACGACAAGATAAATCTATATAACTTGTTTTTGTCTTTAATACTAACGCCTAGCTATACCTAAAAGAAATAGTTATACTAATATAGGTATGTAATACTACTTAGTATAACT
The DNA here is from genome assembly GCA_005959805.1 of Elsinoe ampelina. Lineage (NCBI taxonomy): Eukaryota > Fungi > Ascomycota > Dothideomycetes > Myriangiales > Elsinoaceae > Elsinoe > Elsinoe ampelina. The sequence goes on from SMYM01000001.1 coordinate 1,638,333, forward strand.
AGTAGAGAATTATTAGACTTTATAGTTACTAAGGGACTTAGGCGCTAGAAGTTTACCTTACTATATTAAATAGTAACAAAATATAACTTGCCTAATAGATATAGTACTAATAGTAGATACGTGTAGGAAGAGATTAGCTACTTATCTAAGGAGCTATAATAACAAAAAACTAGCTAGTTATTGCCTAATAAGGTAAGATAATAACACTAGCTAAAGCCTTAATATAATAAAGATCTATATGTTAAACTACTTTATACTAGAAGTTAAAATATAAGAGAGTAAGGTAAGAGTAATAATAGATTTAGAAGCTAACTATAGCTACGTCTCTATAATAGTTACTAATTAGCTTAAACCTTATTAATACTAGAAGGAGTTACCTTACCTACTTACTATAGTAGATAGAACCCCTATAGGGAAGGACAGGAAAGTCACTTAGGAACTATAAAACGTTATAATTAAAATTAAAATATATATAGAAAAACGATTAATTAATATAGTAGTTATATAGTATAATATAGTACTTAGCATAGACTAGCTTTAATAACATAATCTAGACGTAGACTAGATTAAAGAAACACTTAAATTCCCTAAGTATAATTATAGAACATAGGGAGTATAATCGGCTCTATAGATACTAACTACAAGAATAGTATAGGTACGACTAATAGTTAGAGCTATCGCTAGCGTAAGCGATTAAGTACTTCTACTAGAATATAAAGACTTCGAGGACTTATTTAAAGAAAGAGAAGGTATTATAGCCTTACTCTAATATAAACTATAGAATTACGAAATACTCTTTAAAGAGAGTAAATCCCTAATACACTATTAAGGTCTTATACTACTATCGAAATAAGAGAAGGACGTCCTTAAGGACTATATCGACAAGTACTTACTTAAAGGATTTATACAACTATTAAAATTACCTATTACGTATAGAGTGCTTTTTACACCTAAAAAGAATAGAACATTATAAATATATATTAATTACTAGAAACTTAATACACTTACTAGGAAGAATTACTATTCCCTACTAAGGATTAACGAACTTTAAGATTAACTACTTAGAGCTAAATAGTTTACTATAATTAACATTAGAGATGCCTATTATTAAGTATAAATAAAGGAGAGTAAGGAGTAGAAGATAGCTTTTAGAACGTAATAGAGTCTATATAAGTACCTTGTTATACCCTTTAGGTTAACTAATACTTCTATAACCTTCTAAGAGTTAATTAATAATACTCTATAAGAATACCTTAATAACTTTATCTTAGTATATTTAGACAATATTATTATCTTCTTAAAGACGTATAATAAACATGTAGGATATGTTTATAAAGTGCTATAGAAACTAAAAGAAAAAGACCTACTAGTAAAGCTCTCTAAGTACAAGTTTTATAAATATAAGATATAATTTCTAGGCTATGTTATATCTACTAATAGCATTAGACCCGACCTAAAAAAGATTAAGTTAGTAAACGACTAGCTAGAACCTACTACAGTTAAGGAGGTTTAAGCGCTACTAGAGTTCTTTAACTACTACTATAAGTTTGTTAAAGGATTCTCTAAGGTAGCTACGCTAATATCTAACCTTATAAAGAAAAAAACTAGATTTGTCTTCGATAAGAAATATAAGTAGGCCTTTAAGGAGCTAAAGCTTAGACTTATAATAGTACCTGTCCTAGTACTCTTTAACCTAGACTAATAAGTACTACTAGAAATAGATGCCTTAGACTTTATAATAGAAGTATATCTAGCGTAGAAGAACGCGAAAGAATAACGCTACCTAATTACATATTACTTACAAAAAATAACTAGACCTAAACTTAACTACGATATATACAATAAGGAGTTACTTACAATTATAGAGGTATTCTACGAATAGAGAGTATATCTAGAAGGAATAATCTTACCTATGTAAGTCTATACTAACTATAAGAACCTATTATATTAGACAATAACTAAGGTTCTTAATAGATAATAGGTTCGATAGTTAGAAACACTTATAAGCTATAACTTTTAGATCTACTATATTAAGGGATTAGAGAATAGTAGAGTAGACACTCTTAGCCGACGACTAGATTACTTAAAGAATATAATAATAATAGAGGCCTCTATACTAAAGTAGTAAGATAGTACTCTAGTCTATAAGCACCCGAAGGTAGAGTAGTTATATAGCCTTACCTAGAAGCTTACGTAAGAATAGAAGAAAGAAGTTATTCGAATATACTATAATAACCTAATAGTAGAGTATAGTAGGATTAATAAGACTATTAAACTTATTATATAAAACTACCTATAGAAAGGACTTTAAAACAATATTAAGATATATATCGCTATATATAATACATGCTATAAGTCTAAGCACTTACGACATAAGCTATATAGCCTATTATAACCCTTACTACTACTAGATAAACTATAGTAATTAGTTATAATAGACTTTATAGGACCTTTACTACTATTAGAAGAACCTCTTATAGGTATAAAGTATAATAGTATCCTAGTCCTAGTAGATAGATTTACGAAGTATTACTACTTTATACTATATAAGATAATAGCAACTACTAAGGATATAGCCTTTACCTTTCTCCGAATAATTGTTTTATAACACGGAGTACTATAAGACCTAATAACTAATAGGGATAAGCTATTTACGTCATAATTCTAGTAATTATTTATAGACCTAATAGGAGTTAAACATAAGCTATTAACTTCCTTTTATCTATAGACGGACGGACAAACTAAATAGGCAAATTAAGTACTAGAGTAGTACCTATAATACTATCTAAACTATAAGTAAGACTTATAGGCGACGCTATTACTACTCGTAGAGCTCGCTATTAATAATAGAAAGTTAGCGAATAGAATTTTACTATTCTACGTAAACTATAGAATACACCCGGATCTATACTATAATATACTCGAAATTAAGCTAATATCTAAGGACGCTAATATACTAGTAGCTAATATTAAGAAACTATACGACTAGCTATACTATAATATAGTATTTATATCACAAAGAATAGTAGAGTTTACTAACTAGAAGAGAATTATAGGACTAATTCTATAGGAGGGGGAGAAAGTTTATCTCCTTAGTAAAAATATTAAAATAAAGCAACTAAGTAAGAAACTTAACTATACTAAGCTAGGACCCTTTAAGATCCTAGAAAAGAAAAACAAGAACGTATATAAACTAGAACTACTAAGACATATAAGGATCTATCTAGTCTTTTATATATTACTACTAGAGAAAGTACTATAGAATACTATACCTAGACCTATTAAACTAGATAAAGAAACACAAGAGCTATAGTATAAGATTAAAAGGGTTTTACATTATAAACTTATAAAAGGAAAACGCTACTATCTTATTTACTAGAAGGGACATTAGTATAGCGAAGTAATATAGGAACTAGAGAAGCACCTTACCTCGTAAGTAATTCTAAATTACTAGATTAAGAACCTATCCTAAGTAAACCGACTAGATAAACCTAGCACTCTAAATACTAAACAAAAACGAGAATGTCTAAGGAAGATTACTTAACTAATAGAAGCACCTTAATCGTTACTAAGTAAGGAACTCTAATTAGAGTTAGGCATAAATAATTACTAGTTCTATAGTAGGATAGGATCTACCGACGATAGTATTTCCTCCTACTCTAAGACTTAAATACGAGTCTCTTCTAGAGAGATTACTTTCTCTACTTTATTCTTTAACTTTTATATCTCTTCGCGTAGGTAAAGCTTATTACCTATAGCTCTTTAATAAGCCTCTTTTACCTTTTTATAAGCTTCTTTAGCTTTCTTTCTAGTAGCCTTAGCCGTAACTAATTTCTTTTATAAATAAATATACTTAGACTAGAGACACTACTATTTTAATTTTGTTACTTAAATATTATAACTTAAGTAGTTACTTACGATATACTAGCTATAAATACCTAACTAAACGTAGACTTTATAGTTTAACCCTTTCGACTTATAATAAGAGTAAGCTTATAGCATGTTAGTTCTAAATAATTTAATAAACTCCGAGAGGTTCTTTCGTATAGATATGCTAAATTTACTATATCTTTAACAACTAGGAGACATATTTAGTATATAGCGTATAAGGATAAGAAAGAATACTTACTCGTTAGAACAACTCGATTAAGAGAGAAGAGTAATATTACAAACTAGTAGAATAGCTAAAGCGTAGAGATACTAGGACTAATTAAACTACTAGGGTTATTACGTAACCTAGCCCGACGTTTACCTAGATCTCTATCTTCTTTAGTAGCTCTACCTCGGGGACTATAGAGCACGTAGGTTACTAGTAGACGTATACTCTATATTACCTCTAACTCTCGCTATAGAGTACATAAAGTATATAGAGTACGTAGTAAAGAATATATATATATAGGAGTAGTCCTTACCTTATATAAGTACTATAGTTAACCTTATCTAGATAGTAAACACTAGTATTACTAAGGCTAGCCTTTATAATACTATCTAATTGTACTTTATTATCTATAAGATATACCTTCTCTAACTTTTACCTTAGTGCTATACTACTATAGAAGTAGAACTACCTTATTCTTAGCTTAGCTTAGACTACTAGCGTAGGCTATATTTAGACAGTTTATAATACTTATATCTTTTAAGAAAGAAGTAAAAGTATAAGGGCGTAGTGTATAAGCTTTAATAGGAGAATAAGAAGTGCTAAAGAACTCGAGGGATAGTCGAATTTAGCGGATTATAGCTCTAGCTACCTTAGTAGTAGCATAAATAGTATAGTTAGTATACTCTTTAGCGAGTAAGAACTACACGTCTACTAGTTTTAATTTAGCTATCTAATAATTAACTATAATAGTAACAACCTAATTAGAGTAGTATAGTAACTATTATATCTTTTTTTAGCTTTAATTTATTAGTATTCTCTATAGACTTCTAGCTAGCTAAATTTAATAACGAGAGGTCGATACGAAGTATAATATACTAAGCCTAGAGTAGCTTAGTTAAACTTAAAACGACTATACTCTATAATTGTGCTTAGTCTTTCTTTCTATATACGAACTCGAGTATTACCTTAGACAATGTTAGAAGTTGTTATATTTAGTCTTCGTATATCGTAGCTATCGCTTAAGAGTAAGCTTAGTAACTCCTAATTCTATATAGTGTCGAGGTAAACTATTAATTATTAATATAGACTCCCTAAGATATACTTTACTTATAACTATTACGTTGTATCTTCTAGGCTTATATACTATACCTAGTAAGCAAGAATCGTTGTAGTATATATAGAGTAGTATAAGTAATAGACAATAGTGTTTTTAAAAGTAATAGAAGGCTATATTAGGTATAGTTACTAGCTCTAATTACTATAGGTTAGTAGTAGCTCCCTCTAAGAGCACGAACGAGAGCTATTACACTCTACGCTATAAATGTTTAATATAATAAGGTAGTACTACTAGTAAGTAACTTGCCTCTATTAAGTTATAAAGAATATTTTAGACATTATAGATTTAATAAAGCTATAACATAAGGACAAGGCAGGTTTAGTGCTTCGTCGATATAGCCTTATTTAAGGTAGTATAGTTAGTAGATTTAGGTAGTTTTCTTAGTGCTAGCTTTATATAGGAAGGAAGTAGCAAGTATCTTCTCTAGTAAGGTTATAATAAGGTTATTAGTAAGGCGAGGTAATTAAGGTAGTCTTTAGTTATTAGAATATAACCTACTTCTATAACTATCTATTTTTAACTATATAGTACTATAGTAGAGAAGTTACATAAATTGTATTTTACTATTCTTACTATATTTGTATAAAAGTAGACTAAAACTAGACTAGATATTTTCTAGTATCTAATTATTATCTATAGAAGGAAATTTTTAGCTAAATTAGTTTCTAATTCTATATATAATATAAATATAGTCTTATTTAGCTCTAGTATAATAGTCTTATAATATATCTATATAGATTTCTAAACTATATAAAGCTAATAAAATAAGTAAATATATTAAAATTTTTTTATATTACTAGATTATACTTAAATTAAACAATATTTAATACTAGATATGCTAAAAGGGACTTATAATAGTATAATTTCTAAGCGAGATACTAGACTCTACTAGAGATAGTAAAAATCTACCTAGTAAGTAATCTATATATAACTTTAGAGATTTAATATTTTAATTATATATTATATATTAAATATCTTAGCTAAAGATTAAGCTATAGCGAAGTAGTAAAGTAGTTACTATTTGTCTCTTTATACTCTATTTAAATGTTATAACTAATTTATTAATTAGGTAAGTAACTAGAAATTAGAGGCATTTAAACCTCGATATAAGATATTACTTCCCTTCGGGAGCGTAGCTACGAATTCTACCTTTATTAAGTATAGCTTTTTGTCCTTTTATAGTCTTAGAGTACTATAGAATCGATAGGTACTTGTTTTAGGAAAGTATATAACAAAATAGAAGTATTATAGTAGTAAAACGTTAGGATTTTAACCTTAAATAAATATATATATTATGCTATAGAGACTATAACACTCTACTTTACTAATAATACATTTCTCTTCTAGAGCTATAAATGACTTTAAAAATTTGCCTAGTTTCTATAAAGTTATAGCTAGCCCCTAAGCCCCTAAACCCTTAACCTCCTAGGCGTCCTCTAAACCTACTAGTTAACTTCTACTAACTTGGCTATTACGTTTCAGCAAATATTCAGAGCTTATATGCTATTAATTCATTGCTGGTTCAAGTAGTAATGCAAGATCTAGTATTCGAAGAGCGGGCGGCCGGCTATAGCGACCTAGCGTCCTTAACTACCGTCTTTACTAGTCCCTCCTCCACTGTTCGCCATAATAATTCCATTACTCCGGAAGCCTCTCTCGACGATCCCATGATCATAACCTTTGAAGCCCCGACGCCTGAAGCCGACTAGCCTCTACCCTCCCCCTCTATTCCATTACTACCAGCGGCAACGAGCAAGACAATGCAAGCGACGAAGAGATCTAGATAGCGAGCCTACGACTTCCGACCACCTCGATCATCATGCAGCTTAGGGACTTCCTGGGCACAGCACGAGTACGCTGCTAGAAAGTCATGGACTGCTTAGGACCTAGCGAGTCCAGCCTAGAGAAGGTTAAGCATGACATGACCGGTCTTGACAAATGACGCAGCCTTAGAATTTTGAAGACGCATCCTCGACTGCCAAGCCACTCCTATCGAATCACTCTGCAGATTCGTGGTCATGCTTCATGAGATCGTGTACAAGATGTAGTCTGACTGTGGAACGTACAGCTTGCTTCACGCCCATGCCCTTTGGCGTCATGCTATGCTAAACACGGCGACAAGCGCAGGACTGAGATTGCTGCGGGAAGGCTTTTGCGGCTCTGTCATGGTAGTCCAGTCTGAAGTAAGTACCTACCCAGCCTGGTTTTGCTGCCCCGCTTGCAGGCTGCGTATGCTAGATAAGCGCCATAACATCTGCTTCAACATCCACCCTGAGCTCCCTGAAAGCATTAGGCGGTCCCATGTCATGAATCCTGTCTCCAAGCCTCAAGGACGAAGAGTATGGTCTTGCGCACCACATTTTCAGTTCGAAGCACTGAGAGCTGTTAAGTGTGGTCGTCATGCGGAAGCGGGACGGTGACCATGACCGCAGCTGCTACCCCCTCACGATTCCGCACCACGAATGTTACCATCCACGCCCAAAAGACTGTGCCGCATAATCCCCAGCAGTAACTGCGAAGTGTCCCTCACCCTTGCTGTTCATATTGCATTCCCGTTATTCGTGACGGACCCGCCTCTTGTTTGGGGCAATCAATGTTACAGTTGTGGCGGCATGCTTGGAAAGCGATGCTTAACACGTGCACCTAGTTATGAAGACATCGCTGTCGTGGTTCATGATTCATTACAAGAATACTTTGCTGCATGATGCTACACGGCGAATCTACACATTCATCAGCACGAAGGTTTCAGCCGTCGCATCGACCAGGCTCTTCCTAAGCCATGTCGCTATGTCGGGGTCCTCAATGAGCGAGCGGCCCTTCTTTTGGGCTTTCTCAAGATCATCGTTCCCGATGACTCCGTTTGAGCTCGCCACTCTTCCACCACCTCACCCGGGAAAGACATTCCTATACGTCCCCCACAATCGTCTCTTCCCCACTACTTTCCCTTCTCATGTCCTCATGTGTCCTCCCGTCAATTGTCCCGTCCAACCCTGCTGCACCGCCCACTGTATCCTTGCCCTTGCCCCTCCTGTGCCCTTCATTGCGTGATCTCGTTCCCTCCAAACCCGCGGTCCTGCCCATTCCTTCTGGCGCCCTGAACGCCCGCAACCTCGTAAAAGGCACGAATGTCTGACCCGTCAATACCTTGTAGACAGCAATGCGTAAGCGTAAGCGCAACGTCTCCGCCCGTGTCGCGACATAGTCCGGCCGTATGGATCGTGCCGCAGAAGCTGCTATCGCGCCTGCTGCGCGTCGCTTCTGTTGTGGAGTTGCGTGAGCAAACGGCGGAAGGAGACCTTGCGAATTACTCCGATGTTGAGTCTGACTCGGGGTTTGAGAGGAGAGATGATGGCTTCGAGGAGGCAGGGCGGAGATGAATGCCCCTCTCTGGCTGGCTGGGGTGTATATCGAACCGACCTTTGGCGTGACCCCGCTTGTTTGGCTGCTTGGATCGTAGTTGATCAGACTCGTGAACGAGTGTTGGGACCCGTCTCTGCTGCCTCCACTTTCATCCTCAGAGGATTGTTCGGCTAGCTCTTGCGCGGCGACGGAGAGGGGTTTGGGGGCTCTTGGAGTTTGCTTCTCTTTGTTCGACGTGTGCTGGGCAGAGCTGTTCGAGGGGAGGGAGCTGGGCTTGGAGATGGCTCCAGGAAGCGGAGGCGTGACTTCTGCGTACAGACCATTCGTGGGTGTAGGAAAATCAGGGGAGTCGGTGCTTATGCGGCGGCGCTTGGAAAAGTACGTGAAGCCTTTTTCTGAGTCGAGGATGGAGATGGAGGAGCGCTTGAGAGGCGACTTCTGTTGTGACCCTGAGTGCGCGCGTTTCTGGCCAGCGACTTGTTGTTGCTTGCGCGGAGAAAGTGCATTGGTGGGTAGCGAGGAGAGGGGAGCTCGGCCAGGTATTGTGGTCGGATAGGACGCGGGTTTGGAGGTGTGGAAGGTCGAGAGATTCTCTTGTTGCTGTACGTGATGTGAAGCCATGGCTGGGGAAGAACTGCAGTGAGATGGAGAACTTCTGTAACTAGCTCTTGGTCCAGATCAGAGGTCGTGAGTGTGGCCGGGAGTGTACGAGAGACGTGAAGCTGTCAAGAAAGCGATGATGAGGAGGTAGCAACGACCCGGGTGAGCAATGCAACGCAGGCGTGTTGTTCGAAGAATGATTTGCGATCTGTATAGAATATTCGACCCGCTAGGAGACGCGACACCAGGTCAATGCATTGCAGTCGCGTGTCGGTGTTTGGTGGAGCTTATGGAACCGCGTTGCAAACAGATTCAGAGACATGTGCATGACTTCGCCAGTCCCGCACAAAATTATCCCGACCTGCCAAGACCGCGATTGGGCAAATAGGCTACCTAATATGGTCCAATCATTCACACTGCAGAAATATCCAAGAGTCCTACTGTAGAACCATCAGTCGCCCTCTCTCTACCATTCATCAGTCTCCCATTCCTCCGACAGACACCACCATTTTCGTTGGCTTGCTAAGGATGTTAGTGCCGCCATACCACGACTTAGCTTCGAGATGACACATCTCACTCCGGAGCGATCCATCACTTCTTCCAGGTGTTCGCGGCCTTGACCAAGACAGGGCTCTATGGCTGCATCTTCTCAATTGCCCGGTCCAGGAGTGTATCTGCCTCGAGCCAGAATGCTCCTTGAGCAAGAAAAAGCTGGCTTGGTGGTCCATACAACATGAACATGCTGGGCACGTCCAGCACTGGAACGGCAGCGATGTCAGACTGGATTTGCTTTCTCCGTGCTGTCACTCAATGGACTCGACGTGAACTTGCGGGTCGCGTGGTAGAAAGGGTACTCGCCTGGGCTCCCTCAGAACTCGCGATAAAGCAGCACTTACCAATTTACGCAACAGCTGGTGTGTTAACGTACTTCCTTGTGACCCTGGCCAAGTCTCTTTGCATCTTTTGCACACTTACTCTTGAAGTCAAGATCTAGAGGTCTCTGGCCCAGCGACAGAAGGATCAATTCGTTGTCACACGGTCTATGACTTGAATTAACCCGACAGCATCTGATGAAAGTATCAAAGGGTCCCGGAGACAAACTGCCACGGACAACGATGATCCAAGGCGTGCTCAGTCTTGTGGACTTATCTCAAAAGCGACTGTCCCTGGCCGGGACAACCCCAAATCAAGCAAGGCACCTTGCTAATTAACAAGTATCTCCGGAGGCAAATATCGCCAAGTGCAGTCAATTCATCGAATGAGCGACCGCGACTGGCCAGAACTTTGAGCCTTTTGGACTTGAAGGCAATGAGAAGATGCTCCGGAAGATGTTTCAGCCATGAGAAGATGCTCCGGTTACAAAAAGCCCGATCCGGACGAACCTAAGCCCGAAAGCCGGATATAAGTTTCACGGCAGCGTTACTAATTGCTCGCCGGGGTAGCATCCGACGAACCCTACTTAGCCCTACTTGGATTTCTTGGAGAGCCAGTCCCGACAACAGAAATACTCGTATAACAACGTCGGTCGGACGCACCAAGTCCGGAAGCATAGTGGTACCTTGACAACATTTAATCAAGCAAATTTGACTAGGTAAGGTCAAGGAACACAGATTTCAGAAACGATGTAGGTTCCATTGTTCCCCCCTCCCGCCTCTCCCTGCTACCGCCTTCGTCCCTCCGCGGACCTCGAGGTGCATACCACCTTGCCCTCCCCCAATTCCCAAAGCCATGCCCCTCGCATACGACCCCGAATTCCTCACCACCTCCACTCCACTCCTCGTCCCGTCCTCCTCCCTCCCCCGCCCTTCCCTCCACGACATCTCCACCCGCCGGTCCAACGTCGACGCCCTCCGCCCCGTCCCCCGCCCGCGCACCCCCCCAGACATATCCCACACAACCCACCTCATCCCCACCACCCCACCCGTCCTCCTCCACCGCTTCGCCCCCACCTCCCTCCCCACCCCTGGCCCCCCGGCCTCCCTCCCCGCGATCCTCCACATCCACGGCGGCGGCTTCATCACCATCTCGGTCGCCGACGCCGCGCCCTCCCTGACCACCTACGTCCGCGAAACAGGCCACCAGATCTTCTCCGTCGACTACCGTCTCTCCCCGGAAACGCCCTTCCCCGGCGCCATCGACGACGCATGGGCAGCGTTGACCTGGCTGCGTGACCACGCGGGGGACTTTGGCGTCGACGCCTCCCGCATCGCGCTGTTCGGGGAGTCAGCTGGCGGTGCCATCGCGGCGGGACTGGCGGTCCGGGCGAGGGATAGGGGGTTGGTGCCCGGCGTGAGGAAGCTGGTTTTGGTGTATCCGATGTTGGACTACAGGACCGTGACGAATCGGGTGGGCCAGTTGGCGACGTGGAGTGAGGTGGATAATGTCACTGCTTGGGCGGCGTATTTGGGGCGGGAGAGGTATGAGGGGCTACTGGCAGGGGAGGGGCAGGTGGAGGGGGAGGCGAGTCCGGCGCATGTCGCGAGTGTGAGGGGGTTGCCGTCGATGTATTTGGAGGTGGGGCAGTTGGATATCTTTTGTGAGGAGGATGTGAGGTGGGCGGGGAGGTGTGTTGAGGAGGGGGTGGAGGTGGAGTTGCATGTCCTGCCGGGGCTGCCGCATGGGTTTGAGGCTTTGGGGGCGGGGACGAAGGTGGTCGAGAGGAGTTTGAGGCGCAGGGTGGAGGTGATGAGGGAGTTATAGAGGCGTCTGATGAGGGTTTGGATCTGGGAGGGACTTGGGGCTGGATGTACATATGTAATGATTAATGCTTGCGAGACCATGTGCTAGTGAGAGTCTATGAGATAGCCAGCCCTCAGCTGTGGTTGCAAATCTAGCTAGATATGGGTGTGCTGACATTAATGTTCACGGTCTTAAATTCGGACGATCGGGACCATCTGGCACTCGGGCTTCTGTCGTAGTGCATTACCGGCAGTGGTGATAAGGCTCCGGGTTTGCATTCCCGCTTGTCCCAATCGCAAGCAGTGTGGTCGCTGTGGGTTCCAGTTCATTGCTCCGGTGGACGTACTGTGTTAAGCCCAGCTGAGCATCAATTGCCAGAAGCATGGTTCGACCAAGCCTTACACCGCTGAGAGCTGGTGACCTGGCTTGGCCGGCAGCATCTACCTGGCGCGGCTGGGTCTTTTCTCAGCACTGTTCGTGTCCGGAGAAGTCGTCTTCATAGCCTGCACCGCAGCGCATCCGCGATTTGGGGGCGCCGTGAAAGGGCATCTGGACCGACCGTGTATGTTCTTGGAAAGTCGTATGAACGACATCAACGGCGAAGTTTACATGTGCCCAATGGCTCGGCGCCCGGCCGGTTTCCACTTGAATCTTTACCGATCCTGCGTCTATTTGTATGCAGTATGCTGCTACTGTACGCTCGTGTAAATTATGCTGCTTCGCCAGACCGTTGACCGGAACCAAGTCTTGCCCTCAACCACCGAGTAGTCGGAGGTCGGATGATCTCGTTGAACAGACCAGTCCCGTAGACCAGCAGTGCAAAGCCGGGTACCTGAAGCCATTTGAATGTCTCCCAGCCCAGACCTAGACTAACGAGCCAAATGAAGAGGGTTCGACATGTATCGATGGTACTGCGAGCTGTTGCGCTGATGGAGCGAGTGACTGACAGACCGAAGAAGTTGAAGCCACTGACGGATATTAGCACATGTCATAGGTTACGGGCTAGTGGTCTTACCCGATGGAGATCATGATGAGCAAACTGCTGAAAGCAACCGCCCTGTTGTGGAACATCTCGTAGAATCCTTCTCTGGCATCAAAGTACCCTCCTTTACCAGCAGCCGTTTGCCCAACAGCAAGATGCAAGATGCCCATGCCAATGAGTGTGACGGAAAAGCCAAAGGTACCCTCCCACCCCACAACCTGGATAGGATCCATGCTGTATTTCTCCATGATACTCTCCTCGAGCACAAACTGAGAAGCAGTGAAGATTTGCGCGCCAGCGATGAGCAAGACGCCAACGATCGTCTCCAGCGCAGTGTGTTCCTTCACAGCACTGACGACCTCTTTCGCAGCACGTGTGAGGAGGTGCAGCAGCGGACCGGTAAGGTCTCCCTCGATGTCACCCGGCATCTTTGCACCTCGTCGCTCCAGATATCCTGCCAGACCAACCAGCATGACACCAAGCACTACGATGAACAGACTCGCCCACTTCCAGAAGCCGAGATGACGCTTGAGGAAGATGACGCTGAACAGGCCGACGAAGAGGACCAAGGCACCGCGGGTCATCTGGTAGATACTGGCCGCCACGAAGAGGAGACCAACATTCATGAGTGTTGTCCCAGCAATGTCACAACAAGCGGGTAGGGCGAGGAGCAAGATCTTCCATCCTTCAAGGGGGAGGCGTTCCTTTTGAGGCTCGAGATCGGGATCCGCGAGCGGCTTAGCGACAATGTTGGTGGGATCGAGAGTGTCTTCATGGCTGTGCCTTTCCGCAGAGACGGCGGTATCCTCGCGGTCCTCGTCATTGATGAGAGGCTGGTATGCCGCATCTGATCCGCCACTCCGGCTCTTCCCAAACTTGGTCACGAGGTAGGAGCCGAGGACGACTAGCCAGCAGCCGGACTCTCCGACAAACATCTGGAGGGTTTGGAGAACAGGCTGTTCAAAGGTGTGATGTTTTGATGGGTTCGGGTCGTCGCAGTTTCGTACACATTGCATATCCTGTCGCTATTAGCAAGCGAATCGAGTCGAGCGACTCTTATCAGCATACCTGGTACTTTGTGAGCAAGGTGTTGCAGACGCCCGTCAAGAGCATCATGCCCACAAGAAATGGGATGACTGCTTTGCTCGTCATGATGGCTGATTGCAGCCGTCTCTGCTATGTCTATCGTCTGCTATAGCAGCAGGTATGTAAGGAGAACAGAAGGCACGGGGAACCGTTCGAGATAGTCACATGCGTCGGTTGGACGAGGGTCAGGGCTGGAGATGCGACGAGCCAATCGGGACAAAGCAAGGACGGAACGGGTGCGGAGATCTATAGATGCGGCTCTGCTGCCCTTGTCTTTGGATCCATTTCCAGATGTCAATAGACAACCGACAAAGCTGTATCTACACAACTTGATCTCGAAAGGTCTGCGCCCTGGGGACTGTAGTTTTGAAGCTCTCCCTTTGTTCCAATTTCTGCCAATACTCAACCAGCTTTGGATGGTCCTTCTTCCACGCATGGTCGGGCCACCGAACGTTCATAAATCCCAGGAGACTACCAGTAGCGATATCTGCAAGACCGAATTTGTTGCCGACTAGGTAGTCCTTCACTTCTGGTCTCTCCACGAGGGCTGCCAAAGCCTTGAGTCCTCCTTCGACTTTCCGCATCTGCCTGTCTTTCCAGAGTCCAGACTGTTTGTCCGAGTCTCGCTGCTTTTCAAAGAAAGCAAGAACGAGTGCGTCACAGACGCCATCTGCAATGACCTCTACCTGTTTGGCGAACAGCTTGTCATCAATGTCGTGTGGGTATAGTGGTGGATCTGGATGTTTTGCCTCTATCCATTCCATGATATAGTGTGACTCGTAGACAGCCGGTCGCCCATCGTCAGGTATCAGTACTGGCAGCTTCTCGAGTGGGTTGTAGCCTGGTGTCTGTGTGTCATTGTTCCATGGGACTTCTGTCTGGAGCTTGAACGGAATGCCTTTCTCTTGCAGGGCGATCCTGACTTTGCGAGCGTATGGGGATGGAGTCGCGCTGATGAGAGTATACATAATGGCGGATAGGAATAGATTACTTTCCAGTGAGGTAGGTTATGGGTTTTGAGAGAGTAGTCGATAGCGATTGAACTGTTGATAGCAGCTTACCATACTGCTGGGTCGAGACGTTGCAGATCACTTTTACCCCTCAGATGACGTTGCGGCGAACTCGATAGAGGTACCTCCAGGGCTGATAAAATCAAGTCCCGCATTAGAGTGTTGTTTACACCTGCCATGTCTCTACTGAAAGTCTGCACTCGAAGCGGTACTCATCAGAAATATCACGATATGGAGTGTAGGTGATTCGGACGCGCTTGTAGGTTGAATGTCGCGTGTCAGGCGCTTGCACTCTTGTACGCGGCATCAGACGCGAATCGTCGTGATCCAAGGATGCAAAGACACTAGACCAATGTATGCTCATCTCGTGGCGCTCTGTGAATTTTGATTCTGTGACGTTTCATGGACCTGTCAAAGTTGATGGTTGTGATCGTGTCAAGAAAGTAGGAGGCTGGCTTGGCCCGAGCTGTGCGGGAACAAGGACGGAACTCCGGGCGGGAAAAAAGAGTGACAACTACGGAAAAAGTGGGACTTGGGGATACCCGTTGCGGCCTGCAGCTCGAACAGGCATTCTTTCCTTCTGTGAGGATACTGTACTTGTAGGATCTAATGACCGACAGAGCATCCTCAAAGCTGCAATTGGCAACGCGCTAGCAATTGCTACCCAATTGACTACGACCGGACGCAAGAAAAACAGCAGGGATCACATCTGCCAGCTCACCTCTCGGGCTGCAGCTTTGACTCGTACACCATCAAAATCCCAACCTCTTCTCCCTCAGGTCACCCTCTAGTCTTTCCACCCAACCTCTCGCTCAGGATCCTCGACCATTGTTAATCTGATCTTGTCAGCGCCACTCGTTAGGTCCTTCCTACCATTCTTGTTTTCACCCTCCATCACAAAGCTACCAACAGCTACTTTCGGGACATCTGAAAGCTAGCTTCCGCCCAGGACCAGCTACTTGACTTCGCATTCCCTCCCAATCTTGACATCTTCTCTTCTCACAATGTTCTTCAAGCGCCTCTCCCGGTCGCGTTCCAACAGTCAGTCATACGTCGACGACTACGCTCCCCGCCACGACAGCAAGGCAAACTCGGGCGCATACGACGACGAAGATTACCAGCAACAACGACCAGGTTCTTCACAATTGCCAAACTCTTCCGCGCCACTTCACAAAGGCGCTCAGAACATGTACTCACCTCAGGACGTCCAACAACAACAAGATTACACCACACCACCTCTCTCGCGAGGTGCCGCAAATGCTAATGGCTATGGCGGCGGTGCCCCGCGCAGATCCAGCATTGGTGGTGGTGCTGCAGCCGCACCCCTCTCGAGCGAAGCTGCACCCGATCTCCTCACACGAGCATTCAACGAAGCTATCCGACCATACACGAACAAACTCGAGGAGATGGAGCTCGAGCTGGGTGATTTGAGAGCCTACGTCGAGCAACTCGAAGCTCAACGAAAAGAAGTGCACGCCTGGATCGACAAGCGTGGACTTCGACCTGGTACGCCTCCCCTTGACACCCATTTCTGAAACCTCACTAACCTCCCCAGACGTCCCCCCCTCCATAGCCTCCCAAATGGACGCCTCCTCCCCCTCCAACCCCACCCACGCCGCAGCCACCCTCAACGCCCAACTCGACCGCAAAATCACAATCGTCAACTTCGACCTCCACCGCCTGCAGGACGACCTCAACGACTCCCTCCCCACCCCGTCCTTCTCCGCCTGCATGCTCAAATTTCTGCCCGACATCGCACGCCTCTCCGCACTCCCCTCCGGCCCCAAATTCTCCTTCGACCTCCTCCTCAAACTCGGCGGCAACCTCAACTCACACGGCGGTCTCGAGACAGGCGACGAGTCCGACTTGCGCGAGCGGCGCTCGTTCTACGCCAAGCTGGACGACGCGATGGTCGATGTCGTGCAGGGAAGATTCAGGGAAGAGGGCGAAGGGTGGGGCGTCCAGCGTGAGTTGAAGCGGATTGAGAAGACGGGGGCGTACTTGAGGAACTGGGGCGTGGAGCCGTATTTCCCCAAGACGGTGGAGGTCATGCGTGATGGTATGGGGATGGGTGGGGGAGGGATGGGCCATGTTGGTGGGGGTGGGGGGACGCCGCCTGCTTACCAGTAGAACAACGATGAGATGGGGGCCAGGCAGCGGTGTGGTGGATTGGGAGGGGTGAGGAGACGGGTCAGTGATAGAGGAAAGAGGGCGGTGAGGTTTGCGGCTGAGGCGGTTGAGGGAAGATCGAAGAACAATGACGGGGAAGTAAACGGTATGATGGCCGACAAAGTCGAACAGGACAGGGAGTTGTATACCAGGATGTCCCCGTCCCGACCTGAACGAGCAGGTGGAGGTCGAGAGGGTGGAACAGAGTAACGAGATACGACTTTGATACAGCTTCAGGTCTGATGGATAGAGATCGGACGTAATACAATCACCACTAATGGCCTCCCTCCTTTGCCTCCTGTCTTCCTGTCTCTCTCGGTCTTTGTTCCCTCTCCCCGTGCAAATGTTCCTGGCATTTACATGGGGACTACCTCACAGCCACAAGGGTCTCTTCTGCCTCAATTAACAACATACTGCCGACTCAACTCGTCAGTCTTCCAAGTTTCCTGATCGCCTCTTCACCTTACATCTCCCCGAGACATATCTCCACGAGAGAGTCGCTCCACACCCGCCGAGAACATCACGAGAGACGTGAAAGGCTGCAATGAATACTAGGGGATAATCAAGATGGATACATCATACCAATTAGACTACACCATCTATCCCCGTCTTCAGCAGCAGACGGCAATCCACCAGTCTCCAGACACTCCTCCATGCCAAAAGAAAAACCATACTCGACTGTCCCATGCCAAGTCCGAGCTCGCTAGTAATGCTATTTTTCGTACCGTCGTTATATTCCCCCCCCCATCCGTATCGATGCTTTTTCGGCCGTCAAAAGTTAGGTATACCGTCTTCCTTCCTCAATCTCATGCTCTTGTCCCGCGCACATGGCAGTCCTCACATTTGCCTCACAGTCCCTGCGTCCGAACCGCCCTGTACAACCCTCACACCTTCCCCGACATCGACATCACTCCCGCCGTCATCGTCCACCTCGATCCTCTCATCCCCTCTCACGCCGTCTCCCAAACCCGCCATCCTCATCAATCCAGGCAACACATCCCCCTGTCCCTGCCCATGATTCTGACCATGCATCATCGCCTGTCCCATACTAATCCCCGCGTCTACCCTACCTCCTTGCCCAGCGTCGCCTGGCGCAGGCCACTCGTCCGCGTCAAGGGTCATGCTAGGCAAGGGCGGTGGGATGGGAATAGCTTGGCCCTGAACCTGAGTCTGCCCTTGCGTCTGCAGCCCGTGGATCGGAGGAGTCTGACCTGCCACTCCGCCCATGATCCGCGTGTAGACCGGTCCTGGGTGGACGAAGCGGGGGTTGATGAAGTTAGCTAGTTCATCGAAGCGGATACTTGTACGGCCTTGAGGTGTGGGAATGAACGACATTGCGCCTGCGTTCATGCGGGTAGTCCGTGGGACAGTGACGGTGGGTAGACCCTCATCCGCGTCGTCGGGGGTAGGGATACCGTCATCCTCGAGGTCTTCGTCGTCCAGAATGTCCTGCGGTGGAAGGGTGATGTGGCGGACACGACGATGGGGTGGGGGAGCGGGACGCATGATCTCGTCGCCTTCCGCATCGGGTGGGTAGCTTTCGATCTTGTTGAGATGTTCGCGAAGGCGGGAAACACCGGGACCGGAAAAGACGCAGAAGACGTCGCGCTGGTGGTCGTTGAATTCTTGGGGGGCTTCGCGGCAGAAGACGGTAAGGTCTTCGCGGAGGAAAGCTTGAACTCCGGTAAGAGAGAGGTGAGTCAGTCGAGGGCAGTTGTTGAGAAGGACGTGGATGCCCTCAATCGTCAGGGAGGTACAGTAGCTGAGGTGGACGCGTTCGAGAACGTTGACGCTGTGACCGGAGCGAGAAGTGCCATGGGGCATTCTACCACCGTACGTCGCAAGAGCGTGTATAGATCTATCCGTGATACCAGCGCACTTGACGAGACCAACGCGCTTCAGCTTGGGAAGACTACTGGCTAGCAGAACGATACTGGCGTCTGTGAGATTGCTGCAACAGGCGAGGTCAATGTACCGAATGCGGGTACAGCTTCGCGCGAGAGCCTTGATAGACTCATCCGTGAGACGGGTACAGTGTCCGAGATGAAGGTAGTGTAGATTCTTGCCGAGCTTGCAGATAGAGAACACGGCTCGATCGGTCAAGTGCCTGCACTTGGCCAGAAGCAAGTTGCGGAGACGCGGACAAAATTGCACAATCTTCTCAACAGCCTTATCACCAACATCGACGCAGTCGGTCAGGTCCAGGATCCTCAGAGATTCGAACGGCGCAGTCTTGGAAGGGATTGATGTGAAAGCGCTATCACCGATTCTCGGGCACTTCATCAGTCGGAGCTCCCGGAGTTGGCGGCACGAAGTCAGGAGATGCGTGACCGAAGGTGATTCGACAGCTGGCAGGTCATACAGGTCGATCTCAAGCAGATGAGTACTGTTGGCCGCGACAGTCATGATAGACTTATCCGTCAGATTGGTGCAGCTGTTAAACTTCAACCTTTTGAGATGCCGACAATTGCGCGCCACAGCTACGACGGACTCATCGGTCAATCTTCTGCATCCAGAAATGTTCAGTCCTTGAAGTCTCACGCAATTGTTTGCGACTGTCATGAGTGTAGTGTCTGTGATGTTCTCCATCCCGGTGACGTCCAAAGCGATCAGACTGCGATTGCCTTCGATGAGTGTCTTGAGACTCATGTCGGTCAATTTGGAGCAGGTCGTGAGCGTCAGCCTTTCGATGCGCTTGCACACCTGCAGAGGCAGCAGTGTCCCATCGCTGACCTGAGCACCTAGCGTTGACATGTTCAGTCTCTTGATCAGGTCCTGGTATGCGAACATCTTCTCCACCTTCCTGATCGATCTGATGACATTGTGTACGCTTGCCCAATTGTTCATGGACGGTCTGTACCATAGCAGCCCGACGCTATTCCTGGCCCACTCTTTCGAGACCAGTACGCAGGCCTGCAAGTCTTTTGTCGAGGATAAGCGGGAGAAAATGCTGATCAGGATCTCGGCTGGTAGGCGGTAGACAGGTATTTGACATCGTCGCAGGTACCCCTCGTCGTCGGCACTATCGCTAACCATGCCTGCGTCGGAAAGTGTGAGTGCCAAGGACGACTGTGAATCATTGGCTTGCAGCATGAAGGAGTCATTGTCGTCGTCTGCACCTCGTTCGGGAGATGTTGAGGATGATGATGACGGCGATAAACGCCTCTGTAATCGTCCGACTCTTGACATTATGGATTATGGTATCTCGTGAGTCCAAGACGTGGTGAGATGGAAGCCGGGCTGAAGCGCGTATGCAACGGACGTGGGGTGTCTCGATGTGAAGTTCAATTGATGGAAATCGTTAAAGGTCCAATTCTTTGGGATGTGTACAATGACGAATTCCAGAGGCCAGCTCATGCAAGGCCACAGCCTTCAAATGGGGTTGTCGTGGTTCGCGGCAGGAGCACAGGTGTTCCCTAGGGATGCGTGACGATGTCGATTGCGTCGTGTTGGTTTCCAGTAAAGTGAAGAGTGCGGCTGAGGAAGGGAGATTATAAGGTAGGCGCTTCGGTGGAGGTCGTCAGGTGGTTTGTCCGTCAAGGTCGTACAGGGTGAAATGCAAGTATTTGTGAGTTGTAGGCAGATTCAAGGTGGTACAGGGGAAACGGAGGGTGCAATTGTCTTTGTCTCTGTCATGCCTGTGAATTCAAGCCTCACCTCACGTCGCAGCCTGAAGCCGCTCTCTGATTGGCTCCCGCCTCCTTTGGGCAGATCCAGAACAGGCCGACTGACGCGCAGCACATGACTTCACTTCCACTTTCGATGATTCAACATTTCCACTGGCTTGATTTCATCTACATGACCATCTACACATCCTTGACGCGCACTTCTCGCTGCGATAGATTGCTTCCCATCCCGCCGATGTCTGTTTCCACCAGCTCAATCCCGCTCAAGCTTGGATATCGTTTGCTGAATTCCAACTCCCAATCTCGGCCATCCGTCCCCGCCGCACTTGGCCGTCTGAGAGATGACGCTGTATCAGCAGTCGGAGACTCTACAGGAGACTCTACAGGCACATCATACAAAGGTTTATTGCCAGGTCCCGCCTCCGCAACTCCTTCTTGATCTTTTGCGAGCAGTGCCGCGAGTCGCGACCCTTGAGACTTGTCGTTAGCTGCACTCTGCCACTCTGATCTGCTTGGTGATTTGACTGGCGATTGCGGTGCTTGCTGCCTCTGACCCGTCAATCCGGAGCGGAGACCGACAGGCTTGGGCTTTGCAGCTGGTTTGGGACCGGTCCTGTTTATTCCTGGAGGCGCAGATGCAGACACCGGTGCATGTCCGGTGATAAGTTGTTGTGCCGCCTCTGGTCGCTGTCTTCCCACTACTAGATCTTCGCGAGGTTTTGGAGACGAAGCATACCCTCGACGTGGCTGATTGTAGTCTGTAGGGGAGATCACTTGAGCATTATCTGGCAGTGGTCGACGTGAAGGGACTGCCTCGGTCGGAGAGTCGTCGGTATATCGCCCGTACCCAGCGGCCGTTCGAGTCACTGGTGCGGATCGTCCCTCGTCAAGCAACGACTGTACTCGCTGTTGTATTGAGCTTGCGCGAGTCGCTTGTGGAGCAACCGGTGGCCTCTCTCGGTATGCAGCAGCGGCATTGGCAACTCGCTGCTCTTCTTGGCTTTGTTGCTGCCTCTCCATTTCGCGTCGCATTTCTGCTGGGATGTCTTCTGTCTCCTCCAATCCTCCAATGTCTATCAGCGTGGGCCGGGGCGATGCAGAGGTAGCTTCTGACGCAGCGACAGGACTGAGCGGTCGATTGTCGCCAAAGTCCTTCGTCGGACTCGTTCGCCTCGCTGGTAAGGTTGTCGTCTCTTCTTTCGTTGAATCTTCTCTGCTCATGAACCGTGTCGCGCCCTCCTGCATCATGACTGGCGGCATGCTAGCTCGCTTGCTCCGTAAGCTCAAACTGTTCAGGTTCTGCCGCTCCCACGTATCCACATCTTGCTCTAGACTTCGAAGATATGCCGTGTCGTCCTTGATAGGTCTACTCTCCTCTGGACTAGCGGCGCTAGACAATCGTTGTCGACTAGACCTGCGACTGCCAAGTGCTGGAGGACTCTTCGCTACAACGCTTTCATGATCCCGTAAATAGTCAAGATTGGAACCCACGTAGGCTGCACTCACTGGCCGGGACCGATTGTTTGTCGATCGTGCCCTCGTGAGATTTGATTCATTCTCGCCGCCGAATGACGGTTGCGACTGTGGTAGAGGCCGGGATGGAGGAGCCGGGCTCTTCGAGGGCTGCGATTCTGGGCGTGGTGATGGCTGTAGAGATCTCGCCGTTGCGACTGAGGATCTCTGGAGCTCGCTCGTAGCCACAGATGATCTTGGCTGACTTTCCGAACGGCCATGGCTTGGTACTCGCCAGATCGGCCGATTATTGAATGCCGGAGGTGTCGGTCTTGACTGTGGAGGAGGCGTCGAGGAAGTCATGGTACCAGTGGACACATATGTTGACCTTTGTGGTATTGGCTGTGCAGGCAACGGCTTGTCAGATAGTGGGATTGTAGTGCTCTTAGCCGGCTGCCTTGGCGGTGCACTTGCCGTAGATCGCTCGCTGACCTTGATGTCAGACGGTCTAACAGTTTCGCGCGGTGGCACCGCTGAAGCTTTGCTTCCCGCTTCAGGTATACTTCCTACAGGTGTTGTCATATCTTTCGAAAATTCGAATCCAGGCTGCTTATCCATGGTGATGGAGAATTCGTCAAGAGAAGGGAACTTCTTGGACAACTCGTCGACCGCTCCAGCCCGAACATTGAAGTCCTTAGAGTCCAGCGCAGCGAAAGGATCTCCTTTGACAGACCCTTTGACAGGAGAAGGGCTTGCTTTCGGTCTAGATGCTTGCGGCTGCTGGGTCGGCGCGGTCGGCCTGCCCCGACGCATGGGCGTGATGTCCGGGAGAGCTTCCTTCTCTTGTTTCGGTGCCCCAACACTTATTCCGGCCGGCGGAGGCGAAGTGACTTGCGGTGAGGAGGGAGGCAGACGTTGGTTCTTGACGTCTTCGGACTTGGATCTATTCGAGTAGATCTGGAAGTGTCAATGTGCGGCCCACTCACGGAAAAGGTAGGTACTCACGTCTTTGATGGGCACGGGAGTTCCTCTGATACTGCAGACCTCTTGAATCACTTGGTAGATGTTTGGCCTATCCTTGGGATTCTCTTTGAGCATCACGGCTAATACTGTCAGTCGCTGCACGTAACGAATGCTGGGTCTCCTTACTGATGAGCCCACGAAGCCGCTGGGAGAAGAAGGGATGGTGTGGGAACTTGAACTTTGCGTTCAAGATCGCCATTTGCCCAACCTCCTCGAAAGGCGTAGTGTAGTAGCATAACTTGTATAGTAAGACCCCAAGCGCCCATATATCACTCTTCTCGTCGATCGGCTGCTTACGCCAAACGTCGATCATTTCTGGACTCCGATACTGCATGGTCGTGTGTCTCTGAACATCATCCTCGATCAACCGTGCTTCGGCGGCATTCGTTGCCGCTGGTCGTGGAGGAGCCGTACTGCCGAAATCGCATAGCTTGTATAGCGCGTTTGGAGAGGTTGCTGGCGGTGCCGAAATGAGGATGTTCTCAACCTTGAGATCTCTATGAAGAAGCGGTGGCTTCAAGTAGTGCATAGTAGCTACACCTTCTGCGGTGTCGGAGAAGATCTTTAGGATCTCTGGCTCCGTCAAGCGATATTGTAGTCGGGTATTCATAAAGTCGATGAGCCCTCCACCAGCGCAGAACTCCATCAGAAGGAAAACCTCGTAACCTCCACCTTTCAACTGACTGGCGTGGCTGTCGAAGTATCGAACAATGTGCTTGTGTCCTTGTAGCTTCTTCATCGTCTCCACCTCTGTCCTCATGTTCGCCAGTGCTTCTTTGTCCGGTACCGCGACTCTCTTGAGCACCGCCGTCTCGTACTTGCCATCTTTTGAAGGTACTCGTACAACATAGACATGAGCGAATCCTCCCTCGGACAGGTACTTCTCGATCACAACCCGATGCGATCCCACCTGAACTTTCGTGCCTGGTGCAAAGGTCCCTGGTGGTGCGCTAGTGACAGCCATCTGCTGTGGTCGATGGCCTGGAACTGCTCTTTGCGCCATCTGGCTTGATCCAGGTGCTGGGTAATTCATGGTTGCCATAGCTGAAAGTGGATGCCTGAGAACCGACCAGGTCTGAGGGGGGATTGCTCTACCGCATGTCTTGTGAGGTGGGTCGGTGAAAGCTGTATGTACAGGGCTCCTCGGTATCCAAGTGTGAAGTCAATTGCTTATGAAAGGCAATGTCGCGAGCCCGTCGAGTCAAGTGGTCGAGACGGTTGAAGCTCGTGCCTTCGTCATGGGGTGGATGCCGAGACCATTTCAGGGACCGACTCGTTGCAGTCTCCCTTCAGCCGCACGCTTCATCGTGCTTCCTTTCTTCCATCATCAATACATATTTCAGTCATCGACACGCCTCCCTGAAACTCATCATATGACAGTAGACAGCAGTGTCAGCCACGATGCGAGCTCTTGGTTACTACACATGTATGCTATGAAGGCCATTTGACAGCAAGATGGTCGATCAACCATCTCCGGATCTTCTCATAATCTCTACATTTGTGCCTGGAGTCGAAGTCTGACCTCTCCCCAATCGGCGCCTCGGGGTCGATTTCAACGAGCATGGGTGCCGTATCGCCATAACACATCAATGTCTTCCGGAGCTCTTCGATACAATGGTCGGTGTGCATGCGCCGACCCACCGCTGTACTCTTCTGCGGATTGGTGAGGTTGTGACGCTCATAGTAATCGCCCCAAGTGTACTGGCGGATGTAGTCGAGACAATGCAGCTGATGGAAGACACCGATAGCCGCTGCGTAGCCGCCGCCCTTGTCGGATGCCACTGTCTTCCAATTCTTTTCTACTTTGACCCCGGTCACGAGATGGTGCAGTTTATCACGAGGTACGCTGACTTCACCATCTGTCAAAGTCAGAGTCCGCACAGTATCGAAGGTGAGTTGCATACAATCCCACAATTCTTGCCACAGCTTCTCTCGCTCTATGGTTGGTGGACCTCGGAATGGGGTCTTATGGGAGAACATGTTATCGAAATTGTGTTCGTAGTATTCGACCGCTTCGTTGGCAGGGGCTAGGATTATCAGCAAGCAGGAAAGAATAGGCTGAGAAGTCCCACAATAGACGCTCAATCTTTTGACACACTCGGCTTCAGCCACGGGAAGGAACATGAAGATGGCGGCGGCGATGGATATTCCAGCCGCGAGAGACAGCATCATCAGAGAGGCTACAACGGGCCCCGGCCATGGCACTAGGCTATTGACTTTGGGCTTCCTGTGCTGGCCCAGCAATGCCTCATTTTGCTCATCGTCTTCGCTCTGATTGTGATCGGAGTCCATTGCCTTTCTTAGAGTTGTCAACGACAGTGACGATAGAGGCTAGAGATCAACCCTTACTAGACATGTATACTGGCCGAGATGGGCCGACCAAAGTGGTTGGACGAGGAAACCTGGATTCGGCCAGTCTCTACATGGTCAGCTGATGATCAGCTTACCAGCTTGACACAACACACACGCCAATCCCGGCAAACCACTTCCGCAACCCCTTCGGTCTGTCTCCTGATCAATGTCGTTCGAAATCATCTCGATACGCTATACAACGTACTACACGAGACCCATACACGATGCAAGTGCACACCATCGTCACGACGCTTCTGCTCGCTACCTGGCGATTCGTCTCTGCTCTGCCGATACCTATCAACATTCCTCCTGGCGCCGACACCTCAAACATTAGCTATGCCTACCAGGATGAAATCGACGCCGCAGATCCTTTCGAAGTTCTAGGAGAATAATGTGTCGGAGACCTAGCTAGCAGGGGATGGAGCTATCAGATCAATCGAGACACTTGGGGACCATGCAATTATCGGCTTCATATGATCAACACCGAAAGGTCAGTTGCTGTAAGAAGAGGATTAAGGGCGCTCGGGTTGAAGAGAAGCAAGAGAAGCATGACACGCAGAAGATGGTCGACGGATGATTGGGTCATGGTACTCAGATACTCGAGTATTTGTGGTTCGATGCACTTCTCGCTTTCGAGAGCCAGGCAACGGACGACAATGGCAGTGTTCAGGTTCAAGGTCGACAATAGTGACGGCCAAATTGTAGACTCGATCATGTAATACATTTGAGCGCAGAACAAGTGCGACGATAGAAGGCTGCGTCTTGTGAAACAGTCCCTATTCGAGATGCGCATGATCAATGATATTGTTATTGTCCTAGACCGAGAACGGCGTAGCTTCCGGTCAGGCGACCTCGAGATTGCTACACTCGGCAGGTACATCTGCACCTTTTCGCGACTGACAACAAAGTGGCGCTCGTTAGTTCATCATGCCGCATGAGCTGAAACGCGTAGCTATCAGTCAGCATATCGCGTTAAACACAATGTAGCACCGATATATACAGCTCTCTTACCGCTTCTCGAGCATAAAGCTTGTCCAAAGCTTGTCGATTCTATCATGACTTCGCGGAGCTGTCTATCAGCTGCCGACGGCGTGTTCGGTCCTAGTGTCGACGGCTGTCGTGATGGCTTCGACTTCACATTGTCTTTTGAGAGATACCTATTCAACCTGGTCCCGTCAGTCTTATTCATTGTAGCTGCTGTGCCGCGGGTCTGGTATCTGGCACGCAAGGAACGATGTATCAGTCATTCCCGCAGCGAGTACACCAAGCTGGTGAGTCTCAGCTCTCGGTGACCCGGTGAAGTCATTCACATCTCCGCAGGCCACAATTATAGCTCTTGGAGTGACACAGCTGGCTCTTCTGGTGCTATGGAGCCGCGACAGAGGACTCACTGCGTGGGAGCAGTCGGTCGCCGCATACAGCTTGTCACTATTCACCTGCATCGTAATGGTCCCACTATCATATCTGGAGCAAGCACGATCATTACGGCCTTCTGTACTGCTGAATGCTTATTTACTTGTAACCGTCATCCTTGATGCCGCTGTTGTGCGGACATTATGGTTGCTCGACAGTATACCGAAAAGCATAACGGGCATGCAAACAGCAGCTCTTGCTTGCAAAATTGCCATTCTTATCTCGGAAAGTCAACACAAGCGGAATCGTCTGGTGAAGTCTGTTAACGAGAAGAGTCCAGAAGACTTCAGCGGCTTGTACAGCCAGAGCCTGTTCTGGTGGTTGAATCGCATCATGTGGCAGGGTGCAAAGATGGTGTTGAGCCCAACTGACCTCTACCCCATTAGCAGTGATATTGCAGCCAAGCAGCTGAGTGACAGATTCGAGGAATACGCGGTGACTGTAGCTGCCAAAGGCCGGCAAATCCACCTGATATCTGCTATTATCAGTCTTCTGAGATGGCCCATTGTCCTTGCAGTCTTACCACGCATCGCCCTTCTAGGCCTCACTCTCTGTCAGCCACTACTCTTGCGACGACTCTTGAGCTACTTGCAGGCTGGAGCGCTCAACAGAGATGCCAACACAGGGTATGGTTTGATCGGTGCCTACGGCGTTGTCTATGTTGGGATCGCTGTGAGTAAAGACTTCCACAAACAAGACCAGCGGAGCTGACATGAATGGCAAGCTTGTATCCGCTCTATACTGGCACCGTCAATTCCGGTTTCTTACCATGATGCGCGGCATCTTGACAACTGCCATCTACAAGAAGGCCCTTGACTTGGACATCAACGCTGAAGATCGAGCGGCTTCCGTCACACTCATGAGTACTGACGTCCAGAGGATCATCAGAGGTTTTTTGGACATCCACGACATGTGGGCGAACATTATTCAAGTCGGCGTTGCATCGTACTTGATCGAGACCCAGTTAGGCACTGCCTTCGTCGGGCCTCTTGCTGTTGCCATCGGTAAGTGCCATCCATTATCATGTATGACCAGCGTCTGATCGATGAAGTCGCTGTTGGAGCATCCCTTGTTTTGGCAAGGTTTGTCACTTTCTTCCAAATGCAATGGATCGGAAAGATTCAAGAAAGGATCAGTAAGGTCAACTTTCGACGAACACAGACAGTTATTGACCCTTTCACAGCCTTCATTACATCAGCTCTGGGATCCATGAAATCGATCAAGATCGGCGGCCTGGAAAACATCGTCACACAGCTCCTGCACAACGCTCGGAAAGCTGAATTGGATGCGGCGGGCAAGTTCCGGCTCCTCTCCGCTGTGGCAGTATGCATTGGTATGCAAATTCGAAGAACAAGACCTGTGCACAGCAGAACTGACGTTGAAAAGCCCAGATGCCCATGCTCTTGTCGCCGGTCATTACATTCGCCATCTATCTTGGCCTGCCAGAATCTCGCGATACCGGAGCAGATGTCGTCAAGTTGTTCACCTCTTTATCTCTTATCGTGCTCATGGCTGAACCCCTCTTTGGCCTCCTCGAGAGCGTCATGGATATTGTCTCGGCCTTTGCTTGCATTGCCAGGATTGAGACTTTCCTTCAAAAAACATCCAGGCATGGCTTTGGCTCTCCAGTGATGAATTCGCTGGGTGATCGTAAGTATGCACCAGTCGATGAAAGCCAAGTGATCGATGTTCGGAATGCTACATTCACCTGGGAAGGTAGTTCATCGCCCACCCTACACAACATCACAGCCTCTATCCCATCCCGGGATCTGACAATGGTTGTTGGTCCCGTTGCAAGCGGCAAGAGCACATTGCTCAAGGCTTTCTTAGGCGAGGTGAGGAAGACAACAGGTGAGATGACTGTTCACGCATCAGGCCTGTCGTGGTGTGAACAGACACCGTGGCTGCAGGTGAGTCAGTGTCCCCTCACAAGAAACAGTCGCTGATATTACAGAACCAAAGCATCAAGTCAAACATTTGTACCTTTGCAGACTTCGACAGCGAATGGTATCACGCCGTGGTCAATGCTTGTGACCTGCAGCGTGACTTCGACGGCTTGACGAATGGCGATGAAACCATGATTGGCAGCAAAGGTACGGCACTCAGCGGTGGTCAGAAGCAGCGAATAGTACGTCAATTCCTTCAAGTCGGCGAGACTTGGGGCGGTAACAGCTGACCGTGTAAGGCACTTGCACGAGCGGTGTACGCAAGACGACAGCTTAACATACTCGATGACGTCCTGAGCCAACTAGATGCAGCCACACAAAAGCTCGTGTTCAGTCGTCTGCTTTCCGAGGGCGGTCTTCTGCGTCGCGGTGATACTTCCGTCATTCTTGCCACGCATGCTGGTCAGTCCAACGGGATGGTATGATCGCCATTCACTAACGGGAGCAGTGCATTTATTGCCGAACGCCGATCATGTCATCGTGCTATCGAGTTCCGGTACCGTCCTTGGCCAAGGGACCTATACCAATCTACAACAGGCTGGGATCTTGGATCACTCTGACTTCCATAACAGTGCGCCTTCTCCAGACGGCATTGACTCAACGAATTCAGTGACAAAGGACACACCTGCAAGCACGGATGCCGTGAAGGCACCTGACTCCGCCCAGAAGATCACTTCAGACCAACGGCGACTGACTGGAGACATGTCGATCTACAAGTACTACTTCAGCAAACTGGACAACAGCATAGTCATCATCTTCCTGATCCTCCAGATTGCCTACGCTTTCTTTTCAACGTTCCCATGTAGGTCAACTTAAGGGTATAGGCCCTGAACGACGTATTGACTTCAACGCAGACATCTGGTTGAAATGGTGGACCGATACCAACCAGCAGCAGGAAGCGAGAAACAGCAACTTCTACATCGGCATCTATGCAGCACTTCAAATGGCCGGACTTCTGTTCGCAGGAGCAACCACAATTTGGTCCTTCAATGTCATGGCCGTCTCAACAGGCACTGCACTACATGACATTCTTGCGAAGACAGTGATGTCGTACGTTTCACCTCTGCCATACATTGAATCTTCTGACCATAGTAGTGCCTCATTTCCAGTCCTTGGTCGTATTGACACTGGAGCCATCTTGACACGATTCAGTCAAGATATTCAGCTTATCGACATAAGCTTGCCACTAGCTCTGCAAGTTGTCGTCGGAAGTCAGTACAGCTTCAGCGTTCCATGATGCAGTACTAAAGAACGTAGATACACTCATCTGCCTTGGTCAAATGGGCTTGATTGCATCAGCCTCCGCCTATATCGCTATCTGCTACCCTCCTCTTTTCATCATCTTCTACTATGTGCAGAAGTACTATTTACGTACATCACGCCAGATGCGGCTTCTAGACCTCGAAGAGAAAGCTCCAATCTAGTAGGATTCGTATTCCATGTCACATACACTACTGACGGTACCGTAGCACTCAATTCACAGAGACTATTGAGGGGCTGGCGACAATCCGAGCATTTAACGGGAATGTGGCTGCTATTCAGAAAAACCATGAGCTGGTTGATAAGGCACAGAAACCCTTCTACCTGATGTATGCCATCCAGCGCTGGCTAGCGTTGGTACTGGATTTGATCGTTGCGGCACTCGCCGTAATCATCGTCGGCGTAGCCGTGGGACTGCGGGATGCAGCTTCACCGGGTTTGACCGGAGTCTCTCTGACACAAATCATCTCCTTCACTTCTGCGCTGAAGCTGTTGATCATGTTTTGGACGCAGCTGGAGACCTCTATCGGAGCAGTGACTAGGGTCCGAGAGTTCGAAGCAGACACACCCACGGAGCATAAGGCTGATGAAATGGCTGAGCCGCCTGAGACCTGGCCCGAGAAAGGCACGTTGGAGATGCAAGGTATTCGTGCCCAGTACAAGTAAGGCTCATCCCATCATGCGACGCAGCGAGTTTCTGACGACAACAGGGCTGGATCACAGGATTGGGCGCTACAAGACATCGATATCTCTATTGAGCAAGGTCAAAAGGTCGCCTTGTGTGGAAGGACAGGTAGTGGTAAAAGCACCATGGCGCTGACATGGTCACGACTTCTCGATGAAGCGGATGGCAGTATTTACATCGACGGACTGGATCTATCGACCATCAATCGCACTGTCCTACGATCTCGTCTGACATACATCGCTGACGATCCCTTCATCCTCCCTGGATCGGTTCGAGACAACATTGACATCTTCCAAGTTGCTGAGGACGAGACCATTACCTTGACGCTCAAGAAGACGTTGTTACTGGACGTTGTAACAAGCGCCGGAGGACTGGATGCACCAATGTCGTCTCTGATCCTGAGTCAAGGACAGAAGCAGCTCTTGAACTTCTCAAGAGCTCTGCTAAAGAAGAACGGGAAGCTTATCCTCCTTGACGAGGCTACGAGCAGGTATAATGATCCTATCTCTCACGACTTCGTTCGCTGACTGCGAAAGTGTTGATCAAGAAACCGACAAGATCATTCAGAAGCTGATCCGGACGGAGTTCAAAGACCATACAGTCATTGCCATTGCTCATCGCCTTGATACGATCCTCGACTTCGACTTTGTAGGAGTCATGGACAGTGGGCGGCTTGTCGAGTATGGAAAGCCTTCGGATCTGCTGCAACAACAGTCACGATTTCGGGCACTGCGTGATTCCGCATAGACGTGCACAGACAAAGGATGGCTGCAGGAGGAGGCATCAGCTTACTTTCCATGTACCACGTCGCCCAAATTCGTTTGGAAGCATATCAGGCATCTCCTAGCACGTCGACTTGAAGGACCAGAGCTTCTAGTGTACTGTCGTTCTACAATTCCCCATCTCATTCCCTATTCATGGCAGAAGTCGAAACGATCAGGGCGGGAGCCTCCAAGGAGGATTACATCCGACAACCTTCGGGTTGGAAAACCACTGATCCAGTGCCTCTCACTCGTCAATCTTTCCTAGACCTGTTGGCTGGCCATACACCTTTGATCAAGATCCCCAACTTCATATCGTCCGAACAGAGCACTGCTCTGTTCAACCACCTCTCCCCAGCTTTCACTCCCTACATCCATGCTACAGGTCCTGCAGTGGAGAAGGTTGGCATAGCACAATTCGAGTTCCAAGCCCAATCACAATCCGACTTTCATTCTCGAACAGGCGACGGTATGGCCCCCTCAAACACTCCATTCTTCATCGCTGATTCGTTCAAGAAAAGCACCGCTACTTCACCGCCGCCTCGCAGCTCCAATCTCTCCACTCGTCTCTCACTGCCGTGACTGACACTAACCTCCTTGACAAATTCCTTTCCACTGTCCGCTCCCTCGTCCCCGAATGGGACGTCGATATCGCCACCGAGCCCGACGGCAGACGCTACTTCGCCGGTATCTTCCGCAAAATCAACGGCGGCACACCCATCCACTGCGACTGGTGCCCCTACGACTGTTTGACCGAAGACTGGATCCTGAGCAAAGTGACATGTCAAGCGGTCTTCAACCTCTACCTGTCCGAGACTGATGGTGGGGAGACGACGGTGTATGATACGCAATGGACCGAGGAGGCTTTGAGGTTCAGGGATGAGGAGACGTATGGGTATGGCAGTGGCCTTGTGGAGGGGAGGCAGAAGGTGACGTTTAAGCCGAGGAAAGGGGAGTTGTGGTTGTTTAATTCGAGGAATATGCATGAGGTTGCGCCGGTCAAGGGAGAAGGGATGAGGGTGGCGATGGCGAGTTTTATGGGGTTGTTGCCGGCTGAGGTCACTGGTGGGAGGCCGAGGTTGATGTTTTGGTCGTGAGGGAGTCTGGTGATCGTTGGCCGTAGTCGAATGCAATGATTGTGGTCCCTACGTCCAGCTCATGAGTGGCTTGAGTAGCCATATTGCTCGGTGTTGTGTTCATTCATGATAGAAAGAGCGTCTCGTAGTGCCGCTGACAGTACTCTGCCAATGAGCCAGCGACCATGGTCCCTCCAACCAACCAGAAGTTCGTGTAGAACCACCAAGCACAACTCTCCGGCTTCTTCAGATCCACCAAAACCACCATAGCCGCCAGAGTCACCGCCGTCCCAAAGCACCCGATCAGGTGATACGCCCACCCAAAACCCCCAATCACACCAACCCTCACCAAACACCCAACCTGCACCGCCCCGAGCACTGTACACAACGTCTTCGTCTCCCCCCTAAACCTAACAGCCATACTCTTCACCCCAGCCTTGACATCATCCTCCAAATCCTGATGCGCATAAACCGTATCATAAATCATCGTCCAAACCACATTCGCCCCACAAAGACACCCGGTCGCCCACCCCCTCCCTCCAGCAAACGGATCCACCCCCACCGCATAACAAGCAGACACAATCCCCCCAGCAAACGGAAACCCCAGAATAACCTGCGGGTAATGCGTAAACCTCTTCCCGAACGGATACACCATGAACAGCAAATACACCCCCACCACAACCCCCCTGCACTCCCCCGGCCACAACCCCATCATCCCCCACCCCATCCCCGCGAGCACGACCGTGACCCCGTGTCCCTCGAGCGACGTCACCGCCCCTCTCGCGATGGGCCTGTTCTTGCACCGCGCGACCTGCCGGTCGAAGTCTTGATCGACGTTATCGTTCCAGGCGCAGGTGGAGCCGCGGAGGAGGACGCAGAAGGGGAGGAAGAGGAGGGCGGTGCGCAGGAGGAGGGAGGGGGGGAGGAGGGTAGCCGAGGTGGAGGCGGCGAAGGCGAGGCCGATGAGGTGGGGGAGGTAGAAGGCGTAGAGGCCTGAGGGGCGGTCGAGGCGGATGAGTTGGAGGTAGGGGTGGAGGGGCATGGTGGGTGGAGTGGGAGAGGGGTTGATGGGGTGGTGAAGGCGTTGGTTGTGAGGGGGTTGATTGATGGTGGGTTGTAGTTGCAAGTTGGTAAGATGGAGGAGAGGATGAGATGTACGGGAGCTGTCGAGCTGGGGTGATGTTTGAGTAGGTAAAAATTGGGTTACCGAGGGTTGTGCAGTCTGTCTTCGCCAAGGGTCGGCGGAATGGATCTCTGCAGGGCTGTTAGTACACCTTCAGTCTATGATCAGATCTGAGAGTTCCTTTGTACCTCTTATCGTGTATCGGTATTCGGGACTGCAGCTTCTTGGCAGTACAGCAGGAGATCGGTCCTATTCCAGCGTCCTACTTAACAAAGTCCTACTAGTCCATTGTGTCGTTCCGAGGAATGGTCTAACAGTCATTGTAGCTAATTAGCTAGTCTGATGATTATATTTGTTGCACAACATAAGGTAGGGTCACAATTGAAAGCCCAATGGAAAGGATGACCTCCTAGCAGATGGAACTATAGTGCTGTAGCTGCTCGAGCAAAGAGAATATAAGCTGAGATCAGGAGTGAAAGGGTCAGCTTACCTGGCAGTACTTACCGGATCATGCAGATGTGGAGGTTCACCCGAGCGAGTAAAGTGTCACTGGAAAAAGCTATGGAACCTCAGCATGGCTACTGACATGTCCATGGAGACCCTTGTTGGTGAAATCAGACGCACTTTGGATGCTGTATCTGGTCTGTGCATATCCGAATGCGAGCAAGGACATCGCAAGGAAGCTCTCGAATTAGCAAGGACGCTCTCAAGGAAGCTCGAGGAACCACGAGAGACTGCATTTCGTCATGCCTTTGAGGTAAGGTGCCCGCCACACAGCGTTTGCGTGGTATTGATACTCCCTAGTCGCACAATCGAAGTCTCTGTCTTCGACTGGCGGTTGATCTGAGGCTGTTCCACACGCTGAGTCGACTGGGAATCGCAACGGGTCAAGAGCTGGCTAAAGAATGTGATGCCGAAGAGCGACTGGTTGGTAGGTGCTCTTGGGTTCCGACTATTGCGCACTCTCTCATTGGATGACCTAGTCCGCATTATGCGAATGCTCTCCGCGGAGGGATATTCCGAGGAGATCGCCGAGTGGACGTGGTCACCGACAGATTTGACGACAACTATGACCAACGCCTCTCTAGAGGCGTGTGTCGTTCACAGGTAATGTCCCCTGATAGATAAGGCACATTTCGGGAGCAGCGTTGATTCCGCAGCTTCGATATAACGGCTAGGGTACAATCCCATCTACCGGAATACTTCCAACAAGTCGGCTACCAGAGTCCGACATCCCACAGGGATGGTCCGTTCCAGTACGGTATGCAAACCGATTTGAGCTTCTTCGACTTCCTGCATGCTCACCCCGAGAGAGCATTGACCTTCGATGCCTATATGACAGGCAACAGAAGTACACGCAAGCATTGGCTAGAATGGTTTCCGTTCCGTGAAGAAGTTCTGGATCCATGGATACAGAGGACAAGACATGATGACGATAGCGTGCTCCTTGTGGATATGGCCGGAGGTAGGGGTCGCGATGTCACCCTGCTGACGCAACGATTCCCAGAGGCAAGAAGCCACGTCGTTCTCCAAGACCTGGCAGGTACTCTGCAGGACTTACGGATGGATCGAGATAAAATCAGCGTTTGTGCTCATGACATTTTCGCTCCGCAGCCAATTACAGGTTCGTGGAGAAGGGCCGAGTCTTGCGCTTACGGGCTAATGCTAATGATAGGTGCTGAAATCTACTATACCCACTTCGTCCTGCACGATTTCTCGGATGAACGTTGCGTGATTATGCTCAACCATGTCAAGGCTGTAATGCGACCACATTCAAGGATTCTCCTCAATGAGATCGTATTACCTGAACAGGGTTGTCCCTCCTTCTTCGCGGCTGCCGACATCACCATGATGACCAACCTGTCAGCATTGGCAAGGTCCGAGAAGCAGTGGAGACATTTGATTGAATCTGTTGGGTTGGAAGTGGTCCGGATATGGAAATCGCCAGATGCCGAGGATTGGGAGGCAGTGATTGAAGTAAAATAGAGCCTGCGAGCAATGAACTGAACAGAACAGCATTAGGTTAGCGTACGCTGGGAGACGTGTTTCGATCCAAATGGCACTTGATGACTCCGATAAGCCTAAGTTGTAGTCATGACCACACTGTATAAGGACTGGAATGAGAAGACGTCGGAGATCGCATCTTGAAGCCAAGACGACCACGCCAAGGCCCCCCGGCGCCACGACAGTGAGGCATAATTGCAACTCAAGCACTCCATTGGTAATCGACTCAGTCTACGAGCGTTCCCCGGAGCTTTGCCGCATCGGGACTGTGCTGTATGAGGTCGTGAAACGCACCTCGTGCTTTGTACAGGTCCTTGGGCGCGCCGCATTCGACCAGCCTACCGGCATCCATGACCGCGACTTGTTCGAGATCCAGGACGGTGCTCAATCGATGCGCAATGATAATCAAAGTGCTTTTCCCGCACGTTGAGCGAAGCGTGGTTTGAATGCAGTCCTCAATATCTGCATCGACCGAGCTGGTAGCCTCGTCTAGTATGACTATCCGGGCGTCCCGAGCGAGGCCCCTTGCCAGGCATATCAATTGACATTGACTCTGTGAGAGGTTCTGTCCGCGCTCCGTGACCTCAAAGTCTAAATCAAGAGATTGGCGCGTACTTTGGCTCGAGCTGGATTGTGTGTCCACCGATGCGGGATCACGCGCTAGGCCTACGTCCTGGAGCGCTTGATTCAAGGACGAGTCACGCAATGTCGCCGAAGGATCGAGATTGTAGCGAATTGTGCCAGCAAACAGCATCGGGTCTTGAGGTACAAAGCAGATGCGCGCTCGAAGCTCAGCAAGTGGGACATCCTGGATGTTGAGGCCATCGATCTTGACGAATCCCGAGCTGAAGTGCAGACACCGAAGCATTGCTTGTGCGAAGGAAGACTTCCCAGCTCCGGTCCTACCGACAATTCCAACGCGGCTTCCCGGCGGTATGTCGATCGTGATTCGTTTGAGGACAGAAGGCTCCCCAGGAATGTAGCTTGCACAAAGATCTTGAATAGCCACATGACCATGACTCGGCCAGTCTTGAGGAATGCTAGCTCCAGAGTAGTCTTCGCTCGGGACTCTGGCGTACTCTACGATACGCTCAACTGCGTTCATGTCTATCTGCAGACTTGCATATCTTGAGATTGCCTCTTCAGCATGAGCAGAATATCCAAGCGCCAAGGTCAGAACCAGTCCAGCCAAAGAAGGATCGATGTCGAGATTCGCAACGTACAGTGCTACAACGAGCACGAACGCTGAGCCGATCATGCCCATGCGGAAGTCCATCCACTGGTATACGAGCGAGAATGCTTGACTGGCTCTGATCTGGTCATCCAAAAGCTTATGCATGCGGCGAAGATAATACTGCTCCTTGCCAAAAGCTCGAATGGTCGATGAACCAAGGCTGCAGGAGCTCAGGAGGTCTAGCACCGGAGACCGAGTGACCGCATCCAGTCGCCTCGTACCACGAGCCGCTCTTAGATAGATCACTGAGTACCAGAGTCCGAGCACCATTAGGAGGCTCTCTGGTATGATGAGCAGCGGAGAAATCAACAAAGCCGCCACAGTCAAGGTCAGTAGACCAAAGACTGATGAGAAGAGCATGTGCCCGTCTCCGGGGAGCTTCGTATCCATCAGAGTGCAATCGGCAGACATGCGATTCTGGATCCGCCCAGTCGGCGTCTTGCTAAACCATTGCAAAGGAGCATGTAGCAGACCGGCCAATGTGGCTGCGAAGAGCTTCTCGGACGCAGTAAGCGAGCCGCGATAGAAGAGCCAGCATTTAGCTCCCTCCAGCAAGGCTGCTGACATAGAAATTGCAACGTACAGAAAGAGATAAGCCAGTAAGTGCAACGTCTGGGACTGGATTCTTGAAGATGGTTCAGCCGGCTTTGATCCAGCGTCCTGCCAGGTCCAGACAGCTAGTGCAAAGTTGCGTGCTAGAAAGACTGCTTGAGAAAGCCCGACGGTCAGAAGTGCCAAGGTCCAGAAAGAAGGTGTGCCTGCCGCTCCTGAATACTTTGCGTAGAGGGACCATGGGACGTGGCCAGTCTCTGTGTGCTCGTCTGTCTGGTCTCCGATGTCGTTTCCCACAAGTTGATCACTGCAAACGTGCCCACGATGTCGTCGATCCACGAGCGAGTCGGGAGTCGTCTGCATGAGATTTGTCTGCCTGGCCCGGCACTCCTCGTTGTTGGCATATACATGCGCAGGGTGACCATGCACGAGTTCGACAGCATAAGCTGCGTCGCTCAAGAACCTGTCTGGCTGGTTACTCGCCACAATGACTGTTCGTTCGCCCGTCAGCGATCCCATGACACCGAACTTTGCAATCTGTTGAGCTGTCCTGGTGTCGAGTGCGCTGAACATCTCATCAATCACAATTGTTTGAGCGTGCGAATACAGGGCTCGAGCTAGGGAGAGTCGCAACCTTTGTCCGCCGCTCAGTCTGAGACCCTGAATTCCGATGTTGGTAATGTCGCCGTATTCCATCGCCTCAATGTCCGGACCCAGGGCAACAGCCTCGAGAACCTCGTTGTATCTCTTGGTCTGGTAGGGTGACCCAAAGAGAACAGCATCTCTCACGCTGACAGCTTCGAGCCAGGGGTCCGACGCAACGTATGCTATGGGACTGATCACATTCTGATCGGAGCTGCGATGCCCTTGATGCCTGGCTGAACTCTCGGCAATGATGAGCTGACCATTTGTCAAGTACGCTTCACCGAGGATTGCGTTGAGCAGCAGTGACTTCCCCGTGCCGCTCTGTCCAAATACAAGACTGGACTACTGATTAAAGACCGCTTTCCATGTCGTCGCAGAAAATTGCACTGACCTGAAAGATCTGCTTGGAAAAGCACAGTTGACCCGTGCCAACATGAATGATCGGTCAGTGTCAGAGTCTTTGCCAGGACTCCATGCTATTGTGGCGTTCTGTAGCTCCACTTGACTTCCAGGAACCCTAAGATCTGGCTGCTCGAGTCGATGGAGGTACTTTGCAATTCTCGCACAGCTACTAAGGGCGTCTAACGATTGTATGAGGCCGTAAGGCAATAAGGAGAGCGCAGATTCGAGGTTTGAGAACGTCGCCAAAGCAGTAAAGGCGATGGCAGGATTCAGTGCACCAGCGATGAACGCATAAGATCCGAGAGAGAGCACAGCGAGCAGTATAGGAGACAAGATCCAGAAGACTCGTAGGATGACAGTCCATCGGAAGGCCATCCGCTGTTCGTTGAGCTCGTCTTGACGTTGCTGCATGATCTTACGCTGCCACCGATCTTCGGCACCTGCAAACTTGATCTGGCGTATGCCGTCAAGAGCTTCTTTGGTAGTAGAGAGCCTCGTGTCTCGAAAGGCCATTAGTTTTGACTGACACTGAGCATACCTTTGCGAGGCAGCCGCATTCAGAGGCATAAGAAGTAGCGGTCCAAGAATGCCGATCAATGTGGGTATCCAACCGATCAGGTTGAAGAGAAGGCCAAGTGATGCAACGACTGTGATCAAGATGTTCAGAAACACGTGCTGTCTCGCCGCAAATTCTGCCACTCTTGGGGCGTCCACGCCGACGAGACTGACCACATCCTGGGAGGCTGATTTGTCCGCTTGTACCTGGACGTATCTTTCATCTTTCTGTGGCGATATCCCGAGCTCTGCTAGATGGATACCGTCCGATTTGTGGTCGTGGGGAAGCCCAACCTGTGAAGCGTCCATGTCGACCGCAGAGGCGGGAGTGCTATGAGAATGCCGTTGCAGGCACCGTTCAAAGATTTTACAGGAGAGTTGCGCGCGTATCGGTAATTCCAGTCTCGATGAAGAGGTCCACAGGAGGCTATAGCGATTAGCTCTGAAGAATGCCTGACGGTGGTGCTCATCTCACTGTGACTCAACCATCTGTTGCACAAAGCACGCCAGGCCGAAAACGACCGCACATTCAATTCGCTCTAGCTGAGCGTATGTGCTGGACGAATCAATTGATTGCAAAAGCCTAAGCAAAGCAATCTGGGTAAATAAAGCTGATAGCGCTAGAGTTCCGGACAAGACCCACTGCAAGTAGCAGGAGAATCGGTGAGATTGGAAAAGAGCCAGGACCAGGCCAGAATGACTAGACCATGCTCGATTGAAGTTGACAGTCAAAGAGGAGGTACTTGAGACAGTCCATATGCTCGGCAAGGACCGAAGCTGCAGTCTTTCTACAACGGATGCATGATCAAGAATAGGTTTCGCCCAAGCAAAGGTCAAGCTGCTCGAAGTCAGCTTTGGTCATACTGTCAATCTTGTAGTACCTACGATCGCCAATGCGTACTTTGCCTGCTGTTACCATGTTCATCGTGCCTTCGGTGCCGTGGCGACAACTGGGAACACCCCATGATAAGAGCCATTTGCGTCAAGCAAAGAGTTGCCATGGAGATATAGAAACACAGCAATGCCTTCTGCGAAGATGGCAACGGTGCCAATGTTGCGTTGAGCGAGTTGTTCTTCAACTCCGAATATGCAATCGCAAGGATCAATGCTTGTGGGGGCAACGCCAACCAGCCATTGTACTTACCTAGCAATTTTCGATGCTGACAGTGTACAAGGGTCGCTAACGATAGCAAGAACAGCTTAAGGCGAATGAGCTGCTTTGCTGCGACCCGTATACAACCATGTACTTACCCAGCTTCCAATGATGACGGTCGCGGCCATTTCACGCGGCCGGACGCTTGCTTTGTTGACCGACTGTTGTGCCTGTTGAAACTCCACTATCGCAGCCAGAATGGTGCCAGCCACATTGATGGCGATCATCAATGCATCCATGGGGTCGTGGTAGGTTTATCCGCAACCATGGAAGTGAGGGTGCAAGAGCGTTGTAGTTTCTCACCAGCAAGCTAATATGGCTCGTCGGAAGATGTGTAGAGCACGTCGTGATGGTGATCGATGCGAGACTTTGTCGCCGCACAATCCGACACAATAACCCGTCTAGCGACTTCTACTCTCGCTTCCAGTCCTGGCCACATAACCAGTGAGCTGATGTTCGTGGGACATGTTGCACAGCATAGCTGGGGACTGAGGTCGACGAGCGCATCCTTGCGGTCGGTTTCGTGGTCGTGGTACACCATGCTCCGACCAAGTGTCAGCTTACATAGCAGTATGAAGAAGCAGGGGAGCTTGAAAGAGGATGGGGAACAAGAAGGTCGAGGTACAGTAGCGTGCGGCTCAACGCGACGCGTCAAAACGGCTGACTAATCCACTGTGTTGTAACTAGCAAATCGGATCGAGAGACGTGTGTTTCATTCAGAGAGTTACAATAACCGATTTATCTACTGTGCGTGCGCTGACTTATCAGTACCAGTTCTTTAGTACTAGAGAAGCTGTACTAGCCTTCTATTATAACACTCCCTCTCTAGTATAGATTGCTAAAGCTAGAGAACTATCCTGTTACATGTAAGTAAAGTAATTAGCTTATTACTTTATCTCTTTATAATTACTTATGATTGTTAGTGTCAGCTAATCATTAGTAAGAATTTACTATTAGTTTAGCTTATAATTGCTAGCAATAATAGTAACTATTAACAATAGCTAGGCAGCTATTATTTATGTAAATAGACTAGCTTATAAGTCTTAATTAAAGAGATATAAGTATCTAACTAGCCTCTTTATAATTTCTCTTTTCTTTATTATACTTATAGTAGTAGCCTTTTCTTTTATATAACACTTTTACCTTCTTACTATGCTATATTAATAATACTTATAACATAAGTGCTATAGTGTAGTAACAGCTAGGCATTAGTAGCATTACTGCTAGTGCTAGTGCTCTAAGTAGTCTACTAGGTAGCGGAGGTAGTAGCAAGAAGAGAAATCCTCTATTAAGGTTACCTAGTACTTCTAATATTAATTATAATACTACTATAAGACTAATTACTTATCTTAATACTCTTAGTAAGTAGCTATAAAGCATTAATAGCATAAGCTAACATTAATAGCCTAATTAACTTAGACTTTAACTTAATAGTTAGCCGATATAATCTAGAATACTCTCCTTAGGCTTAGAATAATTAGTTATTACAACTATACTAACTTATATTCTATCTAGAGGTCTATAGTA
Source organism: Elsinoe ampelina (assembly GCA_005959805.1). Classification (NCBI taxonomy): domain Eukaryota; kingdom Fungi; phylum Ascomycota; class Dothideomycetes; order Myriangiales; family Elsinoaceae; genus Elsinoe; species Elsinoe ampelina. The sequence goes on from SMYM01000001.1 coordinate 1,680,224, forward strand.
GTCTAGGCCTTTAGTACCTGTAGTATATACCTAGTAGTTACTAATTCTATTCTAGTTAAGGATCTAACTAAGTAAGTTAACCTTACTAGATCTACTAACTACTCTACTACTTTAATAGCTTCTAGTGCTACTAGTAGAGTAGTCTACTATAGTACTAATTGCTATACTAAGTGTTAGAGATCTAACCCTAGTAATAATTAGAGTAAGGGTAGAGGTAGTAAGTTTAGTAAGTGTATTACTTTGCCTAGTTAGCTTAATAAGGCCTATACTTGCTATGCTTATAGCAACTAATATACTAGATGTTCCTTAGCTAACTATACTCTAACTCTAAGGCCTATTAGCTCTCCTAAATTTATAAGGACTCTAAGTAGCTTAAGGGTTATTACCTAGCCTATTCTATATAGCCTAATATACCTACTAATAGAGCTTCTAAAGTCTATCTCTTTTAGTAGTGCTTTACCTTAGAGGTTCTTACTAAGGGCCTATATACTAGAGGTATTATTAGGTATAGTTAATACCTCGATAACTTATGCTAACTCTTGCTACTTTATAGTAGTCCCTATAAACTTTGTAGATCCTACTAATCTAACCGCTACTAAGGTTTATAACTTAGCTACTATAGTAATAAACTATATAGTAGAGCTTATAAGAATTATAGCTACTAGCTACCCTAGTTAGCTTTCTCCTATTTATACCTTTACACTAGGCCTAGTACTAATAAGGCATAGTAGGTCTAGATCTAACACTTCTATAAGGTCTACTAGTAGTAATAAGGGAAGGGGTTCTCCTTCTATAAAGAAGTAATTAGAGGTAGGGGATAGATAAGAGTTGTTAAAGGTAATAATAGTACTAAGTAGTAGATATAGCTTAGATATAAGTAGCTAGTAATAGAGTTATAATAGCTTTTCCTTTCTCTTTTCTTAATAATAAAATAATTTACTTTAAGCTTTAGACAAATAAGATAGCTTAATAAGTAGTAGTAGTATAAATAACATACTTAAAATAACAATATATATAAAATCTAAATAAGTATATAGTGTAGATATATACTAAGTAATTAGCCTTTGCTAATTAATTAAGAATCTTATTAGGAGACTTAGGCTTTATAAGTGCATTAGCTAATTACTAAGTTATATTAATATACTTAAGCTTAATTACTCTAAGTTTATACTACTCTCTATAGTAATAATTCTTTAAATTAACATGCTTAGATCTCCTTAAATTAGTGTAATCTCTTACAAGTTTAATAGCTAACTTGTTATTAATAAAGACTATAGTTAGGCTAAGGTAAATATTAGTAAGTAGCCTAAGTTTAATAATGAGATTTCTTAACTAATTAATCTCTCTATAGGTCTTAGTAAAAGCAAGGTATTTAGCCTTAGTGCTTAATAATATAATAATCTTCTATAGCCTTAACTTCTAAATAACTAGTGTACTAAGTATATAAATAATAGTACTAGATATAGATCTTGTAGTTAATCTATCTCTAGCAAAGTCTAAGTTAGAGTAGGCCTTAATTGTGTTAACTAATAGTCTATTAGTCTTCTTAAAGGTAAGGCCCTTTATAATAGTCCTATTAATATACCTCTAGATCTGCTTAGCTATAACTATATAAGCTATAGTTAGATTCTAAAGGAACCTAGCTAGGTAATTAGTAGCATAGCTAATATTAGGCCTTATATTATTAGCTAGATATTACAATTTACTAATAATTCTATTAAATGTCTTATAGTACTAAGTATTAACTTAGCTATTAGTTAGTTTATAGAGTTAATTAATAAGATGCTTTATAGTTCTTACTTAGTAAAGATTATAACCTTTAAGCTTCTCCTTTAAGTAGTATAATTGCTTAATCTTAATTAAGTCCTTAGTTCTATAAAGTTAAACACTAAGGAAGAGGTTTAAGTTTATAATCTTCATTAGAAACTTAAGATAAAGATCTTTAACTAGCTTATCTACATGCTTCTACCTAGTAGTAATAATCCTAAAGTTATTAACATACATAAGAACTATATAATACTTATTAATAAAGAGATAGGTATTACTATAGGATCTAATAAAACTAAGTAATAGAAGTGCCTTAACTATAGCGTTATACTAGAGGGTAGTAGCTTACTTAAGCCTATATAAGCCCTTTATAAGAACAATAAGCTTGTCCTATTTACTAGGAATTAGTACGCCTTCTAGGTAGGAGATATAGTTCTTAATATTAATGTCTAGTCTAAGGAATATAGTAACTACATCTACTGTTATAATAACCTAGTTATAATAAAGAGTATATATAAGGATTACTCTTCTAGTTTTAGCTCTTAGTGTTAGTATAAAGGTTCTAATAAAGTTAATACCTACTCTTTAAGTAAAGCCCCTTATAGTCTAACGAGCCTTATATCTTTTAACTTTACTATTAGTAAGCCTCTTAGTCTTAAAGACCTATTTGCCTGTTATTAGCCTAACACCTCTTAGTGCCTAAGATTTCTTAATAATTAAAAAGGTTTTAGAGTTAGTTAGAGCCTTCTACTCTACCTCTATTATAGCTTACTAGTAATAACCTTTAGGAGAGGATAGTATATCTCTTACTATTTATAGGTCTAGCTTAAAATTAACAGCTATAGATCTAATAATCTTGCTATTGTTAAGTTTCTTATAATTAATCTAGCGATATGTTCTAAGGGACCTTCTAATAGTTTCTTATAGTAAGAGAGATCTCTTCCTTTTACTAGTTAGAGGTTGTATATTAAATAGTATAATAAGGAAGTTAATATCCTTATTCTATATATATATTAGTAGTTAATTAATATCAACTATAGGATTAAAGGTTAAATATAGTTCACTAATAACTTTAGGTAGTAGTGTTATAAGGTCTTTACCTTTATAATTAGTAACATTAAGTTGCTTCCCCTGTTTATTAATAGGTTAAGGATCTAGTTTAGGATATTAGTATTACTCCTTCTATTCTTTAATAGGGGTAGATAATTGTTATTTATATCTAGGGATAGAAGGGTAGTTAGATGTTAGTTATTTAACTTAAGGTTGTTTAGCCTAAGTAGTTTATAGATTCTTATAACTAAAGGGTAGTTAGTTATAGCTATAGTCTTAATTATAATTACTACTAAATGTCTGCTCCCCCTAAAGCTATAAAGCCTTAGGTTGTTATACCTATAGGATATATAGCTATTTAATAACTTATATTGCCTAGTCTTTATAGACTATATTCTTATTAAATGTTACATAGGGTAATATAATAATCTTTCTCTTCTAGGCTTACTAAGTATAATGCTAATAGAGTATCTAGATAAGGTAATTAGTTGTTAAGTTGTTCTATATGCTAATATACTAACTAAGTAGTACTCTAGCTTAGAATTTGTATAATTTAGAAACATGTTAGTTATAGATATAAGCTCTATAGCCGAAGCGTCTAATGTAAGTTAATAAGACTAGCCTATTATTATTAAGAAGATTCTTTCTTAGCTCTTATATAGGGATCTTCTTAGTTTTAGTGTAGGTAATCCTATTACTAATATAGATTATAAACTCTATAACTATATACTAGAGTTTAAGGGGTGCTCTATAATTAACAAAGATATACCTTGTTCTAAGAATAACTACTTTGTTAGTAGCCTTAGATTTACTATTTTAGTATTAAGTATTAGGTATAGAGATGTTCTATCTCTACCCTTTAAGATAAATAGCTATTGCTAGTTTATAGTTCTTGAATTTACCTCTTCTATTAGAGATAAAGATAAATAAAAGCTTATTATAGGCTATTTTGTTCCTTGTATAGATAAGTTTAATTACTGCTAGTGTATTACTCTTAAGGAAGAGAATAGTAATAAACTTATACTTACTTTTGCTATATGTTATAAAGAGAAGATATCTATAGCTCTTACTTAACTATAGTTTAATAGGACTAACAAGGTCTAGATAGAGTTTATCTAGTAAGTACTTTAGCGTATCTCTTAGTTCTCTTAATACTACTCTCTATGCCTTTAATATAGTACATAGTTTATAGTAGCTAAGATCTAATATTTAAAGTTCTTCTAATCTAATAGCTTAACTTTTAGTAAGGGAGAGAATAGTGTTACTAGTATAGCCTAACCTCTAGTGCTATCTTTCTAATGTTAGCTTTTAAGTAGTTATAATAGCTAGATTTACTCTTATAGCCTATAGCTTCTATAGTTTTAGCCTTATAGGTAATTCCTTATAGTTCTAAGGCTTATATACTTTAAAGTTCTTAAGCTATTTAACTCTTTTAAAGTGTTTAATAAGGCTAACTTCCTTTCTATCCTTTATTAAGGATTTACTAACTATAGAGATACTAAGTTCCTCTTTATTCTAAAGATTAGATATAAGAGTATTTAGTGATAATAGTAAGTATATACAATTATAAAGCTTAATAATTAACTTCTTGCCTTTACTGTTAGTTAGGGTAAGCCTAACTATACTAACTTCTATATTAAGTAGCTTCTTTGTACTAATAGCTTATTTAAATTTAAGAACACCTTTATGTACCTTGATTATTAAGAACTATAACCTGTCTTTAATAAAGTGCCTTAATATACTAGAGTTATAGATTGCTCTATTCTTGCTATAGGTTAAGGATAATAATATAGATACTACTACTACTCTATAGACTAGTATAATAATATTAACATTAGTATTAGAGCATTTATCTAATTTACCTACCTTAGTAGGTTCTCTAGATTCTTTAATAGCTGCTTAACCTCTAACTTTCTTAGTCTTTAACTTGTTACCTTTACCTTTAGCCTTTATACCTTTATTATTTAACCTATCTTTATTATCCCTTTTGCTCTAACTCTTTAGTACTTTCTTAGGGTACTACTTAAAGTAATCTATATTAGAGTAGACATAATAAGTGTACTAAGTATATTAATCCTTAATATAACTAGCTACTCTATAAATAGGGTTTAGATTAGTTCTTCTATTATATAGAGGCTTTTATATTCTAAGAGAGCCTATTATCTCTTTAAGACTCTTCTTGTAGTTAAGGCTAGATCTCTAGCTCCTTAACTATTTAGTAGTCTCTATTCCTATAATAAACATAGTCTTAATATAGTATAGAGAGAGCCTAAACTTATCTAGTTTAGTACTAATAGTGCTTACTCTTTGCTCTATAGTAATAGTATATTAATAATAGTACTTTATAAAATCTTTATAGTACCTTTAGGTGTTATAACTCGTTATAATTACCTTATTAAGGTTATAGATAGCTACATATAGCTTATATAAAATAACAGATTTAAATATAGCTTTAATAGTGTCTAGAAGTTCCTTTAAAGTCTTCTAAGTTATACTATAGTAAGGTCTAATAGATTTATAAATCCTTATTATAATAACACTATAAGTAATTCTATTATTCTTATACTAGGTCTTATTCCTAACCTTATAGATTGCCTTAGTGCCTTTACTAGTATCTAGGGCTAGTTCTTTAGGCTTTATAACTGCTAGTATCTAGTTAATGTTATAAATTACATATCTAAGTATATCCTTTTTAAGGAGGGCTACCTTAAGAGTTAATCTCTAAGTATTATAGTTGCTTCCTCTCTTAAGAATCTAAGTCTCGAGTATTTTTGCTAATCTAGACATAATAATAGTAATTAGCTAAAGGCCTGTTAATTTAATTAATGTAATTAGCTTGTTTAAGCCGTTTAAACCGTTTGATTAAAGGGTTAATACGGGCTACTATAAGTGTTTGTCTTAATGTAGCTAGTCTAGAATTTAGTATAGGCAGCTTAGTAATCCTTTTAATAATGACATACTTAATTTGCTATAGCTTTAAGTACTTTTGTAGAAGCGCCGGGCTCATAACCTGTTATAACTAGCAAATCGGATCGAGAGACGTGTGTTTCATTCAGAGAGTTACAATAACCGATTTATCTACTGTGCGTGCGCTGACTCATCAGTACCAGTTCTTCAGTACCAGAGAAGCTGTACCAGCCTTCCATTACAACACACTGCTGATCCACGCCGCTGTTACCATTTTCTCCATGATCTCTTAGGCATTGACAACGCACACATTCCATCTATGTTCTATCTCCAGTTGAAAGGATGTCTCCACGATGCGAGATCCACCAAATTTGGCCGGTGTTCATGCGCAAATGGACCACATATTCCGAGCGACCAGATCCTCCTCCCGCCTCGTAGAGATCAGCTTACAATTCATGCAACGTGTTCCTCGAGTCGAGAGGTGAGTCTGGGTGTCGCGGTAGTCTCTGATGTTCAATACGGCGGTCGGTCTGCTGATGAAAGCAAACGATATGCACTGTTCAGCTCTCATTCAATACACGTGACCGGTGCTCCACATGCCGCTGCAAAGTGACTAAGCGCTGGTGCCATCCTGCAGATCAGGTCGGTGCAGCTTTCCTCTGAAGGAATCGCTAACATGAATATTGCTATTTCATCCGGCAGAGCGTTGATGGACTGTTCTACCATTGATGGCCTCATTAGCGCCAGAGCACACAGAAGATCTGACGACACTGCCATCTGCGCTTGGGATGGGCTTTTTACATATGGAGAGCTGGAGGCGCTCTCGGGAATGCTAGCCAGGCATCTTCAAAATAGTCCTCGTTACAAGACGAGAGGTCAGGTTCCCATCATCATCGGCCATGGCAAATGGGCACCTGTGGCAATGCTCGCAGTGTTGAAGACGGGCAAAGCTTTCGTGGCCATAGATGAGACCCTACCACTTGCCTATCAGAAGCAGATAGTCGAGCAGCTGGATACTAGTACCATCATTGTAGCGTGTCGGAATGGCGGCTGGGATTCAGACATTCAGCAAGTAGTGGTCGGCGAGGAATGGCTTGGTGCAACCTGTGAAAGAGCGAAGCCGTTTAGCAGCAGTTCCAAGCCGCAAGACGAAGCATTTGTCATGTTCACTGTAAGATGACAGGCCCACTCAGGCAGCAGAAATTGATGCGTTACAGTCGGGCAGTTCTGGAACCCCTTCTGGTGTGGTCATTCAACACTGGTGAGTTGTGTCGAAGCACTACTGTCCTCATCACTAATTCGATCTCAGCGCAATGGCCGCAGCTGTCCGTGCATACCAAACACATCTTCAGCTTGGCCTCGAAACCCGCATGCTTCAAGTGACCTCCTTCACCTGGTTGCCATGCACCGTCGAGATCTTCGCCACTCTGATCTGTGGTGGCCAGATCTGCATACCATCTCAGCAGGATATAACAACCAACCTAGCAGCTTTTATGGAATCTCACCGGATTAACACAGCTGTAATGACTCCTTCAATGCTCTCGACCCTTAATCCCGACGAGCTACCCTCCCTCAAAGTGCTCGGCATTGGCGGCGAAAGATTGAAACAGGTCTTGATCGATACGTGGGCCGCCAAGGTCCAACTCATCATGGCTTATGGTTCGACCGAGACCAATCTGTGTCTGATCCAACATATCGAACCTGGACCATTCCGTTTTGGCGCTATGCCCATTGGATGTCAGGCATGGATTGTTGACGTAGAGTCGCGGAGGCTCTTGTTAGCTAGGGGCGAGGTCGGTGAACTCATCATCGAAAGCGACATGGTCGCCTTACGGTATCTTGCTCAGTCCCAAAAGACGACGTCGAAACTTTTTGATCAAGCGCCATGGCTCGACATGGACGAAACCGGACCCAGAGTCGGTCGCTTCTGTGCTACTGGAGATCTTGCGTGTCTCGACGCTGATGGCTGCGTAATACTGCAAGGCCGCATCGACAGCACGTTCAAGATTCGAGGGCAAAAGGTCGTCCCAGAGCACACTGCCAACGTCATACAATCGTTGATACCTGACCACATCACAGTAAGCGTACAAAGTCTGGATCTTCCAAAATCAGGTCAGGATCGATCCTTGGTGGCATTCTTTGGCACTACGAACCGCAATGATCACGGACCAGGAGACGTGAGTGTGGAGACTAGACAGCTGTTATCCAAGGTTCAAGATGAGTTGAGAAACCGTCTGCCTCAACATTTATGCCCCTTAGGCATCGTGGCTATGGAGAAGCTGCCGCTCACGACGTCCGGCAAGGTCGATGTAATCCATCTAGCCACAATTACTTCTGGCTTCACGGCTGGACGACTTCCTGGTTACGAAGGTGTGAAGATGAGTACGTCGAAACCAACGACTCCGACAGAGAAACTTCTTCAACATCTGTGGTGTAAGCACCTGGATCTTCCGGATGATGCAATATGCCTCGAAGACTTTTTTGTGCCCTTGGGTGGGGATTCACTACGAGCCATTCATGTCAATTCTGAATTGCGTCGTCTTGGATACACCATACCAAACTACGCCAGCGTCCAGTCACTGGACCTTCGTGACCAAGCTGCGAGGATTCAAGTCGTACCCAGTCGAGTTTCGTCGATCGAACCCTTCGGCCTCATAGAATCGACCCGTGGCGCAGGTGCTATCATTGAGGATCTTGTATCTCGGCATGGGCTTCAGAGGACAACAATCACTGATATTCTTCCCCTGACTCCTTTGCAGGCGTCGCTACTTGCAGCATCTGCACGCTCTCCAGGCAGCTATACAGCACAGCTGGTAGTTGAACTAGACGACGCTTGTGATGTTCAAATGTTCAAAAAAGCCTGGCGACTTGTAGCGGATGAGATCGATATTCTCCGTACGACATTCTACCAATCGCCTTCTTATTCCGTCCAAGTACAGACGACGGCGCCACTGCAGTGGCACGAAGAAGTCTCTGAGCTTCAGCATTATCTGGAAAAAGACGACGATTCAGCGCTTGAGCTTTCACTCGAAACACTTCGCTTCGCCATTGTGACTGCCCGGAAGTACAGATACTTCGTCTTCACAGCTCATCACGCAGTTCTCGATGCTTGGACAGCATCCCGCCTATTTCGCCTGGTCACTTCTGCTTATCATGGAGCCAGAGTCTCTCCAGCACTTCCGTATCGGAATTACATGAAGTATCTGTGTGAAAGGGACCAAGACAAGCTTGAGTCTTTCTGGCGCACATACTTGAGCGGAGCGGTGGTCCCGGATTTCCCAGCAGTCACGACCAAAAACCGATCGTCGTTGGCACGCGAGTCAACAAAGAGATCTATCCAGACTGGCCACAGTGTGAACGATAAAGTCACGCTAGCATGCATTATTCACGCTGCTTGGGCTATTTGCTTACACATATATACCCAGTCTGACGATATCACTTTCGGGACTGTCCTCAGTGGCAGAGCAGGTGATCTGATCGGTATAGAAGACGTCTTGGGTCCCACAATAGTGACCGTACCCTGTCGTATCGCCATCGACCCTGCTCGGAGTATTGCAGGTTATCTTGAGGACGTTGGGACAAGTCTGGCAAAGCTGGCGGGGAACGATCAACTCACCCTCCATGAGATTGCGCGGATCGATTCTGAATGCTACCGTGCATGTCAGCTGCGGACACTGCTGAATGTACAGCTCGCCAGTGGGAGCGTATCGCCTACACTCTGCGGTCAGCCAGTCTCAGTGGCCAGCTGGGACAGATCCTCCGAGCACACAATGCTTGAGTGCGTGGCCGAGGATGCTTCTCTACAGTGTGAACTGTCATTAGACGTTGACATTCTCTCTTCGAGTCAGGCTGCTCTGCTCCTCGGTCACTTCGAAGCTGTCTTGGAACATCTCATTTCGGCCCACTACCGAGAAAAGACTGTACAGGACATGGACGCTCTGACTCCATCGGATCACGTGATCATCTCTCGGCAGACAACAGTACCGCTGACGGTCGACACACGATGCATCCATGAGGTCATATCACAGAAACTGCTCACTCAACCTGATCGGAATGCTATTGAAGCCTGGGACAGAAGTTTCACGCACGCAGAGCTTGAATTGGCTTCAACACAGCTGGCAAGAGAGATCCGAGCACGAAACCTTGCTCCTGGCAATCAAATCCTACCAGTCCTGATGGACAAATCTGCCTGGGTGGCCGTTGCCATGCTCGCTGTCCTTAAAGCTGGCGCAGCCTTTATACTGTTCGACACAGCACATCCTGAAGCCTGGATTCAACAAGTCACTCGAGATGTTCAAGCTACTACGGTTCTGACTTCTGCCTCCTGCGCCGATAGACTGACATGCATACCGGATCGCATCATCGTCGAAACATCAGCCCCGTGCGGATCGGACGCAACCGTGGATGAAGCACTGCCCCATGTTCACTCTGGCTCGAGCGCATTCATCAGCTACACATCCGGTACCACAGGCCAGCCGAAACTGATACCGCACACGCATTCGGCTTACCTATCAGGTCTTGCGGCAAGACTGCCCCACCTGCGACGAGACCGTGATTCGCGAGTGATCCAATTTGCATCCTTCGCATTCGATGTGGCGGTGGAAGATATATTGACGACACTAATAGCGGGTGGAACTGTCTGCATTCCCTCTGAACACGAGCGCATCAATGATCTTTATGGCTTCTTTCAACGCTTCCGAGTCACCGACGCGGATCTTACTCCATCGCTCGTGTCGACTTTAGATCCGGTCAAGCTCGATACCCTGAAGGTACTGATCCTGGGCGGAGAGAGACTTCAGCATGTCCATAGGGATCAATGGGCTGACAAGGTCATTCTGCTTAATGGTTATGGCCCGAGCGAGATAGCCATTGCCAGCCATGTCAAGCAAGTAAAGTCTGGAGACGATCCCTCCAACCTGGGGAGGAGTCACGGTTGTAATACATGGATCACGCGACCGGATGATCCTCAAAGGCTGCAGCTTGTAGGAGCCATAGGCGAGATTATACTAGAAGGCCCAAATCTGACTTGTGGATATCTTAACAATCCTCTGCAGACAGAACAAGCATTCATTGCGGATCTATCATGGGCTTCGGGAGATGGTAGACGCTTCTATCGTACAGGAGATCTTGCTCGGCTCAACCCAGACGGATCGATCTGTATCATTGGGCGAAAAGATAATCAAACGAAGCTACGAGGTCAGAGGATCGAGCTGAACTTCGTTGAATCATGCGTCCGCCAGTATCTGCAAGACTGCGACGAGCTTGCCGCGGAAGTCTTAGCTCTCAGAGTGAGCTCTGAGACATCCAGCTTGGTTGTCTTCGCCACCTGGTCCGATGGGGTAGACAGGCTTCGAACCTATGTGACCCAGCGAATCACGCAACTGCGGGCAGCTCTTGAGGCGGAGCTTCCAGCACATATGGTCCCATCGGCATTGATCCCGCTTGAGCGATTGCCACTTGGGACTACTGGCAAGCTGGATCGGCGGGCATTGCGTGAGATTGGGTCAACAATCCCTCTCGGGGACGTTCTTTTCATCAGCAGAGGGCCTCATGATCAAGGTTCAATCGGACATATTGATAGTCCCCGGGAGACTGTGCTAGCCGAGCTCTTTGCCAAGGTGCTCAAGATACCTTGCCAGAACGTGGGAAGAAGCACTCATTTCTTCCATGCTGGTGGGGATTCTGTCCTAGCAATGCAATTGGTAGCGCTTGCCTCAGGATCACCTCATCAAATAGGCCTGACGGTACAATTGATCTTCAATCATCCGATCCTGTGTGACCTCGCGGAAAGGATTGAGGGATCGGCGATCCTGTTGCCTTCGGTTGTGGAACCATTTGAGCTTCTGGACCGCAAGGGATACGATCTCAATCAGATTGCAGCAACATGCGATGTTGGACTACACCAGATCGAGGATGTGTACCCATGCAGCCCTTTACAAGCAGACTTGATGGCCATATCAGTCGCAAACCCACCATTCTACATCTCCTCACAGGCTTTACCTCTGCATTCGACGGTAGATGTGCATCATTTGGAGAGAGCCTGGCAACAGCTTGTTAAAGAAACACCCATTTTGCGAACAAGAATCGTTCAGACCGAATCAGACATGCTACAAGTAGTACTCAAGCACGAAAGCGACCTGTCGTGTGAGAGGAGGCTCACCAACACCATCTTCAAGGACATTGGTAGATCTATGACAGAGGGAAAGCCGCTAATGAGGTATGCAATCCGGAGTGACAGCACCCGAGCAACCTTCGAACTCGTCATTCATCATGCTCTGTATGACGGATGGAGTCTTGACCTGATTTTCGAGCGGCTTTCACAACTGTACCTGGGTAGCACTGCGACGACGCAGCTGGCATCATACAGTCTATTCATCAAGTACCTGTCCCAAATGGACGCTTCTGCCTCTCGTGAGTTCTGGCGGTCCTATTTTCAACATTCGGCAGCGACATCCACCATATTCCCGAATTTGAGCAGAGAATCTACCATCTCAAGAACGCTGGACTCCTTCGATATGACCATACAAGTCCCAAATTACAGTCGTAGCAGCTTTACTCTTGCAACTGTTCTCCAAGCAGCGTGGGCCGTGGTGGTCTCCAGCTACACATCCTCTCAAGACATTGTATTCGGCACTACTCGCACAGGGCGAGATGCACCAGTACCTAGTATCCAGAACATCGCAGGGCCAACCTTCGCTACCGTTCCGATACGTGTGGCGTGGCAAGATGATGAGACCGTCGACTCAATGCTGTCAATGACTCAGGCGCAAACTGTGGAGGGCTCTACCCATCAGCACATCGGGCTGCAAACGATCAAGGCCATTTCGAAAGACGCAGCTGCCGCCTGCAACTTCTCGACTCTCCTAGTGGTACAAGTTCAACATCAGCGACCACTGAATGATGTATTGTTTGCCGATCATACTATGCTTGGCGACATTTCTCACTTCAATCCGACGGATCTGATGCTTCAATTCACTCAAGAAATTGATTCAAGCATATCAATCAATGCAAGCTATAATTCTGCTATCCTGGAAGCTACCCAGCTCCGCAGAATGCTTCTCGAGGTCGAGTGGGTCGCTTCTCATCTGGTGTCAGCAAACGCACACGATGGCCTTGTTCGCGATCTTGAAGTTCTTACCAACGAGGACATCGCAAACATCCTCAGCTACAACGACGGGGGTATCGTGCCGCCAGCCAAAGTCTTTCGTGTTCACGATCTCATCCAGGCGCAAGTCGAAAGTCATCCCGAGACAGTAGCGGTTGAGGCCTGGGATGGAACAATGACTTATGCACAACTAGATGACCATTCATCACGACTGGCTCACAAATTACGGGAGGACGGAATGATGCCAGAACATGTGGTGCTACTGCACTTCGAGAAGACTTGCCTGATCGTGGTGTCCATGCTAGCGGTGTGGAAAGCGGGGGCTTCCTTTGTCATGCTTGATCCAGCACATCCGTCCCAGAGACTACAACACATCAGCAAAGAAGTGATGGCAGAAGTGATTTTGACCACGTCGCCGACCACTCTGGCGTCTCTTGCACACAACAAAGTCGTGGTTGAGGTCTCTTGGGACTTCCTCCTCGCTCTACCCCATGGGGGTGCAGCGTTGCCCCTTGGTAGCCCCCGCGATGTTGCCTGCATGATTTTCACCTCCGGGTCAACTGGTGTGCCGAAGGGGATTGTACTTCAACATCAAGCGCTTGCGACGAGCATGCTGGCTCACGGCCCAGCCTTCGGTCTGGACTCCGCTTCTAGAGTGTACCAATTTGCTTCATTTGCATTCGACATGGCCCTGTACGATATCTGCACAACGCTTGTTATGGGTGGCTGCGTGTGCATACCTTCCGAATCCGATCGCTTGAATCGGCTAGCTGAATCCCTGACCGCTATGGGCTGCAACTGGGCTTTCTTTACTCCATCTACATTGTCTACCTTCCAGCCGTCTGATGTACCAACGCTCAAGACAGTCGTCATTGGCGGCGAATTTGTCGGGCAAGAAACTGTAGACACTTGGTTAGACGGAGTGGAACTTTATCAGTGTTCTGGTCCAGCAGAAACTACCACTTGCATTGGAGGACGTATGTTGCACGCCACCCCTCGGAATTGTATCGGGAGACCGCTGGGCAGCTTGTGCTGGGTCGTCGATCAAAATGATCATAATAGGCTTGTTCCACCTGGTGCTGTCGGAGAGATGCTCATAGAAGGACCGACACTTGCTCGAGGTTATTTGCACGATCGGCACGCAGATCAATTTGTTACCGCATCGGACATGAGGTGGACCGCCGCAGTGCTGGGAACAGGGCATGAGGATCGCAGAATGTACAAAACTGGAGATCTCATTCGAAAAGATGTCGATGGTACACTGCGTATCCTCGGCAGGAAAGATAGGCAAGTGAAGCTGCGTGGTCAAAGGATTGAGCTTTCCGAAGTTGAGCATCAGATCCGACAGCACAGCCCGGATTTAAAGGTTGTTGCTCTTGTCATCACACCAAGAGATGGCAACCAGGCTGCTGAATTGATGGCCTTCTTGTCCACGCACTTCAAAGAGCCAAAGCAGGGAGCAGTTGGCGAGAGCTGTCACACCATCCCAGCCACGGAAGACCTTAACGATGTTCAGCGCAAGCTTGAATCCGTGATATCAGAGAAGTTGCCCAATTACATGACACCAACGAGATACATTTGGTTAGATAGAATTCCGCTCAACTCTTCTTCCAAGATTGACAGGAAAGCGCTGCAGGACTTTGGATTAGGGCTGTCCGTTCTCGATCTCGCAGGATTCGACAATTGCCCACACGCGGATAGTCATGATTTGACTGGAGGTGAATCAGTGTTGCGAGAGATGTGGTCCGTTGTTCTCAAGCTAGACAAGGAACACATCAAAAGCACCAGCGACTTCATCGTTCTAGGCGGCGACTCCATCACTGCCATGAGACTGGCGGCTGTGGCTCGCAAGCGTGGTAAGCAGCTGTCAGTTCAGAGCATCTTCAAGCATCGTCGACTCAAAGATATGGCCCAACGCATGTTGAGCTCTGATGCACTGGACACGCAACCGGGCGCTGAAATGCGGACCTACCAACGTGGACTCGACCCTCAACATATTCGGCACATGGAGGAAAAGTACAACATTTCAGAGGATGTGATTGAAGATCTGTATCCAGCTACACCTCTTCAAGAGGGTCTGATGTATTCGTCAATGAATAATCCTGGAGTGTATACTGCGCAGGACATATTCGAAGTCCGATCAGGAGTCGACCTGGATCGATTCAAGGCCGCATGTGCTGAGGTGATTCGAGCTAGTAGTATCTTGAAAACTTGCTTAGTGGATTTGTCAGGCGGAGGTCTTCATCAGTTGGTATTACGGAGAAGCACAACTTGGCACCATGATGAAAATCTCGAATCGTACCTCGCTCTGGACAAAGCGAGGCCGGTACTGCTAGGCCAACCGCTGGTACGCTGGGCTCTTGTCACAGAAGGGAGTCGGATGTTCTTCGTCTGGACCAGGCATCATGCTTCCTACGATGGTGTTTCATTTGCTCTTACTCTGTCTGCCATCGAAAATGCATACACTACGCCATACACAACTTCGAACGACGCTAAAACGAGCCTCAAAGGCTTTGTGAAGCACATTGCGTTGCACTTGGAGGAAAGCAAGGGTTTTTGGTCGACTAGACTTTCGCATTCTGGATCTGCTCATTATCCGCTTGGAAACAGCATAAGCAGCCCGAATGACGAGACAAGGATGATCGGGACAACAATCTCGTTAGTGGGTTTGGTCAAATCATCTTTCACGCTACCGACCATGGTTCGAGCAGCTCTTGGCTTGACGCTGATGACCAGGCTTGGATCAAGCGAAGCCATCTTCGGTGAGATCTTGTCCGGCAGGGACGACACAGTTGACGGAATTGAGGAGCTTCTGGCACCTACTTTCTGTTCTGTGCCAATGCACGTCCGCGCCGAGGCAAACCAGACAATTGTCGACTATCTCCAGAATGTGCAGCAATTCTACGTTGATATGCTACCTCATCAGCATATTGGACTTCAGAGCATCATGCGATTGGGCACCGAGCATCGAAAAGCATGTCAATTTCGCACTCTGCTGTCGATACAAGGTCAATCACACGCAGCCAGAGATAATTCGATCCTTGAGGCCATCCGGTCCGAGTCTCATGCTGCCTTCTACACTCATCCTTTGACTCTGAGCTGCGAGATTGGTGACAATGGTATAACGGTGGACACTACCCATTTCCCGGATCTTGTTTCAGGTGAAGAGGTCAATAGTATGCTCCGACAATTCAGCCATATCCTGCGGCAGCTTCTCACTTCTGAACGTGCTGGGTCCCTGGCAGACATTGATCTGGTTTCGGCGCCGGATCTGAGAGACATGCAGTTGAGAAATCAGGAGAGCCGGATCGCAGAAGTGCCACAGTGTATCCATGCGCTGTTCATGCAGCATGCTCGATGCTATCCGCATGATCTGGCCTTGGTTGCCGATGGTATCTCCTGGACTTATGCAGAGCTGGATCAGACCTCTGATCGGTTAGCTTCCTACCTGCGGACTTGTGGAATACGAACCGGCCAGACTATTCCTAGCTACATTGGCAAGTCTCTTTGGTTTGTGGTCGCTCTCCTGGGCATCATGAAGGCCGGTGGAGCCATGGTCGGGCTTGACCCCGAACATCAAGCGGCTCGCACCGAGGTGATACTCGGAGAGCTTGGAGCAAGACTGGTGATCTCCACTGCTGCGTATAGTCAATTGATTGCAAATTTGGGAACCGACATCATCAATCTTGACGATACGTTCATCCAGACCTGTCCAGCTGAGGCAACGTTCCCCTGTCCTCCAGTTTCGCCAGATACCCCAGCGATGGTAGTCTTTACATCAGGTACAACTGGCAATCCGAAGGGTATAGTGCTCGAACATCTGGCAATATGTACTGCCATGTCTGTACAAGCACCAGCTTTGGGCATTGAAAGAGGGACGAGAACACTCCACTTCTCCTCTCCGGCGTGGGATGTCTTGATAGCTGAGGTTCTGATGCCACTTACGAGAGGCGGCACAGTCTGCATTCCTACAGATGACGACAGGAACGATAATTTACCTGTTTCTACCCGCAAGCTGCAGCCAGACTGGATGCTCCTGACTCCACGAACCCTAGGTCTCTTTAAGCCCACAGATTTCCCCAGTGTTCGTACAATGGTCACTGGTGGAGAGAAAGCCGACACAGCCATCTTGGCGACATGGGATACCCTTGGTGACGCCTTTATCAACATATACGGCCCAGCAGAGTGCTCATTGTTCTGCATCTACAATCCGGACCATGGCGCTACACGCGCTCCGGAGAGACTGGGATCAGGTCTAACAGCTCAATTGTGGGTTGTGGATCCTGATAATCATGACACTCTCCTACCTCCGGGATGCACTGGCGAGCTCCTCGTCGAAGGTCCAGTACTGGCGAAAGGCTATCTCAACGACCCAGCAAGAACGGAGGCCGCATTCATCACCGACCCGAAGTGGGCAAGAGAAGCTGCAAGAAGCGGATGTCGAAGATTGTACAAGACCGGCGATCTTGTTCGCCAGAATCATGACGGCACTTTCGACTTCGTGGGCAGGAAAGATAATCAGATCAAGATCAGCAGCCAGCGTTTTGAGCCTGATGAGGTTGAGGCGGCTCTCAAATCGAGCCTGCCAGATAATTGGCAGGTACTTGTCGACAAGTTTCAATCTACGCCAGACTCCGCACCGTTCCTGGCAGCATTCATGACTGCCAGTGACGATGCATGTTCTAGAACAACGACGTCTTGTCAGCTTCTGACTTTGAACTCTGAAGATCAAGCAGTCATCGATCGTGTGAGGAGTGACATCAAAGAAGAGCTGCCGAGGTTCATGCAGCCATCACTCTACGTCCCTGTCAATAGGTTACCGCTCAACGCCAACCAGAAGCTAGATCGAGCAGCTCTTCGTAGACTACTCGAGGTCCTCCCACCTTCTGAGCTGGATCACTTCCGTCAGAGCCGACAAGCTGGCCGTGCGCCTGCAGGTCAGAACGAGGTCGTTCTCGCCAATGCTTGGTGTTTCATCTTGGGGGCGCCGGTAGATACCATCAGAGCCACAGATACCTTCTTCGGCAGGGGTGGAGATTCTATTCTGGCTATGAGATTGGTCGGCTATCTTCGCGATCGCGATTTTACCCTCACCGTGAAGGAGATCTTCAGGTCGCCGGTACTGAGCAATCTGGCTCTCGCGATGAAACCAATTCATGCTATTGACGATGGGCCGGGATACCATCGTTTCGCCATGCTCCCAGCTGCAGATCACCGCAAATTTATCAAGACGGTCGTCTGTCCTCAGCTTGGTTGCCAGTCATCACAAGTCGTTGACATCTATCCGACTACTGCATATCAAGAGCAAGCAATCGCTGCTGGGTTGAGAATGAACCGGGGTCTTATGGGCTACTTCCTGTTCTCTGCGAGGGGTGGATGCGACTTGGATCGCTTCCAAGATGCGCTGAACAAGACGACGGCGTCCTGCGAAATGTTGAGGACGAGGTTCGTCCAGTGCGAGGGAAGCCTTCTCCAAGTGGTAATGGCCATGGAGAGTATTGTATTGGAGTGCTATGAGACTCATGAGGAGACTCGACGAGTGGCAAGAACAATTTGCGCTCGGGACCTCGAACGACCACTCCATCTGAGCGACAAGTCTTTGAAGTTCTTCATCATCAACAACAACGACACGAAGGAGCACACCATAGTCATCCGACTATCTCACGCTCAATACGATGGCTTGTGTGTCCCATCGATCTGGCAGTCCATCTCAGACCACTACGAGGCCAAAGCAAGGAGACCTAACAGCAGCACATTTCCCGCCTACGTTCAGCAGCTGCGGGCTTCGCAGCCAGCGGACTGGAAAGAATACTGGCAATCGTATCTCAGGGATTCCTCTCCGAGCTCTCTGGTCAACCACCAGCAACCCAATTACCCACTCAACATCCGAGCACTTCCCAAAGCGGTCCGCAAGCTCCCCCTGCACCCAAACACATCCCGCAGCCACACCACAGCGACATACATGCGCACAGCATGGGCCCTCACCCTAATAGACCTCCTCCAAATCCCCAACGCCACCTTCCTCGTCACCATAGCAGGCCGCAACCTCCCCCTCGCCGGCATCGACACCGTCGTCGGCGCATGCATCAACATCATCCCCGTCCGCATCTCACTCCGCCCAGAGCAAACCACCCACCAACTGCTCAGCCAAGTCCAAAGCCAACTCTCCGACACCATCCCCTACGAGCTGACGTCTCTCCGAGACATCATCAAGCACTGCACCCCCTGGCCCAGCTGGGTCAAATTCGGCTCGATATTCCAGCACGACGACCATATCAGCTCCGCCCCTGCTTTCCGTTTGGGGGATGTGGGGTACGAGACGGCGAGCTTTTGTCGTCCGGCGGAGATGGCGCATGTGGCTGTGCATACGGCCGTGGAGAATGAGCGGGTGGTGGTGGGGATCGTGTCGCTTTGTGAGGCGATCGGGGAGGGGCATTTGAGGGTGATGGTGGATAAGTTTGAGGAGAAGGTTGGGGTGTTATATGGGGAGGAGAGGGTGGTGGGGATGGATTTGCAGGAGGGGAGGGCGGTGTTTCCGCTACCGGCGAATGGAGGGTTGATGATGACGACAGAGGGGAGCGGGGAGGTGGGTGAGGGTCGGCAGAGCTCAGCTGGGCTGCGCAATTCTGACGAAGCTATGGTGGCACGCATACGGACGAATCTGCAGGAGCTGTGGAAGGAGGCTCTTCGTGCCGAGAGGGGCACAGTGTATCAATTGACAGACTCCTTCTTCGATGTCGGAGGTGATTTGGTCTCGGCGGCATATTTGGCCACATCGCTACAGAGGCAGGGCTATGGTGTGGTGGTGGAGGATGTTTTGCAGAGACACACGTTCAAAGATCAGGCGGTCATGTTGGCGGGAATGCTCACAGCACCTGGGATAGAGCTGGAGGCGTAGTACTCTTGGGACTTTGTTTTGGGGAGGTTTTCGGTTTTGCAGCTTGCTATATTCTTTGTCTGAGTTGGGGGTCTGTTTTGCGAATTTGAATCGTCCTTCGATATTCGATATGAGCATATTCACCTATGCTCCAGAGTTGTTCCTCGGTCGAACAAGTGCTTTGATGTTGGCCCCTTTTGAAGCAAGTAGTCTCACAGCGTCTGTGTGCCCGTTGGCTGCTGCGACGTGCAGCGCGGTCTTGCCTTCACTATCTGTTGCTTCCAGGTCTACAGTCCCTCCGAGAAGGATATCAATGTCAGCAGTGCTCCCGCTCGCTGCAAGAAGATGCATGACTGTACAGTCGTCGGCTGTCTGTGCGGTACAAAGATCACTCAATAGTTCGTGTTGTCCTGCGTCCCTCAATTGTTGAAGGATAGACGCTTCTCCTTTGGGTGTGACAACAAGGGCTGGACTACTTTTGAGAAGCACCTTTGCAGTCGAGTAGTGACCATTCTGCAGGGCAAGCCGCAAGGCTGATCGCACTTTCGTTTGTTGGCTCTGTTGGCTCCGCGGAGCGACACGAACGGCTGATGGTTGACCCTCGTGATCTGCGGGACCTGCATTATGCTCTGGGACGCTGTTGATAGTACCACCAGTCTGGACAAAGTCAAGGTCTAGCAAATTCAAGTCGTTGCTGCTGAAGAAACCGGCATCAAACATAAAGTCTTCAGTATTAGGTAGCTCATCGAGTGAAGCTTCGACGGCCTCATCCCGTTGTCCAGCCACGGGGGTATCCACATGTGCTTGCACTGGGCCTGGCGTCGCAGCGGTGGGTTGAGACAAGGTACGATGCATTGTTTCTGACCTTGGCTCTTGCTCCGTTGGCAAAGAAGCTGCAGTGTTCTTTGGCTGCTTTCTCTTCTTGCCTCGTCGCAGTCAGAAAAAGATCGAGCAGAGAGGCATACAAGCGCTTACGATATGTCCTCTGAGCATTACGGTTCTGAATCTTTCTTCTTTCTGCCATGTCCTGTACCTTTGTCCAATCTTCTTCCTCGTCGTCATCATCTTGGGCTTTGCGTTTCTGTGCTCGACTCCGTCTGGCACGCCCGGTAGTGGAAGATGCCTCTGGACCGGCTTCTGGCGACCCTTGCAAAGTATGGTGCGGAGATGGTAGTTCCGATATAGGTGAGTCCGGTAGATTCAACAAATCTTCGAAGGTCGCTTCCATGAGGGATGCGGAAGCTCATGCTTGAGCTGCGCAGACCACGTCGCCATGCGCAACAATGAGAGCGGTTCCTCCTAGTGGTAATGAATATCTGCAAAGCGCTCCATGTATGTCATGGCGGGACCACGGCAGCCCCAATGGAGCTTTGCTCTCAACCAGGATCTCGGCATGAGAAGCGTGGAGGGGTGGTTTAGTCGTGGTCCAGCTCACCTGTGGTCGGACCTCATTGGAAAATGCCCGACAACATCTCGACCACTCATATCATCAAGTATTGACATGGATCGGCTCTGTTGACCACAATGATCAGAAGAGAGAGGCCATACTCACTGCCATGCATGTGGTACAGGCCGGGTGGGTAGCCATGCAGCAAGTCGGCTGAGCTACGCCTGCACTAGCTCATCAGACCCAATGACCTTCGCCTCATGCACGCAACCGGTCAAGAGTTGCATTAGTGTCATGCCGGAACATCGTAACGATGTCGATGATTCGGTTAGCAACAGTCCTTTGATGCGGGACAAGGAGGAAACTTGGTCAATGGGTCATGAAGCGGGAAGCTGCATGGCGATGGCGTTATTTGCCCTCTTTCGTCTCTGCCCACCCTGGTCACTTTCCTACGGCCCGCTTCAACTTCGAATGTTATTTTGTACATCAACAACTCGGCCTTCATCTCTTTCACTACTGACAGAGAGCTGTCGAAAAGGTCGTCTTGCGATCTTGCAACACAAGTGGGTGCATGTAGACCTGGACACGTGTCGCCCCACGCCCCCCAACGATGGACGCACTCTTTGGCAGCTGAGAATGTATTACACAACACACAAGACTTGTCTAGTCTACATCTGACCTAGCTGGACGCCAGCCATCTCAATACGCTGTTGCCACCCGGTGCATGTGGTACTCCAGGGCCGTCATCTCATCGAATCGTGGCGCCTCTCCACCTGCCAGGAACTCTGGCAATGGTCCTGCGCTGGCATTCCTGTCGGCCTTGACGAAATACGGTACGGACATCCTTGCTGGCACCCATCCTGTTACGGTGCCCTTCAAGTATGCAGGAATCGTGACTTGATGAACACCCGCTTTCAGCTTCCCGTTGGTCCACCTTTCAAGCGTCTCGCTAACGCTCACTATCATTTCCTCCGCACTGCCGCGCACTACAGGCAGGAATGAGCCGATACTGGCGCGATCCTCTATCTCCAGACCGCCTACATCATCCTGGAAGAGACATGTAATTACACCGAGGTCCGTGTGAGGCCAAATGCGACTGACGTGGCCCTTGTCCATCTCCGCGACGTTCATGGCTGGATAATGGTTAAATCGGAGCTCATCCGCACTATCCATGCACCTATCCGTGAAGGATCCAGTCGGTAAGCTGTACGCGAGTTCCAAAGCCTTGAGAATCAGATTGCGGACCTTGTGCAAGGCGAGGTAAGCTGACTCGGCAAATGGCCGAAAGCCGGGTAGATGTGCATCTTCTGGCCACCGGTTCGGAAACACGACATCATCCCTGCACCCCTGATCGAAGTGCTCCTTTGCAACAATCAGTGCTCCATTCATTCGAGACGATCTGCTGACGCATGTGCTCACCCTGGAGTCGGCCTTTCCGATCTGGTCATCAAGACCCTGCAATGCAGCGTAGAGCTTTGCTGCATTCTCTGATCCGACACCGCTCCAACCCCGCTGTGGGTTTGGTCCTGGCTGATGTGCAATCTGCTCCTTGTGCGCTACAGGCATGCGGAAAAGCTTGTCTGCCTGCATCTCGCTTCAGTCGTGGCACGGAGGCCTATCGCCATCCATGGATTGCTTACCCACTCGAAAAGTTCGCCGACCAAATGGTCTGAAATACCATGCCCGACTAACTTGACGAATCCAAAGCGCTCTAGGGATGCTCGTAGGGATGCGGCAAATTCCCCTCTGACCGATGCTGAGTCGTTGTCAAATATCGAGCAGTCCAGACATGGTAGCACCGCAATAGCTGACCTGTTTCGACATGGTTCGACGTCCATGTTCGCCTTGAATGGATGATCGAACTGACACACCGCTTCCTATACTGTATCGCGGCCATCAGGCTAGTTGTAAGTCCCAGAGATACTCTGTATGACCGGCGTTTATGCGGCTATCACTGAACCGATCGGATCAGCTGAGCCTCCTGCTGTCGACTTCCATAGCGCCATAATCGGCAGACAAGCGTACCAGACTTTGTTGCTGCTGAAATCCCTTGGCCGGTGAGCACTGTACTTGGCTCACGCATAAGCTTGAGAAGGCTTGCCCAGGCGCTCATCGACACCTCTACCGCTCAAGTGCGATGCGCGCGGTCCACCGCTTCCGCGAAAGAACATCAGCCACACCCAACCGGCACAAGCTGATTCTTTCGACATGTTCAATCCTCGACAGAACTTACTGGTCGAGTATCATCAAGTGTGGTGGCACAGAACTCGAGCACAACAGGATCATGCATTGTATCAAGCTGCCGCCGCACTGCGCTGGCTCAAGTACCATTATCACATGTACAGAGCTCAACCCAGCATTTCTCATGTTTAATCTCGACCATGAACTATCCTCACAAGAGAGATCCATACGGCAGAGATCGACTAAATCGGCCCCCGTCAAACCTTCGATCCATTCATGGTCACAGTCAGAATATATGCGATGACTGCCCCGTGGACTGGGCCACGATCGCTAGTATTCTAGCGGAGAGGCATGCATCCCACGCTTGTCATCAGAGCTCGCCTCGCCGGACCTCTTTTCCATCCCCTTGCCCATCTAGCACCGGCTTTTCTCATGACGAGCATCGATACAATCATGCGCACGACCGATCCAATCATACGAGTCCGCCATACTATCACAACTCGGTTCCGACTAGACTCGACCATCATGCTGTGCACCAATCGCCGCGCAGCCCTGGCCATTCGACCGTTGGATCGGCTCGAAGTCCACGAAGTCCACAGCAGTACCAACGGAGCATCCCAACTTCAAGTACAGCATATAGTGGCTCTGTCCCGGTACCGTCTCAGTCAGTCTACGCCGGTTATGCACAATGTCAAACTTCGACTACCTCTGATGAACAAAAAGGCACTACCGCCCTTCATCTTGCTGCCCAAAACGATCGTGCCGAGGTGGTGCGGACACTGGTGCAGATGAAGCTCGACGTGAACGTTCAAGACAAGTCGGGCTCGACAGCATTACACATAGCGGCCAGTAGAGGATATCATGAGGTCATCCAAGCCTTGCTCAGCGCTGGCGCCAGTACCGAGGTCGAGGATGATGGGGATTTTACAGCATTACAGTTGGCTGCCATGAATGGACATGCTGAGGTGGTACAATTGTTAGTCAATGGTGGAGCAATGGTCAGTTGACCATCGTAAGAGCAAAGCAATGGCTTTGTGACGACAAATATCATTATACCAGATAGATCACAGTATATTTCGGTCATCTCTCGGAGCGTTCTCGCTCGAATAAAGTCTTTCACCAGAGTCCATGACCATCCCAATTTCACACACCTGTACAGTTGAGTTAAAGACACTACTCGTCAACCTGAATGCATACTCGAGTAATCCCACCATCACAAAACAACCCAAGGACTCAGATGCAGTCTTGCTAAAAATTCCCACTCCCCCCAGCACCGCCGCATCATCCACACCCTCAACAAAAAATGGCCGAACCCCTCAACACGAGTGAACTCGGCTCAAAATCCTAGTCAGTATTCCCTCAGCACATCCGTCCCTCTTTCCCCCTTCCTCTCGTCTTCGCCTCCCCCCCACCACCCCTAACCCCCCCCTCCCAGCTGGGACGCAGCCTACCGCACCGAACTCTCCAACCACGCCACCGACGCCTCGGACGAAGGCACCATCTGGTTCTCCGACACGGGCGCCGAGGAAAAAGTCCTCTCCCTCCTCGAGGACCTCGCGGAGGAAGGAATCCTGCACAAATGCCCGTCGTCTGACGCCGACGCCGACGATGGCACGGCTGTCCCGCCGCCGACTAGGTTTTTGGATCTGGGCACGGGCAACGGGCATATGATTTTCGAGCTGAGGGGGGAGGGGTGGGAGGGGGGTTGTGTGGGGGTGGATTATAGCGAGGTCAGCGTGGAGCTGGCGGGGAGGATAGCGGGGGCGAGGGGGATGGGAGGCGGGGTGGGGCGGGGAGAGGGGGGAGGGGAGGCAGAGGGCGGGGAAAGCGGGGAGGGGACGGTGGAGTTTTATAGGTGGGATTTGTTGGCGGATGACCCGGGGAATTGGTTGGGGGAGGGGTTTGATGTGGTGCTTGACAAGGGGACGTTTGATGCTATTTCGTTGGCCGAGGGGACGGATGGGCAGGGGAGGAGGGCGCATGAGGGGTATAGGGACAGGGTGCTGCCTTTGGTGAAGAAGGGGGGGTTCTTTGTGATTACGTCTTGTAATTGGACTAGGGAGGAGGTGTTGCAGTGGTTTGGAGGGGGAGAGGGGGAGTTGAGGTTGTTTAGGGAGGTGAAGTATCCTAGTTTCACGTTTGGGGGCAAGAAGGGTCAGAGTGTTTGCACGCTAGCTTTCAGGCGGGAAAAGTGAGGTTGGGATGGTAGCATCATGGTTTGCGGCGGAGAATGGCTATGGTCAACCACTTCTTTCGCTCCGTTTGGTCTTCTCTTCCGCCGTCTCGCTCCTTCTCCCATGACCGCCGGATGCCGTTTGCGTCTTCTTCGTGGATGTCGTCGATAATCAGGCCACAGGCTGTAGCGGTGTCAAAGAAGGCAGCAAGCTTTGCTCGACCGGTATGGAAGCCGGCTATGGCGAAGACTCTTGCTGTGTCTTCTAGGGACAAGAAATGGAGCATGGACTGTGCCAGCTCCTCATGTACTTGAGGCATCCAGAAGCAATCAGCGGCAAGGACCCTGGAGAAGCGATGTTTGCTTGTGAGAGAGAAATCATCGTTGAAAACACCCCATTCATGGCCCTGAACAAGGGGTTTTCGTGTGCCAAAAAGCGCTTCGTTCTGTTCAATGTTCTTGTGGATGTTGTCAAGGATGACCTTGGCAGGGTAGTCCGACACGACGACCTGCACTGCGATCAGATACTTACCTCGACCACAAAAGAAATGAACAAACCTCTTTCGCACCAGCTAAAGAAGCAATAATGCCGGTCAAGCCGACTCCTTCGCCACAACCGTCAGTACCAGCCATGATCCAGACCTTCACTTGGTATGCCCACCTGCCCCGAGCTCGAGGACCGTTTGTCGCTCCACATTCCACGTCTTGACCTCATTCTCATCCAAGAGTCGCTGCCCAGAAATCCTTTCAGACATCAAAATGCCAGCGTTCCATAGATAGTGACCAAAGAGTCTCCTATCAGTCTCTCCATCTGGATCCGCCGTCCGGAGCTCAACGTTCCCGAATTTGACACTCCGGCATATCAAGACGGCTCCTGCCTCGCCATGATGGTTCCGCAGATCATCAGGAAAGATCAGGCCTGGTGCTGAGGCAAATATATCCTCTGGCGTCTCCTCTGTACTGGCTGGGATGAATTGCACCAGCTCTGTGAGGTTCTGCATCAAGACATTGAGCCAGGACGGCTCCGATAGATGGCCGACGATTGTACTGTATAGTAGATGATGGTTAGTGTGGGAGGGAAGTGGAGGAGAATCGGTCTCCCGGACGAAAGCTACGCCACTGGCGGATGATGTCGGCGAATCGGAAGAATGGTTGCCGACGAAAACAAAGTGCGGCGGGCTACTTTCTACCAAGGGTACCTAGCTTAGGTATTTCGACACTGTCAAGTTTCATGATATCAACATCAATGTGACCTTTGGATCAATTGGCAATTTCGATACAGCGGATGTCTTGCTTGTCGCTGAAATTACATCTTTTGCCTGGCCAAAAGTCGTCCTCATCTTCCTTACAAAGGTCTCGCCTGATTTCCCTGTCCGCGATTGAGAGACATGTGCTATACCGCATTCAGTCAAGCGGCCCATCCTCTTCCAAGACGTCTCCTCATTTCTCCATCTTCCCATTCCCAAAACCATCTCTCCCTTTCCCAACGCTCGTGTCAGTGCACATCTGTCATGCTTCCCCGGAAACGTGGGGTGTAGCCATGTGGGCGAATGTGGAGAGAGATCTGGGGAGATCTACTCCGCTATTGATTGGTTTTTGGTAAGATGCTGTTATAAGTAGGTATTGCCATCCCTTCAACCACGCCCTTGTGGCTTCCAATTGGACAGTATACATCATGCTCGCCCCATCATTACTCTCTCTCCTCTTGCTTGGTGGTCTGGTGCAGGCTGATAGAACAGTCAAAGTTTCAAAGTCAGCACCGAAAGATGCTGGAAAGCCATGGCCGGATTTTGTTTCTTACTCGATTGAATTCTCCTCTCTCTTCGACTATGCCGGCAACCGCTCGAATCCCAATACCTACTCGCTTAATCTGCTGAACAACATTGCTCGTCTTACCGGGACAAAGTCGGTCATCCGGGTTGGTGGAGCCACACAGTATGTCACAGACACGTACCTTATGACACTACAAACTCACTAATTGATCCTTCCAGGGACCGTACCATCTTCAACCCAACCCAAAAGCAAGGATACATCGGCGTCATCGTCCCTGCCATCTCTGCCGACTTCCCAGGCATCGTCAACATCGGCCCTTCCTTCTTCGAATCCTATCAAACCTGGCCAGGCTACACCTTCACTCACGGCCTCAACTACGGCAACCTCGCCGTCCTCAACTCCACCATCGCCTCCATTCCCTACGCCTGCAAGGGCATCCCCTCCCTCCTCGCCTTCGAATACGGCAACGAACCCGACCTCTACATCCTCTTCCGCCTCCGCAACGCCACCACCTGGAACGACCAATACTACGTCGACGAATGGACCCGCACCCTCGGCACCCTCCAATCCACCATCACGACCTCCTGCCCACAATTCTCCAGCTCCCTGTCCCTCTACGGC
This sequence comes from Elsinoe ampelina, assembly GCA_005959805.1. Taxonomy (NCBI): domain Eukaryota; kingdom Fungi; phylum Ascomycota; class Dothideomycetes; order Myriangiales; family Elsinoaceae; genus Elsinoe; species Elsinoe ampelina. Next base: position 1,708,065 of record SMYM01000001.1, read on the forward strand.
CCCACCTTCGCCGGTCTCCGCAAAGGCGACATCAACGGCCTCACCACCCTCGACCCCACCCTCTCCTGGCGCGACGGCCTCTCCACCTCGCCCATCAACTACCTCGCAACCCACAACTACATGAACATCGCTTCAGCCCCAGGCATCTCGCTCCAAGGCACACTCATGAACCACACGGCCATCCGCGCCGTCGTCGCCGGCATCGTCCAGCTGGGAACCAACCTCCCCAACCGCCAACCCCCCCTGGTGCTAGGCGAGCACAACTCGCTCGCGCAACAAGGCCGCCCGGGCCTCTCCGACACCTTCGGCGCCGCCCTGTGGGGTCTGACGTACAACACGGCCGCCGCGGCCCAGGGCGTCAAGCGCCAGCACATGCACCAGGGCACCAACTACCGGTACCAGATGTGGCAGCCCGTGGACACGAATTTCTCGGCCCGCGCCACCAAGCCGGCGTATTACGGGAACGTGGCGCTGGCGGCGTTTCTGGGGGAGATGGGCGGCGGGGAAAAGGAAGGGGGCAAGACGAGCGTGGCGGACTTGTGGAAGGAGTCGGGGGATACGGGGGCCGTGTACGGTGCGTGGAAGGGGGGGAGGTTGAGGAGGGTTTTGGTCGTGGATTTGAGGGAGTGGAATGGGACGGAGGCCGATGTGTACAAGAATCAGGGGACGAGGAAGACGGGGAGGTATGTGCTTGATTTGGCCAAGGGGGTGGAGTGTGAAGGCAAGGTGAAGAGGTTGGAGGCCGTCGGGGCCGATGCGAGGGATGGGGTGACGTTTGATGGGGTGAGTTATGATTTTGAGAGGAAGCAGGGGAAGCCGGTGAGGGTGAAGAGGGAGAGTCAGGAAAAGGCGAAGAGGGTCAAGGGGAGTTTGGTGGTCGAGGTGCCGTGGAGTAGTGCGGCGATTATTGAATGCTAGATGGGAGCAAAGGGGTAAAAAGTCATGTATGCATTGTGTAATTACTACCGATCATCCGGCTCGATCTTCACTTTTGTGGCTGTACCGTTGCCTTCCTTCTTGACTTTGTCTTCGGTGCGCTTCGGTTCATCGTTGAACTCTATCCCGCCGACGAGGACCTCGCTCACGGTCTCTAATGCGGCCACGAAAATACAGATGCAGCTTGCAATGACAAAGACGGAGATGCTTTCGCCAATCTCCAGCCAGCTGCCCTCATCCTTGACCGCCCAGAAGAAACGAAGCGTCAGCCAGTCTCCGATGCCGGTGACAATCGAGTACAGTGCTCCTCCACGAAGCTTCAACCTCTTGCTCAAGATCCCGAGATTGGCGCTAACAAGCACAAACGGAGACAGAATCTTCATGAGCAGTAATGCACCTTGACTAAAGGGATCAAAGACTGGTATCAGTCGATTCACCGCATCGAGCGAGAATGACGAAACGGATGCAATATTGCCGGTGGAGAAGAAACCAGATTGTAGCAGATACAGGAAGAAAAGAGCGATGCGAGTGTCGGCGAGAGTGAGAGTCCGGAACTCCGACCACTTCTTCTGTTTCTCCGCCTGAGAGGTCTTGGGTGAGGTAGCGGCGTCGGCAGCTTTGAGAGCGGCATCTCCGTTCGCAAGTGCAGGGGTCAAAGGATTGAGCTCTGATATCGGATCGGACGGAATGTCGGGCTTGTCCGCGGGCAGTGACGATCTATAGATCCTGTGCTCGAGTCTGACCCAGGTGATCAGGGTGAGCGAGAAGGCCAAGTAGAAGAGTCCTTCGTATGAGATTGTGAGAATGATGAACATGGGTGCAAAAGTGAGGAAGATGATCATTAGTCGATGTAGATAGTGGTTGTTTGGATCCAACGAGTGGGCGAACGGTAAGATGAGGGAGCTGGCCAGAACGATCCAGCCAACTACTTGTGTGCCGAGTGGCAGACCTGTCTTGGCCTGTAACGATGCCACGCTGGACCGGGTCACCAAGATGGCCAAAGCGATGAGTCCCACCTGTGGATGTCAGGTATAGTCAACGTTCAAGCATGTGTGCAACCTACCTGGACTCCAAGAATCGCGCGAGAAATGCCATCCGCTGCTGGTTCACCCAGTCCGTCACTGTCCGGTCTGCTCTGCTGGAGCACACTTTTACTGAATGAAATATATGCAACGCCCAGAATGAGCATAAAGAATCCGCCCAAAGATCTGTCACAAGGTCAGTGACATCTTCACAGCGTGAATTTGCAGCCATACATTAAATTACTGCTCTCCACTTTCATAGCAGGGAGAAGCGTGAAAATGCTCATCGCAATGCAGCAAAGGATCCAAGTCAAGCACAGTACAAAGTTCTTGCGCAGAAAATCGAATCCGTATGATACAGGCCAGATGATCCCTAGTAAGTACATTATCGTATATGACTCCCTGTAGTAGTAGGATTGGACCTGCATCATCGTTAGTAAGACCTTTCCGAAAGATATATGCTCTCGGCGTACCATGATTTCCATGAGTCCAATCACAAGCAAAGCGTTGAATGCGAACGCAGCCAGATCTTGTGCGGCAACACTATGCGCCAATGTCTTTGCGCCAGTGACAATTGCTCTCCGTCTAGTCCAGACCTCTTCCCAGAAGATGACAGGGAATATTGCGTAGGCATAGTATGTAATAGGACTGCTCTGCACCGCCAGCAGCGCAAAGAGACCTACCGCAAACGAGGAGAAAGCGATGGTGCTTGCTGTGGTCCGCTTGGCATCATAAGCGCTGTTCAGCACATGCTGATCGATTGCCATGGTGAAGCTGAAGGCGATCCAGCCAAGATAGCCCGCCGTGACCATGGTTCTCAGAAAGAGCCAATCGTACGTCTGTAAATATCTGAGGCCGTCGAGGCCCAATTTCATCAGCTCATCCGAATCACGGATGGCTTGCTGGTACTCGCCCTTGTCTATTGTCGCCTGAATACCTCCAAGTCGGTGTTCGATGGAGTGCTCTTCGTCTCCGAAGCCATGGAATGGCTTGTACCGAATCTCCTTGGCAATCTTATCCTGTTCCTTGATACGGTACATTTCAAGAATGCCTCGCGCATTGACGAGCATCGCTTCTGCCTTTTCCGCATCGGAAGATGCCACGTACTCTAGCGGAAGCTCACCTACAGAGTTCACGGGGAACTCCAGTCCAGCTAGGTAGGCCATCAGCGTTGCTACGTCTGCTTGTGCCACGTCGTTTCGCTGGACCTGGTCGAGGTGCCAGTCCGAGCTGAAACCATCTTCATGTCCTCGTGCCAGACCCTTCTGCACCGTCCTTGGTTTCGCTACCCCACTTCCCCATGCAATGAGAGGGGTCCTTGTGTTATCCGGGTGTCCATCACCATGACTTCCCCAATCGCTCATTCCATGGTCCGCAGTGAAGACAAACGCTGTCTTGTCATCTCCGAAGAAGCTCTCCACGAGCTCCGTAATCTCCTTCACACCCTCATCCACAACCTTGATATTGTTCAGATACTCCTTCGAGTAGGGTCTGTAGCCATGTCCCGTTGTGTCTAGACCTAGCAAATGTAGGAAGAACACATTTCCCTCCTGCTTGATTTGTCGACCAAGTGTCTCATTCTTGCTTGCTTCAGTAAAGAAGTCCTTTACATGGTCGAAGACCCAAATGTCCAGCTCGGTCGCGTCCTTGCTGAAATCCTCCTCTTCGGCGCCGTAAGTGTAGGAATCTACCCTTCCTGGTATAGCACCCTCCGAGAACATGGGAAGAATATCCGGACTGCCCCAACTCCACGTATGCGTGCTGCGATTGAAGACACTGTCGAACTCGACAGGGTTGAGCTTCCAGCCAGTGGTGACGGAAGAGACATCTTCGTACAGTCCAGCGATGAGGGCGACGTGACCTGGGCGAGATTCTGTGGGTACACGGGTATGCGACACACCAAAGGTACCATGATCGAGTACTCGGGATCGCAGGAAGGGCGCAAGAGGCCGGGGGACCAGCGCGGCTTCCAGATCGGTCCCTGGAGGTGGAGAAGGATCCGGATGGTACTGGAAGGCCTTGTCGGCGCGGAGACCATCACCTGGAGAATCAGCGGCACGATCAATGTGTTGAGCGCTGGAACTGACCGACGAATAGCACAAGTCGCTTGGCGGGAGCTTCGCGGCTCTCGACGCGATATGCCTTCATGCCATGGACAATCGGACTGACGAAATAAATGTCAAAGATTGAAAAGATGTAGGTGATATGAAAGAGCACGGCAATGGCTAGAAAGCCAGTCCGGCCGAGTCGCGCCATACTGAGGGCAAAGGAGTGACTTGCACGATGTGGAGATGGACCATCCAACAATTTTTGGGAGGTGGAGCTGCTTGCCCAGGCGATTCCAGATGGCCTGCTTCCCCAGATTTCTTGGCGCGTCGTGAAGTGGTGCACGTGTTTTGTCACCCTCTTCCATGACTTCAGCTTGCACGCCTCTAACTCCATCCACACATGAAGGATCACTGACTAGGAGTCTCAATGGAGGTTCTCCGTAATTCAAGAATCGATGTCACAGCACTGCCGACCGTATCAGCAGGTCTCCTGCCACAAACAAGGCCATAGCTCGAGTCAGCAGTGCCATGGTATCGAAAGCATGCCATCAATGCAGGTCCAGCAAACGTCGATGCGATCTGGTTCGCGATCAGCAGACATGTGAACCATGCGCACGCCGGAGTTTGAAATGCTCTCGATCTATCAAGTCGAGCAGATCTCGCACATTACAGCCAGCATATCAGTCTCCCACCCCAAAGCAGTCTCTTCGATTGGACGATCTGGACGAAAGTGTAGTTGACGAAGTAGTCGGATTGTACTTCCGACACATCCACGATAAGCCGCACACTATCTTTCATGAAAAGACTTTCCGGGCATCAATCGCCGACAAGACTGCACCAGAAATGAATGTACTTGCTGTTATTGGAATGGCCGCTAGATTCTCCAGTAAGCCTGATGTTAGAGCTTTGGGAGACAGATGTGGTCTTTCTGCCCGCAGCTTGCTCAAGGAGAGTCTCGAGGACATATCATTGGCCAACGTCCAAGGCTGTATCCTGGCAGGTAATCTTTGTGGTGCTGATGGCGACTATGGCGGCGAATCCTTGTACTTTGGTATGGTGGAAAGCTTCTAGAAATGAGCACCAGAGCGACTCATACTTCCTAGGTCTGGCTACCTGCAAAGCACAGCTATTGCATCTTGAAGTCGAGCGTGAAGGCATGAATGAAATTCAACGGGAGACAGAGCGCCGTGTATGGTGGAGCCTGTTCATGATCGATCGATGGGCGTCAGCTGGTATGGGCTTGACACCGCGTTTCGGCTTGAACTGTAAGCACCCGATACGACCAATGGACGAGCTCGCCTTTCAGAATCTGGACGTCGCACAATCCCGCACACCGCGGACACTGTATCGTTACGGTCTCTGGTCATACATGGTATCGTTGGTGGAGATATTCGTCGATATTCAGCAATTCAATCGCACCGCGGCTGAAACAAACAGTGGACTAGACGCTGAAGTCGGAAGGGCGCAACAGCTGATTGACAGACTAGACGGATACGAAGCACGATTACCCAATGATTTACAATGGTCTGACGAAAATCTGGCAGGATACGCTGACAATGGAGCCGGTGCGACATTCGTGGCCCTTCACCTAGGCTTCCATCATTATGCTACCTTGCTATATTTCCAATATCTCGACACGCAGTCCAGCAATTACTCCACTGACTCACACTGGGCACAACGATGCAAACACCACGCGGCTGCCTTCAGTGACGTCTTGCACGCTTCCTTCCAGCACAAGGATTCCGCAGCCGTATATGTCATCGTTGCGCACATGGCTACTGTATCCTCGTCGGTCCTGCTCCATACCTTGCTATTTGGTGAGGAGCACGAGTTGAGTCCTGCGAGAGTACGACTGGAGCATAATTTCGAGGCTCTCTGCACTCTACAAGTTTACTGGCCTGGCGTCAAGGGTATGATGGATCGGCTTGCCCTCTTCCACGACTTCTGCTTCTGGTCGATCGATGAGCACACTCATAAGGTCGACAGGTGGATGCTCAAATTTCTGTTGCAACATGCATCCGAGCTGCAGGACAAGCCACCTCCGATCTCTTCGCCAGTCGAAAACGGTCGTGCTTTACGAAGTTCTACGAGAGGGATGTACACAACAAGAATGCTGTCTGGTCTGCTGGAAAACCAGGAGTCGATGTCTCATGTCGCTCCACGGTGAAGCTCGGCAAATCACAAACATGGAACTACGACGAAAGTGTGCACCATTACATTCTCGACAATTTCATACTTTCGATCAATCGGAATGAGAGCAAATCTCAATTATCGTCCTTATCGACCTCGACGGCTTTATCAGTCTTCTCCGATAGCCTGTTTCCAGCAATCGCTGCGTCCGGTCCGTCGAACAACTCTGCGATCTCCTCCAGCGAAGGCCCTCTGGTTTCGACAAATAAGAAGTAGATGCAGAGACATTCAATGACCAGGATGGCGATGTACACGAAGTAGAACCTCCAAGCCAGAGACTTCAGCCCTACAGGGTTGACGTATTGGTTGAACACCGAAGCTGATGCGGTGAGAGCAAAATTGATCGCCAGTCCTTTGGCTCGAATGTTGAAGGGCAGAATCTCCGCGCAATATGCCACTGTCAGACCTGGCCAAGCGAACCCTGCAACGCCATAGAAGAGGAAGATCATGGCTATCACCGCAGATCCGGCACCGGCATTGCCTGTCTTTGCATATACGGCCGAGCATCTAGGAATTGTTAGCACTGATGCAGTCAAAGTCAATGAGGATTGAGTCAGCGACATACCCGGTCCAAATGCTAAATGTGATCAGCATTCCGACGCCAGCGATCAAGAACAACTTTCGACGCCCCAATTTATCTACCAAGAAGGCAGAGAAGATGATTGCTACCAGGAACGACCATATCTGGAGCCCGCCGTTGATCAGGGACTGTTCGTAAGAACCGACAATGCCGACCGAGTTCAAGATGTCGTGAAGATAGTACGACACCAGGCCATTGCCAGAACACTGAGAGAAGAAGGAGGTCAAAGCGATGAGGAGCAATCTCTTACGATTGCCTGGTGTTTGCAGGAATACCTGCCATCCGGCTTTTGAGGCTTCCTGTTCCGCAAGTATCGTCTCCTGAATCTCAATAAATTCCCTTTGTACGAATTCGTTTTGGCTGTCTCCGCTGGCGTGGTACTGTGCAACAGGTCAGACAGAGCTACCGATCGATCAGGTCAATTTCACCTTAACGAGGACTGCTTTTGCTTCATCGTGACGGCCACGCGCACAAAGCCAACGTGGACTTTCCGGAAGTAACCAGATACCGAAGAGTTGAATGACAGGCATAAGAGCTTGAAGTGCAACAGGTATCCTCCACCCTGCGTCCGTCGTGTATCCTACAGTACCAAATACTGTCCATGCCGCGATAATCGATCCAATATACCACAAAGTATTGTACATGGTCGTAACAGTGCCGCGATGCTGGGGGTGGGCTAGCTCCATGATGAGAAGAGGTGCAGATCCTTGCGATAGATTCGACCTAGACTGGGTCAGACCAGAAATTCCCCTGATAGAACTAGTAGACATACCCGAGACCGACCAAGAATCGTCCTCCGATGAAAAGTCCTTCGTTGACAGCGGGCACCACTGTTTGCGATCAGCTCTCTTGCAAGAAGGCAGCCACTATCATGCATACCTTGCATGACTGTCCCCACAAGCAGGACAATGATTCCAACCACCACTCCAAGTCTCCGCCCCAACAAGTCTGCGGCATACGAAGCTATCTATTGTAAGAGACGCGTCATCCAACCACCCGAACGACTTACAAAAGAAGAGAGCGCAAACACCACCGATGTTTTGGATGGCAGTAAATAGCCCAAGACGCGCGCCGTCTGGGTTGTCAAAGTCTAGAAGGGCGTGAGTCAGGAACCATCAACATATAGGGAGGGGCAGAGAGCTTACATGTCTGCCAGGGTACCATGGTCTGCAATCCGTTGAGTAGACTTCCGTCGTAGCCATTGATGGTCGACCCTAGGAACAAGATGGGTATCATGGCGTACAACTTGCGGAGGCCGGCATGCTTGTACCAAGTGACTCTTTCGAACTCAATGCGAGTATTGGTCTGCACCCCGACCTCGTGGTGACTACTTGTCTCCACCGGTGCTTTCTCGGAGAGGGTGTGGCTTGCCATGGCTGCTGCTGCAGATTCCTAATAGTAGAAATCGATAGAAGGAGAAGTCGAAGGTGCGTCCTTCACTGTGCAGACAAGGAGCATGTTTATATGTCTTGACCCCACGATCTAGCACATGGTCAAATGCGGAGATGGAAGTCGGGGCAATTACGAAAGTACCGGTTAAGCATTTCACTCTATACGACCACTTCGGCGTCCAAGTAGTCTGATTGGCTGATACTCCGACCCGCCGACGGATCTCTGAGACCGCGGCAAATGACCCAATCAACGATTCGAAACTCCGCAGAATCGACGTGTCCTCTCCACACCAAGTCGCATATCCGAGATGCCGCCACGTGTGGAGGCTATTTTTCCATTCATCCTGCCGCATCATTGGTCATTTCCTGCAATGTCGACTAGGTATTCAGCCGCCATTCCGTTGTTGTGCTTGACTATGCAGTATATATTCTGCAGACGGTAGGTCGATAGAGGTACCTCTGCTCTTTTACGATTTCCCAACAACCATCTGCCACTCACATCATCAGGATGTCTCCTCCTTACCTCCAGAAGACCGCGGACACGCAACAGCTGATTGTCAATGGCGAACCCTTCTTAATGCTTGCCGGAGAACTTCAGAACTCTTCCCTCACATCTGTAGAATACATGCGGGAGACATGGCAGAAGCTGAAAGACACCAATGTCAACACTGCCCTCGGGTGTGTGACCTGGGAAATGATCGAGCCGATAGAAGACTCTTTTGACTTTTCTGTTATCGATCAGATCATCCTGGATGCTCGGTCTCATGACATGCACTTGGTGCTGCTTTGGTTCGGGTCTTTCAAGAATGGTAAGAGCTGCCGGACAGTACTGCACCGCTATGATACTTACGTGTGCGCAGGAATCTCAACTTATGCTCCCGGCTGGGTCAAGAAAGATTTCAAGCGATTCCCACGAGCAAAGCTCAGCAAGGCCGGTGCAGTGCTCGAGACCGCTGACGTTGTCTCCATCTTCCACACCGAAGCTCAGCGTGCCGATGCCAAAGCATTTGCCAAGCTGATGGGTCATCTCAAGGACATCGACGAGGCCCACTCCACCGTCCTCATGGTCCAAGTCGAAAACGAAACCGGTCTCCTTGGCGACTCCCGCGACCGCAGCCCAGCAGCAGAAGCCCGCTTCTCCCAACCCGTCCCCACCGACCTCCTCGACTTCCTCGCCAATGACTACGACCAACTCCACCCCGCCCTCCAATCTCGCCTCGCAACCTTCAGATCCACCACCCACACCCCCGGCCACTCATCCTGGGCCGAGGTCTTCGGCCCCTCCCCCTCCACCGACGAACTCTTCATGGCCTACCACTACACCCTCTACCTCGAACAAGTCGCTTCGGCCGGCCTCGCCGCCTACCCCATCCCCCTCTACACCAACGTCTGGCAAAACTACTTCGACGCCGACGCCGACTCCTCGGCTCTCAGCTCCCCCTCGATCGTCGGCGGCGGGAACCAGCCAGGCGACTACCCGTCAGGCGGCGGCGTGATCAACGTGCTCGACATATGGCAACGTTTCGCACCATCCCTGTCCTTCATCGCGCCGGACGTGTACCTGAACGACTACACTTCTTCGTGCGAGAAGTACCGCCATCGCAACCAGGCTTTGTTCATCCCTGAGCAGAGAAGGGATGCGTTCGGCGCGAGACGGATCTGGACCGCCTACGCGACCTTCTCTGCGTTGGGGGTGAGTCCGTTCGGGATCGACGACGAGAGGTTGGTCCCTGCGACGAATCCGTTCACGAGGGAGTATGCGCTTTTGGGGAAGGTGAAGCATTGGTTGCTGGATGCGCAGAGGAGGCCGGGGAGTGCGGTGGGGTTTTACTTCGACGAGATGCCCAAGGCGGGATCGGATCCGAGTCCGGTGAGGACAGTGGAGATGGCGGGGTGGAGGCTGAAGATTGAGAGGAGTTTTGTGTTTGGTCACCCGGCGCCGGGGGCGGGGATGGTGGTGCATTTGGAGGGGGATAGGTTTTTGCTTGTCGGGTATGGGTTTCAGGTGGGGTTTGAGTCGTTGAGTAGCAAGGCGACGTTCACGGGGATATTGAACTTTGAGGAGAAGGAGGTGGTGGGGGGCACGGAGCTGAAGACGAGGAGGAGATTGAATGGGGATGAGACGAGGAGTGGGAAGTTGGCCATCATGCCCAGTGAGGATCCGGATTATGGTGGGTTCCCGATCTGTGTGACTATTCCTGCGGTGACGGGTATTGCGGTCGTGGAACCTTATGCTTTGGAGGAGTAGAGGCGGGACAGGGAGAGATCAGGGGGGAGGGTCGGTGTGGCTTGGGTGGGCTTGCTCTTCATAATGCTACGGACACATATCAATTACAGAAACATCCCACGCATTCGAAAATAGTCGACTTACTGCCTCAGTAGCGAGGTCTGTAAGCAAACCTTATGATGCCGATCAAGCCACTGATAGATAGTGCGTCAACTGGTGGTTGCGATTACGAAAGATTTAGGCTTCCCATGTGCCTCCGCTGAAGTCTTCGTCAGAGAACCGGCGATGGATCGCCACCAAATACATGTCAGATTCGTTCTGTAACGTACCTGTGTTCGCTCAGGTAGAGTAAGTGTTACCCTCCCATCCTGACCTGGACGCCGAATGCAAGATACCTCACAATATCATCAATCCTAGCCCAAAACGACAACTTCTGAGACTTCGCCACCACCACCACCATGACCACCCCACCCGACCTCCCCTTCCAATCCTTCGGCACCGGCCCCCCCATCCTCATCATCCACGGCTGGACCATGTCCCCGACCGCCGAAGCCGCCGACCTGGAACCCATCTTCACCTCCCTCCCCTCCACCTCCCCCACCCACCGCCGCATCTACCCCCTCCTCCCCGCCCACGCCCTCTCCCCCACCACCACCATCCAATCCCTCACCGACATCCTGCTCCACCTCGCCTCCTTCATCGAAACCCACATCCTCCCCTCCCGCTTCCTCCTCATCGGCACTTCCTGCGGCGGCTACCTCGCCCGAGCCCTGGCCCACCGCTTCGCCGCCCACGTCGACGGTCTCTTCCTGCGCGTCCCGGTGACAGAACCCCACTCGCCAAACCGGGACGTCGACCCTTTCGCCCCTGCCGTCGTGGGGGATCTGTCATGGCTGCCGGACGCGGAGCGGGACGCGCTGGGGGACATTTCCGTGCAGACGAGGGCGTACGTCGCTGCGCTCCGGGAGAAGGTCAAGTTGTGGGACGAGGAGTCGGTGAAAGCGGACGGGGTGGTTTTGGGGAGAATCAGGGGGGATCCGGCCAGGTATAGGTTGACGGCGAGGATGCATACTCGCGAGGAGCCGTTTGGGAAGCCGACTTTGATTGTGGCCGGGAGGGTGGATGCGGATGTTGGGTTTAGGGATGCGTTTGGGATACTGGAGGCGTATCCGAGGGCGACGTATGTGGTGTTGGATAGGGCGGGGCATGGGTTGCCGGTGGATGAGATGGAGGTGGAGGTGTTGAGGGCGTTGGTGGGGGATTGGTTGAGGAGGGTGGAGGAGACGCAGGGTATGGCGCATGCTGGGGGGAAGATTATATGATGGGTAGGGCTATTTGGGTGGCACTGTTCTCGCCTGCACAGTCCCTTGGGAGGCATGGTGCCTTCATTCCGAGCGGTCTCATTTGCCCGAATCGCTAATCTCTGGGCTTAACCTGGCATTTCCTCGCACCACTGATTGCCCTAGAACGCCACGCTCCGACCCAAAGGATGCTTCATAACAGGATACCTCCACCTTACAGACTATCATGAGCGCACAACCGTGCTACCACGCTATACTTCCAAGCATGTAAGCCTCCAGCTACCTCCCCTCCCTCGCAAACCCTTTACTCCGCATACTCGCCTCAACAGCCGCCCAAATCTCCTCCACCACCTCCCTGTCCCGCCACCGCTGCTGCGCCGTCTGCCCCTCCCTCCACGCATCAATCTGCGCAGTCAGCACACCTCTCCCCCACCCCTTGACCGTATCCGGGACGGTCTCGCCCCGCCACCCCACATACACGCCCATAGCATGCGCAAACAAATCAGCAGGATGCGACCACTTGTACCCCTTGAACTGCCACGCTTGACCTGTAGTGAAGACAGCCACGACACGATTCCAGTAGTCCGGCTTGAAGTTCTCGGGTGATTCGACGAGGATGAATCGTAGAGGACGTGAAGCGTCGATGGAGGGGATGGTGCGGGTAATTTGCACCATGTTGGCGCCTGTGCTGGATGATGCGGGGGAGTTGTAGACGCCGTCGACGAGGAAGGATTTGATATTGCTTAGGCGGAGGAGGGAGGAAGCGGAGGGTGAGAGGAGGATGATGGGCTCTGGTCGTCGTCCGGATGGTTTCGCGGGCCGTGAGGCGACTGTTGTTGGTGGTGCGGGGACTGGTCCGTTGGGTCGGGATGAGGTGCGGCGGAGGAGTGTTTCCGAGATTTTACGTACGTGGGAGAAGTCCTGGCATAATTAGTATGATGCTACGCAGGGTCGCTAGTGGTACTCACGGTTGGCTTGATCCCCCTCAACACTGTGTTCCTGTCTCCCAAGCTGCGCTCCATTCGATATATGCTCTTGATTCTCTCCTCCTCCCGCCTGCCCGACGGTGGTGCATCTCCCATCGTCACATCATCCCCCCTGGCTAGGTCAGCAGCGCCATCTGCTGCCTTCCTTGACTCCTTATTGTCATCTGCACGCTTGATGAACTCGCTCTCGTCCGTCTCGCCATTGAGCCAACTCGCAAGGTCGACACGCTCTGTGAAGCCGACATTGGTAACCCCAGAAAGTCCACTGCTTGTTCGCGCCTCGTCCAAAGCTCTTACAGCTGCAATGTAATCCTGTAGACCTGCATCGCGATTCGTCCAACTAAAGTAGACCGAGAGTAGATCGAGCGGTGCATTGTCGCGCTGTGAGATGAATCTTGTTTGTGTGGAAAGGGATATGATCGTCTGAGCTGCCTCGCCTGGCTTTTGTGTATTGAAGAGGAGATGAGTCGCGCTCACAAGAGGTGCTGCATCCGAGGCTTCTGATGGATTCGCTGTCGAGGTTGGGAGAGGTGTCGTATTGTTGGCAATGGAGTCGCGCAAGAGGATGAGAGGGTCGGGCACATCGCCATTCACTGCTGCCATTGTGGTCAATCAATGCGTATTGTTCTCGTCTTGAGGTGAAGTCGCACAAGCGGTTGTACCAAGTGAAGTTGTGCGGCTGCTGTTCGCAAACTTTCGAGCTTCACTGCGGAAGCGTTCCGCGTTCACATTGGTTGCGCAGGCATTGAGATAGTGGTTCTGGCCGAATGCTTGATGACATGGTCTGCTATATATTCTCGAGCAATACTCCTCTAGGTAACCCATTCTTCCACTGAGCTTCGCTATTCCCATCGCCCATGGTCCCAGACCGTCCACCGCTACTTCTTTGCTCTTCCATGCATCGGACAGATCAGCTTTTGACCTCCATGGTGCTTCGGATGTAGAGGGCAGAGCGGACTGCTTGGTAGATGATCCGGTATGTCAAACGAGAAGCCAGCCGTTTGTTCATCGGGCGTGTTTAGAACCTGATCGATTCTCATTCTGAAGAAGTCTCTCTGCTCATCACCTGGACGGTCGATTGGTGGAGACTGCTTTTCTTTCCTCCTCCTTCGCTCCGGAGGGGACACGAGAGACTCTTCGGACTCGTTCGTTTGATTCGTACCGAGAGCGAAGTTCCTGCCTATGCCCCGAGTGCCACCTGCGCTGGCCACTTGACGTACGGGAGGTGTGTTCACTCGCCTCATCTCCGAGGGTAGGAAACTGGGACTACTAGGGCTAGTCAAGTACATCCGTGGATACTGCTTGCCATCTGACGCCAAGTATTCGGTACCGAGTGGCGTCGCGCTCTGCTGTAGCCACTCGGTCACATCTATGTATACCCTGGGCGAAGTGGCAGAGTCGTCCTTGGAACGTCGTTTGGTACCTCGTTTCGTGTGTGGTGAGACATTGGACAAAGTATCGTCTGAGTGGTGTCTACGCTTGCCAAAATAACTGGGTCGCACATACGAGGTCGTGGTCGCTGGAGTACCAGTCAAATCACCCGGTATATATATGCTCGGAGACGGCAAGACGATCGACGCAGGAGTAGCATTTTGGCTCGGCCGACGCTTCCACAAACTTGACAAGAAAGATGTTCTGCGTGTGGCAGTGGCGGGTTTGGCGATGCTTGGGTGGCTATTGAGCAGCTCCAGAGGGTTGGGTAATGGTGACCCCAAGCGCTCTCCGCCTCTGTAGGCTTGGTCTTCTTCGATAGTGGATCGCTCGATATTGCGTGCTCTGAAGTCGAGGCGTGGACTTGGCATGGGTGACTGGAAAGAGAGCGGAGTCGGTGGTCCAATCTGAGAGCCTGTCATGAATTGCTGCTCGTGGACAGCAGATCTTGTGCTTCGTCCACGTCTCAATTGAGGTCGCACTTTGGGCGTCTCGGCGTGTGGGTCCGTGTCGAGGAAGCTGCTCCTGTCTCCTGGAGGGCTGGTAGCGTAGACGGCAGTACGACTGGATGATGTCGAGAGTGTTGGTGGTGTGCTCTGCATTCGTGGTAACGGACTTCGCAAGACGGAGTCGTTACTAGAGCTTCCACTGGTGGACCGGCGGACAACGAATGGGTTTGGTGCTGTGTCCTCGACAATGATAGGACGTGAAGACATGGAAGGCCGCTCAAACTCCGGCGTCACCGGACATGCCAGAGCTAGAGACTTTGCGGCCTTTCTGTTCTGCTTGAAAGTATGGGCGTCGTTCTTGCGGCGGCCGAGTAATCGGGCGAAGCTGCTTCCGCTTGAGCTTTTGGAGAATGCTGAGGACGTGGACATCTTGGATTCATTCGAAGGAGAGTGCTGCGCCGCGGGTCTTGGAGTTCGTGCATGGTCGTCTCTATGTCGTGTGTCAACAGACTGCGGCCATGCCTGTCATGGTACCTACCTAGGAGTTGTGATCGTGGATGGGTCATCGTCCGGCCCATCTCGCCAGGCCATGTGAAGATGTGAGAGTACCAGTGCACGAGGATCATCGTCCAGGAGATGATTTCTTCCTATTGGTCTTGGTCCTGATAGAAGTCCATAGGGTTGGGACGTCCTTGTCGATGACGAGGTAAACCAGTGTCGGAATCGCTGTAGCGGCGGCGGGGCATTCTTGAGGTCCTCGGCTGGGTCACTTCTTTGAATCTTACCTGCTGTGGTGGGCTCCATAGCTCCTCTTCCGGCCTCGCTGGTCTCCTTGGCCTCTTCTTTCCCTTGTCGTTGGGCTTGTCCTTCTTGTCGTCTTTGGATTGAGGGCCGTATCCTGCTTCTTGAAAGTACTTGCGAGGGTGTGTGCTGCACAGAACACCGACAACGAAGGCAACGAGGATGAATGTGAGTCTCTTTTTTGCAAAGTGCTCCTTGCGGTCATCGGTGGTAGGCATTTTAACGAAGCATAAGAGGTCGATTTTCGGTTCGTGCAAGCTTAGGTGTATTTAGGATATGGATTGTCGTTTGTTGTAGCGTCGGGTGTGAGTTGTCGTCATGTGAAGTTTGCACTCTGCTTGCCCCCTTCCTCACGTGGAGACGCGCAATGCTTGAAGATCCCGTCCCTGTCTGCTTGCTGCGCAAGTGTTCACATCCTCTCCGTCGAACCGCCGCCCTATCACGTGACAGACCACATCAGATCAGCTAAGCACATCACAAACCTCGTGAGGCAAAGATTGTTGATTGACAATCGCTGCTCCATTCCCATTACTCACTCACCTGTACACATAGCGGACGGTCGCGGCAATTCATGGATACCGCCACGACTGTGTCTATCCCGGTCATAGAGCTTCCAATACAGATGGTGACACTTGAGAACGTCATCCCGACTCTGCAATTGACAAGCAGTATGCTTCATGTCCTCGACCTTTATCATACACCTGTCCGCAGAAAGATGTTTGGTGGTTTGTCCCAGGATGCGAACTCATCATCAACCTCCCACTTGATGTCTCCTTCTCCTTCATTCTTGAAGCCAAGCTTCCGATATACACCTCTTCCCATGGCACTTCCTTCAGTCGTGCATTCGAGGTTGCCTCTCTTCTTCGCCTCCTCTAGACCCCATTGGACCAGCTTCGCAGCAATTCCACGACGTTGGAATGCAGGATCCACACCGCAGATGTCTAGGACGAAGATAGCAGGAGGGTTTCGGCCGGATCCTTGCGCGGAGACCTCGTGCAGATATGCAATGCGTCGTTTCCACATGGACTTGAACATTTGTCCGGCGAAGCGCCTATTTTTATCATCCAGGCTTTTCAAGGGTTCCGACATGTCTCCTGTGAAAGCGATGCCCTGGCCGTCAACAAAGGATAGCTGTTTCCATACTGCTATACCAGCTACCCTGTGGTCTCCAGGCTTGTCGGGATCCGGCACCTTTGCTGTCAGGTAAAGTGCATTCGGCTCGCCGTCTTTATTGGTCGGTATGGACTTCCAAGCTGCGATCATGTGTTGCGCATTGCGCTTGCGGCCCTCCTCCGTATCCCAGCCAGGGTTCATGAGCATCCATACGGAATCCTTTGCCTGGCGGGCAAAGGCCTCGCAAAGACAGAAGTATGCTTGTTCGAGGTCTCTTTCTGATTCCGCCAGACCGATGGTCACTTCATCTTGATTGCTAGCCATGTTTACGGTCTCAGTGGGATGGAAGACGAATGTGCATGCCAGGACATACAGGTTCCTTCACCACGGAACCCCTCATTCTGCCTGAATCGCGAAACCCCTGAGCACGATTCACGTATTTTAGAAGACGGCTTGACGCCTCTTCACCGGTGCTCAGTCATGAGCGACAAGGACTGACCATGTAGTAAAGGATAATGTGAAGCTACGAGAAGACGTTCCTTCACTGGGTCATGAAATATGTGACAGCGACACAATCTGCTCTTGAGAAAAGGGGGAGGTGAATCATGGCCGCTGATCCCGAGAGTTTGATTCGTCGGCGACAGTCCGCCCTCATCAATCAAAACACGGCGGTTCCAATTCGCGACGGGCAGGTTGGAAAGTCTTCATTTGCGCTGCCAACTCCATTTCTCTCTTCGTCGCCAACTCTGTAGCATGCATTCATCATGACAGAACACCAACAGCAACAACCGCAGACAACCATTCAGGTGCCAGAGTGGGAGCATGAGGGTGCAGGACGGCACGGATCAAGCGATGCCGAGAAGTCGCTCCACGTCCAGCATGCGATTAGATTCGATGCACTGAACGACACATTCACTTCCACACGGAACAAGGTCCGGCCAAGGTTCGACGCCATCTTGCCGCCGAATAGGACCTACCTGGGGTTGAAGCGCAAATGGTTCGTGATTGCGATTGTTTGCGCCTTCCTGGCGATTCTGGCGCTCATCATTGGGCTGGCCGTAGGCTTGACGGGCGGTGGTGGTAAAGCGTAAGCAACAAACAATCTTTGATAAGAAAGTGTTCTGATGATTCTTTGCAGCCAAAACCTGCCGCTGCCTTCCAATCGGGAGACTTTCACCGGTGATTTGACATACTACGAACCTGGCCTAGGAGCATGCGGCATCACGTCGAGCTCGTCCGAGAACATTGTGGCTGTTTCGAAGATTATCTTCGACGCTGCACAGACTGGCAGCGACCCGAACCAGAATCCTCTCTGCGGAAGAAAGCTACGAGCGAGCAGGCACGCAATGAGATGCTATTGACCTGTACCTCGCTGACTCTTCGCAGGCTCAATGAACAGACGGGCTCGCAGCGTAGCGTTGATCTTACGGTAGTCGATCGATGTAAGTCTGGCAGCATAGGGAAAAGTCGAAAAGGATGCTAATCTTGTCTAAGGTGTGGGATGCAAGCCGACTGATATCGATGTAACCATCAGCGCCTTCACCAAGATGGCTGCTGAAGAGCTCGGCCGAGTGACTGTGACTTGGGCCTGGCTCTGAAGCTTTGTGTAGATATTGTGGATGATACCCTACTTGATATCCTGTTATTTGAGCGAATGTATAATACTATACCCTGTCTTGTGTCGATGAAATCATTTTTTCGCACCCAAGGCGGTATTCGATGGGTTCTGAGGCGTCCGCGATAGCCAAAATGTGCCAAATGTTTCCATGACAATCGAACAATTCCAATAGAATAATACAGTGTCTGTGGAAAGCGAGGATTTTAACAATGTTGCTCCAGCGAAGGTCGGAAACAGCCGACCGCACGTCATCGTCAGATCAGATCCAGTCAGGTGCTCGATTGTGTCGATTGCGGCTTGGTTCGAAACGACGGCACGCCGAGACCTCTCTCCATCATTGCTCCACCACTTCACTCCACCATACCACCTACACTGCAGTACCTTGTGACAGCAGATCAGTCAGGATGAAGTTGACCAGCCTTCTCACCTTTGGCCTTTGCGCCTTCACTGCCACGGCCAAGTCGCTCAACACCAGAGACCAGAAGACGCTTGTCGACGACTCACTGAGCGTTCCAGGCGACAACCCGCTCTTCTTCTGCTCAGCACCAGACAAGGATATCCTCGAGATCGACCGCGTCGACCTCTCGCCAAACCCACCCAAGCCGTAAGTGTCACAAAATCTCTCGTCCTGCACGACCAACAGCGCTAACGCATCACAGCGGCAACGCCCTCACAATCACCGCCACAGGCAAATTCAAGGAGGACATCGCCGAGGGCGCAAAGATCCACCTGCAAGTCAAGTACGGTCTGATCACCATCATTCGCCAGACCGCCGATCTCTGCGACACTGTCAAGAATGTCGACCTCGAATGCCCGCTCAAAGAGGGTGCAAAGACGCTCACCAAGGATGTTGATCTGCCAAAGGAAATCCCGCCTGGAAAGTACACTGTTCTCGCCGACGTGGTCACCAAGGATGAGGAGAAAATCACCTGCTTGACTGCGACCGTCACCTTCTCTCGTGGGGGTGTTGCTATCTTTGGTTGACAATCCATGGACAAGTTGAAGAGGCGGGATGGGGTGAAGATCAATGTGGGACACTTGGAGCTGTGAGCAGGATCTTGTGGGTGCGAGAAAGGGCAGTAAAGACGAGGGCATTCAGTTCCAGGCATCTAGATGCGTCCCCGGCGAGCGATTCGTTTCTTTCCATGTCTCGAGTATCGGAAGAGCGGTATACTGCATAATATGATGTGATTCTGTACAATCCTGTTCCAATCTGCCCGTCTGACCTTGGCCATTTGTCCGACATCTGCGACCGCCCAGCATCTTCCATGGACCTTTCAATCTCCAAACAGCTTGCGCACCCTCTTCAGCACACTGTCCTTTTCTGGATCATACGGGTGATCCTTGGCGGGTATCTCTAGTAATGACGGGAAAGCCTCATTGTACGCATCCACCTTGCCTCGTATTCTCTCAGCAATCTGTCTTTGGCTCAGCACGTGCAAACCCTCAACTCGTCCAGTAACATACATGTTGGTTGATCAACACAATCGCAATGTCCTTGCGCTCGCTCGTAAATTGGTCGAAAGCTTCCTCGATCGCCTTGTCTTGCGTCTTTCCATCCACTACCAAGTAGTTCTTCTGCGAGTCTGGAGGTTCGGTGACATGCTGTGGTCGATGTTAGAAGCTTCCTTCCTGCGACCAAAGCCTCAACATACTCCAACACCAGCAAGCAAGATCCCAGTGACCGTATCCTGTGCGAGATCAGCACTTTGGAGCTCTTCATCGCACCAGCAATGCCTGCTCACCTCGTCTCCGATCACGGCCAGGAACTGCCTGTCTTTATAGGCTGACACTGGCAACGCCATAACGAGAAGCTACCGTGACAGCAGCTAATCTCTGGCAAGTGACAGTATGGTCGAAGAAGAGATGTGCTCAGCCGGGTCGAGATGGTGGGACCTGGAAGTGGGGTCTGTGCGTCCGGAGTGACGATTGTTTGCAAGTGAACACAAAACTCGAGCTCCCTGCATGCTCTTACGGAACAACCACCATGGATGATTGAAGGAACTCACAACATTACATCAGTTTGAAGATTTTACGAATCGATGGTCAGCATCCACGGCTTCTGCATATCGTGATGGACTGCTAGTGTCGTTGTATCGGCATCGACAATATGCCTCGTCTCGTTCGCAGGCAACCTTGGTCTGAAAGGATCAAATCGGCTCTGGATCCGTACGATTTTCTGCTCTGGCTGGCAGAGGAGCTACACGACAGTACCTGGGACGAAGCTTTAAAAGACTGGACGCTTCCGATAGGAGCGGCGGCGAATTTCATCTATGTGATTGCTAGAGCCAACAGTGGCAGTGCAGCTTCGTCTAGAAGCAGCGATGTCTTTGGGGATTTCGATGGCCGGAGCTCGTCGGGGTGGTTCACATGGCTGGTGAGTAGCTATGCTTGTCTTTCAAGGACAAGTCGCTAAAACGATACAGTGCTCCTTCATGTCGCATCTCCTCGCTCTACTGGCCGTGCTCAATGCAGTGTACACCTTCTTCCGGAAACGCCACTATCGATTGTTCGAGAGCTCGATAGATGCCATGCCATCCACACCTTCGGCTCGCAGGGTCAACGTGGACTCCTCGCCTGCTTCTTCATCGCCTTTGCGTTACCTCACGAATCTGGTCAAGTCGCCGACAGCACAATCATGTGCACACCCGGATCAGAAACGAGACGTTTGGGAGATTAGTGTCTGGGACCCAAAGGATCTCAACCTTGAGCTTTTCACGCTCTTCTCGCCTGGTCATGTCTTGATCTACTGGCTGTTTCTGCCGACGGTATCAGCTGATCCGAGGCCATCTGTGACAGTGGTGACCTCTGTCCTTCTCAGTGCCCTTCTCTCAGTCCAACTAGTCGCAATGCGAAGATCGTTTACCCAACAAGCCAAGGATCTCAAAATCATAAACAAAGAAGTCATGAACGAGTACGACACAAAGTTCGTCCATCCGCATCTCAACCCCCCCGTGCGGGACGTCGGGACGCAGACTAGGGAAAGTGCGAGCGCCGCCGGGACACAAACTCGGGAGGTCGATGTCTACACGCCCACGACCATCATCAATCGTGGATTCAGGGTCAACCCAAACCCCAGCTACCTGTCGCATCTGTCGGACGAGTCTGTTGCGGAGATAGACTCGCCTTCTGCTGGTAGAATTGCCCGCAGCACCACCACTCCCAACCTGTTCTCACCGATGAATGGATACACAAACCACAAAATTCAAGCATCCCCATATAGAAGCATTCCAGAACTCACGAGCCCCTCGAAACAGCCATCAGCCAGACAAGTGAGTCCGACAAGAGGCGACGGAGGTAGCCTTGGGATCTATTCGCACGCCGCCAGCCCGCTGAAGAAGGCGGCAAGCTCATCCCATCTTCGACCAAGCTCAAGGCTAGATGCTGATCGGGCTGCAGCGAGGAAAGGGAGTCCGTTGAAGAGAATGAGCACGCCTGGTGATGCAGGCAGGAGTCGAGAGGATAGATTAGGCGTTTCGAGGGACGGGCTCAACTACAGGGGTAGTAGCTTCAGATGATATCCAGGGACCCCATTTGCTTGCTAGTAGATTACTAGCCACATGTATTCTAGATTCTGATCAGACTGTTCTTCTCTTGTGAAATGTGAATAACATGGTGTCAACCGAGGCATAAGCTGGAGCGCCAAGAAGACCCTGATTCAGTTCATCCCAAGGATGAACTAAACACTATCTTACTATTTTACCAATCCATGATCAAATTAGATGGTTATTGTCTTAATCTGTTGTTACTTAGGAGTTCTATTGATTTATCTATCTCTTAGTTTATTAGGTTAAGTATTTATGTAGTTATAATTCACCTTAGGTTAGTAGATTAGGTAGTAATTAATCCTTTTTCCTCCCTACACAAGTTAATAGTTATAAGCCTAGTATAACTACCCCTGCATAAGCACATCACTTAGTTACTTTCCTACTCTATTCATTAGTTAATTCTCTACTATCTTGCTTTTTAAGCATTAGAATCTGTTAAGAACTGCCTTAACTACAACTACAGGATTTAGGTATTAACAAGGAGATAAACAACTATAGATACTAACACCTTAATAGCTAGAACACCTATTATTCTTGCTACATTAGCTAAATAGACTAGCTAGCTATATATTATTAAGACAAGAGTATTAAACACTAAGATATAGAACCTTATTAATCCCTAGAAGACTATTAAACTAGAGGGGCTTCCTAAGCCTTAGAGGCTAGAAGTAGCAAATGTTAACTTCTTAGCACTCTTCTAGATATACAAGGAGGAACAAGCATAACATAATAAATAGTATAAGGCCTTAGCTAATTTAGCTAGCCTTATTTAGTTATTAATTATACTATAAGTTCTTACTGTTATTTAGCTAGAAGAGGATCCTTATCTATAGGCTATTCTTCGAGCCTTAAAGAATAGATTTGCTCTATCTAATGTAGCTATATAGCTCGAAGTTAAAGCACTCTAGAGGAAATAACTCTCTAGTTCTTCTCTATAGAATATAGACTATTAGCTTTAGTAATAGGAAGAGGTTATAGATAAGGCTAGGAACTATAATCTACTAGAAGCTTAAGGCTTAAGGCTATAAAGAGACTTCTTACTTTCTATCTCTAAGACTAAACTAGTATTTACTAATAAGTACCTTATTAATCTAGATTTACTAACTCTACTAACTATACTTAAACTAATTACTAAATTTAGACAGTTCTATAAACTTTATAAGCTATATAATAACACAAAGACTAGTAAGGGGGCTACGGCCTTCTCTATAGCTACTAAGAATGTTCTTTATAAGAAACCTAGTCCTATTAGGGAGCCTAAATGTGTATATTAAGGCTAGTATAAGTAGAGCAAGTGCTATTACTTAAATAAGTATATAAGGCTAGATAGATAGACACTAAACTAGTAGACTATAAAGGAGGTCAGACAGAGGCTAAATAATAAGACTCTTAAAGAGAGAATTAATACTATCCTTACTAAGAAAGTATAACATTAGAAGGGGTTAACCCTACTAGTGCTAATTAATATAGCTATAACTATTAGATTACACTTAGTATTTATTTTAGCTACTAGTAACATCTTAAGCTTATAGATACTAGATTCTAGAGTAACTAATTACATCTATAATTATACTATAAAGGATAGATATAAGGTTACTAGAATTATAGAACCTTATAAGAAGCTATTCTATAGTAATACCTTACTTAGTATTAAGAGTTAGAGAACTATTAATATTATAGCTCTTTATAAAGGAAAGCCTATAACTATCTATCTTATAAAGGTAGCCTATATACTATTAATTATAACTAATCTAGTTAGCCTTAGGAGGTTTATTAATAGTGGAGTTTACTAGAATACTTAAACTATAGAAATTAGCTATAAAGGAAGAGTACTCTTCTTAGTTACACTAAAGTATAACTAATATATTCTTAAGGATAACTCTAAAGCTCCTAATGTTACTACTATAGCATTAAGGAATAATAATAATTGTCTACTATTAGTATTTACTATAGTTACTATAAGGACTAGTTAATCTTAGTATAAAGTTATAGGCTATCTAAGCCTAGAGTCTATTAATTACCTTCTAACTGCTATAGTTAGTAGTAAACTAACTCTAACTAAGCCTAGTTTAGCTTAACTAATTTATCTTAGGTCTCTATATTAGACTTATAAGCTATTAAATGCTTAGTAGATTATATTAAGGAGTTCTAACACTAAACATGCTATATTAAAGCTATTTAAGAGAACTACCTTTAATATTATTATTAATAGATTCACTAGCTATAATAAGGCAAGATATATAAGCTACTTTACTTATAGGACTACTAACTATTAACTAGTTGCTACCTATACTTATAGATATAAGATTAATAAAATCTATATTAAGATAATTACTTATATTAAAAGCAATCTTAGCTTTAAAATTAAATTCCTTAGAAGTAACAATAAGAGGGCCTTTAGCCTTAAATTTACTATCTTCCTAGATAGTAAAGGAATCTATTATAAGCTATCTACTCCCTATACTTAAGCTTAGAATAGTTATAATAAAAGGATAGAAGTGTTACGAACTAGTAGGATAGCTAGAATATAGGGACGTTAGGACTAATTAAGCTGCCGAGATTATTACGTAACCTGGCTCGACGTTTACCTAGTTCTCTATCTTCTCTAGCGGCTCTACCCCTAAAACTATAGAGTACGTAGGTTACTAGCGGACGTGTACTCTATATTGCCCCTAACTCTCGCTACGGAGTATATAGAGTACATAGAGAACGTAATAGAGAATATATGTATATAGGAATAGTCCTTACCTTATATAAGTACTATAGTTAACCTCGTCTAGATAGCGAACACTAGTATTGCTAAGGCTAGCCTTTATAATACTATCTAATTGTACTTTATTATCTATAAGATATATCTTCTCTAACTCTTACCTTAGTACTATACTACTATAGAAGTAGAACTACCTCGTTCCTAGCTTAGCTTAGACTACTAGCGTAGGCTATATTTAGACAGTTCGTGACATTTTAACTACCCTTACTATAGTATAGCACGCTACGAGGTTAATAAGTAACTCTCGCTCTAAGTTACTATTAGCATCTTTAATCGCTAGTAAGCTAGGAAAGCTTACTATTAACGACATGTCTACTACTAGTTTAACCTCGGGCGAACATAGAAGGTCTTTTAGTATAGAAGAATAGAGTAGGCCTAAGTTAGAGGTAGAACTCTTTTACAGGGACCGCGCCTACTTAAGGCGCTTCCTTGTTTAACTTAAAGCCTTCTTCGCCCTAGAGAGAGATAAGTACGGCAACGACGTAGTAAAGGTCCTCTATGCCGGGATACACCTTAAGAGCGCCGCCTTCGAGTGGTTCGAGCCTTATATAAGTAGCTACCTAGATAGATAACTAGGCCTAGATATAAAGGCTATCTTTAAGAGCTTTAGCATCTTCTAGGCAAAGATTAAGCAAGTCTTTAACATATCTAACAAGGAACGCGTCGCTACGACGAAGATCTAATAATTATAACAACGTAGGTCTATAGCCTAGTACTATTCCTAGTTCTAACAACTTGTAATATACCTAGACTAGGACGATAGTACTAAACACTTAGTATTCTATTAAGGACTAAGCGACTTAGTTAAAGACTAAATAATACCCGAGCCGCCTAATAGCCTTTAGGAACTAGTAGATACTATAATTACTATCGATAACAGACTTTATAAACGACATATAGAACGTCGTAGGGGATATAAGGTAAACACTAGATATATACGTTCCTTCCGAAACTATAGAGACCCTATAGAACTTAATACTATACACGAAGGTTGCCCCTTATAGGCACGAGGCTACAGTTATAGAGGAAAGTTCCTTAGTAGAAAAGAGAGAGAGAAGTATAGACGAGATAACCTATGTTTTAAGTGTAAAAGACCTAGGCATCGGGCTAGGGACTACCGACAAGGGGCGCCAGCTAATAGATTACATATAATAGTTGCCGGGCTAGTAGAAAAAAAGGCCGACACTACTATAGAAGACCTAACAACCTTTAGCATAGGTAAGGAAATATAGAAGAGGTCTACGACGACTCGAGAGGTAATAGAATCCTCTCTAGATATTATACTTAATATCTCTATAACTAATAGCGAACGATAAAGCTAAAACGCAACGCTATTATAGATAGTATATTACGATAACTCTTGTTATATTTACTTATTAGACAAGTAGGGATCTAGTTAGTTCCTATATAAGCTATCTAAGCGTAGGCAACTAACAAAATAGCTAGACTAGGGGCTTAACCTAGAAAGGCTTTCTATAATTAGTAGTAATATTAACTAACCTTAGAAGGTAGTTAGTAACAATCACTAATATACGATTATCGAGACAAAGTATTAGGACGTAAGTGCTACGCGACAATATAGTAGCCTTACCTTTAGCTCTTATAGCGAACTATAAGGAAAGGCGTATTATATATCGCTCTAGAAATGTACAAATCTAAATTACAAATAGTACTATACTATCTACTTATACGATATGCTTAGAGAAGACACTATTAGTCTTAAATATACTATAGACTTCTCGGTAATTAAGATAGATAGTACTATTCCCTATAGCTAAGTAAAAGAATATACTTAGTATAGCCTTACTAACTATAACTATACTAGGGGCAGTAGCGACGAAGAGAAATATAATAAAGAATACACCGAACAACTACGATATAATAATATAGATAAGAACTTATTCGATAATAATAACAACGATATACTACTATCGGGCGGACGACTTAAAGTATACCTTATAGGGATATAGAGGAATTATATAATAATATACACCTACTACTAGAATAGGACGCGACAAGACGAATCTACACAATCTGTTTTCGTCTTTAATACTAACGCCTAGCTACACCTAGAAGGAATAGTTATACCTATATAGGTGTATAACACTACTTAGTACAACTAGTAGAGAATTATTAGACTTTATAGTCACTAAGGGACTTAGGCGCTAGAAGTTTACCTTACTATATTAAACAGCGATAAAACACAACTTGCCTAATAGATATAGTACTAATAGTAGATACGTGTAGGAAGGGATTAGCTACTTATCTAAGGAGCTATAATGACAAAAAACTAGCTAGTTATCGCCTAATAAGGCAAGACAATAACACTAGCTAAAGCCTTAATATAATAAAGATCTACACGTTAAACTACTTTATACTAGAAGTTAAAATATAAGAGAGTAAAGTAAGAGCAATAATAAATTCGGGAGCTAACTATAGCTACGTCTCTATAACAGTTACTAATTAGCTTAAACCTTATTAATACTAGAAGGAGTTACCTTACCTACTTACTATAGTAGATAGAACCCCTATAGAGAAGAATAGGAAAGTTACTTAAGAACTATAAAACGTTATAATCTAAATTAGAATATATACGGAAAAACGATTAATCAATATAGTTAATATATAGTATAACATAGTACTTAGCATAGACTAGCTTTAATAACATAATCTAGACATAGACTAGATTAAAGGAACACTTAAATTCCCTAAGTGTAATTATAGAATATAGGGAGTATAATCGGCTCTATAGATACTAACTATAAGGATAGTATAGGTACGACTAATAGTTAGAGCTATTACTAGCGTAAGTAATTAAGTACTTCCGCTAGAATATAAAGACTTTAAGGACTTATTTAAAGAAAGGGAAGGCATTGTAGCCTTACTCTAATATAAACTATAGAATTACAAAATACCTTTCGAAGAAGGTAAATCCCCGACATACTATTAAGGTCTTATACTACTATTAAAATAAGAGAAGAATGTCCTTAAGAACTATATCGACAAGTACTTACTTAAAGGATTTATACGACTATTAAAATTACCTATTACACACGGAGTGCTTTTTGCACTAAAAAAGGATAGAACGTTATAAATATATATTAATTACTAGAAACTTAATACACTTACTAGGAAGAATCGCTATCCCCTACTAAGGATTAACAAACTTTAAGACTAACTACTTAGAGCTAAATAGTTCACCGTAATTAACATTAGGAATGCCTATTATCAAGTACAAATAAAGGAGAGTAAGGAGTAAAAGATAGCTTTTAGAACGTAATAGAGTCTATATAAGTACCTCGTTATACTCTTTAGGTTAACTAACACTCCCGTAACCTTCTAAGAGTTAATTAATAATACTCTATAAGAATACCTTAACAATTTTGTCTTAGCATATTTAGATAATATTATTATCTTCTTAAAGACGTATAATAAATATATAGGACATATTCGTAAAGTACTATAGAAACTAAAAGAAAAAGACCTACTAGTAAAACTCTCTAAGTATAAGTTCTATAAACACAAGATACAATTTCTAGACTATATTATATCTACTAATAGTATTAGACCTAATCCGAAGAAGATCGAGTTAGTAAATAACTAGCCGGAACCTACGACAGTTAAGGAGGTTTAAGCGCTACTAGAGTTCTTTAACTACTACTATAAGTTTGTTAAAGGATTCTCTAAGGTAGCTATACTAATATCTAACCTTACGAAAAAGGAAACTAGCTTTGTCTTTAACAAGAGGTATAGGTAGGCCTTTAAGGAGCTAAAGCTTAGACTTACGACAGTACCTATCCTAGTACTCTTCGACCTAGACTAATAAGCACTACTAGAAACAGATGTCTCGGACTTTGCGATAGAAGCGTATCTAGCGTAGAAGGGCATAGAAGGACGACGCTACCTAATTATATACTACTTATGAAAAATAACTAGACCTAAACTTAACTACGACATATACGACAAGGAATTACTCGCGATTATAGAAGCGTTCTACGAATAGAGAGTATACCTAGAAGGGACGACCTTACCTATATAAGTCTATACCGACTATAAGAACCTTCTATATTAGACAACAACTAAGGTTCTTAATAGACAACAGGTTCGATAGTTAGAAACACTTACAAGCTATAACTTCTAGATCTACTATATTAAGGAATTAGAGAACGGCGGAGTAGACGCTCTTAGCCGCTAGCTAGATTACTTAAAAAACATAACAATAATAGAGGCCTCTATACTAAAGTAGTAAGACGGCGCTCTAGTCTATAAGCACCCGAAGGTAAAGTAGTTATATAGCCTTACCTAGGAGCTTATATAAGAACGGAAGAAAGAAGTTATTTAAATACACTATAATAACCTAATAGCGGGACATAGCAGGATTAATAAGACTATCGAACTTATTATATAAAACTACCTCTAGAAAGAACTCTAAAACGATGTTAAGACATATATCGCTGCCTACGATATATGCTATAAGTCTAAGCACTCTCGACATAGACTATACGGCCTACTATAACTCTTACTACCACTGGACAAACTATAGCAATTAGTTACGATAGACTTTATAGGACCTCTACTGCTATTAGAAGAACCTCTTATAGGTATAAAGTATAATAGTATTCTAGTCCTAGTAGATAGGTTTACGAAGTATTACTACTTTGTCCTATATAAGATAATAGTAACTACTAAGGATATAGCCTTTGCCTTCCTCTAAATAATTGTTTTATAATATAGAGTACTACGAGACCTAATAACTAATAGAGATAAGCTATTTACATTATAATTCTAGTAATTATTTATAGACCTACTAGGAGTTAAATATAAGCTATTAACCTTCTTTTACCTATAAATGGACAAATAAACTAAACAGGCAAATTAAGTACTAGAGTAGTACCTATAATGCTACCTAAACTACGAGTAAGACTTATAGGCGACGCTATTACTACTCGTAGAGCTCGCTATTAATAATAGAAAGTTAGCAAATGGAATTTTACTATTCTATATAAACTATAGAATATACCTGGATCTATACTACGACACACTTAGAATTAAGCTAGTATCTAAGAATGCTAATACACTAGTAGCTAACATTAAGAAACTACACGACTAGCTATACTATAATATAGTATTTATATTATAAAGAATAGTAGAGTTTGCTAACTAGAAGAGAATTACGAGACTAATTCTATAGGAGAGAGAGAAAGTTTACCTCCTTAGCAAAAACATTAAAACGAAATAACCGAGTAAGAAACTTAACTACACTAAACTAGGACCCTTTAAGATCCTAGAAAAGAAAAATAAGAACGTATACAAACTAGAACTACTAAGACATATAAGGATTTATCTAGTCTTTTATATATTACTACTAGAGAAAGTACTATAGAATACTATACCTAGACTTATCGAACTAGAGGAAGAAACATAGAAGCTACGGTATAAGATAGAAAGGGTTTTACGTTATAAACTTATAAAAGAAAAACGCTACTATCTTATTTACTAGAAGGGATATTAGTACAGTAAAGTAACATAGGAACTAGAGGAGCACCTTACCTTATAAGTAATTCTAAATTACTAGATCGAGAACCTATCCTAAGTAAACTAACTAGATAGACCTAGCACTCTAAACACTAAACAAAAACGAGAATGCCTAAGGAAGATCGCTTAACTAATAGAAGCACCTTAATCGTTGCTAAGTAAGGAACTCTAATTAGAGTCAAGTATAAATAACTACTAGTCCTATAGTAGAACAGGATTCACCGACGATAGTATTTCCTCCTACTCTAAGACTTAAATACGAGTCTCTTCTAGAGAGATTACTTTCTCCGCCTTATCCTTTAACTTTTATATCTCTTCGCGTAGGTGAAGCTTATTACCTATAGCTCTTTAACGAGCCTCTTTTGCCTTTTTATAAGCTTCTTTAGCTTCTCTTCTAGTAGCCTTAGCTATAACTAATTCCTTTCGTAAACAAATATACTTAGACTAAAGACGCTATTATTTCAATTTTATTACCTAAATATTATAACTCGAGTAGTTACTTACGATATACTAGCTATAGATACCCGACCGAATATAGACCTTATAGTCTAGCCCCTTCGATTTGCAACGAGAATAAGCCTACGGCATATTAGTTCTAAATAGTTTAATAAACTTTAAGAGATTCTTTCGTGTAGATATGCTAGATTTACTATGCCTTCGATAACTAGGAGGCATATTTAGTACATAGCGCGTAAGGATAAGAAAGGATACTTACTCGTTAGAATAACTTAATTAAAGGAGGAGAGTAATGTTACAAACTAGTAGGACAGCTAGAATATAGGGACGTTAGGACTAATTAAGCTGCCGAGATTATTACGTAACCTAGCCTAATATTTACCCGGTTCTCTATCTTCTCTAGTAGCTCTGCCCCTAAAACTATAGAGCATATAGGTTACTAGCGGACGTATACTCTATATTGCCCCCGACTCTCGCTACGGAGTATATAGAGCATATAGAGAACACAATAGAGAACATATATATATAGGAATAGTCCTTACCTTATATAAGTACTATAGTTAACCTCGTCTAGATAGCGAACACTAGTATTACTAAGGCTAGCCTTTATAATACTATCTAATTGTACTTTATTATCTATAAGACATACCTTCTCTAACTCTTACCTTAGTGCTATACTACTATAGAAGTAGAACTACCTCGTTCCTAGCTTAGCTTAGACTACTAGCGTAGGCTATGTTTAGACAGTTCGTGACAAGGAGCTATACTATTAAGAAGAGCAAGGGCAATTACTATCTTTGCTAATCTACTAAGGGAATTACACTCTAAACTATATAGATTAGTAGCCTATCTAATTAATAGAACACCTCTTAAGAAGCTAGACTAGAAGACTCCTTTTAAGCTAGTTTATAGATGCCCTCTATTAGTTGCTTATCTTAGGCCACTTAGATATAAAGCTTATACTTTAGATAAGCTTATTATAAGTAGTAACAAGCTTGCACTAAGGGCTTATATTAGCTATCTAGTTAGCTATAACTTAACTAACATCTTTAGGATCTTTATACTAGCCTCTAAGAAGGTTATTAGAATAAGAGATATTAGATTTAATAAAACTTAGTTCTATAAGCTAGAGGAACAACCTTAGCTAAAACTAATTAGATTGCTTAATCTACTAAGGCTCCTATAGGAGATTAATAAATCTAAAGGGGTATATAAAGCAGAGGGAATAACTAAACTAAATCTAGTTTAGTATCTAGTTTAGTATCTAGTTTAGAATCTAGTTTAGAATCTAGCTTAGTAGCCGAACTAGATACTATCTTAGACTCTAAGTTAGAGTAATCTAAATTAAGAGCTAAGCCTATCTTAGTAGCTAGATAAGGGTTACTCTATTATACTAGATTAGTTACTACCTCTATTAGACTAATTAGATAAGGCTATTCTAGATCTAAACCTAGCTTAGATCTAGGAATCTTTACTAAATAATTAGTTCTTTAATGTTCTAGCCTTACTACTACCTATAGTAGTATAGCTATCTCCTCTACTAATAGGAGGAGATAAAGCTAAGAGAGATAAGGTAGAAGTTTAGACTAAAGGGGTAGTTAAAAGTTAATCTAAGCAACTCTCTTAAAGAATTACTACTAGGTTAGCTAACCTTCTTCCTAAGTATATCCTTACTATAAGAAGGACAAGGAAGCTAAGAAGGTAAGTATATATTACTACTCTTACATAGCCTAATAAAGTACCTAGATATTATTAAGCTTTTAATGCTTATCTATTAATATAGCTAACTTAGCATAAGCTAGAATTAAGGGACAATCTCCCTCTACTACTAGCTAATATTAAAGAGCTTAAGGCTTATTCTTATAAGAAGCAATTTTAAGAAGCTATAAAGGCTAAATTACTTACTTTACACTCTAAACACATATAGACTATTATACTAGTTGCTTAAGTAACTAGTAAGCCTATCTCTTTAATATAGGTATTTACCTATAAAGTTAATAATAAAGAAGAGGTTACAAAGTATAAAGTAAGAGTTTATATAAGAGGTAATCTATAATTAACAGAGTTAGAGACTTATATAGCAACTCTAGCAGCTAAGATCTTTAGAATACTTATAGCTCTACTTGCTTATAAAGACATAAAGGCTATCTAGATAGATATTATTAATGCCTATATTAATAGCTCTATTAATAAGACTACCTACTATACTATCCCTTTTAGATTTAAGCTAGTAGTAGAGAATCTTATAAAGGACTATTCTAGTATTGCTCTATTAGAGGCAATTCTATTACTTAATAAGGCACTATATAGCCTAAAGCAAGCCCTAGCTCTCTAGTATACTAAATTTACTACTACTCTAAAGAGTATTAGATTTACTTAAGCCTCTAAGGCTCTATGCCTCTAGATAATACCTAAAGTAATAATCTTCTTCTTTGTAGATAATATTACTATTATATATCTTAAGAAGCACAAGGAGAAAGCTAATGCTATTATTATAGCTCTCTATACTAAATATAAGATAAAGGTGCTTAGAGATCTAAGCTAGTTTCTAGCTATCTAAGTTATAAGGGATAGACTAATAAAGAGACTCTAGCTTAGCTAAGCCTAGTACATGCAATAGATATATAGTAAATTTATTATAGAACTAACAAGGCTAGTGTTAATACTACTGCTAATTAAGATACTTTAACCTTATAAAGGCTAAGTATTACTATAAGAGATCTACCTATATTAGTAAAAGGTAGAATCTATTAACTTTATAGCAGTTATTATAAGGCCTAATATAGCCTTTACTACTTCTAGATTGTTAGAGCATCTAATAAATCTATTACTAACTTACTAGAGAATAGCAAATAGAGTAATCTAATATCTCTATAAAACTAAGAATTTAGCTCTTACCTTTAATAGCTTAATACTACTACTAATCTTTTAAGCTTTATTAGATACTAGCTTTAGTAGCTACCTAACAAGGAAGAGCCTTTAAGGCTATCTCTTTAAGATGTTTTAAGGATTAATTAACTAGAAAGCTATAAAGCAATTAATAGTTATAATATTAACTATAGAGGCTAAGCTACTTACTCTTGTAGAGACTACTAAGTAAGCTATGTAGTAGAGGAGGCTAATAGCCTCTATCTATCCCCTTAAACATGTTAGCATTTAGTGTAATAATTAGTAAACTATTAGTCTTATTACTACTCTAATTAAGAAGCTAAACACACGCCTTTACTATGTTAATATTTATTATTATTAGCTAAAACAAGAGATTAATTAAGCTAGAGATCTATCTAGTCCTATCTTAGTTATATAGACACTATTAGTAGATACACTAGCTAATGGATTTACTAAATCATTGCTACCTAGGAGGTATAAGGCCTTCTTATAATAGCTATCCCTCGAGTTAGTAGTCTACTAACTAGCTATTATAGAGTTATAGCTACTTAGTGAAGGGGTGTGTCAACCGAGGCATAAGCTAGAGCGCCAAGAAGACCCTGATTTAGTTTATCCCAAGGATGAACTAAACACTATCTTACTATTTTACTAATCTATAATTAAATTAGATAGTTATTGTCTTAATCTGTTGTTACTCAGGAGTTCTATTGATTCATCTATCTCTCAGTTTATCAGGTTGAGTATTTATGTAGTTACAATCCACCTCAGGTTAGTGGATCAGGCAGTAATTAATCCTTTTTCCTCCCCACACAAGTCAACACATGGTTATAGCCACATGATCCAACCATGTGAATCTCGTGGCTGGCAACTCGACCCGACCTCTCCCCGAACCACTGGTCCCAGCTCTACTTTCCGGACCTCGTCCCTTCTCTGGACATCTCCCAGCATGTGCAATTGGCGAATCATATATGAGCTGGAAATGGATCCGTACACTCCTTCCGACATCCTCGGTGACCAATAACAAAGAAGAGGGCACAATGTCCGAACGCGCCTCTAAACGGAGAAAGCTGGATGCGGTGGCTCTGCCCGAGGGAAGCAGTGCCAGCGCGAAGCTCGCCGAGATGAGGAGATATAGGGAGATGGGAAGAGGTGCGAATGGCGCGAGTCTGGCTTCTGATCAGCGTGAGGAAAGTAATTCGGCTGCTGCTGCTCGCACAACACAGACAAGAGCGAGGAATATTTCTCCATTTGGGAACGGGGAAACAGGAGCTGGAGATCAGGTCAATGGGGATGACAAAAGCCTGGTCACAGCGACTAGAGCCAAGAGGAGCTCAGGGAAGGTCAATAGCGAGGCAGCGGTCAAGACAGTTGGGCGAAAGACAAGGAGGTCGGCAATCACTACGGAGGAGGAGCAAGATGATGGCAAGCTGGATAAGGAAGCGATGGCTGGGCAGAACGGCACACGTGGAGATTCTGGAGGGGACGTTGACATGCAAGATGCACCCTCGGTCACAGTGGACTCGAAAGAAGGCTCAGTCGACCTGGATTCACGACGAACGAGTGGCAGGAAGAGGCAAATCTCGAGGAAGCTCGAGGAAGCGCAATTGGCTACAACACCTGCGAGGAGCTCACCTGCTGCTCGATCGAAGATGACCCAAGAGCGGCAGACGCCCAATGGAGCTACAGGGAAGGGAAAGGTAACGCCAGCCTCTGCTCCGAGGAGTGGTCGATCGTCCGCTGTGAAGAAGAAGATACTGCCTGCTGAAATACCGGAGTCCGAATCAGATACCGAGACAAACGCAAAAGCAGAGAAGAAAAAGATCAAGCCAACTCTCGCAGAGAGACCGATGCCCATCAAAGCCATAGGGCTTGAGGACTCCGTGGACGTACCTACTCCAACCACGGTTCTTGACCCGCCGCAGCTCAAGAAGACACCACAAAAGCGAACTATGGCAGTACACTCGGCCCCGATGGTCGAAACTAATATCGCGGCGCCAAAGGTAACCAAGCGAAGTACGAAAGGACCTGAAACGGCGCCTCCAGATTTGGTTGTCGCTGAGGACGAAGAGATGCCGGATGTAGATGCTGACGGAGGCCTGGAATTGGAAGAGGATCAGCTTCGAAAGGCGAAGACAGCCGTGCTTAGGAGACTCACCAGAAAGCCACCATCCGGCCACGAAGGAGCCTATCATCCTTTGGTCGGGCTCGACGCTGAGTATCAGAAGGTCGCTGGTATGATTGAGCAGACCGTTACAGCCGGCGAGAGCAACTCTATGGTCTTGATTGGGGCTCGAGGAAGTGGCAAATCAGCGCTCGTGGACAACGTCATCCGCGAACAGCAAGTCAGTCATGCCAACGACTTTCACGTGGTGCGGTTGAGTGGCTTCGTTCACACTGATGACAAGGTTGCCATACGCGAGATATGGCGGCAACTCGGTCGAGAAATGGAGATCGACGACGACAGCCTTGTGAAGAACTACGCGGACACACTCACCACTCTTCTTGCTCTGCTATCTCATCCTTCCGAGACTGGGCAGGAGACTCAGGGTCGTATGGCCAAGAGCGTGATCATCATTCTTGACGAATTCGACCTCTTCACCCATCACCCCCGCCAAACCCTCCTCTACAACCTCTTCGACATCGCCCAGTCCCGCAAAGCCCCCATCGCCGTCCTCGGTCTCACCACCCGCTTCGACGTCGCCGAAGCCCTCGAAAAGCGCGTCAAATCCCGCTTCTCCCACCGCCAAACCTACCTCCCTCTCGCCCGCACCTTCGCCATCTTCAAATCCATGTGCCAGTCCCACCTCACCCTTCCCACCCCGACCTTCAACACATGGAACACCCTCATCACCACCCTTTTCACCACCAACAACCCCCTCAACACCCTCCTCCTCCAAACCTACCACACCACCAAATCCGTCCCCTCCTTCCTCACCGCCCTCTACCTCCCCTTCGCCTCCCTCCCCACGTCCCCCACCACCCTCGCGGCCCTCACGTCCCACCTCGACTCCCACCTCGCCCACGCCCCCTCGCTCTCCCCGCCGGACTCCCTCCTCTCCCTCCTCCCCTCGTTGTCGACACTCCAACTCTCCCTCCTCATCGCCGCGGCAAGGCTAGTCATCATCCACGACTCGGACGCCATTTCCTTCCCCTTGGCGTACGACGAGTATAAATCCCTCGCCTCCAAGGCCAGGATCGCGGCTAGTGCGTCGGGGGCACTGGCGACGGGGCAGGGGGCGAGGGTGTGGGGGGTAAGGGTGGCGAGGATGGCGTGGGAGGGGCTGGTGGAGAGGGGGTTGGTGGTTGAGGATGGCGTGGGAGGGGGGAGGGGGGCGGGGAGGGTGGATGTTAGCCTTGAGGAGATTGGGGGGGTTTTGGAGGGGGGAGGGGTGGAGGGGGTGGGGCAGGGGATGGTGAGGTGGTGTAGGGAGATATGAGACCGGCGTCTCGAGTCGAAGGTGGAGACGAGTGGCACAGGGAGGGGACTGGGGAGGGACTGGTGTGGAGGAAGATGGGCATGTGGGAACGCATGGATGTGGTTGGATTAGCTGTACTACCATCTCCGGTCTGGTTCGCGGAACTTCATGCTCCCCCGGCCTTTGAATTTGATGCCGCTTTCTGACGACGCATCATGCTCGTCGCCACCTAATCTGCCGTCGTTGAGTCGTCCGTCGTTGTTGCCATAGCGTCTGTTGCCGTTTCCTCTGCGGTCGTCGAATCGTCTGTCGTTGAATCTGCTTCCTGTCTGGTCTCGATCCCGGTATCCTCCGCCTCGATTCGCTCGTTCGCGGTCATCCCTTCGGCGATCCCGCCAGTCGACATCGCGCTCATCTCTGTTCCCGCCGCGTCGGTCTCTATCGTTGTCTGGGCGGTCGTGCCTTCTTCTCCGTCCTTCGTGTCCGCTGCCACTACGACTCCTGCTTCGCCTCAATCTTGTCCTCTTGTCGTCCTTGTCGTCATCTCGACTGGGGCTTCTGCTCCGCACTCTTCGGTGTTTCCGTGGTGGTGAGTCTTTCCTGGCAACAGGTGCATCATCGACCATCGCATCTGAGCTTCCTCTGCGGGTCGGCGAACGAGACTCGGACCTTGTCTTCGGTCGGCCACGGAATGTCTCATCTGGGCCTTGATCTGATCTGCGTCTCCGCTTCCTGCTGTCCTGCTCTTCTCTTGGTCGTCCGTTCCTGTCGTCTTTGCGACGCTCTCGTTGTGGTGAGCTCGCTGGCGATCTAGACCCTGAGACGGGCTTTCGAGCTGGTTCTTTCTTCGGATCGTGCGCTGTCGTTGCAGGCGCAGGGGGCGCGCGTTTCTTACGCTCCAGCTCGCCGCAGCGGGAGATCAGAACTGATCCTTTCGGTCGATCATTCTTGTCTACCGGCACCTCCGCGATCTTGGCCAGGACGTCCTGGCCAGCGACAAGACGGCCAAAGATGGTGTGCTTCCCGTTCAAGTGTGGGCAGGGAGTCAAGGTGATGAAGAATCTATAGAGCCTGTCAGTATAGATCTCACCGTGAATGCGGATATGCAAGGGCAAAGAAAGCTGGCCAATGAAGAAGACAGAAGGAGCGCGTACTGACTGCCGTTCGTTCCTGGGCCTCTATTTGCCATACACACCAGACCAGTGGCGTCCATGTCACGCCAGGTCAAGTTCTCGTCCTCGAATTCTCCTCCGTAGATCGAACTTCCGCCGGTTCCGTCGCCTTTTGTGATATCCCCTCCTTGGATCATAAACTCGTCGATGATGCGATGGAACGGCGAGAGCGCGTAGGTAAGGCCTTCGTGAGATCCGTTGCACAGCGCGAGGAAGCTGGAACAGTTAGATATGAAGGCCTTCAGGGCGAAGTAATCGTACTTCTCGCAGGTCTTCGGAGTTTTGTCGTTGAAGAGCTCCAGAACCAACCGTCCAGCTGGTGAAGCATCAATTGTGATGTCCAAAAACGCCCGGGGGCGTTGTGATTCCATATTGGGGTCCCAATCGCAATATTCGAGAATGATGCAGACCAAGCTCTCCTGACCTGTGATGTCGAACTGCTTGTCCAAGCCGAGGAATCGCCGGCCGCGGAGGTCTCAAAACGGCAGTTTTACGCGAGCGTCGATCTTCGAACATTTTCTCGAAAGCCTCCTCTTCCCCTCCAAGCACACCTCACTGCCTGCACCTCACACCGCCAAAATGCCATCCACGCACAACGTCGACAAGCCCTGGGACACGGAGGATATCGATAAGTGGAAGATTGAGAAATTCGGGCCCGAGGACAACACTGGCGGCACCTTTAGCGAAGAATCCTCTTTCTCTGTGCTATTCCCCAAATACCGCGAACAGTACCTCAAGACATCATGGCCGCTCATCACGAAGACACTGGAGAAGCAAGGGATAGCTTGTGTACTGGACTTGGTCGAGGGAAGCATGACGGTCAAGACAACGAGAAAGACATACGATCCCGCTTCGATTTTGAAGGCGAGGGACCTGATTAAGCTGTTGTCGAGAAGCGTGCCTGCTCCTCAGGCAGTAAAGATCATGGAGGACGACACCATAGCCTGCGATGTGATCAAAGTACGAGGCATGGTTCGCAACAAAGACCGCTTCGTCAAGCGCCGGCAGAGGATACTTGGGCCAAATGGCAGCACGTTGAAAGCCCTTGAACTGTTGACCGGGTGCTACATCCTGGTGCAAGGAAACACCGTCTCAGCTATGGGACCATACAAAGGACTCAAGGACGTGCGACGAGTCGTCGAGGACTGCATGGAGAACGTCCACCCGATCTACCACATCAAGGAGCTCATGATCAAGAAAGAACTCGCCAAGGACCCCGAACTAAAAAATGAAAGCTGGGACCGCTTCCTGCCACAATTCAAGAAGCGCAACTTGAGCAAGAGACACAAGCCCTTCAAAGTCACAGACAAAGCCAAGAAGGTGTACACCCCCTTTCCGCCGCCACAGGAGAAGAGCAAGGTGGATCTGCAGATCGAGAGCGGCGAGTACTTCCTCAAGAAGCAGGAGAAGGAGCGCAAGGGGAGGGAGATCAGGGAGGAGAGGATGCGTGCAAAGATGGATGAGAAACGGAAGGAGCGGGAGAAGGAGTACGTGGCGCCGGAGGAGCGGGTGGAGGAAGAGGTGGGAAAGAAGAGGAAGAAGCGAGATGCGGACGGGGAGGTGAAGGAGAAGAAAAAGAAGAAGCGCAAGGAGAAGGCGGAAGTGGAGGAGTAGAGACATGGCCCGAGAAGTATGTGCAGACTTACTGCATTTCTGATACCCAGCATAGCATTTGGCGTTTCTTGAATCGCATCTTTGGTAGTCATGACCGAATGGCAATGTCAATCACACTGGTCTCCCGAGGCCTGCGTTAGTGAGTGTATCCCTCGTGGTCAATGTGATATGTCGTCCGATCTCAAAGGAAACTGACTTCCTCTGAAGGTGTTCTAAAGTTCGCTGCAAGCATCAAGCAGGTCAGTGGACTCGGGAATCTTCCGATTGCTCTTCCTTTTAGCCGTTCTATCAGGCTCCTGAGTCAACGTCTGTGTGTGAGATGATCCAGCCACGGACGCAGCGTGAATGTTCAGTGACCTACCATACAGTATGCAGCGCACCAAGAACTGGAAAACATGTTCACAGTTAAAGCCGCTGGGACACGTGCACATTTAGGTCTCCTCGCCCAGCCAACATGCTCATGCCTGCAGCACTAATGCCTGCAATGTTCGTCGAAGGATCACGCACCGTGCATATGCACGTACTAAGCGACACTCGAGCGTGGCGGGCGAGCACGAACGATGGTGCAGCTTCCGAGAGGGAGTAAATGGCACGTCTGATACCCTGTCGAGCAGATTTTGGTGCCGACGCGTTCCGCACCGAGACAGAGACGTCTTGTGCCCAGAACAATTGTTATTTCCCAGCTCTTCCGTGACAAAGGACAGCTTGTGATGCTCTGCATAGTCACAGGTCGAATCCAGTGTCGGCGCACGCTTCATAGAGCACTATCCGTGGAGAGGTCTGACGGTGAGCATACTAGGAACGGCTTGCTGACACGAGCACGCGTCCGATGCATGACCTGCAGGAGCCTGTTGGCAGTGGACCAACTTGAGCACATGCAATACCTGTGGGTCCATGTATGCATTAGCGTTCCACGCTACCTCGGTGGAGGAAAAGGTTGCCGAGGTGCTTTGATGATTCGATCAAGGTAGGACGCCGTTGAGGCATGTCTGCCGTCTTTCTATGCTTGCTTTTGGCTGCAATTCTGCGTTCGGGCACTGATCTTGTGACCCTTGTGACTTTCTCCTCTTAGCTTTCGCGACTTGTGTCGGGTGCGTGGGTTCTCGTTGCACGACTCGAGAGGCATCAGCTGGCATTAACGTTTCCGTGACATGCGGCCCATGAAGTCTGTGTGCAAGTACAGCAGCCATGAGTCAATTCCGTGTATCCACCGAAGGCCTGCGCATGGACGCAGCGTTCGGGAAGGGACCTCCGCCAGTAGCTGGTGGTGTTGCAAGTCGCCATGGGCAATAATTCGACACTTATCATCCATCGTTTATGCTTGGTAACATCTTTGGCGTTGTGTTCGAAGTCTCAAGTCATCTTTAGAACCTTCGAAGAACCAAGAGTCGAGAAGCTCTCTCCAGGTCAGTCGTTCCAGTATGTTTGCGAATCTTGACGCGTCTGGGAGGTTCTTTCGGTGTACCCCTTGTCTCACGGAGTGATGGCCGCCTGGTTCGAGATATCTGAAGGTCCATCTGAAAGAATTCAGCGCTGAGGTCAGCGGGAGGCTGTGGATAACCATCCTAGCTCTTGCATGACCTGGTGAAGGGCCAAGTATTGCATGCGACGCGACCTTGCAAAGTGAGGTGTACTCCATGTCATCGCTCGAGACCTGTGGTGGTAGTGGACTTGGCCTGTTCAAAAAGGTGGAGTGAGATCGTAGACCGCCGTGATAGGCAGGTCTTGTACGCGCTGTAACCAAGAAGTCGTCAGCGCGAGGGCTAGGTGGTGTTTTAGATGTCAGGGCCGTCTTTTGACAATCAGCAATGGTTTTCCTGCCATATAAGCTGCTCTTATCTCTGTATCGTTGCTTTGATACTGTAGGGTAAGGATAGAAAGGTATGAGGGAACCTTGTTGTCGACGAGTGAGTACACGAGCCGTGCCGTTAGCAGAGCCTGGTACGCTTCCCGCCTGCTCTACGTTGAAGGATCTGCTCCGCGGAGCAATCGACGACACGACCAATCGCAGATGCGATCACTGTCACTGAGCGCATGGTCCATGAGAGTTGCAGAAAGCTACCAGAAGTGACGAACGTTCTTGCGTACCAACACGTGTCCACGTTCCTGTCCACGCAATGGTTCTCCGCCTTGTACATGTCGCTTCCTTTGGTGCATTAGCAGCGAGATGCAGAGACGCGAAGACGTGTTCTAGATCCACTGGCCCTTACCATCGTCAACTGTACCAAAGCATTTAAGAATCGCCTGATATGCGGTTCCCGCATTTTCCGCTGACATCTCTGAGAAGGTTGCTGACATTCAAAATGTAGCCCCTGGCTCAAGAGACCTCAGGTCGTGCAAAAATTGGTAGTCTGCCTTTGAGAGATTCATCGGACTCATTGGCAACCACGCCAGGATTCATAGCCGCTTAGGCAGGATTTTTGGACAGTGCTAGAATCAAGGCTTGCCACAATAGCCTCTACGAACATCATCATCACCGCAACTCTTTCCGGTCGTGAACCTCTTATCTTCTTGCTCGAATGGCGACGGTAATCTGCCAGTTACACCCCCGAGGAGGAATTTGCACTCGCTCGTTAGTAGGCCCCATCACTGGGCGGCCTTGCGATCGCGACAACAATGCCATCAGTGAGGTATTCGAGTCGTCCCCTGTTGTAATGGCGTCTGCATAGCAATGTCTCGAGATGCAGATATCTTCTCATTGATTTTGCAATAGACCAGTGCGTGCAACTGGAACTGGCAGAGATGATGAAGTTGACGGCTCGGTGATCATCGGCAGGTCACAGGACTTCAGCTTCTATGGTTGGCTCGAGATCCGGTACATGACGAGGGTCGTGAAATTTGATCGAGGTTATGCATTCCCATGAGGTATGTTTTCGTCAGCAGTCTAGGTCAACGGCAAGTCGCAACGTACCTGTCTCGAAAGCGGACGTTGGCCATCAGGTTGTCGACAAGGTTATTTTGAACTGGATTGAGGCCGGTGAGGGAACGGTTGCCCTGCCGGAACCTCCTGACCGAACGCCGTTTCATGAACTGTGGCTCCAGGCAACGTCCGGGGAATAATTCTCAACGTCAATGCATCAACGTTGCGTGGCCATTGCGATCCTTACTACTGGACGTCTGGCTTGCATGCGCATGCAGGGAAATTGCGAAGCGAGTCTTGTACCACTCTGGCCTCGTGATATCTTGCACAAGACTTCGAAGAGCAGTATGCAGCAGCTTTAGATGTCGACGTCATCCAAGGAAGACCGTGTACGTTGCGCGATCTGGACGGAGCGGAAAATGATGGTTCGAGGCTCTGTTAGCCTCCAAAAATGCAACGTCTACCACGCTTGTATGGTGATGCCGAGACATTGACAACGTTACTTTCTCGAGGCTCCCATGAATCGCTAGCTGGACTGGAAGTTCTGCGCGCTCGATCGAACGGTGTTAAGAGCTGGCTATGATCTGGGTCAAGCGTTTG
This sequence comes from Elsinoe ampelina, assembly GCA_005959805.1. Classification (NCBI taxonomy): domain Eukaryota; kingdom Fungi; phylum Ascomycota; class Dothideomycetes; order Myriangiales; family Elsinoaceae; genus Elsinoe; species Elsinoe ampelina. Next base: position 1,751,018 of record SMYM01000001.1, read on the forward strand.
TAGAGTGACGATGTAATGTGTGCTGCAAAACCGCTGATGCTCGTAATGAACGGGATCGTTGAGTCGACGGCCACGTATAGACTTGAGGGCCTTGTATTCCGGCCGTATGGATTCCAGTGAGATTCCAGATTCTTGCCAACGGAGTCTCGCATCGCATTTCGGTGTGTACTGTTGCCCTTTCGTCGCAATACCCGCGGGTGTCTGGGGTTACACGACTCAGCAATACATACGCTATGTGGCGGGTCGCACCGCCTGAAAATGTTCTGCGCCGCCTAAGGAGCGCGATACCATAAACAGACGCAATTGGTGCGACATGAATGCCATCGTTGTTTGTCCGCTTCTTACCATGCAGCCGCCCGTGCAGCTAATCATCCGAGCTGGGGATTCTCCGACATGTCCTGCCAGCAGAGCAGGCATAATACCAAGGAAGGATTACTTGAATGACTCATTGGCACGTGTCGGCCATGCACATGATTGCGAGTGACACGTGGACTTCCGCAAGACTGAATTTGAGAGGTGTGGTTGCTGGCGTTTTGTAGATGCGTTGGAATGTCAAATCCGAGAGCCTCGTCACCTTGTGTTGTCAGCGAGCTGAGCGAGGGATGTCGGACACTGCGAATTAAAGTTTCATCTGGCAAAACCTGAGAAAGGCATTGACAGCGGTTTGGAAGCGGCGACAGGAGCTGATTCGCTCGTCTGAGAAGCTACGCTCGGCAGTGTAGAAACCGTTGCTTGCACAGGGTGCTCTGTGATAATATTCGTTACGCTTGCCATAGTATTAGAGTTCGCCGTTGATATTGTCGTCGAGAAGGTTTCACCCCGAACCACTGTTGAACCTGGTCCTTCGTCAAGGGACTGCCTTGTTATGAAGGGCCGTTCCGTGCAAATCCCATTAATGTCCACTCGCTGGCCTTTTTGTCCTGCTGCGAACAGTTTCTGATGTCGCCAACCTTCCCTCTCTATGCGCCGCTGTTGCGATGCGTTTGGCGGACAGTGATGCAGATATGTCTGTAGCCCGGGCCAAACTCGCTCCAGCTTTGTGGAGTTATCCGCTTCGGATGAGTGCTGCCGTGCTGCAAGGCTCCAGTAGTGCCGCCTCTGCATAGACGCTGCAGCTGCTACGCGATCTCTCGACTGGGCTCACCGAATCATGCCTAGCCAATCCAATACTTTCTCATGGCTACTAGACACGTCAAATGGATCCCGGCACCTGGTTGTGGCCCGAAAATTTCTTGGCTAGGTCATCAAGGTCAAAACCTTCTTCTCAAGCACCTACTTACTTCTACTCCTTCTTTGGACGTGTCGTAGGTGGTTGCATAGGATACGGGTAATCTCGTATAACGACCTTGGACCACGACGCGAAACGACTCTCGAGCAAATCTTTCCAACAATCATTCTCTGCTAAAGAATAGAAACAGGTTGACTGACCTAAAGAATCTTGCTCTCCGGAGCAGCAGGCATGATGCCAACCATCGATCAAGAAACTGAGGTTCATTTCGGAAGGAAGTTTCACGGGTATTCGCTGCGTGAAGGCGCCAACTTTCTCCCAGTCGATCAAGTAAGTCCTGGATCAATCGAACATGGCAAGCGATCTTTTAATCGGGAAGTCCACGAACGAGTATTGATTCCATGGTGTCTAGACTGAAGAGGCTCGGCTCGAACTAGTGAATCGGCATTTGATCGCTAGATTCGATACGCTGGTGTTCACAAGAGACCAACGACCTAGAAGGATTCTCGACTGCGGAGGCGGACCAGGATTCTGGAGCGACGACATCGAGGAATACTGTGATGGGCAGTCCGAGGACGAGGATGGAGAGACATGTAGGGTACGTTGTCCTTAACTTGCTGGGCTGGAACATGTCGTGATCTTGCAGGGTCCTCGACTGTCTGGACCGGAAGAAGCGCTGATACCTTCCAGATCACAAACGTTGACGTGTATACTGATAATTTCGACGATGATGTTCAGGATGATTTGGACGAAGAGGAAGAGTCTGGATCGAACAACCTCGACCCGGATATCTCATTGACTGGTGATGCCGTACGCGACGACCATCTGATGACCGACCGCGTCGATCCCACTACCGAGTCTCCTGACGGCAGGATTCCAGCGAAGATCACTTGGAATCTCAACGACTCTCTTCAACAAAGCCCACTCTACCGTGCCAGAAGGAATGCTTTGGAGGTGTACGATCCAGTCGCCAATTTCGACTTGGTAAATATCCGATGCTTGACAGAAGGCATCTCGCACAGACGCTGGCGACCCCTGTTGAGGGAGCTCAGGGGCCTATTGATCAGAGGTGGCTGGATCCAAATCATCGAGGCTAATTTTGGCAATATACAATCGAGGACGGGTCGACTTATCGGTGACGATGCCAGGAATGCGAAAGGACTTCAAGATTGGATCGAGATGTACCGAACAGGTATGAACATGTTGGGTCGTGACGGTTCCTTCGTTGAGCATGCCGCTTCCATCCTGGACTCTGTCGGTTATGTGGATATATCGCGCACAATACATCGATGGCATATTGGTGCATGGCAGGCCGATCGTGAGTATCAGCTCCAGTTGGAACTTCGAGGCTTACAGTGATAGGCGACATCACATTGAAAGAGCAGACATTTGACCTAGTCGTACAGAGTCTTGCGAGTTTAGGTCTGTGGCTTGCTTGTGGTGTCCAGCACATGTCCAAAGATGACTTTGACAACCTCTTGCGCCGCGCTGTCGCTGATCTACGAAGGGCTGATGTTCAAGCCTATATCGAGTGGTATCCTCTGTCCTCGTCGCTGCAAGCAGTGGTATCATGCTGATCTATGCAAGGAGTGTCATTATCGCTCGACGTCCGCCAAAAGGCTACACACGGCAAGCTCCTTTCGAGGCCAAAGAATCGGTGGGCCAGGGAGACGATGATATCCGTGACGGGTTCATGAAGCCCATCTCTCCGGTCGTAGCCCTCAAGAAACGTCCATTCTGACAGTATTGTCGTTCACTATCGCTCTGTGACTGAACATCTGAGCGGATGCGATATCTTGGATGCACCTAGCATGGCGTCTGTACAGCGGATTAGTCGCGCTATCGGGTGAGGACCCCATCGATGAAACACGAAATAGATGAGGCGAGAGGGTGACGTTGAACCGCACAACAGTTTTGAACCTGGCACGTGCCAGGCCTGGCCCGGCCATCGATAAACACATATCTTGGCATTGACTTCTTGTTATACCAAATCGCCGGAGATTTGATGAAAATATCGGACGACGTGGGCATACGCATTGAGCAACTGGAAGCACTGTCGTTTATACAGCATCCTGCATGCTTAGCCCAAAGACGGAGTCGGGGAGGCGAGCTGGCGAATAGGATACCAAACAACAACTCATGTTGAGACGACGCCAATAATGCCAGCAGGAATCTGTAAGCCAGGAACATTCCGCTCTTGTCTAATGCAAAATCTCATACAAGTGATTGTAGCGACTACGGCTACATGATTGCGAGCGCACATGGCTATCCAGACGTGGCAAAGGGATATCGGCATTCCCCATTGATCTGCAGGAACAATATCAGATTCAGCCACGCACGCGGCATCACCACCATGCCATCAAGACAGTGGGTATAGGAGCCGCATTCTCGACGACATCAGCCAGCTTGGCAATAACACAAAGCTCCGAAGTTTGCAATCCCTTTCCTGTCACTCTCGTTGCTCATCTGCCTCGATCGAACGCACTTCCTTATCTGGACTCTGCCTCGACTCAAGGTCTTCCAACATGGCTGGGCACAGCAAAGATTGAATATGCAGACACTGCATTGCATCATGGCGCGTTCCGAGCAGGTGGAAGCGGTGCCCGGCCCCAGACCGGAGTCTGTCAAGTGTGAAATAGGACGACCAATTGCTGGCCATCAAGCTTCTGAAATGACGATATTGAGCAGCAAATGCACGGAGCTCAGCTAGCCACAGTCAACTGAATATTGTGGCCAATCCAAATTGAGCTTAGACTGGACGTCACAACTATACGAGTGGCTGACCATCAAAATATATGCTGCACGACAATCAAGCCGGGCTGCAGCTGCCAATGTCAAATCCTGCAAGATCCATAGTTGATCCCTCACAACCGGTCTGTATCCATGCCTACCTTCCTGACTATAATGCTCCCCTCACCCGAAGCCTCCGCACTTTTGGACATGGTACACTTGCCTGTTGCGGCCTAGTCTCCTGAATTTCCACAGGACGATCGACGTAACTATCCTGATTAGCCGCGGACTTCATCCCCAAAGCTCTACACTCCACCTAAAAACACACGAGTAGCTGTAATTTAGCCGTACCCTGGTGACAAAAATTATGCGGAGATCACCATGGACTCATGGAAGATCGGTGCCGGTGGCGGTGATGTCGGCAAGTGAAAACTTGCTTGATGGGATGGAATATATGTAAGGACGATCTCTGAGCTCCGTTTTCTCTCGCCGTCCATCTGTTCAGCTACGTACAGAGACAAGATGCTTCTCCACGCATTTGCGGGACTGACACTCTCAGCGCAGCTGACCGCCGCTGCTACCCTGGGAGGCAAGAAAGGACCATGGAGCAGAGACAGATTCGTTTCTGCCGTTACCTTTGGTGACAGCTATACGGACGACAGCAGGCTCGGCTACTTCATCAACAACAACGGCTCAGCGCCGCCAGTCGGATGGGTGAACCCTCCGGTATGCGAACCCCCACAAGCTTGACCGTCCCCACTGACCACCATGCAGAACTACAACTCTGCTTCCGGCGGCCGTCCGTGGCCACAGTACGTCCACCAATACTCGGGCATCAACATCTACAACTACGCCGTCTCTGGCGCCGTGTGCTCCAACAACATCTCCCCTCGCTTCTTCTCCGCCATCAACGCCAACTTCCCTGACATTGAATCCTACGAACTCCCCGCCTACCTAGCCGACAAAGCCTACACAGTCCCCTCAACCGGCAAACCCTTCCTCAACATCCCCCCGTCCCGCACCGTCTACACAATCTGGATCGGCACCAACGACCTCGACTACAACTCGTTCCTCACCAACTCCCAAGTCCCCGGCACCAACCTCACCACCTACACCGACTGCGTCTACGCCCAAATGCAGCGCCTATACGACAGCGGCGCCCGCTACTTCGTCCTCTTCAACATCGCACCGCTGCAGCTCTCTCCGCTCTACGGGCGCGCAGACGCAGGCGGCTTCGGGCCGAACCAGTACTGGATGAACAAGCCGTCTGCGCCGGCGGCCATCAATAACATCTCCGCGGATATGGCCGAGGAGGTCGCCACCGTGAACGAGATCTACCAGTATCGCACTCCGGTCGAGGTTGTGTTGGAGAAGAACTTCAAGGGGGCGAACGTGGCGACGTTTAATATGGAGGGGTTGATCAGTGATATCTACTACAACCCCGCGAGGTATTTGAATGGGACCGCGGAGCCGTTGAGTACCACGGGGGTGGAGAATTTGTGTACCGCGAATAGGACTTGTGTGAGGAGTAATAGTCCAGATAGTTATTTGTGGTTCGATGAGTTGCATCCGGGTGAGCAGGCGGAGAGGATCTTTGCGAGGGAGTTTCTCGGGGTGTTGGACGGGGCGAGTAAGTGGGCGAGGTACTACAGGGGCTAAACGATACCCGATTCCTGGAGACGATGGCCAGTTCAGGACGTAGTAATGAGGTGCCAGTAATGAAGTCGCCAGAGCTTCCCTCCAGGTCCCAAGCATCGTGATGCTCTGCGCTCTTTCGCTGCCATCCAAGTCTGTGTCCCCTGCAGTGGCGGCGCAAAGCTTATGCTCATAACTTCTTCACAACACACCCATTCGCGAATGGCTGCATTCAACCCCTTCCCATCTCTTCCGTCTCTTCCACCGCCCCTTTCAGCACATACAGCACGTCCTCTCTCCTCCCCTCCTTCCCTTCTCCGCGACTCCAGGAAGCCCAGTCCAGCAGATACCCCCAAGGCGCCTCACACTTGCCACATCTCAAGAGGTAGCGCTTCTCAAATCCATCCTCGAGACTTGCGACAAACTCTTTCGGCAGGGCTTCCTCACTCTTGACACTCTGGTCTAGCTTGACTCTTTTCTCTGCGCTGCTGCCGTTGGTCGCGTGAGGGTTGTGTGAGTCCTGGGGAGAGGGGTCGAAGATGTGCTCTTCTAGCTTGGAGTAGAGGGTTGCAAAGTGCGGATTGCTGGTCGGGGAGATGGGTGTCGGGGAGCTCGTGACCGGAAGAATGGTAGTAGAGTCGAGTTTGCGCTGAGGAAGAGAAGTGAGAAGGGTCGAGCTGGCGAAGAGGAGAGAAGTGCAGGGGCAGTGGTAGGTGTGGATTTCGGCAGGCATGTTGGAGTACTGTGTCGTGCTATGGCTTGTGGAATGACATCGATGCAGTCCGTTGACAGCTTTGAGGGAATCGCGGCCCCCAAAGAAGAGTTGTCGTGAGGATTCGAATTTGAATGTTAGTTGTGAGGTTGGAGAAAAAACATGTGACAGAAGTTCTGACTTGCTTCACGTGCCAACACCTCTCATCTCATCTCATCCTAGATCTGCACTTTCTGCTTCCCAACTTCCTCCATCTCTGACGCTACTGCAGAGCTCACGATAAAGATTTCAAGCGAGACGTTGGCTGTGCTAAAATCCTAGATTCAATATTTGTTGTCCATGGGCGATACCCAGCTCGAGGCTGACATGCCGCCACCTTCTCTGAGCAATGCCGTGCGGTTTGGGTCATTCACTGTTACACCACAAGTACGATTCAAGTTTCCTTGATCTCTCGATTCCTGTACCCGTCACTATCATGCCCCTGCGTCCTATTTGCCCACACAATGTTTCACATGCTCGCATCTGACTCCATAGGTCTTCCACCGCACGCCTCACTCCTTTGCCCTGGTCAATTTGCGCCCCTTGCTGCCAGGCCACATCCTGGTCTGCCCGCACAGAGTTGTACCGCATCTATCACAGTTATCCTCGGCGGAAATCAGCGATCTGTTCCTCACAGTACAAAAGCTTCAACCAACTCTCAAAAGAGTCTTCAACGCTACAGCTTTCAACGTGGCGATTCAGGATGGGTTGGCTGCTGGACAAAGCGTCCCGCATGTGCATTGCCATGTCATTCCGAGGAGGGAGGGGGACATGGATGACCGGGGCGGCGGAGACGCAATCTATGCTGAACTAGAAGGGGAAGGCGGGAACGTGGGAGGGCACTTGAGGGAACGGCAAGGCAAGTCAAAAAGGAAGTTTGCGACGGACGAGGAGAGGAAGGATAGATCGGCGGAGGTGATGAGGGAGGAGGCGGAGATGCTGGCAAGAGAGATTGCGAGGGACGAGCGAGGCTCAGTATGATGATGGAGGGTATTGGTTCATTGGAAGGCTATCTGGTTGTCATGCAAAAGGTCATGACTGTGGAGGAGACCCAACGCCGATCGTGCTCGCTGAAACATTAAGAGTATAGACATTGCTTTTCGTTCCGTCTAGTTGGCGAGGATTGTCTTGACAAGATCTGTAGCATGTCAGTCCCAACGTTGCTTGCCGATCTAGAGCCTGCTTACCCATGTAGTTGATCTCGCCGCTGCTAGTGTCGACGGCTTTGAGGAGCTCGTCCACCTCATCGTCGCTCATCTTCTCTCCGAGGTTTGTGAGGACTACGTGTATTGTCAGCCTGGCTCTTCGTGTCCAATTTCTTCTTCTCGTGACATACTGTATCGTAGCTGACCAACACCAATGAATCCAGTCATCTCCTTGTCAAACACCTGGAAACCTCTGCAGTATTCTTCCGGCTCGCCTGGGTCACGGAAACCACCGGGCCTGTTCAAAACCTTCTGGAACGAATCAAAGTCGAAATCTGAGCCGACGGACTTCTCGAGGTCGGAGATCTCAGAGAGTGTTGGGTTCTGTCCGCATGCGCGAAGCAGGTCGCCGAGTGAGTCCTGGGTGACACGTCCGTTTCCGCGGCGGTCGAAGAGCGCAAATGCCTCCTTGTAATTTGTGCTGGCCTGTTTAGAAGACATGGTTAGCGTTTGTCCATCAATATTCGTTCTCGTACTCTGCGATCTTCGTGCATTCGCGATGTGATTTCGCGGCGCTGAGCTGACTGAGACAGCAGGAATGAGGCTGTTGTTTATTCTTGATTACAGGGTCCAGTCGGCTGGGCGAAGGAGGAATGCAAAATCCGCAGAGAGGAACTCACCATTATGAAAGGTGTGATCGAGGGACTGATATGGTGACTCTTGATATTCGTACTGGCAGCTGTTGTCACGGTCGCAAGTTGTTGAAGTTGATGCTTCCAAAAATGCGGTCTCCTCTCCAGCTTGGCAGTGTTTGAAATGTGGCTCGATTAGGAAATGTCATTAGGTGGGAAAGCGCGTCTGGTTGCTAGGGTAAACCGACAAGAGTGTAAACAATTCGCCTTCTCCGCCCTGACTGTCAACTGTCGTCGATGATCTTACTTCTTCCTTGCAAGGATCAATGCCGTGCCCCATTCAATATTCAGAGACTGTTCCTCATCCCGCATGATATCATCCTCGGCAGCCATCTCGTCGAACATCACGTCTATCACATCACCTGACCCTCCCAGATTCCTCGCTTTCATGTCTGGATGAGCCTCTTGCCATCCATGATAAGAGCTCCATGTTCTGAAATACGCCTTACACTCGCCAACCTTTAGAGTCTTGCTCATCAAGAGTGTGCCCTCCCCGCTATTCTTACCATTCGTTCCTGGCTCATACTCGATCCTTTCAAGATCCTCCCAGTCAGACTCTGGCGGCACGATGGCCCTCATATTGTTGGTGAGGATCTCGCGTCCTTTCGGCCAATATGGTCCGAGCCTGTCCTTATCCTGTACATAGACGTACTTGTCCATGACAGCCGTCGACTTCGGAAGGTCCACGAAAACATGATCCTTGTATCCCCAGAAGGCCAGCGTCCCTCCTTTGCGCACTTTCGCATTCAATAACTTGTACAGCTTGGGATAGTCGAACCAATGTGCTGCCTCTGCCGCTGTGACCATGTCGACGCCCCCATCAGGGATGGGCACATCGTCATGTGCGAAGCCCACTTGAAAACTGGCACTACCGTACTCAGATTGTGGTGTGAGCTTTCTAGCCTGTTCAACCATGCCTGGGGAAGGGTCCGTCCCCAAGAAGTTTTTGAAGTTGCCGCCAAATTGGCGAGCGACGATGCCATGGCCGCATCCTAGATCGAGACACTGATTGCGGGGTCCCTGGTGATATTTAAGAACAATGTCGTAAAGTTTGTTCGGATAAGATGGTCGGACTGCTGCGTATGATGCCGTGTTGAATGTCTTGTTGCTGGTATTTCGTTAGCCAATGTATCCGCAATGTACATGACGACTTTACGTACGCAAATGTCGCCATGGTGGCACTGAATGTCTCACTTCTGAGCTATCTACAGCGATGAAATGAAATGAGGTATGGTGAATTCAAAGACGTCCAACCTTTTGTGCTCACATCGTTTTTAGATCTGAACTTCAGACCCGGACTGCTGACACAACTTATACTGCAATCAAACTTGATCATCGCTGTTGCATCGTCGTTGCGACTCCGCGAAGTCCGATATCGCCATCCTTCTTGCCTCATCGTCATTGCCGAGGCTAACCGAAGTGCTCATTGCTGCTCCATTCATCCTCTCAAGATAACATCGAGATGAGTTCCGAAGAGGAGATGGAAAAGGCCGCAAAGGTCTTCTTCGCTTCGTCAAAGTTCGCTGTCGCTGGCGCATCTTCGGACCCTCGCAAATTCGGGAACAAAAGTATGGGTGGTTTTATAGTGAGCATACGGAGCCACCACTGATTAATCGCAGTATTTGCATGGTACCTCGCGCATGGCATTACTCCTACACCTTTGAATCCGACAACATCAAGTGTTGACGTTCGTAACAAGAGCTTCGAGACGAAAGCCTCACCATCGGCATTGTCAGATCCGAAGAACACAAGCTTGTCTGTCATCACTCCTCCGTCAGTCACCTCGAAGCTATTGAAAGAAGCAAAGGAAGTGGGTATCAGATCAGTTTGGCTTCAGCCTGGTAGTTTTGACTCCGAGGTCCTCGCATTAGCCAAGAAAGAGTTTCCTGGAGCTGCAGTCGGTGGTGATGGCGGTGGAGGGAGCGAGGGATGGTGTATCCTCGTTGACGGAGAGTGGGCGATGAAGGAAGCGGGCAGGAAGGAGGGACGTCTGTAGATTCGGATTGAAAATGTTGTCCGGTGGCAAGGGCCCTTCATGTGCATGTCTAAGGAGTTGTTGGATGGCCTCGCTGCCTGTACCCATTGGAGCAGAGCGCCACCGAAATGGTTGGCAGAAACCACCATTTACAAGAGTGTGGCCGCGGAGAGATGTGAATGAACGCACGTGACATTGGTTCGACGATATGCAAAGATGTGAATTGGTTGTATGTTGAGCATTCAGGCACGTGATTACGGAACCTTTGCCGCTTTGCCACCCGACGCCCCTTCGTGGCCGTGACTTTCAGGTACAACCACATTTCTCACCACGAAACAGCACTTGATGACACATGCCTTGCTAGCTTTCCCGGAGAGCGCATGTGCTGAAATCTACTCGTGCGATATGGGCATTCTCTGAATTAATTGAGTCTCAATGGTCAAGCTTCAAGCGTCAACCTTGTCGAACAAGGTTGTCTTCCATCGCAAGCGCAAACGTACTCAATCGGGGGATGAGCATCAGGACGGTCACGACACAGCATCATCGCCAAATCAGAATGATACAGAGAATGCTTCTCCTTCTCAAGCCACTACGACCGTGCCAACCAAGACTCACGATGGTGGCAAAAAGCCTCGACGGACGGCTGACGGCAAAGCCAGACCGGGTACACTCCGCCGTAATTCTTCTTCAAACATGATAGAGACTTCAATACCCTGGCCAGACAAATTTAAGCAGCTCGAAACTGTTCACAAGGCACTGAACCTGGTCTACACTTTCTGCTGTACTCGGAAAGCTATCGCCACCACTTTTGAGACCATCAAATCTTCAGTGGAAAGTCACATTGGGAAGAAGCTAGATCTGTCAGACATTGCGAGAATCAAGACGCTCCTTCCAAGAGCCATTCATTTTGCTTACGTCGATGAGGCTCTTCTGCAGGTCAATCTCATGGGCGAGGAGGACAGCAATCGCCGGCGGCGGGCAAAGGAGTTTATGTTACCAGATCCCGCAGATGCTGTTGAGAACTCTGAACATAGGGAGGTTCTTCTGTTTGAATTCATTGACGGAGATCTCAAACGTCAAGTATCCCACAAAAAGACCGGTGAACCCACCAAAGTCACTCGAAAGCTGCGGGAAGAGGATCTGAAGATGCCGGTATTCAGCCAAAAGCAGATGTTGAACTTGATTACAAAGCGTAACACCAAGTTCACCTCAGCCGTGAATGCCTGGCTCAATGAGTGCACAGAGGAGGGCGTCGATCCGGTGGAGAAGCTAGATCTGGATCATGCTGCCAATATACCTGCGCCTGCTGACAGCAGACCTGCCACACCAAATCCAGAAGCTAGAGCTAAGCTGCCCAAATCGATACCGGATGAAAGGGATTCTATACCCCAGATTATCAGCGAGATCAAGTCGATGGAGTGGTACACAGGTCAAATCGTGCCAGACGGCCACCGAGTCTTCGATCCTCAAGCGCCCGTGTACGGAGATCTCAATTTTGAGCTCTCTCAGAGTCTTGTCAATGCTCTGTATAACACCAGGAGCATCACTCAGCTATACGCCCATCAAGCCGAGGCCATCAACAACCTCTACGACGGACACAATGTCATTGTCTCCACATCCACCAGTTCCGGTAAATCGCTCATCTATCAAATCCCAGTGCTGCATGAGCTGGAGAGGAACAAGGACGCTCGAGCAATGTACATCTTCCCGACCAAGGCTCTTGCTCAGGATCAGCGACGAAGTCTCAAAGACATTATGCACTTCATGGATGGACTGCAAGACATGGTAGTGGACACTTTCGATGGTGACACACCCATGCCGACCCGGAATTATATTCGAGACGAGGCACGAATCATCTTTACCAATCCTGACATGCTGCATATCACGATCCTGCCGCAGGAAGAAGCTTGGAGAACGTTCTTGCAGAATCTCCGTTTCGTTGTGGTGGATGAGCTCCACGTCTATAATGGTCTATTCGGCGCTCACGTTGCTCTGATCATGCGGAGACTCCGAAGAATTTGCACAGCTGTTGGCAATCGTCATGTCAAGTTCATTTCGTGCTCGGCCACCGTGGCAAACCCAGAGCAGCACATGAAGACTATCTTTGGTGTGGACGAGGTCAAGCTCACCGACTACGACGGGTCTCCATCCGGCAGGAAGGAGTTCTTGTGCTGGAACACTCCCTTTAAAGATCCTGCTGATCCGTCGTCCGGCAGGGGCGATACAATGGCCGAAGCCGCGAAGCTATTCTGTCAGCTTGTGTTAAGAGGTGTCAGGGTCATCTCATTCTGCAGAGTCCGCAAGCAATGCGAAGTAATGCTCAATTCTGTCAAGCAAGAGTTGCAGGCACTGGAGCGACCGGAGGTCATCAATCGTATCATGGCATACAGAGGTGGCTACACTCCGCAGGACCGACGGATGATCGAGAAAGAGATGTTCACAGGCAAGCTTGTTGGCATCGTTGGTACGAACGCTCTAGAGCTCGGTGTCGATATTGGCTCTCTCGATGCAGTCATCACCGTCGGCTTCCCTTACACAGTCGCTAATCTTCGTCAACAATCCGGCAGAGCTGGTCGTCGAAACAAGGACTCCCTCTCGGTCCTCGTCGGCGACTGTTTCCCCACCGACCAATACTTCATGGAGAACCCAGACGAGATCTTCACAAAGCCTCACTGCGAGCTCTCCATCGACCTGACCAACATGCTCGTCCTCGAAGGCCACCTCCAATGCGCCGCCCACGAAATGCCCGTCCACCCCGACAACGACGAGGCCTACTTCGGCAAACTCCTCACCGAGATCTGCACCACCCGCATGCGCAAAGACGACCTCGGCTTCTACCACACGGACGAGCGCTTCCTCCCCTACCCGTCCCGCACCGTCGCCATCCGCGACACAGCCGACAGCCACTTCGCCATCATCGACACGACGGCCAACCGCAACACGGTCCTCGAAGAACTCGAAGCCGACCGGGCCTTCTTCACCATCTACGAAGGCGGCATCTTCCTGCACCAAGGGCACACATACCTGGTCAAAGAAATGTCCACCGAACGCATGGTGGCCAAAGTCGAGCTCGTCAAAGTCGACTGGACCACGCAACAGCGCGACTTCACCGACATTGACCCCATCGAAACCGAAGCCATCCGCCGCATCCCCGGCTCCCTCTCCCGCGCCTTCTTCGGCACCATCAAAGTCGTGCAAAACGTCTTTGGCTTCTTCAAGATCGACAAGAAGCGACGCATCCTCGACGCCGTGGAGGTGGATAATCCGCCCATTGTGATCTTCAGTAAAGGGATGTGGCTCGACGTCCCCAAGTCCGCGATCGAGATACTCGATTCGAGGAGGTTGAATGTGGCCGGGGCGATCCACGCCGCGGAACATGCGATTCTGAGTCTGATGCCGAATTTTGTGATTAGTATGCCGGGGGACGTTAAGACGGAGTGTAAAGTCGCGATCAAAGAGTTTGCGAAGAAGGAGACGACGAGGAAGAGGCCGGCACGGTTGACGTTTTACGATAGTAAGGGGGGTGCGCATGGGTCAGGGATCAGTACCAAGGCGTTTGAGTTTATTGATTTGTTGTTGGTGCAGGCTTGCAAGCGGGTGGAGGCGTGCCATTGTAATGAGGGGTGTTTGGAGTGTTGTTGTTCGGAGAGGTGCAAGGAGGCGAATATGGTGATGAGTAAAGCTGGTGCCGAGGTGATACTGAGGAGTTTGTTGAATTTGGAGATTGATGTGGATAATTTGCCGTGGGGCCCGGAGGATGAGAGGATGCCGGCGGGGATTGAGACGGTGTGTTTGGCGAGCGAAGTGAGGCCTGCGCCGGGAAGGAGAGTGGAGATTGTGGAGGTGAAGAGGGAAGGAGGTGAGAGGGAGATGGTTGTAATTGGTGAGATGGATGAGGATGGGGGAGAACGAGAGGTGGTGGTCAAACAGGAGGTGATTGATTGAGTTTCTCACCGTGCATATGTGGGTTGAATGAGGGTACCATTACAATTGGCCAGAGTATTTACTATAGAAGAGGGCTTGGAATGCATAATGAGCATGCGATCTCTGTGCTTCTGAAAATGGGCATCTTGTGTGCTAGTGTCATGTCCTTCAATGTTGCTCAGTGGACTCAGCAGGTACACCATCGATGCTGAATCCACTCTCAACATCCACATTAATACGTGTCGTCTGAGTGATGATGCCCGACTTGATTGCCGCCTTGCTGCCGTGGATGTTGGAAGCTTGTGTGTTTATTTTTCTCTACAAGCGCGGAGGATGCTACAGATGTGTATGTGTGGCTTGTGCTTTTTTCCTGGCGCACCGCCACACGTCTCCGCCTCGTCAATTTGGAGAACAGGTCTGTGACCAATCACAAGCCGAGCCCTGGCTGGAGAGGATGACGTCTTGCCTGTAATTTCGTGCAGCGTGAGTGCCTTAGCGTGCCTCGGTGACTGACCATTCGCGTCAATAGCAATTCCTCGTTGAATAGCAATAGCACAATTGTTCATATTTCTTTGTAACAATCGCACAATGTGCACTTCCTGTACAGTACACTTGTCCGCCTTGCATCGCTCCTTGTAAATCACAAATCACCCGCGACACGCGACAGAAATGGCCCCAACCAAGAAGACCGCACAAGACGACTCGTCCTCGAGCTCCAAAGCGCAAGCTCCTTCAGCAAAGGCTATGGGCAAGAAGCCCGCCAACTCAGCTTTGAATCAAGTAGCAAACAGCACTCCCAAAGATCAATCCAAGGTCAATGGTGTCGACGGTGGCCACGATGGACAGGATAGCTCTAAAGGCGTAGGACATACTCCCAAAAATCTCAAGACGACGAAGCTAACACACCTTAGCTCTCATGGGACAAGGAAGACATTGAAGTCCTTCAGAGATACCGCTTCCAGCACAGACTTGCCCTACCAGCCCCATACACAAACACCTTCCACCGCGCCGTCCTCGAGAACAAAGGTCTTGGTCGACACTCCCCCACAGCAATCGCAAAACACAGAGCGGCACAGAAACAGACGTCGAAGCAGCACCTCGCCACCGCTGTCAGGAAGCATTTCAACAGCATGCCGGCAGATCAGACAGCCGTGGCTGCAGGCATGGTGTACACGATCAACAACCAGGACAGGGAGTTCAAGAAGAGGAGCACACCCATCAATCAAAAGACAGCGCAGACATAGCATGGCAGAAGGGTCAAATTCAGTGCCGACACAACGATTATCCCAATTCCCCCGCGGCCAGCGAAATATGGAGAGACCCGAATAGACCTCGACCATCATGGGACACCAGTGGCAGAAGTCAAGGGACATGATCGCCGAGAATGTCAACGTCCAAAGATAAAGCTCCATGACCCCAAGAAGAAGGAGTCGATACGGCCGTGGGATGAAGAAGGGAAGGAGGGGAAGCCGCACCACTATTTGCACGACTCGCGAGAGGGATGCAAGACCACGGAGCAAGGGTATGACGGCGTCAATGGGGCCGGTACATATCGCGATTGCCGAGGAGCGTCCTATGCAATCAAACATAGGCCATCGAACGGCGCCGCTCGTGGAAGGAAGGAGCAGATCGCCAAGGAGCATGACTACCCTGGTATCAAAAAGGAGCGCGGCTGCAAGCGCCACCCTGACCAGGTCGCAATCGAAGAAGCCTGGCGGCCCGCGAAAATGGTACGAAGGCATTGATAGGCGCGGGCACGCATCGCATAAGCGACCAAGCGGGTCCAGGAACAGGCACCATGTATGACATCACGAGCAAAAGCTCCACATCATCACTAGACGCATAGTCATAGACAAAGCAAAACAATACATTATTCCCTTCCGCTCTATCCTCTCCATCCCCTCCTCCCCTTCCCCCTGTATCTACACTCACGCCCCCTCATCCCACCCCACCCACCCCCTCCCCACCACCCTCCAAACCCTCACCTCCCCACTCTTCAGATCCCCCAACCGATAACTCTCCCCCCTCACCTTCACCCTCCCCTTGTCATCCCTCCCCTGCTCCACAGCCCTCACCTTCTTCTTCGTTCCATCCCACTCCACCACGACAGCCACGTGCCCTTGGCCCCCCGTCCCGACCTCGGAGCTATACTTCTGCAACCCATGTTTCCCCTGCAGCTTCGCGTTGCGGAACGTGACCATGTCCCCCGCGCGGATCTCGTCGAACTGCTGCACCGACGCGTTGCCGATGTTGGCGTACACCAGGGCGCCGTACGACCTGTTGCCCACGGGGAGCAGGGCGGTGGGGTGTGAGCGGATGAGCTCGTGCGCGAGGGCAAAGGGCGTGCCGTCGCCGAGGCCGTCTTTGTCTTTTTTCGCAGAGGCGAGGCGTTCGGCTTCGGACGCGATGCGCGAGCCGAAGGAGGACCAGGCGGATTCCAGCTGGTCTTGGCGGAGGCGGGGGGGCGGGGGTTCGTGGCGTTGATCGAGGGTGACGTCCGAGGGGTTGGATTTGTCGTAGGTCGCGGTGATGATGGTTTGGGAGTAGTCGTGGAAGAGGACGTAGATGTCTTTTGAGATTGTGGTTTTGCCGCCGCGTTTGGAGGTGGAGGATTCCTCGACTTCGAAGAGGAGGTCGTGGCGGTTTTGGAAGACGGGAGGCGGGGTGGAGGGTTGGGCCCACCATTGAGGGGAGGTGGGGAGGTCGATGTCGGTGGCGATGAAGCCGTCGCTGGACGTCGAGGGGCGGGGAGCGTCCATGGATTTGCGGTTGAGTGCGCGGACGGCGTCGAGAGATTGTCGCCCACCGAAGCGAGATGATTCGGCGGGACGTGGTGAGGTCTCCGTCGGGGGAGGTGGCACTGTTCTCGGCGCTTCCACCGACTTTCGTGTTGGCGCCGAGTACAGGTCGTCTGAGCTGTCTTGTGCTGTAGTGTCTGCAGCATGACTGGGCACGGGCGCCGGAGCTGCTGTTGGTGGAGGCGGTGGTACGGGTCTCTGTGAATCCTGGTACCGCTGGTAATTATCCAGACCATCATCGTCATCATCTTCATCCTGCTCATCTGCAGGAGGTGGCCTTGACGGCGGTAAAGGCGGAGGGGCAGTGCGTGGAAGATCGGTGGATTGCTTGCCTCTCGATACCTGACCAGGTGGCGGCGGTGGCACTGCTCTGTGTTGCGTCGGTGGAGATGTTGGCAGTGGAGGAGGGGATCTTTGAACAGACAGATCATCTGCCGTTGTGCTCTCGTCTAAGCTTGGCTGTCTTTGATGCGCCTTCAGGGCAGCCTTGTGTTTGTCGCTAGATGCGATGTCTGTATCATAATCGCCCTCATACTCGCTTTCACCCTCATCAGGATCTTCTACAGGAGCAGCAGCTGGCGGCGGAGGCGGCGGAGGACGTGAATGGAGGGGCGGCGATGTTGGTGGTATGCCAGGAACGGGAGGTGGAGCTCCTCGGCTCATACGGCGATCGTTACTGACAGGTATTGACGCTTCCGACTGAGCGTCATTCCCAAAATACGATGCCTGGCCAGGTAGAGGTGGCGGTGATCGTGCGCTGTCCACTGAACCTCGAGTGCCTGGTACAGGAGGTGGTAAACCGCGACTCGATGGTGGTTCTGTGCCCCTCGGTGTCTCGACAGAGGAGCGCTTACTCTGTGGCGGCTGTTCGCTTGGATCCGGCGATTGTGGGACCCTCGCTGGAGGAGCAGGTGGCATTGGTCGTGCTAGATAGATCAGTACCTTGTGAGGTGATTCTCAAAGTTCGAACATACAAGAAGACGGTGGTGGCAATGGCACAGGCCTGTCGCCCGGTACAGGAGGCGCTGCACCTCGATCTTGCCGGATTGTCAGCTCCTACTTTCTATGTGCTGGCTTCGACTTGCTTACCATCCATACTTTTCCTGCTCTCCTTTGGTGGTGGGGGAGGCTTTACGTCCTCAACATCGGGTGCCTCATCGGGGTCCCGTGTATTAGTGATTGATCCAGCTGGCTCTTCCTCCTTACCCACTGCAAATTCGGTATCTTCTGATTGCGGGCTAGCAACCTGCGGCATCATGCCCGGCACAGGAATCATTGCTCGCGGTGGTTGTGGAGGCGATGCCGGCTTATCCTCACTTACCTTCCGCTCTCTCGGCTCTTTCGACTTTGTGGATTTTTGCCGCGGCGGTGCAATAGCCATGCCTGGTTGCGGGCCAAACATTCCAGCCATTCCCATACCGCCACTGATCTTCGCCATGCGCTCACGCAGCTCTAATTTCCGTCGAGTCTCCTCGTCCATCTCATCTTCTTCGGACTGACCTTCTGTTGTGTCCTCCTCGTCGCCTACATCTGCTTCATGAGCAGGAGCTGCAGCGGCTCGCACAGGCCGCGTTGGAGGGGCAGACCTCTGTGGCTCGCCTTCATCCGCATCCGAAGTGTCTTCATTTGCTTCCGTTGTCTCCCCGGCTGCGGACTGATCTGCTTCGTTGCCGTCGCTAAGGATGTCATGCTCTCGCACTGATGGCGACATTGGTGCTGGAGACATGGTCCTCGTTCTCGTTGTCTGTAACTGATCCGGGACATCTTGTGACGTTCGTATTGGCAGGGACTTCTCCGACTCGTCTTGCACATCCTCCTCGGCCGCAACCTGCTCAGCGGACTCTGTGCGCTTCTTGGATGGACGCTTCGGCTTCTCCTTGCCTCCCGCATCCGCGCGTCTTTGTGCTTGTTCGGCTTGCTGTTTCTGCAAAAGTGCGATTCTGTCCTTCAAGCTTTGCGGCTTTGGCGCATCTTCTCCCTCCTCGGCATCAGCAGTTCCCAGATCCTGAGAAACTGCCAATCCAGCAGACTCCGCAGCTGCCCGGTCCTCTGCAAGGCGCTCAGCAATTTCTGGGTCTTCATCTCGACGATATATCTTTTGGACCGGGTCGGGCTTCGGCGGAGGGACATACGCGTTTCTGCTTGGTGGAGGCGCGACAAATGGTTTCTTGATGCCATAGCTCCCCGTGCTCCCGGAAGGCTTGAATGGAAGTACAGGCGCATCTGCACTCTTGTTGAAAGCAGCAATTCGATCCTTGAATGAGCTTGATTTGGCGGCGACGGGGGGCGGCGGTCCTTTACCTGGAGTGCCCGACGTTGGTTGCTCAGGTTTCGAGGGGGTATCCGCCGCTGCGATTGGAGCTTGTGCTGGTGCGGCCTTCGGCTCTTCTCTTGCTGGTGGTGGAGGCTTCTCAGCTACTGGCTCGGGGTCTTGTGCAGGTGCAGGCGCTGGAGCTGGCTTGGATTCCACGTTTGGTGGAGGGGCAGCGGTGTCCTCGTCATCGGCGAACTCGGCAGCCTGCGTAGGTGGTGATTGTACGGTACCCTTTGACCTGGCAGGTCTTGTAGGTCGTGATGGCACCTCCGGCTCGTACCTTTCCACAAAGTTCTTTGGGAAGAGACCAGATTGTGGTGCTCCTTGCTCGTCGGTGTATTCCCCCACATACCAATCCGCATCTTCCTCTTCCGTCACAGTGATGATCTGGCCATTGGGGAAGCTCAGATCGTCCTCATGTGGACTGCTGTACTCAAAGACAGCCTTGACTTTGAAAGGTGCCGCAGACATTACTGCCAATGGTCTCAAACAGCGATGCCTCGTCTGCCGGTGGGATGTGGTAGATCAGGCGCCAGAGCTGAAATGCGGTTCGAAGTGGCGTTGCGCGCTCGTGGTGTCAGTTTAAATTGGATTGAGCATAGATAGATCCGTTCTCTTGTCCGCAGAGAACAGCCTGGTATGCTGAGCGGATTGAATGGCAGGCTACGTCTCTTGGTCTTGGAAAGACTTCGTCACCGCGGGCCACTTGAAACCAGAGATGCGGGCAGAGGTCAAAGCTCAGCTCTCGCCCTCTGCTGGCATCGCCCATGGCTCAGCATTCACTAAAATTCATGGTTCATCTTGGAAACAGCCGGATTCACACCGTAACATTCCAAACTACCTATTTTGCACAGAATTACACATGCTGGGAATCTACAACTTTGCCTTGCCTCCATCAACAAGTTCGGCACCCGCACCGGCGATGCACAGCTTGCCCGTCTCCTTGACCTTGGTCTGGAAAATGACCACGTTGCTCTCTTTCCACATTTCCGTAATGAGAGTCTGTCCAGGCAGTACGGTGCCGGCAAACCTGACCTTGATGTTCTTGAATTGTCCATATGTCCGGAGCACAGCCTTGCCGGCGATACCGAAGAAGCAGAGACCATGCAGGATGGGGGTGTCGAAGCCACCAACCTTGCTGAACTCGGGATCGATGTGCAGTGGGTTGCGATCGCCAGACAAGCGGTATACGGCGGCTTGTTCTTGCGTGGTAGTCTCCTCAACGACAGCGTCGGGCTTGCGAGAAGGTGTCTTGTAGACACGAGTAGAAGCGCCACGGTCGCTACCCTTGTTGGGGCCACCGAAGCCGCCCGAGCCGCGGATGAAGACGGTGGACTCGTTGTAGAAGACATCCTTGCCCGTCCGCTTATCCTTGGTGGTCGATCCAGTCACGACGATGCCGGCGTTACCCTTGTCTACGACCTCAACCAGCTTGGGGTATGATACGAGAGTGGCGTCGGTGGGAATTGGGAACTGGCGGATCTCGAGGAACTGCTCACCGTGAAGCAGCATCATGGGCGAGAAGTTGGGGACGACATCGCCCATTTGGAAGGGAGAGACAGCGTTGAATGGAGGAATGACACCGAAAGTTGGAAGGACCTGGAAGTTGTCGTCCTGCTCGAAGACAAGCGGAAGATCTGTTCGCTTGGCGCCGACACCGAGGTCTGGATTGTGTTAGTCTGTAATATTGAAAGCATACATCTCAAGACTTACTGTAAAGGATGACATCACGCTCGTCGTACTTGAATTCAGTGCCCTCAGCCTGTGCCTTCTTAGCCTTCTCAATGTTGGCGAGAATCTCCTTGTTAGGAGCAGCAGCCTTCTTCGCCGCTGGCTTGGAGCCACCACTTCGGTTGGTCATGTTCTTCATGATCGACGCGGTACCCGCCTGTGGGTCTTCTGGGTGATCGGCGCGGCCATCTTCGAAGTCAATGATGCGCTTCCACTGGCCAACGACAGCTTCTGGGGTGAGTGGCACATCGACCGGGAAGCCGTGACCGCCAGTTCTCTGCCAGCGGGTCTGAGCGAACCAGCCAGAGCCTACTTCGTAAAGCTTGCCGGTGGGTTCAGGGACTTTGTCGGACGAGAGCAGGACAACGAGAGGCGCGACGTAGTCAGGCTTGAAGGCTTGAACGAGCTCTTCTGGCAGGATGGTCTTGGTCATGGCGGTACCAGCGTTGGGGGCGATGGTGTTGACGTAGATGTTGTACTTGGCACCTTCGCGAGCGAGAGCCCTAGAGAAACCGAGGATGCCGCACTTGGCAGCCGCATAGTTTGCCTGCCCGAAGTTGCCGTATATACCGCTGGTACTGGTGGTGTTCACAACACGGCCGTACTTCTGCTTGAGGAAGTATGGCCAGGCGGCCTTCGTGGTCTTGTAAGTGCCTCTAAGATGGACATTCAGGACTTGGTCAAATTGAGCATCGTCCATGTTGGCGAATGCCTTGTCGCGGAGGATACCGGCGTTGTTGACAATGATATCGATGCGGCCAAATGCGTCAATCGCGGCCTTGACCAATGCTTCTCCGTCTTCTGCGGAGGCCTTGACACCAACGGCTTGGCCACCCATTTTCTGAATCTCCTGGACGGTATTGTCTGGGTTCATAAGATCGTTGACCACAATCTTGGCGCCGTACTTCGCGAACTGGAGAGCGTAGATGCGGCCGAGACCAGCACCGGCTCCAGTGATCAAGGCAACGCGGTCCTTGAACTCAGGGTTTTCGGCAGGTGGGTTTGGTGGCAACTTCTGAGCCTCCTCGAGGAGCTCGGCGAAGTTGGCTACGCCATTCGGATATTGTGGCTTGCTAAAGTCCTTGACATCGTTCCACTTCTTGAGAATGGAGCCAGGGGTCAGGCTATCGTCGGCTCGGAGGAGAGCACCCTTTGCACGCTCCCACCGGAGCTTAGCGACGTGTCCACCTCCAGCCTCGAATATCGATCCCGTCTCTTCTGTGTTGGACTTGTGTGTGAGGACTGCAACGATCGGAACAACCCAGTCTGGCTTGAGATTTTCGAGGACATCAGGGGGCATGACGGTCTCGGTCATTCTTGATGCGGCGATTGGTGCAATGACGTTGCAGAGAATGTTGTACTTGAGACCTTCCTTTGCAAGAGTCTCGGTGAAACCGACGAGGGCGAGTTTTGCGGCTGCGCTGGTCAGTCATGTCGAGAGTTGGGCTATAGTCCAGATGGACGTACCTGAGTAGTTGGTCTGGCCGAAAGAGCCAAAAAGTCCAGCAGCGGACGCGGTGTTGATCACTCGTCCATACTTCTGCTTCCTGAAATGAGGCCATGCAGCTCGGGCGCACTGCGATAGTCAGCGAGGTGGTCACGGTACTGCTGTCCGTCTAGTTCACCTTGTATGAACCCCTGACGTGGACCTTCATGATCAGGTCCCAATCCGCATCCTTGATGTTTTTGAAGCTGATGTCTCTGAGGATACCGGCGTTGTTGATGAGTACATCGATTCTGCCGAATGCCTTGATCGCGGTATCGATGATCTTGTCTCCGTCCTCAACCGAATCGTAGTTTGCGACAGCATTACCACCGGCCTTCTTGATCTCGTCGACAACAACATCGGCGGCCTGAAGACTGTCAGTTTGAACACTGGCCGTGATTGAAACAGCTGCTGCTGACCTTGGTGGAAGCACCCTCGCCCTTGAAGGAGCCACCGAGATCATTCACGACGACATTGGCACCCCTGGAGCCAAAGAAAATGGCATATGCCTTTCCGAGGCCACCCCCCGCACCAGTGACGACGACAGTCTGTCCGTCCCAGCGTAATTGATCTCCAGCCATTTTGTGTGATATATGATAGGATATGAGAGAAGAAAGAGGAAAGAGGAAAGAAAAGAGTCTTGAGAAGGAGGAGATTAGTCTTCAGAGCGTGGAGAGCTTCAGAAGGAGATGCCGAACAGACGTAACGTCTGGATCTGGGGCAGATCAATCCAGCGAGGCCGAGGTTGACAGAGCCGAGGGATGGAGAAGCTTGGGCCACTTTGGGGTGATTTCACATGCCCCAGGAACTGGAACTGGAAGCAACACTGCAAGTCCCGATCTCTTCTGCCCACTCAGGCATTCTTCGGCACTCGGTTGCAGTCATGGCTCAGATCGTTGACGACAAATCCGAGCATGTCATTCCATTCATTCTGGAACGTATCAAAGCAAGTCAGGACCACTACAAGGGCTTGGACCAGACTCCTCCGCCTTTCTTCCTCGGTCTGAATGGTGTGCAGGGTGCGGGCAAGACCACCTTGGTAGGTCATTTACCTTTATACTGATCACGTGCCATTCATACATTCACTCATCCATCATCCATTCCATTCATCGTCGTCGGTGTAGAATATCCCTCGCATTGATCAACGGTGCCTGACAGCTGTAGGTCGAGACGCTCTGTTCCCTCTTGACCTCTGAACCGTACAATCTTCCAACCGTGGTCTTGTCCATCGATGATCTATACTTGCCACACGACCGACAAGTTCAATTAGCTCAATCACATCCTAATAATCCCCTGGTTCAGCACAGAGGACAGCCTTCCACTCACGATGTTTCCCTTGGCGTCGAGCTTTTCTCCGCACTGAAGAGCCGCAAAGCAAACATCAAGATTCCAAGCTACGACAAGAGCCAATTCTCCGGGCAGGGCGATCGCCGTCCGCAGAGTGAATGGCACACCATCAACAAGGAAGGCAACAAGCCTGTCGAGGTCATCATCTTCGAGGGTTGGTGTGTCGGGTTCAAGCCTCTTGATGACGCCGAATTGCAGAGCACTTGGAAACAAGCCAAGCAGGAAGCCGAATCTGGAAGCTCCTACAAAGGACAGTTGGGTAAACTGAAGCTTGAGGATGTGCAATTCGTCAATCAAGCATTGAAGGAGTACGACCAGATGACAGAGTAAGCCGTCCGACCAGACGAAAGTGGAAATTGCTGACCTGATTTCCAGTGAACTCGATGCTTTGGTGCACATGTAAGTGCCTTGTGATCATGATTGGAGCTCAATTTGTTGATAGTGCGTAGTGATGCAGAAGACACACAGTATGTCTATGACTGGAGACAGCAGCAGGAGACAGCACTGCGGGCCTCGAAAGGTACTGGAATGACAGAAGAGCAGGTCATCCACTTTGTGAATGGCTGTGAGTTGCGAATAGGCCTCATGAAGAGTGACATACTTACCCTTGACAGACTATCCGGCGTATGAACTGTACGGCGTCAAGTTGAGGTCAGGCTCATATCCGGAGAAGGGCCGTCAATTGCGACTGGTCGTTGGGCCGGATCGTCGAGTGAAGGAAGTCATCAAGCTCTAAAGGAGGTCTCATCAAAGACAGATGAGTTTCCATTGTGAAATTTGCACACCTTCGTACATAGACCATCCATGAACATTTTGCAGACACGAATATCATCTGTGCCTCTGCCCGGCAACATGACATGCATGACGAAGTCAGTGATTCCTCCCTGTGACGTTGAAGCGGGGTGTCACGCATACACCGCCCACACCGCCCACCTTTCTTGCTTCCTTGCTCATCTATGTTAACTCATACACCGATATCTCGGTCAATCCTTGGCATCAACCACAATGCCCACCATCCCATACGGCCGCCTCCTCATCGTCCTAAGCAACATCTTCACCGCCTTTGGCGCCTTCACCTTCGACTGGACCGAAACCCACGTCCTCAACCCCCGCTGGCCACCCCACGCCAAATTCCACAATGGCCAAACCATGAGCCTTTCCATCGCTCTTGTGCTCCTGAGTGCCTACCTGTGTTTCCGACCCACCATGTCGCTGCAGCAAAGTAGGGATTCGGTTTGGGTGGCGGCTTTGGTGAGCAGTCTCTATGGTCTGACGGGGCTGAGTGCGATACTGTATCCTGGGACGGATTGGCAGGATCCGGAGTTTGAGACGAGCGGGAAGGGGGCGCAGAAGATTGTGTTTGGTGGGGTGGTGGTGGCGGCTTGGGTTGGGTATGCGGTGGAGATGTGGCGGATGGGAGGAGGGGGGAAGGAGAAGAGGGGATGAGGTAGGGAGGTTGGGAGGATATGATGAATGAGTGATATCTCTCTGACTGCATCATATTATGTCTTTATTCTACATGCACTCCATACATCTTGTACACGCCGGCCAACGCATTGCGCTCTATTCACTCCGTAAACCCTGTCCTGTACATTCCCGATGTTCCGTGCACGCCACCACCCCCGTGAGCTCAACATTTGCCTCGCCCTCTCGAGATTGATAAGGAGTAGGGTCCACGCAAGACGCCCCTTCACACCCTGAGGAGTCTCAGGTACTTGAAGCCGGTCGCAGAGAGCTCCGGGTACTGGTAGTCGACAGCCCGGATGACCCTCGTTACTGGCATCAGCTCCTCATGTGCAGAGGTAAGTCTAGCAAGAGTGATCAGCTTCTCTTCAACGATCTGGTATATTGGAATTGCTTACGTTGCCGTGCTGGTCACACCATCCTTCGCCATCTGGTCCACCAGCTCCATGGGCGCAGCAGACTCCAGTGTGGTGTCCAACGAGGGAGTGACGTGGTCAGCATCGAGAACCGCGACAGTGCTGTTTATGCCGGGATTGGTCGGTGTGATGAAGGCGTAGCTCTCATCGGCAGAGTGGAAAAGGTGGCTTGCATCTTGTCGTCCTGGTTGGTCATTGGTACATCGCTTCTTTGCGGTTGTTGGAATCTGCAGCTGACATAGAACTTCACGAACTCAGGTGAATGGAAGGAATGAGACTCCTGGAATGCCGCTGTGGTACTCTTGCGTGTCATCCAGTGCGATGATACTGGCGCCGACTCTGACGTAGTCTCTCACGCCGAGAGAGTGATCGTGGTGGTGCTGGGATGGCTGCGTTCAATGTTAGCAATAGCAAAGTTAGGTGAACACTCTACCATACCCAAATGTGTGTAACGTTCTTGCCCAGAGTCTCCTGTACCCATTGCATGACGAATCGGCTCTGGTGTGCGGTCGAGTCGAGGACGATGACCGAGTCACCAACAGAATAGCTTGCCTATAAGATGGATCCGATTCTCCAGGGTTCAGACACCACAATCCGGGCAGGTCCTGGAATGGTTGACTGATGGTGTAGTTCGCAATTGTCCTGGTTTCGACGCCATACCATGAACATGCGGCGGACCATCCCGAAATCTCTGCCAAACCATATTGCTCATCTTGCACAGGTCTATTGGCCTGGGTTGGTTGAACATCCGAGGGTGCATCGAAATAATCATCTGGCAGGGCTAAGTTGACTATGACGTCGCTGACTGTGTCTAGGCAGAAATTGTAGAGAAGTTCGAAAGTTGACTGAGCAGAGCACGAAATGAAGCGCTGAAAGACTCAGCAAACCTACCGCTGTAGTGTGAAGGAATAAATGCCTGGCCTCGGTCAGACGCCTCGCTTCTACAATCCCGATCTCCTCAGCTTGGCGAAAGTGAAGCCCCATCTCATAATTGACAGAAGTTGACCGGATTTATTTTCAATCCCAGAGTCCCACAAACATCGTGAACGTACTCGGCCGATATCGGATCAGACCCACGAGCACGCCATCGGTGAAGAGGCCAATTCCAGCCTATCTCCGAGGTCAGACCCCACATTGTTCTTCCGACTCCGTTCTGCTTTGCCCGCAGAGCCTTCGAGCACACAGTCACCTACACCTGCAAACAACTAATATCAATCACACTCGAAGCAGTCTATCTTCCTTGCGGCCAAGATAGCAACACATTCACAATCTCATCCTCCTAGATACAGCATAGAGGTCTCTGGCCCTCTTCAAAAACCACCAATCCCCGACATGTCATCCTCAAAAGCCTCCGGAAGCGGCATTGGCAAGGCGTTTCAAAACCGCGACCTCGACGGCCACGACCTACCTCCCTCGCCAGCCCCATCCAGCCCGAGCAATGGACGCAAGTATGCCTTGGCCACCGAGCTGGTCTATACGGAGACCAACGATCAGTACAACTCTAGTAGCATGCCCATCTACCAATCAGCCACGTTCAAAGGCGAGGGCAACGAGTATGACTACACAAGATCTGGGAACCCCACACGTACACACTTGGAAAGGCACATGGCCAAGATCATGAACGCCAGACGTGCGCTGGTCGTATCGTCTGGTATGGGCGCACTCGATGTCATCACCAGAATTCTCAAGCCCGGAGACGAGGTTGTCACTGGTGATGATCTTTACGGAGGCACCAACCGCTTGCTCAAGTATCTGGCTAGCAACGGAGGCATTGTGGTGCATCACGTCGATACCACAGATGCCGAGGCCGTCAAGTCTGTCCTCACACCCAAGACCACCATGGTTTTGTTGGAAAGCCCGACAAACCCCTTGATCAAGGTTGTTGACATCTCCACCATTGCGACTGCTGCGCATGAGGTCAATCCGAAAGCCTTGGTCATTGTTGACAACACCATGATGTCTCCTATGCTCCAGAACCCGCTCGATCTGGGTGCAGATATCTCGTACGAATCCGGCACAAAGTATTTGTCTGGTCATCACGATGTTATGGCTGGTGTCATGGCAGTCAATAGCTCGGAGATCGGTGATAAGCTCTTCTTCACCATCAACGCATCAGGATGCGGATTGAGCCCATTTGACTCTTGGCTCTTGCTGCGTGGTGTCAAGACTTTGTCCGTCCGCATGGAGAAGCAGCAGAGCAATGCAATGGCTATTGCGACATTCTTGGAGAACCATGGCTTCAAGGTCAGATTTCCTGGCTTGAAGAGCCACCCACAGTACGACCTTCACTGGTCACAAGCGCGTGGCGCTGGTGCTGTGCTCTCTTTCGAGACCGGTTCCACTCAGATTTCGGAGAGGATTGTTGAGGCTACCAGGCTATTTGGTATCTCCGTATCTTTCGGCTGCGTTAACAGTCTGATCAGTATGCCCTGCCGCATGAGCCACGCAAGCATCGATGCAGCCACTCGAAAAGAGCGATCACTACCAGAAGATATCATTCGTCTCTGCGTTGGTATCGAGGATATTGCTGATCTATTGGATGACCTGCAACAGGCTCTCGTACGAGCCGGTGCTGTCCGCATCACCGGGGACGGCATTGAGGCTCTCGAGATCGACGAGATCCCAGGCGAGACCCGCCAGACGAGGAACTTGACTGACGAACCTTG
Source organism: Elsinoe ampelina (assembly GCA_005959805.1). Taxonomy (NCBI): domain Eukaryota; kingdom Fungi; phylum Ascomycota; class Dothideomycetes; order Myriangiales; family Elsinoaceae; genus Elsinoe; species Elsinoe ampelina. The sequence continues at coordinate 1,779,320 of SMYM01000001.1, forward strand.
AAATGTAATATAGAAACTACCACATCGGGACGGCGTAATACGGAAGCCGAAAAGAGCCATATTTTACAAAATCAAAAAGCAATCAAAACTACCAGAAAGATGCATTTCCTTTTTGCAAAGAAGCAAGCTTCGTGACTCACCTCGAGCATATATAGCTGAAATTCTGCTGACCAGAGTGTACTCACCACATTTCTTACCAAATTACTACCAGACCCGCCACAAGGCAAAGCCATCATCGACATGTCACCACGAACCACGACGCACGTCGTCGCACCCCTCGCCGAACACACACACACCGTCATCTTCCTCCACGGCAAGGACTCGACGGCAACAGAATTCGCCTCTGAAATCTTCGAATCACAAGCGAGCGACGACCTCACCCTGCCTCAACTCCTACCAGGCGTGCGATGGGTATTCCCCTCGGCGCCCACGCTACGCAGCGCCCGCTTCGATTGCGACATGACGCAGTGGTTCGACATGTGGGATGTGCAGAACCCGGATGAGAGGTGGAGGGAGCAAGTGGTGGAGTTGAGCACCAGTGTTGGGGAGGTGGTGGGGATTATCGAGCGGGAGGTGGCGGTGGTGGGGAGGGAGAAGGTGTTGGTTGCTGGGATGAGTCAGGGGGCGGCGGTGGGGGTGCATGCTGTGTTGAGGACGGGTTGTGTAGGGTTTGTTGGGTTGAGTACGTGGTTTGCTCTTGGTGAGGAGGTGGAGAAGATTGTGGAGGGGGAGAGGGAGGGGAAGGAGAGGGTGGCACGGGTGATGGGGTTGACGAATGGGCAGGCTGGGGTGGTAGGAGAAACGCGATCACTACCAGTCTTCTTGGGGCATTGTGAGGATGATGAGGTTATACCTGTGAGCAATGGCAGGCGGTTGTGTGAGCTTCTGGGGAAGCTTGGGGCGGAGGTGGAATGGCGTGAGTATGTTGATGGGGGCCATTGGCTGAATGAGCCTCAAGGCGTGGATGATCTAGTTGCCTTTGTCAAGAGGGTATTGTACATACAATGATCACCTTTTCTCCTGCACGACTTGGAGTGAAACAAGCAGATGACCGTCTCGGTGTGCATCCTACCTAATATCCCGCCGGCCCCCACACTCTGGCTCGGGACAGGTGGATCAGGGCCCGTGCTGCCTGCTTTCTGTTGTAACTAGCAAATCGGATCGAGAGACGTGTGTTTCATTCAGAGAGTTACAATAACCGATTTATCTACTGTGCGTGCGCTGACTCATCAGTACCAGTTCTTTAGTACTAGAGAAGCTGTACTAGCCTTCCATTACAACACTCCCCCTCTAGTATAGATTGCTAAAGCTAGAGAACTGTCCTGTTATATATAAGTAAAGTAATTAGCTTATTACTTTATCTCTTTATAATTGCTTATAATTGTTAGTGTTAGCTAATCATTAGTAAGAATTCACTATTAGTTTAGCTTATAATTGCTAGCAATAATAGTAACTATTAACAATAGCTAGGCAGCTATTGTTTATATAAATAGACTAGCTTATAAGTCTTAATTAAAGAGATATAAGTATCTAACTAGCCTCTTTATAATTTCTCTTTCCTTTATTATACTTATAGTAGTAGCCTTTTCTTTTATATAACACTTTTACCTTCTTACTATACTATATTAATAACACTTATAACATAAGCGCTATAGTATAGTAATAGCTAGGCATTAGTAGTATTACTACTAGTGCTAGTGCTCTAAGTAGTCTACTAGGTAGTAGAGGTAGTAGTAAGAAGAGAAATTCTCTATTAAGGTTACCTAGTACTTCTAATATTAATTATAATACTACTATAAGACTAATTACTTGTCTTAATACTCTTAGTAAGTAGCTATAAAGTATTAATAGCATAAGCTAACATTAATAGCCTAATTAACTTAGACTTTGACTTAATAGTTAGCCGACATAATCTAGAATGCTCTCCTTAGGCTTAGGATAATTAGTTATTACAACTATGCTAACTTATATTCTATCTAGAGGTCTATAGTAGTCTAGGCCTTTAGTATCTATAGTGTACACCTAGTAGTTACTAATCCTATTCTAGTTAAGGATCTAACTAAGCAAGTTAACCTTACTAGATCTACTAACTACTCTACTGCTTTAATAGCTTCTAGTACTACTAGTAGAGTAGTCTACTATAGCACTAATTGCTATACTAAGTATTAGAGATCTAACTCTAGTAATAATTAGAGCAAGGGTAGAGGTAGTAAGTTTAGTAAGTATATTACTTTGCCTAGTTAGCTTAATAAGGCCTATACTTGCTATGCTTATAGTAACTAATATACTAGATGTTTCTTAGCTAACTATACTCTAACTCTAAGGCCTATTAGCTCTTCTAAACCTATAAGGACCTCGAGTAGCTTAAGGGTTATTACCTAGCCTATTCTATATAGCCTAATATACCTACTAATAGAGCTCCTAAGGTCTGTCTCTTTTAGTAGTGCTTTACCTTAGAGGTTCTTACTAAGGGCCTATATACTAGAGGTATTATTAGGTATAGTTAACACCTCGATAACTTATACTAACTCTTGCTACTTTATAGTAGTCCCTATAAACTTTATAGATCCTACTAACCTAACTACTACTAAGGTTTATAACTTAGCTACTATAGTAATAAACTATATAGTAGAGCTTACAAGAATTGTAGCTACTAGCTACCCTAGTTAGCTTTCTCCTATTTATGCCTTTATACTAGGCCTAGCACTAATAAGGCATAGTAGGTCTAGATCTAACACTTCTATAAAGTCTACTAGTAGTAATAAGGGAAGGGGTTCTCCTTCTATAAAGAAGTAATTAGAGGTAGGGGATAGGTAAGAGTTATTAAAGGTAATAATAGTACTAAGTAGTAGATATAGCTTAGGCATAAGCAGCTAGTAATAGAGTTATAATAGCTTTTCCTTTCTCTCTTCTTAATAATAAAACAATTTACTTTAAGCTTTAGACAAATAAGATAGCTTAATAAGTAGTAGTAGCATAAATAACATACTTAAAATAATAATATATATAAAATCTAAATAAGTATATAGTATAGATATATACTAAGTAATTAGCCTTTACTAATTAATTAAGGATCTTATTTAGGAGACTTAGGCTTTATAAGTGCATTAGCTAATTACTAAGTTGTATTAATATACTTAAGCTTAATTACTCTAAGTTTATACTACTCTCTATAGTAATAATTCCTTAAATTGACATACTTAGATCTCCTTAAATTAGTGTAATCTCTTATAAGTTTAATAGCTAACTTGTTATTAATAAAGACTATAGTTAGGCTAAGGTAAATATTAGTAAGTAGTCTAAGTTTAATAATAAGATTTCTTAACTAATTAATCTCTCTATAGGTCTTAGTAAGGGCAAGGTATTTAGCCTTAGTGCTTAATAATACAATAATCTTCTATAGCCTTAACTTCTAAATAACTAGTGCACTAAGTATATAAATAATAGTGCTAGATATAGATCTTGTAGTTAATCTATCTCTAGCAAAGTCTAAGTTAGAGTAGACCTTAATTGTGTTAACTAATAGTCTATTAGTCTTCTTAAAGGTAAGGCCCTTTATAATAGTTCTATTAATATACCTCTAGATCTGCTTAGCTATAACTATATAAGCTATAGTTAGATTCTAAAGGAACCTAGCTAGGTAATTAGTAGTATAGCTAATATTAGGCCTTATGTTGTTAGCTAGATATTATAATTCACTAATAATTCTATTAAATGTCTTATAGTACTAAGCATTAACTTAGCTATTAGTTAGTTTATAGAGTTAATTAATAGGATGCTTTATAGTTCTTACTTAGTAAAGATTATAACCTTTAAGCTTCTCCTTTAAGTAGTGTAATTACTTAATCTTAATTAAGTCCTTAGTTCTATAAAGTTAAACACTAAGGAAGAGGTTTAAGTTTATAATCTTCATTAGAAACTTAAGATAAAGATCTTTAACTAGCTTATCTATATGCTTCTACCTAGTAGTAATAATCCTAAAGTTATTAATATATATAAGAACTATATAATACTTATTAATAAAGAGACAGGTATTACTATAGAATCTAATAAAACTAAGTAATAGAAGTGCCTTAACTATAGCGTTATACTAGAGGGTAGTAGCTTACTTAAGCCTATATAAGCCCTTTATAAGAATAATAAGCTTATCCTGTTTACTAGGAATTAGTATACCTTCTAGGCAGGAGATATAGTTCTTAATATTAATGTCTAGTCTAAGGAATATAGTAACTACATCTACTATTATAATAACCTAGTTATAATAAAGAGTATATATAAGGATTACTCTCCTAGTTTTAGCTCTTAGTGTTAGTATAAAGGTTCTAACAAAGTTAATACCTACTCTTTAAGTAAAGCCCCTTATAGTCTAATAAGCCTTATATCTTTTAACTTTGCTATTAGTAAGCCTCTTAGTCTTAAAGACCTATTTGCCTGTTATTAGCCTAACACCTCTTAGTGCCTAAGATTTCTTAATAATCAAAAAGGTTTTAGAGTTAGTTAGAGCCTTCTACTCTACCTCTATTATAGCTTACTAGTAATAACCTTTAGGAGAGAATAGTATATCTCTTACTATTTGTAGGTCTAGCTTAAAATTAATAGCTATAGATCTAATAATCTTACTATTATTAAGTTTCTTATAATTAATCTAGCGATGTGTTCTAAGGGACCTTCTAATAGTTTCTTATAGTAAGAGAGATCTCTTCCTTTTACTAGTTAGAGGTTATATATTAAATAGTGTAATAAGGAAGTTAATATCTTTATTCTATATATATATTAGTAGTTAATTAATATTAACTATAGGATTAAAGATTAAATATAGTTCACTAATAACTTTAGGTAGTAGTATTATAAGGTCTTTACCTTTATAATTAGTAATATTAAGTTACTCCCCCTATTTATTAATAGGTTAAGGATCTAGTTTAGGATATTAGTGTTACTTCTTCTATTCTTTAATAGGGGTAGATAATTGTTATTTATATCTAGGGATAGAAGGGTAGTTAGATGTTAGTTGTTTAACTTAAGGTTATTTAGCCTAAGTAGTTTATAGATTCTTATAACTAAAGAGTAGTTAGTTATAGCTATAGCCTTAATTATAATTACTACTAAATATCTACTCTCCCTAAAGCTATAAAGCCTTAGGTTGTTATACCTATAGGATATATAGCTATTTAATAACTTATATTACTTAGTCTTTATAGACTATATTCTTATTAAATGTTATATAGAGTAATATAATAATCTTTCTCTTCTAGGCTTACTAAGTATAATACTAATAGGGTATCTAGATAAGGTAATTAGTTATTAAGTTATTCTATATGCTAATATACTAACTAAGTAGTGCTCTAGCTTAGAATTTGTATAATTTAGAAATATGTTAGTTATAGATATAGGCTCTATAGCTAAAGCGTCTAATATAAGTTAATAAGACTAGCCTATTATTATTAAGAAGATCCTTTCTAAGCTCTTATATAGGGATCTTCTTAGTTTTAGTATAGGTAATTCTATTACTAATATAAATTACAAACTCTATAACTATATACTAGAGTTTAAGGGGTACTCTATAATTAATAAAGATATACCTTGTTCTAAGAATAACTACTTTATTAGTGGCCTTAGATTTACTATTCTAGTATTAAGTATTAGGTGTAGAGATATTCTATCTCTACCCTTTAAGATAAATAGCTATTGCTAGTTTATAGTTCCTGAATTTACTCTCTCTATTAGAGATAAAGATAAATAAAAGCTTATTATAGGCTATTTTGTTCCTTATATAGATAAGTTTAATTACTACTAGTATATTACTCTTAAGAAAGAGAATAGTAATAAACTTGTACTTACTCTTACTATATGTTATAAGGAGAAGATATTTATAGCTCTTACTTAACTATAGTTTAATAGGACTAATAAGGTCTAGATAGAGCTTATCTAGTAAGTATTTTAGTATATCCCTTAGTTCCCTTAATACTACTCTCTATACCTTTAATATAGTATATAGTTTATAGTAGCTAAGATCTAATATTTAAAGTTCTTCTAATCTAATAGCTTAACTTTTAGTAAGGGAGAGAACAGTGTTACTAATATAGCTTAACCTCTAGTACTATCTTTCTAATGTTAGCTTTTAAGTAGTTATAATAGCTAGATTTACTCTTATAGCCTATAGCTTCTATAGTTTTAGCCTTATAGGTAATTCCTTATAGTTCTAAGGCTTATATACTTTAAAGTTCTTAAGCTATTTAACTCTTTTAAAGTGTTTAATAAGGCTAACTTCCTTTCTATCCTTTATTAAGGATTTACTAACTATAGAGATACTAAGTTCCTCTTTATTCTAAAGATTAGATATAAGGGTGTTTAGTAATAATAGTAAGTATATGTAATTATAAAGCTTAATAATTAACTTCTTACCTTTGCTATTAGTTAGAGTAAGCCTAACTATACCTACTTCTATATTAAGTAGCTTCTTTATACTAATAGCTTATTTAAATTTAAGAACACCTTTATATACCTTAATTATTAAGAACTATAACCTGTCTTTAATAAAGTGCCTTAACATACTAGAGTTATAGATTGCTCTATTCTTACTATAGGTTAAGGATAATAATATAGATACTACTACTACTCTATAGACTAGTATAATAATATTAATATTAGTATTAGAGCGTTTATCTAATTTACCTGCCTTAGTAGGTTCTCTAGATTCTTTAATAGCTACTTAACCTCTAACTTTCTTAGTCTTTAACTTATTACCTTTACCTTTAGCCTTTATGCCTTTATTATTTAACCTATCTTTATTATCCCTTTTGCTCTAACTCTTTAGTGCTTTCTTAGGGTACTACTTAAAGTAATTTATATTAGAGTAGATATAATAAGTATACTAAGTACATTAATCCTTAATATAACTAGCTACTCTATAAATAAGGTTTAGATTAGTTCTTCTATTATATAGAGGCTTCTATATTCTAAGAGAGCCTATTATCTCTTTAAGACTCTTCTTGTAGTTAGGGCTAGATCTCTAGCTCCTTAACTATTTAGTAGTCTCTATTTCTATAATAAACATAGTCTTAATATAGTATAGAGAGAGCCTAAACTTATCTAGTTTAGTACTAATAGTGCTTACTCTTTACTCTATAGTAATAGTGTATTAATGATAGTACTTTATAAAATCTTTATAGTACCTTTAGGTATTATAACTCGTTATAATTACCTTGTTAAGGTTATAGATAGCTATATATAGCTTATATAAAACAATAGGTTTAAATATAGCTTTAATAGTGTCTAGAAGTTCCTTTAAAGTCTTCTAAGTTATACTATAGTAAGGTCTAATAGATTTATAAATCCTTATTATAATAATACTATAAGTAATTCTATTATTCTTATGCTAGGTCTTATTCCTAACCTTATAGATTGCCTTAGTGCCTTTACTAGTATCTAGGGCTAGTTCTTTAGGCTTTATAACTACTAGTATCTAGTTAATGTTATAAATTATATATCTAAGTATATCCTTTTTAAGGAGGGCTACCTTAAGGGTTAATCTCTAAGCATTATAGTTGCTCCCTCTCTTAAGAATCTAAGTCTTAAGCATTTTTGCTAATCTAGACATAATAATAGTAATTAGCTAAAGGCCTATTAATTTAATTAATGTAATTAGCTTGTTTAAGCCGTTTAAACCGTTTAATTAAAGGGTTAATACGGGCTACTACAAGTGTTTGTCTTAATATAGCTAGTCTAGAATTTAGTGTAGGTAGCTTAGTAATCCTTTTAATAATAACACGCTTAATTTGCTATAGCTTTAAGTGCTTTTATAGAAGCGCCGGGCTTATAACCTGTTATAACTAGCAAATCGGATCGAGAGACGTGTGTTTCATTCAGAGAGTTACAATAACCGATTTATCTACTGTGCGTGCGCTGACTCATCAGTACCAGTTCTTCAGTACCAGAGAAGCTGTACCAGCCTTCCATTACAACACTTTCCCTTTCCCCGCGTTGGCCCGATAAGACGAGAGACCCCGAATGCATTTGGTCTGTCACTCTCATCCCCCTCTGTGTCCATCTGTCGAATCGCTGGCGACTGGTTCGGTGAATGGGAGCAAGTCACCACTCAAGACTTGCCTGATCTCCCATGATAATCTCGTGCTAGCTGAGCACCATTTCCTGTAAGCAACAAGTCCAGGCAGCCGCACGTGTCGATCAACCCCGCGTTTGGAATGCTCACTGCCAGCTGCAACGGCAACCTCACCTCCTCCCTCACTGCTGCACAACCGCCGTCTTCACAATTTGCTCTACGATCGGTCTTCGATGTGATCTAACGCTGTCTAGTCGTCATGCTACCACCTCAGCTCCGGGCGAGCTCTTCGTCTGGGCTCAGAAGGCCCTCGATTACTTCCGTCCGAGCGATTGCCTTCGCTACGCAGCTGACCATTCCCAACACCACTGTGCCAACTTCACAGCAGAAACGTACTTTCTTTCGCCAAAGGGAATACTCCTGGAATTCGCACCTCGATCCCGAATATCACGAGTACCACCGCAAGCGTCACCAGCGAGTCCGCGCCGCTCTCCGTGATGCTCTATGCCGACGATCCAAATGGCAAATGCCACTCCCTTTCAGCCGAGTCCTCGGTTCTCGCGCAGCTAGTCACTGGAGCAGATCCAATCTCAAGAGATGGCCTCAGATCGAGGAAGAAGTGAGGAAGAAAACAAAGGCCGAGGACGATTATGAGCTGTCTCCTGGTGAGAAGCGCTGGAGGAAGCAAATGGACGCTGTCAAGGATTATGTGGATGCCAATCCATACCGAGCTGTCTTCGGCAAGCCATTCGATCCATTCTGGTCACCGACCATGTGGGGCCCACTCATACCTTCTTGGGCTAAAGGCGAGTCCGAGTCCGCTAGTGTGGCCCATGAAGCAAGTCCTACAACCGCCTCGAACCACGATCCTTCCGCCCAAGATGCGGCCCGACCACGACATGCCAAGTCGTTCGCGAAGACCTCATCCTTCTCCTACTCTTCTACCAAAGGATCTGGAAAGGCTCCTGTCATTCAGGCGAATTCGTCCAGCTGGGACTCAACGTCTAACGAAGTGAAGCACTTGGAGTATGATCCCATCTCTGGACGTATGATCCCTTCAAAACCATCGAGCACAACGGCGAACGCCCTTGATCCTACGGGCCACACTCAGGCGTCCAAACATGCAGGTCAAGGCAACATGGCTGTTGATCTTCCAGTAAAGCGTTTTGTAGGAGATCTTCGTCCAGCTTCGACTTTGGTCCGCGCATCCAAGGCAAGGTCTGCTCCGGCAGCCGCGCCTCAGCTCAAGCCAGTGGAAGAGAAATCGTCGACTGCCGAGAAGCTCTCAATTTTACCCAAGGATGACGTTGATCTCATGACCGCTGATGCCATCCGCGCTTCCATGGGCAAGACCTTGCGGACTCGCGAAGGCACGACTCAGTCCATCAAGACAGATCGGAGTGTCCTGAGCAACGACTTTGACAGGCGGTGGAAGGAAATTACCTCGCAAATTGAAGATGCTAGGCAGCAGCTTGCCGAGTCCAAGGCAAAGTCAAGTTTGCAAACCACCAAACAGCGAGGAGAAACAACGATCCAGCCAGCTTTGAACAGAATGTACAGTGAAACGCCGGCTGCCCAGAAGAAGATCCGCAAGGCTCTGGCCATGCTTGATGGCTACTCTGACAAGCCGATGGGCATGCAGACGTCCTTCAGACAAGAGCAGAAGGCATGTGCAGATCAAAAGCAGACTCCTCTGGCCCAGGAAATCTCAAACAAGGCGTTCGAAGGTCTTGCCTCTTCAGATGGCTATTCGCAAGAACCTCTTGGACTGCAGAAGACCTACGCAAATGAGGTCCAGGCAGTTGCACAGGAAGGACGACCCGGGCTGGAGCAGGAGATCGCAAACAGGGTTCAAGAAACTTACCAAGACGACGGCTACACGAACAAGCCCGTAGGACTCCAGAAGACATTTTCTAACGAGAGGAAGGCCGTCGAGAATCAAGACCGGCCCACTCTTGCCGAGGAGATTGTGAATAAGGGCTCTGAGGATTTCGTACCTGCAGACGGCTACTCCATGAAGCCCATTGGTCTACAAAGCAACTACGCCAACGAGCGCGAGGCCGTGTCGAAGCAAAGCAGGCCAGATATTGCTGAAGAAATTGCCAGCAAGACTCTGCAAGATACGCAAGTCAACGACGGCTATACTACCAGACCCATCGGTCTTCAAAGCAACTACGCAAACGAGCGTAGGGCCGTCCTCAAGCGAGCCAGACCAGACATCGCCCAGGAGATTGCTAACAAACCCTCGGAAGACATACCGACTAACGACGGGTATTCCACTGACCCGATCGGACTCCAAAGCAACTTTGCTCAGGAACGCGAAGCGGTAGCCAAGAACGACAGGCCAGATATTGCTGAAGAAATTTCCAGAAAGCCCGGTGAAGAGATCCTGATAAATGATGGTTACACCACACAGCCCATCGGATTGCAGAACAGCTACGCGAACGAGCGGAAAGCCGTTGCCGACCAGGTGCGTCCAGACATTGCCTCCGAGATCGCGAACAAGCCTTTGGAGAATACTGAGTCGGTCGACGGATACACCAAGGAGCCGATTGGACTGCAAAGCACCTATGCAAAAGAGCGCGAAGAAGTCGCCAAGGGCATCAGACCTGCTCTCGCCGATGAGATGGAGCACGATGCTCAGGTTGCGGCACAAGCACAGTCAGGCCTGGCGGGGCAGCATGAAGACGGATATACCAACAAAGCTGTTGGCCTCCAATCCTGCTATGAGAAGGAGAGAGAGGCATGTTCGAAGGGTCGACGTCCCACACTTGAAGAGGAGTTGAAAGCCATGAATAATCTACCCAAGACTCAAGCCAAAGATCCAGCTCTCCTACTACCACCCAGCTTACAGTTCTTGGCTGGCAAAGGTTACGTTCCTCGAACCAGGCCAGTCGATGGGGCGAAGGTGCAGAAGCAGGCTGCTGCTAGAGAGATGCTCGATTCAGAAATCTCGACTCAGAAGCAAGTCATGAGCATGTACGAGACCCGTCATGCCCATGATATTATCACCAAGGGTGAAGGAGATATGGACACGAACGTTGCCAGATTTGCCAAGAGCGACAAATGGTACAAGCAGAACAACACCCTTCGCACATCATCCAAAGTAGAGGACGAGCTAGTCTCAGAAGTTGTAAGGATCTGCAAGGAGAACGGTCTCATGCAGCACAGCGACTATGACAAGGTGCAAAAGGAGCTCAAGGATAGAGTCAAGTTCCTCGAGTCACAGGTCAAGCGCGCAACATCGAAACAGGACGAGTTGAAAATGGAGAACGGCAATCTGGAAGCCCAAGTAAGGCAGCATATGAGGCAACAATCGAAGCTTCTCAGGACCCGTCAGCAACTCAGCAACGAGAATAGAGAGCTTTCAGCCAAGCTAGACAACCAGCAGAATGCGTCTGGACTTCACGAGTCTGCACTTCCTTCCGGCTTCCAGTGGGCAGAGCCATCGTCCTACAAGATTCTGGCCTACGATCCTAACAACTCTTGGTCTTCCGATTCCATGCAGATCGTCTCAACAACCTCCCGCTTTGCTGACAACGAGGTCCCCATTTCAGTACCACAAGCGCTCTCAAGTGTGTCTGAGCCCACTCGTTTCGTCACTCATTTTGCCGGCCTGCAGAAAGAAGGTTATCAAGCTATACACGCTTCTGGGAACTTGTTGGTACTCCGCAAGGTGCATTCAACTGGCTCAAATACTGCCGAAGAAGTCGCTACAAAGGTCACACAGAAGTCAACGTCCGCCACCAGCACCGTCAACCCTGTTGATGGGACTGTTCGCTATCACACCGAAACGGCAACCGGTAACTATGCCTCTCCCACTGGCTTCGTCAATCATGATCCAGTCTTCCCTATCGAGAAACCTGCGGAGGCAGATCCAAAGCAAAGCGAAGAGTCCGAGGAGCTTCTCGTGAAGGACGGTGTATACTATCGCCACTACCCTCGTGTGCACAGGCAGGAGCCAGTCTTCTCCGGATCAGGGAAGCATCACGAACACCACAGGGGTCGGTCCAGGCGCCATGAGAAAAGAGCGTCCTGGAAGAGGAGAGTCAAGTTTGCATTCAGTGTCGGTGCTACTAGCGCTGCACTTGTCTATGCGCTGGGCGTCGGAGCTGAGCTGGCGAGAGGCGAGAAGGAGAGGCAACGCAGGGAGGGAACCGCTTGAGCGAAGTCTGGGAGAGAATGGTGTGGAATGATTATAAGCAATGCGATGACTTACAATGACATGATTCATGGGAGGGACAGCACATTGGGAATGGGCATGGAGTTCGGGGAGGAATGCATGATTAGAATAGCGTGGGCGTGTTCTTGTAGACTCTCGGCTCAGATACCACGCATGAATCCACTCACCATACTTGAAATACCTTCTGCGATAGTGAATGTGCCACAGACCCATGGATTCGAAAATCTGCAGCTTGTTGAGTCTGTCGTTGTTGGTCACGTGCTTGGCACGCACCGCGATCCAAAGAAACCATGATCTATCAGTATGAGCGCGTGTCTTGACACTACAACTTAGCTTGTCAAAAGATTACCATAGTATTTTCTACGCTCTCTCGAGGCTATCTTGCCAGTCTAGGGGAATCGAATTCATCTGTCCTTCTGACATTAGCCTAGACTGCTCAAGGCGGTCACGTCACAACACTGGATGATATTGCGGCAACTCGACCTCACCACTGCGCTTCGGCCGTCACTACTACCAGAAGAGGTCTTACTGTTCGTTCAGGACAATGTGGGACTGTATCGCGACAAGTACAAGATCGAAGGTCATCAGAATGGCCATGCCTACCTCACTTCCCATCGGATTTGTTATGTCGATGACGAAGAGCCGAGACAACGTTCGGTAGCAATCGACCTGAAGGATGTTGATCATCCTGAGTTATACGTGAGATCAAGTCGTTCCTGCGAAGTACAAACCATCTGACATGATATAGGCGGGGTTCTTGAAGTCGTCACCAAAGATAACATTGTACCCCAAGACACCGAAGCGGCAATCGTTGGCGGTGCGCACATCATCAGCAGCATATGGAAACCCTTCGTTCAACTCAGCGACCTTATCACCGACGAGATCAGGCTTCACTCCCGCGCCTGCATCTCCAGCGCCGCCACCTTCAAACGCCACCTGGATCTGCCCCATCTGCTCATTCTCCAACCCTGTACCGTCCAACTTTGATCCAGGCACAGCGAATGCCAGCACACCTCTTCCACCATGTCTCGCATGTGGTATCAAACCGCCACTAGTCCACGTCACGAAAGCAGCTATAGCAGCTCTTTCGAACCGACCATCATCATCCTTTACAGATACCCCACCAGCTCAGCAAGTGTCGTCTCAGGCCGGCGTGCAGTCACCTTCGCCGCGGCCTCCGCCACCATCAAGCTCAACAATCTGCACTCGCTGCACATTTCGGAACCATCCATCCCTCACGAGTTGCGAGATCTGCGGTGCGCCCCTGCCCCGGGCTTCTCCAATACCCGTCTCCATATCCCCCAGCACAGGACCCAACACCCCTCGGTCCGCATCCCCAGCACCAACCACCATGCTCCCCCCCGACCCCTCCGCCATGGAAATCATCAAACTCTCCTTCCGCTCCGGTGCAGCCGGCGCCACCACCTTCCACGACCGCCTCAAAGAAGCCCTCATCCAACGCAAATGGCTCCTCGAATCCGCCCCACCCCCACCCAAACCCACGCACTCCACCCTCCCCCTCTCCTCCACCCCTACCCCGCTTCCCCCTCCCACCCCGCGCCGCATCGGCATCGCCGCCCTCGAATCCCGCACCTCTGCCCTCCGCAAGGAAAACGAAGCAGTAATGGGCTCCGCCTTCGAAGATCTCGAAGCCCTCATGACATCAGCCAAAGAAGTCATCGCGCTCGCCGAACGCTTCGCCTCGTCCAACCCCACCTCATCCTCCTCCTCCGACCCCTCCGCCTCCGTCGTCCTCGCCGAGTCCGCCTCCGCCCTGGGCCTCGTGACCCGCGACATGCTCACCACCACCACGCCCACCTCGGCGCAGGAACGGACGTACCTGACGCAATTGGCGCGCGATCTGGCCGAGTACCTCACCGACGACCGGCACGGCGTCTTGCGGAGAGAAGGGGGCATAATGACGCTCGTCGACCTGTGGGCCGTCTTCAACCGGCGCAGGAACGGCATCGAACTCGTCTCGCCACGCGATTTCGAGGCGGCGGCGGCGTTGTGGGAGGGGCTCAGGTTGCCGTTGCGCTTGAGGAGGTTCAGGAGTGGGGTCTTGGTCGTGCAGGAGAGGGGGAGGAGTGATGAGGCTACGTGCAGGGGCATCAGGGAGTGGTTGAGGGGGTGGAGGGAGGTGCCGCCTTATGCGTGGCCGGGGGTGGAGGGGGTGGGGTACGCGGGGATTGGGGATGGGGAGGGGGATGGTGCGGTGGGGTATGATTGGCGACTGTATGGGAGGGGGGTGAGTGTCAAGGAGACGGCGGAGAGGTTTGGGTGGAGTCTCGGGGTGGCGGGGGAGGAGTTGGAGATGGCCGAGGAGAGAGGCGTGTTGGTTAGGGAGCAGGATGCGAGGGGTGTGAGGTTCTGGGAGAATCATTTCGACGGGATAGAGGTGGAGGTGGTGCAGGCGAAAGGGGAGGAAGAGGGAGAGGAGGAGAGGGCGGTGAGAGAGGGGTTGGAGAGTGCAGGATTGATTTAGGCATGATGCACACGGGACTGGATACGAATGAAGGGATAGAAGAGGGTGGATGATGGTCTTGCATTTGATATATACTTGTTGTTCATCTTTCATTGCTCATTGCCATGAATTCAATCCTGCCCAAGGGTCCCCCGATTGGTGTTGAGCAGGGTGTTGCTGCTGTTGGTGTTGTTGAGGCATGGGAGGCTGTCTTCTCGGATCTTGGGCATAACCACCTGGTCCGGACGGATGAGGTCCAGTTGGCATATTGTAGCTTTGCTGTGGTGGACCTCCAGGAGGTGGTGGGGGTGGAACATAGCCTTGCGACATGTTAGGGTATGGAGGATTCTGCTGATGTTGTTGTTGCTGCGGATAGCCAGGCTGACTTCCTGGAGGTGGGGAGAAGAATTGCTGATGTGCCGGCGGGGAGATCTGGCCGTAGGAGTTGGGATTATAAGGTGCTGGGCTACCGTAGCTGCCTACACTCGGCGAGCCGTACGAGCCATTCATGGGCGTTTGAGCATACGATTGTGGTTGAGGAGCAGGACTGCCGTATTGCCCGGGCTGTGGTCCTTGCGGATAGCGAGGCTGTGGAGGTTGAGGTTGGCCATACCCCGTCTGATAGGACGGCGTAGACTGTAGCTGAGGCGGACGAGGTGCCGGTGGGCCTCCTGGTGCAGGCGACGTGACAGACATTCGCTCCATGAGCTCTTTCAGTCGGGCTTGGTCGCCACCTGCACCAGCAGTCTTTGAATTGTCCAAGGAAGCTAGAAGGGCGCTGCCTTCTGTCCGGCGGTTACCTACAAAAGCCTCGACGTTTTTGCACATACTGTCCACAGTATCCTTCATGTCTGAATAGAATGATCTGCCTCGGTCAACGCCAGCTTGTAGGTCGACAAAGTTTTGGTGGATCTTCTTGTACTTGTTCATGACCGAGCTCCGTTGCCGCGAGAACGACTCGTACTTGTTCTGCTCTGATTTGACACGCTTGTCGGATAAAAGCTCGCTATAAGTCCGGGTAAGCTCTTTGATGAGGGAGTTCTGCTTGTGATTCGATTGCAAAATGCGGCTCTGAAATGGTCGGAACTTTTCGAGTTCAGACTTGAATATCTGATTCTCTTGCGTGGTCACAGCCTTTTTATTAAGGATGAGGACGTTGGAGATGTCATCGTTGTGAATCTGTTCTTGTAAGCAATGGCAATGGAAAGTTGCTTAAGTACACCAACCTTGTCCTTGAGGTCCTTCAGTACTTGCTGTCGTTCCCGCTTGACCAGGTTCAGCTTGCGGATCAACTCCTCAACCATGGCAATCTGATCAGACACAGAGTGCTTGTCGTCCTCGTCGATATCGTCGAGAAGATTGCCCTCGATTAGTGACGGGCTGCCGACGCCCTTGCCATTTGCTCTCGCCGCACCTGCTTTGATCATGGCTCGTTGATATAGGACATCAGCCTCGTCCGTCTCGCCAGCAGATCGCATTTCGTCAAAGTCCGCTTCACATTGTCGAGACATGTTGAACAAAGACATGTCACTCGTCGAAGCTTCCTCGATGGCCTGGCGATAGCTCCGCATGTCTGTCCGTAATGTTGTTGTCAACGCTGAACTTGGTTGTTGAGTCCATTCTGCGCCATATTTTGACCTCATCTTCTCGCATACGCTTGCTTCTCTGTCGAGACTGTTGCTTGCGTTGTCGATCATTCTCAGGATATCTGCTTTTGTGGCATTGAGCTGCTCGAAGACACCTCCGAATCTTTCGTGGCCGGCGAAATCTTCACACCATCTGCGGAACTCTGGATCGACCGCCATCTCCTGGTCGAGACCACCTTTGAGTATGTTGAGACTTCCTGGAAGCTTGAGGTAGTCCAGCGATGCAGCAAGCTCGTCATTGGCAATCTCAACTCGTTCGCCCTCCGCACGGATGAGCTTGGCTTTTTCCTCATCGTAGAGACTTGCTGACTCGGTGACCGACATAGGTACAATCCGCTGGAAGATGTCTGGGCCGATGATTCGTTGCACATCTTGACCTTGGTACAGCTCGCTTACTGGAATTGGTTTCGCAGCCGGAAGTTTCGGTATCGCAGTCAAAGATGGCTCGGCAGGCACAAGCTGATGATAGATGAAGTCGTTATCCTTGTTCAGCTCTGCGAGCTTCTCTGTGCAAGCAGTGATGTGCTTCTTTGTCATTTCTAGCAGTATCGAGCTTGTTTCAGAGCTCAGATTTGTGTCCTGCGAGACCGAAGATGGAAATGAATTTGCGATTTTGTGTGACTCCTTTGCTTGCGCGAGGGCAGATTGCAGCCTGCAGATGGCAATGCCGTGTGAGTTGGCGTCATTATCCGCTAAAGCTTGATAGTATTGAGCCAGCGCGGCCATGTAAAATTGCTTGACTTGGGCAAGGATCAGCCATGGGCGCTCGAAGATGCCCTTGCTGACGTTCTCCTGGATGCCCTCGACAGCTTGACCGTACAGATATGTCGCCTGGGCAGCCAATTTGGCGAGTAGACCGACCTTTTTGTCGTCGTTGATCTGCTTCTCAAGAAAGACTTCTTGAGCTTGAGCAAGCATTACGGAGATGAGCGTCTTCACAGTCTCACGGCTGAGATCAGTCGAAGGAGCGTGTAAAAAGTTCTCGTTGATGTAAGTGAACATTCCTGCAGAGGCCTGGAAAGAGTGGTAGGCGGTCTTGAGACCAGTATCTTCGTGCCGATCTTGATTAGCAGCATGGCATGATAGTACAGCAGAGATATTGAAAATGATGGACGCCTTTTCGAATGCTAATGAGTATTGTGAAGTGGGTTTCTGTGTAAAGGCGTCAAACCTGTACGTTGTCAGCCGGTTACTTTATGCATCTTCCGTCGTCCTTACCAGGTGAAGGAGACCTTGATGTGGTTTTCGTCGACTGGGAATCTAAGATCCAGCAGTTCCAGTTGCCCATAGTATCTGTACAATAGATCTCTCCCAGATGCACTATCCTTCCCAGCACCTCGCATGTCTTGCCGCAGCCTGTTGAGGGCAGCGCATTCTTCCGAGTACCTCTCCGGCTCGTCCCCGTAGGAAGATCTGATATAATGCTTCAGAGGTTGCACCCAATCAATCTCATTCGTCTGCTTCAATGGGGCAGATATCATGGGGCTCTGCATGTTGGCGACGACGAAGAGACGCGGACCGGTGAGGGGTGACTCTCGTGGCGTACGAAGGTATATAGACAGGCGACCACGAGCCAGGGTCGAGATGGATCACACTGGGCGCGTATGCCGTGCTATCGTCGGTCGACCTCTTCAGGCATGGCTCTCGAGGGCGGTCTCTGAAACGGCCGGTAGTCTCCAGGTGTTGGGCTGTGAGGGCTCCTGCTCCGGTGTTGTCGGATCCGAAGCAGCGAGGTGAAGAAGAGCTATTCGATTAAGGGTTTGGTGACCTTGTCAATACACGAGCTGACGGGCGAGGCAGAAGCATTGGGAGGTGACGTGCATGTCAGGAAAGCCAGTGCCAGCCAAAGCCAAAGGGAAGCTCCGCAAACCATCACCGCTCCGCCTACTCAGCTTCAGCCAATCATAATCAATTATCGACTCGACATAAGGCCTGCTAAGCGCTGTAAATTGATTGACTCTTTTCGGTCTCGTCTATACAAATTCTAGAGCTGAGAGTGCCTCCATCTCTTATCCTGCGTGGGTATGTACACTGGCTATCCCAGCCGCCCTGCTGATGCCTTCTTAAACTCCAATCGCAATGCCACTATCAGCCGTAAATCGGTAAGTGATATATTACAAAACATGCGTAAATTCCGATCGACGCTCGCAAAAGTCAGTTCGATCCAGAAGCTTTCTTCTTTTGCTCTTCGTCTTGATCGGTCTGGCTCTCTTGTGATGTCTGCTTCGGCTGCTCGTCGAGGTGATTGTGTTGGTGCGTCAGTCGGTGCCACGCCGATTTGAGAAATCCCTCATTCTTGTGCTTGTCTGCTTCGCTGGCATTTGCACTATCTCCCGTCGTCGACGATACAGGTGGCTTGCCGACATTCATGATGCGCTTGGCCGATTTGTCGCCCATCTCGTCCGCCAGCATTTCGACAATCGTACGCTGGTTGGTGCTGAGGTACTTTGGCATCTGGACCTTGAACTCCACCCTAAGGTCGCCTTGTCCACCCCTCCGACTGCTCAGCTTCTTCATACCCATTCCAGAGAGTGTAACTCGATCACCAGTGTTGGTGCCCGTGCCGACTCGGACGCGTACATCCTTGTCAAGAGTTGGTACTGTAATCTCTCCTCCAAGTATCGCAGTCGTCAGAGGAATCGATGCTGTGTATAGAATATCCGAGCCCGCCCTGCTGAATTTCGAATCTGGCGCGACTCGAATGAAGACATACAGGTCGCCGCTCTGTGAGCGAGCACGCGTGGCTGCTTGACCAGTTGGAGCTGCATCTCCCTCTCCAGCTACCCTCAATCGCATGCCATCTTCAACACCTCCAGGAATGTCCACAGTCACTGTTCTTCGCTCCCTGACAGCTCCATCGCCCTTGCAAGTGCTACATTCACTTCCTCGTGGTGTCACAGTACCTTGCCCACCGCAAGTCCCACACGTGCTCGCCATCTGAAATCCTCCTTGCATAAAGTGCACCCGCGTTCCTGTACCATCGCAAGATGTGCAGGCCGATTTTGATGCTCCCTTCTTCATTCCGCTGCCTGTGCAAGTCTTACATTGCACAAGAGGGGTAATATGGATGTCTTTGCGGACGCCTTTGGCAGCGTCCATGAAAGAAATGTTTGACTGCACCTCGATGTTCTCGCCAACCAGAATCTCTTCCGCAAAGCCTCCGCCCCGTTGGCCGCGACCTCGACCCGATCGTCCAGCAAATGCGCCGAACAAATCCTCGAAGTTGAAATCGCCACCTGGGAATCCTTGAGCACCTCCGAACCCGCCTCCGAACCCGCCTCTGAATCCGCCCGCTCCTCCGAAAGGATCTCCTCCTGCGCCAGGATTGAAGCCTCCACTTTGATCAAATGCTGCAGATCCATATGAATCAAAGGCTTCCTTCTTCTTCGGGTCGGACAGAATCTCGTACGCGGATTGGGCTGCCGCAAATTTCTCCTTTGCCGATGCTTCCTTGTTGGTATCTGGATGGTATTTTTTGGCAAGACTATAGTAAGCCTTTTTAATCTCCGAGGATGAAGCACCTTTGCTGATGCCAAGGGCTGCATAGGGATCTTTGATGGCGAGCCTGGGGCTACTCGAGTGGAACTTCTGTTCAGCATTAGTGAGATGCTATGTGTCTTGCGACAGCTCGGTTCACATACCCTACATTGGGACTGTGTCACTCTACTAGATTGCGATCGTTGATTATGAGGCCTCAAAGGCCCATGGGCTGTCGAGAGTCCTGCCCGTCTTTCTCGTGGTGTATCTTTGCTCAGATCGGAGTACCGGGGACATTGTTTCGATGCGGCCAGTGCTCTCGCAGGGGCGCTGAACCTGCAGAGGATTGACGGAGTCACAAGACTCATGATTGTATTGTACGAGGCCAGTCTCTGGTGTTTCTGTCAAGGGATAATTGAGTTGGAGGTACATTTTTATTTGACATGACGATGCTCGACAACTTTTGGATGATCCGTGCGCGCCGAATCTTCTCGGGCCAATCACGAAGCATCTGATCTGCTCTGGTCTGATACATGACCTGCAAACAAAAGGAAAGGTCACATGGCGTATGTCATGATACTATAAGGTCATCTCTAGTATGATTTATAACATGCTCCTTTCACAATGTCACGGGAACATAGGATTGGCGAGACGGGGAGGGGAGCATGACTCGCGGACATTGCTCAAAGCTCCGGCGGCCTTGGCATTCGCGGAAAAGTCCTGAGCTGCGGACCAAGAGCTTCAATTCACTTTTGAGCGATACACATTCTGTAACATCATGTCACTATAGCATTCCCAGCAACAGCTGGATCCGCCTCGATAATGTCAAAGGCTCTGAACTCACCGGCGGCGCGCATCTTGCGCTCGTCGAGGTTCTTCTCGCTTCCCCCTCCCTTACCACAACCCTCGGTCGATTTGCCGACGACATCAGGTAACATCAGAACGTCCGACACAGCAACTCTACCATACCCGACAAAGCAGGCCATATCAGCTCCAGCTTCTAGTCGACATCGAGGTGATTGGGGTCTCAAGCGTCCGCTTCCTGAAAGGACGAATAACACCTCCACGCCTCATGTTCGCATCAATGCCATGGATACGCTCGAACACATCACGGACTTTGACTCGGCCTCCGACCATACGCTCACGCTTAGGAAGGCCCAAGAATTGAATCTGTGGATGACTCGAGCCAATAGGAAGAGGACTAACAACTTCAACTCCTCGATCTCGGCTTTCGATGATACCCTCGATCACACTGCCTTGCAAGAGCCAACGAGACCCTCAACAAATAGTGCAGACGCCAGTGACAATATCAACAGGCTTCCTCTTGGCATGGAGCGTACATTGCGAATCCGATCGATAAACAGCATACTCCAACAACGCGGAGAAAAGCCCGAGAGATGGAAGACGGACGGGCCTTGGCTTCCCATGATGTCCGAAATTGATTTTGAAAAGTACTTGGTAGAGGTAGTGTCCAAGCCTCGGATACGAGACGAATTCAAGAAATTCCTGCGAAAGAACCGGGCAGACAAGAAAAGATTGCAAGCCGTGGAGCAAATGCGAGACGAAGCTGGATTTGACCCAGAGAACCCAGACGATGTGGCACGATTGGATGAGATGTGCCGTATTGATCAGGAAGAGGATCAAGGCCTCGAAAGATACATACTTGAACTCCGCAGCAACAACACGGACCTCTCTTCGACCTTGCCAACCCTTATTCAAGAATTCTTCGACTTGCCACCTCTTCCCAAAGCGTCCCCAAGTGCGCCTCATGGCATCACTGGATTCTCCACTGGGATCAGGAAATCTTCAGAAACACCACCTTCTACACATCCTTCAGGCGGGTTGTCCTATATCCGTTCAAGATCCTTCATGGAGAATTCACCAGTTCATGGGCCGCAGTTCCAACACGCTCCCTTGGAAGCTCGCGTGCTTCGACCAAGAAGGGCCCCCCAGGGTCCTGTAGAGCACTCGGTCATCGGCGTCGGTGGGTTCGTCACCAAGGACTATGTCACAGGAAGAAGTTATAGGTCGGGTGATGAAGACAGCAACCCTCAAAAAGGGATGACGTGGAACTTCGACACGCCCGGAGGCAATAAATTATGGGTCACGCCATCTGAGGCACACGTCGATGACAACAGCCGCATTCGGATCGACATTGTGTATCCGGAGAAGGAAGCAATTGCCGTCAAGACTGGTGGTCCTGATCCGAGGAAAGTGCACTTTGATAACGATGATGCGATTGTCGAGCGGCTTAGGAACACCCCTGTCCTCAGTGCAGCCGATCAGCGCAATACAGCGCCCGCAGGGACCGCTCAAAACGCAAACTATGGTAGCGCTCTGCCAGACACCAGGACCCTGCCGCGAGCACAGCCATTGGAGGGGGAAGAATTGAAGAACTTGAAGGATGCCGTGAAACAGGCAAAAGGCGACCCTAATGGGAGATTGGGTTCGTCGATTATGAACATTCTGAACAGTCGGGCAACTACTGGACAATCGTGATATTCGACTGTTGCATAGACTCGTGTACAAATAGACAAAAATCACACTTCATCAGCAAGCTTCAAGCACATGTTCGTCTTTTCGCTGCCAAACGTGAAATGCGGCTCTGGGATTACCGGACAAGGTTGGCTAGTCGGTCGAGTTCCGAAGATTATCCGTTTAGCGAGAATTCCTCTGCCACCTCGCACCAAAATCTCCAGCTTCACGACGACAGCCAACGACAACCACACCTACGGTCTCTTCATCACACAACCGCAAACATGGGTCGCGTCCGCACCAAGGTCCGTCATCATCAGCAGCCATAGCGACACCACGCATAGCAATGGCGCCTCCAACCATCGAAAATTTCTAATCCCCTCCCAGACCGTGAAAAAGTCCGCAAAGGTCATCATTGAGCGCTACTATCCCAAGCTCACCCTCGACTTCGAGACCAACAAGCGCATCTGTGATGAGATCGCCATCATTGCCTCGAAGCGCCTGCGCAACAAGGCACGCCTGTCCCACTACCATCAATCTCTTACTCACTAACACCTCTCTCAGATTGCCGGCTTCACCACCCACTTGATGAAGCGTATCCAGCGCGGCCCCGTGCGCGGTATCTCCTTCAAGCTCCAAGAAGAAGAGCGCGAGCGCAAGGATCAATACGTCCCCGAGATCTCGGCCCTCGACTTCTCCCAGAACAGCGAGAGCGGTTTGTTGGACGTCGACCAGGAGACCAAGGATTTGTTGAAGAGCATGGGTTTCGATAGCATCCCCGTCAACGTCGTTGCGGTGCAGCAGCAGCAGGTCGTTGATAGGCCGAGGAGGTTCGGGGACAGGCCACCAAGGTCGTAAGAAGACATGACGAGGGGAGGGCTCATGATATGGCGTATCGGTCATTCTGCGGCCTGGCCGGCATGAAATAGCTAGGTTTTGCAGAGGAATATACCGGATTGTCATACCAAGGTGTCGCTTGTCTTTGTGCGAAAGCATGAGGCGGGCTTGATTGCCAATTTTTTTTCTTCCATCAGTGATCGTGGGTGCGTTATGCTGTCACATTGTGGTAGGAATGCTTCATCCTATCTATGGGGTGAGAATCTGTCGCTAGCCCAGATGACACCCTGCTCTTCTGCTTCGTGTCTCACGCTGCCACCATCATGCCGGTTGAAACTCATACGACCCGGATCATCATTCCATATCAGACATTACAAGCTAAGTACAACCACCACTTCCCTCCATCCTCTCCCTATCCCGCCACCACATCTCTTCCTCATCCCGAATCCCCCAAAGCCAACAGCGCAAAACTCCCCCCCACCACCGGCCTATTAATAAACGTAATCCCACCCGGATAATCCCCACTCCCAGCCTCATACAAATCCCCCAGCGCATACCCCGTGACCGTCGCCCCCACCCACTCCGCCACCTTGCCCAGTATCAAATCCCTCGTCTCCGTCCCCGCCACGGCCGCCACGAAAACCTCCCAGTCCAGCTTCGTGTACGTGTGCCTCGTGTCCAGCGGCACGCCATACTCCAGCGCCACGGCGGGGTAAAACGCAGACTGCCGGTCGAAGACGCGTTGCGGGACGAGACGCTGCTTGAGGAGCCGCGAGGCGTACAGGTTGTACAGCAAGCCCCAGGAGTCCGTGGCGCCGTAGGACAGGGTTGTGTGGGGAGGGGTGGTGTTGGATGCCGAGAGCTGCTCCCACTGCGCGATGTAGCCGGTCGCGATGGAGGTGTAGTTTGCGCTGTCGGACGGGTGGGAGGTGAGGTCGGCGATGGTGGCCATGGCTGCGATGCCGATGATGCCTTTGAGGGCTAGGTTGGTTTGGTTGGCGAGGGAGCCGGCGAAGTCGTCGGTGGAGATTTGGTCGGCGGGGATGAGCGCTTCGTCGATCAGGAAGGTGGCCCATTGTGTGAGGATGGGGTAGTGGGAGGTGAGCCAGGCGGTGTCGTTGGAGGTGAGCGCGTAGGCGAGGGACATTATGACTGGGGATGTTAGGGGAGGGGTGGTGGGAGGAGAGGGGAAAGGCTTACTCATGTTGCCGCATTCTTCGAGGGGTTGTTGTTCGGCGTTACCGTCGCTGTGGCCGGTGGCGTTGGGGTAGCGGGAGCCGATGTCGTGGATGGCAAAGGCAAAGGGCCAGCGACCGGCTTCTTGGTTGATGAAAAGTGGTTCGAGGACGAATTTGAGGAGCTCGGGGTTGGTATAGAGGGCGATGGGGTGCCAAGGGTAGATCACATCGGCCGTGTTGACGTTACCATCGCTGGAGATCTCCTTCATGAAGAGCAGAGTCTGATCGGTCGTGCCAGCGAGCTGAAGTGCACCGTATGCTTGACGAGTGGCGAGCGTGGTTATGATCGAGTAGTTGTCACCAGCTGCAGCAGTGGACGCGCTCTGGATCTTGTTGTCAAGTTCATCCGCCGTGGTCTGAGCAGTGCTGTACTCATTGTAGAAGAAAGTGTTTGCGTCTAGATCTGAAGCAAAGTAGCTATTACGAAGACTCGGCAAGGTCTCGTTCCCGTTGGCGCCCTCGAATACAATGACATCTTGCTGGTTCAGGTTGATGGTGAAGAGCGATGATGCTGGTGTGGACCCGACAATTCCGAGATCGATCGCGAACCCAAATACTGGAAAGGCATCGTTGATAGCTCTAAAATTAGTGTCGTCGACGTTTGTCAGGACACCGGTTGACTGAAACTGCCCGCGGACTACGACATCCGAGTCTTGTTGATGTGTCAAGCTGTCCGTGTTTGCTGTCATGTAGTACCAGTCACCATACTCGGTCTGGTCGTTGACCTCGGAGAAGGCAAGCTGAGTCTGACGGAATACCTTGTGATAGGCAATGCCCGCAGCAGCAGATGTAGTGGGGATAGAAGTGGCCGTGTCACTCGCCGAAGTGCTGTCACTGGTAGAGACAGTGGTAGTGGCTTCTTGGGGTTGTCTATACCCCGGCTTGAAGCGTGCAGCATCAGTGGCGTGTGCGACAGCAGCTCTCCAACCTTCGTAGCTAGTTTTGGTGCCTAAAGACTGGATATCGGCCGGCTCAGTGTACTGTCCACTAGCAACAGAGCTCTGCGAAGGTGAAGAGCCAATCTGGGCAACATCGTATTCCCACTGGGCGATCGCGGACCTGTCGCCAGATATCCACTCTTGACATTGTCAGTCGTGTCACTATGTCTTACTCTCCATGATTTACCTGCGGAGATGTCGGTATAAAGTTGGATATCATGCTCTTGTCCGTCCATCGAAGCTACTTCGACCTGCAAGTAGGAGGAGATGAGTGAGCTCCTCATGTAGTCGCTGGGCGTCACAGGGCTAAGGAATGTAGCCTTGACGGAGACTTGGTCATTGACGGTCTGTTCGAAGATGGATCTAGTCGACGTGTATTCGAAAGAAGTTTGAGTGGCAAGGGTCAAGTTGCCCGCCGGATTGCCCATCCATATATACGTGACGCCGTCAACACGGATGAGACCAGTCCAAGCGACAATCTGGCCACTGCAATGATCAGTGAAGCACATGCGTGGTGGCCGGAGTGTTGGACCTACTTCCAGAAGGTTGACCATTGACCTGCTAGGTATCCTCCGTTACCACTGTCACTACCAGCTAGCTGCCAGCATGACAGATATGGGGACTTGACGGCGAGAGGAATAGCTGGAGGTCGAGTCGGTGAGAATGTAGACTGGCCAACTACCAGAGCGGGTAGCTCGAACAAGAATGAGAGAAGAAGAGCTGCGAGCATTGTAAGATATGCCTGTGGCATGATGACCTACCTTGACGAGTGAGGGCACTTTATGGTATTTCAAGTTGTCCGGTCTGCAGTGGAGCATGGTCATTTGACGGTATGGCCACGTCCAGAGATCACGATGCATTGTCCACGACTGGAAATGGTGCATGTAACTATGTCGACTAGAAGCCGTGCTTGACATTCTAGCAGCAAGCTTGTACTTAGCTTGACTGCGGAGAAGGCAAGTTCGGAAGTCAAGAGCCGTAGGTGGTATGAGATGATTGGCTGATGGGAAACATGAGAGATGAGAGCGTGACCTTCAGCTCATGATCGTCCAGTCCAATCCCCGCGATATTTCATCTATTCATTTCAAAAGGGTCTCTGGTCTTGATGCTCCACGGACCAGAGGTAGAAGAATGTGTCAGTCGCCGAGGTCGTATGGCAGATCCTTCGGCCAGGTGTAGCTGTCTGGCACACGCCAGGCACGCGCAGATTCCCTGGAATAGCGCAACAGAGCTTAGCTGCTAAAGATGGAGAAAAGCTGCTGCTTTGGAGCTTGACGTGACGGTATTACGATGAAAAGGTGTGGTAGTGTAGAAGGGTGGTCGTCGTTCAGGCCAAGAATCCAGACTTGCTTGTTCAGCGAGCCAAGATGTGCCGAAAACAAGTCTTCTCCTTTCAAACCCTCTGGCACCACCTCACATTCTGTCCGTCTGTCATCCGCACATGCCCCTGAGCCGCTGACCGTGACCTGCAGATGAAGGGAAGAGGTCATGCAACTTTCCCCGCCTCATCCGCGTCGATCATTGTGGAGGGCCAGAGTCTATTGATGGACCGACTTGACATGCTCATTTCTTCGAGAGCCCTCCTTCATCTGCCATGGTTCAGTTCATCGCCTATAGACTTTCATTATCGATGGGTGGGAAGTCCCGATAAGGTCTAGAAGAGCTGACCTGCCGTCTTCGGCAAAGACTAATCATACCATTGCGTTCGGCCCATCTCCCCAGGCGCGGCTTGCCAGGCACGCAGCGCTGCGAGTATCCCCCTGACGGTCCATGGAAGATGGTAATTTCATTGCTCGTGCCACACGTCGAACAGACGACCGTTGCGACCGCCAAGCTACTCGCAGATGAAGGTCCGACAGCGTCTCAGGGTCTGGTGTCCGTGCCTCGATGGTATAGACATTAGTGACGCCCGAGTCTGACGCACTCGCCCAGCACACCCGGATTACGGCGAGATTGTCTTGATGGTTGCGCATCATCATCCGGACTATTGAACCCATGACTCACCGAGAGATGGACGAGGTGGCTGGTGTAGCAGAAATCTCTTCAAGTGATGAGCCAATACTCAACGGTGGCCAAAACACCCGCAGACCAGTATAACGGCCACTCTCAAACCCGACAATTCCTCCCTGTCAGAGACTGATGGGCGACCCATCAACGCCTTGGTTGCCCAGCGGCTCATCTTCACACACTGGCATCAACGTCAGTTGCACCCTCAACAGCCTTCAATCCCCGGGGTAAATTTATCGCTGGAGCTGCGAGATTTCCGTGACGACAACGTCTTTTCATTGAAGGTAATTTGATGGCCAACCGCAAGTCGATCTATCTATATCAGCCGTCCAATCTCTTCTCTCTGATCCTTCTTCCATCATCCCAACTCCACACTCACTACCCAAAAGTCACTCGTTACCAATCCAACTAGCACTCCGCACCGCATCACCAATCCCCACCCCCTCAAATCCAATCACAATGAAGTTCATCGCCGTCGCTGCTCTGGCCTCCGTCGCCGCCGCCGCCACCGTCGCCGACCTCCCCACCTGCGCCACCACCTGCGCCCTGACCGCCATCAAGGGCTCCTCGTGCGCCATCACCGACACAGCCTGCCTGTGCAAGGACACGGCCTACGCCACCGCCCTCACCACCTGCGTATCCAGCGGCTGCTCCGCGGCAGACCAAGCCAAGACCCTCTCGGTCAGCAAGGACATCTGCTCCGCCGCCGGCGTCGTCGCCGCCGGTGCCGCCTCATCCTCCGCCCCTGCATCATCCGCCTCCGCGGCCTCGGCGTCCACCCTCCCAGCCACCAAGTCGGTCGTCTCCCCCGTTGTTGTCGCTGCCACTGGCGGCGTTACTGCCCCTACCAACGGAACTGGCTACGCTGGTACCACCCCCAAGCCGTACACTGGTGGTGCGGACGCGCTCAAGGCGGGCCAGTGGATGGGTTTCTTCGCGCTGGTGGGTCTTGTTGCTCTCTAGATCAAAGGATAGAGAAATTGCAAGGTTTCAAAGGGGATAGAAGGTTGAGAGGAAGAGGAGTTGGAGAAAAGTATACGTAATTTTTAATGCACCTTAGAAACAAACAATCACTTGCTTGCTTCCCATTGTGATGGTGACATTCATGCTGGATAGCTGAATTCATAGTGGCACTGACTCCTACCTGACCCTTCTCCCAATGAGAATGTCCAGGCATGCATCCCCTCGCAGAATAGGTTTCTCACTCCTCCTTCTTGAGATCCAACGACAAATCAACCCACTTCCCCCCCGCAAACTCCACGGGACTCTGCCCTTTGCTCTCAAACCCCATCCCTTCATACCACGGCACCAGCTTCTCATGCGCGATGATCGCCACCCGATCCGCGACCCCGCTCCCCTCCATGCGCTGAATGTAGCTCCTCAACAACAATTTCCCCAGCCCTCTGCCTTGGAACTCCGGCAGCACAGCCAAAGAATGGATGCAGATCGTGCGTCCGTCCTCCTTGTGGCCTGGTGGAGTAGCGCCGGGTCCGTCCCCCGAGGCGCCGATACGGGGCGTCCCAGCCGGCGTGACGGTCGAAGGGGAGTCGATGCCGCGCTGGTGCTCGGCCCGCCAGTTCGGGGGCAGCGCCATGTCCTCGTCCCGCACGAGGGGGTTGGTGGTTTTGGTGGCGATGATGTGGCCTAGCAGGATTGATTTGCGCTCGGGCGTGCCCGAGTAGACTGGCACGGCAGTGGAGGCTGTGGTGGCGCTGCCGGGGTTGGCGAGCGTGGGTTGGCTGGTGGTGGCGGTGGCGATGGTAGTGTCGGCGCTGGTGAAAAGGCCGAGGGAGAGCTCGGAGCATTTGGAGAAGCGGTATTGGAACTGTGGGAGGGGTGTTAGTGGGGGGGAAATGGAGGAGGGGATGAGGCATGGGACCTTTTCTCTGCTGCAGCGTTCTTCTGGAGGAAAGGTGACTTCTTCGAGTTTCACGCAGGAGTCAAGGTCGAGGAAGGTGAGGGCTTGGACGTAGGGTTTGACCTCGCTGCTGCGCGAGGCGGGTGAAAGGTCCTGGTGCGATTGTGAGCCGCCGCCTACGATGAAACCCATGTCGCCTGGTTGAGCTTGTTCGTATGTCGTCTCGGTCTCGTCGGATGACTTTTCCAGATTGGCAATGTTGCGCCACACGTCGTCCTTGTCCTCTTGCAGGTCGCGGGGCATGACGGTGAAGAGGTCGCGTGGTCAATGGCTGTCCTCGTCAAACCATGCCTTGAGCCTGCAAAGCAGGGAAACGTGATTGGATGAGGTGATCAAGTATGCAAGGTGTACGAGTGCAGGTGCAGTGTCGGGTTGTGATACATATGCAGGTCGAAATTACGTTTTCCGTCGAGTTGGTCGAAGCGATAGAGAGAGATGCAGACGGCGGCAAGACCTGGTGTCATCCTGAATGACGGCTCGGTCCTGTCTCGACTTGGAAGCGTGGCGGGGCATTTCCACCTCTGAGCAGTGCCCATGAGTCGCGTGCCTTGTTCTGCCCCGCAATTCCTGTCGAATCACATGCATGTCATCAAGGTCAGGGCAAGTTCAGACGAGTTTATAACATGACAAACACCGCTTCAAATAATCAAGTCTTTGAGTCCATGCTTATGAACTAGTCCTTTGAGTCTGTCGCACATACTTCTCAATCTGGGTATGTTCTTTCTTGCCACGAGCCGATCTTCATATCACAGCGAGCACGCAGAAGTTTTGGAAGATTGACATTTCATTGAGGTCGCGACTGCATGTGGGAACGTGCGCTACTCAAAGCCCCGTCATCCTTGACATCCAAACTCCAACTCGTTCGTTATTACGTTGTGCTTTCGACCGGAAGCTGGACAATCGTTGATTCGAAAGAAGATCTGACCTGCGGAAGCAAAAAATTGGGTGCCAGCCGAAGCTGACTAAAATTGTGGAACCTCTCAGAACAATAGAAACTGCATCAATAGAGGGTTAACGATGTTCAAAACATCAAAACCACAACTATTAGGTGTAGTTTCTGACTGTTCATCATTGAGGACCCACCTGGTTGTATCCATCCTGTGCTGCACAAAGACCAATGATGACTACGCTGTAGTGCTTGCGTTCGTCTGGTTGTCCACCGTCGCGTCGCGTCGCGTGAGACAGCCGCTGCGCGAGCAGAGAAGTCTGATGGTCTGATAGCCTGGTGGTTGATGCAAAG
Source organism: Elsinoe ampelina (assembly GCA_005959805.1). Taxonomy (NCBI): domain Eukaryota; kingdom Fungi; phylum Ascomycota; class Dothideomycetes; order Myriangiales; family Elsinoaceae; genus Elsinoe; species Elsinoe ampelina. The sequence continues at coordinate 1,809,802 of SMYM01000001.1, forward strand.
ACATGAGAGACAGTGGTACGATGGTGTTTGCGATGGATCATAAGTTGGAGTGTGAATGAGAATGGGATGCACGCAGACAGTGTGATCCGACTATATATTAAGACGTGATATCGAAGCAGGTTCATCCTGCGAAGCAGAGACAAGACTGTCACTTCCTCTCCCTCAAAGGAAAGATCAAGCTCGTAACGTACCTGCCTGTACAGTATCCACATGGTGCGGCTGCAGAAGACGAGTCGTTCACTCAACAGCTCAAGCACAACAGGCGTGAGGGTCCGCCGGTCCTCGGTCACAGCCCGGAGTGCGGGACGGCAAGCTGCATCTCGAGATGATCTCATGCTCGCATGCTCTCTCCAGGTTGCATTTCTCTGCGCTCCACCCTGCAGCTGAATCCATCTCTGCATATCGACGACCAATTATTTTTCACTTGCAGACCGCTCTTCCCACTGTCAAATCATCACTCACACAGTTGACGCTTGCCCTCACCAGTTGCATAAAGTCGGCCTCACTCCATCCGCTGCTGGCGTGGCCATTCACCTTCCATCACCTTCTTTGAAGCTCCAAATTGTTGACTAAGACGCTCCGAACTATCACCATGTCTCGGTGACAGCTACAACGTGGCCACAGTGCAGCCTGCAGGGATACTAGTCATTGATTTGCTGAGCTCTTCTCTCGACTAGCCGTCATTCCTCTTCTCGTCCATACATTCATCACTTCACATTTCCTATTCGAGCCACCTGCATCCATCCATAACAAAGCAAGGTCGGCCCTACTCACAGCACTTCCAAATCAACATGTGAGTAGTCCTTGTCTCAGGTTGCACCTTGAAATGGAATTCGTTCGCTCATCCTTGAATTTCGGACGGACTGCTGACCTCCTTGTTACCACAGGCCTCGCTTCGTCATAAATGTCACGGCAACGAATCAAGATGTCGACCAGGATCTCCTCGAGATCGACGTATCCTCTTCTTTCACTCTTGCCGACCTCAAGAGCTACATTCAAGCCGAAACCTCTTTCGAGCCAGCAAAGCAACAGCTGTTTTACGACGGCAGACCACTCACCGACGACAACACCACGCTTGAAACGGTAGGAGTTAAGGATGGTGACATGCTGGCTGTGATGATCACATCGGGACAAGAGAGACCACAAGCTTCAAGACAAGCACCGTCACGAGCAGGAGGTCAAACAGACGCACCAACGGCCAACATCGAGGGACTGCGCATTGCGTGCCTGAACAACAGAGGCCAGCTCGAGCAGATCCGCGCTCAAGCCCCTGAGCTCGCTGAAGTCATCAACGACCCCGCACAGTTCCGACAAAGGTTCGAGGCCCGTATGGCAGAAGACAGGAGGAGGAACGAAGAGCGCGAGCGCCAGATGCAGCTTCTCAACGAGGATCCCTTCAATGTGGAGGCGCAAATGAAGATTGAGGAGATGATCAGGCAAGAGAATGTCACCGCCAACCTTCAATATGCGCACGAGCATAATCCGGAATGTGAGTTGATCTTTCACTGATCATCACGGCATATGTGTTGACAATGATACAGCGTTCGCAGCCGTAACTATGCTCTACATCGACGCCGCGATCAACGGCCACCACATCAAGGTCCTGGTCGACAGTGGGGCTCAGATGACTGTCATGTCACCGTCCTGTGCAGAAGCCTGCAATATCATGCGGCTGATAGACAGGAGATATGCAGGCATCGCTAGAGGCGTCGGCACAGCCAAGATTCTCGGAAGGGTACACTCGGCGGATCTCCACATCGGAAGCCATTTCCTCCCATGCAGCTTCATGGTCATGGAGGGAAAGTCAGTCGATCTCTTGCTCGGCCTGGATATGCTCAAGAAGTACCAAGTCAACATCGACCTCAAGAAGAACAAGCTCATCCTGCCAAATGAGGAGATCGACTTTCTGCCAGAGAGCGAAATCCCGAAGAGTCAGGAGGACGATCGAGCTGACGAACCCACGGTCGACGGCCCCAACGGCACGAAAATTGGCACTGAGACTGGCACCATCCGTCCTGCCGCATCTTCATCGACGGCGAATACTTCGACTCCTGCAAGTAATTTTAGTGGACGGGGTCAGACACTGGGCCAGCTTCCTCCGAACGTCCAGCAGACTCCTGCCGCCCCGACAGGTTCCGCGCCGGCGGCAGCGTCGTCTCCATTTCCGAAAGAGGCCATCGATGCTCTGGTCAGCATGGGCATGAGCAGACAAGAAGCCATTAATGCACTTCAAGCGACGGACGGCAATGTCGATGCAGCTGCCAGCTTCCTTTTCGAATGAGACTATCATCGAATGCTACGGTACCACGAATCACGACGTCGATCCAGACACTACATCACTATGCACGGTAGGGGCGAGGAAATAAAATAGGGTTCAGCAACACGTGCGGTCGCTTCGGATGAGCTTTACGATATGTAGCTGATGAAATGATACCCTGTCATGTCAGATTTGTCCCTGAAGAGCTTGTCTTTACCCTTGAAGCAGTAGAGGTGGCAGCTGCAGAATACACGAAGCTGGAGTGCTACTGAGGGAGGTGTTGCGACAACTGGCTAGCACAACGACAGGGCCCGCGCCTCGTCATGTGCGACTGGGGACCTCGAGCTGTGACAAGGGTACATCGCATGGCGTTGCGTCGCATACGAGGTTCGATCTTCTGAAGTTGCATTACCGCTCTATGGTCACATTCGTTTGCAATTCACATCGCAGAATTGTGTTTACCTAACAAGCACATTCAACCGACGGTCCATGGATTATGCTCGATCTCATGCGAAGCGCAGTCTTTACGGACGGAGTTCGCCCCGTGCTGACAGATATTGACGTGGTGTCTGTCGCTTCAGCGTCACAGAAGCAGCATCCCATCGCTACTTCTCTTTCTTGCTGAGAACGACCATTCCAAATATCAAGGTAAGTGCAACGCTGCAGTGCTCCGTTCGACTTTCATCCTACATCAGCCTGAGTTCCTAAGATTTTCTATATCTTCTTCACCATCCTCACCACTATTCCATCAACAACCATCAGCTTCATTGCAGCAACACTTGAACAAAATCAGCATTCATCTCTGCATCAACCATATCAGCAGCCTCACAATGCATCTCTCGACCATCACCTCCATCCTGATCCTCGCCGCACTGGGCACTGCCACCCCGCTCGACATGGAGAAGCGTCAAAATCAACAGCCACCGTTCACTCTCATCGCCTCTCGTCCCAACTCTCCCATCGACAAGCTCAAGATCCAGGCGGCTGGTCAACGCTTTTTCCTCGGCCCTCAAAGCCCCTCAAGCTACTGCCCAGTCCAGGTCGGCAGCTCCTGCCCCAACACTACCGACACGGTTCTGCTCAACGGAGCAATGGTATGTCTCTTCTGCAGCTTGTCTCCGTGATAAATCTGCTGACACTTCCCAGTACGCAATGGTCCCCGGCGGTCAAGCAACTTTCGTTCAGAAATCTGGCGCCCTAGCTTACACTCAGGCCCACTCTTCTTTCAGGCCCGACTACTACTCCTCCGATCTCGCTGCATACTCTGACGGCAGCTATCGCGGACCCAGTGGTGCCGGCTTCGCTGCTTGCCCGGTCCAGGGTCAGCCAGGTCAGTGGCAAGTTTTCGCCGAGACGCCGGGATTCACCGGACAGAATTGTTTGTGCTTCCAGGCCAAGTGGCAGAAGTGGACCGGAGGGATTGGTGCCTGGCAATACACCTGATCGGTTGTGGACAGTAGCGACCGAGTGTGCTTCGCAGACATGGTGAAGGTGAGGTCGGTAATGGAAGGACGATGATGGGATTCTGTTGGCCGGGTGTTTTTTGCGGGTTTGCTTTGATGACGATAGACGAACGAATGAATGCGTCGTGTTTCTCGTGTCCTTCATCCAATCTCTGCGTGGATCTCGCTCTCGTCGGCCTCCCCGGCTTGCACGTGACCATCACCTACCTTCTCACCCACAAACCGTCTGCAATCCTGTCTCCCCTTGTCCACGTCCACGACGCAAATGACCAGACTGGCCAGCGCCGTCAGCCCCGTCAAAAAGACGAATCCCCACTCCCTCCTCCCCGTCCCTTCCGTGATGGCAAATAACACATTCGGCCCCACCACGGACGAAGCCCTATTCATCGTCCCGAACAAACCAAAGAACACGCCTTCATAGCCTCTCGGGGTCAACTCCGCCATCAGCGTCTGAGAGTAAGCATAATACGGCGCCTGAAACAGTCCAAAGAGAATATTATACAGCACAAAGCTGGCCAGGGTAGTATACCCCATGCCCGGCCGTCCCACAGCTGAAGGCGACAGAGCCAGACAGCCATACGCGGGGATGAGCACGGAGAAGAGATTCGTCACCTGGAAGAGGCGTTTGGGCGGGACGCAGAAGCGGCGTTGCACCCAGTCGAAAGCCAGGGTTGAAACGGTGGAAGTGAGAGCCTGCGACAAGCCCAGGTACGTGAGGTGCAGGAACGAAAAGTGGATGGTGTCGTTCTGCAGGATGGAAATCAGGGTGGAGGTGGTGTTTAGTCCGTCGGAGAGGAGGAAGAAACTCGACAGGTAGAGGAAGGTTTGCGGGAGGTGTTTGGCCGAGCGCAGGGCGAGGGAGAGATGGGATATGGTGGCGCGGAGGTAGGAGGTGGGTTTGGGGAGAGCGGGGCCGGGGCGGGGTTGCTGGAAGATGAACCAGGGGAGGCCGAGGAGGAGGAAGTAGGTTGTTGTGAGGAGGAGGGCGAGGTTGTTGGCGTAGGGGTGGGAGGAGAGGGGGATGAGGATGGTGAGGTTGAGGAGGAGGACGAGGAGGTAGCCTATGTTGGAGTGCGCGGTGGAGATGTTGGAGATGTGGGAGCGGGAGAGGGATTCGAGTGTGTTGTAGTCGTGGAGGGTGATTTGGGAGGCGGGGAGGAGGGTGGAGCGGGCGTGGCGGACGGAGGGGGTGTACCGGGCTAGACGAGGGAAGATGGCCGCGTAGAAGACGAGGGTGGCGCCGTAGGTGATGTAGCTGGTTGTGTAGAGGAGCATGGCTAGTGGCCATTGGCTGGCATCGGTGACTGCCATGAAGCTGTATTGGGCGATCCAGCAGGTTATGGTTAGGTAGAGGAGTAGCTTGGGACCGAGGGAGCCGTAGTCGGCGGCGCTTCCTAGGCAGAGGAACATGGCTGTCATGACGGTGAAGCAGAAGCCGTTGGCGAGGAGTAGGATGGAGCTAACATTGTGGCTGCTCGATCCCCATGGTATCACACAGGGACCTGTTGTGCAATTGCCCGCTTGTGGTGGGAAGATGGTAGGGTCATGTCCAGCTGCGGTCAGGACGCTCTGGAAGCTGACAATATGAGATGAAAGATACCTTTTATGACCTGTAAACCTACATTGCTAAGGAATAGCTTTGAGGACTGACTCCGTTGTCACCATTGTAGTAGAGGTAATATGACCACAGCTCGCGTCTGGTCACGGTGGGCTGATCATCGTCGTCGACTGCAGCGTGTAGCAATGCTGTCGTCTCGTCTGCCGCATCATGATTATCATGGTCTGCAGCCCCGACTTGACCGTCCACATTGCTCATATTAAGCAAGTCATGCGTAAGGAGGAAGAAACTCCGCACTGTCGAGGGCAACCGAGGCTGGGGCCACATGAGCGTCCCCTTGGCCCTATCTTGCGTCTCAGACCGGGGCTGTTGACGTGGGGGTCTTGACAAGAAGGCCGATGACCAGGTGGCCCTCCCCAATCTTAGACATTCGAAACGTCGTCCCGACTAGCAACCACATCATCTTCCCGACACGCGGCTATTCTGGAGCTTTTGGATCACAATTCGAGCTATGCTATCCTCTTAATCCTGGCCATGACCGTCAATGTCCGGATGAAGCACAATCCACGCGGCCATGAGTACGTCGCGGACAAGCTCAACCCCTTCTGCCTCGCTCCGTCCACGAGCTCCTCGACTCATTTCTGGGCTGAGCGATACCGGTGAGAGTACTGGCTCTTCCTCTCGTCCCGGCAGCAAACCGAGCAGTCGATCACCGCCGCATTCCCGCAATGGGTCTCCTTTCAAGAATGGGCCATCGTCGAGGACAAGTTCAGCATTGGGTCATCGGAGGAACGAGATAACAAGCGCTCCAAGGTCTGACTCGAGCTCGAGGAGGGCAGCTAGTGCAGCTGCTTCCAATGTGTCTTTTGCAAGTCTATGGGGCACATCATGGAATGCAATACAAGGCATCGCCAATGACTTGATTGGAGAGCAAAGCACACCACAACAAGCACATCGACGAAAGAATTCAAAAGCCATACCGCCAGGGAAGCTCCTGGTTCGACCGGCACAGTCGTCATGGGGTCCTCAGGCTCCTTCAACTACTTCGCCCTCTACGTACATCGCGACAGGGTCTCAGGAAGAACGGGAAGCATTGGTAAGGGCACAGAAGAGAAAGGATTTGCTGTCAGGGGCATCATCAAGTTACCCGGACTCACTTGGGAAGTTCAAGAGAAGGACATCTGATGAGGGCATATCATCTTCGGCACCGCCTGGCGCGAACGAAGACAGAGATGCTTTGGTGTATCTACACAATGTCAAGCCAGACGACACGCTGGCAGGTATCACCATACGCTATGGCTGCAATGCCAATGTACTACGGAAAGCCAACCGAATGTGGCCGAATGACAAGGTGCAGGTTCGGAGAGTCTTGACACTTCCGGTCGATGCATGTACCAGCAAAGGAAGGCCAGTGTCGGAGAATGAAGCAGACCTGATGTTCGAGCCTGAGAAGGTGGACAAGGATACTTCAGACCTTCCGACACCCAGAGCCAATGGAGTACACAGCCATCGAAGGACAGATTCGACAACCTCAAACACATCGGAGCGACCACCGCCTTCGGTACGATCATCGAATGCAGATTCGGATCCGCCATGGACTCATGACTCCTGGGTCTTGCTCCCCAATTCGACGAAACCGACAGAAATAGCTCGACTTCCGCGAAGAGCTTTAGGCTACTTTCCTCCTGCGAGACGAAAGTCACAATCATATTCCGATCTTGACACACCAAGCACGAGCCTTGACATCAATCGTCAGACATATTTTGACAATCCATCACCAAATGCTGTAGCCTCACTATCACCGCTGCGTTCGGATCCTCCACAGCGACCTCGACGACCGCGCCGCACCTCAAATGCCAGTAACGGATACTTCCCCTCCTACTTGACTGGCCCTGGAGGCGTGGGCACCATGGCCAAGGACGTTCGATCACCCGGACCTGCACAAGATCCTCTCAACAAATTCTTTGCCGCCAAATTACCGAACGTGGCACCGCCCCCGAATCAGCAGAATCTGTACCTGCCAGACATACCACTCTACCCGGATGATCCCAGCAGATCTACGAGTCCTTATCCCAACGGTAGCAGGCTTGGAAGTGGTACTCTCACCCCATCCGCATCTCAAGGCTTGGAGAATGTCGGAGCCGCCGTGGAGAGCTGGATCCGGAAGATGGCAAGTCGTGCTCAAACTGCAATGGATCAGAACGAGAGCACTCCGGGCTCGAAACGGGGTGCTCCGCCTGTGGGTGGACCGACCGGAATTGGTGATCTGATAGAAATGGCGGACAGCTTCGAGATTGGTGGCGACGAGGACGAGGAAAGAGATGAGGAGGAAAGAGGCCGCAGGACGGAAGATGTCACAGCCGAGGGCAGTGGAAGATTTGTCGGAGAAGGTGTCAGAGCCAGGGGCAAAAGCGGCAAAGACGACTAATCCATTATCATGACCGGAGAACGCATTTTGACCGTCTCTGAGTTGCACGTAGAAGATACCCGCTGGTGGTCGATGATGGCTATGGCGTTTTAGGGCGCCGCCGGCGCAATAGCAGTAGCAAGCATTTCTTCCATGATCTTCCAAATCCGATCGAGTAGTTCATTGTTTTGTGTGGAGTGGTTCGTGCCAAGGCCGACGATTTCAGATACGTCACGACCATGTAGATTCTTAAGGTAGTTTGGCAAGTAGATCGCGCTACTCGATTTCAAAGCTTCGACTCGCCGCCACACATACTCGACATCCATCCACGCAACCTCGCCCTTTCGGCCCCTCCTCTGCTAGATCATACTTCCCTAGGTCTTATCTCACATCCACAGCAACTTCACCAGTCATCTAGCATGTTGAACAGGAGATGGCCGAATCTCGTTCATCAAGCCTATCGACAATCAAATACCGCCGCGAACCGATGTCTTTGCACTAGGACTCCACATATCCGAGCTGCCTCCTCTTTTGTATCATTACGGCATGCTGGCGCCCGAATAGACATTTGCTCAAGCCGGACCTTTGCCTCCTCGGTGCCACGGCGGAAAGAGAAGGCATCTCCGAAGTCGGACAAGGATGAGGACTTCGAGAAGAGAGAGGATGAGACAACGGACACAGCAAAGTCGGAGGAGGATATTGTGAGCGCGAAGAGCAGATCATCAGATCCAGCGCCCATACCGCCACCTGATGGTCGAGGAGCTGCAGCCGGAGGCGCGGGTGGTGAGTCTGGGTCGGGTGGTAATGAAGGGGGCGGCAGAGGGAGAAGAAAGAGCGAGAAGAGCCTGACGAAACCACAAGTACCCGATGTCTACCCTCAAGTCATGGCTATACCTATCGCTCAACGACCTCTCTTTCCGGGATTCTACAAGGCCATCACCATCCGGGACCCGAACGTCATCAGCGCGGTGAATGAGCTGGTGAAGAGGGGGCAGTCATATGTTGGCGCCTTCCTGCTCAAGGATCCGGAGTCCAGCAAAGACGTCATCGACAGCCCCGATGAAGTCTACGATGTTGGCACTTTCTGTCAGATCACTGGAGCCTTCTCGGCAGGCCACGGAGAGGAGAAGGCACTCCAGGCGGTTCTCTATCCGCATCGCAGAATCAAGCTCACCGAGCTGATACCACCAAATCGCTCCGCGGCGTCAGCATCCAGCGACGGCGAGAAGGCTGCAACCGCAACGTTCACGGAGGGAACCGACACAGTAACTCAAGGCGAAAGCGCTCCTGCATCACCGACAGCGACTGATAAGCAAGGTGATGTCGTGGCAAGCTTCGAGGAATCGGCCGAGGCGCAACAGCAACGACAGGAACAGCAGAAGCAGGTATCGCAGTATGAGCCCACGTCTTTCCTCCGATCATGGCCAGTCAGTCTTGTCAAGACCGAAAATCTTGTGGACGGGCCGATAGACAAGAGCTCGGCGACAATTCGTGCCTTTGTCTCGGAGATTGTCAACACTTGCAAGGAAATTGCTACAGTCAACCCACTATTCAGAGATCATGTGTCGGCATTTGCCATGTCACAGACGGCTGCCAACATTGCGGACGATCCGGCAAAGCTTGCCGATTTCGCTGCAGCGATTTCTGGCGGCGAGATGGAGGAGGCACAAGGAGTTCTCGCAAGCTTGGACATCGAGGAGCGTCTGCGGAGGGCCTTGACTGTCATCAAGCGGGAGCACATGAACGCGCAACTCAGCTCAAAGATCAGCAAAGATGTGGAGAGCAAGATCCAGAAGCGACAACGTGAATACTGGCTCATGGAGCAAATGAAGGGTATCAAGCGCGAGCTTGGACTCGAGAGCGATGGCAAGGACAAGATGGTGGAGAAGTTCAAGGAGCGTGCTGGCAAGCTTGCCATGCCTGACGCTGTTCGCAAGGTGTTCGACGAGGAGCTTAACAAGCTCGCGCATCTTGAGCCAGCCGCTAGCGAATTCAACGTGACTAGGAACTATCTGGACTGGCTGACGCAGATTCCTTGGGGTCAAAGGAGCGCTGAGAACTTTGGGATTCAGAATGCCATGAAGGTCTTGGATGAAGATCACCACGGCCTAAAGGACGTCAAGGACCGCATTCTGGAGTTCATCGCCGTTGGTAAGCTACGCGGCACAGTCGAGGGTAAGATCCTGTGCATGGTCGGTCCGCCTGGTGTAGGAAAGACCAGTATCGGAAAGTCGATCGCACGCGCTCTGAACCGACAGTACTATCGCTTCAGCGTTGGTGGCTTGACCGACGTAGCTGAGATCAAGGGTCACCGGAGAACGTACGTTGGCGCACTGCCAGGTCGCATTATCCAAGCCTTGAAGAAATGCCAAACAGAGAACCCGCTCGTGCTCATCGATGAAGTGGACAAAATTGGACGTGGGCACCAGGGGGATCCTTCATCGGCACTCCTGGAGCTGCTCGATCCGGAACAGAACAGTTCGTTCCTTGACCACTACATGGATGTCCCTGTCGATCTCTCGAAAGTGCTCTTCGTTTGCACCGCCAACATGACAGATACCATTCCACGGCCATTACTGGATCGCATGGAGATGATTGAGCTGTCTGGCTACGTGGCCGATGAGAAGATGGCGATTGCTGAGAGATATCTCGCACCTGCAGCCAAGGAGCTTAGCGGACTGAAGGATGTTGATGTCAACCTCGAAAAGGAAGCCATTGCCGAGCTCATCAACAAATACTGTCGCGAGTCCGGTGTGCGAAATTTGAAGAAGCAGATCGAGAAGGTCTATCGAAAGTCGGCGCTAAAGATTGTCCAAGATCTGGGCGAGGAAGTCTTGTCCGAAGAGAAGGCATTAACGGAAGAAGGCAAGGCCGCACAGGAGCAATCCAAGAAGGATGAGACGGACGTCAAGGAGACGCCATCGGAGTCTGAGATGGAAAAGGAGACGACCGAGACACCACGGGTGGCCTTGAAAGTGCCTGAAGGTGTGCATGTTAGCATTGGAAAGGATAACCTGAAGGACTATGTCGGCCCACCTATCTTCACAGCCGACAGATTGTACGACACGACTCCACCCGGAGTTGCCATGGGGCTCGCATGGACACAAATGGGCGGTGCTGCTTTGTACGTCGAATCGATACTGGAGAGCGCTCTTGCATACAACTCGAGACCTGGCTTTGAACGAACTGGTAACCTCCGACCTGTCATGAAGGAGTCGACACAGATCGCATACTCATTCGCAAAGAGTCTGATTGCACGGAATTATCCACAGAATAAATTCTTTGACAAGGCGCGGATACATTTGCATTGTCCTGAAGGTGCGGTACAGAAGGACGGTCCCAGCGCAGGTATCACCATGGCCACCAGTCTGCTCTCACTGGCATTGGACAAGCCCATTGACCCTACGATTGCCATGACGGGCGAGCTCACAGTAACTGGCAAAGTGCTTCGGATAGGCGGTCTCCGGGAGAAGACTGTGGCAGCCAAGCGTGCTGGTGCGAAGATGGTTGTCTTCCCCAAGGACAACACGAGTGACTGGCTTGAATTACCACAGGTATGTTTCAATTTTTAGATATTGGTGGTTGAATGACTGACAATCAGCAGAACATAAAAGAGGGCATTGAGGGCAAGCCAGTCGAATGGTACCAGCAAGTGTTTGAGCTCATGTTCCCCGGTCTCGACAAGGCTGAAGCCGAGGGTGTATGGAAGACGCAATTGCAGAAGCCGCCCAAGGAAGAGCGAGATGACGATGGCGATGCTGTTGCGAATTGATATGGTTAAAGGTACCATGTGCTGGAGCATATAGATGGGCGCCAGGAATTGACCCTGCATGATGGCAGATCAGACCTGCGGGTTTTGCATTGTGGACGGTGATTAGATTTGTTCGATGTGTAGATACAATTGTCAAAACCAAAGGACGTATGATGCGGCCATATTCTCCCCTCAAAAGCATGATTCTACGGATCGAGCACATCCGGGTCAATGTGAAACGGGGCGTAGCAGGCGCGCGGCTTTTGGCTCTGCAATTCTGAGCGCATCAATTGAATCAGGGACACGACGTCACATGGTCTAGAATGTCGGCGCCTGTGTTTTGTTCAGAATACCTTTTGTGGTTTGTATATCTTCTCCCGTTTGAACATCATTACTTCTGGACTCCTGGATCAATCATATGATACATCAATAAAAGAAGGTAGTAGCAATATCCCTCGTCGCCCCCTTGCCCCTCCATTGCCGACACCAGCTCGGACCCCTCCGGAACGATCACAGCCATGGCATCCCTGATCAAGGAGAAGGTCGTCTCTGCGGCCACAGGTACATCCTCTACTGAAAAGGCCAACCTCGACGCCAATGGCGAGGACAAGACCAAGAATTTCCGCCTGCGCATCACCGCTGGGCCCACATACGACAAGTCACTGCAGCGTATCGTGACGGTCAATTCTCCAGACCCTCACCCTATATCAGACAACGTAGCCATCTCCCTACGAATAAGAGACTACACCGGACTCCCCTCCGCCTCCCCCGCCTCGGTGCCCGAATACTTCGACCTCCCCCAACACAGCAAAGACACCTTCAGCGTCGCCTTCGCCTTCACCCCACCCAAGGACATCCCGGCCTCCAACCTCTACTTCGGCATCGACACAGGGCACAACCCCGTCCGCAAATTCGGCATCCCAAAAAGCCTCATCAACACCGCCTTCAAAATCGTAAAGGAATTCATCGACCCCAGTCTCAGCTGCGACGCCGGCGTCGACGAGCCCTGGGTGCGCGGCCCCGTCGTCGCCGGCGCAACCACTACTCTCTGCGTGGGCGACCGCTCGGGGGCAGCTTCACCTTCGCCACCCCCTGCGTCGGCGGATGCGCCAGGGCAAACCACATCCTCGCCCCACCTCTCCCCCGGACCCGGCGCCGCCCCGTCCCCCCCTCCCTCCCGGCCCTCGTCAGCCGCCTCCCCTTCAGCATCCCCATCCCCTTCCCCCCCTTCCTCCTCCTCCTCCGCACAAGACCTCTCCGCCCTCTCCTTCCCCGACCCACATCTTCTAGTCGAGGGCTCCGTCTCCCCCGAGGCGCAAGCCCACCGCAAAGCCAACTCGCTCCCCTCGGACGCGGGGAAAAGGCGGAAACACCTCAACTCGGAGCGCAATAGGGAGAAGTTTGTCCTGCAGCAAGGGAGGAGGTATTATTTTGATTTTTCGAATGGGTATATCGATTGGAAGGCTTATGCGTTGAAACTACCGGGGTTCAGCGTGCCGGTCTTGAAGTACCTGGGGAATGGAGCGGGGGAGGGAGGGGCGAAGGGGGGAGGTGGGAGTCATAAGGTGAGGTTCTTTTTGAAGGATTTGGTCACTGAGGAGGTGTATTTTGTTATCATGTGTACGCTGTTGACGGGGGAGGATTTGAGGTTGGCGCTGGAGGAGGATGGGAATGGGTGATAAGGGGACGGGTGAGAGATGGATTAGGAAGGGGGAAACTGGTGAGAAGGTTGGAACGGAAGACTGCATAGTAAGGGAGGGTACATAATGTCATGACTTATCCTATGATCACGAAGATCCCTGTTTGCTCGTGATTGCGGCGGTGGTAAATTGCTCACAGTGTTTTTGCTATCTGCCCAGCTCAGAGGTTGAACAGAGTCCACTTGGACACAGTATTCTGATCACCATGCATCACTTTTAGCGGATGGTTTATGATTCCAAGAAAGTGTAGAAGACCTGTTGCAGCTATCAAACCATGCTCGCTGACCCCTGCGGCTCGGCATGGCTTCAGGGGTCCACACCAGAATTTGCGACAACCTCATCACCTCACCTCACCAAATCTTTAACCACTCCAAGCCAGCCCAAAAACAGCGGCAACAACCCAGGTTGTCGCCACAATGTCCGCTGTCACTCTGAAAGAGCAAAACAAGTCCAAAAACGACGCCCGCAGGATTTGAACCTACGCCTCCGAAGAGAGCAGATGACATCGAGCCATTCGAGTCTGATCCTTATTAGTCCATGGATATCGCTTGGATCGAGCTGAAAACTCGCCTGCCGCCTTAACCACTCGGCCAGAGCGCCTCTTAGAAAAATCACCACCGTCGGACGACTGTAGCGAATTTTAGAACAGTTTGAAAAATTTGCTACAATATGAATGTACATCTCGGGGCTCGGCTTAGCTTTCCACCGGTATGCCGAGACTCCCCCATTCAGCTGTGACAACACCAGCTCATCCTGGTCATCAGATTCAATTATAAGGGGGGAAAACAAGGTGAGCAAATGTGAGCAAATGGTGTGATACGATGGAATATCTAAGGTGTAGCAACTCAGACAATTGTGTGAATGGCGAGAACAAAGCTCCATTCCACTGCGGTGTCTGGGACAACCAGCGAACAAATTACAACAATAATTGATGTAATGCACCTAGCCTGCGATCCTCCAGTGAGCTTCGCTCTGATGTCGCAGTCATCTTCGAAGCATCACCACAGATATCCTCCACTGCGCGTAGAAGCGTCCCTGGTTTCTCAGACGTTTGCTTCATAACAAACATCACACTTCATGCTGCTACATCGATAGGGCAAGTCTGACTAGGCTGAACAGGCTCACCAGCCCATACGACTTCCACCGTATGCAGTGCTCCCTCGAACCTGCTACTCGGCTGGCTGCAGCCACTGCGTCCAGCCCGCGACTCACATGCAGGCTGCCTGACATAGGAGACCAAAGTGCTGTTAGTAGTGAGACCAGGAGTATTGCGACATATCCGCAGCCCGTATCGAAGCAATGCGGTTGTATCCTGGAACACCAGGGCATGGTTCCGGGCTCACAGCTCGGTACCTCTCATGATATGCGCAGGTCATGATCACGAGGCAGAGCAAGAGGCTATTTCAGCTCCTCAAAAGCACTGGGAGGTCTCGTCCCCGCAAGATTGCCGGCTTGGACTCTTTGGTGAATGAATCGTACAATCAGTTAGGGAGATTCTTTCTGGAGCTGATCCAGGTGTTGCTTAGCAAGACCGGGATCCGTTTGTTCAACGAGGCGGGGTCCGCAACTCTTGCTCAGTGATATCCAGTCCCTGTACGCCCAAGTCTTTGCTCTCATACCTGGCCTCGACGATAAATGGACTCTTGGCGCGAATCTGGCGACCTCGGATGACCATGATGACGGGAGCGAGACCAAGTGGTATTGCTAGTATCCCGAGGATAGTGCTTGGGAAGTGTAGCCCGAGTTTACGATACATGGCCATCGTTGCGAGTGGCAGGAATGATGCAAAGAGGTTCTCGCCTGCACCGACAGCGCCACATGCCGAGATGGCAAAGCGAGCGTAGCAGCATGTCAAGTAGTGTCCGACAGCTGTGACGATAGTATTGATACCGAAGCCGACCATCGCGAGCCCAATAGCTGGTCCGATCCAGGGTACAGCGGGATATGCGGTCCAGCCATAGATGAACATTCCACCGAGGACACCGACGAAGGTCCCGAAGATCGAGACGTATAGATGTGCTTCTGGAATCGGCACACCGACTTCCTCTGAGTTGCGGCTAGCCGATGCAAAGTAGACACGCTCGCTATAGAAGTTGACCACCCAAGCGATGAGCATGCCAATTGCGATTGAGGATTGGACGTATCCTGCTGAGAGGGGCGTCCATCCATAAAGATCTGTGAACACGATCTCGGTTGACTGTGTGAAGAGGTACACCAACCCAACCGAAAATGCCGACCACATGGTGAAGGTAAAGACCACATACTCGGTCAAGAACATCCAGACCGGCCTTCTAAGAGAGATCTTGAGGATCTCGACAGCTGGTGGACTGTTGACGTCTGTCACAGCTACCGCCGGCCGGCCTGTCCGCTTTTGGATGAGTTCTGCCCTTCGACGAAGAATGACCGAGCCTCTAGTCTCCTTTAGCAGGATAGCAATAAGGGTGAACAGTGTGGCATGGAAAATGACCTGTATCCAGATGATCCAGGTCCAGTCCAATCGCCTCAAGATGGCTGCACCGAAGACGGGGCCTAGTGCCGTGCCAGCGAGATAGGTCGTGATGAATGTGGAGACAGGTAAGTGGCGACTGCGTTCCTCTCCCCATACATCGCAGATAATGCCCACCACGCAGTTGGCCACCATGGACACACATCCACCTGCCAAGAATCGCAAGACCAGGAAGCCAGCGAAGTTATGTATGACCGCCTGAGGAATGGTGAAGACGATGAGCCCAGCGTACGAGATCAGGTAGCCCCATCTCAGGCTATAGTCCTCAGTCAAAGGCAGCAGACATGCCATGAAGAGCGACCCTCCTAGAGTCCAGCTGGTCACCGACCAGTAGGAATTGGGAAACGTCTCATCGCTGATTCCGTATATCGGATTTGTAACCCTCCAAGCGACGGTAAGAGCCGTGGCATTAGCATTGCAGCTCAAGGTGGCGAGCAAACAAATTACATTGATGACCACTTTGCGGCTCTTTGCCCAGTTGAAGGGGTTTTCCGGGTCGTTTGGGCCATCCCAGTCGACGATGGTGACCTCGGGGGTCTCAAGTGAGGTCGGCATTGAAAGTCCAGTGCGTGGAGGCCAGACAGCCGCGGAGGGCCCACATGGCTATAAGAACAGTCTCCGGGTTACATCCTCATGGTGGACGACAGGCTTGGGGCGAAACGGCCGGGAAAATTTACGTTATGGTGCAAAACCTGTGGCGGGCGAACTCCGCTGAGCATCGAAAGCTCGTTATTCGAATTCTTCTTTGTGTGGGAAAACCCTGCCTTACCTGAGTATATGAGAGCGCTGTCGACGCGAAGGCCATTTGCCGACCTGACATTATTACAGACGCGTGCATGTAGCTACGAGTGGCGTACAATTACATCGCCTGTCTCGAGCATGACCAGGTCGAGATGGACAAAAGAGTAGAACGTCATCCTCTCGACATCATCAGCGCCTCGGTAGATCCGGCATTCAGATCGAGCTGCCGTTTCACGGTCGGCTACTTGGCCGGGATGGAAAAGTTACCTAAAAGGGCGAGGTCAGAATGTGTCAACGCTGATTCAGAGTAGGAGCCGGACCAGTACTCCCTTGCCCGCACCGCTTTGTTCTTAGATTTGGCTGTAGAGACCAACATCCTTTATCAACCACGCACATATCGCGCTTTCTTGAATCCTGCCCCTTTGGTTCAGATGGCCATCTACACTTGCCGGGAGAACAGGACTTCTACGTCTTCCACATCACATCATGTGTCTGGAATGTGCCGGCACTTTCTGTTGCTCCCATAAGATGTCACTATCCAGTAGTTCTAGGCTATGAAACGACGCAGAGCTTCTCGATCGAAGTGACATGGCATTGCAATACCCCAGAGTCACAGAACATGTCGTACTATTAGGTGAAGTAAAGAAGCAGTAATAGCCACACATCAGACTTGTTTCTGCACTTGACTGCACTACGCATCTAAGCAGAACCTGCGCGCTCGCAGCAGCTCTTTGGTCTAACGCGATTGTCGCCGAGCCGGTACAGGATCGTCAGACATCGGGCTGCAATGCGAAGGACAAACAAATTGTCGCTCTTAATGCGAATCTCAAGGCTGCCGTGCTCTTTTGCGTGGGGTGGCGAGGAAAGTATGCGCAATCAAAGCAGTACACGATGTCTTTGGTTCACGATCCAACAGTACCTGACGTCTACAAGCACATCCGCCACCTCATAGCATACCAGTTCTACCTCTGCCTGAATCATGACGTCCGCGATGCCGTCTCCGACCCAGCTCATCTTCAACCCACTGTTTCGTGATACCGGCGAGAATACCTCTGTTTCGGACAGACCGCGTTCTAAACTCATGGATCAGAATAATCGGCCCTGTAGAACATGGCGAGGACCTCGCCCATGGCAAAGATCCGCTTCATATACTATTACTTGGTGTGCTCAACCTCAACAACGTGACCCGAAACGCCTCTTCCATCTCCACAAGATTCGACGTGCCAGCTACTACAACCACTGCTTGGTGGTCCACCTTGGTTGTTTACGACGGATGGTTCTCCATCTCAGAAGGGCACAACTCAAAATGTTGCAAAGCCCAAGTCACGGGCTCTGGCAATAAGGAGGATGCGACAATTGTGGACCTGCACGTCACCACAGGAGGGATAATAGACACCAATCAGCGTTATCGAGATTTCCTTCGACTCATCGCAGAGATTCAGTGCAGGCCTTTCTTTCGACTTCCAGGTAGATACCTCAATGCTTGAGCAGCCGAGCCAGTATGAGGTCTCTGGAGGGCTCCAGCTCTATAACGTGACAGTGAACGGGCCGTGCAGGACGAAAGCGGAAGCGGTTGTCGGTGTTGTCTCTGCACTTGATACGAGTCCTTTATCCTGAGCTTCGAGACGCAGCAAAAGCAGCTCGAGCTAGGGAAGGAGAGGTGTCCAGCGGCCGCGTTCGTGCAGGGAGATATGCTCGCTTCAGACTTCTCGTCGGGCAGCTTCGGTGGTGTGGTCTGCTTTTCTGCTATATTTCACTTACCTCGTCAGGAGCAGAAGGGTATGCTTGATAGGATCTATGGGTGGTTGGTAGATGGTTGGGGGTTTGCGTTCAACATGGCCACAACGGATGCGGTGGAGATCAGGGGTGATTTTCTTGGGACAGATATGTTCTGGGGCAGCTTTGGTACACAGGAGAATGAGGTAATGGTTCGCGATGCAGGGTTTCGGATCTTGCGGGTCGAGGTGTTGGAGGCAGGGTATGGGAAGCTGCTGAGGAAGACCCGGATCATGCTACCACGTTTCAGTGGATCTTGGCGGAAAAGTCGAGGGGGATCGTAGGCCCGGGAAGGAAGCTTGAAAAGGACTTCGTGGGTGTGTATGCGCTTATTCGGTATCTTCAATCAATGTCAGGCGCGACTGGATCCCTGGCTGGCTTATCAGGGTGGTTTGCCTCCTCCTTCAGGCTTGATATGAACCTATAGCTTCAAGTGAATGCTCGCTACAGTCATGAGTGAGATGCTGAGTAGTCAGAGGTATTAGTCTTGAACCTGTCTACTAATATCGGAGCTCGGTCTCAGGGGTTTGGTCGGACTATGAGGTTTGCGGGCACGATACCTTCATGTGTCGGAGAAAAGTTCATTGAGTGCTGCAGTAAGAGCCTCGGGGATATGGAGGAATATGCGGAAGAACTCCGCTGACTTGATACAAAGTATTGTTATTGTTGTTGCGCAGAAGTTCATTGACTGGCGGAAAATCGAAACATGGTTTTCGGCAACGCAGCTCACCAATCGGTGATCAACTTCAGGGCTCACAAGTGCCGACATTGGGTCCTCCACCTCGGCTTTTCCCCTTGGCTCCAGCAATTTATTTCAGTCGTGGGGACAGTTCGAAATTAAAAGCATCTGCATGACGATCATCAATCAGATCTTGCAGCATGTCGTTGACAGGGACTCTTCGCGTGCTTATTTCAGCGCTTAGCCCAGGCATTCCAGGGGTCAGGCCAGGGATCTACTTAGGGCAGATTCTCACCACCTCCCCTTTTGCGATTAACATACTGGTGCAACTACGCCACTCAGTCAAAGGTCGGGTCTTCCCTCATTTGTGATGGTAAAGTTGGCGAGAGCTATCACCACATGCGTACCGCAGGAGAGGTAGAGTGGCCGGGAATGCATCAAATGTCTTGGTACTCCACTCCCAGACCTGCTTCCGAAGATAGTGTATGACGAATGGGCTGCTTCCATTACGGCATGGCTTTTTCCTCCATCTATCAAATGGCATCTGTTGTCTCTTGCCGACTGCATGTTTCATATGTGATTGATGCTTAACGAGTCTTGTTGCAAGCTTCTTGAAGCTTGGGAGAGATCACCATCTCACGGCATTGCTTAACCTACCACAACGTGGGCCACAGGAATAGACTCCGGTCTTGATTCTGGGAACCCCACATGGACTGAACATCACCCCTTTGCCAAGAGCGATATATCCGAGCTGGGGACGTTTCGATATCACCGTGAACTAGGCTCGAGATATCACCACTTGCTGAACATGTGCGATAAGACCCTTTTGTCGTTTCAGCGGCACATCCCACCCATCACTCAGCAGGGTCTGTAGATCATCGTGCTCTTTCCGAGCCATGTCCACAGTGCGAAGCTCGGGGAAGTGGCAAGGAAATGAACGACCATTCCAGTATGTCGTCGAACTATAATAGATCCGAGTCTACCACCTCGTTGTCGGGCTAGTGGGACAGAGCATTTCCAGACCCAAAATGGCCGGAAAAGAAAATTCGGACAAGAAACGACTCACTCGACGGAGGGGTGCATGTATCCGATGCAAGCACAAGAAGATAAGATGTAGGCTCGACGACCGGGTTGCTCCTTTCAGAGTCTGACAGTACAACAGGCAACGGCGGCAGGCCGCGTTGTAATCAGTGTAAGGTAAGTCTGCTCAAGATGAGCCCGATGTTCCCAGCTGACTGCTGCAGACGGACGAGTCTTGCATGTACGTACCGAATCCGACCCGGAGAAAGACCAAGAAGTCGTACAAGTCGAACAGTATGCAAATATCCCGCGCTCCAAGGGCCAAGACTTAGTGTGACAGAACAACTTGCACCGCTTCGTCCATCGCTGCTGCCGGACAATTTCTACTTTGATCCATCACTTGCAGGGCTGGGCCAACCCGAGGCGCTGAGCAAGCCCTTGGACACCGCTCAGCCGGGTTGGGATCCTCTCCTCGGTCTAGAAGTGCCGGACGTCATTCCAGACCTGGATTGTCAGCCACTGCTGTGGTCGAACACTGGTCTACCAATCGGCGGAGACCTCTTCTCCGACGTGCTCGCCATGCCAGCAGGTGGCGACATGCCTGAACTTACACATTCGGTGAGGAGTCTAGTCCAGTACGTCGGAGTCCTTTCACTGATTATCAAAGATTACGCCGTCCATCGAGGGAGCGAGCCGTGTCAACTCCTTGTCGGGAGAATCACTCTACTCTTGCGGGAGTAGTGCCAGCGGACCCTTCGACTTAACCATTCCTTCGGCTGCAGTGGATGCTACATTGATCAGTGAAGTCCTGCAAGCCATTGCCTCACAGCCCAACACTGAGCAAATCGTGCAAGATCTTCATATCTTCCTGCAGGAGACATATGATTTCGTTGATCGTCCAATGATTCCGGATACGACGCTAGCGGCTTTGAGTCTAGAGGCCGTTCAAGATGACCTTCGTGCATCGGAGACAGACGATTACCTGCTAGGTATCTCACCGCAACGTAGGGTTTGCAACCAGTATTGACCGGCCGACAGAGTACTTCGCATCGCAAACAATCCAGCAGTTGTCGCAAGCAACTATTCTGACCTTGAAGTCCCAAATCGTCACTGGCGCGGTGCCTCTGATTGACAACAACATCCCCTTCATTTACTCCGCCATCGCTATTGGATGTCGTTTGCGGAAGATGAAGTCACGCCGGCACCAGACCTGTCAAGACCCTGATTACTACTTCAAGCGAGCACTTATCTGGCTACCACAGCTAACTGCAGAGCCCCCAGTGTTCGCCAAAGTGCAAGCACTGATACCGATGGTAGGCCATCAATGAGAAAGACCGCAACTTCGCTAATCAAGCCAGATCACGTACGCAAAATCGTCCTTGTGTACAAACTTCTCCAGATATCTCATCTCCGAGGCGGTGCGCATGGCATTCGCGCTCCGAATGAACCTGCTCGAGGGCTCGGATGTGTCCAACGACGACCAGAATCATAAGCAGAGGGTGTTCATGATACTGTATTCGTGGGAGAAGCCACTATCCATGAGATTCAATGTCCAATCTGTGAGAGGCTCCTGGTGATCCATGTGCTGAAACTGACTGTGTAGGCTATCGATGACGATTACATTGCCTTCGACCTTGAAGATGTCGCGAGTGGGCAGGCGCTGTCATCATCTGATCAGATATTCCATGACCTGTGCTTTGCTCGGATCTGCTCTCGGGTGTCGAAAGAGCTATGCAGCCCAAGAGCTTTAAAGAATACACCGAAGCAGCAGGCGGCTATTCGAGCGACGCTGCAAGACAGCTTAGGAGATTGGTTGAGCTCAATTCCGGCGAGTGAGCGTCAAGATGTCCAAGAGGCGAGGGCGTCTCCCAGGCATGGTGAAGGTACATTTGTGTTGCAGAAGTGGTATGACAATTCAGCGTGACTCTAGAATGCCTGTCCCTAATTCGTCCAGGAATGCCACGGCAGCTACAGTCTCTGCACGGCGAGTATTACTCGATGTCGCGGATATGGATGTGCGAGATGTAGACGAGGAATGGTGAGGATATCTGGATTGCATCGTTGTTTCATACTGATTGGTATCACAGTCTCAGTGCACTGCTCGCATCATTCTGTATCATCCTCCACCAGGTTGTGTCCTGCCAGGGCCAAGCGAATGCAGCTGATGATACGAGCTTGCTAGTGGCAGCTTGTGGTAAGATGGCCACTATCGGGCGTCATAATCCAGGCTTCGATTACTCTGGATTCATGAAGGTGTGTGCTGATCTACACGAGATGCAGGAGGCGTTCGAGGATTGAGGGATCGCAAGATATGGTCTGGAACAACCAGACATAACCTAATGACGTTCGCTTCCAAGCACCCTGTAGAACATTTAGTGAATAACATTCAGGCCCAATTAGAGGTTACAGCGAGGCCGTGTTGTTGCAATCGATAGCAGTGCAAAGTATGGTGAGCGCGAACTGGGAGTGCAGTGTGTGTCCTCGCATCGAGGGTGTGAATCTTGGCAAGAAGAGCTGCTTCGGCGAAAACTCAATTGCCGACCGAGCCGACATCACCTTGTGCCGTCTCTTCGCGCTTTTGCAGCCACCTTATCGTGCACTCGTCACACGTACTCTACATTCCAGATCTGCGACCAGAGCAATCTTGGAGATCGCGCTGACCTCTCAGTGTCTTCTATCCTCCCATTGAATTGTTTCCAATGCGCGCAGAGGTAAGACCACTCGGTTCCAACGACTATGGGTGCCGAAGCCGGAGGAGCTCGTCGCTCAGCAGGTCAGAATGAAGGTGAAGGAGCTGTAGCATCTGCTATAGAAGCACGCGACCTCAAATCCCTACGAGCCATGAGCGACAAAGCACACGCTATTCTACCAGACGCTCAACCACACAAATACAACACCAGCCAGCTAGGCTTCCGGCTCCTCGCAGATGGCACAGCAGCACTATCAGCTGGTTTCCTAGTCGCACCTCTCATCACCATGATAGACAAGTCCCTCTCCCCCCTCCGTCCTCCCTCAGCCCTCACTAACCTTTCCCAGAGCCATCATCGAAAACGCCTCCGGCAAACGCCCTCTCCTCCCCTCCCTCAAAGCCTCCCTCACCTCCCTCCTCCTCCGCCCGCACCACTTCCTCACCTCCCGTCCCTTCCTCCTCATCCTCGCCCTCTACACCGGCACCTACCTCACAGCCAACACCCTCGACACCACCCAAGCCACGCTCCGCAACCGCCCGGCCTCCTCCACCACCACCGGCCCCAGCAAATTCCTAGCCACAAGCACCGCCAACCTCTCCCTCTGCCTGTACAAAGACAGCCAATTCACACGCATGTTCGGCGCCGTGTCCGCTCGCCCGGTACCGGGTCCATCCTACGCCCTCTTCGCGGCAAGAGACTGCATGACGATTTTCGCGAGCTTTAACCTGCCGCCGCTTTTGGCGCCGAGGATACCGCTGTCGGACGCGGCCGAGAAGTACATGTCAAGGGTGTCGGTGGCGCAGTTTCTGGCGCCGGCGAGCGTGCAGTTGTTGTCTACCCCGTTGCATTTGTTGGGGTTGGATTTGTATAACAGAAATGGTGGGACGCCGTTTAGGGAGAGGTTGAGGAAAGTCAGGGTGGATTGGTTGCCGAGTAGCTTTGCGAGGATGTGTAGGATTGTGCCGGCTTTTGGGGTGGGTGGGGTTGTGAATACGTCGGTCAGGAAGAGCATGATGGGGAGGCTGGAATGATGGCAAGCGTGGCATCTGCATTAGTGGGCGGTTTCGAGCGAGCATAGCACTGACGGATTTGGGATAATATCATGGCACATGGTATCATTTTGAGTTCACCCTCGCTTTTCTGCTATGCTATATCAAGTCTCACCTCCCTCGCTCACCTCACTCAACCGTTGAGGTAATTCCGAATCGCGCCTATCCATTGTCAGCTTGCGTTCATTCCTGATGCGGTCAATCTCACCCTGAAGCTTGGTCGCACCATCACCGAGCAGACTCGTCAGGTTCTCCAAGTCATCACCAGCAGTGATACCAAACTTGCGGACAAAGTCCTTCGCTGCTGTCTCCAAATCGCCGTAATCGCCCTCGGGTACCTCCTCGTCTGGTCGACCAAAGTAGGCATTGGAGGAGATTGACGTGGCGCCTTCGAAACCTTGCAGTCGGTTCTTCGCCTCTGCCTGTGCTGATGGGTCAAACGAAGCTCTTCCGAAAAATTCGTCTGATGAGATTCCCTTTTGCGCACCGAACTTGTCTCGAGCATACTTTTCCGAGTCGTCTGATTAACATGTTAGTCTGAAATCGATACCGAGATTGCTCGACTTACCTTGGGCTGCTCTCGATGTAGAGCCAAAGCCACCCGTGGCCTTTGGCTTGCTCGTCGCAGGTGCGCCCCCTCCCATGACTTGACCGAATCCAAGCTTCCTGACTCCCATGCCCAGTCTCTCCATGTCTCCACTCGACTTCTCCGCGGGCTTGTTCGTGGCACCGAAGCTTCCTCTCGATGGATTGATGGGCTGTGGACTAACAATGCTGGTTTCTGGTTGTACGATAGTCCCTACAGTCTCGCTCGCGGGTGTTTCGGCATCCGGATCGTATCCAAGCTTCTCAATTCGCTCTTGTTCTTCCTTTGCTTTCTTCTCTGCCTCATCAAAGTCCAGCGCGCTTGCGTCCACCTTCTTCGCACCCAGCTTCTTCTTTGCGCCGAGAATATTGGCCTTCTTCGCTCCACCTGCAGCAGGCTTTCGAACTGCAGCGGCAGGAATTGCGCGCGGAGCGGCGGAGCTATCAGAGGCGGAGAGTGGAGATTTAGACCGAGCAGGTGCAGAACCATTGCCATTTGCATTCAGGAAAGGAGAAGCTGTGCGGTTGATGCCAGGGGTAGCGGAACGAGAAGGAGGATTGCTGGGTCGCTTGATGGTCGGCTTGTCCCACGAAGAAAAGAAGTCATCCTCGTTCTCTCCAGCTGGAGTGTTGGTGCCGCTCGTAGCAGGGTCGTCGATCGCCTCTGTGATGACCACTTCCTCGGGGTATCTTTCATGTTAGTCCAGTCCCATCGACAAGTTTGAATTTGCTTACTGCTTTGCATCTGCAGCGGCCCGTCTTGTGAGCTCCTCCTTGTATTTTGTGGCCGCGTTCGAGGTGTACTTTGTTTTCGAATCCTTACTCGACAGAGCGGCGGACCCACCATGCGACTGGAAGTACTTTGTGGCTGACTCGTTCCCTCCTACCTTCATTATCCGCAATTGATCCCATTGCCAAACTGTGACTGAGTCAACAAAGCTCCAAGCATACTAAAGAGTGACCGTACTATCGAGGTTGGTTGACCGTACGAAAGAGATGTGGACGCCGAGATTGCGGTGGTTGGCTGAGCAGTCAAGACAGAGGTAAATGCCGAAAGGGACGGAGCTCCATGTTGGGTTCTTTGTGCCACAGTCGAAGCAGACCTGACCACGAGATCAATCGTTGAGCATAGCTGAGAAAGGTAAGGTGGCATTGCGTACCTTGTTGGCTGGCTTCTGTCGCAATTTGGCGAAAATGGCCTGCGACTGCGTCTTGCTGGCGAGCGCCATGATAGCCTGCGACAATGGCGGAGTTTGGCGGGATGTATTGATGAAGAAGGGCGAGTTCAAGGGGCGATCTAATAAAGTTGTGGTGTGGTTACCTGTCCCTGTCCGCCGTTCTGGGAGTGGAGTTTTGATCAGTCAGCTTTGGCCCTGACCAACAAACACCACCCCCACCATTCCCACCTCTGTCATTGTCGACAGATTCTGGCCACGGTCATGTACTTCTCCTGCGACTTGTGGAGATAGCTCACAGCGAACTGCGTCAAGTCGTAATCCGACCATGATAATGCGAACAGCCTAAACCGGTCCTTTTCACCGTGGTGGGGCAAGGGGCATTTGCGATACCGGAGTCAGGATGGAAGAATCAAAAGCCTTGGTCGTGGACCTGGCAGAAGCCATACAGCTGGTCAGTAAATCTCCATATGTTTCGCCTGCATCGTGTTGACACCTCACAAGGTCGCACGAGGATCTTGGAGGCGCACAATATCAGCATGGATGCAAGTCCCCATCGGCATCTTTGCTATCATGGCATTCTGCTTCGGCATCCATCGCTTGATCAGCCTAGCAAAAGTGTCTTTTCCGGCATCAGTAGCCTGCATGATCTTGCTCTTCTTCTTCCTGATCATCTGTGAGGTTGTGCTAGGCGACAAGGCCACAAAGAAGCTCATTTCGCTCATCGACATACCGGTAGGCCTTGTCTGTAGAAATGATAGGTCCCGTCTGACATTGCAAGTGCGGTTTTGCGCTACGGTATATCAACCTTTTCTTCTGCCCAGCATTCGTCACATTACCACTGAGCCCTGATATCAGTGGCGCCGAGGTAGGCAAGATCATAGCAGTTTTTGGTAAGCCATCAGGACCCTTTGACAAACACCTCTCTCACGCATTCAGTCATCGGCTATGCCGTCCTCTTCTCATTCACTGCCTACTTTGTGCGTGGGCTGCAGAGTATCTTGGGCAGCTCCAAACGCGCAATCACAGAGCGGGCCGAGGAGATGGGTCAAGAAGATGATATTATTCCGTTGACGGAGCAAAGACGGCCATCTCAGCCAAGCAATGGCATCTCGACTCCATCGCAGATCAACTCACCTGCTCACTCACCACCCACGGATACACCGGCCGAGCTCAGAATGCCCACACGAGCTCAGGACCCAAGCCAGGTGACCGGTACAGGCGGGCCTCCTATCGCATCCACCACCCAACTGCTGGACACCGCTGCTTCACGACTGCGGCATGACCCCCCGCGATTGTCGAGAGCACAACAATGGGCAACCTGGACGAGTACCAACCTTGATATTATCACCTACTGGATTTTGTTTCTGTTCGTTGGATTACCAGTGTATTACACGATTGGGTATGCCATGCCGGCACAGCTCGGAATCAACGTGGTCTGCTTTCTGCTGGCCCTCCGAATCCCAGCCAGATGGAAGACATACCTGCATCCGGTGTTGGTGTCTTCCGCATTTACCATCGTCGCCATCTGGATATTCGCCTTGATACATCGCAAGACCCTCAACGACGGATTGACGAGATACACGACCGGCTCGAGGTATACACAATTATGGGAGCTTCGTCCGGGACTACCACCACCGGGCGCTGGCGACGTCTTCGGAAGTGTGCTAGACGTCAGTATTGTCGCGCTGGGGCTGCCGATGTTCCAGTATCGCCAGGAGCTCAAAAGTCGCTTTGCCACTATCATTATACCCAATGTATCGCTTTCGGTCGGTTCCTTATTGGCATATCCGACACTCTGTCACGCCATTGGTATAAGTGGACCTAGGAGTCTGGCATTTGCAAGCAGAAGCTTGACCCTTGCTTTAGCGACTCCTGCGACCCAGAATCTCGGCGGTGACCTGTATACAGTGGCACCTTTGTGTATCTTCTCGGGCATTGTTGGGGTGGTCGTCGGTCCATGGGCGCTCAAGACGCTCAAAGTGCCTGAAGACGACTACATTACGCGCGGCGTTACGCTGGGCGCCAATTCGTCTGCCGTCGCTACTGCACTTTTGCTCACGACCGACCCGCGTGCCGCGGCATTCTCCAGTCTCAGCATGGGTTTGTTTGGGACGATCACTGTCGCATTGACGAGCGTGCCGCCGTTTGTGTCGTTCGTCCGTGGTCTTGTGGAACTGTCATAGATGTCAATATAACGCAGCAATGCAATGAGGTTGAAACAAAGCGTCAAGTAGAAAAGACATGGTGACGATCCGGAAGACGGCCATCTCATTTTGGCCATTTCCCACATGCATTTTCCCGTTGTGGTCGAGTCAAGGGGAACGTGTTCTCTGAGCCAATCAAGCAACGTTGCCCCGGCATGACGTAGATTGGTTGTCAAATCAGAGTTCTGCCCCAAAAACACAAAAATACGCCCGCAACAGCTCTGGATGCTCTAAATTGACGCCTCTGCCGCGATCAATTTGATCGATTTTATCCAGATACAGATCCCGTCTTCTGTCGACCTGTCATCCTTCCTTCCTATTTTCCTGTCAAAGTCAAGCGCATCTCCAGCAGCACGCTTTGCCCAACATGGCGGGTCGCGGGGAAGCCTCACAGTATTATAACCTGGAAGACCAGAATGCGCCCAAGAATTATCCCAATCAACCTCAAGGTCAATACGGACAAGGTCAATATGGATACGAGCAGCAGCAGAATGGCAATGGCTATGGATACAACAATCAGAATCAGCAGAACTTTTCTCAGCAGCCACCCAATTATGGCCAGAACTACGGCCCTGCGACCGACTTTGGAGGCGACAAGCCCACATTTGACCAAGCTTTTGCGATCAGCAAACCAAAGTGGAACGATCTCTGGGCAGGGATTTTGTTCCTGGCTGTCTGTGCTGGTTTTGTGGCTGTCTCCGGGTTATCGATTCAGGGTTATGGTAGGCCAGGAGATGATTACTTCATGGCATCGCGATTACTGACCTTGTGGTGTAGCTGCGACCAAAGGATTCAATGGAGGCGGTATCTACGACGGCGGCAACGACTTTAGCCTCGACACCAACACCATTGTTCTTTTCGCTTTCTGTTTGGTATCAGCTCTGGTACTGAGTATCGCATATGTCGCTGCTGCTAGAAGTAGAAACGTTCCTCCTACTGTCTTGCACAGTACTAATACACTGTAGCTTTCCCCAAGACGTTCATCTGGGTCACTGGCATCCTCAACATCGTTTTCGGCTTCGTCACCGCCATTTACATGCTGAGCAGGAGATACTGGTCTGGCGGCATCGTGTTCCTGATCTTCTCCATCTTCACCGTCATCTGCTTCATCACATGGATCCCTCGGATACCCTTCAGCGCATTGATGCTGACCACTAGTGTCGATGTTGCCAAGCGCTATGGTCACGTTTGGTTGGTTTCATTCATTGGTGGTCTCCTCGCAACCGCCTTTGGTGCTTGGTATTCTGTGACCTTGGTCGCTGTCTATGTCAAATATCAGCCGGGCAACAATCCAGCTTGCAATCAAGGTGCGGGTAGTTGTTCTAGTGGGACAGTCATTGGACTGCTGGTATTCATCACCTTTGCCGCCTATTGGATATCCGAATTCTTGAAGAACACCATTCACACCATCATTTCTGGAGTGTACGGTAGCTGGTATTTCTGCCCAGACAACATGCCAAAAGGTGTCACTCGTGGTGCTGCACGCCGAGCTCTCACATACAGCTTTGGATCCATCAGCTTTGGCAGTCTGATTGTGGCAATCATCAACTTCTTGCGCCAGCTTTGCTCTATTGCCCGCCAGAACGCTGCAAGCGACGGCAACATCGGAGCATACATTGCCTTCTGCATTCTTCAATGCTTGATTGGCATACTCGATTGGGCCGTACAGTTCCTCAACCGCTACGCCTTCAGCTACATTGCGCTCTATGGCAAGAGCTATATTGCCGCAGCAAAGGAGACCTGGACGTGAGTATCATTCATCCCTCAAGTAGATGCGTATGCTGACATGTATAGACTCATCAAGGACCGTGGTATCGATGCACTGGTCAATGAATGCCTCATTGGGCCAGTCCTGACCATGGGAGCCACCTTCGTTGGATATGCGTGCGCTCTGCTGGCTTACCTTTACCTCGTCTTCACCAACCCAGAGTACAACAGGGACGGCGGCTTTACTCCTGTGGTTGTCGCCTTTGCCTTCCTGATCGGCCTTCAGATCTGCCAGATCTTCGTGACGCCCATCTCCAGCGGCATCGACACCATATTCGTGGCTGCAGCTTTCGATCCGGCTGTCATGGTTCAGAAGCATCCAGAACTTTACGCAAAGCTCGTCGCAGTCTACCCTCACGTACAGAACGCAATTCATGCGTGAGAGCATAGGATGATTTTGAGGACAGGGAATCGTGCAGTGAGCGGGACAGGTTATGCCAATACATGGAGGTTCTCTATGATACCCTCGAATTCGATATAGAAATTTTGTAATGACAAACGCAAGTTTGGTATTCAGCATCTACTCTTGCACGTGAAAGTTCGGGAGACTCGAGCCTGATGTGGCCCGTGCGTCGACATCACACTTTGCCGATTCTGGGCTCACCTCACCCCTTCTTGTCCCTTCGTTCTTGATTGCTCTCACTCACCACGACGTCTCATTTTGACTTGTGCTTAACGCCTCATATCACCTCTTCTTTTTTCTTTCACACTGTAGCATTTGAATCTCAACAAAAGCTACCCCCTGCCTTGAACGACCACAAGACCGCTAACATGGCCGCCCCGTGGGCACACACAACCGCTCATGCACCGGGCATGCACAGTAAGCTCATCCCAAGATCTCCGAGACGACTCTCACTGACTGCTTTAGATGGCCCGGCATACACTACCGTACACGCGCGAACAACGCTAGCCCGACCAGCCCCTCCAAATCCCTCCCCTCCTGCCTCGAAGAAGATTGAATGGCCTCTGCCCGTGAAGGAATATGTCTCAAGAGCGTTCATGGCGAGCAACGCTGTGCCTGGCATCTCTCCTGCAGAACTGTCGGCAAAATTGAAATCAGTGATAACCGCTACAGCCGAGAATAACACCATGCTTTCCTTGGACTGGACAAAACAGCCACTCCCGCAAGAGATTATATTGCTCGAGCGCAGGCAAAACCTCCCACAACGTGCACAATCAGGCTCATCGACGACTGGCTTGAATGATCTGCCATCAAGAAAGCGAAAGTCGCCCGACGCCGAACCTGCTGCTGCTGCTGCTTCTGCCACTGCGATACCTCCTTGGAGACAACGTGGACTAGCTGACCGGATGGACTTTGTCAAGGAAGGTGATCGCAAAGACAAGAAACAAAAGAAAGTACAAGAATTTCGCTCCACCGCAGGAGTCAGTAAGTTCAACGACCTTGAAAAGCGACGACAACGTTTCGAGTCATCTCTTGCTTCTTCACCTAATGCTTCCAATTTTCGTGATGATGACGCACTACTGCTTGCAAATGCTGGACCTGTCGTCGGCACGAATCAGAACCTCGAAAAGGCTTATTTCCGACTGACCGCCCCTCCAAAGCCGGAAACTGTACGCCCACTGGAAGTCTTGAAAAGGACGATCGACCTGTTGGTCACGAAGTGGAAGCAAGATCACAACTACACCTATATTTGCGATCAATTCAAATCGATGCGGCAAGATCTGACCGTCCAGCATATCAAGAACGACTTCACCGTCCGAGTATACGAGGCACATGCGAGGATCGCCCTGGAGAAAGGCGATCTCGGTGAGTACAACCAGTGCCAATCACAATTACGGACACTATACAAGCAGAAACTTGGCGGTAGACCTGGAGAGTTTACGGCTTATCGCATACTCTACATGATTCACACGGCGAACAGGACGGGCATGAACGACCTGCTCGCCGATCTAACCTTGACAGATAAACAAAACCCAGCAATCAAACATGCTCTCGAAGTGAGATCAGCCCTGGCGCGAGGCAATTATCACAAGTTCTTCAAACTTTATGATGACCCTCCTAACATGGGTGGATACCTCATGGACATGTTTGTCGACCGAGAACGCCTCGCCGCCATGGCCGCGATATGTCGAGCGTACGTAACAATCCCGAAGGCAGCAGTGGTCAACGCTAACATATTCCAGCTACAAGCCTGATATCAAAGTACCGTTTCTCACATCGGAGCTGGCATTCGCCGATGACCAACAATGCGCCCAATTCTTGGTTGAGAATGGCGACGAGTCGTTCCTCGAAGATCGGGACGACGGTCCTCGATTCATGTCGAGTAAAGCGAGTCCGGCATTTGAAGCTGCGCGCCAGAAAGCATTCGCCATGGTGGATATCAAGGGACAGATATGAAATGGTGGAGACCATATCGGAGCGCTCGAAATGACACCCATTCTGCATCTAGAGGACTATCTGTCCAATGACATGACACCTCTGGCTTCTATCACGGACCCGGAGAGAGTCGTGTGGCCAGATGACCAATTTCATAATTCACAACCAAAGGAGTGGCTGCCTGGAATAGCACAGAGTAGCTTCCTGACGCGAAGACCAAATGAATACAAGTGCAAATACGGAAGCAGAAGCACATCCCAACCACCATTTCATTTTTTAACCATAAGTGCTATGCAGGATACCTCGACTCATTCCACGAAGCCACTTTGTATCAATCCCATCCCATCTAGATCAAGTGCTCGCAAGCAATATCAATACCAGTGCTGAACAACGACCCAACACCCGGAATCTTCTCAGCAAGAGCCTTGGTGATCGTGCCAGCAAGGCCACAACCACCACCACCCTTTCCCGGCCTGTTGGAGGCAAAGTCGACCTTCAAGAAATCGCCAGTCGGATGCATGTTATTATCCGCGACATAAACCTTGACAGTAGCCGGATACTTGTAGCCCAGGTGGGTGTTCTCACACTGCACGGTCAGACCTCTGCATCCGGTACAAGCCTTGCCCGAACAAGCCGACTTCTTGGGCCACCACGGAGTCATGCCGGTGCGCGGGTTGGGCGAGACGCAGTGGTCGAACATGCTGTACTGCTGGCGCCTGCCGAAATCCTCGATGAAACTCTGGAAGCCCTTCATGATGGCGTCGCGCATCACGTAAGGGGAGACGTTTCTGGCGACGCCCCAGAGGGAGTCGATCTTTACGGTGACTAGGGTGTCGACGCTGCTGCCGCCTTCTTTGCACGGGTCGGAACGGGCGCCTTCGGTGGTGGTGAGCACGACCGAGTTTTCGTTGCCGGCTGCCGCGTAGATTGCTTGCCAGGTCATGTGGAAGATGTTGGCGTCGCCGACGGTGACGAGTTGTGGGTCGTAGCTGACGTGGACGTGGTAGGCGGAGGAGGCCTGCAGGAGGGCGGTGAGGAGCACGGGGGTGAAGGTCTTCATTGTGGTTGTTGGTTGGGTGGGTAAGGGAAAGACTTTGGTGTTGGAAGGAATGGATATCTGATGATGCTCTTCCCTGTGGGATATAAGCCATTTTTAAACCTACGATCTCTCTTGGTATGCGCTCGACGAGTGCCCTGCATCTGTAGAAGATCCATCTCAAGGGCTGTCAAAGTCAAAGCCGTGTCCGAGCTTGCCAGAAGGCATGCTCGACCAAGAACCACCATTGTCCTGGTCAGCCTTCACCGAGGTGACACAAGTCCCGTAGATGCTTGTCAGATGCTTTATGGAACAAGTATTCTCGGGGAGTAATCGGAAAATGCGTATACGCATGAAAGCATGGTTCTCAGTGCTCACCCCATGCCACCGAGAGGTGCTTGACCTTGTCAAATCGCGCGTAGGATCCACATCAAACACGGAGCTGGAGGCGTTCTCCACAGGGATACGAGCACCCCCCTAGATCCGAGCATATCTTATGATCGACGTGCTCTTGACTAATCAGATCGAGGAGTTTTCCAGGGTATAACCCTAGACTTGGTGAGGGTGCTCGCTTCCTGGGGGATGACAGGCCTGGAGGCGACGCAAGTTTGGCTCGGATTGAGCCGAGCACAAGAGTCAAAATCGCCTACCGCCAAGCAGGACTTCAGGAAGGCTCTCCAGCCATGGTTTTGTCTTTCGACGATGAGCAACGGGGACGCGGGTTTGGCGGGCCCGGTATGCTTTGGGGTTACTGATGACATGGCTACAGTAGTCCGAAATGGCTGCCAGGCGGGTATCTGGGTGGGAAGTGTACATTATCGAATACAACGGCGACGGATGTCGAACGTCGAGAGTTTTTTGCGACCAGATTTGGTGATACCGTGATGGCGGCCCATCAACGAAGATTCTCAAACGGGCTGACGTCTGCCCCAAATGACTTCAGAAGGATGTTTCTGCTGGCGAAGATTGTTCCCTTGCAGCCCTATGGCGAGGGGAATCGTTATCCAGGACCAGTAGTGACCGCAGTAACTGTTTCTGGATTAGATTTTGTGAGTGAGGCCCACTACGAATTTTAGACACTTTTGTATGCGTACAGTAACGTATGAGATGGGGGTTTGCACACCGCCCCCCTTTGCACAAATTCACCGGAACGTGTAGAAGTCACGTGGCGTGCAAAGGGGGGCGGTGTGCAAACCCCCATCTCATACGTTAGGTATACTTCTCTTCCGGATGCCTCCTCTACCACCTTCCCTAGCTACTTTCTCGGCTGCCTCCTCCGGCCTTTAGCTACTTTCTATCTGTCTCTCGATATAGGCTATAAGTTACGTGCTCTATACTAACTTTCTTACCTTGTTTATGACATTCGAGGAATTTTAAAGTTCAGATATACGGGGCTGCCCACGACTTGTCTAGAACAGGTATGATGCGGTCACTAGATAACTAAAACGCGGTGACTGGATAGTAATTCCCTATGGCGAGGTATAATCCTGTCACACGGGGCTTGGCCAGTTGTTACGGAGATCACTGAGTCGTGACATCCAGAAATAGAGTCAAACGCATCAGGTACTACTGTAGGGCTTTGGTTGCACGTGGTCTCGCAAAGCGATCGCAGTCCATATGACTCCAAGTGAAAGGTCCGGATCTGCTCCGAGTCGCATAGGCAAAGAACCATGACACTTTTCCGAAATGGATTTCGGGCATCCGGCCGCAGAAGAGAGCAATCTCGACGTCTCCTCGATAGATGCCATACCATCACTGTCACGTTGCTGTACTGCCGTATGCGCCGGTTCATGTGTATAGAGATGACGGGCTTTCGAGACGTTGTATAAACGTTCCAGCGCCTTCACAGCGGCCGAGTGACTAGTGCCAGACTGCCAGACTGCCAGAGAAGACGATTTGGCTGTCGAATGCCCTCGGTAGAACAGCGTTGAGTGGCTTTTTTGTGTTTGATCATAACTTGTCTGCGCCGAGTACAGCGCTCGCTGCCGCCATCCATCGTCTATCTCCAATCGAACATTCTTACATCATCAAAAGTGTGAACAAGCTTCGTAGACAGTCACGATTGAGGCGGATTCCTGAACCGACACGTTCGTACTCGACGACGACAGAGGACAAAGACGAGAGCCTACCCAGCAAGTTCGCTTCACCGCTGTCACTCACCTGCACCGCTGGAAAAGAGAGGCCGACGGACCAGGAAGGCTAAGATACAAGCCAGCTGGGTTGGGTGGAGGAGATCAAGTCGAAGCCGAAGAACAAAGGCAAAGACAAAGACAAGGCGGCTTTTGTCTTTTTGACGTCGCAATTGGACCAAGGCCTAACTTGGAAATCGCCGGAATCGACAGACTTCTTCCACCACGACCACTCCAAACCACAATCGCAACCTCGTCGCCGGCTGTACAATCAACCTCGCTACCTTTGCGCGATACCGTCACCATCCTCACACACGCTCATTTGCGCATCTGCCGTGCCCTCAGCCTCGTCGCCCGCGCCATCGCCATCGCAGTCGACGGTGCAGCCCGGTCTCGATCGTCTGGTCCTTGGTCTTTTTACCTGAGGGACGTCTTTGATCGTCTTTGACTCGCACGCGCACCGCTCTATTTCCTCGTGTCAGCGCAGGCCCATTCTGCGGCCGTCGCTCTGCGCGCTGAGTACGACCGATCTCTTTCAAACAACCACACAAACACCGCAGACATGTTCAAGGTTTGTCTTACCCCTCCTCGACCGCAAACAAGCAGCCTAACCACCCCACCTGCAGTCACGGAAAAACAAGCACAGTACCGACATCAAGAACGATGCGATCAAGCCGAACCACATCCACATCCCTCAAAAGGATGCCGTTGCTATAGTGCCGCCTAAAAAGGTCAGTGTGAACTTGTCTGCACTTGCGCCCCGTTGACTTCATCTTCAGGTGATCAAAGCCCTCTACGATTACAATGCGCCCACCGATCCACCCCACTACCTGTCCTTCTCCCAAGGCGACTTTCTCCATGTTGTGGCCCGCGAGAATGACGAGGATTGGTACGAGGCCTGCAACCCGCTGCAAGGAACAAGAGGACTGGTACCGGTGAAATACTTTGACACGGTTGGCAAAACAACACGCGATTCCCGTGGCTCAACCCACAGTGCGCCTCACGACAGTGGCTACGCCGAGTCCACAGGTAAGAGCGCGACTCCCATAGGCCCTCAAGGTCACCGTATAAGCAAATCTCTCGGCAAATTGGGCGGCGCAATGGTCTACGGCATAGTAGCCTACGACTTCCACGCCGAGCGAGCAGACGAGCTGGAAGCAAAAGAGGGCGAAGCCATCATTGTCATTGCTCAATCAAACCCGGAATGGTTTGTCGCAAAGCCCATCACGCGCCTCGGCGGACCCGGTCTGATCCCTGTGTCGTTCATTGAGATCAAGGACATGACTACAGGCAAGACGGTAACGGACCCCTCGGAAGCCATAGCAAAAGCCGGAATCCCCAAAGTAGAAGAGTGGAAAAAGATGGCGGCCGACTACAAGAATACAAGCATACCGTTAGGCGCATTTGGTGGACCAACTGGGCCAGCTCCTACACCTGGCATGAGCGCTGCCCAACAAGCTATGAACAGGATGAGCTTGGGCAACCAGTCAAATGGCCACGCACGTTCCCCCAGCTCCTATCAACAAAGCATGGCTCCTCCTCAGTCAGCCATGATTGCACCTTTACGCGCCTCGGTCCCCCGCTTCATCTACAACGATGAGAAGTTTCACTTTATCATCGAATGCTCAATGTCAAACGGCTCACACTGGGATCTGTCGCGAATATACGAGGACTTCTACGAGCTTCAGATCAACCTCATCAAGGCATTTCCGGACGAGGCTGGTCAGACTGGCCAACCTCGAACTCTGCCTTACATGCCCGGTCCAGTACAGTTTGTGACGGACAAGATCTCAGAAGGCCGCCGCGAGAACCTGGACGAGTATCTCCAACACCTTCTACGACTCGGGCCTCACATTACCAGATCAACACTTGTATGCAATTTCTTCCAGCCACGGTCTGTCGGTGACTATGAGGTAGATCCCAATGCTGTAGATTCGGCAGGCAACCACACACCAATCCAACCACAGGGTACGCCTGCGATGCAACAGAATCACCGGTTCTCGCAGGCATCCCAACGATCAGGTCAACAACAATACTCTCCCCAGCAGAACTACCAGAATGCTCAACACCAAAGACAACTCAGTAGCGCAGCTGGCCCTCGAGGACCTCCAGGACACTACCGCAATCCATCCGAATTCAGCCAAATCAGTGCGTCGCAGCCGCCACCGATGCAACGGCAGACCACGACCGCATCCACCACATCTTCCAACAACGCTCCTGCTCCCGCGGCTTCCGGTCCTGCGCTCAAAGTGAAAGTCTGGTTCGATCGCGAGACCTGTGTCGTGGTACGCATGCCACCAAAGGGCGCGTTCCAATTCCCGGATCTCTACCGCAAGATCATCGAGAGGCGGAAGCTCGAATTCAACCCAAAGAAGGACTCCGGGCAGGAGGACAACGGCGATGAACCGCTTCTGGAAATCGAGTACCGCGACGAGAGGGACGGAGAGTATTACAAGCTCGCCGACGACGAGGAGCTGGCGACCGCCCTCGATACGAATGAAAAGTTGACGCTGGTGGTACGGGAGGTAGCGCAGCAATAGGAGAAAGATTTGGTGGCAAAGATCACTGGTTTGCGCTACACTTGTCGACGAAGTTTGGACCTTGGTATGATGGGATGAAGGAACCGGTGGCTGGTTTGCTTACGCTTCTGCTGACGATGGTGTTTACAGCGATCATGGCGACTGGTGTTTTGGTGGATCTCAAAAGAAGACTTGTTTGGGGTCTTTGTCTTTTCTGTTCTAGTCTTGATACACTCAATACCAACACGCGATTGCCAAGTATATGTTGTTTTGAGAGTTTGCTGTTCGTACGCTTTCATAATGATTCCAAAGGAAGAGCCCTGTCCAGAATAATGCTCGTATATATACCTTGACAATTCCCACGCAATGTGCATCTACAATACCTTTCCACATGTTGTGCCTGCTCGTGATCCATGCACCATACCAGACCATGGTACGACATCGTCGACTATGCTCATTCCCCGGCTACCAATGCCGACAGTCCCCCTGCCATGCCTCTGTCCCGTGCTACCTCTCCCTCTTCCCTCTTTACTCCATCCCCATCGTGAACCCCTTGCATTCGCACTTGACCTCCTCCATACTCCCTTTGCCCCTACTCATTCCCTCCGCAACATTCCCTCCCCATCCCCCTTCCACCCTCTCCCCTTCCCACATGAATCTAAACCCTCACCGAACTCCTCTCACTCTTATCCCCCTTGACATGAACATCGAGATCCACCCCGTCCGGATGCCCCGCGTACTCTATATTCCCATGCCCTTCGTCGCCCAACAGCCTCTTCCGCTTGTAGTAACGCGCCAACAGGACCAGTCCGACGGCCAGGATCAGCAGGATCGAGAGGACCAGCGACAGGGAGAGGATGATGGCGAGTTTGGCGCCGCTGGAGGCTCCGTCGCGGGGGATCAACGTAGGGGACATGGTGGGATGGCGGAATGGCGGAATGCGGTCGAATGGTTGGGTTGCGCGGGAGAGATGCCCCGAGAGGTGGTTCAAGAAGAGGGATTGGATATGTCCGGTTAAAGGAGGGACCTTGCGGAGGGTTGAGAGGACGTCAATGGTCTTGCGAGGTCGTGAGAGGCGCACTCGAGAGCAGGAGGTATATCACCCCGAGGGAACAAGGTGTGAGTAAGGGAAAAAAG
This sequence comes from Elsinoe ampelina, assembly GCA_005959805.1. Classification (NCBI taxonomy): domain Eukaryota; kingdom Fungi; phylum Ascomycota; class Dothideomycetes; order Myriangiales; family Elsinoaceae; genus Elsinoe; species Elsinoe ampelina. The sequence continues at coordinate 1,848,292 of SMYM01000001.1, forward strand.
GTATGAAAGCAAGTCAGGCAGGAATAGAAGACTGCCAGCCAAGAAAAATCCCGCACAAGCTCACTTGACCACGATCTCTCACCTTTAGGCCCCCTCCCCCGACGTACGAGACAAGGCGTGAGCTGTGAGGCGAACCACTGATCCGCCACCTGAGGGAGATGGACTGAAGCAGCTGCCAGAACGAGTTTGGTGGGTTGGGAGGATCGACCCAAAAGGGTCCGTGTGTGGTTGTGCCGGTGTGCCGGGCATCGGTGGGGGGAAAAAGCTTGGGAGGCTTGTTGTCATCATCGCATGCATTATTGTGCATTGTGCATGAGTGCGTAACTGGGATGTTCAGGCAAAAGCGAGGGAAGGCAAGAGGGTATTGTTGATTCTCCAATGTGACCACCAGGCTGCTTCCAGGCATGGTCGTCCTGTCTCACCGACCATGATGAGAGTGTCCGATGCTACTCTACTTTGCATTCCGTGCACTGCGTCTTCGTCCTGGTTCAGCAAAGTACTGACTCTTGGTCGGCGACTTCCTCTTGGATGCGGATGCGCGAGGTGTCGCCTTCGTCTTCCTGGTCGGCGGTGGAGAGTCTGACTCTTCTTCACCCGCCGCACTGCTCAAATCGTCCTCATCGTCTTCGCTCAAAGTCACGTCTGCGGTCTCGGACATCTTGGTCTTTGCCTTGGCTGCTGACGCTCTTCCACTGCGCTTGACGGTACCGTTCGTGGTGGCAGGCTTCTTGACGACCCTCTTAGCATTGGCTGGCTTCTTAACTTTTGTGGCAGCGCTGACTTCGTTGATTGCTGACGGCGGTAAACCTTCACGCTCAAAACCCCCTGCGAGGTCGTCATTGTCCACGTCCTCTTTGATGTGTGCCGATTGCATCGACATTGGTGTGATGGGTGCGCTGGTGGGTTCCTCGGAGTTGCCGTTTGGCTCGTGTGTCTCTGCTTCGTCCATGATAAAGCCGCCACCCTCGATGTCAATGTGTTCATGATTCATGTCATCGTCAGACTCGTCCTCCTCAACACCATTCTGGCCGCCAATAGATCCTGTGCCGTCACCTTCTGGCATGAAGCCACCGCCAAGAGCATCGACATCGACATCTGCACTCGCAGATTTCTTAGTAGCTTTCTTCGGTTCCTGGCCAGACATTTTCGCCTTGCGTACAAAGGGATTGATGTCTTCCTCCCTACCACTGTCCGCATATTCTTTCTTCATCCTCTCGACGATGCGTAAGCCGGAGAAGAACTTGCGCCACAAGCCCAAGCACAGCTGAGTCCGCTTCTCATCCTCTTTACGTTTCTTCTCGGCCTCCTTCTCTCTCCAGAGTCGGCGGACCTCCTTCTCATGCTCTTCTGGCACTACGACACCAGTGATTACAGGTATGGCCATTCGCTTCCCGAACTCGAAGCCAGTGACAGCCTCCGCGTGACTGATCTTGAGATCTCTGCAAATCCGAGCGGCTCCTTTGAGAGGCAGGTGAACAGCCCCCTTGGGTACCATGCTGGGCACATATACGTCGATGTTGCCGAAAGCGTTCTTGGGTATCTCTCTGTCTGGTCCTATTGGAGGCGGGATGATCCAGTCGGTCTGATCCCTTGAGAAAAGACCCTGCTTCGCCTTCTCGCCAGTCTCCCGCTCCACTTCCTCCATTTCCCTCTTTCTCATGGTTGTCACTGCTCGCATTGGTACCAACTTCATCGGCTGTTCCCCAAATTTGATCTCCCTGCCCTCCTTGTGCCAGGACTCAGCCGTCTTGCACAGCAACACTTCTGATCTGCGGTACACCGGTTCTTCTGGTGCGTTGTCCCCTTTGCCCGCCTTGAACATCTTGACCTGTTTAGCCCAGGGAGGGATAGCTTCTTCACGACGGAGATGTCGCTCGAGCACAAAGTCCGCGGACTGTTTATACCATTGCAGTGACTCGACTTCGGCTTTCGGCTTTTCAGTGTCTGGCTTGAATGGCTTGAGATCTGTTGATTCTTCGAGATCGTCTGCCGGGGTACGAAGATGAGTCGGTCGCTCAAATACAGACATGACCGTCCTGAACCAGTCATACTCCTCATACTTGCGGACTTTGCCCTTTCGGTTGTAGACCTTGATCTTCTCGACTGGCAGGCGGAAGCCCTTTGTACGGCCAGGCAGCTGGTGCTTCTTGAGATAGCGGACTGTGACATCTTTGGCAGAACCGTCTGATGCATGTGCGACAGTATAGCAAATGACCTGCTTCGCCTGATCCGCTCGCTTGCCACGAGGCTCAAAGGTAGCAAGAAGCTCCCCGTTAGTTGCGACCGTGGAAAGTACCACAGGATCCACCGGCACCCAAGTATTCGAGATAGGCGACAACACCTCGGACCAATAGTTTGGATAATGCATGTCTCTGTCAAACTTCTCATTCGGTCGTTGCTTGGTGAAGGTGTCGGTAATGTCGACCACGGAATCATCATCTGCCATGTCAGAAGGCGCACTCGACAAGCTGCTTTCACTGTCGCTGTCCAGATTGATCACCTTGTCCGAGCTAGTTCGGGGGGACTGCCTAGTATCTTTCTTGGAGCTGACGTTGCCTGACTGCTTCGGGGTCAAGGAGGTCTTAGTAGGGCGAGGGGCCTTCTTTGGTTGCTTCGCAGACATGGCAGATATTTCGCCGCCCGAGTCAACTTCTGCATCCTTCTTCGCCGCAGCTGCCGTCTTTGGCGGCTTTGCTTCCTCACTCTTACCCCAGCCGATACCGGCAGGCTGAAGGTTGGCGACCATTCGTGTTTCCAGACCAAGACCGCGAAGAAGAGCTGTGAATAGCTGAGCGCCGACGTCGCGGCTACCTTCGAGTGACTTGGCGAGTCTTTTCAAGTCACTGACAGAGTCGATCCGTTCTCCGTGCTTCTGAACATCAGTCTTATCCTTTTTCCACGCGTTGATCTCTTGTGTCAGCCGCTTTAGTGGCATGTAGCCCAGCTTTCGGATCCCTGGCGCAGTGATTGTGAACCGCTTCCGCCAGTACGCCGTGAGGATCTTCAGCAGACGCAATGTGGGGTCACCACGACTGAGGTTGACCACGCCCTTTTCCTGCCTCTCAGCATCCACATCCCAATCTCGACCTGCGCGTTTCTCTGTGTTCGCCTGTCTGTTGCCTTTACCCTTGCCTCGCTTCTGTAACTTGACTCTGGTCTCGTCTTTGGGCATACCCATATCGTCTTTCCATTTGTCCACCTCAAGGAGGATACCTTCTGGCAGGCTTTTGACGAGACCATGTTGCAACTCTTTGTCATTCAGCCAGGAGTTACGCATAGCGTTGTGCCACATCAGTGACTGGACGTGGATGCAGTGAGTGCCGTTTCGTACTTGACGCTCGCGCTTCGATGGGCCCTTCTTGAGAGTGCTGGCTGCTCGATCAGCAACTGTGGCGTATTTGCCGTCCATGTCAAGCGTGACTGTGACATCTTCGACATCAATGTCCTCGGCGGCGGAAGTGGTAGGTGCTCCATTTTCATTTGCAGCATCGATGGCATTCTCCCAGTCCATCTCGTCTTCCTCCTCTCCCGCTTCATCTTTCGCGCCGCCGCCATGTGAGTTCAGACCTGGTACATCCTCGAAGTCATTGTCATCATCGCTTCCGGAATCTGACTCGTCGCTATCCTCAAGTTTGTTGAGATACTCCTTGGTCTGATCCAGTGTAGCTGTCCCGCTCGCGCCAGCATCCACCGCATCAAAGACTGAGGATCTGCCACGACCTGTCGTTCTTGAGCGCTTCGGAGGCGGAATTGGTGCAGGAGAAGCGTTGCGCTTCCGCGACACGTGAGGAGGCATTCGCGCAGATGTACAAGCGCATAGTGTGAATGTGGTGTAAGATTCGCGTAAAGTGGTCGACGAATGGAGTCAAAAATGGTTCCTGCATCAAAAGGGTGACGTCATTCAAGATCGCGCGCACCTCAGATTGTGTGGGGAAAAAGGAGATTCACTTTCGTTCTTTTCCGAAGCCACGCTATCTTGCAGCATCTTTCATGAATCTCAATAGTGCCCATCTAATGTCAGTGTACCGGTCTTCGTCACCAGATACTCTGCCACTGCAACATCCTTTCCACTTTCCTTTCCATACCCCGATTCTTTCATTCCCCCGAAAGGAACTTCCGCGGCCGACATGTTGCCAGTGTTCATGCCGATCATGCCAGCTTCTAGGTTCTCGTACAGCCTCCATGTGCGATCTACATTCTTGGTGAAGAAATAGCTTGCCAGACCCATAGCTGTGTCGTTGGCGAGCTTGACGGCTTCCTCTTCGGTGGAGAACTCGAACAGTGCTAGAACAGGAGCGAACGTCTCTTCTCGGTAAATGAGCATCTCCTTGTTTGCGCCAGTAATGAGTGTCGGCTCGAAGAAGTAGCCTGTCTCGCCGTTCACGCCATGGAGCTTCTTGCCTCCAGTGACGACTTTGCCTCCATTCTTCTCGGCATCCTCAACCTGTCCCAGGGCCTTGTCGAGAGAACGTTCGGTCGTCACCGGACCCATAGTGGTTCCATCTTTCGCACCATGACCAACAACAAGCGCACGAGTCTTCTCTGTCAGGATCTCGGCGAATTTCTGATAAACTCCTGACTGGACATAGACTCGGTTTGCTGTGATGCATGCTTGGCCAGCATGACGCCACTTCAGTGCCATCAAAGCTATACCAGATTAGCATAGTAGTTTTCCTATAATCTTCCCGAACTCACCCGTAGCCGCTTGTTCAAGATCAGCATCGTCGAACACGATGAAAGGACAGTTGCCTCCTAGCTCGAGCGTGACTTTCTTAAGGCCGTCGGAGCAGAGCTTGGCCACTAATTTGCCAACGCGAGTACTGCCTGTAAACGTGACCTTCTTGACCAACGGGTGCTTGCATAACGCTTCGCTCAAAGCAGGTGTGTTATCAAGACTGGTTGTCAATACGCTAAAGACTCCTTTTGGAAAGCCAGCTTTCTCCGCCAGGTATGCCAGTGTCAGAACGGACAGTGGTGTTTCCGGTGAAGGTTTCACGATCATGGTACAACCAGCGGCCAGCGCAGCACCTGCTTTGCGGAGGATCATGCTATCTCTTGTCAGCTAGACTCAAGCGTCGATCATATGCAATGCATACGCAATGGGAAAGTTCCACGGCACCAGCGCCACAGCCACACCGATTGGCTGCTTAAGTGTGAACACCCTCCGTCCCGCCATCGCCGGCACCTGGACTGTTCCTTGGATCCTCTCCGCCTCCCCCGCGAACCACCAGGTGAAACCTAACGCATAGTCCAGCTCGCCTTGTGACTCGGCCAGCGGCTTACCCGTCTCGTAAGTCACAATGTTGGCGATGTCGTCCCGGTTTTCGCGAATGAGGGCATCCCATTTCAGAAGGCACTGCGCTCGCACGCGAGGATTGACCTTGCGGAACTGTTGGAATGCTGCATGAGAGGCCTTCACAGCGCTGTCGACATCTTCGGCGGTGTTGTCTGGAGCTGACGCCCAGGCCTTGCCGCTACCGGGATCTAAGAAGTATCAGATAAGTCAAACATGCATTGCTGAGGTGTGATACCAATGACATTGAATCGCTTGCCAGACTTTGCGTCGATCCATTCGCCATTCACAAGGGATTTGTCCTTGAAGATGTCTGGGTTGTTGAGCTGTTATGAGCATCAGGAAAAAGTCCGACTTCATCATGTCCACGAGTGGTTGGTAAGGACGGACCTTGAAGGGCAGCGAAGGTGCCATGGCTGATATACAATCTCTCGGATACGCAGTGTAGGTACAAATCGACAACTGCTTTCTACGCTTTGACACAGGTATGATAGAAGAGTCCCTCAAGAACACAAAAACGAAGATATGGATACAACCAGAGATGCTGATGACGTCCAAAAACTCATCCCTCTGAAGCCCCGCACTTCACCCCACCATCAGTGCAGATCAGGGCCGTTTACGTTCCAGATCTCGGATATAGAGATCTTTTTGCATGGTTCACATCTTCTTCCCCATTAAATGTATACAGAATTCCGGCGGCGAGGTCGAGTGCGAAGCTGCACGGCATGTGTCGAGACGCAGTTAGTATTCCGCGTAGCCGCCGTCTGTTAATGTAAGATCTGGACAAAGTTCTACATTTCCGCCTTCGTCATGAACTCAATATTCATCTGGAGGAGTCATTCGATCATAGTAAATACTGCACTCATCACATCTACAACTCGTCAGCCGAACGACATTGATCCCCAACAATACGATGGCGCCATTCCGCGCTCAAGTGCAATCAGACTTGCACCTCGAGATCGGCCAGCAGTACAACACCTACAGCTTCCCCGTGACAGCACCCTATCTGATCCTCGCCGGTGATATCGGCCGCTTGATTGACTACAAAAACTACTTGGACTTCCTGAAGGAACAAGCCGCCAGATACAAGCAGGTCTTCCTGGTCCTCGGCAACCACGAATTCTACGAAGGGGACTACGAATGGGTCATCGAAAAGTCGCAAAAGCTGTGTCAGGAGACTTCGCTGGACGGGAAGGTCACCCTTCTGCATCGGACCCGCTGGGACGATCCTGACTCCGAAGTGACTATCCTCGGCTGCACCTTGTGGTCACATATACCTGCTGGACGTGAAGCTATTGTCGAGTCGAGAATCAACGACTTCAGCAAGATTGGTAGCTGGACAGCTGAAGAACATAATCGGGTACACCAAGAAGAACTCGCCTGGATTAAAGAACAAGTCTCCACCCATGATGCCGGGAATGCTTCGAAACGAAGATACTTGGTAGTCACCCATCATGCGCCATGCATGGAAGGCACTTCTGCTCCCCAACACATGGGTAACCCTTGGAACTGTGCTTTCGCTTCCGACCTCCTTGATCAAGACTGGCCTGGAGTACACACCTGGATATTCGGACATACACATTTCTCAGCCGACTTCATCAAGAACGGCATTAGAGTTGTGGCGAACCAGAGAGGCTACGTCTTTCCATGGGGTGCCCGCGAGCTGGAAGTCCAGGCGAAAGGGGAGGGTGTAAAGAGACTACCGCATGCCTTTGATGAAGAGATGGTGGTGGAGTTGTGATAATGTCAAGTGTGAGATGTAAAAGACACATGTGCAAATCTGCTCGTATGGAGGACTGGAAGGGTGGGAAGGTGTTCCGAGGATGACGTCGATCTAGACCCCACAGATCGGCCATAGAATGCGGGGATACCAGAGCTCTACAGCTCACCCCTCGGTCTGGATGCACATCAGCGAGGTGGAGAGCTGCCCAAGAGAACGCGGCCTTTTGATGGTGGGTGACAGCTCCGCATTGATGCACCGCATTGATGCACAGCTGAGCCCCTGGTTCTTGATGCACCACAACGAGGGGCCTTGTATCGACGCAGTCTGTCCGGGTGGAAGACCGGGATCACTGTGTCAGCTCTCCGAGTAGTTGAAGAATTGAGATAGTGACTTACTTGCCCATTAAACTGAACATCACCGTACAAGTCTCGACACCATAATGCTCGTCTACGCATAATCGAAGCTACCTTCCACCCTTACAGCAAACTCCCAAAAGTCAACGCCGCAGCCTTGCTTGTTTCATGCATGTTGAGAAGATTGGTGTGGTGGGGGTTGGATCGTTGCAGGCGTGAGTCTTTTTGTGTTGTACCATGCTAGGCTGACTTTCGGTAGAAGTGACCGTCTCATAATCGAGGTATGATGAATTGCTTCTCATCCACCTAGAGTGGCTATGACTCGTCTAGCGTGCGTGGGGTGATCGTTCATCAGATGTCAATCAAGCTTTTTGGGTACCCTCGTTGAAAATCACCATGTGAGGGACCCGGCGGAGGTGGAACCCGTAGTGGGTGTATGGTAAGATGTCGCCGACAGCACCGCTTGTCAATCGGCAGCTAATTTGACACTCATATTCGTCGCCGGCGTGTGGTATTGTCTACGGTAATCTTGGTGAGGGCTTCCTCACTGGGGCCGATAGTAGCTGACAGGCTTTAGACTTTTACTTTGACGGATGGTACGGACGCTCGCGGATGGACATTGACACTAAGTCAAGTCTAAAAGGAACTACCAGTGGTTGCTACCTCACTTGAAGCAGGAAGTGTCCGGTATGCATGTTGACAGGGGAGTATGACTGGAGCAATACACCAGCGATGAGCCAAGTGACTTGCGACGCAAACGAAGGAGCCAAGTATAAAGCAATTAACGACTTAGGCCATTTCCATGCCACCGAGAATTCTCGGGTATCTGTTGGATATAGTTGGTATTGAAGGACAGCAATGATGACCGGACTGAAGGGTTGAGAAAAATACGCGGACAGGAAGACTGCAGGGACGCGCCATTGGCCCGACGTGTGCTTTTGTTTGTTTCAAATGCTCTGCATGCCGATTTGTGTGAAATAGGAAAGGATCGGGACGTTCAATGCGGCAGGGTAGCGCAAGGACGCCTGCAAATTTCCTGTAGGGGCCTGCATGATGGCTAATCGAACATTGAGTTTGTGAGCCTTCCACAACTTCTGCGTTCGGGCATTCAGATTGCCGTCCATGTCCGTTAATTTGATGATGACATCCAAGTCCTGTGAGCTGCGATGGAGTGAGGTCGAGTCGTCGATCTGAACCAAAGCAGAATGTCTGGATCGGTATCATTCGCCGCGGTCTTCCTTCCCCGCATTCTCCACCCAAACTGTTGCGGCTGGTTTGAGCTAGTGCGCTTGCTCCGGACGTCCTGGCGCGTGCTTGGGCCAATATCGATTCCTTGTCTCCGGCCTGCCATTATGCAATCGTGCATTCCCGTCGGTTTTGCGCTCTCCCCCCGTCCGATCATCATGGCCCGCAATGTGGCACTTGAGAGCTGCAAAATCTATGTGGGCATTGTCCTTCATGCAAAAAGCATCGATGGCGGTGCTTGCGGATTGCGGTGAGTATCATCTACTGCAGGGAGGTACTGAGAGTTTGTCGACAAAACGTCCAGCGATGATCCAGACACCACGGATGAGCATAAGGTATGCTTCCCCACAAGTTCCACAACGCCAACCGCAAGTCCGGGAGCTTGAAGGCGCCGCCCCGCGTTCATGTCATGGGCTCTGAGACAATGAGCTTCAGGAGGACTGCATGGGTGGATGGTTCGAGCTCTTTGTTCGCTCAATGCGGTCCTCTGACCCTCGTCCGATGCCCAGAGCCGCGCCTTCCGTCAGACTTGTCGAGCAGGTATATGACATGTCCAGGTCCCCATGCTTTGCTTGAGCGTTTGCCCGCTTTGCCTCGTACTTTGACTCCCGCCTTTCGAATTCGACACGTTGCAGCCGCTTTGTGCCTCCCGCCATTGTAAACCAGCTGCATCTCCAGAATGGCTCATGCGAACGGAACGAATGGCAATGGTGCCACCTTGGAGAAGGACTATGGTGAGCTGCGGTGCTGGAGTGAAACATCAAAGAAGCTAACGAAGGTGTAAGGACACAACCACCTCGATGACTCCTTGGAGTCTGGTGCAGCTCTAGATCGTATCCGCACGGCTGGCAGCATCTCGATCTCGCCCGAGTTGTTCGAGAAGATATACCTGTCGCCGCAGAACAAGGTTGCCGGTGACTTGAGAAAGACATTTGCGAATCCCACACCGATGTGAGCTGGGCTAGTATGAGTTCGCATAACTGTACTGACGTGCCAAAGTGCCCTTGTTGGTTTTCTGCTGTCTCTGACTCCCCTGAGCTGTATGTTGATGGGCTGGCGAGGAGCGGGTGGTGCCGGAGCCGCCAACATGGGAGCATATTTCTTCTTCGGTGGTCTCTTGATGGTCGTCGGCGCCACTGGCGAGGTACGCGGCGTTCGTGATTCTCGTACAAGGGGCTGCTAACATGGATAGTTCTTCCTCGGAAACACATTTCCTTGTGTCGTGTTCATGAGCTTCGGCGCCTTCTGGTTGACTTACGGTGCGACTCTGACACCGTACTATAACGCCTACGGGGCATACTCAACCACTGGCAACGCAGCGGATGGATTGACCAGTGCAGGCTTCAATGCCAGCTTTGGTATGTGTCGCGATGCTCCGACAAAAGATTGATCTGACATTGTATAGCTTTCTTCCTGCTGTGGATGGGGGTGCTCTGCCTCATCTATGCTGTGGTCAGCATTAGGACCAACATTGTCTTCTTTGGAATCTTTGTCATGCTCATCCCCTCATTCGGTCTGCTCGCAGCGGCATTCTGGCAGAATGCTCTTGGTAATACGGCTTACGGTCTCCAACTACAGATCGCGGGAGGTGCATGCACGTTTGTCGTCTGCATGCTTGGATGGTATATCTTCACAGCCATCATGCTGGCATCGACCGATATTCCATTCTCCCTACCAGGTTAGTCTCATTGCGGAAGATCCGCAGGGTATTTGCTAAGTGCTCGCAGTTGGTGACTTGTCGACACTGATCAAAGGAGGAAGCGAGAAAATGAAGGCCAAGCAGCAGCGATATGAAGCATAGTGCGAGGCGTGAATCGGAGTGACGGAACGTGCGGTACTTGTGTAACTGTAAAGTGGCGAGTCTGCGTTGATATAGTCCGCCCGAATGTACTTTGGATGCGTAAGCAGCATGTCTCTGCGATGAGTGATCATGAAAGTGCCGTGCTCGTCGCTGTGCCCTTTCCGCAGGAACAACCTCGATCTATACCTAGACTTGCGTTGTTGTCAATACTCTGCCTACGGAACGTTTATTTGGGACTTGGAAGGATCAAATCGAGGCACGCGTGCCTGTTTCACGGATGGAACTCCGACCCGTCATCTGTCGAGAAACCATTCAGGGGCCGGTCGGGTCCACAGAGACTCCAAAAGACCTGCTGACTTTGCATGGAACGGCATGCGAAGGCTGGTGTTGCTGTGCTGTTAGGGCGCTGCTTGCTAACTTACAGCGTCATGGAGCAGAAAACAGGTTCTGACGAGATGCACGATCTCGGATTTGATTGACAACACACCGATCGCGAGAAAATCAAGCTCTGGCGAAGCTCAATTGGTCCCGCTTCTCCCTGCGATTCATGTGACAGGGCTTGGCACGCGTCTAGGGGGTAAATTGCGCCAAATCAACCTCCTGGACGTCACGAAATGACAACTGAGGCTGGAATCCGTCTTGTGCCCTGTTTGGGCCTCAGGAAACCAGGGCGACGCGCTCTATCTTTTCAGCCCTGATATCACCAGCCTCAGCTGAGTCTCTCCTCACTTCAACCTCACTTACCACACCTTTACATCCACAATGGCGTTCCACGCATGACGATTGCACGAGGCACGCAGTAACGAAGTTACGACCCATCAAAACAGAACGACAGTAATCCAAACATGACCACCAGACCGAAACCCGCAACTCGTCCTGGATCTCGCCCGCGGTCCAGGTACGACTCTCCTCGATCAGATGGCTACTACGAGGAACGCTTCATGGCCGAACCCAAAAGAGCTCCGGGATTGAAAGAGAAGCTTCATCTCCCACACATCATGCACAATCACAATGGCCATCGTGTCACACCTGGTATCCGCCCCGAAGGAGAAAGTGGCAGGCGTGGTCTACATCCGCTGCACTTCTTCGTCATCATCTGGAGGAGCTCTTGCGCGGCGAGCAAATGGGTCAATGTATTGTGGCCGTTTGTGCCAGCTGCCATCGTCCTCGTACGTGTCAATTTGAAAGTGTGTATGGAGGTCGATTAACAGATCTAGCACTTTGTCCGTCCTTCTGAGCATCTCTGGATTTTTGTCCTCTCCTATATCGCCATGGTACCGTCGGCCAATCTTCTAGGCTTCGCTGGGCAAGAGCTGGCGCGTAAGCTACCGAAGGTTGTCGGTGTAGTGCTAGAGACGACTTTGGGGTCCCTGGTCGAGATCATCCTTTTCATGGTCCTGCTTGTCACCGAGAAAGAGTATGGAGGGCCTGTGATCCGAGCTGCCATTCTTGGTAGCATACTGGCCAATCTTTTGCTCTGCTTGGGCATGTGCTTCTTCGTTGGAGGACTCAAGCGTCAAGAGCAAGAGTTCCATGATGCAGTCAGCGAAGTCGGCAGCAATCTCATGCTTGTCGCTGGAAGTGAGTTCGATGCTCCATGGACTGGTCGTCAGAGACTGACATTTCCTAGTGGCGTTGGTGATACCTACGGCCTACTTTGTCGCCCTGGAAGCTCGCCTGCCATCGGAAGAACTAGAGCCAGAGGTTCGACGCATCTCTCGCGCAGCGGCTATTGTTCTCTTGCTGGCATTCTGCGTCTACGTCTACTTCCAGACCAATTCTCATCACGGCCTCTACGACGACATTCTAGAACTCGATGACATGCGAGACCAAGACCGTAACAAGGACCTACGAAAGGCAAAACTTACCCTGACCGAGAGCTTAATCGCGCTCACTTTCGCCGTTGCCTTTGTGTCTCTCATAGCGATCTTCCTGGTCCAGCAGATCCCGTACATGGTCGAGGAAGCGGGCATATCGGACGCTTTCCTCGGTCTCATCCTGGTTCCGCTCGTTGAAAAGGCCGCTGAACATCTGACGGCAGTGGACGAAGCATACGACAATCAGATGAACTATGCTTTGTCCCACGTTCTGGGGGCGTCCATTCAGACCGCTTTCCTGAATACGCCGTTGGTCGTGCTCGTTGCCTGGGGTCTCAAGATAAACTTCGCCCTCAATTTCGAAATGTTCGATGCTATCATGCTCATCTTGGCCATCTTGGTCATTGGGGGGTTTCTCCGGGATGGAAAGAGCAATTACCTGGAAGGAGCACTGTGCGTCTTCATTTACATCCTGATCGCGGTAGCTGCCTTTTTCTATCCCAACCCGCCAGGACACTGAGGTCTCTCACCTCGCAGGCACAAATAGTAGACCGAGGTCTCATCTCAACCAGGACACGCAGACCGTTTCGTGGGGTTCTTCCGGGTCAATGTACTGTATCTAGGTCAATGGCTGTTAAGCCGGGTGCTCTTGTACCAGATAAGAGCCGTGGCGATGACTTGGCTGTTAGAGACGAATACGAATAAGGTTCATACCATCGTGCCCTAGCTCTCGCCACATGAGATCCTTCTGCGTCTTTTCCAGGATCGTGGTAATATAACAATTGGCAAGCCCTTCATCCTTCCCAGACATGTAAGCCCTGACTTTGCATCTTTTTCGGCACCCATGTCATGCGGGCATTCGAACGTGGTGATGCAGGCGGCGTCCGAGGCTTATCGGAAATTCCAATAAACAGCCTTTGACCGGTGAGATTCCTTCGCCTCGCAACGCTACCGGCGAACACAACGGCGAAGTTCCGCGTAAAGGTAGTTACCAACCGACATCATTCACGATTGTCGAGACACAGGGCCATGCAGAACAGTTTACTCATCATAGACGAATTCATGCCGACCGTTTCCAATCTACAGACATGGCCGAAAGCTGCACCACTGTATATGGAGACATGGTCCCGAACGTGATGACCCACATCCACGTGTGATTCCCACATCTGCTCAATCGCAATCGCAACCGATCGCTCGGGATCTCTCATTCTAGTCGTTCTTGACTTCTTTCTCTCTGCCCTTAGCCAATCATGGTGTACATGAAGACTAGCGCTACGGCGCCCAAAGCCTTCCCGGAGCCTTTCTGGCGCAACCTCGAGACCGAGTCGTATACTCTTATGTCTGTTGGCCTGGCCATGATTGCGCTGAGGACTTATGCTCGCATCAAGAAGCTGGGATTGAATGGTCTTCAAGCAGACGACTATGTCATGCTCACTGCCATTGTGAATCTTCGAATTCATCGATATACGATCGGAGAAGCTGACTTGTCCAGGTGTGGTATGTCATGACTGTGGTCGGCCTGAACGGACTGGCACAGAGCGCGGGTACTGCCCTTGCTGTGCCTGGCGAGGACGTCTTCGCCTTATCCGAAGAGGTGGTCGAAGCCAGACAATATGGTGCAAAGATCACCTTCATGGCCGAGCAGGGCATGCTGAACGTCATCTGGACTTTGAAGGCTTGCATGTTGATCATGTACAGCCGTCTGACGTGAGTTCGGAGGTCGCGAGATGGAGACTAACTTACTGACGGTTGGCTCAGCTTCGCGGCAACGAATCACCTCTTTGTCCGGATACTCTCGATCTATACGGCTGTTGGCTGGGTAGCTTGCCAGCTCACGCTATTCCTCGAGTGCCGTCCCTTCAATAGCTATTGGCAAATTGCTCCCTCCCCAGACATGAATTGTATGGTATACTGGACATTCGCAGCAGTGCAATGCACGTTCAACATCTCCTCAGATCTGGCTATGCTGTGCGTCCCCTTACCTATGGTCATCGGTGTCAAGGTACCACTCAGGCAGAAGATGATCCTGATAGTGCTGTTCTCAATGGGAATCTTCGTCATTGGCGCGGCCATTCTTACCAAGGTTGCCTTCTGGAAAGACGTTTACGACATCAACTTCATGTACTGGTATATCCGCGAAGCGAGCGTCGCAGTCTACGTCTCTAATCTACCATGCATCTGGCCACTCATTCGTGAAGCCGTTCCGGGTGTCAGGTCCTTCTTTGGCGGCAGCACCTACAGAACCAGCAAGCCTACAGGATTCAGCAAGACGGCGACCAACATGCGATCCGGCCTTCATGGACCAGTCCGTGAGCTCGATGACATTGAAGCGAATCCGAGGACGGACAAGAAGGGAATGGACGAGCCGACCATTCAAGCGGGCCAGAGTCCAAGAGACAGTGATGAGCACAAGCTACTCGGCGGCATTAGAGCCCAGACCACTATTGAGATGAGCGTGGCGGATGATATGTCGGATAAAGGATCCAAGTGAGGCGGAGATGGGGCTTCGTAGATGGAGCGAGTCTAACAGCATCGTTTCGAGAGAATATATATGATGATTGAGCAGTGTTTGGATCACATACGAGAAGAGTTGTAGACGTGAAAAATAGCAGATCGAAATATAGCCAATCAAGGCCAAGCAGAACGGCGACCTGTGATTGGCCCGGTGCCTGTCTTGGATTCTTGGATCAAGAACCTGCAAATTTGCCCTGCCCGTATTCATCACATTAACCTCAACAACCAATTCTGATCGTACAACTCTTCGTCGACCTCTCCAGCCCCGATAAGTCGCTTTTAAATCGAGCTTCGGTCCTCCTCGCACAGCACTGAGCGGTGCGCCCCCGCCATCATGCGTTTCTCGTCGTCTTTGCTCGTAGCGTCACTCGTTTCACTCATTCAAGCCGACGTCCGATTCACAACTCCGGCTGCGGGCGCTACATTGGCAGGAGGTGGATCAATACAAGTACAATGGACGGAATCTGGCACTGCGCCAGCTCTCTCGACCTTTGCCTCATACCAGCTGTTCCTCATGGCGGGCGGAAACGACGGAGCAAGCATGGTGCGCGCGACCGGACAAGCTTGGAGTTGAGGGAACTTGTGCTGATACATGGTAGATCCAGCTGGCCGTCCTCGTTCCCAACGGACTTTACACGACTGGTAATGCAGCGCAAGCAGTCGTGCAGCCAGGTGTAGGCGGCACGGACAAGAACGCATAGTACGTGGACATGGCGAACGGACATGGGGACTCGCAAACTGATAATCCCTGCAGCTTCCTCAAGATGGTCTCGACTTCGACTTCAGGTGGCCAGCTCATCAACTACTCCAGCCGCTTTACTCTCACCGGAATGACTGGTACCTTTCCCGCGGCTGTTCAGGCGGGCATCGTGGCTGTGGCCGGCTCCACTGCTGGACCAGCGACAGAAGATCAGCTATCGAACAACGTTGGTGCAGACGCTGGTGACACTGGCAACCAAGTGCCATACTCGCTTCAGTCCGGCCTGACCAGGTACGCCCCAATGCAACCGGTCCCTCCAACCAAGATCACCCAGAAGACCTGGAAGCCATTGTTCCCCACAAGCGCTTTCACCGTCGCTACCACCTATCTTCCCGTGCCGAGCATTGTCACGACTATCACAGCGAAGCAGACGTTCAGTGTTTCCAGTATGGTGAACACGGTAAGTTTCGAATTGTTCGTTTGCAGACACTGTGCTGACGTTCGCAGCTTGCTCCAGCATCGCAACCAGTGGTCGGCGGCAACAATGCTCAAGCCCGCTTCTTGAACAGGTGGAAGGACTAGATGATCAACCACGGGAATGGACTTTTCATGTTTATATGACGCTTTAGCTTACTTCTTGGGCATCGCTAGGGGCGTGGGTAAAGGTATTTCGCATGCATTGTTAGGGAAGAAGGGCTGGGTTGTAATCACTGTAGATCAGGACGCAAGGCAGGCATAAACATGTAATATTGCCACTGGGTGGTCAATGTCATTCTTGCTACAAAGCACAGTAATACGGGACACCGTGACATCTTCAAATGCAGACAGTGTACTGAAGCAGGACTGGCGCCTCATGCAGATCATGTTCGGCTTGCTTCGGCCAACAAAAAACAACCCCACCTCAAGATCAGTTCATTCGACACTTTATTTTATGCTCGCGACGATAAGGAGCCTGACTTGTGCAATTGACTGTTAGTCCACTACAGAACGTGCTGCACCCATTTGATCCATTGTCAGCGTCGTAGGAAAATGGCATCGATCCATCTCAAAGATCCCTCCCTCCCCGCGCCACCCGGGGGCAAATACCCGGCGAAAGCACATGCTCGAAAGGTTGCCAAATGGATTGCAGAACATTCCACGTCGACAGGCACGGATGGCGCCACGAACAGTCACACGAATGGTTCCTCCAAGGCGTCCGGGGTTATCTACCTGGAAGGCCAGAAGACACACATGGTAGAAGTATATCTTTAGTCACCGTGTTTTGAGACCTGGACTGTTCTGACATCAAACAGGATGATGATCAAACGGTGCACTTCATACAACGCAGATATTTCTACTATCTGAGCGGTTGCAATCTAGCGGACTCGTCACTCGCGTATGACATTGACCGGGATCATCTCACTCTTTTCATTCCTCCAATAGATGCGGACAGTGTCATCTGGTCTGGTCTGCCGGAAACGCCAAAGGATGCTTTGAACAAGTAGGTGCTCTCTAGAGCGCATCGACTTGGGTACTGACAGGTCAAGATATGAAGTGAATGCTTGCCAGACCACCAACGAGGTCAATGCCTATCTGAAGAACGCCAGCTCAAAATCTACAGTATACACGATACCAGAGCAGGTATCTTCCGACATGGACTTCTCGTCCTTCCAAGCCAAAGACACAAATGTCCTGAAGAAAGCCATCGACTACTGCCGGGTGGTAAAAGACGCCTTTGAAATCGCCCTCATCCGGCACGCCAACCTCATCTCCTCCTCGGCCCACCGCAACGTCATGCGCACCGTCAAAAAAGCCCAAAACGAAGAAGAACTCATGGGCGCCTTCATCGGGACCTGCATCTCCAACGGCGGCCGCGAACAAGCCTACCACTGCATCTGCGCCTCCGGCACCTCGGCCGCCACCCTGCACTACGTCCACAACGACCTCCCCACCAGCAAGAAACTCAACCTCCTCATCGACGCCGGCTGCGAATACAGCTGCTACTGCGCCGACATCACGCGCACATACCCTCTCAATGGCACCTTCACGAAGGAGTCGAGGGAGATCTACGACCTCGTCGACCGCATGCAGAATGAATGCATGGCCATGCTCCGCGGCGGTGTGCGTTGGGAAGACGTGCACACCAAAGCCCACACCGTCGCCATCGACGGTCTGCTCCGTCTCGGTATCCTCAAAGGCGACGTCGATAGCGACGAAGACAAAAAAGCCCTCTTCGACAGCCGCGTGAGCACCGTGTTCCTGCCGCACGGCCTCGGACACTACCTGGGGATGCTGACCCACGACACGGGCGGCGACGCGGACTACGCGGACCCGGATCCCATGTTCCGCTACTTGCGCATCAGAGGCACGGTCCCGGCCGGTGCGGTCGTGACGAACGAGCCTGGGATTTATTTCTGCAGGTTCATTGTTGAGCCGGCGTTGAAGAACCCGGAGTTGGGCAAGTGGATTGATGAGAAGGTGTTGGAGCGGTATTGGGATGTGGGCGGGGTGAGGATTGAGGATGATATTTGGATCAAGGAGGAGGGGTGGGAGAATTTGACCACGGCGCCGAGGGGGTGGGAGGAGATTGAGGGGTTGATTAATGGTTGATGTCAACCCACGGGACGCAATTCATGTATATCTGGAATACCACTCGTCGTCCCTGAATGTCGTGGCACAATGGGCTGCTTGCTCTCTCGTTTCTAGGCATTGCAGGATTCTTGTCATGATCAAGTCGCTTTCAGTCCTTCGGCTGCCAGACCCCAAGACGAGTCTGCAGAGTTTCTTGACCATCCTGGTAAGACATGCTCGATGAGCCTCGCTTTAGCCTCGCGCCGTGCGTGGAGATGCTCATGTGCTTTGACCAAACCATACGTCTGCTGTCCTAGGATGATTTCGATGTGTGGGGCTCTCAATCGCTCGGCCACCGTCTTTGCGAGGATCCACATGGATCGACGAGAGACTTTTGAGGCGCCTCTTGGATCTCCTTGCTTCCTGCCTTGTATGGCGCCATTGATCAAAACTTCTTTGGTCCCACCAAAATGAATGCACGATATGTTGGAAGGCTTGCGAGCTGTCCCTGACTTGCTCTCGTTGTGGCGAGAGAATGAAAAGAGCCTCGTGGTTGTCGAGACGCGGAATGGTCGGTAGGCGTATCCGCTTCGTTCTGGCCATGAAGCGACTTGAGCCATCCTGCCTGATGGGCCGAAAGCACGTTCGATAGACCTCTGTGTGTGGTCCGATTCTGGTATGATCACGTGACAGACATATGCGTTTTGCGGCTCGATGAACAGGCTGCAGAGTCCGCTGAGAATTGAGATGTACTGCCGCAGGCTCAGCTTGTCCGTGCAGGACTTTGAGCTTGTGATAGGTGCATCTGGTCGAGATGGCTTCCGTCTGACCACGCCGAGTTGATCGAAATGACCTCGTCCAAGGAGTTGTGCAGCTCCCTCGCCTGTTGTTGGAAGTGGTGCAGAACTCCAAGGTGTTGCGTCTACCTGTCTGGACATGACCAGCTCCATGCTGGCATCTCCGCATGGACACTCGGAACAGTACATGTGGAGCCTGATGGTGTCACGAATTCGAAAAGGTGCTATATGCTCTGGTGGATCATCCATAGGTAGCACCTTCTCGACCAGGAGGTCATCTGTCGAAAGATGTTGCTCTTGTCCTTCGACCAGAGACAGGCATTGCTCTAGCAAAAGACGGTTCAATGATCTCAAGACGAGCACCTCGGCATGACTATCATGCAGGACCTTGCCGCCCGCTCTGTCGAGAGTGGCCTCGGGAAGACACTTCATCCCAGTCGCCAGTGCTATGCACTTGATCTTATGGTTGTCATCTCGAATATCTGTTTTGTTCAGCATCTTGCCGTCGATGACACTATCTCGGACTCTGACCTTCCGCTACCACACCGGCGAGTGGTACCCATTCCGAGATCCCAGATGGTCCGCTGACCGACCTGGGTTTGTATTTTGCTGGCAGCCGGTCGAATGCCTCCAGTACTGCCGCTGCAATTGTCTCAGCGTCTGCAAAAACATTGTCGCGATAGAACATGCGACAACGTGGTTGGTAGTGTAGCAGATGATTTGTGAATTTCTGGTCGTTTTTGTTGGAGAATTGTCAGGTGGGGGCGCGTTCAGTGGTGATGCGTGCAAGAAGCCGACGCGAAGCTACCTATGGGAGTTTTCGGCTTCACGCTTCCCACGTTCTCTCTACACAGAGACCGGCTACCTCGAGGCCATGAATGTACAGAATGAATCGCCGAAAGCGCGTGCACGTATCGCATGTGTCAGGTGCAACACCAGGAAGACGCGGTGCATCTCGGATGGGGCAGGACCTTGCCGCACGTGTCTTGCGGGCGGCCATGATTGTGTACTGATCGAATCCCTGCGCGGCAAGTATGTCGGCGGCCAAAAGTTGCAAGGCATGAGATTCAAATTTGACATGATCTAGATACTCAAGGACCTCAAATTCGGGTGTTCGGTCTTCCAAGCGAAGGAGGACTAACGGCGATAACGTGACTGAGAGTACTATCGGTGGCGAGCAAGGAAGTGATCTTGCCACATCTGCAACAGATGGGCACGACCATGCAAGGCTGATCGAGCTTGAAGCTGACGGGCCGACGGCAGATGATGCAGGCATGCTGTATGCCACTGTCGCCCGTCATGGTGTTCGTCAAGGTCGAAAAGCAATCGCCACCAACGACAATGTGATGTTCCTCGGCGAGGCTTTCAGTCTCACCTACGTTCTCAACGATGTCCTTGCTCCATTCTTAGGGAATCCATCCGGCTATCGGAGTCGCTTGCATCATCCAATCCCGACTACCGACCAGGACGGGCGCTCGAAGGTATGCCGGCAAAAGGAATTCTTGACAAGTCTGGGGAATTATTTCATGCCGGAATCAATCCATCTCGAGCATCTGCTTGATATCTATCTCACTTGGTTTCATCCGGCTTACCCTGTCATTGACCCGGATCAGATGAAGCAAGGGGTTGCGTCCGAAACGTTTTCACTGCTGTTACTTCATGCAGTACTGCTTGTGGCGGTGACAGTGTGCGACAACACCCTTCTGTCCGCCGCTGTTGGTACCGCAGATCGTTACAAGGCAAGACAAATATTTTTCAAGCAAGCCAAAAGTTTGTATGATGAGGATCTTGAACCGCACCAAACCGATCTGGTCGCTAGCATCTTCTTGATGAGTTTCTGGTGGGATAAACCAGACGATCCAAAGGACACATGGCATCGGTTGGGCGTTTCTGCAAGCCTGGCACAGAGCTTGGGTATGCATCGATCGTAGGTCGATTGGCCGCAATCGTCGTCAAAAAGCTAACGAGCCAGCACGAAACATTCAGACATGAATGAGCTCTATGAGGGCTAGCCGCTGGAAGAAGATCTGGTGGTCCATCAGAGTGAGTCCATTAGACGTGCTTGTTAGCTATCTCTGAAGCTTCAGATACGGGAAGCGCTGGTCTCGGGATCCATTGGCCGCCCACAACATGTTTCGGAAAGTGATTGTGACTTGGAGCTGTTGGACGAGAAGGACTTCCCGACAGCGATGACGTCCTTGCAGCAAGTGCACACCGTCTATGCCTGCCGAATGGCACGACTATCCCAGATCAGTTCGATACTCTCACCATCTGCATCACTTTTCAAGAAAGACTAACCCAGACAGTGACGGACATAATAAAATCGAGGTATTCGGCTGGATCAAAGTCCAGATCTGGTGCTTTAGAGACTTTACGACTCAAAGCTGATCTACAAACATTTCGAGCTGATCTTCCAGGCAATCTGACTTATCGTGGCTTCTGCGACGACACCAAGAGCGATCTCTGGAAAGCAATGATCGTGGTTGCTTACAAGTAAGCAGTGATCCCTCTTCCTACAGTTCATGATCCTGATTGACACAGTTATGCTGTGTTGTTGCTGTGCCGCCCGTCTCGCAGGAATGGCACTGATGGCCAAAGTCGAGATTGGGGCGATAGCGAAGAGGCTGCCCGTGGAGCCAACGAAGTGACCAGAGTAGTGGAAGACATACTATCTGCAGGTATTGGTCAATACTGCCAGATCTTTACGCAAGTAATCCCTATGCTACGTCAGACTCAAACACTGACAGCGACCAGGATACCGGCAGTTTTCAATGCACTGGCTATGCATCTGTACACGATGTGCTCCGGTCATCGTCTCGAGCGAGAATTGGCAGAGAATAGGGTCCGGACATGTATGCTTGGACTGCAAGTCCTGGAGAGTTCATGGCCAGTGGGCAGCTGGGTCTACCGTCTTTTTGTTCACGTCACCCAGCAACTGAAATCCAGATTCGAGCAGAGGACAGCGGACAGATCCAGACCGGTGACCCGCCTGCAAAGTCCGGCCAGGGACCCAGAGAACGTCGCGCTCAGGCAAGGTCTTGAAAGCGATGGACAACACTCGGCAGTGGAAGTACAACCGACGAATGGTCCGACATCTCTACCTATATACAACGCTGTTGATATGTTCGGAACAGAGTCCAACTTCCTCCTCGATGAATTACTTTGGTACCCTCTAGATCATGGCGACTTCTTCCAGAACTTGGACATACCGGAGTGGAATACCACTAACTTTGACATGAGTATATAGCACGTGGGACCTGTTCATTCAGAATATCAGAATATGGCTATGGCACACGGCGGAGACGCTATCCCGCCCGGCAGATTCAGCGGAGCGCTAGTCAGGAAGAACTCCCAACGCCCCAAGTCAGCACACGTCTGGCTCAATTTCTCGATATCCCATAGCTCGCCGATCGGAGTACCCCAGAGTGCAAGAAGCCACTCATGCAAAGAGCAGTTCTTTGGATAGGGCCAAGCTTCGAAGCCCATCGCATCTCCTGCGACCGCAGCGAAGTGTTTGGAGTATAGCCACCGGACTGTGGCTTCGCTGCTTTCAATACCAATGAAGCGATGCTCGTCCTGGATGTTTGATTTGCGGTCTTCTTGACTCGCCGAACTGCCCGAAGTCAGTCGCCATGTCAAGCCACGTTGATGGATAGCCAGACTTGTACCATGCCAGATAACCAGTTCGGACGATGAAAATATCTCCTTGCTTGAAGGTAGTGTTCTGAAAGCGGGCAGCCTCCTCGATCTCGGACATCGGAATTGAATGAGTTGTATTTGCCGCCGGTACTGGAATGCCTGGTTTCGCATGCTGCCACCATCGGACCCAATCGACAAGGACCCCGCGGCCAACTATGCCACCACGTTCGCATATGTCTCATCAAACGTCAGCAACCTGTCCGACGCTCATACGAATATGGTCGACTTACTGTGGATGCCTAGGACATCGGTACTAGCCACTTCGGCATGTTTGACATTGTTATAGAAGAGAGCGCTCTCCTGTAGACCCCACTTCCTATGATCAGCTTGGCCAAGCTCAGTCCTTGAGTTCCGCAGATTACATGTCTCAAGCCATCCCACTGAGAGCTGGTCTGCGTATTAATCCGGATTTCTTCGTCGAAAGCCACGAATCCCGCGCTACGCAAGTCCTTGACGGTGTGCTCGATGGGGATACGACCGTAGCCAGGACAGCTTGTCTCTTTCAGCGACCAATCCAGTTGCAGACTCTTCCCTAATCTGATTTCGGCGGCAGCTTCCCGAACCACCGATGATGTCAAAAGGTTCAGTGTTCCGAGTTCGTCCTTCTTTCCGTCTTTGTCAAAGAAGCCCCAAAGGCATCCTTGTGGTTGCCCCTGGACGATGGGTAAGTCTTCGAAATTTGGGAAGGCAAATTCGGACGGCCACTTAGCGAGTGAATCCATTTCGGAGGATATTACGAATGGCCAACCGTCTTTCATGCGCTGGAATATACCCAGACTAAAACATCAAGGTATCTTTCGGCCCGTTGACAACCGTTGCAAAAGAAGCCGACTTGAGCCCAAGAGACCGAGCTGGTTTCGGCTTCTCCCAAAAGTATCCCCACCCTCCTCGGTCGTCTGGAACCTCGAAGTACAAAGCATTGGAATTAGCAGCTTTCCGGACACCAACATCTGTTGATGGGATACTAGGATAATGGACGTCAACGACAAAGTCGCTCTGGTCACGGGTGGCGGATCTGGCATTAATCTCAGCTTCGTCAAATTGCTGGTAGCTCGGCACTGCAGGGTAGTCATTGCCGATCTGTCACTACACAGGACTGCCGAAGCATGGCTCGCTTCTCTTTCTCCTACTGACCGATCTCTCGTCCACTTTCACAAAACTGATGTGACATCCTGGGCAGATCTTAAAAGTGCTCTCAATGCATGCCGGGAACACTTCTCGCGCAGCGCCGACCTGGTGGTACCTGGAGCCGGGGTATACGAGCCTTCGTCGAATTCATTCTGGGCTGACCTGGATGACGAATCTTCATCTCGTTATAAAGTACTCGACATCAACCTGGTCCATCCGATCAAGCTTTCACGGCTTGCGATGGCTTCGTTCATCGCTGATCGCAAGCCCGGTACAATTATACATCTATCGAGCATCGCAGGTCAGCGCTCAACGATTGTCACACCGTTATACACAGCTTCTAAGCACGGTATCAACGCTTTCGTTCGAGGCATGGCACCTTTAGAGCAACTCTTCGGCATCCGTGTCTTGGCAGTAGCTCCTGGGACAGTCGCCACTCCTCTATTTCACGACCATCCCGAGGCAAATCGATATCTCGATACGAAGAAGGACTTTCTGTTGCCTCCTGAAGAGGTGGCAAATGCCATGTTGGCACTGGTCGAGGATGCAACGACATACAAGAGCGGCACCATCCTTGAAGTCTGCGATGTTGAGCGAAGATGGAGAGTGGTCGACCTTCTGAACGATGCCGGTCCATCGGGACCAGCGAGCTTCACGAGTCGGAAAGCTGACGCGGTGGATGATCTGGTCAAAATGTTAGATCCTGAAGGTCTTGCTAGGAATAGCAACGGCATGAGTTCTGTAGTGACGGATTGAGTAGAGAATGTCAGTGACGTTTCATGCACAAGATTTGCAACAGCATTACCAACGGTTCATGTTTATGACAACTGATGAAAGTCTCATGATAGCAGGCTGATCTCAAGCAGATACCCATAAACTGCCTTTGTTCACGAGAAACAAAGGCTACATGTCTCTCATGGCATGTAGTACTACAGCAACACAAGGGTTGCAGTTCATTCGCGGTTGGACGCTTGGTACCTAAAGTGTGAATACAATCGCCCAACAACCGATTCGGTTGGTTTCGAGAAGGGCTCAAGAGGGGACAAATGATCAACCACGCATCTCAACATGTGTGTGTGTTGTATTGCATATGTATGGCCACATTGTCTACGGGCTTCTATCCCTGCATCTCTCTTGACCCCATCATCAAAGCTATGGATCGATCAGTCTTTTTTCCAACTGCGCTTTTTCACAATTGCTCGATACGCGAAGCAGATGTGCTGACCTTGTGCTTCTCAAGCGAAGCCCTGTTGTCCATCACCGTCTCGTCGTGATCGACTTTCGACTCATTAAGACCAGGTGCGACCTTGTCCCCGAATAGAGCTCCAACCTCTTCAAGAGTCAAACCCTTCGTCTCCGGGCAGACTTTCAAGATTACCGGAACACAGACTAGTGGTACAATGATGAAAAGCAGGTAAAACCTCCAGCCAACATTGGCGAATGCGATTGGCGCGGTTTGTGTGTAGACTGGACTTGATCAGTAATGAGGTCAACCACAATCAAATAGTGGTAACATACCTAGGTTCATCGCAAAGAGTCCCGTGACTGACAAAGCTACACCTTGAGATCGAAGTGAGGTCGGGAATATCTCGGCGCAGTAGATGTAGCTAATCGCATCGACGCAAGATCCGTAGAAGGTGACGAAGCAGAACAGGAAAAAGACGCCGAACCCATTGCCGATTCGGTTGGTCGTTCCACCGTATACAGCGACCATGGCGGTCTCACACGCGACCATTAGAGCGCAGCCAGTCTATCAAGATAGTTAGCATGACACCACTGGACATATGATGAATCAACACCTACAATTCCGATTGACAGCATTTTGATCCTTCCCGCTCGATCCACGATCAAAGCGCCAGCCCAATTCAGGACCGCCGCCCAAGAAGCGTAGATGGCGTACAAGAGCAGTGGTAGCCAGCCTGTCAAGCCGAGGCCGTTGTAGAGCAGCACTTGGTAATTATTGATAACAAGTACGCCTGTAGATTGTGCTGCACATCTATTTCGATCAGTCGCGTAGTCAACAACAGGATTATCCACTCACTGTATGAGAAGCCCAAGCAGCAGTCGCTTTCTGTATGACGGGATCTTCATAACCTGCAGAATAGACTGGGGCATTTCGGCGTCAAGAGCTAGTTGTCTTTCAATCTGCGCAAACTCGTTTCTGGCAAGCGTATCGTCGTTGTCGATCGTGGAATGGTGTAATCTCGAGAGGATCGTGAGAGCTTCGTCTCCTTTGCCGCGGCTCAAAAGCCATCGAGGAGATTCGGGAAGCTGTAATGTGCCGATGAGAAGGAACAAAGGTCCAACAACTGGATTCTGTCAGAATGACGAGAAAACAAGGATTTGTAGCTGATGTAATCTCACCCTGTAGTGCCAAACACAATCTCCATTGGATGGCTGGGTTGTTTTCAAAGTAGCATCCTAGGCCTGTCCAACCGGCAACTGCGTAGCCTACTACGAGAAGAAAGCCATGAGATCCTACCAGACGTCCTCTGAGATGTGCAGGAGAAACCTCAGATTGGTATAGGGGTACGATGCAGTTGATCATACCGGACCCCACGCCGTTCAAGAAACGTCCAATTAAGAGCATAGCGATGTGCACTGACGCG
The DNA here is from genome assembly GCA_005959805.1 of Elsinoe ampelina. Classification (NCBI taxonomy): domain Eukaryota; kingdom Fungi; phylum Ascomycota; class Dothideomycetes; order Myriangiales; family Elsinoaceae; genus Elsinoe; species Elsinoe ampelina. The sequence goes on from SMYM01000001.1 coordinate 1,874,521, forward strand.
CACTGGATAACAGCCGAGATGATACATATGGTGCATATGATCTGAACGCTGAGCTTCCGCCCTACTGCGTTGGCCAGCCAGGCCACGATGCAGCAGCCGACGATGCCGCCCGCGCTGAAAAGACCTTGGGTTGCTGCCACGTACGTCAGTAGTGCTCCCTAACGCTGCATGAAAGATAGACTGACCTCCGATGATTGAATTGGCGTAAGCTGCCCCAGTTCCCGTCGTCTCCAATCGAAAGTATGAGTAGAACGACGTCAATCCGAAGACGGTACCCATGATCGAGGCATTGAAGCCATACGTGAACGACCCAAGTGCTACGAGGAAGATCACGGCGTAGTTGTAACGCGTACCCTGATCCCCCTTCATTGTCGTCGATGGAAGGGACAGGTAGACGAGGTGTGAAGTTCAAGGGAATAAGATAGATGATAAGAAGCGTGCTGTGGTAAGAGACTCCAAGAGATCGTGATCGAATAAAGAAGACTCAGCGACGATCCTATATAGCCCTGTCGGAATGCAGCCGCGCGAGATACGTGATGCGAGACCCCATGGGGACACTGCGACCCCACGGGGCTAGGTCCACCGGTGCGAACGATGAGACACGCCACGAACTTTGGCAAGGAGAGAAGGCTGCTCAAGACGCCGAAGAAGCCGAAGCGATAGAAACGATGCGGGGTGGAGCCTTGGAGGGCATCAAGAAGCCGAAGTCGCCAGCTTGTCTCAAGCTGTGCATCTAGCCGGTGTGCATCCAGCTCATGGCCGGAAGGTGTCTTGCCCGCCCCTCATTATAGAAGGATGGCGGAGACTGCATCGTGTCTCGAAATGGCACTGCCAAAGATTAAGTCCCCTCGCTGGAAATGTTCAACAAGATCATACAAGGTTCTGCGGCCATCTCATCCACCTTCACCTCCAGGCTTACCACCATGTCGTCTCACGCAGTCAGAATAGCATCAGCCTCTGGGGCTGTCACTGATCTCCCCGAGAATCTCGCCATACTCGCCAAAGATGCGGAGATTGATTTTATCGTTGGAGACTGGATGTCCGAATACAACATGACGATACGAGGTGCATCAAAGGTCTCTACCAGTCCTAGCGACGATGACACCGCCAATTATGAGCATCAATTTGTCGAGTCATTAGAGCCAGCTTTGGAACACCTCGCTCATCGAAAAATACGTCTTGCCGTCAATGCTGGAGCGTCAGATACGGAGAGGCTGCACCAGAAACTTGTCGCAATGATCAAAGCCAAGGGGTTCGACTTGACTGTCGCCTGGATCGAAGGAGATGAAGCAATGGGCATTGTCGACGCATCCCGCAAATCCGGTCAGCCTCTTCGAAACATCACCACCGGTCAGCTCCTCGCGGATTGGGAATTTGAGCCCATTTACGCCCAATGCTATCTGGGATGCTGGGGCATCGTCGAGGCACTCAACGCTGGTGCGGACATTGTGGTGTGCGGTCGTGTTGCTGATGCAGCTCCCACCATGGCGGCCGCTGCTTTTTGGCATCGATGGACCCGTGATCAATTCTCGGAACTGGCTCACAGCCTCATCGCTGGCCATTTGATGGAATGCTCCTACTACGTCACTGGGGGCAACTTCACTGGGTTCAAGGATCTCCCCCAAGGGATCAGCCCACTACTTCATCTGCCCATCGCACATGTGTTTGGCAATGGCACCTTCGAGGTCAGAAGACATGAGATTCCTGGCCGGAGTGGTAAGGTCTCACGGGATACTTGCCGCAGTCAGCTGTTGTATGAGCTCCAGGGGAAGCGATACTACAACTCGGATGTGGTTGCCATCGTTGATAAGATCGTCATTGAAGAGCGAGCTGAGAATGTAGTATTCGTGCACAATGTGGGCTTCGAGAAGCCACCGCCCACTACCAAGGTTGGCATCACCGCTCGGGGAGGGTATCAGGCTGAAGCACACTACTTCTTGACCGGACTCGATATCACCGAGAAGGCGTCTCTCCTAGAACGACAACTCCGCATCATTCTTGACAAGGGTCAATTTTCACTACTGAAATTCACCACCACAGGCGTCTGTCAGGACAATCCATGCTCGCAAGATGCTGCCACCGTCGATTTCCGCATATTCGCACAAGCAAGGCATGAGGAAGCACTATCTCCTGCAAAGTTCCTTCGGCCGATCTTCAACATTGTCATGTCCACGTATCCAGGGGCTACCTTTGCAGTTGATGCTCGTCAAGCAGCCCCCAAGCCATATCTGGAGTATTTCGTGACCATCATCGAACAAAGCGAGATCAAGCACTTTGCCCATCTACCGTCAAAAGATACAAAGATCGCAATACCATCGCCGGCAGATACCACTCCGTACAGATATGAGCAGGACGTCGAAGAAAGTCAGGTCACCTTTACATCCCTAGCTTACGGTCCTACTGTCAACGCTCCCCTGGGATTCGTCGTTCATGCTCGATCTGGCGACAAGGGCTCTGACTGTAATGTGGGATTCTATGTCCGCCATGAAGATGAATACGACTGGCTGCGCAGCTTGCTCTCGATTGATATGGTAAGACATCTGCTGCAGAATGACTACAATGGTGGAAGAATTGAGCGATTCGAATTACCAAACATCCAAGGTCAGTAATATGTATGATCCGTCCACATGGCAGAGCTAATGCGATGCAGCTGTTCATTTCCTCCTGAAAGATCATCTGGACAGGGGCGTCGCGGCTAGCTCGACATATGATGTCCTTGGGAAGAATCTAGCAGAATATTTGAGGGCGAAACATGTCCAGATTCCCGTCAAGTTTCTGAATCGGGGACGAATTTGAATGCTTTCTACATGAATTATTTGCAACGTCTTGGACGCGATACTCAGTCTTTGCTGTACACGAAACCCTTGGTCCAGTGAATCGGCCTTGAGATAGCAAGCTTATAGATATTTCACACCAGTCACAATCGACAACCATTGATGCCTTAGACAAAGTCACCCCACTAGACGAAAAGTGCCGACTGCACTGATTGGCACAATACATTACAGCATGCGTCCCACACTCTCGCCTTCGATTTTCACGAAAAGGGACCCTCGTGATCATCAGGTTCGGCTCACTGAGGCTCGGGACCGGCACAGCATATGCGGAGAACCCCCTCATACGAGTTCCTGAAGACATACAGAGCCAGTAATACGGTTGGACACCAGATTTCGGGTCAAAGAAAGTACCGGCCGTCCGGATTCCAAGGTGCGCCACAATTGCACTGGCTACTCTAGTCGGTCGAATGGTCCGGCCGGACGACTGCAGAAGCATCAGGGCCCTCTGTGTCGCAGCCACGTGCCCGAGAGATGGTTAGTGAGCCGAGACAGTGCAACGATCTTGCGAAACTTAGATCCCCTGAAAGCTTATGCTCGGTCGTGCGTTCAGGCCAGCACGATCGGCTTCTTCGGGTTCTCAACCTAGCACATGACAACCCACGGGCTTTCGGCAATGTGACTTCGAATTACCAGTGACGGTACATTACTTGTGAGGGTCGAAAAGACCATATCTTCAGTGACTCGCCAGGAAGACGAATCCACAGCGCCCAACAAGTTTCTCAAGATGACCCTGCAAGACATCGAGTTCAAGACGTCCGATGGCGTCACCCTTCGAGGATGGTTCGTTCCCTCCAGTGAGGTCCCGACGGGTCAGAAGGCACCATGCCTCGTCATGTGCCACGGCTTCTCCGCACTCAAGGAGATGGACCTCAACACATTCGCCCTGCACTTCACTACCAACTTACCTCTCCACTGCCTGGTCTTCGACAACCGGGGATTCGGCTCGTCCGATCACGGACCAGGACAACACCGTCACGAGATCATCCCATCCATCCAAACCAGCGACATCCAAGACGCCATCACCTACGCCCAATCACGACCTGACGTGGACCCCAGCAAGATCGGAATCTGGGGCAGCTCCTACAGTGGGGGGCACGTCCTCTGGGTCGGCGCAGTAGACAAAAGCGTCAAAGCCGTGCTGAGCCAAGTACCCTGCGTCGATGGCTGGACGAACTGGCACAGACTCGTCCGACCCGACTTTGCCGCCGCCATGAACGCCACATTCCAACAAGGTACATGACACATCTCCCCCCATCTCCCCCTGACCCACTCTCCGCTCCACCCCTACTCACACCCCGCACCCAGACCGCCTCGCCCGCGCCTCCGGTGCTCCCCCCGCAACACTCCCCGTCGTCGACGCCGACCCCCTCAAACCCTCTGCCCTCCCCACCCCAGACAGCTACACCTTCTTCTCCACCTGGGCCGCGAAAAGCGCCTGGCAAAACCAAGTGACGCTCAAATCCATCGAAGCCTTCCGGGAGTACAACCCGGCGGCGCATATCCATAATATCGCGCCGACGCCGCTGCTCATGACGGTGGCGAGGGAGGATGTGCTCACGCCGACGGATCTGGCGCTGGAGGCGTACGGGAGGGCGAGGGAGCCGAAGCAGTTGAATTTGTTGGAGGGGGGGCATTTTGATGGGTATTCCGGGGGGAATTTTGAGGGGAACGCGGGTGTGCAGACGGAGTTTTTGAGGAGGTGGTTGGTGGGTGCATGATGGGTGGCGATGAGGGGGTGGGTGTGAATTTGTGGATAGAAGGGGTGATTGCAGCATTGTAAGGTTAACATGAGCTTTCCTAGGCTACGCGCTGGCGCGAATTTGTCGTCGAGCTTTTGGTTGTTGATCTTGTGCCCGTCGATTTTCCCGCACACCCTTTGCGAACCAAGGCTGCAAATTGTCCGTCAACTTTGGCGAGAAGTATGGATCTTCGGTACCCCAAAGGAAGAGGGTCGGTACCTGAAGGACGAAGCCCTCTGTACTGATGTTACGTCCATATGGTGGTCCGGGGTAGTTCTGATTGTAGTTTAGGAGCATGCCTTTGATGGATGAGGCCTCGAGGTATCCGGTGATGGACTGGCGGTATGTGTCGTTCCGAATCCATTGTACCAGTGGTGACATTCTTTGGCTGACCTGGTTGATGGGTAGATGGTGTAGCGTGCAAACTCATGCACCTCAGGGATTAAAGTTGGAGAGTCTCACGAACGTTCCGAAGATGGGGGTGTTCATCAAAATCAGTGAGCTGACTCGACGAGGAAATGCGAGAGCAAAGGCTTGACTAGTCGCGCCACCAACATCGTGGCCGATGATGTTAGCTTTGGAAATCTTCTCGTGATCCAGGATGGCAGCCATGTCTGACGCGAAGTCTGAGAGCTCGTAGTTGTTGACGTTCGTTTGGACCGAGGATGGTGTTACCCTCGCAGACTAGGTGTGATCACAGTGTGCTTGATGTCCGGCCAAGGAAATGGAGAACCAGGGCCAGCGTAATGTAATTCTTCGACATTGGGAAGCTCAAGTGCTCAATAATCTCTCTAAATTTGTCGTGCGACTTTGACACCGGATCATTGTTGCAGAGCTTCTAAAGCAGCATTCAGATTAGTGATCTCGCCCTGCCTGGCCAGAAGTCCGCGGAAGGTGAGTAACACGGCCCACGGCCCGCTTGTTGATATTGGTATGACGTAGCTGGTGTTGATCGACAGGGGGTGGAAGTTGTAAAGTCCCTCTGAATCGAGAATTGCCATACATTTTCTGGAGACTTGTCTTGACCAAATTGCGGGGCGTAAACGTCTTCAACGGCGGAACCATCCAAGCCCTGTGTTCTCTCAACGGTTTATACAAATAAGCTCTGGGTTTTGGCAACGGCGCGACTGAACGTTCTACACGCTCTCGCGTTCTTGACTATGCTATAGGAGGGTGTCAACAGAAGAGGCTCGACTGTGCAGAGAAACACAGACCTCAAGAACTAATCCTTCAAGCCCTGGCACACGAATGTGTCCACGGTAAGCTATTTGGTGCGTTCCTACTCTCCTGGTCGTTCGCGCAGCAGATACTCTCTGCGATTTCACTACTCGATGTTACCTCTCCATGGCCCTTCTGGCTGGCCCCCTACAGATGTGTATCTAAACACGCCCTGAGACGTTTCCATTTCCTAACGGTCATGTATTATCCAATCCTGCAGCGTGCAACAAGGGGATGTGCTGTACAGTATAACACCCCAGCCATGTCTAGCAATGACTCTATTGTTCATTAGACAGCGACAAGTCCGCTCCGGAATCCTCCATCATGGCAGCAACTCAAGAAGAAACAACTCCACTCTCCCCTTACGCCGACTCTGAAGGCTCCAACGATGCAATTTGGAACGAGAAGTGCCACGCCGAGGAGCTGGTGATTCAGAAGCCACGGAAGAAGATTCTGTCGACATCCCTGAGCTGGCTTATCTGGATTGCTCGACTCGTCCTACCTCGGTTCCTCACTGGAGACTTGCCGACATGCGAAGAGCGTGGCGCCACTGCATACCTTGACGCCCTCCGTGGCTGGGCGGCATGGACCGTGTTCAACTATCACCATCTCGACATGCTGGACGACCATCCCAAGTACAACTTTCTGGAGGCGGGCAAGCCGAGTGTCACTCTCTTTTTCGTCATATCTGGATACGCCCTCTCGGCGAGCTTCATAAAGACTTCTAATGCTAGCATTCTCATGCCCAAACTCGCGTCCTCGATCTTCCGCAGATACCTACGGCTGTTCCTACCAGTATTCTGCGCCATGTTCCTTACAATGCTCTGCATCTTGTTGGGACTGGCACCGAATGGATCAGGTCTATCGCCGCCATTGCGGAGCGTTCCAGAAGCACTCTCCCTCTTCTCAAAGTGCTTCCTCTGGCTCGCCAATCCATTCTCACCCGTTCTTGGGTACCACAAAGATCATGACGACTGGTTCGGCTATCAGATGTGGACAATCCCAGTCGAGTTTCGGGGATCGATGATCCTCTTCATGTACCTCGCCATGTCTTATCGCTCCTCAACCTTGCGCCGAATCCTTCTGATTGTTGTCGCGACTCCCTTCTTGGTCTATTGGGACGCCATCTACGTCCTCCAATTCCTGTACGGCGCCGCGCTGGCCATGACCGAGCCTGTCAAGACGATCGGACTTCCTGTCACTACGAGCGAAAAGATGGTGTCAACGACCAGCACAATCGGTTTCTACCGCAAACACCGAGACAAGCTCGTCTTCCCGCTGTTCCTGGCTGCCGCCTGGATGTACCACGTGCCTCTCACTTTTCCAAGGCTTGCGCCGCAAGACGCCTACTTCCCCTGGTCATACCTCTCGCCATACGGAGTGATGGACCACGGGCTACGCAGAGCCCCAAAATTGAGACAGGAAAGGGATATTGAGCATGCTGTCCAGATCATCGCTGGTCTGGCTTCAGTCTTGATGATCTTCTGCCTTCAACGCTCTCGATATCTCCGCTGGCCATTCGAGACACGCATCATGCTGTATCTGGGGCAGATCAGCTTTGGGGTATACCTTATGCACATTCTTGTCATCTTTATGGTGTGGAACAACAACATTCAGCCGTGGGTCAATGCGACTGTCGTCGACAGTTGGTGGCGCGGTTATGGAGGCTGGATCATCTTTTATGTGCCTCTTTGTCTGTCGGTGATTACGATGGCAGACTGGTTCGAGAGGTTGGATCAAGTAGCGCAGCGTCTTTCCAGGAAGGTGTGGGAGTGGTATGCTCCCAAATCGTAGACAAGGACTCTGTAGATCAGCACGAGGTCACTAGGCATTTCCGTGCCACTAAGGGCGAACCGCTACTTGAATGAGATCACGTTCCGCATCCCCCTCAAGCCAGCGATGCATATGCTGTGAGACCAAGGTGCCTGTAGATTTGTTGAATGGCTTCTGCAAACAACCAAGCACTACTGTATCCCAATCCTAATCCATGGGAGAGGTCCCCATCAAGGAGAGAATCCAGGACTGACCTTTTTCCGTAAAGGAGCCATCTATTACCAGCGGATAGACACTGTCACACAAACGATGAAGTAGAATTACAATCTTAATCCTTGTAAAGATAGAATGAATCTTGTCTGGTCCTGGCACTGTAATAAGAAGAAGAGGAGAACCGATGACGTGGGAACAAGCAACGAACGCAAAAGCTTGGCCTCACCTTTGTCATGTTGTAATAGAAGGCTGGTACAGCTTCTCTGGTACTGAAGAACTGGTACTGATGAGTCAGCGCACGCACAGTAGATAAATCGGTTATTGTAACTCTCTGAATAAAACACACGTCTCTTAATCCGATTTGCTAGTTATAACAGGTTATAAGCCCAGCGCTTCTATAAAAGCACTTAAAGCTATAGCAAATTAAGCGTGTTATTATTAAAAGGATCACTAAGCTACCTATACTAAATTCTAGACTAGCTACATTAAGATAAACACTTATAGTAGCCCGCATTAACCCTTTAATTAAACGGTTTAAACGGCTTAAACAAGCTAATTACATTAATTAAATTAATAGGCCTTTAGCTAATTACTATTATTATGTCTAGATTAGCAAAAATGCTCGAGACTTAGATTCTTAAGAGAGGAAGCAACTATAATACTTAGAGATTAACCCTTAAGGTAGCCCTCCTTAAAAAGAATATACTTAGATATACAATTTATAACATCGACTAGATACTAGCAGTTATAAAGCCTAAAGAACTAGCCCTAGATGCTAGTAAAGGCACTAAGGCAATCTATAAGGTTAGGAATAAGACCTAGTATAAGAATAATAGAATTGCTTATAGTGTTATTATAATAAGGATTTATAAATCTATTAGACCTTACTATAGTATAACTTAGAAGACTTTAAAGGAACTTCTAGACACTATTAAAGCTATATTTAAACCTGTTGTTTTATATAAGCTATATATAGCTATCTATAACCTTAATAAGGTAATTATAACGAGTTATAACACCTAAAGGTACTATAAAGATTTTATAAAGTACTATTATTAATACACTATTACTATAGAGCAAAGAGCAAGCACTATTAGTGCTAAACTAGATAAGTTTAGGCTCCCTCTATACTATATTAAGACTATGTTTATTATAGGAATAGAGACTACTAAATAGTTAAGGAGCTAGAGATCTAGCCTTAACTATAAGAAGAGTCTTAAAGAGATAATAGGCTCTCTTAGAATATAGAAGCCCCTATATAATAGAAGAACTAATCTAAACCCTATTTATAGAGTAGCTAGTTATATTAAGGATTAATACACTTAGTGTACTTATTATATCTACTCTAATATAGATTGCTTTAAGTAGTACCCTAAGAAAGCACTAAAGAGTTAGAGTAAAAGGAATAACAAAGATAGGTTAAATAATTAAGGTATAAAGGCTAAAGGCAAAAGTAACAAGTTAAAGACTAAAAAAGTTAGAGGTTAAGTAGCTATTAAAGAATCTAGAGAACCTACTAAGGTAGGTAAATTAGATAAACGCTCTAATACTAATATTAATATTATTATACTAGTCTATAGAGTAGTAGCAGTGTCTATATTATTATCCTTAACCTATAGCAAGAATAGAGCAATCTATAACTCTAGTGTATTAAGGCACTTTATTAAAGATAGGTTATAGTTCTTAACAATTAAGGTATATAAAGGTATTCTTAAATTTAAATAAGCTATTAGCATAAAGAAGCTACTTAATACAGAAGTTAGCATAGTTAGGCTTACTCTAACTAATAGTAAAGGCAAGAAGTTAATTATTAAGCTTTATAATTATATATACTTACTATTATTACTAAACACCTTTATATCTAATCTTTAGAATAAAGAGGAACTTAGTATCTCTATAGTTAGTAAATCCTTAATAAAGGATAGAAAGGAAGTTAGCCTTATTAAACACTTTAAAAGAGTTAAATAGCTTAAGAACTTCAAAGTATATAAGCCTTAGAACTATAAGGAATTACTTACAAGGCTAAAACTATAGAAGCTATAGGCTATAAAAGCAAATCTAGCTATTATAACTACTTAAAAGCTAACATTAGAAAGATAGTACTAGAGGTTAGGCTATACTAGTAACACTATTCTCTCCCTTACTAAAAGTTAAGCTATTAGATTAGAAGAACTTTAAATATTAGATCTTAGCTACTATAAACTATATACTATATTAAAGACATAGAGGGTAGTATTAAGAGAACTAAGAGATACGCTAAAGTACTTACTAGATAAACTCTATCTAGACCTTATTAGTCCTATTAAACTATAGTTAAATAAGAGCTATAGATACCTTCTCTTTATAATATATAGTAAGAGCAAGTACAAGTTTGTTACTATTCTCTTCCTTAAGAGTAATATACTAGTAGTAATTAAACTTATCTATATAAGGAACAAAATAGCCTATAATAAGCTTTTATTTATCTTTATCTCTAATAGAGGAGGTAAATTTAAGAACTATAAACTAGCAATAGCTATTTATCTTAAAGAGTAGAGATAGAACATCTCTATACCTAATACTTAATACTAAAATAGTAAATCTAAGGCTACTAATAAAGTAGTTATTCTTAGAACAAGGTATATCTTTGTTAATTATAGAGCACTTCTTAAACTCTAGTATATAGTTATAGAGTTTATAATCTATATTAGTAATAGAATTACCTATACTAAAACTAAGAAGATCTCTATATAAGAGCTAAGAAAGGATCTTCTTAATAATAATAGGCTAGTCTTATTAACTTACATTAGACGCTTTAGCTATAGAGCCTATATCTATAACTAATATATTTCTAAATTACACAAATTCTAAGCTAGAGTACTACTTAGTTAGTATATTAGCATATAGAACAACTTAATAACTAATTACCTTATCTAAATACCCTATTAGTATTATGCTTAGTAAGCCTAGAAGAGAAAGATTATTATATTACCTTATATAACATTTAATAAGAACATAGTCTATAAAGACTAGGCAACATAAGTTATTAAATAGCTATATATCCTATAGGTATAATAACCTAAGGCTTTATAGCTTTAGGAGGAGTAGATATTTAGTAGTAATTATAATTAAGGCTATAGCTATAACTAACTACTCTTTAGTTATAAGAATCTATAAACTACTTAGGCTAAATAACCTTAAGTTAAACAACTAATATCTAACTACCCTTCTATTCCTAGATATAAATAACAATTATCTACCCCTATTAAAGAATAGAAGAAGTAACACTAATATCCTAAACTAGATCCTTAACTTGTTAATAAATAGAGAAAGCAACTTAATATTACTAATTATAAAGGTAAAGACCTTATAACACTACTACCTAAAGTTATTAGTGAACTATATTTAACCTTTAATCCTATAGTTAATATTAATTAACTACTAATGTATATATAGAATAAGGATATTAACTTCCTTATTACACTATTTAATATATAACCTCTAACTAGTAAAAGGAAAAGATCTCTCTTACTATAAGAAACTATTAGAAGGTCCCTTAGAATATATTACTAGATTAATTACAAGAAACTTAATAATAGTAAGATTATTAGATCTATAGCTATTAATTTCAAGCTAGACCTATAAATAGTAAGAGATATACTATTCTCTCCTAAAGGTTATTACTAGTAAGCTACAATAGAGGTAGAGTAGAAGGCTCTAACTAACTCTAAAACCTTTTTAATTATTAAGAAATCTTAGGCACTAAGAGGTATTAGGCTAATAATAGGCAAATAGGTCTTTAAGACTAAGAGGCTTACTAATAGCAAAGTTAAAAGATATAAGGCTTATTAGACTATAAGAGGCTTTACTTAAAGAGTAGATATTAACTTTGTTAGAACCTTTATACTAATACTAAGAGCTAAAACTAGGAGAGTAATCCTTATATATGCTCTTTATTATAACTAGGTTATTATAATAGTAGATATAGTTACTACATTCCTTAGACTAGATATTAATATTAAGAACTATATCTCCTACCTAGAAGGCGTACTAATTCCTAGTAAATAGGACAAGCTTATTGTTCTTATAAAGGGCTTATATAGGCTTAAGCAAGCTACTGCCCTCTAGTATAACGCTATAGTTAAGGCACTTCTATTACTTAGTTTTATTAGATCCTATAGTAATGCCTGTCTCTTTATTAATAAGTATTATATAGTTCTTATATATATTAATAACTTTAGGATTATTACTACTAGGTAGAAGCATATAGATAAGCTAGTTAAAGATCTTTATCTTAAGTTTCTAATAAAGATTATAAACTTAAACCTCTTCCTTAGTATTTAACTTTATAGAACTAAGGACTTAATTAAGATTAAGTAATTACACTACTTAAAGGAGAAGCTTAAAGGTTATAATCTTTACTAAGCAAGAACTATAAAGCATTCTATTAATTAACTCTATAAACTAACTAATAGCTAAGTTAATACTTAGTACTATAAGACATTTAATAGGATTATTAGTAAATTACAATATCTAGCTAATAACATAAGGCCTAATATTAGCTATGCTACTAATTACCTAGCTAGGTTCCTTTAGAATCTAACTATAGCTTATATAGTTATAGCTAAGCAGATCTAGAGGTATATTAATAGGACTATTATAAAGGGCCTTACCTTTAAGAAGACTAATAGACTATTAGTTAATATAATTAAGGCCTACTCTAACTTAGACTTTGCTAGAGATAGATTAACTACAAGATCTATATCTAGTACTATTATTTATATACTTAGTGCACTAGTTATTTAGAAGTTAAAGCTATAGAAGATTATTATATTATTAAGTACTAAGGCTAAATACCTTACCCTTACTAAGACCTATAGAGAGATTAATTAGTTAAGAAATCTTATTATTAAACTTAGGCTACTTACTAATATTTACCTTAGCTTAACTATAGTCTTTATTAATAATAAGTTAGCTATTAAACTTGTAAGAGATTATACTAATTTAAGGAGATCTAAGTATATTAATTTAAGGAATTATTACTATAGAGAGTAGTATAAACTTAAAGCAATTAAGCTTAAGTATATTAATATAACTTAGTAATTAGCTAATATACTTATAAAGCCTAAGTCTCTTAACAAGATTCTTAATTAATTAGCAAAGGCTAATTACTTAGTATATATCTATACTATATACTTATTTAGATTTTATATGTATTGTTATTTTAAGTATGTTATTTATGCTACTACTACTTATTAAGCTATCTTATTTGTCTAAAGCTTAAAGTAAATTATTTTATTATTAAGAAAAGAGAAAGGAAAAGCTATTATAACTCTATTACTAGCTACTTATACCTAAGCTATATCTACTACTTAGTACTATTATTACCTTTAATAACTCTTACCTATCCTCTACCTCTAATTACTTCTTTATAGAAGGAGAACTCCTTTCCTTATTACTACTAGTAGACCTTATAGAAGTATTAGATCTAGACCTACTATGCCTTATTAGTGCTAGGCCTAGTATAAAGACATAAATAGGAGAAAGCTAACTAAGGTAGCTAGTAGCTATAATCCTTGTAAGCTCTACTATATAGTTTATTACTATAGTAGCTAAGTTATAAACCTTAGTAGCGGTTAGGTTAGTAAGATCTACAAAGTTTATAGGGACTACTATAAAGTAGTAAGAGTTAGTATAAGTTATTAAGGTGTTAACTACACCTAATAATGCCCCTAGTATATAGGCCCTTAGTAAGAACCTCTAAGGCAAAGTACTACTAAAAGAGATAGACCTTAGAAGCTCTATTAGTAGGTGTATTAGGCTATATAGAATAGGCTAGGTAATAACTCTTAAGCTACTCGGGGTCCTTATAGGTTTAGGAGAGCTAATAGGCCTTAGAGTTAGAGTATAGTTAGCTAAGAAATATCTAGTATATTAGTTGCTATAAGCATAGCAAGTATAGGCCTTATTAAGCTAACTAGGTAAAGTAATATACTTACTAAACTTGCTACTTCTACTCTTACTCTAATTATTGCTAGGGTTAGATCCCTAACACTTAGTGTAGCGATTAGTGCTATAGTAGACTACTCTACTAGTAGTACTAGAAGCTATTAAAGCAGTAGAGTAGTTAGTAGATCTAGTAAGGTTAACTTACTTAGTTAGATCCTTAACTAGAATAGGATTAGTAACTACTAGGTATGTACTATAGGTACTAAAGGCCTAGACTACTATAGATCTCTAGATAGAATATAAGTTAGTATAGTTATAATAACTAATTATCCTAAGCCTAAGGAGAGTATTCTAGATTATATCGGCTAACTATTAAGTTAAAGTCTAAGTTAATTAGGCTATTAATGTTAGCTTATACTATTAATGCTTTATAGCTACTTACTAAGAGTATTAAGACGAGTAATTAGTCTTATAGTAGTATTATAATTAATATTAGAAGTACTAGGTAACCTTAATAGAGGATTTCTCTTCTTACTACTACCTCCGCTACCTAGTAGACTACTTAGAGCACTAGCACTAGTAGTAATGCTACTAATGCCTAGCTATTACTATACTATAGCGCTTATGTTATAAGTATTATTAATGTAGTATAGTAAGAAGGTAAAAGTGTTATATAAAAGAAAAGGCTACTACTATAAGTATAATAAAGAAAAGAGAAATTATAAAGAGGCTAGTTAGATACTTATATCTCTTTAATTAAGACTTATAAGCTAGTCTATTTATATAAACAATAGCTGCCTAGCTATTGTTAATAGTTACTATTGTTGCTAGTAATTATAAGCTAAACTAATAGTAAATTCTCACTAATGATTAGCTAACACTAACAATTATAAGCAATTATAAAGAGATAAAGTAATAAGCTAATTACTTCACTTACATGTGACAGGACAGTTCTCTAGCTTTAGCAATCTATACCAGAGGGGGAGTGTTATAATAGAAGGCTAGTATAGCTTCTCTAGTACTAAAGAACTGGTACTAATAAGTCAGCGCACGCACAGTAGATAAATCGGTTATTGTAACTCTCTGAATGAAACACACGTCTCTCGATCCGATTTGCTAGTTACAACATGTCAAGGCTTAATTTTGACGCATCTACTATCCACTACGAGTCCGTCAAGGGTTACATACGGCAGGGTGCTACTTCACGCACAGAAGTGCCTCTGATGGAGCTATCGCTGCAGCAATGTGGACCATTCGAGCACGTCATCCTGGCTTCGCCTGCGTGCTATCACCTCCTCACAGCTCCATCGACGCAATTTTCACCTTCTCAGGGGGCTCTCGAGAAGACCTTGAGCCGCCAGCATAGTACCGCATGGGGTTGCTGTACTAGAGCTCTACGTACGAGCCCATCATTCTAGTCCCACACCTTGAGGCCTGTTCAGCAACTGCAGCAAATCACAGTCTTCGCGTCTCGGCTCGTCAAATGCACGAGGATGGCGTGCTTGGCACATTATATCTTCGAGACTCTCCATGAACTGGGAGCTGCCTCATTCAGTATGGCGACATTATCTTTTCGGCATCCTTAATCCGAAGATGCACACGTTACGCAGAGTTGGTGTTGGGTTATGAACATACAAGGAGCAGAGAAAAGGTACTCCATGGAAGCCTCCTGTGTTTATACGACTCTACTTCTTTTGTCTTGGTAAGATGACAATTGCAACCGTTGCAGCTCCCCTCAAGGGTACAGATCCCGAGAGCAAAGATCTGTTCAAGGCCAGCCGCTCATCGACCGACAGCCTCCATACTGAGGGCGCTCTGGCTGCAAATCCTTTCCTGGATCCGAAGATAGCGCAGCACTACAGACAACTCTATGAAAAGGCTCAGTACGAGTGTCGACATGCGTTCGACCCAGAACTGCAATGGACAACTCAAGAGGAGAAGAAGCTCGTCAGAAGATTGGACTGGCATGTCTGCGCCTGGGCATGCGTGATGTTCTTCGCACTCCAAGTGGACCGCGGTAATCTCTCTCAAGCTGTATCGGCTGATATGCTTGATCAGTTGGACCTCTCCACGAACCAGTACAACTATGGTCGGACCATCTTCTACGTCTCGTTTCTTCTGGCTGAAGTGCCCTCTCAACTTGTTTCGAAGAAGCTGGGACCAGACCGCTGGATCCCGACGCAGATGATCATGTGGTCCGTCGTGGCCGCCAGTCAGGCAGCTCTCATCGGTGTGAACAGTTACTATGCTACAAGGTCACTACTGGGCATACTTGAAGGTGAGAACTCCCCAAGCAATTTTTGTTATCCTCTAACGCTCAATGGGCGGCTTCATACCGGATCTTATCCTCTGGCTGAGTTACTTCTACACGAGCCGAGAACTGCCGATCAGGCTGAGCTTCTTCTGGACCGCAACTAGTGTTACTGGCCTAGTCACGTCTCTTCTCGCATTTGCTCTTCTACATATGGATGGCATTAGCAGTCTGTCCGGATGGCGCTGGCTGTTCCTCATCGAAGGGCTCATGACACTGCTGATCGGCTTCGCATCCTTCTTCCTCATGCCTGCATCCGCAGTCCAGACCAAAGCATGGTTCCGACCCAATGGCTGGTTCACCGACCGCGAGGTGGGCATAGTCGTCAACCGTGTCCTCCGCGATGACCCCTCGAAAGGAGACATGCACAACCGAATGGCCATCGCCCCATCACGATTATGGAAAGCACTCACAGACTATGACCTATGGCCGGTATGCACCCAGCAGCCTCGTGACACCCTCTCATGCTACCTCAGCCCGCTAATTCAAACAGATCTACGCCATGGGTCTCGTCATCTTCATCCCCATGAACCCTCCCAATGCCTACTTAACCCTCACTCTCCGCCAACTCGGCTTCAACGCTGTACTTGAACCCATTCCTCCTCGCCCTCGCCATTCCCCCACTGACAATCGCAGTTCACCACCAACCTCCTCGTCGTCCCCTCCACCGCCATCGGGATCTGCACTCTCCTCCTCATCACCCGTCTCTCAGAATACCTCAACGAACGCTCCTTAGTCGCCATGATCCAAGACATCTGGACGCTCCCCTGCTTGCTCGCCCTCCGATTTTGGCAGGGCGTCATGCATGACGCCTGGGGTACCTACGCGCTCGTCACCACACTGCTCAGCTACCCGTACTGCCACGCCATAGTGGTCGCATGGGCCTCGCGTAACTCCGGCAGCGTGAGGACGCGCACGGTCAGCGCGGCGGTGTACAACATGATGGTGCAGGTGGGGAATGTCGTTAGTAGTAATATCTACAGGACGGAGGACAAGCCCCTTTATCATCATGGGAACAGTGTGCTGATTGGGATCAATTTTCTGGCTGTTGTGATGTTTGTGGGGACCAAGGGTTACTATGTTTGGAGGAACAGGCAGAAGGAGAGGGTGTGGGAGGGGATGAGCAAGGAGGAGAAGGAGGTCTACAGGGAGACGACGAAGGATGAGGGAAATAAGACGTTGGATTTTAGATTTGCTCATTGAGATTGTGGTGCTGAGCGTGGTGGAGCTGGGGTATAGTTGCCTGATAGTTGTAGCACTCCTACATACATACCGTACCTCGGACTAAGCTCGGGTACGAAAGTCATCCGTCCCACTACATCCCCTGACTGACCAAACTACACCTCGACTCATCTACACGACTATTAATCACACATAGTAACTTGCACTCTAGATTCGATCACGGACGGCCTTGTAAGTCAAGTATCTGCAGTCAGCGTCAGCGTGTACACGCTTTACCCCGAGACGAGCCGAACCGATGTCAACACCAAGAGTACCGCTACTCATGAACAGCTCCTTCAACATTGTCTGGCATGGGCGAGACAACAGCAGACACGATGGCAAGACCACTTGCTTGTGAGAACCTAGTAGAACAAGAGTAGGGTGAATAGCGTGAAGGTTCGAAGCATCGCTATGGCGCAAGCATGGCCGAGAGCGAACGGGCAGGGGGTCATCTTAAACGGTCGCTAGGATAGGAGCCGCACGAACAGGGGCCCGATCGATGGAGATCGGTCAGCTATTCAGGCAAGACGGCAAGACTTCCCACTGCTTCAGGTCAATTTCCTTAGTCTGAGAAGCATGGTCTCTGCATTGCTGTCCCGCTCACCCACGCCGGCGGCACCGACAAAGCGCAAACTCGTTCTCCTCTTTCTGGGCACATCGATCTTGAGCATCTTCTTATTCAATCGCATGCACCTTGCGCTGGACTGGACGGGTGTTCGGGGACTCTCGAGCCAATGTAATAATCATGGCAGCCTGCGGGACCACCATGATCCTGGCACCTCTGAGATAGGTGAAGGGAAGACTAGCAGTCTGTCCAGACTGGGCGAGGATGACCTTTGCTCTTCAGCTCCGTCAGGTAGCAACCTGATGCTCAGCCTCAAGATGGGAGCATCCAGGATGCACTACTTACTACCAACACATCTGCTCACCCTCGTAAGGTGCGCGCCGGCCAATCAGCTCCTCATTTCATCCGACCGGGACGAGATCTTCGCGGGCTATCCTGTGCACGACGTGCTGAAGAATGTCAGTCGAGGCTGGAAAGAGATGCATGACGACTTTGAAACATACAGGATGCTTGAAAAATACCGCACCGGTGGCCTACGATTAGAGACGCTGTATGGCACTAGCGGCTGGCTCTTGGACAAATGGAAATATATACCCATCGCCTTACTGGCACATGCGCTCGCCCCATCCCACGTCGAGTGGTTTGTCTTCCTCGAAGATGACGCCGCCGTCAGCTGGACCAATCTCATCGCATGGCTAGCGACCCTGGACCCAAGTGAACCGCGCTACATCGGACGAGTCTTCCCGGTCATCAACTCCACCCTGACCTTCGCCCACGGCGGCAGCGGCTACGTCATGTCTCGCCCAGCATTGGAGCGACTTGTCCACGCGCGAGAGACCGAAGGGGCCGAAGCCTTTGACCAACGGTGGGAGAACTACACCTCCACCAGCTGCTGCGGCGACATTGTCACCGGAGCCGTAATGGAAGAAGCCGGAGTCGTCGTCGAGAAGTCAGGCGGCGTTCTCCAAATGGAAACCCTCAACACCATCACCTTCACCAACGAAACCTGGTGCCAGACCCCGGCGACGCAGCACCACGTCGACGCCTACCAGATCAACGACCTCTGGCGCTTCCAAACCGCTTGGGTCCGCAAGCACGGCTGGACCGTCCCGTACACCTGGTCCGACCTCTTCCGCGAATTGGTCCTCGAGAACATCCAGTCGCCGCGCAAAGAGTGGTATAATTGGCGCGAAGACATGCAGTACTTTGCTTCCGCCAACGAGTCAGTGTGGGACTCGTACGATGACGTGCAGAAGGCTAGCGTGGAGAGTGCGGAGAATTGTGCCGAGGCATGCGATCATGAGGTCGAGTGTTTGCAGTGGCGATGGATCGACGGTAGGTGTTTCCTGGGGACGGAGTTGGTTTATGGGATTGCGAGCGAGCAGGGAGCGGAGTTTTGGACGAGTGGGTGGCATTTGGAGAGGGTGGAGAGGAGGATGGGGGAGTGGGGAGATTGTAGAGGTGGAAGAGGGGATGGGAGGTGATTTTTCAATGGTATATCGTTGTTCCTTCTTTTGTTCTTGTCCTCCCGCTTGTGCCATTTTCTTGTATAGGACTCTTTCCCTTGTATGTCCCCGCTAGAGTCAGTCTCATGCTGCATGTAGGACTCCTGGTAGGCATCATCCCATCAATATGTACCCGTATTCTCTTACACGACAGCAACCTGGTAGTACATTCAATTGTAGTCAATTTCTAGAGCTACTCCTTTGCAGACTGTCCATTGATGAAAGCAGCCGCCTCCACCTGCTGCCGCTGAACAATATCCATCGCCTCATCGGTGTCATACAGATCATACCAACCCGGCGCCTCATGCGGTGGATCACCAGCCCAGACCTCCCCAAATTCATTCACCGTCTCAGTCTCCGGCCTGTAGACCCCTCCGTACGCCCAGGGACAAGTCCCGACATAAGCACCGTCATCCGCTTGGAAGTCATCCAGCGCAGCACCGATGATCGTCTCGAAATACTCATCCTTATGCGACGTACCCGCGGAAGAGAGGTACAGGTACTCCTCGCCTACATTCTCCCAATTGTCCCGGGCCATGCCGAATTCTTCCAGGAAGATGGGCTTGCCGATCTCTCGCGTCCAGGCGGAAGTGTTGGCGATGAACGCGCGGGCAAAGTCTTTTGCGGCTTCGAGGTTGGCGGCGCTGGAGTTGAGCATGTCGTACACGCCCCAGTTTTGGACCCAGCAGTGCGAAGTGGTGTAGTCGACTGTGGAGAAGTTGTGGACGGCTTGGAAGTACCATTGGCCTTGTTTTGCTTCGAAGCCGACGTTGACTAGCTGGTGAGGTGCGCGCGACTTGATGTAGGCTGAAGTGCTCTCGATCCATGGGAGGATGGCGTCTTCTGGGGCGGGAGGTAGTTCCAGGCTGTACGGTCCGAGATATTGTGAAGGTACGACGGCGGGCTGGGGCTCGTTTGCAAGCTGCCATGTCATGACGGTAGCATCGTCTTTGTAAAGACGACCGTTGATGGTGTTGATTCGGTTCAATACTGCGTCGATGTGGTTCTGGTACCATTTCTGGCACTGCTCGCTGGTGTAGAAAAGGTTGGCGTAAGCAGTGAAGTTGGCATACGGTGCTGCATCGACACCTTCAGTCGTGTAATTTCCCCAACCTCGTGTGTTTGGGGGGTCACGTTGAGGCGGAGCGCTGAGATTCCAGCTCGATGGGTAAGGGATGGCAGAATCGTTGTTTGCCCATGAGACATACTGGGCGAAGCCGCCACTCCATTGCCACTCATTCGCGAGGGTCATGGTTGCTCTCATCCCACGTAACGACATCTCGTGAAGACAACGATCGAGACCCACAAAGATATCCTCATTGTACTGTCCAGGGGACTGCATTAGTGGTGGGTTCATCCTGAAAGGTTGAGGTGTGGGTGCACCCTCCGAGGAGGCCATCAAACGAAGATGGTTGACACCCTTAGCAGCCATCTGATCAAGCTCGGTGATGAGCCGGGAGTAATTCCCTCCCGAGGATTCATCCGCAGCCAAGTTCATGCATGACCAGTAATTGAGTCCGGTCAGGTAGACAATCCCAGAGTCATCCCTTAGACCAAGACCGTCGACCGTGACGAAATCATCTGCCCTGATGGTCTTGTTCTTGTGATCAATGTTATGGCCGCGGTGATGACCTCCATGCCAGCGCTCAGGTCTCCTAGGCTGCTCTGACGGAGCTGAAAGTACTAGAGGCAAGGCAAGAAGCCAGGTGTATAGATGTGAATGCATAGCTGGTGGTGACAATGGAATCTTGGAACAGGGAGGATATTATTCTAATAAGCTTACCGGAAAACATTGCCATGTTACGCGGTAGTCCGGCATTGCATGATGTGGATGACTGTGGGTCTTAGTAGAACCAGTGCTGGTCACACTTTGATGTGCACAAGATTTTACCAAGATGCGACAAGCTTTGTGGATACTCTTACCGTAGCAGGGCAGGGGCGAGCATCGTAATCGCACCATCTGGCGAGATGCCAAAATCTGTACTGGAGAAAAGCAGTGTTTCTGATGACTTTGCCATGTCTGGTCTGCCTATTTGAGCTTTCGGAACCACAGCACACGTGATCCGCTCACCTCTGCTGAAGATGCCATTGCCACTGATGTTGCGCGAACGCGAAAATCATTTGCTCATGAGAGATGCAAAGATCGTTTCTCAACAAGAACATACCCCCCCGCACGGCACCCCGCTTCCTCGACCATGGGGGCATCTCCGGTGGGGTGAGCGGAGATGAGATCGTCCTATTCGACCTGCATCTTTGTCGACTGCTCAACGACATCATGACACTCTCCCGCTTCCATCCTCCATATTTCGAGGCCATACCCCTCTTTTCATCACCATGGACATCGCAATACCTGCAGAGGGCAAAGATCTTGCCGTCTCAATTTGCTATACCATGCCCTTCCTTCCATGACATTCTGCTTCTCATGGCTTGGCTGGACGGCGTCATGATGCTTCTATGGTATAGCAGATTCTTATACAACTCATGGGCTGGCGAGCGGCTGATAGTGATCGTGATCGCCAGCGACAGGTCTTGAGGTGGGTCTTTTTTAAGCATTTCCCGTACCAGCTCAGCCACTTGTGATTTCGTTCCCGCAACATGTGGTCAATCAGCGCATTGGCATCGTTTGGGCTGCTCGGTCTAGCACAGAGTCTTGACTTAGGTCATCTCGCCTGAACATGTTCGAGGTGCGTGATTCTGAACCCGCGAGTTCTTGCCACTCATTTCATTTCTGACAGGAGATCAATTACTCCGGTGATGGCGGGCTATACGCTGAGCTCGTCGAGAATAGAAACACCAAACAAAATACAACATCCTATGGGTCCATCGGCGGCGCGACCCTCTTCATCAACAATGAAAATCCCCTCTCGCCGGCCCTCGCTCAATCACCCCAGATCACAATTTCACGACCCAGACAAAGCAAACTTGGGGGCAAAGAGGTGGTTAATGTACAGTTGTGATTCGTAGATCGTATATATTACATTCCAGTCCAAGCTGGATCAGCATCTGTGCTGATACGCGATGTGCGTTTAACTCTTGTGGCCTGTACATGTGGCCTGACCACTGTGCCGGCCGAACATGTTGGTCTGCGCTTGTTGGACTCGCCATCCTCCCTTGCTCGTTCAATCTGTTCTCCCATAACTTGTGGCGAAGAAAGAGATGGGCTGTCTTCTCGTCTAATCCGATCGAAACCCAGTCGCTACTTTCAAGTGACCAGTCCAATCAAGACCACCAGCAGAGCCAGCAGCAGGGTTATACCATCGCCTTTCCTTTCCGCAGCGCCACTCGTACTCGTCGCCTGCGCGTCCGGCGACCCGCCTGCTGCGTTGGAATGAGGTGTACCCGTGATCAGAGACTTGACGCTCGTCCCAGAGCCAGAAACGACGCCAGATTCGTCCGTCGAATCCCGTGTGTGAGCAGCCGACAGTACAGCTGAGAAGGTAGTCTGTCCACCCAGGTAAAGTCCAGAGGGTCCGAGACTGGCGATCATGCCGTTCGATAAGGTGATGGCTGGGCCATTGAGACTGATGGGTATAGTCCCGATGTTCGCCACGTCTGAGTGAGTCGCAAACGCTACTGAGTAGGTTTGGCTGCCGACAGTGACCAGCGCTCCGTTGGGGACAGGAGTCGTCCCACTTCCGCCAACGACTAATCCTTGAGGTCCGAAGGTTGCGGTGATACCTCCGCCTAGATCAATGGCGGGACTTCCAGCGATGAGCGTGTGGGTTCCCAGTACGACTCCGTCGTCGATGGGAGTGACTGAGTAAACCCTGCCGTTCACCGTGACAGTGGGGTAGGTCAAGACCGGTCCAGGCATATCGAGGCCCGCTTGGTCAGTGACTATACCAGGAGCTTGCCCACCGGGTTGCTGGACTACCGGTGACTCTGTCGCTCCTGGGACGACTAATTGCGTCCCACTTGGCCCTGCCACGACGGGCGAACTCGTCGCTCCTGGACCGACCAGCCTGGTACCACTTGGTCGTTCCACAACAGGCGACTCTGATATCTCGGCATGTCCAGTGGAGGCAGGCTGACTTTGCACCGTCGAAGCAGGTTCCGCTGTTGTCGTAGCCAAGACGTGGGCCGAAGTGACGCTCGCCGAGAAGGTGGGAACGGCAAATGTCTGCTCGGTCTGCAGTGTCACCGGAGGGTCATACAGCCCACCGTACCAATTCTGGCAAGTGGACCATCGAGAGTTCAGTTGACGGATCGCGCCTGGGATCGCGAGCTGTGGGCGATATTGCTCTTCGTAGATCACATCACATCGGCCACCCCAGTTCGGATACCGACACCAAGCCATACCGTTCCATGCCGACCAGGGAATGGGGTGGTTGAAGTCGGCATATGACATTGGATAACCAGTTTGGGTTGATGAGCTCCCAAAGTACTGGAAATGGCCTTGGGCATAGCGCAGGCTGAGGATGGACTCCGAGTGCATTGCAATGATGACATCCTTCACAGTCGTGCCGACATCTCTCGAACACCTGTCTTGGGCATAGACTTTTCCAATCGAGATGTAGGCTGTGCCAGAGGTTAGGGTGTGATGATCAACAGTAGCAAGCACGGCTCCGGGGGGTGCTGGTCTTTGACCGTACGATTTGCCTGCGTAGACATCTAGAGCATCGTCGTTGATGGAGAAGTACGTCATCTGTGCTATCGGCGTACTGGCGCACATATCCCGTGATACAGTGGTCGGCACTGGAAAGAAGAGCAATCGAACATCGTGTCCGAAAATGGTGCAGTCACCACATCCGTACATTGATTTGGTGAGCTCGTACCAAGAGGATGCCTCGGTCCGATTCATACATGGAGGAGTCAATGGCGGAGGGGTGATCTCGGAGCCTGGCTTGACAGTCCTGGTGGCATTCATCACCAGGTACGATGAGAGAGAAGTGCTATACGCCGCCCAAAGAGGATCGCAGTCTTTCGGCTTGATGCTACATGTTGGTACGGGATCTGGAAAGTCCCAGCCATACGTCTGTCGTTCAATCGAGGTAGATGTAGGCCCCTGGCCAGCATTGAACGTAGTGGTGCGAGTCCTGATAGGTGTTGCAGGCCACTTTGGCACACGAGGATGGCCGTCACACAGTGTGGTTGCCCCGAGGTAATCCGTGACGACAGACCATGATTGTCCACCGAAGTAATCCGTTTGTTTAGTCACCCAGGCATGAGCCTTGTTCCAAGAACTGCTCGCTAGTGTGTATGAGTGCTGCAGGGACTGGCATGAGCTCGCGTAATCATTTCCTGAACCTGTTTTGGGGAATCGTCGCATGCCCGTACCGAGCGGAGGCGGACTATACGTTCTTGATAGATTTCCCATCATGTCAGGCACTAGTGATAGTCAGTCAACAACCCCTATTGTCAAGTATTGAATCACCCGCCGACTCACGAATGGAGCAGCCAACCACTGACACCAGGGCGAGACATGTCGTCCATAGCTGCAGCATGGCCTCTACCAGAGATGTGTCGCTGCGTCGCCAGCCAGCGTCCGGCAATGGCGTACATGGAGGCCTGACTACCAAGTCAAAAATTGAGGCGAACTTGAAGAAAAGGACGCAGCTGTAAAACACGAACCGTGACGACGCTCAGGGCGAGACCAATGGATATCTCAACGTCGAGGATAGACTTGGCAACGTCCTGAAGCGTAAACAACGGGGACCAGGGATCTGAGACATGTGCTTTGAGAATAATGACGTTAAGATGAAGGGATTGGAGAATCTGGGCATGAAAGTTCCAGAGTTTCATTCATAATGTATTGAGGGCAAACCTGGATTAGGGCTTGTGATTTGCGGAGTTGTCCGTAACGATACAAGTCTAATCGACACTGCTGAGAAGCCCATGCTGCAGAAGAGCAAGAAGAGCGCATGCCAATGGGAAGACTTGAGTCTGCTGTCGGGCAGTCGGCCCTTCAGCAACAGCGATGTCTCCGCCTTGAAGGCGGTCTTTTGAAAAGAAGCTGTTGAGGATGTGGTGGAGATTCGGGGGCAGGGCAAACTTCGAGGAGGGCGGGCACGGCCCCGGGAACGCCGAAGCTGTTGGGGCTCAGAAGGCATTTGTTCTGGTTCGCTCCTATTCTCCGCTGAGTAATCCGTACATTGATATGCATATTGCTACTGTTCACGATGAGTCGGAACGACGAAAACATCCGGGGGCTAGACGACCAGTCCTTTGACTTGCTTGTTCCTCTTGACGCCAATGTCCTTCCAGATCAGCACAAAGAACCAGCCAAAAGCCAAAAAGCAGGAGGCAGCTATGAGCATGTAGTGCTGGGCATCGCCATACGCTCTGCTGATGGCGTCTCTGGTTGGACTGCCGATAGCATACGACGACTGGACAGTCATGTCACCGTAGATCTGAGTAAAATTACCCTGGCTTTCCGGAGGCAGGTAGGTCTGTAGTCGCTGGGGAAAGACGCCGGTCCACACTGCGGCAGAGATGCTAGAGCCGATAGCGCCACCGACACTGGCGAAAGCATACTGGATTGCCAAAGCTACGGCGATGTTCTGATGCGTCGTGGCCGCCATGATCGCAATTTGTTGACAGATGACAGTAGTTCCACCGCCGAACGCTATGAAGATCTGGCACATTACGATGTAGCCGATATTCACGTCTGGACGACGGAATGCGACCATGAGAGCGACACCCAGCACGCTGAGCGGAACGCCCACGAAGAGGGCGAGCGCCTTGAATCGGCCAGTCACTTTGATCAATAGACCAACGATCACGGCCCAGAAGCAAGATCCGATACTGTAGATGTTCCTGATGTAGCTGGCGTTTGTGATGGACTCTCCATTGACGACGATCAAGAAGGAGTAGAAGTAGCTATTCCAGATGTAGAAGCTGACGAAAGCCAGGGCACCGTAGACGCAAGAGCCGAAGACGGTGCGATCGAAGAGAAGGTCGATTGGAAGGAAGCTCTTGGGCGCAAGGAACTTTTCGTAAAGTCCGAAGACAACTAGCAGGATGATACCAAAGACCAACATACAGATGATCATGGGCGAACGCCACTGCTGAGTCTGGTAGGTGTACAAGCTGAATGGCAGCAAGAACAGAGCGAGTCCACTACAAATCAGGACCAGACCGAGGATATCAAGCTCGATGAAGTAATGCTTGATGGACTGCAAAGTTGTGCGGCCGGACTTTGGTCTCTCCTTGAGGATACCCATGCTCTTTGCCTTCTTCTTGTTCAGCCAGAAGACCCAGAAGATTGGCAGACACATGATGGGAGTAACAATGGCAAAAGTGCCGAAGCCCCATCGCCATCCGGGACCGGTGACGAAATTGTTGGCTGCAGGACCACCCGCCCAAGTAGTGAAGATGTATGGTGTGGAAGTGATACCAAACACCAGTCCACGATTCTTCAGAGAAGTGACATCGCTGACAAAGACAGCCAGGCAATAGGTGATGCCAGTGTAGCCGACCCAATAGAAGATCTGAGCTGCGCAGTACATCTCGACGCTGTTCGTGGCAGCCATCATGATCAGTCCAATGGTGAGGCAGAAAACCATAGTTGCGAAGCCCTCTCGCCGGCCCCAGACATCCAGGATTTTGGCGAGAGGAAGTCGAGCTAGACCTCCGATCAAGTTCGAGAGGATGCCCGTGGTCGCTGTGAGGGAGTGCAAGGAAAAGGAGCTTGTGACGTATGGAGTGAAGACTGTAGCCATCTGTTGTTGAAGCGAGTCGACAACGTAGATGATGTAGACACTGGCGCAAGTTAGTATCCTTGCCATGTTGGGACCTCCGGAGACTTACAAGAGGAAAGCAATCATCAAGGACTTCTTATCCCATGCCGAAGTCAAGGCCTCGATCTCCTTGACACCATCCTGGAGCTCGCTGTCGAAGCTTTCGCTGTCGCTCAAATCTCTCGACCCTGCTGCTGCAGATGTCTTTTCGTTACCAACAGGAGTAGAGACCTGCTCAGTTGTGTGTGAGTCGTCATCCTCATAGGCACCGCTATCCCAGAGTCTAGCTTTGAGGTCCCACATGACAATGACTTTTCACTCGCAAGACGTACGTAGCAGAGGTACGGAAGTAGTGATGAATGTTTGATTGAAGATCAGATGAGGACCCAAAGATCTCTTTATACACGACAAGGCCCAACGAAATGGCGCATACTTCGAGTTGGGTTCTGACATTTCAATGGTACTGGACCGAGTTTTCTGGTCAAGCATGTGGCTGCCCGTTACCAAGACCACAGGATCATACAGATCGTCAGTGATAGACCGAGCCGAGCGGTGTGGACGATCCAAATGGCCACCCGCGAACTTCTGTCGGCCTTCCATCGTACTGGATGGCAATGCCTCACTCTTAAGACTTCGCCATCGATCCTGTAGCAGGAATCCCAATTTGTATGTCCCCCGGCGATATTGTCATGCAAAGTAAATGCGAGAGATGATTCCGGTATTGTTTGATCATTTCCAATGCGACAGGACCCCTAGATTGCTAGCATCAAAAGCTTAATCTCCACTTGAGGTGCAAATTTATCAGATCAGTCTAATCTAATCAATCAGGGACTCGGAGCAGCATGTTGGCACGCTTGGCAAAGAGGAAAGTCGCGCTACATGGAGCCAGTTTGAGACACTACTCCTGCCTGTTACGGGTCTGGATGGGTCGTCGCTTGGCCTGATGGCGGCCTGAACGCGCTCTCGACGTGCAAAATGTGAGTAAATTCACTCACCAACGACTTTCGCGGCCGATGTCGGAAGACTAAACTGGCTCTTCCGTTCCTTGGCATTAATTTCTCCTCCGCCACCAGCCCGGAGATCTCCTTGCGCACGGCATAGGGAGGTGGCGAGGACCACACGCTAGATACCCAGGTACGACCACGCGAGCCCAACTGAGTCAATTCCACGTTCTGGAAAAGCTTGACGGAAAATTGACGACGCTCTCTGCTCAAGCTGCACCTGAAGCTCATTGTTGTCATGGTCGGCTCTTCGGAGTGATCATGCGAGCATAGCGCCCTAACAGTGGACGTGCTGAGGTCTTCGTGACATACCGGATCCTTTGCCGGATCGACCATGGCTCCATCTTCCACCGTACCGGTCTACACAATTGATCTGTCTCGACCGCCATTCGAGCGATACAACGAGGTAATCGAGGACTTTCGCCACGAAATATGTCACTTGACACCACTCTTCGAAGAAATTGTCAGACAGATGGGTCTTCCACTCGGTCTCACTACCCGACTGGCCCGCTTGCTACTGCGTAGATTGCATGACAAAGAGCAGACCGAAGAGATTCGGGGTATTAGCAAAGCCAGTGGTGTAGACATGTACCTTTTGGTATGCTTCAACACGTTGCTAGACCTTCTGATGGGTTGCACTAGCGGTGCCGCTCGAGTTCGCATGGACAGCAAGAGCCCAGACACGCAAATGCTGCACTTCCGCACACTCGACTGGGAGATGGATCCCCTGCGGAAGGTGGTTGTGCAGCTCGAATTCGTCAATAAGCCACACGGCGCAGTCATTGCTCGCTCGATCACCTATGCTGGGTTTGTAGGCACTTTGACTGGATTGAGGAAAGGTCTGAGCATGTCTCTCAACTTTAGACCTTACCACAACGACAGCCACTCCCTACCATCCAACATCCGTTTCAACCTTCACCGTCTTGCAGTACTCTTAGGACTCCGACCTTCAATCGCTTCATCCTTGCGGTCTTTCCTTCTGCCTTCCGGCAAGATTCCGACACTTGACGACCTCGAGAGTACACTCCCATCTACCCCTTCAACAGCAGCTTACTTGACCTTTAGCGACGGCCAACGAGCAGTCGTATTTGAAAAGGATCACCTCACGGCTACAGTCAACTCGTCCACCTCATTCGTGACAATCACCAACCACGACGTCACC
This sequence comes from Elsinoe ampelina, assembly GCA_005959805.1. Classification (NCBI taxonomy): domain Eukaryota; kingdom Fungi; phylum Ascomycota; class Dothideomycetes; order Myriangiales; family Elsinoaceae; genus Elsinoe; species Elsinoe ampelina. The sequence continues at coordinate 1,903,670 of SMYM01000001.1, forward strand.
ACAAAAGGCAACCAAGACATAGACCTCTCCAAGCTTCCCTTGCTCGGAATGCAAGATCTAATTGAGGACTCACAAGACAGACTCCAGTGCATAGAAGGCAAGTGGAACAAGGTTGCCGCCACGCATCAGAAAGCTGGGCGCACTGATATCCAACCATACGCAACAAGTCGCCAGCTGGTCACCTGGGTCAATGACTGGCCTACCACGAATGAGACGACTCACTACGCTACGGTCATGAATCCTATCACCGGAGAAATCGAGTACATTACAAGGTATCTTGAAGCCGTCAAAGAGCCGACCAAATGAGCCGCGCAGTCCACCCCATACAATGTTCACCACCTTGGAGTAGCCAGCGTCCATGTCTGCCATATACGCTCATCTTCAAAGACATACTCTAGTTTATGTACCCCTATGATACAAGCACGCCCCTCCACTCCCCTCCTCCTCAGTGCTCACAAAAGAAAAACTCCCTCTCACAAATAACCTGCTCATCCGCGTAAACATTATACGACTTCCTCTCCTCCATCAACCTCTCCCTAATCCTCTTTGCCTCCTCCACCCCATACGGAAAATCATCCACCTCCTCCACGATACGCCTCCGCAACTCCTCCGGCACACGATCCAAACCGCCCGTCTTGCGCAGCTCTTCCTCCCACCAGTCCTTCCTCTGCGGCGGCACATTGGCCGTCGACAGCACGCGCGCTTTCGGATTGACGAGGAAGAAGGCCAGGATCTTCCTGTGGCCTGGACGGGTCTTGTCCGCGAGCGAGAAGGGGCATACCTGGTGCTGCACCATGTTGGGGAAGGCGAGGAGGCGGCCTTGGCGCGTCAGGGTGCGGCCGACGTCTGGCACGCCGCGGCCGTTTTGCTCGATGCCGAAGAGGGTTTCGAGGCCGGAGTAGTCGTCCTGCGGCGGGAGGTTAGTGGTGGTAAGGGGGTGGGGGCCAATGGTGGGGGTTGGGCTCACTTGTCCGTGGGCGTTCATTTCCATTTCTTCGCAGTCGACGGTTTGCCGGAAGGCGAGGTAGCTGTCTGTGACGTTTTTGCAGTCGTAATAGTAGAGCGCTGTTGCGCAGATCATTTCGTTGAGCATGCCTTCGATGTGCCATGATCCGCCGGTGTAGTTGGGTTTCTCCGGCGTGAGATGTATGTTGGCGAGCTTGACGATGACTTGAAGTCCTTCCTGTCCGTATGCTTCTTTGAGCAGTGGATGGTGACGTTCTGGCAGGCGGGCTTTGAACAGGTCGTATGGCATTGGCTCGGGTGGTATGAGCCTTCTCCTGCGACGTGGCCATTCTGTTTCGTGATCAGAGTCGAACACAAAATCATTGAATTCGTCTTCTTCATCCTGTTCCTCCTCCGAGTCAAGCTCGACCGGACTGTCTGTCGATATTCCTGCTTCCGGGTCGTCTTCTTCATTGACATTGTCTGCAGTATCAGTAGCCCTTGCTCTACGCTCAGCACGTCTCCGAGCACTCCATTCGTCGAAACCAGTACCTTCGAAATACTCATATTCTGCTTTTCGATCTTCAAATCGCAGCACCGTTTCGTCCTGCTTCACCCGAGCAAAGACCGCATCCCAAAGTGGAATTGCGAATCCCAGCATCTTCTCAATGATCGGATACAATGCTCGGTGATGCTGAGGATGCAAATTGTTGATGTAGCTGTCAAGCTTGACCCCATTATCTGTAAAAGACACTTCCGAGGGCAGCCATTGAAACTGATAAGACCATAGACTGCCGAATCGGCGATTGTAGAAGACTTCGTCGCTGTCGGTCGAGTCATTGGGCGGAAGACTGGCCACCACTCCGTGTCCGATGTGTTGGAGAGCATCCTCTACTCCGATGGTCTCGTTCGTGAGCACTCTGGTTCTCCCATACACCAATGGGAAGAGAGACGGGTGTACCAAATCCAGCACTTGGTCATTGTAGCCGGGGTGCCAGTCTTTGTGCCGGTCTGGCACATCCTCGAGTAATCTGGCAACCGCATCCACCAGTAGCTTACGGTCGTCCTCTGGCACAATGGAGTCTGATTTTGCGACGACTGGCCCGGTCTCGTACGTGGTGGCGATACCTGTGTCTTCATTCTGCTTTGCCTTGTCCTGGAGCTCGGCGAGACACTATCAATAGTCAGACCAGAAACAGTGCAAGGAGTCTGTCGTCTATCACTCACAAAGTCGAACATGGCGTCCGAGAATCCCGGCTCAGCGTTGCTCACCACCTCACGCCTCCATTTCGATGTGATCTCCTCATCGAACACCTTGCGTCTCCAGTCTGGCTTATCCTAGGGATGTCAGTCTGGGCGCCAAACTGCACTACATTCTCTCCACTTGCACTCAATTGATCAATGGCTTCGACCAATCGTTTCTCCCGCAGTAGCACACAAGGGTTCGACCATCCGTGGTTGAAAACCGCATGAGGCCCACCCTCTTCCAGATCGCGAGGATGCTTCTGGTAGTGATCGATGTCCAGTCCCATCCCAGGTCGCTGGACGCTTTGTTGCGCAGACATGGCGGCGATAGATGAGGGCTTGGGCTGCCCAGTGAGTGAGTACGCGCGCAGACGGTGTAATCTTGGAATATGACCAGCACTGTGAGAGCTATAACGATGTGGAAGTCTAACTCCTCGCATTTATAGTTGTTAATCAAGGAGCTCAGACATGTCTTGCCGCCTTGAGCTCCATCCGCTGTGGCGCGAGCTTGGACGCTTCGTTCAGGCGGCAACGGTCATTTGCGGGCGAATGCCTGATCATTTCGTCAAGTGACTCCACATAGCCATGGGCCTGCAACCTCATCACTGCCTGCAGCTCGAGTGCTTGCGACGAGATATACAAAGCGCCGTGGCGTGTCGACGTTGATGATCGAGAAGCGGAAAGCTCAAGGCTGCACCGATTTGGCCGCGAAGCTTTTCCATCCACCCTCGGGAGGAACTTCCACGGATACTACTCAAACGTGAGAGACCATCGATGCCCGGCATACATTGATCGTCACCGGGAGGTCTATAGTCCACAGAGAGCACGATGAAACTTGCGGACAACCTTCTTACTACGGAGGTAAAAGCTGCACGTGGCATCGTGTGCTGGAACGTATCCTCAGCGATGATCTACAAGCTCCGGCACGATCTTCTTTTCCTTCACCTCGGTAAGTATTCAAGGCTGGGTGCCAAAAGATGAAGCATCAACGAGATTGCTCAATTCGTGTTCAAGTATGTACGGAAGAAGCAAAGCAAAGAAATATGCAAATATGTACGAGAGATGCTCATTCAAAGTCAGCCCATCGCCAACCCCATGCAGTCATCACTTCCGAGACCTCCCAACACCGTCACTAGTCCTACCAGTACCGCCATCCGCCTACGAGTTGTAGACAGCAACATAGTCGACGTACATCGGCCTGTTTGGCACGGTCGCAGCAACCGGTGTGGCGGCCTTGTACTGGTTATTCGGGAACGCACCACCGATGGCCAAGTTGAGAAGGACAAAGTGGCCATGCTGCACAGCTTGAGCCCAGGTAGAAGCACCGATGGTATTCTCGGTGACGGTGTGGTAGAGTTGGCCGTCAACGAACCACCTGGCGATCTCGGGGGTGACGGTGCGGTCGACCTCGAGTGTGTACTCGTGCCAGTTGCCCTGGCAGGCAGTGCCGGGGCAGGCGCGGTTGTTGGGTAGACCGTCGGTCTCCTTGCATGGTCCGCCGGGGTTGACGCCGCAGTGCATGACTCCCCAGACGCTGTTTATGCCATTGACCTGCAGATTATTAGCGTGGCTGTCAAATTGAGTAGCTTTTGTATGGTCTCACGTTCTCCATGATGTCAAACTCGCCGACTGAAGGCCAGTTCTGGTAGTTGCCACGGTAGTTGCCACCAAGAGTCCAAAAAGCAGGCCAGTAACCAAGAGCCTCCTGGCCACCGACATTTGGCATGATGATGCGGGCTTGGATGCGCATTTTCCGGCCCTCTTGAGCCATAAAGTCGGTGCGTTGGGTCTCAATGCGGGCAGAGGTCCATCGGCCGCTGGAGTCCTTCAAAGGCATGATCTGAAGTACACCGTCACCAGTGAGCTTGATGTTGTTGACGCTGTTGGTGTAGGTCTGGATCTCTCCGGTCCCCCAGTTGGCAGGACCGCCTGGGTAGGATGTGCCGACATCAATAAGCCAGTTGTTGCTGTTGGGGAGGGAGTTGGCGGCGCCGTTGAAGTCGTCGGCCCAGGTAAGGGTGAAGCCGGAGATGGTTGGGGCTGCAAGGGCAGGAGCTGCCGCGGCGAAGAGGGCAATGAGCTTCTGGGAGAACATTTTGAAGTATGGGAAGTGTATCGAAGTAGTGATATGGGATGTCTCTGGTATGATATGTCTTTGAGAGGAGATGCCTGAGGATCTGGACTGCTGCTGAATTGAACACCTACCTCAATGGCGTGACGATTACTTTATACCTTCAGCCTCCCCCGTGGGGATCCCACGAGCTCTCAGGTATGTTTCGTCGGCGTCTGATGTGACAGAGTCTTCAGTATTGGCGGACCATACTATAATGGCTCCAGCGCAATACCGGACCCATCACATTATCCAAAGTCAGATGCAACCTCACCACGCGCCCTTGATGCATCCCGTACCTCGCTTGCGGATAGTGTGGTCGCTGGTGCCCTTCGCTTCCACCAAGACAGCACAAGCGAAGGTCAGCATCCCACAAGTTGTCCGTGATGCCAAAAGGCTCACTCAATGTGTGACTGGTTCAGACCATAACCGAGCAGGTATGTGGAGGGGGTTAAAATGAGGCCAAGAGGGAAGGGAACGCTATGATCGAGTCTAGTACAAAATGGATGAAGTGCGCGCATGCCTTGAAGTGTTTCAAGCTGCGGGGCAAGTTCGGGGGCGGCGTCGAGGCGTGTTTTTTGGCCTTCCAGAAGCCAGACGAAGCCAGTTGGAAGCTCGCGGTATTGGCATCAATCATTCTGCGACCCATGGGAACCATCACCTGATAGCGCCACCATTAGTTTTTGCTACTAGCGGTCTTTGGTGAAAGAGTCCCGTGCGCATCCTGTTCAGACTTCGCACCAAGCGTCGCCGGACCAATCTTGGACGAAATATTGACGGCGCCGACCATGTCCGTCATCGGCTTGCCTATTCACTATTAACTCACCGCCATGGCTTTCCAGAAGGCTGCATGAGATCGGAAATCCTAACGGCATGACTCCATCCGCGGGGATAGTATGTCACGCTTGGGTCTGCCACCTCGTCGCCATTGGTGGCTTTCGCACCACGGCGAGAGCTTAATCCAGGAACCAGCTTCGAGAACGAGGCTAGAAGCATCACACGACGCTAGAAGGATAATAGAACAAGGCCATAGACATTGACCGCTTGTCAGGGGCGGCATCCTCGGATACACCGCGTACTGCATCGCTGCAGGTAGGGTAATACCGCCCCCCTGTCCATTTTCATCTCATTTCCCGCCAAGTGGAGCTAGATGGGATCACAATGGTATCAGCACGGATTCATGGATAGTCGTCTATGCCTTTGCCCAAACAAGACAAGCTTCTGTAGCAAGCGCAAGCATTTCCAGCCGTGAGATGCCATGATGACTTCAACGCAACAACCTCGGTGATCGCGTCGATTTGTGTTGAAGAACTGCATTCTGATACTGCTCAACGTTTTTGCATAGTCAAGTCCTCGATTTCAGCCCTGCAATCTGTCAAAGATGACGCGTGCTAGCCCTCAACACCATCATGGCTTCTTGTAGCCATCGACGTCAGTGCTGTTACTGAGCTTCTCGAACTTCTTGACGTTCTTGCTGTAAGTGTCCAGCTTGGTCTCCATAGCTGCATATGCATCGGTACCGATCACGCAGCGTAAAGGTGGATCTTTCATCGTCGCCAGCTCGTACATGGCGTTGGCACCCTTGGCAGGATCTCCAGCTTGTGTGCCGTTACGCTTCTGCGCGTTGCTCTTCGGGTCGATGTGGTCGTAGGCAGGGATCTCGACCTCGCCAAAGTCCATACTCCTTCCAGACCAATCAGTCCTGAATCCTCCAGGCTCCACAAGTTGGACGTGGATGTTCCACTCTGGTCGTAGCTGCAGGACGCGTCAGGGATATCATCAAAGACACAACGCCACCGCCGATCTTACCTCATGAGACAAGGCTTCAGTGAAGCCCTCGACGGCCCACTTGCTGGCACAGTAGGCGCTAAATGAAGGCACACCCCGCTGGCCCCCAATCGATGTGACCTGCTGAATCAAGCCACCTGGCGGGGAATTCTTCACTCGCATGACCTCGAGAGCCTTGCGCGTCACATCCAATAGACCGAAGAAGTTGACATCCATCTGGAAGCGAATCTGCCTGTCTGACAGGGTCTCGAAGGGTCCGCTCAATCCGTAACCAGCATTGTTTACCACCACGTCGATGCGATTGAAGTGGGACAGGGCTTTCGCAAACGCGGCGTTGATGGAGTCCTTGCTCGTGACATCCAAATCTACAGCGAGGAAGTTCTCGTGCTTTGCGTCCGGAAACGAGAGCTTGGAGGAGTTGCGTGCCGTGGCGACCGCAAAATCTCCTTCACTGAGGACTTTCTTGACCAAATTGTAGCCAAAACCTGTGCTTGTGCCAGTGATGAAGAAGACTCGCGGAGCCATGATCGTCGATGTGCCTGAAGATGAAGTCGTTCTCGGTGGCGTGTGTGCAGCTGAGATCGATAAGGTTGATCGTGATGTGATGCAGAAGGGGTTTGCTTGGCTGATGATCTGCAATAGCGTCCCAACGACAACTGCTGATGCTGCGAATATTATGCTGTGGACAGGACGACTTTGTCTTTGATCACTACTGTTGTCTCATTGTAAAGGATATGAAAAGACAGAAGGAATGTGCAGTACTTCGACCTTGATGGATATCACGGCTCTGTCATGACGTACCCGCGTCTCGACTCTGGCGAATCGATCTGCACCTCATTTCGTCATGCCCCACTGCCACCATCAACAGTCAGCATTATTGTCAGCTACATGCTGGACATTGATGGATTCAGCGGATCGAGACGCTCAATTAGAAGATGCTGCACAGCGAATCCACTATCTCACCTGCTCAGCGCGGCAGTGGCTTCTCCATGAACTCCATCATGCAGTTGTGTTTGTGTGGACACAAAAGCGCATCGCAGAGCACTTGCTGCACGACCCTTCTGGAGCGCACAGCGTTACAGGGCTTCTTGATACATGCGCTCTGAATACTGCACATGCACTTCAGACGTCTCGCAGATCAACGGTTAGATGAGTGGATGTTGGGTGAAGGAGAAAGAGCTGAATTGAACGAGGTTCGTCGCCGGCTAAACACGCGTCCTCTTCGCCGAGTCAAACACGACCGAGTGCCCTTGGCAGGTCCGATCGCCATTCGGAACCCCTCGGCTCCTCACTCATGAGCCGGGTCTTGTTTCGAGGCCGTTTGCAGATCTGGGGACCTGTCAGACTGCAGGGGAGCCATGACTGCAACTTCATCTGACACGCGGACTCCACATCACAGAGAGTGAATACTGAGCTTTCCCCGGATCGACTCAGGGGACCCGCCACCAAAGGGTAGGGAAAAGAGACATATTACACTACTCCACAACCTCCAACTCAAACCTCCCCACATTCACCGAGCCCCCAAGCGTATCCGAAGCAAAGTTGAACAACCCAAACCGATAACCCAAGAAATACGGCCAATCCGGCTGCAACACCAAATCCTCTCCCAAAGCCTCAAACGCCTCCCCACCAGCGCTATACTCCATCTGCGCAACCCCAGCTGCTCCCGGCGTGACATCGACAGTCGCCCGCAACCACACCTCTGGCCCGGCCAAGCTTCGAGTCTCGACGACAGTGCCGTTGCTTTGAGTCTCCCATGTATTTGTAGTCAAGTTGAGGCCGTTCACCATTCCGATCTCGAACCCTGAGGGGGTCTTCTGGACCTGTAATAGAGCAGAACAGTCTCGCACGACTCCTAGACCGGCTCTGTCTCCTATTACCATGTTCGTGGCGTTGAGCTGGATGGTGGCGCGTGACTTGGGGCCAATGACACGGCGTGTGAGGGTGTTTCGGGCTTTGTAGTAGTCGTCTGTGACGGTGACGGTGGAGAGTGTGAGGCCGTTGCCGGTGGTGAAGGCGGTTGTGTCAGGGTTGTGACTCCATTCCCATTGTTGGGATAAGCTGGAGCCTGTGAAGGTGTCAATTCCTGTATGTGGGGCCACGGGCACGAGGGGTAACGGGTTGGTGTATGCTTTTCCCCATGCTCCGTTGACTAGCTGCACTGTCGGCCATCCGTCCTCGAAGATGACAGGTGCTAGTACTGGTGTTCTTCCCATGGGATAGCTGTCGATGAAAGCCATGTAGAACCATTGTCCGTCTGGGGTGTCCACTAGACCTCCCTGGTGCGGCCAGCCTGAGCTCGGCATGGGGCTGGGCACATTCACGACCACATCTTTGAATTCGTAAGGTCCCCAAGGATTATCCGAACGTAGGATATACTGAGCGTTCGCGGGTCGGGTGACGAAGATGTAGTAGTAGTTTTCGATCTTGTAGAACCTCGATCCTTCTACGGTGCCGATGTCTGCTGGAGTCTGGAACACTTGTTGCTGCTTCACCTCCTTACCATCCGTGGAGAGCTCGGCGACGCTGAGTTGTGTATTGCCGTATGCAACGTACATGGTATCGTTATCGTCGATGAGTAAACCTGCATCGTAGTAGCATGTACCAATCTCTGATAGTCTCGTCCAGGGGCCTTCGGCGTTGGGCGCGGTATAGATGTAGGTCCGAGCGAAATCGATGCACCCTACCCAGTAAAACAGTCCCGTGCTGGTCCGGTATCCAGTTGACGATGCCCAGATGCCATTCACGTACGCAGTCCCATTTTCCATCGAGTACTTGGACCCAAAGTCGAGAGTCGGTACGGAGTGAGCAATGTACTCCCAATTGACCAGGTCCTTTGAAGCAAGTAAAGGGCCGCCTGGAGAGTGGTGGAAGGTCGAAGCTGAGTAGTAGTAGGTATCGTTGACGCGAATAACGTCAATATCTGGTAGGTCCTCCCATAGTACAGGATTGGTGTATGCCTGGCCATGGGTAAGGAGTAGACAGAAGACTGCCAGATAGCAGCTGTGGAAGAACATGGTCACCGCTGACAAAGGAGCCAATAAAGGACAATTCAAGTGAGAACATGTCTAGCATATACAGAGATTGCAAGTACGCTCTGCAGCACTGATGGATCATTACCTACGGAAGGACAGTGTCATGTACGTCGTTACTTTCAAGGGTTCCCGGTGGGTGATACAGGAGTGACAGAGTAACAGATCGGCTGCGCTGCCGTCCTGGGGTGTAGAAGGGCCGATTATAAATGTGGCGAGGAGTACCGACCTGTGGAGATGAGTCGTTCTGAAACTACCCCGGTGGGATGAGGGGCCCTATACTCGACGCCCTGCATTGCGATTGCCTCAAGTGGTAGTCCTGTAGAGCGGATAAAAGAAGAGATCGTCCAGCACTTCGGCCTGGCTAAATTGCGAAACGACCCTTTGGTCGAATGATCCGAATGTTGAAGCTCAGCACTTCGATGAGACAGTCAATTTGCAAACAAGATAAAACCACGTTCACAGAGTTCTGTGTCTTCGGAATACTTTGTTGATATTCAAGGTAAGATGTATAGAGTCGATTCCGAATTCGACATTCTGGTGCGTCTATCTCACCATGTCAGTCAGTCAGCCGAGGTCCACAAATTGACCAACACACTTCTCATCCATGCGAGCTATTGTTTACCAGTTTCCGAAAACCCAGCGAGTTTTTGAACTCTGGAATCGACACGGAAAACAACAAAACACCTCACTGGCTCTTCTCATTAATGTCATATGAGGTGTGGCTACTATGAGAATCCACAAGTCCGTCATTGCGTCCGCATTCCCTCCAACAACAACATCACAATCCCACACCAAACCCTGACCCATCTCGCTGGACGGAACTCTCGCCATGTCGGAGCGGACTGATGACCACGAGCAGCAGCAGCTGGACCGCTTGGCCGCCAAACGTGACGACTTGGTCCGCCGCATTCTCGCCACCAACAGCGACCTGCCGCACTTCTCCACATCGCAAACCGTGGCACAGCCCAACAATCACTCAGCGATACCCGTCACAGACGAACAAGTCCGAGAAGCGCTTGCCCAAGCTCGCAAAGCTCGAGTGGACCACGTCAAGCTCCTGGGACGATACAATGACATCAAAGATGTCGCCCAAGGACTGATTGGCATGATTGCCGAGCAGAGAAGCTGCAGGGTCAAAGAGGTCATGGAGGAGCTGGGCATTGACGAAGCAAGTTGAGAGGGGGATTGAGATATGATTACTACGCTTTTGCTATTTCTCAAGCCTGCCCGCATGCTCAGTCGGCAGCGACGTACGTATGCAAGTGGGTATCAACCTGGTGCTTTTTCCTGAATCTGCTTCCATACTAATATTATTCCCAGGTCGGCCAGGCAGTCTCCAAGCATCGCCTCCATCGTTCACTTTTCAGACGACGCCTACTGCATTTCTGGAGACAGGCGCAGGTTCAGGCGAACCGACAGTGAGCCAGTGGAGGATGAGTACTGCCCAGGTAACTGACACATTTAGTAGAGTCTCGCCCACCGGATCTATCAGCTCACCATCGACAGTGCAAAACGTCAAACAGATCCAAGCCCTCTCCCTACCACCCTGATGCGCTAGGAACCCCAGGTTGGCAATGGTGGGAAGGATGACCAACACGGTGCCGATGGTTGATTTGAGAATCAGCTTGTCGATCCAATTCGCGTTCCTTGAAATAATCACGTCTCTAGGACGATAAGACTCCTTCTCAGCGTCGTATGTCTGCTGACGCTCAATAACGTTGGTGATTCTGGTAATACCGACCCCTTTCAAGCTATTCGCGTCTGCAGTGCTGATGATGTCGGGTCTCCTGTGGAAAGCCGTGTTGATGGCATTGCTTTCGGATAAGCTTCCGGGAGATGGAGTGGCTGATGAGAAAGAGACCCGTCGATGAACCATGATGCCGCTTGAGCTGCCCGCCGATACAGTGCGATTTCGGGCGAGAGGACGGAGCAGCCAGATGAAGACGCCAGTGAGGGCAGCGTTGATCACCATGTCTGCGGCGATGATGGATCCTGAGATCGCTACAGGTAGGCCGATACGACAGATTCCGTCAATTCCACTGACCTCCGCAATTGGCCAGATCATGGCCGCAACCATGATACTGCCGAAGCCAACCAGGATGGCTGCAAGGAGAGCGATGTAGATCTTGTCGTGGCGTCTGAAGAACTTGTGTGCCCGGATGGCGTGTGCTCTCTCGATCAGAAAGAGCTGTATGAATCCTTTGCTTATGAAGTAGAATACGACACAACAGTAGACGGCGGCATTACAAGCTCCGACATCGTCGATGTTGAGACCAGTCTGCAAGAGAGCAGCGCTGAAGACAAATGCGGCGCTCATAAAGTACAAAGCGAGGACGAGCGAGTTGATGAAGGTGATTCTGCGAAAGCTGGCGGAAGACAGATGCCTGATGCGCGATCCTGGTTGATGTCAGAACGTGAAACTTGTCTGCTCGAGTGACGATCGCTCACCAAAGACTCCACCCAAGATCAACGTGCAGGTGTGGGAGATAGCTGTATAGATGGCTCGATCAGGCGACACCATCTTCTCTCCTGCTTGTCGGGTCCAGTGTGGGATGTGGTCGTAGACGCTCTTAGCGACAATGGCAGCGGCGATGATAGCGGCAGATGTTCGCAGGACATACCAGGATGCGACGAGACTGTAGATGAAAACAAGTCTCATGCTCAAGAATATCCTGAGATTAGCATGGACCAGAATAACTGAACGGCGGACGCAGGTGGAAGGAATGATTGGGAGTAATGTGTAGACCGGCATTTTGACAGTGACAGAGAACGAATGTGCGGGCTAATGGAAAGACCTACAGAAGGAAGGAGCATAATGAACAAAGACAACATGCGATGGCAAGTTCGGAAAGATGAAGGCACAGCGCTCTGATCACGGCCATTGACCAGGGCGAGTGGAGATCGGGTATAGCACAGATACGAATATCCCATCGTTGACAGGCCCAAGGAGGAGGTGAGGCTTGTGATCCAGACATTTGGTCAAGATTGGCGTGTGGTCGTGGCAGACCCGACAGTCTGGTTCGGTGTGGGCCGAGATGGGATATTTATAATATTGATAGGTCCATTGAGAGGTACAAGATTGCGGTGCACCAATCTCGCTTGGACTTGTATTGCGCAACATTCCCTCGGTACTGCTCTGCAACTACCCGAAGCAGATGATGTGACTCTGTCATCAGTGCGTGGGCACGCAGAAGGTGTGGCAGCACAATGACAGCGGAGGCGGAGAGGTCATGTCTTGGTCGGTTGTACTTTTTGCATTCCCCGGCAAGCTATCTGTGTGTCTCGTGACTTCTGAGATGGGTAACAGTCGCACTACCGATGGTACTGAAATGTCGCTGGTGCTGACAAAGGCCTTATCATCGTCGACGTGGCGGATTCCTCGTCTTGGGAAACTCCAAGGGGATCTTGAGAACGGCAACCTTGCGTTGCGCTGCTTGAGCCTTATTCGAGATCTTGAACTCCGGATACTCTTTCTCCGTGGGAGCTCGTATCTTACATCCTAATTCGCTGAAATACTGTGACATCCTGAACCTTGTCAGCCGCGGCTTGAACAGCTCCACTTTGTGCTACCCACTGTTTGTTCTCCATTTGCAGATCCTCCCGCAGGTCATGTGTGTCCGTTCGTTGGCCGTCGATGTACAACGAAATGGCAGCGATGTGCGTCATGAGATTGTCGACATGCCATTTGTTCAACTCGCTGTCGGTGGTCAGTCAAGGCTCCCCCTGTTGTGGAATTATCGGTATGCTCACCCTCCCTGAGCGAACTTGCGTCGCACATTGTCCACCAGCGTCTCCGGCCAGCTCGATAGCTGACTCTTGAGCTGATCATTCTGTGGGACTTTTCTACCACTCCTTCCGGGCTTCAATACTCCAACAAATTCAAGTAAGAGCAGGAGGTATTTGAGTGCTTTGAGCATCTGAATGTTGTCTTTGGCCACCACTTTCTGTAATCGATGTGCCACAAAGCGCGAACTTAGTTGCACCTCTGTTCCAGCCTTGACCTTGTCCTGCCAATCTTTCACGGTCAAGCTCCTTAAGTCTCCGGGATGTATCATTTGCGTGATTGGGTAGACCTTCTCGGGGCTCTCCGCTTCCAGGTTTGGCTTCGGTATGGGCTTCGCTTTCAATATCTCGTCATCTCGTTCTGATTTCGCAGGCGCAGCAGTAGCCGCGTCCCCAACGTCACCCAGAATTGCCTGTTCGACGCCTTTTGCTGAGTCGCCAGTGATGGCGTTGACCGTCTTTGATGCAATGGCTTTCTTGGCCTTCTTCGTGCCAAACTCAAGACCAAGCTCTTCTCTCTGCTTTAACCTACTACGCGCGGCGCTCTCGTTCTGTGCTTGGACTTCGGCGGCTTCGGATCGTAGCGTGCTGCGGATGGAAGCAGCGTGTGCAGGCAGGAGTCTGACGACTTTCTCGGCTGGGTCGTAGATACCAACGTAGTGTGCAAGAGTCCCATCATCATTTGTGCGTGCGGTGTAGTCGAGAAGAGGATGCTCGGAGGTCTGGAGGAGGAGAGATTGGGAGTGGGCCGAGGTGCTAATTCCATGGCTGTAAGCATCGAATGATAGCGGTTTCAGCTGTATCCCAGCAGTAGTCGCTGCTTAGGTCAGCTACAAGCAAGTTAGTGAAGCTATCTGCTACCATACCGATTACTGGATGGAGCTTCCCAACTTGTGTGTCGAGCTTTACACGAATTTCACCAGCGTCACTATCAATTGATCTCCTTTTGTTGGACTTGACACCCTCTGTGCTGGCTCTCTTGCGCTTCTTTTCCTTCTCCGCCATGATTTACTGTGTTGTGGCTGGCTCGTTGATCAAAAAAATGTCAATCTTCGATTTCCCCACACAAAACTTTCAGTATCACGTGAGTGATCGTCATTCTCCACTTTTTTGGCGACGCAGCATGACGAAGAGGCACAAACACAAAACCAACCAAGATCCTGGCTCATGCTCCTACAACCAGGTCGAAGGCCCTGCTTTTAGTCCTTGTAGATCGTTTAATATCAGGTTTGCATGCATGCACTTCGTCGACTTCAATTCTTCCACCTCGTCCAGTTCTGGACGGCCTCTTCTTCCATTCTTGTTCCTGATTGGCATGCGTCTTCACATGTCAACTACCAATCGATAATTTAATCACGGCCGTTTCAAGCTCCTTTTCTATAAACCACACGCGTCAAGCGGTACGATATATCTACATACGAGCCGACGAACGCATCCCGAGCTCCTTCGATCGTTCTGCAGCTCGACACCAGCTTTTCTAGACTGCTCTCGGCAACATGTCGGCGGCTATCCTGAGCAAGCTTGATGGCTTCGGCAGCTCGATTGCAGCAAAGGGCAAGAGTTTGTTAGACAGCTTCTTCCCACCCGAGAAGAGGGCAGAGTTATTAGCGAGAATCAAGGCTTTCGTGCTCAAGAATCCAAAAGTCTCGGTGAGTATACGCATCCCCATGAGCCGAGATCAATACATTAACGCAGCCAGGCTTTCCTCCTCACAAATGTCGCCCTCTCAGCAGGACCACTCATCCTCTTCGCGTTCTTCTCCCTCACGGTCTTCGTCTTTGCCCTCATCGTGGCTTTGGTAGTGGCACTCCTAGCAGCGGTAGCTTTCACGCTTTTCGCCGTGGGTGTGGCACTTCTCATCCTCTTCCCGACCGTGTTCTTTACCACACTCACAGCAACGTTCCTCTTCCTCTGGGGACTGGGTGGATTCTACCTCTTCAAATGGTTCAACAAGGACTCGGCCCCAGGTGCTAAGGGTGACACAATCGGGGACAAATTGAATTCTTTGACAGGCAACAATCTCAACTTTGTTATGGACAACGCGCGGGAAGGATGGGTTGAGCGTCAGTTGGGCACATCACACGAAGATTGGAGGAAAGGGGCATCCCCTCACCATGCTCCGAAGCCCGACACAAATGGTACTCCAAAGAAGCAGAACAAATCGGAAGAAGATTCAGGCACGACCAGTGGAGCAGATGTTAAGAAACGAGCCGACTCGCCAATGAGCCAGGCTAAAAAGGGCGTCAATGGCGCGAAGAAGCAGGTCAACACGGATGCTGCCACTAATGGTGTCAATGGCGTGACGAAACAAGCCGGGCTTGGTGACGCTGGGGAGAAGGTCAAGGGAACACCCAAGAAGCTTGCACAAGCGCCGGGCAATATTAAAGGCACAGCAGTCGGCGGAATAGGAGGAGCAACAGGACTGACTTGATCCTGTGCGGAGACGACATGATGAACAGGCAACGGCAGACTTTTCCAGAACGACAGCGAGATCTATTCAGCTTCTGCTTTCGGCGGCACAACATCTTTACATGCACAGCGCGGCATTTCGTATGGTGAAGAAATACCCCCCATCTAGCTTAGCTGTAATACTATGGAACAACAGATCATTATCACCAGGTCTCATCAAGTCGTAAAATGCACATCGCAAAACCTCAACACCCTCCTCATCATATCCATCAACTGCTTCCTCTCCTTCACCAAGTGTCCCGCCCTCGGATACGTCGCCATCTCACACTCAATCCCATACTGCCTACACGCCCTATGAAACCCCCAAGCCTGGGTAAGCGGCACCCTCACGTCCTCCTTCCCATGCAGCAACAACATAGGCGGAACCCTCCCCTCCTTCGCCGCATCCTTGAACTCCCACAACGCACTCCCCGTCCTAGCCTTGACGTCCGTCTTGTCCACCTCCCACGGCGCGCCCCCGCCCCCAATCTCCGCTTCCATCTTCGGGATATCGGACGTCACCACCATCGTATCCCAGTCCGTCACGCCGGCGCCAGCGATGCCGCCCTTGAAGCTCCACCCGAAGCCATGCGTCCCGTTGCGCACGGCCGCGAGGTAAGTGAGGAAACCGCCCTGGGACCACCCGCCGATAATGAGGTTGTTGGGGTCCGAGAAGCCGGTCTTGACCATGTGGTTCGTCAGGGCGATGATGTCGTCGTAATCTTTTGTGCCGGCGGTGTAGGGCCCGGCGAAGTGGGCGCCGTGGGAGGCACCGCCGCGGTAGTTGGTTTGGAGGACGGCGTAGCCTTGGGCGAGGAGGGCGTGGGTCCAGCCGTAGCCGGGGAGGAAAGTGTTGGTTCGTCGGCTGTAAGGACCACCGTGAGGATCGATGAGGGTCGGTAGTGGTTTCGTGGGACGGTCGGAGGTCGATAGGGATGATGGGTAAACGAAGACGCCGTCGAGCTCGACGTCGCCGTCGGTAGAGGGGATGTGGATCTGGAGGGCTATGTTGCTGGGCTCGGATGAGATAGAGGCGTGGGAAGAGACTTGGATTGGGGTTTCGTCCTCGCTCGTGAAGGTGTAGACTTCCGGCGGCTCATTGATGGTCGTCTTGACGATGGCGAACACTGTCGATGATTCGGTCGCAGCCACGCTGACAGCCCTGACATCGCAGAACTCGCTGAAATGGGCATTGCCGGAGAGGGGCCGGATCTCGTCGTGTAAATCGTTCATCGTGTGCGCCACAATGACTTCTCCTGAAGATGCAAGCTGGGTAGCACAGTAGTTTTGGCCACCGACCTCATGCTTCCAGCTTCCATCTTGTAGAGAAATACTATATATCCCGGAAGAAGTCGAGGAGACGCCTGCTTTCATGGTGCCGACGACGTATACTCGATCACCTACCAAGTGGAGGCTCGGCTCTGGAGACCAACTCAAATACTCGCACTTGCTTACTAGCTTAATATCCTTTGATGTAATGTCTACTTTATCGATGAACGAGTCGGCGATGAATGGGCTTTCAAGCTCGGGCGTGTACTGGGTCTTGTATATGATGGATTTCGAATCTGATGTCCAGACCAGATCAACTATGTGGTAGTCTCCAGTGACGATTGTCTGGATAGTCCGCGTGAGCAGGTGAATCAATTTCAGACGATTGAACTCCCATCGATCACCCCATACATCGACCTCCCCGGTGTCTTCATCCTGACGTCTCTGTTCAGGTGTTGTTTCGTCAGGTCTTAGCATGGCGATGTACTTGCCATTGGGGCTGACTGCGAATGGGCCGATTGACATCTCGTGATCGGCATCAGTCAACAGGACAGCTTCCCCTCCGGAAAGGGACAGCTGGTAGAGTCCAGTCTTCTTTCCAGCTTCCTTGCGATCCGAGGTGAAGATGATGGAGGAGCCGTCCGGTGTCCATTGAGGTCGTTCATCATTGAAAAGTCCTGTGGTCAATTGGCGGGCTGATCTCTCCTTGCCGACGTCCGCAATCCAAATGGAGGAGACGGGGTTATCGTCCTTCTTGTGCCCCAATGGCAAGCCTGTTGCGTATATGACCTTAGTACCATCCGGAGACAGGCGAGGATGTTGCGGGATTTGCGATTCGAGCCATTGTTCGTAGCGATCCATGAATGAGTCGCCGCTTTGCTGATGTCGTAGTACTTCGAATATGTCAAGATGGGAGGAGAGCTGACGGAAGAAATCCAGCTTCAGGCAGACAACTTTGTACCAACGCCATCCACCACTGTCGACCGAAATAGGCAGGCGCCTATTCGGAGATGGCTAGAGACTGGTCAAGGTCAGCACTAGGCGACCAGCGAAGTCCATGTCAAAGGACGTGGCGGGCGTTCAGCATCTTGGAACAATTTTCAAGCTGCTCTGCGATATGTATCGGTACCTACCTTTACAAATCTTGGTCACGATGATCTCTAGGTAAGCAAGAAGTTACACAGGCTACCTGAATTTGCTGCCTCTCTGTTCTGACAGATGGTATACTTCTAAAGCGTGAGACTGCTGATGGAGCGGATATTACGATTATATAAATCAATGAACTCTGTCAGCTCCTCATCTTTGGCTCAAAATTATCTAGAATGAGATGGCATTCTTGGTTCATTGGTAGCATTGCCGATATATGATATCGAGGTTCTCGTTCTCTTCAGTGCCTTGCGAGGGTAGTCCATACTAGCAACAAATTGCGAGCAGCAGGATCGGGTATGATTCCTGGAGGGTGCATCATTCTTTGCGTTCTTTGGCTTGTGAGGAGTCTTGTGTTGGACTATGCGAGTGTGATATATGACGACCATGTCGACCATGACCAGTGAAGGCTTCCTCGCCATCGATTATACGAGGGGGCTAATCGCTTGGCCGACGAAGCTACCGTAGTATGCCTTTCCAGGTCTGTCCCATTCGAGCTCATCCACTTTCCATCTCTACACTATATGGGTTACAAAAACGGCAGATGAAACGCTCTGCTGCAACAAAGCGGCGGAGGACTCCTGGTCCGTTTATCTGGCAAAAGAGAAGCCCACAGTTGGATAGATCTACAGGCTGAAAGGCAGGAAAAACTACTCCAAAGATCCCAGCCTATAACCATGCTTCGAGAGAAATACCCTGAGGCTCTATATTGCATTTGCTCGTCGAAGAAACGAAGATCATTGCTTTGAGAAGTCTACCTCAATGGAAACTGCAACTGATCGAGGCCGGGGAATTGATGTGCTACGCTTGCATATGCAGCTGGTCGGGCAAGTCTTACCAAGTCGAAAGAGTCAGCGACAAGGCCGGGAGATTGCGTGCATTACCGCAAGGCACAGCTGATGTGAGACAGAGAACAATTGCAAGATCCAAAGTGATGGAACAAGCAAAATATCCAAGGCGGCGCAAGGTATGAGCAATGTCGCGCGAGGACCCTAGTAGATTTGAGAGCCACAAGATTCGGCTATACAGCACGACGAGAGTCCAGTTCCAGCACGGGCGATGATTGAGTCTGGATTTACTTGTGACAGCTCGGAACCTTCCATGTCAACTGAAGTTTGGAAGCCAGTATGGCAGGGTCACTCGTCGAAGCGTCACGAGATATCCAGGTCTGATTGACTGGTGGCTTTGCAGAAGGTCTTCACTCATGCGCCTTTCTGGTTTGATCAGCATCAGCAGATGATTCAAAGCACTGTGTGAGAAACGATTAGTCGTCAAGGTCAGTAAATGGATGAGTGTTGCATCTGCACGATCTTGCGCCTTAGACAACTTGCGTCGAGTCGATATGAACCGCTTGATCGCGCAATAAGTACGCTCCAGGTGGTTCGGCGTACATCGAACTGAGAATCCGACCGTAGCAGCGTGATCGGGAGGGTGGTCGGCGGTGTTGGGACAATTTGTGAATCTGAGAACGACGTATCGCCGAGGAGGAAAAGTCGAGCGATGCGGCTCCGCTTGTGCGGATCTGCCAAGGCGCTAAGCACGTCAAGGCAAAATGAGGTGTACCTGTAGCTTGGTCTCTCAGATGACAAGAGACTCACACGAAGGCAACAACCAGCTATCAATTCCACTACCCTGCATCGGTTCTCAATTCCTACTCTTCCAGAAGGACTTCCATCATCCTACAAGTCTCGATCGTCCGTATATCTGGTCATCGAATACTACCAGCATAATAGGATCAGCACTCTGTAGATCTACTTTTTCTCACTTGACATGACAAGCACGTGAATTCCTGCCCGGCGATCTTCATCGGGGTCGCGCGCTCGCGCGCTGGTAGTGGGAATGGCGCCTAGTGGGAAGCGCAAAAGGAACGATCGACCTTACTCACAGGACGAAGGTCGGCCGTCCCCTCATCGTCCGGAAGCATTACCTATGGCTCAGCATGGAACGCGCAATGATGGCAGAGGGCAAAGCAGAGGAGACCGAGGCAGAAGAGGTGGCTCCGGTCAAGCTTTCGACATTTCTAGAAGAGATCCCCAGCAACCGGACTTTCGAAGCTCTCCCTCCAACCAGACACCTACAATCAGATCACCGATTGCACAACATGGAGGACGACCTCAATCGAGTACTCCTGCAGCTACACCAATCGCGCGACCTCCACCTCCCAGACCTGCGCCTGTCCGTCAGCCATCACCGCCTCTCGACGATACGGAAACTTTCCACTACGAAATTCTGACTGATGAGATTGCTGCAACGTGGTCTGCGGAAGGCAAGGAGCGATTCAAAGAGGTCGTACAACCCATTTTTGACGACGGTCAAGTTGGCTACTGGGTACAAGAGCTCGTCAGATCAGCCATCCGCAAAAGAATAGATCCTAGGTCAGCCGGAGAAGTCTTCAAGGAGATACAAAAGTCTCGGACGCCTGAGATGGGAGGCTCGCCATTGGAAGATATATTCGTGGATACCATTGCATTGACCCCACCAGCGGACTGGAAACGATCCTCTACTTCTGAGCTGGTCTTTGCTTCCGGTGTCCCGGCAGAGATATGGCGACTCGCGCTCGAGACTGACTGCATCGAGGCACTGGGCATGTCCAGAGAGAAGTTCACACGGCAGAAGACGAGACTCATCACGAATCACCTCTACCGACAATCCAACTACAATCTACTCCGGGAGGAAAGCGAGGGATACGCGAAGCTGATCACCGAGTACTTCAACATTGCTATCAATGCTAGCGCATCCGACTCCCCTCCCACCTTGGCGCTTGATGCCTTCGAAAGGGTCAAGGCGCTCGTCGGATCTTTCGACCTAGATGTTGGCCGCGTTCTGGATATCACTTTGGACGTATTCGCAAATCTTCTTGTGCGGAACTTCCGCTTCTTTGCCAAATTTATTCGAGCAAGCTCATGGTGGCCTGATCTCGAATGTCCTGATGTCATCAAATGGCAAGGACAGGGCTTCGATACTTTGCCAGACTGGGCACTACCAAGCTCAACTGACTGGGGTGTTGGATCCGAGGAGACTGAGCGACTGGCTCGACTGCGGCCTTTGACCGAAGCGAGAGACGTGCGGTTCTGGCAAGATGTTCGAGAACGCGGCTTGAACGCCTTTTCCGAAATCGGTGCCAAATGGATAGTCAACTTCGACGATGACGCTGTACAAGCTCTGCTGAACTCTGAGCTAGAGGCGAAGGACGACGACAAGGATCGAAACGGTGTTGAGAAGAACAAGACTAAGCGACTACGGCTGAATGATCGTCGCAAATGGATGCGAGCAACGCGAACATTACCTCCTCTCGGCAATCCAGATGCCGCAAATCTCCTCGGATTCAAGCTTGCCTTCTACACGTCTCCGGCCCGGGACAAGACCGATGTAATGCCTGACAATCTGATCTACTTGTCAGCACTATTGATTAAAATTGGTTTCATCAGTCTGCGCGATCTCTACGGTCATCTATACCCGCCCGACGAAAAGATGGATGAGGTAAAGGCGCGCCTCGAAAAGGAGCTCGAGGAACGCGAGTTTGCCAACCGACCTGGAGGCGGCCCAAACAAGCTGGCAATGTCCGGGGCTCTACCCGACGATACCGCGCCTGCACTACCGGCTGTCAAGAGTCTTCGCGACACCTCTTCGAGCAAAGCGAGCTCGCCAAAACCTGAAGGCACCCCGAAACCTGTCGAAGATGCGCCTGAGCAACTTCCTGAACCACCAGATCAGAAAATTGCTCTGTTGAAGAGTCTTCTGGTAATAGGTGCTATTCCAGAAGCGCTCTTCATTCTTGGCAAGTTCCCGTGGCTCGCAGATCTGGTACCAGACTTACCCAAGCACATCCATCGCATTCTCCACCACATGTTGAGCAAAGTCTACGAAGACGTTCGTCCGCTTCACGAGCGGCAAGATCTAGACGTACCAACTCCTTTGATTGGCGATCCCGTAGGACTGCCAAAGGGGACAATCAATCTCAAGCCTTCGCCACAACGTCGACCAAAGAGATGGGCCGACATGGATATGGCTGATCATGGTGATGGTCTGTCCTACAAGTTCTACTGGGACGACTGGTCCGACAACGTCCCGATCTGTCAGACTGTAGATGATGTGTTCCTCATGTGCAGCACATTTCTGAACCTGTCGGGTGTCAAGATTGGTCAAGATGCGTCGCTACTGTTGAAGCTTGCCCGGATCGGAAAACGAAGTCTAGGCGAGGATCGATCGCACGAAAATGAATCACGGTGGATTGATCTCCTGAAGCGACTGCTAGTACCAGCTCTGAGTCTCACAACACGGAACCCAAACACTGCGAACGAGGTCTTCGATCTTCTGAGACTCTTCCCCACAGCAACACGATATTCCATCTACGCGGAATGGCATTTTGGACCTACAGCAAGATTGCCTGACGTCAAGCGAGCCTTTGACAGAACACGACTGGAATCGAGGGACGTACTGAAGCGAATCAGCAAGACAAATATCCGCAGTATGGGCAAATCGCTGGCGAAAATCGCTTACGGTTCTCCTGGTATCGTGCTCCAGACGGCTATCAACCAGATGGAGTCATACGAGAATCTGATCGAGGTTTTCGTGGAATGCTCTCGCTACTTTACATTTCTTGGCTACGATGTCTTGACCTGGTGTCTGCTCAATGCCCTGGGCGGCAACAGTAGAGATCGGATACAGAAGGATGGCATGTTGACATCATCATGGCTCCGAGCACTTTCCTCTTTTGCTGGAGCGATCTACAAACGCTACAATCTTTGCGATCCAACACCAGTTCTCCACTACGTGGCAAGTGAGCTCCGCAAAGGCAACTCGACCGATCTGGAGTTGCTTGAGCAGATGATCGTGGCCATGGCTGGTATCAAGTCCGATATGGCCTTCAATGAGTCGCAAACATTGGCCATGGCTGGAGGCGAGCTTCTTCAGGCTCAAACGCTGAAGCAGATGGCGGATGAAAGACACAAGAATGAGAAGACATCCAAGAGACTGATGAAGTGTCTCTCGGATTCTGGTCTTGCTGGTCAGATTCTTATCTCAATCGCCCAAGAACGTCAAATGTACACCATGCGAGAATCCGCAAGCTCCGCTCCGCTGAAGGTCCTGGGCAACAATGTCGATAAGATACACCAGGTCTTCGTCCAGTATCTTGAAGCTTTCCGCAGCAACACGACTGTCGAGGCTTTCGCGGCAGCTGTCCCTGATCCGATCGCTCTCATGCGCGATTTTGGTCTTGATGCTGAGATTGCTTTCATGATTGGTCGCGCGGGCATTGCACAGCAAGTCGCCAGAATTGACGCTCTCAGGAAGGCGGAGCTGCAAGAAAAGGCTCGTGCGAGATCAGGTACCCCGGCACTCGCTAACGAGGATGTTCCCATGGCTGATGATGAAACTTCGACAGAGGAGATGGTACAAGTCGACGCCTCTGATATCAAGCGGGACGATAGCCAGTCTGTCACAAAGGTTGAAGCGGATGCCGCCGAGGTCAAGATGGAAGGCGTGGAGGAAAGCAAAGAGCAACCAACCGAGCTAATACTCAATGGAGTCGAAGTCAATGGAATCGCCAAGCAGGATGTTCCATCACCGGTACTGCATCCTGCGCTTACAGATCTCGTTGAGGCCATGCCGACCATCCTAGGAGAAGAAACAACCGCGTCGATCAGTATACCGTTCTACATCACGTTCTGGACGCTTGGGCTGCAGGACATCGTCGTCAATACCTCTAGCTACAATCAGGAGCTTGCGCATCAGACGTCCCTTGCCAATCAAATCAAGAATGACCGGAGCGATCCTTCCGCCGTTGGTGCTAAGGAACGCGAACGCAAGATCAAGGCCATCAACGATCTGAAGGACAAACTTGGCGACGAAATGAAGAGTCAGATCGGTGCTTATACCCAGGTCCGTGAACGACTGACAAAAGAGAAGGACCACTGGTTCGCCGGGTTCCAGAACAAAATCGTTCTACTTGTCAATGGTCTACTACAGCATTGCTTCATACCTCGTGTCCTCCTATCACCATTGGACGCTCACTACACGTTCACTATGATCAAATTCTTGCACAATAATGGTACCCCAGGTTTCCGGACAATGCACCTCTATGATAACCTCTTCAAGAAGAACCTGTTGATCAGCCTGATCTTCGGAGCCACTGCCCGCGAAGCTGAGAATCTGGGTCGCTTCTTGTACGAGGCTTTCAAGGACCTTCGAGTTTGGCATGCCGACGAGAAAGTATACGAGAAGAACGCATGGGGACCTAAGAAGCAATTGCCTGGTTTCGTGAGGAGTTTCAAGGACGGAGTGCCCGAAAAGTTTCTCGACTACCAGGGATTCCGGACACTATTGTTCAAGTGGCACAGCTTTACGAAAAACGCCCTGAGCGCCTGTTTCGACTCGGATGAGTATATGCACATCCGTAACGCCATCATTGTGCTCAAAGCCCTGCTGCCACAATTCCCGGCCGTCAATTTCATGGGTAACGAGATGATCAAGAAAGTCACCCATATCAGCGAGAGCGACACCCGTGGAGATCTCAAACTCGCTGCACTCAGTCTTCTTGGCAGCTTGAAGCCACTTGCCAAAGACTTTGTTCTTGTGCAGCAGTTCCATATGGTAAGTATATCCTGTTGTTTAGCACTCGTCTCTAACATTTTTGCAGGCACAATTTCCACACCCTGCAGAAGTACAACCAAGCGAGGTAACCAAAAGCACACCTGGAGGAATGAATCTCAATGCACAAGCTGCCGAATTCAAGCCGACGTCCTCGGCATCAGGTGCGAACAATGAGAAGCTCACTGCAGATGGCGGCAATGAGGAAGAAGACGGCGAGATCAATGATGAGAAGAGGCCAACTGAGTCTACGAAGAGTGATGCTATGGAAATTGACTCTGTGGCTAGTCAGACCTCGGCACGACAAGGCACGACTGGAAGCAACGTTCCAGATGCCAGCAAGCAAACCCCGGGTCTGCAACGGCAGTCTGGCCCATCTCGAGCACCTGAAACACCCGCGAGAGAACAAGATCGCAGCACACCGACGACCCGACATGGCCAAGATCGTCAACTCGTGCAAGATTCGAGACCTCCCGTACGACCAGATTCCCGGAACCTGGGTAGACCCGATGACAGGACTCCTCGTACAGGTTCACGACTGAACCCAAAAACGAACGACAGCTACGGCCGTCTTGATCGGCCAAGTGATCTTGGACAGGCTCCCACTCGTGCCGATACCTTTGTCGACAGAAGGGACGACGGACGAAGCACTCCGGCCTCTCAGCAGGGAGATGGTCGCTTCTCAACTCGTTCACACGATCAGCGGGCTGGGCGAGAAACTCGTGATACTCCGACTGGTCCGGCGAGTTCAATCAATCGTACATTGATGCGCGCTGACGACCCACCGCACGGCCCTAAAGCGAACGGTATCTCAACAGCTGTACAGGCTCCAACCTCTGACACTGTCAATCCCGCGAGGAGAGCCTTAATAGACAGCGGAAAACCCGAGGAAAGTCCCCAGCCTGGCAGAGATGGACGAGCTCCGTCCCGTGGTAGCTCACCTAGGCGCGATGGGCGGACTCTACTCCAGCAGACTGACCGGCACCGTGGTCCAGCATCCCAACAAGGAACTCATGATCGCCGGGCTGAGTACGCACCCACAGGCCCTCGACAAGACGACCCTCCACGCGGACCATCTGGTGACTTATTCCCCAGCAAACCTCCGCCACCAGCAGCTGGCCGCTCCCAAGACTCTACGTATGGCAGACTCAATGCCCCAGAAGCTCCTTCTGGACCGAGGTCGGCAACGACCGACAGAAGAGCTGTCCCAAGTGGCCCACAAACAGGCCCTAGATCCGGTGCATCGCCGACGATGCCATCTCAGCCATTCGCTCAGACTCGCAACGGGGTCCGAGCCGAAAGAGGGCCTGGATCTGCCCCATCGACACCAGCACGCGAGCCTGAAGGAGTCTCTGTCGCCAATGTCCACCCGAGTCGTCGAGGACATGTCGAGCCATTGGATACTAAGTCAGCGAGGAGCGCTGCGCCCCCTCCTGCCGGGCCTCAATCCGCGACTCCAACCGGTCCTTCGCCAGGAGGAAGAGGGCCGCCAGCCGGACCCACGCCGGGAGGGCCCAGGAACGACCGGCGGTTTGCAAACCTCAATGACACCCTGCAAGGTAGTCCTGTGCAAGGTACACAGGTCCGGGGTAGAGCGTCAAGAACCAACAGCACAGCAGCGCCAAGTGGCCCAGCAGTATCTACTCCCAATGGCGGTCAACAAATGCCTCCTCCACCAGCAGCCGCGAGCAGGCCTGTCGAGCCACAGCGTACTCCGAGCGGACGTGTCACTCGCTCGTCTGAGCAGTTGCCGCCTTCGCCTGGTGGATTACCAGGTGGACCGCGGCCAGCTCACGACCAACGAGCAGACTACCCGCCGCAGACAAGAGAAGCGCCACGCGTAGTGCCTCGAGGTGGACCAAACAGCCGTGAGTCAAGCAGAGACCCTATGGGACGTGACGATCGACGTGGGGAATACCGTGGAGCACCCGACATGGATGCTCGATCACGACCAGTCCGAGATGACTATCGGGAATATGTCGATTCGAGAGGTGGATATGGTAGGGAAGACCCATACGCTCGTGGAGGACCGCCAGCGCCGGCACGACCGGCGGCAGGATATGGAGCCGACCCCAGGTTTCCTACGAATCAAGATCCGTATGCAACAAGCCGCCGGCCTATGGACGATTCTAGAGGACCGCCACCGCCCAATGACTACAGGATCGCAGATAGCAGAGGAGGATATGGCCCGCCACCGCCACAAAGAGGTGACCCCAGAGATCAAAGCTGGGACCGACGAGATGACGGACGAGATGCAAGGAAGCGGAGAACGGATGACATGGCGGCAAATCCGTCAAAGAGAAGACGAAGTGGACAGTAAGACACTCGGGATAACCGAGGGATGAGTTGGAATCGACATTGCAAGATGTGGCATGGCATGGCATGGATGGGATTTGTGTAACATAAACGGCTGAGATAGCGTACTCCTTGAGATACCACTACGCATGAATTAGGATTCGACTCTGTACATTGTGTCAATACGCACGTGTCGTGGCAATGAATGAGAGCTGACCCTCAGTGTCTTGGCATTTCCGCGGACAGGGCGGGAACTCGAAGGCGGAACTTGCGGGATCGTCTTGAGCGAATAGACTTTGAGACGTTGGACTCTTGCATAAGCCTTTGATTGTCGACTTCACCCCCCTGCTGACCAAGTCTGGGAATTTGTGATTATTTACACACTGCAGGCCCGACACGAAGATGGCCAAATAGCAGACCGCAGACGAGCAGTGATTGATCGTCCGCGCATCTCCCAGCTAGCAACGCCGACCGACAGACCCCCATCGAATCGCTGGCCACAACAGCAAGCAGACGCACATCTCATCTCGACATGGCAACTCGCAGACAAACGAAAGCGGCACTGGCCCTCTGCATAGCCAGTCTCGCCCACTTCACCACCGCCCACGACCATCACGGCGACGAGATCCCAGAAGGCCAACACATCACCCAAGACCCCATCGTGAGCCACCCCCAATCTCCTCCCCTCTCCTTCCCTCCCCCGCTAACCCACCCTTCCAGGACTCCATCCTCTGGACACACATCCTCCTCCAAACCTTCGCATGGGGCATCCTCTTCCCCCTCGGCATGGTCCTGGGCCTCGTGCGCTCCCGCTTCCACGTCCCCGTCCAAGTCCTCGGCACCGTCCTCGCCATCGTGGGCTACTTCCTGGGACACTCGCACAAAGGCCGCCAGTTCTCGCCCGGCGCCCACTCGGGGTTCGCGAACTGGTTGATGCTGTTGTTGATCGTGCAGGTGGCGCTTGGGGCGTACTTGCGGTTGCATCTGGAACGAGGACTGTTTGGGAAGAGCAGGGGTTTCTTTGTACGGATACACAAGGTGACGGGGATCGTGGTGCCGGTTGCGGCGTGGGTGCAGATGTTGTTTGGGGGGATCGCGATGCAGGGTTTTTGCAGGGCGGATCATTTGGGGCAGTGTTTGGCACATTTCATCATGGGGAGCGCGTTTATTGCGTATGGGATTGTGTTGTGTATACTGTTGTTGGTGGGGCAGGCGTGGTTGCAGAGGAGGAAGAGGAGTCAGGAGTTTTTTGATTCGAGTCTGATTGCGGCCTGGGGATGTGTGAATACTTTTACCGAGCATAGGTGGGGACATGAGTGGGCGCATAACGATTTGCAGCATACGAGTATGGGGATTGTGTGGTGGGCTGCTGGGTTGGTGGGGATGTGGTTGAGTCGGGATAGCAAGGGGAGGCCGAAGAGGAATCTGATTCCTGGCATGGTGATCTTCATTACTGGATGGGCGATGAGCTCGCATCCTCAGCATCTGATGTTGAGCACCATGATGCACTCTGTGTTTGGATACACGCTCATGGCTGCTGGATTGGCCAGAATTATCGAGATCAGCTTTGTCCTGCGGGACCGAGCGAGTCTGCAAGAGCTGCAGACCCAGGCAGGCACTGCTAGCGAGAACGATGCGCCGGAATACGAGAGCCATAGCTGGCAATACTTGACGCCATATCTGCTCTTCGCTGGAGGCTTTCTCTTCATGGGCGCTACCGAAGAGGAGATGTCCATGTTGTCAGAAGCCGGCGTGGACCATGTTTCGTACATCCTGATTCTGTACAGCGTTGCGTTTGTCTTGTTCCTTTGTAAGTTGCCGCTCTACGATTGGCGGGATAGTGCTAATGTGTGACAGTCACTCTCGTCCTGCTCAGGATCTTCTCTACCCAGACATCGAACAAGACATCAAAGCACGACCTCGACTCGGAAGCTGTGCCTATGCTCAACGGCCACGCCTTGAACGGCCATGCTATGAATGGACATACTGATCCCAACGAGCGAAGGCAGGTCCGGCAGGCTGAGGAGTTCGAGCTCGAAGGCCTCATCAGCGATGATGAGGACGCCCGGGACATCGGGGATCTGAGTAGTGAGGATAGGGATTCAGGCCATGGAAGGATGAAGGAGAGACATTGATATCACCGACGATTGCATTCGTGGCGTTCTTGGGTCTGGCATAGCAGGATTGGATAAATTGCTTGGTTTACACAAACTCTTCCTGTTTCTTCTCGATACTTACCCAACCTACTCGACGATGGCTAGCTGACCCCACCTGTGGCCAAATCATGGCTATACAATACCTACCGGTAGTACCCATCACAAATACCCTCCACCTCATCCCTCGGCACCGACCTCTCCGTCCATTCAGTCCCATTCTCACTCCCACCAAAAACCTGGACCAACCCACTCTCATACCTCTCCCACCCCCTCCCCGCCAAACCCCCCTCCGGGTCCTCCGCAAAAGCCAAATACGCATCCTGCATCGCCTGACTCGTCGCGCTCTGAAACGGCGTCCCCCTCCCCCTATGATCCCCAAACGTGCCCATGATCAAGGGCAACTCGCTGCTGTGGTACGCACCCATCCAGGGCAGGGGAGCGATGTTGGTGAAGTTGCCGGCGTACATGTAGCGGTAGGTGGTGAGGTTGAGGGAGTTGCGGAGGCGGGCTTCGGCGACGCCTACGCAGCGGGTGCGTTGGGTGGCGGCGAGCTCGAGGGCGGGGAGGGGCGGGAGGGTGCAGTCTGGGGTGCTGCAGGCTGCTAGGGAGGCGCCGTCGCGCTGATGGTTGTTAGCAGGGGGGGTTTGGGCGGGAGGGGAGGGGGCTTGCTTCGCAGTGGGCTAGGATTTTTGGGAGGCGGGAATAGGAACCTGTAATGATTGCCTGGGTGCCGTTCGCCCATGTGGTGGTGTTGTCGGTTAGGAATTGGAAGCTGAGTGGAGGTTTCTGAGCAGTGTCGACCCAGTATTGGATGAAGGACTCGATGTCGGATTGTGGCTTTGTGCGGAGACAGGCGGTGAGATTGGCAAGGTCGCCGGTACATCCGAAGCTGTTGGCGACGAATGTGAAGTTCTTGAAGGACGTGTCGGTGTAGGGGCTCCGGACGTCGTACGTGCCACCCGAATTTTGGATGTAGCCTTTGACAATCGGATCGTCAACATATGCTAGACTTTGTTCGCCCACGCGGGTTGCACCAGCGGATTGACCCCAGAGAACCATCTTGTCGGGATCGCCACCAAACCCTGCGATATTGTCGCGGATCCATTCCAGAGCAAGTCTCGTGTCGAAGAAGGCAAGATTCTGATTAAGGCCTGGAGCATTGGGCGACCCGAAGAAGTTCAGACGGTACTGGAGAGATACAACGATGTGGGCTTGTGTACGCTGAACCCATTTCTGTGGATTCTGGTAGGGAACCGACGAGCCTCCTGTCGTGCTTCCACCTCCGTAGACCCAGATGATGACGGGAAGCTTCTCCTTCACTGGTTCCAAGGGTGCCCAAATGCTTACACTCAGGCAGTCATCTCCGCTCGACCCCCAGATGAAGAATTCGCGGACAATCTTGTTGTATATGGATGGCACGGTTGATTCGTACTGTGGACAGCTGGGACCGAATGCTTTGACCTCAAGATGCCGGCTCGAGGCGTTCGCAGGCAGCGGCTGAGGCAAAGCAAACCTCAAGCTGCCGACCGGTGCCTGAGCAAATGGAACTCCTAACCATTGACGGACAAGGGGGGCACTGGCGTTGACAGCGCCGTGTACTTGGAAAAGGAGTCAGCTAGTTGGGGGAATGCAGATCGCGAAATAAAAGCGAGACCTACAGATACCACTTGTGCTTTGAACCACAAGTGAATTGCCATTATCGTTGATGCCAAAGTAGGTGTTGTCTACCTCTTGAGTTGCAATAGCCGTCACTGTAGCCAGGTACAAAGCCACGCTACAGAGAAGTGAACGCATCCGCACCATCTTATTAACTACCAAACCTTGTGTACTGGTACAGAGAGGCAGAATTGGGTATACGCAAGACGAAGGGCAAAAAATCGACGACAGGAAAACTATGGCGGTCACGGGTCGGACTCATCTGTGGCAAGGGCATCGATGTCAGATGTGCACCAGCCTCCGGCTGTCTTGTTCCGACGTCTTGGGCACTTATGACGCGGAGGAAGGTTTTTGCACCTGGTTCTTGCATGATGGATTCTCGATGCGAAGCTGTGGAAAGATTCACGACGTGTGCCTTCTCGTCTTCAATCCAACCGAGCGATGGAGTCCAGACTGACGTCATCAGCGAGCTATATACCTGCCCCTTGCTCATGAAATTCTCCAACTTTCATCATTTTTGCCGATCCACCCCGCATCGAAGACTTGCCCGAGTCAACCAGGTGAGGAGTACTTGAATAGTACGGCAGAAATGATGGGACGCCAGCTCCTAATGACACTAAAGCGGATTCGTGGCGTGGCTCCGACTACGGCCATGAGGGGTAAGCCGCTCACGGGAGGGGATCGTAGGCACAATATTGATGCTTGATCAAGATAAGATCCTCTTTTTACATGCCGTTTGACTTGCTTGGCAGTCACAAGCCTTGAAGAATTACTCGGAGAGCATGCGTTGATGACAATGGGGCCGGTAGCGGTACATGGTATCGGCATAAAAGCTGCTGACGGCACTTGCAATTCACAGTGCTCAACGGTGCCTACCAGAACCACTATTTGGCTGCTCGCAAGATGTTTTCTCATCACTCGTGGTACACGGCTGCCTCAGTGCTGCTGTTGCTCTTCAGTGAAACCAGCAATGCTCATCCAGGCTCATCAGGCTCATCACGCAGACCACCCACCGCAACTGTCCGCAATGGGACTTTCACAGGTCGCTACCTACCAGAGTACGACGAAGACCTCTTCTTGAGCGTACCTTTCGCACAGCCGCCTGTGGGAGACCTTCGCTTCAGACATCCGCAATCCTTGAATACGACCTGGACAGGTCAAAAGCTTGTCACCGAATGGGGACCAGACTGCATCGGCTATGGCAGTGACGATTGGGCAAACCCTCGAGCCTTCTCTGAGGATTGCTTGACGTTAAGCATCGTGCGGCCTGCAGGGACCAGACCTAATGCAGGCCTACCAGTCGGCTTTTGGATCCACGGCGGTGGAGGTACTCAAGGTGGCGGAAACGATCCCCGATACAATACGTCATTCATTGTACAGCAGTCTGTCGAGAACAAGCAGCCAATCATTGCCATCAACGTCAACTACAGGAAGCAGACATGGGGCTTCATCTCAGGCAAGGAAATTGCGGCTGAAGGGTCGCTCAATAACGCCTACTTCGACCAGCGTTTGGCCCTGCATTGGATTCAGGAGAACATCGCAGCCTTTGGTGGAGATCCCGGCAAGGTCACTATTTGGGGTGAGAGCGCTGGTGCGACTAGCGCGGGTGTCCAGATGATCGCCTACGGAGGCAGGGATGATGGCCTCTTCCGAGGTGTAGTCTACCAGAGCGGCTCGCCTGCCCGTGGCTATGCCAACATCTCCGCTTGGCAACCAACCTATGACAATATCACGAAGGCTACTGGCTGCGATTCTTCAGCCGATACTCTAGCTTGCCTCAGACGTCTACCAGTGGATCAGCTCAGTTCCATCTTCAACAGCTCGGTCACCGCTGGAGGCATCTTCGGCGGTACAGTCGATGGCGATCTTCTGGTAGGCTCAGGACTGGATCAGATGCGGAATGGACAATTCGTTCGCGTTCCCATGCTCCAAGGCCGCAACCACGATGAAGGTACCATGTGGCGCAAAGAAGGTGTCAACAATGACACTGACTGGGAGAAATGGCTGCAGTCATCTGGTTATAACGCCTCCGTCATTGCGAACCTGAACGTCCTCTATCCTGACATTCCCGAGATCGGAATACCAGCTACCCTTATAGGTCGGCCAACAGATCCCAAGCTTGGATCACAGTACAAGCGGACCTGTGCATTAGCGGGTGATGTCCGTCAGCATGCGCCACGGCGCTTTATGACCCAAATGTGCGCCAAATATGGTGTCAATACTTACAGCTACCACTTTAATGTGTTCCCGGCGGGCGTCGCTGCTGCTACTGGTGTGACACACTTTGCAGAAGTCGCCTGGGTATTCGACAATACACTGGGCGTGGGCTATCAGAACGCTGTCGCATTCCCACCATTCGCTGGAAAGCCAAGGATCTATTACGACATGGCGAAATGGATGTCGAGGATGTGGGCGAGTTTCATCCATGATCTCGACCCGAACTACCGAGGGCGTAAGTGTAGTTCTCTTTTATCGTTGTGATTAATGGCACTAATACGGTGCAGTACCCGTCTCGTGGCCGATGTATACAAACGCCAGCAAAGTCAATCTCGTCATGGACGTCAACGCCACACGTCCATTGTACATCGAACCTGACATTTATCGAGCTGAGGCTATAGATTTTGTTCAGAAGCTCCTGGCTTGAGCAATGTCGATGCGCTTGAAGGCTCTTCATCACGGCTGTACAAGGCGCCGAACGGAGAGACTGTGCCGTAGCCGAGATCGGGGGAATGCTATGTAGACACTTTCATGTCATTCAGGTATCCACCTTCTACCG
This sequence comes from Elsinoe ampelina, assembly GCA_005959805.1. Classification (NCBI taxonomy): domain Eukaryota; kingdom Fungi; phylum Ascomycota; class Dothideomycetes; order Myriangiales; family Elsinoaceae; genus Elsinoe; species Elsinoe ampelina. The sequence continues at coordinate 1,936,913 of SMYM01000001.1, forward strand.
AGCCCTGCGTGATGGTGAAAATACGTACATGGCGTGACATGGCTGCAAGGCACATCAAGTTCGAGGCATCTCCCGAAGTGCTGCCGTTCAAGACGGCTCAGGCGTCCAGCCACGTCCGGGGATTTTGTTGGTGAGGTGGTGCCGATAACCGACCACTTCCATCGTTTCCACTTCTGCAATACTTCAGAGACGAAATCCGGGACGCTACTGAATCGCTTGATGGTCTGCAATGTGACGTGCGGTGCGGGGTAGGTCGTTGTAATCGAGGATAGGATCGACCGCAACAATACATAAAGGCAGCCACCAGTATGTCCTCGAACAGTTGCAGCTTCGTGAGTATCACTGCAGCTTTCTTTCACTATGTGGCGTATCTTCCTGCTTGCGACTACTGCTGCAGCAATCCAGCTGAAGATCAAGACAAGAACCGGCACCTTCGTTGGAGGAATTGACGAACAGTACGCCGACGTCCGAACATTCAAATGGATACCATATGCCAAGGTGTGTCCGAGAAGTACATGAAAATTCACGAATAGTCTGACGTGATCACAGCCGCCGATTGGGGACAAACGCTGGACACCTCCCGAACGACTACCCAAATCGTCCGCTGTATATGATAGTACGGCGTATGGTCCCTCGTGTAGTCAATACGTCTCCAGAGTTCCATCAGTGTGGGCTCTCAACATTACAGGAAACCTCATCGTCAATTATGGCCAGGGTTTGTTGTCCGGACAGGTGGCGCAGAACTCAGCCGAGGATTGCCTATCACTTGCAATTTGGACACCTGCCGAAGCTGCAGCGGACTCCAAATTACCAGTGATGATCTTCACAACTGGCGGTGGCGATGTCACTGGCGGTATCAACATACCCACACAGATCCCTAGCAACTGGGTTCATCGATCCCAGAAGCACATTGTTGTCACCCTCAATTACCGAGTCAACATATTTTCATACCCGAACGCCAGGGGCTTGAACAATACCAACTTTTCAATACAGGATCAACGCGCTGCTGTCGAGTGGGTGTCAGAAAACATCCGTGCTTTCGGTGGCGACCCCAAGAGAATGACTCTATGGGGGCAATCAGCAGGTGCAGGCTTGACTGACCAGTACTTATTCGCTTGGCCACGCAATCCTATCGTACGAGCATCAGTCTCCAGTTCAGGAGTTGCTATAGGACGTAACCAGAACGCCGACTTCTCAGGATCCAACTTTACTTTCGTTGCAAAAGCCATGGGCTGTGACTTTGAAGACGCTCAGCTGGAAGTACAATGCATGCGTCGCGTGCCAGTAGCGCGACTAGAGAATTTCATCGGACAGTACCAGGACAACTCCACGCTTGTCAACGCCTCCCAGCCTGCTATCGCCTTTACCAGACGCCGTAAGTCTCGCATTACCTTTTCTTTTGTCCTGCCAGCCTTACTCACACTTTCTGTAGCTGACAACAAATTCATCTTCAACACGACTCAGTACATCGAGAAAACTCGATCCGGCAACATCGCGAAGATCCCCAAGATGATCGGCACCACTGCCAGAGAAGCATCAGCGCTGGTTCCCTTCCCAATCAACAACTACACAGCCGGACCTTCCGAGCAACGCATTTACACCCAGACCCTAGGCACCGTTTGCAATGCCTACAACACTAGCTTCTACCGCGAACAAGCCGGATTGACCACTTACCGTTACGAATGGGCCGGGAACTTCTCAAACGTCAACGGAGGAGTGCCTTGGCTAGGGGCGTATCACTACTCCGATTTGTACTTTTTCTTCGGCACATACGGGATCGCTCCCGGCGAAGTCCCGGATTTCGAGCGTGCTACTTCGGAGAGGATGCAGGACTTGCTGTATGATTTTGTCTTGAACCCTGGGAGTTTGCCTGGGAGTGGGTGGCCTGCCTACAATGCTAGTACGCCCGACGATAGTCAGATTGCTCGTTTCGGGACCGCGGGCCAGACGTTCCAATTGGTTGATGGTGTGGACATTGATGGCGCGTGTTACGATCCGAGTATTACATATGACACAACGCCGTGAGTGCTTGGGAGTGAAAGGGGTTACTGGAAGATCAAATGGGGCAGTTGACCTATGTCATCTCCTCGGTCGAGGTAGACAGGACTCACAGTCGCTGTCAAGTGTCAATTCTTGGCGCGTCGTAGAAACAGCGTAGACAGACCCGTAACGTCGTTGTAGAGGCCAGCGAGAATTCGAAATGAAAAAAGATCAAGGAGGGCCTCAAAGAAGAGGGCCTTCTTAGACATGAAGCTGAGTCCTCAGGGTATCACGCCCACTCTCTATATACACGTCAAAATTAAATATCCGCTATAGAGATCTTGGTCTCTGCTCCTGATGCTTTCGAAGGCTCCTCCTTCCTCCTTCTCTCCTCCCTCTCACTATATCGATCCCCAAAGAGATCGAAATGAGGCCGCATAACAAGCGTATACTTCACAAACTCCTCCATACAGTCGACGAGTCTATCTCTGTTCCCGCTCGGCATCAACCTGCTCCCTCCTTCTTCAGCATCCACATCCGTGAACTGCGTATACGCCTTCGGGATCGAGCTTTGGTTAGGTATGGTGAACATGCGCATCCATCGACCAAGAACACGGAGAGAATTGACCGTGTTGAATGATTGCGAGCCCCCGGAGACTTGGGCGATGGCCAGTGTGCGACCTTGTGTCGGTCGGACGGAGCCAGTCGAGAGCGGGATCCAATCGATCTGGTTCTTGAAGACGGCGGTCTAGCGGACACGAGTGCATTAGCCATGCACGCTGGCCGGAGTGAATTGAAATCCCTACCAGATTTCCATGCTGCTCAGGACTTATCCACACGTGACCGTCGCTCCACTTGCTCAATTCACGCAGTTCTTGGACTTTCGCGTGCGAGTGCTGTACGTCATCCTTTACCGGTAGTCCACTAGGGTTGTAGACGCGGACGTCGCAGCCGAGACGGAAGAGGATCCTGCTAGCCTCAAAGGCGAGCAGGCGTGAATATGAGCTGCCGATTGTCAGTCTCATACGACCAAGGCCAGGACTGTCGTACAGTCCGCGTTGGTTCTACCGTTCCCGCATGCTGCCGTACAGAACGAGGATCTTTAATCTCTCGGCCCCTTTCTTGATCACATGATCATCCACCATCTGTAGGGTTGTACTCAATTCCAGCTCGGAGATCCAGTCCTTGGCTGAATGTTCGGCTGGGAGTAGAAAGGGGCGATACTTCTCCCGGAGTTCGGGTTCATCGCTTGACGCATCGAGGGCAATGGCGAAAGAAGAGTGGCGATAGGATGGGTCGATCGCAATGGCACTGCGGACTCGTTCCGCCGCCGTGTTGTTCAAGTCGCCATTAACCGTGGTCGCCATCGACCTTGAGGTGAAAGAGGCTGGTCTATATATACGGCCACGACTGATCAGCCACAGTGTTCTGTGTAGGTACATTAATTTACAGGTTCGAAACTATTACAGGAGCTTAGGAAGAAAGACTCGACGTCATTGGATTTGAAGGTTGGAGTCGGTAAGTCACCCACTGTTCCTGATTCGCTGTATGAATTTAGCCATCAGTCTTTACAACACCGAGGTCCTGGCACATCTGGGCTATGAGCATGCTACATCGATACGAACAATACAACGATTCATCAATGACTCATTCAATAGCGCTTAGGTACTGCTTCCAGCATGCGACATGCTTGTCTGCGATCCTGGCCAGCGTCGCAGCGCCTGGCATCGAAATTAGGTATCTTAGACCAAAGTATGGTACTTCCCGCCCCTTGACTACTGCCAGAAGACAATGTCTGTTAACTTGCCTAATTACATACATGAGCCACATTGCTGCTATGAGGTCACTCCCACCCTGCGACTAGCACACCCACCCACCATCAACATTCATCACAGCACCAGTCACAAAGCTAGCTTCATCACTGATCAGAAACGCAATCACAGCCGCAACCTCCTCTGGCTCACCCCTTCGTTTCTGCGCAGTATGAGCATACGCCTTGGCGATCTCTGCGGGGTCACTCCGCTCCGATCTAGCCATAGCGGTGTTCACAGATCCCGGAGCGACGGCGTTGACTCGGATATGCTGGTTTTCTTTCGCTGCAGTTCTGGTGATCTGGATGACGGCCGCTTTGCTGGCGTTGTATGGAACGTGATTGGGTGCTCCGTACTGGGCGAAGACGCTCGCTGCATTGACCTGCACGAATGGCATTAGGAATGCGGGTGGCTCGCTCCTGCGAGCACACGTACAATGCTGCCTCCTTTGGTCATGTGCTTCAGCTCGGCGCGGACACAGTTGAACACGCCCTTTGCGTTGACAGCAAATACATTGTCCCATTCTTCATCGGTGGTGTCGACAATGGGCTTGGCCGGTGTGATAATGCCGGCCATATTGACCGCGGCATCTAGACGGCCAAAGTTTTCGACGATGCCTGACACCCAGGCATCTACAGAGGCAGATGACCGTACATCAACGATCGTGGTCAGATGTGAATCGCTGTCCGGAAGCGAAGATACAGCGGCTGACAGCGCGGTGGCGTTGATGTCACCGAGCGCAATCCTAGCACCCCTTGACGATAGAAGCTGGGCGGTGGCAAGGCCCATGCCCGACGCGGCCCCGGTGATAGCGACCTAGAACATGTAATCAGGATTGGTCAGTGTCCCGCATCGCTGTCTCACTTACGACTCTTCCGTTGAGACCAGACATTACAGAGAGAGCTTAATCCAGAAGGGTGTTCCAAGATAAGAGGCAGTGATCAGGTCCTAGATAGTATTCCAAAGATCTGAAGATAACGGGTTGTGGTAGTTTGGACTCCGAGTAGGTACTTCTCGGAATGCCGTGCGTTTGACCAAAAAGGAAAGCTTCCCCGAAAATTGGCAGGGAATTGATATGTGCCGCAGGCGACCGGATGAAGCTTTGATTCTAGACGCGTTGTCCCAGTTATCGCAGCATCAAGTCTCACACTTGCCACTGCAGCTGCTTGTCCTTGATAAGATCCAGCCATGATTTGTTCTTGCCAAGCGATGTCTCTTTCTCCGCCCAGACCTTCTCGATCGTGCTCAACGCATTGTCAAAGGAGGATAGTCCGCTTGAACGCCCGACATGCTGAAACCAAGCTTTGAAGTCATCTCGTACATTCGGGTCTTCAGCTTCGCAACCTGCGATGAAGGATGTCCAGGTGAGGGCCAGAGATCCACTCAAACCCTCGTCGCTCAATCTGCGCCTGTTCAAATACTCCCTGATTCGCATCACAAGGGGTTGTAACAACTGTGTGTCAACATCATAGATCCTCCGGTAGAAGTAAATGGATAAGCCCTGTGCCATGGCTAGTAAAAGACCTGAGAATGAATCGTTGGGGACTGGCGAAATGGTCTTTTGTAGTTGATTGATGCACCTTTCGACGCTCTTCGCTCGGTCCAAGAAAGCTTTGAGCGCTGGTAGGTCGCCACTACCTGCTTCATCCTTCTCATTACCGAGCCTGATCACTAATGACAAGAGGAGAAACCATTCCTCATTGGTGCCAAAGATTTCTGCATATAGCGAGGCGGTCCAAACACCAGGCCGTTCCAGGTGCAAATCATTTTCTCCCTCTTCTACAGACTTGATCCGCATCATCTCTTGATCGAGATCAGACAATGGAGGCAATCTGAAGATACCGCTGTCTTGACCTTGTACGGGCTCGCTTGCAGTGACCGAGGTGTGTACATGGAGCCGACGGTCGACAAAATTACCAGGCATGTACGTACTTTCGTGAAGGAAGCGCTCAAATGCGTAGACATGGTGTAGAAGTCTTCTCTTCCGAGATTTGACTATCAGAGGAAGTCCTTTCAGCCGTATCAGCTTTTCCGACTCCAGTAAATATGCATCGGCTTGACTTTGATCGCCACAGACGACGCTGAGTCGAACCATTGTGAGGAGAGCCATCAGGATGGTCTTGTATTTGCTTGTCTTTGGAATAACAAAACTTGTTGTAAGCATCAGAGACGCATGTTCTTGGGCACGGCGCCGAAACATTCTTCCTTTTTCCGTCCAGTCACAGGACTGGTAGGTTCCACCTAGGCTGAAGGCACTGATTGCTAGAGTTCCATAGAAGACAGTCATCGATGCATGATCTAGAGCCTCCTGTAACGTAAGGCTGGCAAGAGATTGCTTAACGTGTGGTAGGAACACCACATGCCATGGCGTCTTGGCATGCTTGAAAGGGGTCAGAAGAGCGATGACAGTGGTTGTGTAGTGCTTGAGTAGATACACAGAGTTCTCCGGTACCGAAGCAAGTGAAGTGCATATCGAGAGAGAAGGAGTAAGTGGTGATTGCTGATAGTCTGACCATGCCATATCGATTACTCCTACCGGGTAGTCCAGAGCTGTCGACTCTGCCGCCGCGCCGCCATCATGTGTCTCATCGATCTCTTCGATGCGACTTGCTCCTTGAAATGGAGAGATGTGGCTGAATGAGGGAAGCTCGGCATCCTGGCCAAATTGATCAATGAACGCTGCAAATCTACCTGGACTCCACGGCGACATGGAAAGGTCTGCCGCGAAATCCGGGATGAGGGGATTCGCGAGGTCTGAAGTCTCTTCGGCAAGCTCGTCCGCAGGAGGCGATGTGGAGGTAGAGTCCAAAACGGGTGCGAATGCCCCGAATGGGCCATGTTGGACAGAGAAGGCCGTTTCTCGAGCAGCAGCATCGCAGCACTGATCAATCTGTTGTAGGCACGAAGTCGCATCCCTGAAGTTTATCGCTGTCACGATGCTTTCACTCATCCGCTTCCTTGCAGATTCGGACAGCAAGTGGCGCCGAACACGAAAAGCTCCAGTCCCTGAGCCATCGTGATTGATGAAGTGCAGGGCACTACCGTACCCCTCACACTCTAGGCCGCTTTTCCCACAGTTGCGACACTCTGGGCGCTTTTCGTCGCACTTGATGTGGCGGTTCCGGCACTGTCCTAATCAGTTTGCGGAACACGAGAGGTGGGAGGTGGACCGAACAGTGACACATCCGGTAAAGGATCGGGTTCGACTTGCGCTGCTCTTCCGAGCGGACATCATGCCGGCGACAATGTGGCATTCATTCCGAGTGGTGAATGTCTCTGGCAGGTCAACGAGAGATAGGGGTGGTGAAATAGGAAAGGGAAGCGCTGGTTGACGTTGACGCGGACGACGACCTCGGCGTGACTTTCCGCTTTCGTTTGGACAAATTCTGGTGGCGTCGACTTCTCACTTCACGCCATGCTATCTACTTCCCCTCTATCAGCCGTATCCGTTGATTTGAAGATAACAGCCATGTTCGGAAACTTTCATCTTGAATCGACTCGTTTGCTCGAGATAGCCAGACGCGTTGTCGCGTCCAAGATAGAGACCCCGCCGGTGCCCTGGCTGGGCACCGTCTCGCCACGGGAACTGGGGAGTGCGATCCTTCCCAAGGCAAAGCAGGTATAAGTCATGGACGTTTCAGTCCTAGTTTCGAGCTCCATCTCTCCTCTCCTTACCCCAGTCATTCTCCTACCAGGCTTCCATAATGACCGCGCTCGACTCATCCGCTGACGGCCATACTGGCGAAAAGACCGGCATGAAAACTACCAATGATGACTTATCACGTCTCGGTAGTCGTCGTCAAGGGGAAATTTTGGACGTTCATGGCCTCCATGGTACCAAACGGAACATCAAATCGCGTCACGCACAAATGATAGCCATTGGCGGCACCATCGGGACTGGACTTTTTGTGGGATCTGGACAAGCTCTGGCAATAGGAGGACCAGCATTCCTGCTGATCGCCTATTGCCTAACTTCCTTCCTCGTCTACGGTGTGGTCACGGCCGTCGCAGAAGTTGGAACCTACCTACCAGTGCAGGGATCGTCGACTGCCTACTTCTGCAGCCGCTTCGTCTCGCGCTCGCTCGGATTCGCGCTTGGGTGGCTATACTTCTACTCTTTCGGTATCCTGGTGGCATACGAGATTACCGCGGCCAATATCGTCATCAACTATTGGCCGAATAGCATTCACCCTGCAGTGTGGATCACGCTGATGTTGATCGTCATTGTCGGGCTCAACTTCTGCCCCGTCGGCATCTATGCTGAGACTGAGTTTTGGTTCGCAGGCGTCAAGGTAGCCATGATAATTGGTCTGTTGCTGTTGTCACTCATTCTCATGCTCGGCGGCGGACCTACGGGGGATCGGCTTGGTTTTCGATACTGGAACAATCCTGGCGCGGTCAAAGCATATCTTGTCCCTGGTGATGGTGGTAGATTCACCGCGTTCCTGTACGTCTGGATCTTCTCCGGCTTCTCATTCTATTTCGGACCCGAATTGATCATCTATACCGCGGGCGAGATGCGAAATCCGAGGAAAAATCTGCCGACTGCAGCACGTAGATTCTTCTATCGCCTGATTGTATTCTACGTACTCGGAGCTCTTGCCATCGGTGTGATCTGCAATTCAGATGCGGAAGGATTGACTACCGGTGCAGGCAATGCGAACGCTTCGCCATGGGTAATCGCAATCAAGAATGCCAGCATTCCAGTCCTACCCTCAATCATCAATGCAGGCATTCTCGTCAGCGCTTGGTCCGCCGGCAATGCTTTTCTGTACATGTCGAGCCGGTCCCTGTACTCGCTGGCCATCTCCGGGCATGCACCCAGAATTTTCACCAGATGTACTCGCTACGGCCTCCCAATTTACGCAGTTGGAGCGAGCAGCTTATTCGGCGGCCTCGCATACCTCAGTGTGGGGACTCAAGCTGGACAAGTCTTCAACTACTTCATCTCTTTGACGAACACGGCTGGATTCACGTCGTGGTTAGTTTGCTGTATTACCTTCGTCCGGTTCCGCAAGGCTTGCGTGACTCAAGGGGTAGTCTCGCCTTTCAGGTCTCGTGTCCAGCCCATCGCCGCCTGGGTTTGCATCTTTCTCTTTGCATTCTTCCTGCTTCTGAACGGTTTCACCGTCTTCTACCCAGGCAATTTCACCGTGGCTGGATTTCTGACGACTTATCTCGGCATTCCGATCTTCATCATCCTTTGGCTTGGACACAGATTCATCGCCGCGAGAGATGATCCGTGGGTCATTGCTCCTGGCTCCGTCGATCTCGTCAGTGGTCTGGCAGAGGTCGAAGACGATGCTCAAATGTTTGCAGAGCTGGAAGAGAGGCAGAAGAGTCAATCTTCTGGCCTCCTTGGGAAGGTCTTGCACAAGATCAGCGTGATCTGGTCGTGAAGTGTCGCTATATCAACTAGCAGTGAAAATGGTGGATCTGGTTCATCTCGTCAAGTAGCACAGATACTGAAGCATTTTTCTTCTCAAGAACGTACCACTGCCTTCTGCCGATGTTGCATTGACTTTGAAACTTTTTGGGCTTCGTGTACGGTTGATATATTGCTGATACAGTGCTTCAAATACGACATTAACCTTAGCCTATGGAAAACATGCATGTATCTCAACTCAAGATCAGACCTTGCCATCCCTGCTCCTTGCATTCCGCGCACCTCCTCCTGTACTCTATGGCACTACCAGCATATCTCGCCACTGATCGCTCCGTCTTGCCCTTGATATTTGTGTTCACGCCCGTCATCCATGAGTCGACCTCGTTGGACAGAGCTCCTTGTGCACACTCAACGACATGGTTTGTCCAGGCCTGTACTGCTTCTTCTGTAGGCTCAACGTACGAGTAGCCGTTCTCACTACAGAAGTACAGTAGGTCGGTAATGACATCCACCGCATGTTCAATGGTTCGCGTGGCATTGCCGAATGGTTGATGGGGTCCTAGTACCATGAACATATTGGGTACAGAGGGAGCAGTCATGCCGAGGAAAGTACGAGGTCGCTGGTTTGGCCACACAGCGTGATCTTCTACCTCGCCAAGGAGAGGTCTGCCATCCTTGACCTGCCAGTCGATCGAACGAAAAGCGCCTGTGATGGCATCGAAGCCGGTGGCAAAGATGAGGACATCGAGTTCGTGATCTTTGCCATCCGTCGTGCGGATGCCTCCGGCCGTGATATTCTCAATGGGCGTCTCTTGCAGGTCGACTAGATGAACGTTCGGCTTGTTGTAGGACTCAAAGTAACCACTCTCCAAGGGTACTCGCCGAGTGCCAAAGCCATGGTTCTTGGGAATGAGTTTCTCGGCGATGGCGGGATCGTTGACTCGAGCACGAATCTTGTCAGCCATGAAATCAGAGTACAGCCTGTTGGCTTCACGATCTGTGTAGGTATCCTTGAAAGCGCCTAGCCATTTTGACATGCCAGGTTCCGAATAGATCTTCTCCCAAAGTGCAAGACGTTCCTCGTCGGTCACTTCGGACGACTTTCGAGGATCTGCTTGGTGAATGAAACACATGGTAGTTTCGGCACAGCGCTTGAAGACCTTATCGTAGTCCTTCCTGTGCTGATCCATCTGTTCATGGGTGATATATGTATTCCGTAGGGGGGCGGACCAGTTGGCAGTACGCTGAAAGACTGACAAAGATTTGATCTCGGAATGTTTTGCAACTTCTGTGATAGTCTGGATACCAGTAGCCCCGGTACCAATGACGCCGATGCGCTTTCCGGCGAATTGCTTCATATCGAAATCTTTCGGCCACTGTGACGTGTGGAAAGATTCACCTGCGAAGTCATGGATGCCAGGCAAAGCTGGGAGCGTTGGCGTAGAAAGGAAGCCGATGCAGCTGACGAGGAATTTTGATCGGTGCTCCTTCCCTGCTTCGTCTGTAAGAAGCCATGTCCGAGTCTGGCCTTGCCAATGTGCTCTGGCGATGCGTGTGTTGAATTGAATGTGTTCATTCAGATTGTGTTTCTCGGCCACTCGCTGGATGTATCGCAATGTTTCGGGCTGAGGTGAAAAGGCCTCCTTCCAATGCCATTCTTCAAGCAGGTCCTTGTCGAAGGAATATCCATACGAAAGTGACTCGGAATCGAATCTGGCTCCGGGGTAGCGGTTCCAGTACCATGTACCCCCGACGCTGTCACCAGCCTCGATGACTTTTATGCGCCAATTTGGTAGTTGCTTTCGGATGTGGTAGAGGCTGCAGATGCCAGACAAACCTGCTCCGAGGATAATACAATCATATTTGTCGTCAAGTTGAGGAGAATCCATGATGTGTATGTGGGACTGGGTGGGCTGCTGAAGTGCAATGTTCCTCAAGAAGGTACGTCTGAAGATAAAGTAATCGGTCAACTTACTGTGTGAACTCCGTACCACCGGTGTCTAGCATGCACGCGGTGCTGAAACTATGTCACTCCGAAGTGAAGACTGCTGATATGGCATGAGTGCCCGATCGTTGTGTCTTTGTCGGCGAGGTGGATTTGACGTGTCGCCGTTCCGCTCATTTTGAGACACGCTAGGCCCGATCGAGCTTACACTTGCCTTGTTGATCAGATAACACTTTCATCGGTTTCTTCCCTTCTTCCGAGCAAGGGCAACATGTCAATGCTGTACCACTCTGGATGAGTGCATGCATGCACTCACCATGTCGGCGGTATCGGAGAAGGAGGATGGTAGGCTTCTTATCACCTCGACTCTAGGCTTATTCTCACCCAGAACATCTGTCTTGAATGATAATGGACGTCTCTGGAATTGCTCTGATCACTGGTGCGGCATCTGGTATTGGTAGAGCATGTGCGGAGGCCTTCATCAGAGATGGCTGTGCTGGTCTCGCACTTCTCGACATCAATCTGGATAGTCTCCATGAAGTACAACAGCATGTCGAAAGCCTTCAGACTTTTAACGGCAGGAAGGCTGGTAGGACCATTGTCTTCAGCCTGGACATCACCAACGAAGAAGACGTCAATCGCGTGGTTCAAGAGGCTGCAACTCAATTTGGTCGGCTCGACTATGTTGTCAACGCCGCTGGTATTGCTATGAAGCACGAAGGAGGCGCTGCATTTGCGAAGACAGTAGACTGGCAAAGAATCATTGACGTAAACCTCAACGGTACTTTCTACGTTTTGCGCGCGGCAGCCAAAATCATGCTGGAGCAAGAACCGATCCTGTCCAGCATTGACGGTCGTCCATTACAGCGAGGCAGTATTGTCAATTTTTCTTCTCTACAAGGTGTGGTCGGCGTACCACTCTCCACGGCGTATACCGCTTCGAAACATGCCGTGATAGGCTTGACCAGGACAGCGAGCGAGGACTACTCTGCACGAGGCTTGAGAATAAACGCGATTTGTCCGGGCTACACTGCCACTCCAATGACGATGAGCAATCCTGCAGTGAAGGCGGCCATGGATGAGAGATTGGCAAATGGCACAATACCAATGGCCAGGATGGGATTGCCACGGGAGATCGCAGATGGGGTGGTGTATCTATGCGGCGGACGGAGCTCTTTTGTGACTGGCACAGCGTTACATGTTGACGGGGGGTACACACAAAGATGACGAGCTGTCCCGCTCGGTACAGACAGAGCGATACACTTCACCCAAACTACCAGAAGTCGACAATGGCATATCTCTTGCTATACCGTCAGTAATGCTTCTAATGCTAGGAGGTCAATAGATGGTATCATGCTGTACAGCTACCCTCGGCTTTCTCAGGTCCACCGCTCAGTCTGTCTCAAGCGTGCTGTGACTCAAGATTTCTCACAATACGTAGCGAACATCTTGGAAGCTGTGAGCGCCAGAAGCCGTAGGGAAATGGCAATGGGATAGAACCCTGCTGATCAGACTGTGATGTGCGTGATTTGTGATTGGCGGCATTGGCGAAGGCTTGACTGACGTTACGCTAGAAGACGCAAAGAAGGCACAAAAAGGTTAAAAACGCTCTGGTCCTGCCCTCTTCCTCTCACGGTTTCAGAGGTCCAGGCGTCCTGTGTGCCAGCGTGATCTCTGCCTGAGAGTGACAAGCTTCGTGTGTCTCTCAGTACCCAAACCTCGACGCACCAGGCCGGGCGCCATTTTGAGTTGCAAGGCACCTCACATTCGTCGCTTCAATATGCCTTTCGAGGCTTATTACAGACAGACGAGTGGAAGGTGATCAGAAGTCAGGCACAGCCCCCACCAGGCGTACCGTTCTACCTGCATCTTCCACGACGTCCCTGATATCTGTGTGCCTTGACTAGATCGATCAAGGAGATAGACACTTGCCCCGCTGCTGCAAGGCGAACCGCCACACTTCCCTCCATCGCTTGCATCTGCATACAATCAAGTCGCCCTCTTCTCTTATCATCAGCTGTGTCGCTTTTTGCTTCACTCACCAAACACAGTTGCTTCACCATGCCCTTACAGAAGCCATCAATGACTTCAGCCGGAGGATCCAGCAGTGACAGAAGTCCGATTCCGAGTCAAGCTGAATACAAGGCCAAGTCCAAACGTCTGTCTTTCTTTCGCTCCAAGAACAAGGAGACGGTCCAACCCACAATCACTCGCACTCAAAGTACCGATGCCAGTAGCGCAACCTCAATCTCAAGCGGTAAACGCTCATCCGAGCTTTCTACCCCTGCTACCACACCTGGGGAATCCTCATTGCGTCCGTTGAGCATTTCAAATACTACCAACTCGTCGAGCAAGGCCGTCTCAAGTGGGCAGTCGATATCTGGTCCGTTCTCTGGAAGTCTAGCCGATAGTGCGGCGCAAGCTGCTCTGCACACTTCAGCTTCGAGGGGGCAGGCCTCATATCCTACTCCGAAGCTTGACCTGCAGGAAGCGCCATCTCTTGTCCTCCGAAATGCCATACCAGCACTTGAGCGAGCTCCTCCAGTCTCCACAAGCTATCTCGTCGAGGAGAAAGAGTGGATTTTCCCCACGAAGATAGAGGATCATCGGGCTTCGCAAGCCATCGTCTATCATCCTCAGGATCCACCAGCATACCAACCAAGCGACTCGAGGGTTCTCCCTGGTAGTGGAGGGCCATCTCGGCCAGATGATGAGGATGTTCCAGCCTATTCATTCGACACCCCCGAAGATGAGCAGCTAGCAGAAGTGCCACATGCATCAGAGTCTGCTCGTCGCCATTTGACGCACCCGCAATGTACGCCAGATGCGGAGCCAACACCATCGTCTAGTAGTTCTCGAGTGCTTTCACCACCCAACTATGCCCCTGGCCGGAAAGACGTCCCCTCATCCGACATCAACACCGCCTTCACCAACTTGAACCTCAATAGCAACGAGGATCTGACTCGTGGTCATTGTATCGTCCATCTGAAGTTCCTTGAGTCCCTCTATCAGCTCCGCAAAAGGATCGCCCATCACGATGGACTCTTCGGCATCAAGAACTCCATGTTCGACGCTGCCGTACCCGAAGACGGCACATCACGGAACGAGCTCCATGCTCTTGTTGCAGAGCGGCGTTGGGCTGTCTATCTCACACGAGCCGTCGATCGCTTCGAAAGATGGAGAGAGTCAATTGCGCCCAGGACCAAATATATGCAGCATTTCGACATCGACAAAAAGGACAGGATAACACGGATGCTTGATCTAAGCGAGTGCGACGAGCATCTTGTCATCACCGTCGACCATCTGCCGCCTATTGGTAAGATAGTGACCCTATCCAAACTCAACTTCACTCTCATTGACATGCCGCAGACGTGCTTATGGTCTGGCATGCATACATGCTCAACCCTCGTGCTTATCTCGAGGATTGCATCCGGGAAAATCGGATGCGGCTCTACCATACCGAAATGCCTTGGGAGGCTATCAACACTGCAATCAACGACCAGACATTTGATTATCGTCCAACGCGCGCCGCCCAGGCTTTCTATGCTCATCTCGGTGGCACAAGCTGGGACAACGAGTCCGAGCAATCAGAGAAGATCGTCAGCTGTCCCAAGTGCGTAATGAGTAATGGCGTACCCTGGCACGAAGATGGACAACATGCCAAATTCTCTCCAACCAGATACTTCAAAGCAAACTTCGAGCACTGGGCGGACGCAGGCACTGGCTACGCTGATAAAGGTTTCTCGAGGTGCTGCATCTATTGCGGCTTTGTTATGAACCACGAAAATCTGGTCGTCGGGAAGTTCCTACGACATCTCCGTTTATTGCGTGAATCAGATATCGCTTTGCCAGGTACCTTCCTGGGCAATCAAGGCATACCCATTGCCATCACACTCGGCTCAAAGACCTTTCCGGACCTGGTAAATCCCAAGGACATGGCATTTCCCAACGTTCTTCTTAAACACATGGCTGACTACCTGAGGGACCCACGAACGGCTCAGAACCTCCGCACCATGGCAGACGTACGGGACCGTATCGAAGCTGAGCTACAGAATGCAGAAACCATGAGACTAGTCAATGCACGAACCCGCTCTCGCACCCTCACATCCGCCCAGAAACTCTTCATCCGCCGCACGATGAGCTCGTACTGGTCTAATTCCTCCCCCTTCTCCATCGACCTCGTAAGCGCCGTCGTCCGCCAGTCCACCTTCATCACCAAGATGCACGACCTCTCCTGGCTCACCGCACCCCACCTCCTCCAAATCACCTCCCGCGCCCTCCTCCGGTACACCCGCTTCTTCACCCTCCTCTCCGGCACCACCACCTCCCTCTGCGTCCCCACCCTCGACATCGACCTAGCATGGCACACCCACCAACTGCGCCCCCGCCGCTACCTCTCCCACTCCCTCCTCGCCACCGGCCGCTTCGTCGACCACGACGACAAAATCCCCGAACTCTCCCTCTCCAACGCCTTCATCCTCACCTCCGCCGCCTACCAATCCCGCTACAAAGAGCCCTACGCCGAATGCCTCTGCTGGCACTGCGCCTGCACCCGCGACTTACTAGCCGGGACTTTCCTCTCCCGCCACGCCGTCGCAAGAGCCACCGCCTCCCTGGCCCCGCACGCACCAGGCCGGGGTCCCCACCTGAGCTTCCACGGCGTCGTGGCGCCTCCGTCCCTGAACGATCGCTACGACGACAAGGTCGCGAAAGCGAAGAGGCGCCTCCGTTCTGCGCACGAGAGTCTCGAAGCGAGAGGGGACCGCTCCCGTCTCGTCGGCGTCAAGGGGGAGGAGTACGGGAGTGATGCGTACGGGGTGGTGGTCCAGGTGCCGAGTTGGACGCCGTTCGAGGATGCGGAGTTGAGGTGTAGAGGGTGGGATGGGGGTGCGTATGCGAGGGATCCCGGGCATGTGGCGGGGGTGGGCGAGGCGGGGGCTTGTGTCGCGGGGACGTGTAGTGTGGGGTATGGGTTGGCGGTGGGAGCGGCGGGGGCGGGGAGTTGTGCGAGTGGGAGTAGTGGAGGGGGGGCCTGTGGTGGTGGGGGGAGTGGGTCGGGGGGATGTGGTGGGGGAGGAGGGGGTTGTGGGGGTTCGTAAAGCTGGATGGCTGGTCATGTGTGATGTTCCCCTTTGTTGCAATGCCTTGTGTACTAAAGCATGAATTTACGACCACGGCTTTTTCACGATTCTTATCTGAAAGCGTATAGCCTATATCTGTATTGGAAGATGAGGCAGAGTTTCTCTTTGGATTTGTGTCATTCGTATCTCCGACATCACTGTCTATCATTTCTACATATTCAAACCTTCCGTCCTTCTCGTGTCCCGCGCCCGACTCCGCTGCTCGGCTGCTCTCAGCTCGGCACCTGCAGCGGCGAGATCATCCGGGTCCGCAGCAATGTAGCTATTCGGCCTGCTCCTCGGGCCTGCTGGTCTTTTCCGTGGTCGCGCGGTGTCTTTCGCCTGTGTTGATGTGGTCGTTGCGTCGTCCTCATCGATCGGCTGTAGAGCCTGTGCCGGTCGGTCTGAAGTTGGCGTGCCTGCATCCCGGTCCGATGACTCGTCACTGACATTCCTTCGACCACTACCATGTCTGTTCAGCAAGTCTGCTTCGTCCACGGCTTCCCCTAAGCCGCTTGAGATGGAGGTGCCTTTTTGCTCAGGTTCGTCGCTGCCGCCCCGCACGTTCTTCTTTCTTGGCCATAGAGAAGGCAGGATGATTTGCTGGAAACGAGGCTCGACACAGCGCTCGTCGAACCATTGGTGTACACGCTGTTCAACCAGTTGAGCGATCTTGGGCACATCTTGTAGCCGAGATCGGGAGCCTATAAGGGAGTGTACGCTCAGATCAAGCCGGTAGTCATCCAGGAAGGTAAAGGTGAGTGTGGTGGGTGAATGAGTTGGCGGTGTAGCTGACTCCTGAGATGGGCTATTGGTCTGGGTTTGGGTTGGTGTTGGAGCTTGTGACGGCGTGAATGATAATGACAGGGTGCCGGAGAACCGAACCACAGATACCGATAGCGCTACTGGTAGGACCGCCACGAAAGGTTTAGGGTAGTTCAATACCAATTTAGTCTCAATCCCCAAAGTGACTACGTCGCTGAGATCTACATCCATCCGTGCTTGGAGACGAGAGTCTCTCAGAGCGTTGGCAAAGCCACGACGACCAGCAGTGGGTTTGACTACGACACCATCCTCATCCACAGGGATGACTCGACAATTACTGAAGATCGGGAATTCTTCTCCTAGCGAGATTTCTGTAACTTTGATCTCGTCCAGGAAGTCTGGTTTCGAGCCTCCATTCAGGACCGTTGTGAGCGATGACAGCACGGCATCGTCAGCCAATGCGTCAGCTCTGAGCTGTGCCACGGTCTGTGCTATGAGCACATTGAACCAGTCCAGCGATTCCGGCTGGTGACCATCCACAGTGTAGTAGGTCTTGTCCAGAATCTTGTCGGTGGTCAAAACATTGGTGGTGCTGGCACCAACGGCAGGAACATGACGAGCACCAAGGGTGGCAGACGACCTCTTCTTTCGAACGGAGTTGCTGTGAGAAAGGGTTCGTTGCCTGCGTGCAGCAGCCCTGGCTGATGCTCGTGTGTCTGCCGAGGGGCTGTCGCCGAACAAGAAAAACTTGATGAAGAAGAATAGTATTAGTGCCAGCGTCAATTGCCCTAAGAGGAATCCTTGTGCGAATGAGCCACTTGAAGATGACCCCGTAGAGCTCGCGCCTACTTGCCAGGCCCGAGGTCAGCTTGTTCGCTCATGTGAAACAATTATTTAGGGAAGGGCGACTCCACTCACTCGACGAGGCTTGTTTAGCCTTTGACATGACCTTTCAATTGCCTGCCATGTTCTAAGATACAACACTCATCGGGCTTTGATGGCAACCGCGGGCATGCACGATTTGCTGTGCACACTGCTCCGGGCGACTTGGATTGTGAGCAAACCGCGATGTGTGCTTGCCCTAGTGGGGTTGTGGAAGAGATGGCAGCCGCGTACTCAAGGGCCTTAGATCTGCCGGTGGGTGCAACAAGTGATGAGGATTCGGCAGATGTGTGGACAAGATGTGATTGACGTTGCAATCGTGTCGATCAGAACCGGTGGATCTTCCGAGGAACGGCAGAGAAGAGGGATCCTCGAGTCATGCACATGCAGCGGAGAGGTCGGAATTGAGTCGGAACGTCGGTGTTTGGATCTGTGAGAGATGTTCCCGTGTGGGTTTCTGCTTCCGCAGCTTCCAGGGCTCTCTCGACCCCCACTTCAACCTCGTCTTCGTGGCTGCTGATAAATACATTCAGCATCGTTCGTCAATTGCGCGGTGACAACGTGTACATGTCCGCGCCCGTGGTGCTCGGGTGACGGCAAGGTGGTCTCATCCATGAACGACTTTGTGCGGTCGCCTTCAACCCCAGCCGGCGACTCCAAGCTTCACCTACCAGCATCATGCGACCCTCCTGGCGACACCAATCCTGCGCAGCAGAAGACATGGGTGGTGAGCAATCGAAGTTACATGGCGATCAAGGTCCAGACTGACTGAGGATCCAGGTCTTTGGTGCGACGGGCCACATGGGTCGCTCTCTGGTCAAATGTGTGCTGGCTCACGGTGACAAAGTGACGGCAGTGGGGAGGACGTGGGAGCATACGATTAAGCAAATGGAGGGCTGGCACGACAATTGCCTCGGCGCACTGTGTGATGTAAGACTGAGGGAGACCGTGGATGCTGTGCTTAAGAAGACAATATCACACTGGGGAGGGATTGATATTATTGCAAAGTACGAACACAATTGAAGGGAAATAGAACAGGGCTGACCAGCTTGTGATAGCTGCACCGGCTATGGAGTCATTGGCGCTTGCGAGGACCAGGACCTTTCGGACATGAGGGCTCAATTCGAGACAAACTTCTTCGGCACCCTCAACATCATTCAGTTGTCGCTTCCTTACTTCCGGACCCGAAATGCTGGTCGTTATCTCATCTTCTCTTCTACATCGGGAGCTCTCGGCGTCCCTGGTCTCGGACCGTACTGCGCCACAAAGTATGCTGTAGAAGGACTTATCGAGAGTATGCTTTACGAGATTGATGCGTTTGGTATAAAAGCGACCTTGGTGGCACCAGGACACCTGCGCATTGACGAGCCGGGCGCCAAAAGAGCAAAGGGCGGCAAGGGAAAGAGCGAAGATGAGAACGTAGCAGGAGACAAGATGCCTCTACCATCATACGGACACTTTCTGGTCAAAACTCCGAGCGCACCATATGCTCATCAAAATGCACCCGCTGGTCATGCCAAACGTATGGTTCAATGGATGAACGATAATCAGCCGACAAGCGCGGTCAAAAGTGCAGAATTGGTCTGGCAGCTTGGACACTGCAGGTTTCCACCTCTGCGGCTATTGCTCGGAAGCTATGCGGTCGAAAGCATCAGGGACAGGCTGAAAAGTATCATAGAAGAGGTACATCCAAATTCTGCTCCGGTCGACAAATGCTAACCTGAAATTTAGATTGAGGACTGGAAACATCTCAGCTTCCCAGTAGCTGACATGGACATGGGCAAAAGCAAAGATGCAGAGTCGGCAGAACATTCCGGCATGCCCAAGCTACAAAAGGAAAACACACTGGACACGATTGCTGATGACGACGAGCTGGATGACCACATGATGGATGGCGATTTGTTTGGAGATAATTCTCCTCTCGATGTGGACGCCGAGATGAAGGACGAGGATGACTGAATCGTTGCCAACACAAAGCCTTACTGCTGGTCAGCAGTTTTGTCGAGTTGCCTAACTGTCACTGTGGAAGTGCCGTCTACATCCTCCAGGTCAGGCCTCGGGTTACAGCTCTCAAAACAAGCTGCGACACATGCAATGCCAGCTCTCGTGCCCGGCGTGCGGGATTGTGTGGTACTTTGGTGGATCGCCGACGTGGTTCACTGCGAAAATGTCGATCTACTCTTCGAGCCCCACGAGTTGATCCGTATCCCGGCATGCTCAACTTCCTGGAATACTTGGATAGAGTACACGTACACATCCAATGTCTGCGGCGGTCCGGAATTGCTGGTCGAGCGATTGCCTTGACCGGACATCAGTGGTAGCGATACTCGTTCGCTCTGGATGCCTTCCACATCCGGGATTGTGGTCTTGGTAGTGGTTACATTGCCAGTGTTGAGCGGTCAGGTGAGCGGATCGTGGACCTGACCCTGGTAGATATCCTATCTGGTGGCTGAAACATTCCGGCCCACCATCCTGGTCCGTCGGTTCGTCGGATATTGTGCTTGCGAAGTATGATATTTTTTATGCTGAATAAGACGCAATCACGGACTACTTGATAATTCCGGACGACGTGGCGAATATGATTCGCTATTTTGAACTTGTCTCCGCCCTCATTTCTTTATCTCAGAAGATCGAAAGTCTCCTCCGCATCCATTATCACCTCGACCAGGGCAAGCAATTGTCCAACAATTAATCTCTTTCACGGTTCCGCTGCGGCACGTGGACGTTCCTGTGTTTCTGAGAAGAGGTCGCCATGGTCCCTGCAGCTGCTCGCCTTGGTGTGGCTTGACACAACCAGACCCACGATGGCAGGTGTGCCGCCACAGATCCAGACTTGGAGCATGCCATGGACTCCCAAGAAATTTTCGCTGCGAGAAATCCAAGCACACTCGTTGCGCGGAAATTTCTCGAAGGTGTGATATGCTTTTGTGCGTACGACTGGCTGAAGAGTGCCTCGATCATGCAATACTGTACTGCGTGCCCGTTGAGATGCTTGGCTTAGCGAAACATGCATGTGTCTGCAGAGTGATCGCATATCTCTCCTGGTCCGCACATGGTGATGCCATGTTCGAATAGCCGACCTCGACCACCCGTCCGAAGTTTACATCCTGCATCGCTGAGTGTGATACTGCCACATATTCATGTGTTGGTGTTCCATTCGAGCATATCCAACCTGACATGTGAGAATCCCACCGTTTCATGTGGCTCACGAACAGTTGGCAGTGGCTGTTAACGATAAGACTTACCTTTGCCCTGTACGGGTTGGGGTTAATATCTTCCCCGCCCGTCAGCACACCACCTCAGAGCATACGTTTCATCGAAGTCGTCTCGTGACGGGGTCCGTCGTCAGCTGTCAGAGGATTATACCCGTCGATAGTCAACAAGGTCAAGGTTGGTGCAAGGTTCCTCCCGACGACTGCAGCCGGCGCTGTCTCGCATCATTCGCATGTGGTCTGGACGAAGGATCTGTTCCGAAGGGAATGTCATTCTTGAGGGGACGGAGCGGTGGCCGTTGATAAAGAAACGGCGTCCCCTGTGTCTCCTGCAAGTCGACGGAGCCGTGAGCAGTCAAAGTCCCGATGCAGACTGTTCCGGGATCCTTTTGAGATCGAGAGGTCCCAAATCAGGAATGCGAGAGGAGACTACCTTATGCCCTACCTCATTTGGCATGGAGAAGATCGGGCGGCTAATAATGGGATATCACGTATCGCGGGCTTCGTGGTCGTCGGCCTGTTGCGAGACACGATTAAATTCGTCCTTACCAGAGATTTTACAGAATTTGAGCACTTCAGAGCACGCCCGTCGCGTGTCAGAGATGAACATATGGTCGTGCCCTGGCGAGTCAAATGAGGCATGACGAGAGTGGACCGTAGTTCCGGATCCAGGCCAGGCACGGGAACCTGATTTTCCTTGGTGTCCCGGCAGATCACCATACCCATCGACGATGAGCGCCATCTGCGACGAGAACGCGTGGTTCAGCCTGTCCAAGTGCGCAGCAGACAGATATGTCGAACCAGAGGCGAGCCACGACGAGGAGCCATTCTGAGCCTCTTGTCAAAAGCGGCAGATTCAAAAAATGAGAGCTGGATGTCCCGACGTCCAATCAGATGCCGGTCACGTTACTTTCGTGGATTTAGCGCGTCCCTAGCTTGGGCCAGACCCACTTTTCGGTCGAGACAGGCATCCTGGCCTTTTCCTGGTGGGAGGAGTTTCCTTGCTTCCACATGTGCCGCCTTTCGCGACGCGTTCCCCTCATCTCGACCTCTGCTCGTCCTCTTGGTCATACTGTCACGCTCGCCCTTTGTCTTTCTGTTCGTCCCTGTACCTTGCCAGCTCTTCTCGTACCTGCATTGTCGGCAAAACACAGAGACTCTCCGCATAAACATCACTCTGCCCGCATACATACTCTTCTTCCCGATTGACAAATTCTCTCGTCTTTTAAGCGCCAGCCAGATCCTCTGTGTCCCGTCATCCCTGCCTTGCGCACTGGCCTCGTCCGCTAGCATCGGATCCTCACTCTGCCTCTGCTTCAAGCTACGCCTGCAGAAAAGACGCTGAACCATCCCACCAACCGACAAAACGTCTGCAATTTTACCTCACAAGACGTCCTCCTTTGCCACCGCCATTGATCCAGTGGCTCCTTTTAGACTTATCTGGCATCCCGACCTGCATTTCCTGGTCTTGTCTCCGCCTACATTACGTCCATCTGACAACCAGGTCCCACCTCCGCTCTCAAACCTCCACCCACAACCACAACCACCATCTATACTAATCGCTATCGATCAGTCTCGCGTCGTTGGGCCTGATCTATCCTATCGACAACCCTCTATCTCCAGTCTCGCCCGTTGGCGATGGCTTCGACGCGTCGTGCGACCCCGCTCGACATCTACCAAGACCCCGTCACCTATCAATACCACGGCGACGTAGAGGCAGAGCTATACCACGCATTGTCTCAGGAGAATCAGGCGCGACAGAATATCATTCTCCAACCATCCTCACAACATCATTCCTTGACGTCTCCCCGAAAAGCAGAACGACAGACCAGCTCCCCAGGCGGGCCGCTTGGTGGACGTAGCTTGAACAGCGTCTGCATACCCCCTCCCGTCCCGTCAACCTACAAAGTAGATTCGCCGACAAAGAATTCTTTCTTCTATCATACCCAACAACCTATGATGCCCAGTGTCCCGTCATCAGACGCTTTATTCGGAGCATACCCAGCACAGATGGACAAGGAGAACATGTTTCAAGTGCCGTCGTTCGATTATGGGCAGCAATATCCGGGAAACATGTATGGACACAAGGCGCCATTGAAGCGTGGATACCAGCCGGAAGCGATGCTACCGCCCTCACACAAGGTTCCCTCAAGCAACAAAAAGGTCAAGATTGAGGAGGCTCCATCATTCGTCCTTCCTGACCCCTCAGAGATGCCCGAGGTTGATGACGATGGCACGAAGCCGCCTATCAGCTACGCAAACCTCATCGGCATGGCCATCCTTCGCGCTCCCAACCGACGCCTCACCCTCGCCCAGATCTACAAGTGGATCTCAGATCATTACAAGTTCTACCGCGTCGCCGACACTGGCTGGCAGAACAGTATCCGACACAACTTGTCTCTCAACAAGAACTTCATCAAGCAAGAGAGACCCAAGGATGACCCAGGAAAGGGCAACTACTGGATCATCAAGCCTGGGGAAGAGAAGACATTCATGGTCAAAGATCGTCCACTCCGTCCCATCAAGGCTGGTGATTCGACCTTTGTCCAAGCCACACAACACGACTTTTACAAGAACTCTTCTACGCCGGCTGTTGGATCCTTCACTCTCGCGCCGTCATCGGCAAAGCGTTTCGATTCCAAGGCCGTCGATTCCAGCAAGTTCCCTGATGATAACCTTTCTTCGGACGGTACTCTACCTGCCTCCGATCCTGCTCTCGGCGATGAAGATCAAGACGCATCTTCCAACATGCCTCCTCCTGCATCTCGCAACATTCGTTCTTCCCCACCAGCGGAAGATATCAAGTCTTCTCCACCACCTCTCCATGAAGACCGTGAGGATACTCCACCAAAGCAGAACAGGGCTCATGGACGGAAGACCGATTTTGGCAGTCGCGTGAACGACAGTGGCTACTACTCATCCATCGAGTCGTCAGTTCCACGTGGTCCTGGCTACGCGAATGTCATGCCAACCTCAGAAGCCGATCGTCCCCGTCATGGTGGTGGCCGCGCTGAAGACGAGATCGCCCGCATTCGAAGCTCTTCATATGATAGTCCATCGAAAGAGCACGGTCACCGCAGAAAGATCTCTGTCCAATTCGACCTGTCTTCGCCGAAGAGGCAGCAAGTCACCCGTGCAGCTCCCGCCACACCAGCTGCTGTCATCTTCAAGCGACCTGCTCTTCCGCCTCCATCGATCTCTCCAAACACCAATCTGAAACATCACAGAGAGAGGATGCAGAAGCTGCTCGGTGACTCTCCAAGCAAGGTTGCCATGTCACCACTCCGGGACAGCTGGTCCAATTGGTCACCCCATTTCAGCAACGTGCTCGACAATGACTTCTTCATGTCACCGGAAAGGTCAAACAACATGACTCCTTGGCGTGATTCTATCTTTGGATCCTCCTTCCAGCCTTTTGACTTCGACAACGACGACCTCGCTTCTCGTGGGTCACCAGACAAGCGCCGACCGACCATTACCCGTGCTGTCACCAGCACTGGTATCTTGGCCGACATTACCGGCAACACATTGAGCCGCGCCACAGCGTCTGCCACTTCTGCTGCCGCTGGTATCGACTCGCCATTCGCTTTGGCATATCCGGCATTCGAAATGACACCGAACTCCATCATTCAGAAGTCGCCAATGCCAGGCATGTCACCGGTGAAACGCATCTCAAATGCTGGCTTGCCCAGTGATAGCTGCCCTGAGTGGTTGGATCTCAACATTGATAGCCTCTTCGGCGGCATGTCTCCTTCTCGTAACAACAGCGTGAGCAAGGAGATCACTACCGGAGCTGTCGAGTTCAACTTGACCGTACCATCGGATGCCAGCGAGGAGGGATTTGACATTATGCAAGACTTTGGCAAGATTGGTAACCAGCAACGCTTCGCCGGCAGCAATGGCAGCCCCGTCAAGGCCAGAGGTGGTAGACCGCCGCTTGGTCGCAGCGTGACTTCCAGATTCTAGAGTGATCGTGGAGTGGGACTGCTTATGAAGGTGTGGACAAGGAGACTGAAGATTTGACGACAGAGCATAAGACACGAGACACGAACAAACACAGAGTGACACGCTTCACAGCGCCGGGGATGGACAGATGGAAGGAGGGCTGGACACGGGATATGATTGGATGAATGATTGATACCCACGATTTCCTTGTTGATACGGGTTTTACTTTCTCGTCAGGCAGGGCAGGCTGTCATTTGTCTTTTGTCCAATGTGGACTTCCATGTTGAGGTTCCGCTCAATGGTGTTCGGGCGAATGACGAGACGACGCAATGATAATACTTTTTAAGCTGTAGCGCCGAATGCGATCACCTTCTATATCTACCTTTGATGTTCCGCGAACTGGTGTCATAAATCTCCGAAGCAAAGGAACCCTACTCATCCCATCTCTCCATGCCTTTGACCGCCACTTCCTCCCCACCAATGTCCTCCTTCTCCACCACCTTACCGACAACATACACCTTCTCCCCCTCCCCCTCCAGCACACCCTTGACCTCCTCCACCAACTCCGCAGCAACGACCAACACCATGCCCAACCCCGTATTCCACGTCCTCGCAAACTCCTTCCCCTCCACGCCCCCCTCCTTCTTCAACCACCTCATCACCCGCGGCACCTCCCAGTTCGCAGCATCCAGATCAGCCCCAAGATGACCTGGCAACATACGCGGGATATTATCCCACAAGCCTCCACCGGTGATATGCGCCATGCCCTTTACCAGATCCCTCTGCGTCACCTTGAGCAGACTGCGCACGTAGATCTTCGTGGGCGTGAGGAGGATCTGGCCCAACGACTTTGCCCCGTCACCTGGTCCGACAGGGAAGGGGGGAGGAGAGAACCACTCGACGCCCGAACGCTCGACGATTTTGCGCACGAGGGAGAAGCCGTTGCTGTGCACGCCCGTCGACGCGAGGCCGACGAGGACGTCTCCGGCTTTCATCGCGGCCGTGTCGGGCAAGACGGTTTTCCCCCGGGGGATGGCGCCCGTCGCGCACCCTGCCGCGTCGAACTCCCCCTCGCTGTACAGAGAGGGCATCTCCGCCGTCTCGCCGCCCACGAGAGCGCAGTTACTTTGCCTGCACCCGTCCGCGACACCGGCGACGAGTTCGGCTGCCTGCTCCACGTCGAGGCGGCCGGTGGCGTAGTAGTCTAGGAAGCTGAGGGGTTCGGCGCCTTGCACGATGAGGTCGTTGACGTTCATGGCGACGAGGTCGATGCCGACGTTGTGGTAGGAGCGGAGCGCGAAGGCGAGTTTGAGTTTCGTGCCGATGCCGTCGATGGCTTGGACTAGGATGGGGGATTGCTCGTAGCCGGCGGCGCGGAGGTCGAGGGCCCCGCCGAAACCGCCTATCGAGGCGTCGGCGCCGGGGCGGCGGGTGGATTTCACGAGCGGTTTGATCTTTTGGACGAAGAGGTTGCCCGAGTCGATGGAGACGCCGGATTGGGCGTATGTGAGGCCGGGTTGTGCGGTGGACGGGACGGAGGCGTAAGTGACGGTGGCACCGTCGTAGGCTGGGGTGAGGAGCTTCCATTCGCAGGTGATGGAGGCCTTGGAGAATTGTGTTATCAGGTGTTCGGCGATGGAGGAGAAGTTGTCGGTGGCGAGGGCGAGGATAGTGGGACCGGCGCCGGAGAGACAGATGCCGAGAAGGCCAGGGTGGGATTCAGGGGTGACGGATTGGAGGATCTCGGTCAAACCGGGGATGAGAGTCTTGCGGTATGGCTGGTGGACTTTGTCTTGCATGCCGTCGTAGATGAGTTCGGGGTTGGGTGGGGATTGACCCAAAGCTGTTGTAAGGAGAGCGATTCGCTGAAGGTTAGAGATGACGTCTGCCTTGGGGTACTCGGTGGGCAGGACTGAGCGAGCCTTTGCGGTGGAGACTTCAAAGTCGGGGATGATGGCTATACATTTGATCTCGGGCGCCCATTTGAACTTGATATGCTTGCCGATGTTGACTGGAGGAACGGGAGGCTTTAAGCCGGTATCTTCACCGCCAGCAGGTGCTGGGAGGACTTCTGATAAGGGAATCTCTCGTCTTTTGAGGTCTTCCGGGTTGAGCTCCTTGAGATATGATCCGACAAACCCACCAAAGAGCGCGGCTGCCACATTGTCCGGATGCCGTTCGATCATAAGGCAAAAGTCCAGTAGTCGATCTTTGCTTAGACCCAGCTTGCCGACCTCGTTCGCCAGCATCACACCTGCTACGACGGCAGCGCCAGAGGATCCAAGACCTCGCCCAAGGGGGATGGGGTTGATAATGTGGACCTGGGTCTCTACCGGGAATGCGTGTTGATCGTGGCATCGGAGTACGTAAAGGGCGGTCTGGGTGATCAGGTTCCGGTCCGCTACCAGTTCGACATCGTCCTTTCCGAGTCCTTCGTATGTGATTCTGCAATTGAATCGCTGATCTGAAGTCGTCTTGGACGAGTCTACCGATACGTTGATCTCCAGCCATACTGATAAGGCGAGACCAATGACATCAAAGCCAGGGCCTGTAGGAGTCAGACTGAAGGTATGTTTTATTGGGTGATATCATTACCTATGTTGGCCGAAGAGCACGGGACCTCTGTATCTGTTTAGACAAATGTCCACAACAGCATTGGCATACTGACTGATAGTGAACATGTTCAGGGTCGCGCGCGGAGAAAAAGTTGTGGAAGAATTTATGATCGAGTGTCGCGCGTCCTACAGCGCTTCACTGTTTGATTAGGCAATCCTGAAATGGCTTCGAATATTGTTCGCAACTCTCGCAACCAAGTATGACCAGTTCTCAAGCAATTGGCTGGTTTTGTGGCAGTGATGAAGCAATTGACAAAAATTCCCAATGGATTGATCCAGATTTGCCCCGCCATGCTTCGTTTTGGCGGGGAGGGAATGCCAAGAAAAGCGCATTCAGAGGTGACGCCAACTTTGAGGTCGTTCAGGCAGCTCTACCACATCTATTTGTCGCTGCCATTGCATCTCCAGACCCGCACTACCGTAGCCACCAATTGCGTCGTACTAGCATCCTCACCTCCCACACGTTGACCAGTCATGCCGGTCCGTCTAGCTCCCTGCGCGCTCGAAACGAAGCTGACCTCTTCCAGGCATATCACTCGGTCTTCCTGGACGAACCGAATCAGCAATTGATCGGTATGAAGCGGATAGAGACACCATAAGGCATATCTGATGGACGCAGGCAACTTTGCACTTCTCCCTCTCCGAACACGAACTCGCGGTCCAGCGCAACAATTACCACCTCTCCCCGCCGATGTCACCGAGCTCACAATAGATGCATCACACGAGTCCTACGATCCCTTGGATGAGATCATATCATTATTCCGAGCAAACACATTCTTCCGCAACTTCGAGGTCAAGGGTCCTGCGGATAGAGTGTTGATCTATGGTATTCTATTCGTGAGCGAGGCATTGAGTAAGATCAAGCCAGGCATGAACAGACGGGATGCAGAGAAGGTGGGTAATATGGTCATGAGACGATATCCGAGGACACTGGACTGATGATTTCCAGGCGGTCATGAATACAGCTCTGGACACAAACTTTGCGATACCGGGTGATGCGACCTTTCCCCTCAACCAGGCCTTTGAGCCTCCACGAGACAGGAACGAGGCCGAAGTCCTGCGTCAGTACCTCAACCAGATGAGACAAGAGCTGGCTGTGCGATTACTGAATCGTGTCTATGGCTCCGAAGCTGTCCCGAGCAAGGTCAGTAACAAAGCCACTCTGCACATGTCATGCTGATACTGATGTTTATTGCAGTTTTGGTTGAGCTTTCAAAAGCGGAAATTCATGGGCAAATCGCTGTAGATGAATCTAGATGAATCTGAAGGACGCCGGGGGAGAGAGCCACAGCAAATACCACTCCATGGCCCTGTACTGTCAGGGATAAGGAACCGCCCGCAGTGGTGAGGATGTATGAGCGCAGCCAAGCTTCCGATATAAATGGCAGGCTGAGCTTCGACGTGATGATCTTACACTAGTCCGGACAATCGTCGGATGCCCGCAGGCATTGAGATGAGAGGGGATTAAGGACAATGTATATGTCCGTCACGGTCTGCGCCACAAGTATTCAGAGTCTTTTGACGGCCTTGACCGCCACTGACGGACAGCCCTAGCACCTCATCTCGTACATAGTGGAGCATGAATAATCTAGAGATGGTAGCTTTGATGTTGCAATCTTGCTCGAAATGCCAACGAACCATTTGACGAGGACAGATCCACCAGTGACGGCCATGGCAGGAAAATGTGACGGACGGGAGGTGGCGGTAAATGGGGGAACGAGGCCGTGCGGAAAGACGAAGCTTTGTATTTGAAACGCCGCCTCGATGCCTCCGCAAGTCCTTCTCCTCATTTTTCCATCTCCCTGAGACTACCCTCTCTGCAACCCTCTGCAACCCTCTGCAGCCCTCTGCAGCCTTCGTCTCAGGTGGCTGTCTTGCTCTCTTTCCATTGGCCTGTCGTGCCGAACCTTTCTTCTCTTCCATTTCCATTACACGACCGCCGTTCGGTCTGCACCGTCTACCGCCGCCCAGATCTGGTCCCTCTCTGCCTGACACCGTCAGTGGTCACGGTGCAATTTCCTGTCTCCATGTCCAGGATCGTCAGAGCCTTTGAGCTTGTCTTATTCCCAACATGACGGGACCACAACTGACTCCTGCATGGTAGCGCACAGAGGGCAAAGACGGTTTTGCCCCCAGCGGTTTGTGTATGGTCTTGCACTAGTCGTGGCGTCAGATCCTCTCTTTTGTCTGCTTTCTACCCGCTTCCTCTTTCCCTCTCACCACCTGCATTCGGTCCTTTTGGTCTATCTGACCTAGTCGTTCTTTACATGCCATTCGCTGTCAGGCAGGTGCCTTGACTATTGTACAGTCACTCATTTCAGTCATTCTTTTATCGCCTTTGTAGAGGTCAGCATGCTGTCTCTTCCATTTCTGCTGTCTCTTGCAGCTGGTTCGCTCGCTGCGCTGAGCGACAGTTCCCTCAAGACCTATCCCAACTCCTTGGCTTTGGATGTGGATTTCAACCCTGTCAAGGGAGCATACTGGACGAATCGTCCCAAGCACAGGCGTACCCCGTTCGCTGTAAGAACGTCGAATGCCGACAACAGGCTAAACACTGACCCCTGTCAAGCTCTCCCCAGATGGAACCAAAGCATTTGTAGCCTACCTCCCAAGCAGCGGCACTGATGTCCATGTTCAGCAGGTCGACCCGACTACCTTTGCCGGAGTAGGCACCCCAGTCACCGTTACTGGTACAAAGGAGGCTGGAGGTCTCGTCGCACATAACGACGGCTTTGCCCTCTTGGCCAACGAAGCCGCTCCAGAGGCACCATCAGGCACCCCTGTGGCCAATGTCTACCGCTACACGAATGGGCAGCGCACCTGGAAGGCTGCTCTCGGTGGTAACAACGCAGACATCAACCAGGACGATGGTGCCAAGTCTATGTCTCCTGATATCAACGGTGATCTCGTCTACTCGGAAGCTGCCGGTCTCTACGGTGCATACATTGTCGTGACAGATTACGCTGGCTGGGCCGCCGGCCATTTTGGCGATTCCATCCAGTACATCAACAATGACGGCAAGGTCCAGAAGAATGCTGCAGGCGCCAATGGTTGGGGCTGCTCTCACAACACCGGTATTGCCCTCGAAGCCGCCGATGCTGCTCCCTTTGCTTCAGCTTGCGCCGAAGATCAGGGTGCAATCTGGCTCAACACTGGCGGCAAGGGCATGAACGGTGTCAAGGTTTCCAACGAGCACACCATCAACGGTGCCTCTGGCGAGCCTTTTGGAGGCATGTCTGGTTCTTACAGCTCTCTTGCCCGCTACCAAGGTTCTGGCGAATACATCCTCGCCTGGGTCTCCCGCGGTGCCTCCCTTCTTACCCAGGATACCTGGCGCGGCAACGGCTTCACCAAAGCCAACAACCGCACCGAGAACCGCCGCGTCGCCATCGCCCGCTTCAGCGATAAGTCCACCCTCATCGGACCACAGGCCATCTCTACCGTGGGAGCGACCAACGGCGACGCCCAAATCAACTGGGTCTCCGACTCCCCCGCCGACGCCTCCAACGCGCGAGTCGCCACCTTCGACGGCACCTCGGCCCTGATCTCATGGGACCAAATCGACAGCCCCTCCTGCACTGACGACGCCATGGACTGCCACGGCGACTACACGGGCACCCGCTACCAACTCGTCACCGCAGGCGCCAAGTCCGGCGCCCCCATCACCTCCCAAGTCTTCGTCTCGGGCGACCAAGTCACCTTCCCCGACGGCCGCATCTGCTGGCCCTACGTCGACATGAAGTGGCAACTCAACAACCCCGTAGGCGGCTACAGCGGCAACGCCGACACGACCGTCAAGGCCCTGTCCTTCGCCTGCATGACCAACGGCGAAGGCGGCTCCGCTCCCGCCCCAGCGCCCTCGTCCTCCGCCGCCCCTGCCCCGGCCCCATCCTCGTCGGCAGCAGCATCCACCACTCCCGCCCCCGCCCCCGCCCCCGCCCCCACATCCGTCGAGGCCCCCGCCCCAGCGCCAACTTCGGTCGAAGCCCCCGCCCCTCCCGCCTCAACCGCCGACCCTGTCCCCTCGTCCTCCACCGCGGAACCGACCTACGAACCCGTCCCCACCGCCGGCAGCGAGCCCACCCCCACAGGCTACGACACCCCGCCCTTCAACCCCAGCACATCAACCACTGCTTCGGCGCCAGTGAACGTCCCGACGGGAGGACCGGTTGGACCGACGGGTGTCTACCCTACTGCTGGACCGACCGCGGGGCCGACGGGGGGTGTGAGCAGTGTCGCTGCCTGCGAGGTTGTGTGGCAGACTGTTTATGTTTAGATCTCACATTCGAAGGTGATGAGGGGTTGAGGGGAATAGGGAAGAGGGAAGGAAATGGAGAGTTGGACTAGCGAGAGGCAGTGAAGAGTGCATGTTTGTTCCTTTCCATCGTGCAGGGTTCCTCGGGACTGTTCCTCGGGAGCTTGTACTTATTTCGGGGTGAAATTTTCGGGATCAGGAAAGAAAACACAGAAAATTCAATCAATGGGAAAACAAGTCAGGATCAGGTCCGATGTGTATAGCTTATGGGAATGAATGGTCGGTCATGATCTGTTTCAGTGCTTGACCAAGAAGCGTGATGTCCTCCGGAATGGATACGAAAGAATCACATGCTTGAAGAGGAGTGGTTTCAGTGCTCACTTTTCATATTCCTCGGACCCCACGGTCCCATCTGCGTTATAGTAGTAGTACAAGAAGGAATCCCTCGAATGTGGCTGGCAGTTTCAAATCTTTCAACATGTCCCTCACACGTCTCATCCATCCCACAAAGGAATATATGCTCTAAATCTCAACCTCTCGATGAACAAAAAGGAGATGCGTCTCGCGTGATCGTGACCTTTCATATCCTGTGCCTAATGTTTCCCGCTTCTACTGGTAGCCGCCAGCGTCAATCATGGTCCCCTGTGGACCCATGCTTGCTTCCCTGCTCAGGGCCCGCATATCTACATGTGTGGGCAAGTCCTTCATGCCTTGGGGAGCGCCGCTGGCCATGAGATAGCCGCTCTGCTCTGGTGAGTCGGGAATGTCCAGACTCGGGTCCTGCTCGTCCTCGTTGATGTCTTCTTCGGCAGGGATGGCACCATCGGGATGGGCCTCGTGAGTGCGGCGATGTTGAGCGAGATTATCGGAGCGAGAGAAGGCTTTGCTGCATAGAGAGCAGACGTAAGGACGCTCCTGAGTGTGAGTACGGACGTGTCTATATCATCATCAATATGTGATCTGCAAGTTTGTGCTAGGATAGACTGACCGCTTAAGGTGTTCCAACCTCTTGAACAGACGACCACACATTGGGATCGGGCAGGAATGAGACTTTTGCGAATATGGACCGAGCTCTTGCAGGGTAGCGCTCCGGGCACGACGGAAGACACCATTGGCAGTACGCTGGACCTGCGCATGAGGCAATTGCTGGTTGCGGTAATCGTCTTGTTGCGGGTAAGAAGCAAAGTCCTCGGTCTGGATGTTGCCCATGTGCGAACGTGGGCTCTCATCTACGGGAGTGCCGTGACGAGACAGGTCGGCAAGCTCTTTATGACGGGACATGTTGGGGTAGTTGATAGGGGAATCGTGAAGAGTTCTGTCAGATTCGGTCGAGGCAGGCATGGAGACCATGCGCTGAAGACCGCTCGGGCGGTGAGTGGCGTGAGGAGTCATGTGCTGTGGTGGAAGGGAAGTGTTGATCATGCCGACATTGACAGAAGATCGCCGTCTGCGCTGCTTGTAGGTCGGAGAGCCTTCAAGAGCAGAGTAGGAAGCACTGGTGTTGAGAGGTCGGATCATGGATGGGAACTGAGGAGCAGTCATTGAGCCGTGGGGCATCTGCATGAGCTGGTTGTAATTCTGAGACATGCCACCCATGTCAGGTATAGCCGAGTACATGCCGGTCTCCTCATTTGCAATGTAGGCGGCCTCGCTCTGACCAGCAGCGGTGTGCTGCGGAGGAGTCATTGGCTCAAAGGACATGGCGCGAGTGCTGTAATCCTCGTAGTGGGAAGACACGAATGAAGGCGCGGGCGAGTACTCCATGTAGGCAGGCATGGAGCTGTGACGGTTTGACACGCTCTGGAGAGGTACACCATTGCGATCGAATTGAATGACAGGACCAAATGATTGCTCACGAGTCCGCTGAACCTGAGCGGGAATGGGAGGGGCTCCCATCTGAGAATATGTCGGCATCTGGGTCATTGAGTCTTCTGGCATAGTGTGGTGCGGCATACCAGACTGAGAACCACTGTGGCTGTGGCTGTGGCTGTGGGAATGATGATGCTGGTGTTGTGGCACCATTGCCGGAGGAGCCATAGATCCAGAGTCGCGAGGCGTGGGAGAGGCAGACGGAGAGTGGTGGGCCGGAGGAGCATTGCTGAAGGTAGAGTTGCTAGTCTGTTGAGCCTTTGTGAGCTGCTCGAAGAGAGACTGGGACGAGTCGAATTCGAACGAAAGAGCGGGCTCGCTAACGGCGACGGTGGTGGGCTCCTGACCCATCTTCTCCCTCTTCAGATCGCGCTCGAGAGCGTCAAGGAAGAGGCGGTCATGGGGTACGCTGTACCAGTAGAAGACTTTTTGCTTCTTCTGAGTTCGGATGCAGTTGTTCTTGTAAAGAAAGTCGAGGAAGGGACTCTTGGGTTCCTCGAGCGTCGCGTCGGTGCCAGATTTGAGGTTGCGCAGATCGGAGAAGATGCCCTCTTCGAACTTTTTCGAGTTCTTGACAGGGCGACCAAAGGCCTGGAAGCGGAAAGCAAGACACCGGACAATGTCTGTTCCAGTGATGTGGAAGAGGTTGCTCCTGGGAAATCGTTAAATGCGCTCATGATTCTGAAGTGGCTAGACAATACCATAGGACACAAGATACGTATTCGCCGGTAGGGAGGAGGAAGCGTCTGATGTACTGATCTTGGGCCCAGTCGACAGGAGCTGATATGAGGAAATACTTTACTGGAGAGTTGTCAGTAAGTGATACCGGCCAAGTGGAGGGCGGGAGGCCTACGATTATCGACCTGCTGGAGAGCGACGACCGAGTCGGGAGGTAGACTCTGTTGTGCATCTTGGTCAAGGAGAAAGGTCTCTGGGGCGACAGTACGGTTGGTCTGGGGAGGAGCCATTGGCGCCTGGTGGTTTGGATACATGATTGCAACGATTGGCGAAGAATATCCTGAAGTGATGCGCGACGTGGAGATGTTTCGAGGCCGATGTAACACGACTCAAACACGCGGCCGGAGTATTAAAGAGCAGAACCCGATGCGATGCGACTGCCTGCGGTCACGATCGCGTTACAAGAGAAGATGTTCAAGCGAGTGTGGGTTGGCGATACTGTCGACGACCAATGCGCCGAGGGGTAGATGCGATGATGTCGAAGAAAGTCGCCTGAAGATGTTGAAGGAAGAGGACCAGCCTCGGTCGCGCGGGGGGGTTGGGGATAGGGAGGAGAGAAGAGAAAAAAGCAAAGCAATTGGGACGAGGAGCGAGCCCGACTATTTGCTATGTGTGAATGACCGTATTCTGGACGAAGGCGATGCAGCACAGGGTCAATGCAAGTCGAGTTGACCTTCCGCAATGGCTATGGCTCTGTGCAGTGGGAAAAGAAAGAGGTGAGCAAATCTGAGGGGATGGTGAGGGAAAGAGTTACAGGCTGAAACGCAAGGTCGAGGGCGGGCTTAAGAGTTTTGAGAGTTTTGAGGGGAGAAAGCCTGAGAAGGAAGAGTCTCAGCGCCAGAGACAGTTAGCGGCACGTCTGTGCGCCCGCCTAGTGTGGTTTCAGATGGATTTGGACCTCTACAGCGAAAAGTAGCCGCCGGGAAGGGTTCCCTCGTCCTTGTTTTTGGGAGCACCAGCCAGAGTATTGGGGAGCATTCAGAGCAGACTTTGGGCTAGCCGCCGCCAGTGATGCTGTGGATTGTTGATGGGATTATTTGTCCTCGAAGCGCCCATGTCATTGACCTTGTCATTAATGATCACGCCGTTGGAGATTTGACAGGCAGAGCACGGATAGTGGCCGGCAGACAGATATCTGTACACGTGCATGAGTTACAACGGCGAATGTCCAACGTCGAATATTGTTCGTTCATCTCTGTCCATTAATCGTTCAATGGGAACAGCTTCCCTCCGAGCCGAGTCCCTGCCGCCCGTGTGCGTAAGCAAGGTGCTTGATTCTTCATCTCATCCCGCACGCTATAAGCTAGTATATTTGGAAACACGCATCATGCAGGTACACACGCTCGTGCACAGCACAGCAGTCACAATGTCCAGAACGTATTTGCATTCGC
Source organism: Elsinoe ampelina (assembly GCA_005959805.1). Lineage (NCBI taxonomy): Eukaryota > Fungi > Ascomycota > Dothideomycetes > Myriangiales > Elsinoaceae > Elsinoe > Elsinoe ampelina. The sequence goes on from SMYM01000001.1 coordinate 1,972,827, forward strand.
TATCGAATGCCCCACGCCGACAACCAGTAAAGCATCCATCCATTACATCAAAAAAACGTCCAGTAAGGCGAGACATGCGCGCCTCGACTTTCTGTCCAGGGCTTGCGAGAGGGCGTTCGCAAATTCAATGGCTGGTAAATGGGAAGAGCTTGTCCTGGAAGCTGACCGAGGTGGTCCCGTTCTCCACTCAACTCCCACTCAACTAACCACGACGGAGCATAGTCCGCTATAGCTTCTGATGGTCTTTGCATCGATATGATTTCCCTAGCTTGAAGACCACCAGCAAGACACGAATGCTCAACCTGTTCTTTCCCTCTTCGCCTCAAAGGTGCGCCGACCCGTGCTCTTGATGATGGCAGAAGCTCTCAAAACGCACAGACACTTCCCCAATGCAGGTACACTTTTTGGCTGTTTTCTGAAACATATCGTCGCTTGTCTCGACCCACCGAACCGTCGACCCATCCGCCGTTCGTCATTGGTCCTCTCTTGCTTCTGCGTTGAAGGAGATCGTCCGTACTGGACAAGCAACGAAAATCTCTGTTCGTCCGCGATTCCACGTCCATGGCACCCATGTGGTGATCAGAGGTGATCAGAGGCTCTTTCCGCCCGCCGTGCCGACTTGCTCGGTCTCGCCCTCCGCGCATGGCTCAAGAACGAATCGATTGAGACATGGTAATCTCCCACTTCAACCGTCTTTCAAATGCCAGCACGCCGTCATCCCACGCCTTCACTGGACTGCACAGTAGAAAAAGGGGTAGATTCTGCACCGCAAGTCACGTACCCGCCTTCCTTCGCGCGGTACATGCACAAGAGTACACATGGTCTGTCCTCCAAGACCCCCGTGAAAAGTCAATCGCATGTGTATTTCACGATCTGGCATCCACGCACGAGCCGCATGGCTGTAGCCACCCAGAGCGCCAGCCACAGCTGCACCCTACTTGCTCCTATTCTTCGTATCCTGAAACACGAGAGCCCTTTGCTCACCATGGCGTAAAGTGCACTGTGCCCTGTCCTGTTCCATTGTGCCGCAATGACATCTTTCAGCTATGCGGTACGGCATGTCCTCTCCCGGAGTCAATGAAGAGCTTCGACATGATGTGCCTAGTGATGCTATGGCAAAGTCGTGGATCTGCCAAGTCAAACGTCGCTCGGTTGTTTGAGGTCAGGTGGACCCTTGATTAACCTTGGTATCGCACATGGCTGTTAACCTCTGCTTGAGGTAGAGCTCAAGCATGCGATTTGCCCTTGTTGACAACTTTCTCTGCTGCGAGAGAGCAAGACAGCCACGAGTCCTTCCAGGAACGCAAGTCCAGGTTCATATCAAAATGCAGCGCAGCCAGCAAGAACGTGATCGCCGTACCAACAATCACCTCCTTCCCCTGCCCCTGCCCCTCCCTCTTGCACTTCTACCACCTCTCCCACCCCTCCCCTGTATACCCTCCACATCCCCACGACTCAACCTCAACACCCCTCCCTCAAACCTCCCCACTCCAGGCGCATCAACACCTCTGTCTCTCCTCCCCCTCTCCTTGCCCTTATCCGCCCTCTTCTCCCTCTCCAACACAATCCCGTTCTCCTTCGCCTCCCTCCTCCTCTCCTCCTCCCGCAACCTCTTTTTCCGCTCTATCCCTTTACGATGGGACAGCGGCATGTCCTTCTGCGCCAATACCGACGTCTTGGCTCCCAGATCTGCCATGCGGAGCTCGAGGGCTTTGAGCCGAGTTTTGCCCGACAAAGCGGAGCTGGACGGCGAAGACAGAAGGTGGGATTCTTTGAGCAGGCGTTGGAGAGCGAGGTCGTTGGCTAGATTGAGCTTTTCAGATGATTCTTCGTCGGGGTCAGAGGGAGTGGGCTTTTTGTTCTTTTGCGAGGTCGAAGAGGGCGCAGCGTCGGAGGACGTGGGTAGGCGCGAGGACATGAATGCGCGCTTTTCTCGTCCTGTCAGGGGAGTGGTGCTGGGGAGGTCTGGAGCTGTGATCTCCTCGGGCGAGGAGTCGCGGGAGAAGCCTGACCAGGAGGCATCGTCTTCGGAGGGGAGCGAGTCGGATTCGTCTTTTTCCTGCTGCGCAGGCAATTGGAGGGCTGGGTCGAGGGGTGCAAATTTGGCCTCAAAGGCACGCCGGAAAATGGCTGTTATGTCTTCTTGCTCTTCATCTTGCTGGTCCTTCTCTGAGGAGCTCCTGTCCTGCTGTTCTGGCTTTTCGGGGGATGGCAATGCTCGCTTGGAGCTCACCGAGACTTTGGGAGCACTGCGCTTCCTCTTGCCGAGAGTAGTCGTGATTGACATTCTTCTGTGATCAGAAGAGCGCGAAGAAGCTGGCGGGGACTTTTCCTCGAAATGTGGCGCAGTCCCGGTGAAGTGGCTCTCCTGTGGCGCAGCATTGATGATTTTCTCTCGACTCTGGCCTTCGCAAATGTTACCCTCTCACGTCTGCTTCGATTTATCCCAGGTCCGGAGAAGGATAAGATGACCCGCTTTCGACCTTGCATCGATCTACATGCTGGTTCGGTCAAGCAGATCGTGGGTGGTACACTCACGACCACGGACTCAGACCTGAAGACAAATTATGTCTCGAAACTGCCAGCCGGTCATTATGCTTCACTGTATAAGCAGCATTCCCTTCGTGGATCACATGTAATCATGCTGGGGCCGGGCAACGATGCGGCTGCCACAGAAGCATGTCAAGCCTGGCCGAATGGTCTACAAGTCGGCGGTGGCATCAATGAAAGCAATGCTGCCAAGTGGATTGAAAACGGCGCAGAGAGGGTAGGTTTAGAGCACCACCGTCGCGCTGACGGCGGCGATTGTGCTATGGTCAGTCAAGCTGATCGAGGTAGGTCATTATAACTTCGTACCTCTTCCCCGACGGCAAATTCTCACTAGAAAGGCTGGAGGCAGTGTTGAGGGCATTAAATGGTGACAAGGAGAAGTTAGTCATTGACCTCAGTTGTCGACGAAGAGGCGACAGCTGGTGGGTAGCCATGAATAAATGGCAAACGATCACAGACATGGAGCTCAATCAAGGTAGGCCTTTGTGGACGATGTCCATGGACGATTAATTGACGGTGACAAAGACAGTGTCAAGCTGCTCGAGCCATACTGCTCCGAGTTTCTTATCCACGCAGCAGACAATGAGGGACTCCAGCAGGGTATAGACCGCGAATTAGTTGAGAAGCTGGCAACGTGGTGCAGCATACCTGTCACGTATGCCGGTGGAGGTCGCAATTTGCAAGACCTTGACTTGGTCGAGACACTGAGTAAGGGCAAGGTGGATCTAACCATCGGGAGTGCCCTGGACATTTTCGGAGGCAACGGAGTGACATTCGAAGACTGTATTGCATGGAACAAGTCACGAGATGAACAGAATAAAGTATAGTAAATGATCATCACATACAGACCGCGATGGCCTGCCTAATTCGTCATGCTTCTCCGCGATTCTCTCCACACGTTCGCATGATCTTTGCACCACATTTGCCTCTACCAAAACCATCACGGACAAACAAACAGCGAGTTGCCGCTGGATCTGCCTCGGATTACAATGCTGCGCCGGGAGAAACCCTGAGAGTCAGACGAATAGACGCAAAGTCAAGCAAGCTTCCCGAACAAGCTCAAACAAGCCCCCTTTCGCCCGACCACAGTCCGCAAATTGCACCTCCGACCCTACAACCAAAGATCGACATTTGAGGGACACGCCCAGGTCCGAAGGGGCCAGTGGGTTGTGTTTCTGTCGTCTTGATCTGTTTCCATCAATCAGGATAAGCGACATGGATATATGCGTGAATGAATCGTAGCCCACTTGATGTCTGGTCTGTATAAGTGCTACCCAACGCCTGTCCGACTGCGTTTCAGATCTGTTTCTTCATCTTCTCGCTGTCAATATCTTTCTCTTCCGTCTTCGTCTGTTGCGTAAATCACTGTCGAGATGCTGGCCATCACTTCGTTCCTTGCCCTTGCGGCTACAACTCTCGCGGCTCCTACAGTCTACACAGTCGGCGACTCGACCATGGCCAAGAACGGTGGCGGTGCAGGCTGGTCAGATGGTACATAACACCGCTTTTCCATGTCCCCCTTCACCGTCTAACCTCCCTCCTAGGCTGGGGCCAATACCTAGGCTACTCCCTCTCCATCCCCGTCGTCAACCGCGCAGTCGCCGGCCGCTCCGCGCGCTCCTACAACCGCGAAGGCCGCTTCATTGAGCTCCTCAAACTCGTCAAGAAGGGCGACTACGCCATCATCGAGCTCGGCCACAATGACGGCGGCTCCCTCACCCCCACCGACAACGGCCGCTCCAACTGCCCAGGCACAGGCGCAGAGACCTGCAAGACCACCTACAACGGCGTTGCTGAGGTAAGAATCTCGGTCCACCTTTTCGATAACGGCATTTAATGTTCTCAGACTGTATACACGTTCAATGCCGTGATTGAAGCCGCTGCAAAGAATCTCACGGCAAAGGGCGTCACCGTCATCCTCTCCAGCCAAACCCCCAACAACCCAGACGAGACGGGCAGCTTCAGCTACACCCCCAGCCGCTTCGTGGGGTACATGAAACTCGCCGCGGACCGGACGAAGAACGTCTACGTCGACCACGGCAACTACACGGCGCAGGCGTACAGGAAGTTGCCCGTCGCTACGGTGAACAGCTACTTCCCGAAGGAGCACACGCATACGAGTCCCGCTGGGGCGGATGTGGTTGCCAAGGCGTTTGTTAAGGGTTTGAGCTGTGGGAGTAGCCCGTTGAAGGGGTTTATCAAGAATGCGACGCTGCCAGGGAGTTGTTTGTAGGGGATGAGGGTAAAAGGGAAAGGGAGTTGTACATATTTCTATTCGTGTCTGCGTGGCAGATGATTCATTGAAAATGGCAAAAAGCTTTTGTTGGTCCCATTTGGACTGGCCTTCATCGAAATGCTTTCTGTCCAATGTCTTTCCGATATGTCTTGCCCTTGAAGTCGATAAACTCCACGCCTTCGTATGCTTTTGCGATGGCGTCGCCGAGGTTGGAGGCGACGCCGGTGCTGGCGATGACACGACCGCCGCTTGTCTTCAGAATGGAGCCGGACAGTGTTGTGCCTGCGTGGAAGAATATTACGTCTTGTGGTGCGTCTTTGACGTGCATCTCGACACCCTTATCGTAGGATCCTGGATATCCGCCAGATGCTAGGATGACGGTCGCTGCTGATGATTGGCTGATTTTGAGGTCGATCTGGTCTAATGACTCTGTCGTGCATGCCAGGAGGATTTGAGCGAGGTCCGATTCTAGTAATGGCAGAAGTGATTGGGCTTCTGGATCACCAAATCGAACATTGTACTCCAGCACTTTTGGTCCTCTCTTTGTCATCATGAACCCAGTGAACAGGCATCCGATGAATGGGAAGCCTTCTTTCCTCATACCCTCGAGCGTCGGCTTCAACACTGTCCGCTCGATCTCTTCCATCTCCTTGGCCTTGACGATCCATGCAGGAGCATACGTGCCCATTCCGCCGGTCATGGGACCCGTATCGCCGTCGCCAATCTGCTTGTGGTCTTGTGCCGCTGGTAGACTCTTGAAAGTCTGCCCGTCGCTGAAGCTGAGAATACTGCATTCCTCTCCAGCCAGGAACTCTTCGATGACGACCTTGTTTCCAGCAGAGCCAAACTCTTTGTCTAGCATGATCTCTTTGAGCGCAGCATGTGCCTCGTCCTTGGTCTTGGGTATGATGACTCCCTTGCCTGCTGCCAGCCCATCTGCTTTGATGACGATATCATGGTCCACCAAATCCACATACTTCTTCGCCTCTTCGTAGCTGTCAAAGTTCTCGTATGCCGCAGTTGGTATGTTGTACTTTTTCATAAAGTTCTTGGAATATGTCTTGGAGCCTTCGAGGTTCGCCGCCGCCTTACTCGGGCCAAACGACTTGATGTCTGGCGCATTTTGTCTAAAGTGGTCGACTATACCAGCGACAAGAGGTGCTTCAGGTCCAGGTATGAGAAAATTGATCTGGTTCTCTTTCGCGAATGTCACGAGGGCTACAAAGTCATCGGCAGAGATATCCGTCACATTCGTCACGTTCTTCAGACTGAAGAGAAGTCAGACAGGTACCTACCGTGTTGTATGCCCACTTACCCCGCCGTGCCTCCATTGCCTGGACACGCATAGATGTGCTCGACGAAGGGCGATTGAACCAGCTTCCAGGCCAGACAGTGCTCGCGACCACCATTGCCGACCAGCAGTATACGCAATTTGGTGGAAGCCATAATGGTGGGGTGTCAATTGCGTTGGCAATAAAATCCGGGATAAAATCACTTTACCATCACCTCCGATTCGGCGATATCGGGCCGACGTTGCAAAGGAGGCCGATCCCAGCTGTGGCTGCCGCCTGTGTGGCGGTGCATCAGGATGTGGTTGCTTGCGTCGTCATCCTTCTCGATTCCATCTTGAATGTGAGCTCGCTTGGAACTTGTTCCGGCTCATCCCAACTGTCGCCGCGTAGGCAGTCGCTTTTTCTGATCGACCTTTGACAAACCACCCTCCACAACTCTGGATCGCCTCATATACGCTCCCTCCGCATCTTCACCCACGCTCGCATCTTTGTATGTGCCAAGCAGACCAGCCCGCCTCGCTTCCCCTCCATAGCCTCTCGTTTCGGCAGATAGTGGGCCCTCTGAGCGATATATCTGCTACCATCCCCAACGGCGCTCTCTCAAGTTCTCAGACTACCATAGACGCAAGGGGAGAGCGCCGCCTTCTGCAACTACATTGCTCGCTCGCCAGTCGCAAACATGGTTACCCGGATACCATCACCTCTAAACGTCGTCCCCGCACCGCTTCGTCAGGCAGCCAATAACCCACCATATCCCACCCACGACTCGGCCATGCCCACGATAGATGCTGCGGAGAGCAGGCCGTCATTCGAACACGTACAGCCGAAAGGTCCCTCGGCGCCCAATGGAGAAGGTTCGAGATCAAGGGCTAGTAGCATATCGTCGCACGGCACGTGGAATAGCGATGGGTCAGACGAGCAAGAGCAAGATGATGAGCAGCTACCGGAAGCGCTGCGCCCAGGTCCAAGGAAGTCGACGGATCAGCAATTGTCAAGAGAGGACATTCCTGCATCTTTGAAACCTGCAGTACCCAAGACGCCGAACGGGAGCGTACCAAATGGCAATGCGCCAAACGGCACTCCAGTCTGGCCGCATTATCAGGAACAGCAAGCGACACCGCTAAATTCTCACAATCCGTATCTCAATAGGCAGTCGAGTCCTTCAGCACCGCTTCCGCCAGATGCGCCATCCGAGCCTGTCGAGTTGCCCACCGTCAAGACTCCCGAGCATGAAATGGCAAGCATGTCACTGAACCCCCGCCCGACCCCAGCCGCAGCTCCTCAGCAGCCACCACCTCCAATACCTCTCGCCTCTCCGATCGTGGAAAGTAATGCAACCGGCAAGAGCATCGCGAGTCAGGTCTCCCAGTCTTCCAATCCGTGGCAGGATGCCCTCGATCAAGAGAAGGGAAGGACTGATGTCAAACAAGAGCCAGAGCCTTCATTACTGGTTGCAGCGCCGAGCCCACCACCGAAAGGCAAAGAGCCTGCTACTATTCCCCAAGCATCGGCTTTACCACCACTAGACCTGTCAGGCACAGCTTCCAGCGCAGCAACGAGACCTGAAGTGGAGACTCCACGGACACAGGCGACACGGCAAAGGAATGAGCATTACCATATCAAGCACATCAATTGGTTTGATGCTTCAGCCAGGGGAAAAGGCGCGATGAGAAGATCACCAATACTCACTCAGAATGCTAACGGGCCCTGCCCGCTACTGGCTTTGGTAAATGCTCTATCACTCTCCACACCAGAGGGCGACGATACGGCGCTAGTGCACACGTTGAAAAGTCGAGAACAAATCACACTTGGTCTCCTGCTAGATGCAGTATTTGAAGAGCTGGTGCGGAGGAACGAGAGAACCGGACATGACCTACCAGATATCGGCGACCTCTACTCATTCCTCATCACTCTCCACACTGGTATGAATGTCAACCCTGCCTTTACCACGGCTGGACCTTCCGCGCCAGGTAGTTTTGAGCAGACTCGAGAAATGAAGCTCTACGGATCCTTTGACATCCCTCTTGTTCATGGATGGACAGCACCGACCGATTCTGCAGTCTACACGGCTTTCGAAAGATCCGCAAAGACATTCGACGAGGCTCTCAACATGCAATTTCTGGAGGAGGAATTTGAGAACAAGCTCCAAGCTGGTGGACTCAATGCCGAAGAGCAACAAGTCTTTGAGGATCTGACCACCATCAAGGACTTTTTGACTACATTCTCTACACAGATCTCCGACCATGGATTGAGGACAATGTCGTCATGGATGAAGCCGGGTCAATTTGCGATCCTTTTCAGAAACGACCACTTTTGCACCCTGTACAAGGAACCGAGTAAAGGCACTCTCATGGCTCTGGTCACGGATGCTGGATATGCCACCCACGACGAGGTCGTCTGGGAAAGCCTGGTCGACGTGAATGGAGCCAGAGCGGAATTCTTCTCTGGTGACTTTCGACCGGTTGGCGCGGCCCCATCTGCGTCGAGACAGAACTCTGGCACAGCTGAGAAGGCCACGGGGAACACTAATCCACATAACGGAGGTAAAGGTCTGCCTTTCGCCGGCGCGCACACTGAACTACCTAAGCCCGTGTCTCAATCAGAGCAAGAGGATCTCGATTTAGCCCTTGCTCTACAACTACAGGAAGAGGAGGAAGAAGCACATCGGCGAGAGGCAGCAAATCGCCAGAATGCGCACAACGATTCGCTCTCAAGACAATACATTGATCGGCAGTCATCGGATAATGAGCAAAGACCGCCAATACCTCCTAGACGATCACAACGTAGCACTCAACAAGGTAACTACACTGGACCGATTCAGGCTTCAGCACGCACAGAGGACGGTGCAGCACCTCCACCTACTTACGAGCAGGCGGCCAGTGACATGCCTTATCGTGAAGCTGGAAGCACTCCTCGACCTCCAAGACAGGGCAATCCCCTCAATGCTCTCAACGCTCTTGATGCACAGCGACAGCAAACAGCTTTCACGGCCCAGAGTGGACAACAAGGACCAACCTTGGCACCAAATTACGGTCGTAGGAGACAGAGCAGATTTGGAAGCTGGAACGGACCAGGTCAACCGGGCTATCAACAGCAACAACCAGGTAGTGTCGCTAATGGAGGACGGGAAGAAAAATGCATCGTGATGTGAAATGGTCGAGCATGGATTCGGCAGCAGGGAATTTGCATGGAAGTATGGTCGAAAAGGTCGATTTGCACATAGGCTAGGAGCAAAGCGAGGCATCGAGTGATGATACCCAGATATATAGCATTTGTTCATCCACATCAGCGTCCAAACGATCACAATGTTGATGCCCATGACAAACCCACACGTGACGCACAGACCGGGAGTTCATGCCTGGATTATCCTCCGCATTTCACCCTCGAGCTCCGTTTCTGTCCCTGTCAATCTTCTCTCCTCCATTGATTCGTGCCGGAGTCACCGTTCTCATCATGCCACCTCAAAGCAGAGGTAATCCGCTCCCGAGCGGAGTCTACTCGAGATCAACTCCCAACCTCCCCACGTTGCGCTCGCTCGACACCGACAGCTCCAGCACCGTCACCACCGAGCGACCAACACCCATATCAGCCGACCCCGACCCATCCTCACCAGTCTGGACCGACACGCCCTCCGAAACCGCCTCCGTCTCCGACTTCCCCGCGGACCCAACCTTCAACCAATTCTCCTCCTCCCCATCCTCCAGCTCCTCCGACTCCGACGACGCACCCACCCAACTCCCCCTCCGCCCCTCCCTCCCACACTCATCACGCTCCCAAACCCACCTCCCGGCCTTCGCACCCCCCTTCTACAACCGACCCCCAACCCCCCTCCCCCCGTCCCCCAGTCTCACCTCCCTCCTCCGCCCCAACTTCTCCGCCCACCCGTCCCGCCCCACCACCCCCTCCCACAGCTCCGAAGACGAAGCCCGCGCCTCGACCCGCGCCGGCTCCCAAACCCGCTCCACGGCCGCAACCCTCACGTCCTCCTTCCGCACCGCGCGCCCCATCCCGCGAGCCAGCCCCAAGGTGCCGACGTACGAGTACTACGGCTTCACGCTGTACCTGGGGTCGTCGCTCATCTTCCTCATCTACCTCCTGTGGAGCTTCCTCCCGAGTCCATTCCTGCACCAGCTGGGCATCTACTACTACCCGAACAGGTGGTGGAGTCTGGCTATACCCGCCTGGTTGGTGATGCTGGTCACGTGGATATACGTTGCGCTGGCGGGGTGGAATTGCGAGTTTGAGACGATGCGGTTGGGGGATGTGAAGACTGTGGTGGATGAGGCGGCGATGGTGGCGGTTGTGGATGGGCGGGGGAGGTTGGTGAGGGGGAGGGGGAGGAGGGGGACGGTGAGGGGGGCACGGGGGAGGGAGGAGGATGATGGGGAGGTGAAGCGGTGGAGGGAGGTTTGGGCTGAGGGGACGGATGCGGTGATGGACATACCGGTGGGAGGGGTTTGTGAGGTGTTGTATGGTGCGGGGAGGGAGGAGGGGGTTACTTGAGGTGGGAGGGGGACGAGATGGATCACATGTACTTGGATGAAGATGATCGGACTGTGGGGAGTCTTGACGGAGGACAATTTGGCACGGTGTTCGAGGGAGCTGTTCAGTCAACCATGCTGAATGAGCTTCAAAAAGTTGGGACACGATTTGGTCGACGACCAGACCTACCAGACGGGATGCTAGGTGCTCCAAGACAAAAGAGCAATTGCTCGATACACCTGGGGATCCTCAAACGTTGAGCACCACATACACTTGTAATGCGGGCATGCCATACGCCGTGCGAAGCAGCTTGAAGCAGGCAGGAGTAGAGAAGAGCGAATGTCACACTTCTCTGGACAATGGGGGGCGTGCATTGCGCCTGTAGAAGCGGCTCCGGTCATAAGTGCCTATGGAGGCTGATAGCCAGCCAAGATCCGGGGCGATACCCAGACGTGGCGCATGCAGCATCGAACTCAATCGGTATTGCTATTCTTTCGAAAGTTCCGACCGACAGATGTAAGATACTCAATGACTCGTTGCATACACCTACCATACTGTTCCTGCCACCTGGACATTGTTCACTACCAGTAATTACCATGCATACATAATGACCATTCATCAGGAGTGAGATCGGCCCCTCCACAAATGGCACGCACGGCAATCTCAGGCGTCCAAGTCAGCTCCCGTCGATCTTTTCTCGTCCCATGCGACCTCTGTCCACGCCAGCCGTTGTACCTCCTCCAGTGGTCCTCTCTGCCGTCTCTGTCCACCACAAGAACGAATAATGATCTGACGGCCTGGAGGACCGTCCCGTCCCTGTGATGCTTCCATGATTCGGTTCCCGAGACGTGCTTGTTTGCCAAGTGGGGGGATTAAGCCGTCGTGCAGTCTTGCTGTTGACTGGATGGATGGATGCGAGGCTATCAAGCCATCTTGCATGCGGCGCGATGGAGGCCGGCGTCTGTCGTTGTGGTGGCGTCGGCAAGGGGGCTTCTGCCGAGTGTTTTTGGGATGGTCTTTAGTGCTTAGTCCGAGGACCCGAGATGTTCATCCTGTGAGCGCAAGGATAAGCTCTTCAAGCGGTGTTGTGCTACCGTCGGGACCCCATGTGGTGAGTGGACTGGAAGACTCTGTATATTACAGTGAAGGAGCGGCCTTGATCATTTTGATCCATCTGAACAGCAGGAAAAGCACAGTAAACATCCTCCATGATGGCGGCCACTCTCATCCAGTCTCTTCGTGATTTTGACCACTCTTCATGGGACAATGAGGACCAGCGTGTGGAATTGCTCTCCGCGGCGAGAGCTTTGATCTCGAAGGTTGAGACGCCATTCGGGAAGATCATGGACATATCGCACTCGCAGCCCATGCTGGCCATGGCGTTGAAGGTAGCCAAGGATGTCAAGCTGTTTGAGAAGTGGGTGGAAGCTGGCAGCGACGCGAAGTCCATCGATGAGCTGTGTGACCTGGTCGGAGTCAAGGCTACGCTTCTCCGTGAGTGAAGAGACTGGTCTTCGAGATAGATGCTGACGTATCAGGTCGATTGTTCATGCACCTCGTAGCGACCAATGTTGTAGACCAGGTCGAAGACAACAGCTTTGTCCCTTCCGCTTTCGCCAAGTCGGTCATCGAGCCGACCTTGTTTTGTTGGATCGACTACATGTACGAGTTCACCCTGCCTACCATGACTGCAGCTCCATCGTTCCTGAAGAAGAATGACTATCAAGAGCCTCGCGATTCGAAGAACGGGATCTGGCAGCACGCTTATGGTTGTCCCGGCCGCACAATCTTCGATCACTGTCGTGAGAATCCTGCCGTGGGGGACATGTTCAATACATGCATGATAGGCTGGGGCGGCTTCCGACCAGGTTGGCTAGACTTCTATCCGTCCGAGACATTACTCGTAGAGGGTAACGATCCGGTCTTGGTCGATGTTGGCGGAAATGTCGGGCATGATCTCGAGCTCTTCAACAAGAAGCATCCAGGTTATGCGAGCAGGCTTGTCATCGAAGATCTACCAGAGGTCGTGGCAAGGGCCAAGTGTGACGATGCTATCACTCGTGTTGCTCATGATTTCTTTACTCCTCAGCCAATCAAGGGTACATTTCTACAATTAGAAGAAGACCGCTTCACATCCATCACTGACACTTACCAGGAGCAAGAGCGTACTACCTCAAGACCATCCTCCATGACTGGTCAGACCAGCACGCTACTGAGATACTGCGTAACCTCAAGCCAGGACTGACGCCAGGATTCTCTCGAGTCTTAATCAATGATGTGGTCATCCCTGCCCGCGAACCAGATTGGAAGGCCACAGGGGAGGACCTAGCTGTCATGTGTATCGTCGGCTCAGTAGAGAGGACGGCAGACCAGTGGAGAAAGGTTGTTGAGGACGCTGGTTTGAGCCTGGTCAAGATTTGGGCGGCTCCGAAGGCCTTGGAAGGGATTATCGAGGCCGAGCTGGCTGCTTAGGTAAATACACGGATAGGAAGAAACAACGATGAGCTGTCCACAGTGACCTTGCGCCAATTACTCTCTCTCCACGTGAAGTGTCGGATGGCACCGTGTCTGCCATGGTGGTCCAGCATTGAGATGTCAGAATCCTCGTGACAGGTATACGAGACCAAAGCCTGTCAGGGACAAGGTGGGAGATGTGCCAAAGGATGGGATAGGCCGACAGTTTCCAAAATGGTCTTAGCTCCCGCCCGGAATTTTCATCATGGTTTCGGAAATTTAGCTGCTTGGCGTCAGCACAACTGCTCAGGCAAACCGCGAAACAGCTTTACGACTCCAACGGCTTACTATAGGGTCATCAGTCCCGCATGGCTACGGATATCTCGCAGTCGGATGGTTTGTTGTCTCCGTCATCTCCCTTTGTCGCATCACAGAGGTGGTATCTCTCTCCTTCGACATCATAGACATATCCGAAAACTCGTGTACTCTGACAGAGAGCTACGTGTCTTATAAGTAGTCACTTACGACGCAGGAGAGCAGGCCACAACACATAATCATACACACGTTCAAATCAGATGGCATACTATCTCGAGCAAATTGCGCCCTCCACATACCTTGGAGCAGCTGTAGTTGCGGTCCTCCTTGGTCTTCTCTACTATGCCACCTTGCCCAAACCAATTCCAGGCATACCATACAACAAGAAGCATGCCAATAGGCTCTTCGGCGTCGTCCCAGACCTCATACGCCATGTGTCCAAGACCAACACCTTAGTCGACTTCTTGACAGCCCAAGGTCAGGAGCTGGATACCCCTATCTTCCAGACCTTCTTTGGTCCCTTCGTCAAGCCCGCGGTGATGATGACAGACTACCGCGAGAATTATGACATCCTTACGAAGCGGGCTCCTGAATTTGATCGTTCGAAGATCTTCGAGGACTTCTTCAGCGGACTAGCACCGGATCATCACATCCATATGCCAACCAACGCACGATGGAAGGCACAGAGAAAGTTGTTGGCAGACACGATGAGTGCGACTTTCTTGCACAACGTACGTTCTCGAATAGCAATACTGCTTCAATCGATGCTAACCACCTGCAGGTCGCAGCTGTGCATCTCGAAAAGCAGATCTCGCTTCTCATGGATCTATGGCAAGTCAAATCGCGGACTGGCCATGCCTTTCACGCTGCGGATGATATCAACCACATGGCACTCGACAGCATCTGGGCTGTAGCATTCGGCACTGATATTGACACAATCAAGACCCAAAAAGACTTTCTACAAGACAGGAAAATCGAATTGCCGAGCGACAAGGATGACAAAGTCATCTTCCCAGCTCCAGATCTACCCGCAGACTACCACGCCATTATCACTGTTACCGACTCGGTCACTGTGGCAGCGCGGTCTCCATTCCCAAAACTAGCCCACTGGTGGGTCCGTCAACACAAATACTACAAGACTGCTCGCGCCCGGACGACTCAACTTGTCACTTCTGCACTGGAAGACGCTAAACGTCGTCTCCTGACCAAGGAAGCAGACGACTCGATGATCAACTGCGCCACAGACAATATGGTTCGGAGAGAACAACAAGCAGCGGCCAAGGAGGGACGAGAGCCTGGCTTTGACAGTCCCGCCGCCAAAGACGAGCTTCTCGGGTTTCTTATCGCTGGACACGATACCACCTCAACGACCGTCATGTGGGGCGTCAAATTTCTTGCAGATAATCAACAGGCGCAGACTAAGCTCAGGGCAGCTTTGCGAGAGGCACATCCAGACATCGCCAAAGGTCAAATGCCGACCGCCGATGCCATCTCCAAGGCGCATGTGCCCTACTTTGATGCTGTGCTCGAGGAGATGCTTCGTCTATCCATCACAGTCCCCACACAAAGTCGAAAAGCGCTCAAAGATGTGGTCATTCTTGGACACAGGATCCCGGCCGGTACAGATGTCAGTCAACTGGCCAACGGGCCAGGCTATATTCTGCCCGATCCGTATGCCGACAAGATCGATGAGAATCTGCGTTCGCCTACATCTCGGGAGGCCAAAGGCAAAGTCGGAACTTGGGGTGATGATGTTCGCGAATTCGTGCCGGAGAGATGGTTAAAGACTGACGGAAAGGGTGTGACGGTGTGTGATCCGAGGGCAGGACCGAGTCTGCCGTTCGGCGCAGGGCCTAGAGGTAAGTTTCCATGATTCGACGCATCGTGATAGTGGCTGACATTCTCAGGATGCTTTGGTAGAAAGCTAGCATATCTCGAGCTCAAGGTCCTCTTCACCCTGATGCTTTGGCGATTTGAGCTGAAGACGGCACCCAAAGCACTGTCCGGTTACGCGGCAGAGGACACCCTGACGCACAAGCCCAAGCAGTGCTATATCCTGCCAGTACCTATCGAGTGATGATTAGAGAGAGGCCTGCTGGGATTCTTTTGATGAGGTCCTGGACATGGTGGCCGGACATTTGTTGAGTATCTAAGGCGTTGCATGTTGGATTTGGTCTGTACGAATAAGAAAGAACCACAATCAGTCGCCCCTTGCGACAGGCTGAATATAGCATATGAGCCGTGTAACTAATGCCATGGATACACGGAATCTTTGTTCTACGTTGCGAAACATTTCCAACGCAGAACCCCTATAGAATGCATGCCGCCATTCCTGGACTGCGGCGGTTTCGGAACCGCTGCGGGGCTCCCAACGTACACAGAACAGAACAGGACATGTCTCCTTTCATCAAATGTTTCTGCTACTCATCATCATCGGAACAACATCGAAATCCTTGAAATTGACCTGATTAGCATTCAAGATTGACGTTGTAATTGTGACTGCACAAATCGCCACATCTACATATCGAAACACTACACAAGTCTCGCCACCCTTCCATCTGCATCATGCCACTCTACCAAATCTACCACTCCTACCCTCTTAGTCAAGAGCAAAAACAAGTCCTCGCCACCAGCATCACCACCCTCCACGCCACCACCTTCACCACCCCCTCCTTCTTCGTCCACGTGCGCTTCATCCCCGAAGACTCCGCCGGGGTCAACTACTTCATGGCGGGCAAACCACACCAAAACAACGCCAACCGCGTCGTCGGCATCGTGCGCGTCTCAGAAAAACGCTCCAAATCCGACTTTGACGCGCTGGGCGAGAAGATCGAGAAAGCCTGGTACGACGCCGTGAAAGGCTCAAGTGGCGACGAGGAAGAAACGGCACTGGAGCAGGACGAGGACGGCAAGCGCTTGATCATGGTGACGTTTACGCCGATGATCACGATCCGAGAGAACGGTATGCTGATTCCCGAGGCGGGTGGGGAGGCGGCGTGGTTGAAGGAGCATATTGGGCATATCAAGCTCATGAGCGAGGGTGAGGGCATTAGGGATTTTGGGGATATGTTGGAGGAGTTTAATACGAGGGAGGACTTGAAGGGGTGGTTGCAATGATTTTGGAGGGGGATGAGGGTGAGTGGCGAGTTGGGGAGAGGTTAGGCTATGCTGATTTCCCATAGGCCTTTGTAGACGTGGGAGCTAGACTCGAAGGTAGAGACGACCTGGGATGTGTCAGTCACTCGCACCGAATGAGATCAGAATGCTCACCTTGATGCCTGGGTCTACTTGAGCGAACAGTTCTAGCCACTCCGCCTGACTTCTTTGCTTCACGTTGTGCATGATCATGGTTGTGATGTCTCTTCGTCGGTAGGCAATCTCGACGTGAGCAGGAAATTCGTCGACTCTCGGAGATACGCCATCAGTGACGATGATTCGAGCGTTCATGTTCTGCTGCAAAGTTGGCAGAAGTGACAGTAACAGCTTGATCGCATCTCCATCAGACCAATTCCAGAGCAGATTTCGGATCAGATACACCGAGACGTCTTGCACATCGCCCTCTTTCCAAGCTGCAGAAAGATCGTCGACCACGCAAGCAGCCACCCGTTGCAGGTCTTTGCCACTGACAGTCGACAGACCACGCTGGAGAAACTCTTCAGAATCACTGCGGACCTCGAAGGTCAAATATGCTCGGCTCTTCACCAGCGGGACCGTCCCAAAGCCATACCTGCCTCCCAGCTCCACAACCTTCTTCCCTTGACCCAGTGGTCTCCCATCGAACCACTTCCCAATCAAAACATCAGCAGGATCCACCGCTTTACCAGTCAGCAACATCTTCACCCGGTTCGGAGTCACTCACCCTTCCCAACCCCCCTCATAGCCATCCTAAACCTCTCCCCCATCTCCCCATGCTTCTCATGGAAGTCATACATCTCCATGCCCCACCCCTGCTTGAACCCACTAACCCCATCCTCACCATACCCATTCCCCTCCCTCATCAATGCATCAGCGAGATGCGCACTCCCCACCCTGGTCTCGAACAGCTGAAACTCAACCCAAGCCCTAAACTCAGCATCATCCACCAACTCCCGTCCCACAGCCGTGAGGACCCATCTCTCGTCTTCCACCCCCCCCTCTTCCCTGCCCTGACTCCCCTCCTGGCCCTGGCCCACCACCTCCACAACCCCCAAACACCTCACCAACCCCAACAACCTCCCCACCTTCTCCACCGGCACCCTCGTACCCCTCGCCACATCCCCCGTCCCCACCCCTTCCGTCCCTGCAGCAGCAGCAGCCAGCACATCCAACATCCCCAGTCTGAGGACAGCGTACAGCGCGCCGTGATCCCAGTTCCTCCCCGCGAGGGAGTGGAGGTGCTCATGCGGTCCCCTGATCAGGAGGAGGAGGTGCTCGAGTTGGCCTTCGAGCGAGGAGCGGAGGGGGAGGAGGGAGGGGTGGGTGTGGAATTTTTGGGTGGAGGAGGGGGAGAGGGAGGGTGGGGGGATGGAGTGGGCGGTGAGGAGGGAGGAGAGGTGGTGGAGGGTGGAGGGGAGGGTTGTGAGGAGGGATGAGAAGGTGGGGGGTTGGTTGGGAGTGGGCATTGTGGTGGTGGTGGTGGTGGTGGTGGTGGTGGGAAGAAGGGTATGCGGGGAGAAGGGACGAGGAAGTTACTTGAATGTGGGACTTACCATGTTCAAGGTCTATATCTGCCATGGGATTGACTGATCACTAAGAGACGTCCGCGGCAGGCGAAGAGTCATGGCATGCGGTCCTCGGCTGCCGGGCCCCGGGTGCGTGGTTCTAAAGCAGGGATTATTGTGAATCTTGAGAATCCAACAAAGATTTGCAAAATATTGTGCGACTCCAGTCTCACAGAGACGAGATCATTGATTCGTGCCGCTGTCAAGCACCATTCCCTCTCTCCTCTTCGCGTCACGTACCGCAACCTTGACCGCACCCAAGAGATCAACATGAAAATGTGGCCGATTCACCCCTCCAATAGTGCCCTTTCCCGGTAAGTCCGTCCTTTTTCGAAGCGCCCTCACAATTGCGCTGTCCGTAGAAGTGCTCGCGTGTTCCAAATCACCCTTGTCCTGCACACTATCATTGTCCTTCGGCTCCAGAGCCGCCACGAGATAGAGCAGCTCTTTCTCCTGTAGGTTTTCCTTGGTCAGCCCAGCGGGTACACCAAATCCAGCGACGGTGAGAGCTCGTCTTGCCCAGGAATTGTTGAGGCTCGCAAAATGCCATTCGACCCGTTCCGGAGCTGCGTATTTGGCGAGGCTGTTCCGGATGTCTACCAGACCTTGTACGCTGGTGATGTCGACGTTATTGATTGATGAGCAATCTAGGATGATAGCTCGAAGTAGAGGGCGATCTTGTGTCTTTGGGCCGTCTGCATCTGGTCCCGGGTCGTTCCAGAGTCGGTCATGTGGTAGCGTACCGTCGTCGTCACAGGTCGGTCGTGTCCTTTCCTTGATGAGCCTGAGTATCTCTGCCATGTGCAGATTCTGATTGGTGTAGTTGAGACCTTCTGGGAATCTATAGATGAATACACCGGCGTAGGGGCTGTCGACTTTCAGCTTGGGATTTGTGTAGTCTTGTCGTTCGAGACTGATGAATGTCTGCCGCGACATAGCATCCCACTGTGATGTCAAGTGAGAATTGTGGGCTGGAGAACTACCAGAAGGGCTACCAGCAGCCATTCTGTGCACTTCTTGTGCAGTGGAAAAGATCTCAACCTGACCGAGGAGATAGCCTTTCGAGCGGGACATGCGGAGCAAAAGAAGTACAGCAGAGACAGCTGTGGTGGTATAGATCGAGGTTTCCAGGGATGTGAAGATAGCTACAACGACTCCGATGATCCAAATGACAAGTTCGAGCGGAGAGAGTCGCCAGTACTTGTAAAGTGTAGTAGGTCGAGCGATGAGATTGAAGGTAGCGTGGAGCACCAATGCAGATAAGGATGCCATGGGTATGTATCGAAAGACTGACGTGAGGGCATAGAGTGCCAGGACGACGACACCTGAGCTGAACAAGCCCGCCAAAGGTGTTCGTACCCCGGAGTTTGCGAGTACTGCTGAAGCGCCGAAAGAGCCAGTGCAGACGTAACCCCCAACGAAGGGACTGAAGATGTTTGCAGCTCCCAGTGCGACAATCTCCTGGGAAGGCTGTATCTGGTAATTGAAGACTCTGCCGAATGACTTGGCAATGGCGATGTGCTCGATGATGAGGATGATGACGATAGCTGGTAGATCCGCGACGATTAGGCCGACTAGTTCGGTGGAGGGATGAGGTACAGCAGCACGTCTGAATCCTGGCAAACAGTCAGTACGAAAATAGGACTAAGTTATTTCGACCGACCTTGCTCCATCTTGCCGACTATGCGGAATTTTGTGGCACCAGGATCAGCGTGTCGATTGACAATCCAGCTTACGAAGGTGAAAAGCAGGACAGTCACAGCCATCCTGATTGAAGAGAGCATTGTCCAGAGACGCTTTCGCTGTGCCTGGCGTTGCTCGATCTTTGTGCAGACAGACTTGAGGACGAAGAGAAACGTCAGAGCCGTCAAACCTATGGCGGCGTCCAATCTCGTGCGTTGTAGGCCTTTGAAAGTATCTATGAAGACGCGGTAAGGTGCATTTCGAGTGTTGATATCGGGTATTCCCAGAAGCATTGGGAGCTGTGTACTCATTATGGTGATGCTGGCAGCGGTGACGAATGCGGAGATCGGGATGTATGGTATGAAGTCGAGAAGCCATCCGAGGCGGGCAAAACCGAGGAAAAGCAAGACAGCCCCGGACATCAGCGAGAGTGCCTTCGCTACCTCCTCCGGTGTGTATTGCCCAGGATGTGATTCTTCGATGCTGGTCACAGCACTGCCAATCAAGAGTGATCCTACGATGGTGGTCAAGGAAGGGCATTAGCCAGGTCTAGCATTTCCACTGAGATTCACGGGACTCACCCCGATGACGATGTCTTTTGAGGTTCCGAAGATCCAGTACAAGGCCGCCCCGACGAAGGAGGTGTAGAGGCCGTATTCGGGGGTGAGCCTCGCAAGCAGCGCATAAGCGATGCCCTGGGGGACGACGACAAGACCAATGGTGAGGCCTATGACTTGTCAGGATTCCGACCAAAAGACTTGGTGATCACATACCCGAAATCAAATCGTTGGCTAGCCAGTGTCTATTGTACCTCCGTATCCACTTGGTGGAAGGGAACAGCTCAGCAACATAGCGGCTGATGGAACGTCGCGACGGCTTGATGGAGTAAATCCAAGCAAATGCATGTGGATCTTCTTCCGTATAGACTCCTTGACCAGGGATGGCTTTCTTCGCCCTTGCCACTAGATCGATACCGGCATCTGCGTCTCCGGCATCAACGAAGGCTTGCTTCCAGGGTGTAACAAGACGTTGGAAGCGGCCTTGCATCGATGCGGGTACTGCTGGATGGACCACTTGAGCAATGTATCACGGGTAACGTCACGAACAATTATTAAAGATGAGGTCCAATTGACTTACTGTGGTACTGTACTTGAAGAGGTGCCGCCAAGCCGGCGGCGATGGCAGTCTGGTCGGCGACCTACCTTAGCTGGACGGGAAGAAGCGGCTCTTACTTCTACCGTCCATGTCTAGCTTGTGTGTCTGACAAATGGCTTGTTGCGGGGAAGACGCCGTCCTGCGTTGTGAGCTCGTCCAGAGGTTTGGTCGAGAGGGCAGCAGTTGGCAATTCTGAATGAGCAGTCCAGGTTGACTAGCAGGTCCAGCACGACAGGCAGCTTTCACATGCCTGCAGAGATCCGATCTCATTGAACTAGAGAGAGACCGCGATCCGCCACTTCCTGCTCGCTGGCAGATCATCATCAAAAGGAGGAAGAGCTGAGAATAGCAATCACAGAGCTGTGCCATGGCATTACTCCGTATGCTGTCAATTTTGCCTACCGGAGTCTCCGTGCGGCGCAAGGGGTTTGCCCTCACTAAGCGTAGATCTGGGCAAGGGGTGATCGAATTTCCCCGAAAGCACAGCCTCGAATTTCTCCAAAATCATGTCATGCCGTGTCATGAACAGAGCCGCCTGGGAACGTGTCCTGTGCGCGCCTTGACACACGTCGTTGCACGTCTTGCTCTGGCGTCTTGAAACAAAGCAGCGTGAATGAAAACACATGCCCAAAACTTGAAACATGTGCGAACAGGCCCATCGACTTCAACAGGCGCTGTCAGATCCACTCGATGGAGCTTGAGGTGAATAGACTCACATCCTTGCAAGCAAAGACGGCATGACCATCCAAGCGACTTGATTGAAATGCTGTGCGTAGCTGCATGGCGACGCCGATTGGTTGTAGCCAGATAAGCTAGTAAAGCAAGGTCGATACGCCACATCCAACCATCGCTTGTCTTTGCTCTCTGTCCGCAGAATCCTCTTTTGCGCCGGTCACACGCCATTCAGAGACAGCTCGGACTCTGTTCTCTCAAGCCCTGCCGTTCCCGAACCACGGTCATCCTGCTCGGGAGCCGCATCGTGGCAGACATCCACGGCACTCTCGACCACGCCGTACATGTGCATCCGTGGGGCCACCCAACGTCGATCTCAAGGTCTGACGGGGCCTCCGAACTAGTACACGTCCGTGTGAGGGTCACATCGTCCGCAATCTGATCGCAAGCCGTGAGATGATCATGATGGGCAAGCGCTGAATGCGCTGCAATGCGATGCGATGCGATGCGCGAGGCACAACGGGCCCCGGCGGTGAAGGGTTGCGCTCTTTGTCCTGCCGTTGTCCGCAGAGACCAAGAGACCTCATGATCCAGCAGGCAGGCGCCCGTGACCACTTCCAGGAATACTCGAGTCGGTGCTCAGACTCTTCCTGGGGTTGAGACAATTGCCTGCGACGGGCGCCTATCGGGTCCAACCTGGTCCTATTGATGTAGTCACTGGAAACAAAGAAATCCTACCCTCGACAGTGTTTCGTCCTGGATGACTACCGCAGGCGCTACAGAAGTATGACATGCAGCGACACGGTACCGTACACGGCGCACACGACCGCACGTACTACACGAACCCTGTGAGCCGGACAAAGGCGCGCCGGGCGTGAATGTGGACGCGACGATGTTCGTTGTGCATGTTTAGCTGCATGAGTAGCGTGAGTCTGTGGCTATGGCCAACTATGGCTAGTTATGGCAGCCAAGCACAAGCGTCTGCATTCTGCACCCTTCCAACTCGCCGTGCTCGCCCCCAAAAGCTCATCCCGCTCTTCCTCTATATGAGTTCTTTCCCACCTCCATCCTCCACCACCCATCTCACTACCTCGCCCTCTCCTCGCCATCCACCACGACCGTCTTCCCTTCTACGAACCGCTAACCTGTCCGACACTCTTACCTTCTCCACGCGACAATAATCCACCGCTTTTCCACCCCGCCAATCTGTTCTCCATTGCCACTTTCATTCACTTCTTCCGCAAATAGCCGAATAATCATCCGCCTATAATTTCCAATCTGACATGCCTCTCCAATTACTACCAGCCTCGGCGGCTGCCTTTGCACCTCGCGCCGCTCCAAATATCGTGCTGGGCACAGGAAAGATCGAACCATGGCTCACACAATCCATCAAGCGCTGTCTCAAAGCCAAAAGGGTGCTCCACAACCCAAAGCAACATGAACGTTGTCTGAACGAGCTCTTGGGGGGCGAGAATGCCATCTGGACTCTCACATCATTACTGCTCCCCAAGGCGCCTGAGACCGAATTGCGCAAGGACGACAACCCACTCGTCGAAGCCATTTCTAATTACAACATGCTTCATGTTCAGGCTTACATTGTACATGTCGACATGGTCTCGCAGAACGAGGTCGCCTACAAGTTGACCAAGGAGTCCATCGATGCGCTTGTCGAGTACCACCGCGACGTCTACTCGGTCGACGCCGCCGACAGCCTCTTTAGCTGGCCAGAGAAGGACGCTCAAGTCAAGAAGATGCAGGAAGAGTTCGTCCAGGCTACCAACCGCTTCGTCTTTAGGACGAATGTTCATGCCTTGGAGGGACTCGAGGAGGAAGGTGCCGGCGAGCTTCTGGACGGCAGAGCAGAGGACGTAAAGAGGGCCATCATGAACCTCTTTGCGCCGCTGCTCCCACCGCCACCCAGAATCGTCGACGTCGTCATCCCTGCTCCTTCTTATGTCGCCCAGCAAGCACCCAATACCTGGTGGCAGCAGGCGACATACCTTCCCGCCCAGTCGATGTCGATGCCAAATGATTCCTGGCAACCAATGCTGACCTCGTCACCCAGTCCGAGCATGACCAACTGCAGCGACCCTCATTCGCAGTGGTGGCCATCGGTCTCCGTCGAGCCAGTCATGGAATCTCTGCATCAACAGTCACCAACCCCATCGCTCACCCAGAACGATTACTCGTCCTGCGACAGCTCCGTGTACAGTTCACCGGAGCCCATGCCGCTTGTGTCTGAATATCCATTCCCGAGTCAGCTTCCACAAAGTTGCGGCTCCAACATGGGATTCAACGACTTCAGCGTCATGGGATGGGACTTGAATACTTGGGGCTCCCCAGTACGCTGCAACCATGTAGCCGGAACAGGAAACCACGATTCTTGACCCCATCAGACCATCAGGGCGTTTACCCGGTTCGGGCTCTCAACAAGTGCACATGTTTGAGATGTCCCACGATGGGCAGTGTACTCTACATCAACAACTTGCATCCGATCGATACCCTCTGTACATCATAAAGGCATTCAGGCACTTTGGACGGCGTTTTGCATATTTCAGCAAGCGATTCTCGGCTATTTTCTCCATCTCAGCATTCTTCCCTTTGTCACATTGCGATTACGGTCTTTTCCCACCAATACATCTGTTCACGGCCGCAACCCAGGATGGACGGCAATACTCTCATTATCATGAATGATGCATTTACGCTCTGGAAGTCTACGATGCATGAATCATGAAAATACAATAACATCATCACATAACAAGAGCTTGGATGCCTTTGGCCTCGCGGCCTCTGCCAGATGACCCTCCCAGGCATTCACTTGTCTGGTGACCTCTCAGCAATAGACTTCAACGGGAGCCTGGTGCTCTCACTCTTCCGGGTCCGCTTCGCCTGAACTCAGTACGCGCCACAGTATGGTTGCTGGAAAGGTTCTGGCATTCAGCTATGCGAGGCACTGGCTGTCCGCAATAGATGCTGTCTGGCGTCCCATGGGGCTGGTCCCAATGTGTAATCAACAGCTCGGATTGGCGGTATTTGACATTCACCACTGAATCATCCGAAGTGTCTCTTCAGCACGACAGCAAGCCATGGATTGGATCGATTCTGGATCATGGTCGCTGAACAATGTGCTCTGCCAGACAGAGATATTGGGATGCAAGCAGGAAATGCTCAAGAGATGGTAGAAGATTTTCTGGTAGTTAATTGTCAAATGCTGCTTTCTGGAGCGATTTGTCTCGGGTAATCATCTGCCCAGATCAGCTGGACTGAACAAGCATGCTCTGCCCGGTGTAGAGCCATGTTAGGATGCTGGTCGGCACTCTCTCTTAGTCTAAACAATAATCAGACTCTTTGTGTCGCTCCATTTGTCAACTCATTTGCCTACTTAGACGTGACTTGTTGATTGTCCGACCTGAAAAGATGAAGAATGACGCCTTAGATGCAGCTACAGTATGGTCAACGTGGCTGAAGGAATAAACAGGGGGCTTTCTTCCGGACCAGCGCAACAAAGTGGGACACTCGATGAATCCCGTCCCGCTTTGGCGCCCAGACGTCAGTCTCTCCAGGGCTCCCACATGTCATCGTCCCCATCTTCTCACCCTACGATCAAACTTCACCTGTCAAAAACTGCTTTTCACAGTCCCTGATCCTGAGGCTCACGATCCGCCTACAATCGTCCTGTTCACCCCGATGCAGACGCTAGAGGGTAATCTGTAGGACTCTCCGCTCCCCAGGCAGCGCCATGCCACCCAACAACAGTCCTTCAAATAATGTACGTACACCGTCAAGCCGTTGATTTGACCTGATCAAGTCGCTGACAAGTCACAGCCGCACCCCGAAGGTGTGCAACATGCGCAAACACGACCTCTCACTCCTTTGTCCTATTTGTCTTCGCCCGTGCCAGATCTCGCTTCGACACTGGTGACACAAGCAGAAGCCAATGCTCATGACGAGAACCTACGCTTTCTACGGACGCCGGTCGAACCTCTTGAACCACCGACTACGAGCGCCACAACACAGACCGAGTACGGTGACAATTCGAGACACAGACGCCTGGCACGTCAGCTGGACCAATTGACACCCTCCACTCGGACGAGCAATGGCGACCAGACCGAGACTCAAGGGAGGCATGATCGACCGCAAAGAGACAGAATGATGAGAGTTCTCTCAAGGCTAACCCGCTTCGACGAGTCTGGCCGGCCAAGGGGAGGTACAACACAGCCGCGGCAGGAGGAGACGAGACGGACAAGTACTGCGGATACTGCACGCAGTGTAGTGGACGAAGTCGCCGACCTTCGCGAAATTATCGAGGACCTGCGCCGACAGAATCCCTCCTTGGCGCCCGAGGTGGCCAACATCATGGCGAGATCACGATTGGATCGCGAGCGCGACATTGAGGCTGTGGCTAGGAACAGGATTAGGGACACTCAAACAAGTTCCCAGATTCTGAGCGGTCTGCAGAGGGCTGAGCAAGAAGTGCAGAACTTGGAACGACGCTTGCAGCTGACACAGCGACGACTGGAGAATTCGGAACGGCACTCTGACGATCTGCGTTCGACGGCCATCATGCAGCACGCTAGGACGAGTGCAACCACCACTGAGCGAATGCTGAGATATATTCAGCAGCGAGAACAACTTGGAGGCAACGAACACGAGAGCCAAACTACGCACGACTCGAGTCTACTGTCTCGGTGGACCCGATTGGCAAGAGGCATGGACTACAATGAAGCGGATGGAGATACCGCAATGACTGACGCGCCACCGCTTCGTGAGATTGATACTCTTCAGCCACCAGACCTGTGGGGACCTGAACCAAGCCTGGACCGCTACAGAAGAAACTACATCACTCAGTCAACGCCGCGACATAACACGTCAAAATCAAACCAGACCCAAGTCTCGCCATTTCTGGAGAATGCTGTAAAGTATCTGGATCGAATACGGCAGTGCACAACTTATGATGATGCTCTGTCCGCAGCCATTGACAACGGCTTTGCAAACAAGGAGTTCTTTGCAGACAAGCATGACGACTTTCTCATGGATGTAGGTAAATGTAGGCCGCCATTTCACTCTTCTTGGTTACAATCAGGTGTACGATATTCCGGGAGTCAGCACACTACCTTTCAGTCTGCCACAGGGCGTGATGTATATCAACCATATATGCCAGCTACTGTGCATCCCTTGGATGTAACCAGACCACTTCATGGTCAAGCCGGCAATGTTGCTACGAATGGCTCCAACGCTCGAATGCGTTCGTCTAGTCAGCCTGTGGAACATTGGCCTGTAAAAGTTGTACTGCATCTGGTTGATGAAGAGAAGATGACCCTGGCTGGGACCATGGAGGCTTACGATGTGCCAAGTCAAGGCGAAAACAGTGGTGAGAAAAAGGACACACCGATCACCACGTTTCTCGAAGGTCAGATCATTGATCTTCGTACGCACTCTTTCTTGACACCAGCGTCTCCAGAGAAGGAGCGGAGACCATGGGGTCATAACACATCAGTCGCATCGCCATCGATGAAGATCAACTTCCCGCAGACGACTGCTCAAGTCGATGCCGCAAATTGGCGTCGTCTACCCCCTTTCTCGGATGAGAAGGACGATGACGAGGTTGCCCGAATATTGCTATCGCACGACCGAATGGCGGATGTTAATGAAAAGTACATCTTCATGCGATGGAAAGAGCGCTGCTTTGTACATCGAAAAGACGACCGCTGTCCTATCAGTCCTCAAGTACGACGAACGAGTGTCGCTGCTCAACTGACTTCACAGCCAGCAACGACAGGATCGCCGGACCCAAGCCGCTCTCGTCGGCAGGAAGCGTCCTCACAGAATTCCTTGTCACCTAATCCCAATCTCTCCTCCTCTCGCTACGTGACCGAATCCAGCTTCTCTCAACCTATTCCCCGATTCCCTCGTCCATCGCAACAAGATCCACCATTCCCACCACCATCACTACCACCGGCACCCGCACCTGCCACAACCACACCTGACCTCCCGGCGCCACCATCTACCGCACCCGGCCCAGGCCCTACCATAATCGCCCACGTCGCCACTCCTCACCAGGCAATGCCACCACGAGCCGACGTTCACACCCGCCGCCGCCAAATCCTCGCCAACGCAGCCGCCCAATACGAAGCGCACACATCCACCCAGCCCGGCACACAATCCCACGGACCCCCCGTGCCCTCCACGGCCGCCCCGGGCACGATCAACATCCCTCAAGAACTCTCCCGCGCCCGGGCTGCCGACACCGAACGCGCCGCACAACGAGCAAGGGAACAAGCCCGCTCGCGACCCGTGACGACAATCGTGCTGGGCGAAGGTGATGACACGGACACAGGGCATGGGTTGACGATCAGTGGGTTTTATTACGTCAGTTTGTGTAGGGAGACGGGGGAGTTGATGGGGTTGTATTGGGATCCGGGGACGAGTCCGTATCAGTGTTTGAGGTTGACGGCGGAGGGGAGGGGGGTGAGGGGGGGATGGGAGTTTGCTTAGTTGAGGGGGCGGAGTTCTACTGATGATGAGGGGAAGAAGGGGAAGAAAAGGGAAGGAGAGGGGAGGCGGGAGACGAGGGGAGTGTCGAAGGAAGAGGGTGTCTGGATGAGGTGGTGGACAAGCAGGTGAGGTCCCAGAGGCGAGATGGATCCGTGGGCATTGCATTGAGTGCGGAGCCTGAGGGCATATTAGCGGCATGGCGCAGGCATTTTCTACGAGCGTGTACGAAGATAATGAGACCTTTTCCCACTCTGCCCACAGTGACGATGCATGAGGGATGCTTGCATTGTAACTCGCGAGACCGAGATCGGATGTCAGTAACAAGGCGTATTAAGGAGTAACCACAGACGTAATCAGCACAGACATGCACTGTGCAAGAGCAAGATGAGAAGATGCATGCATTCTCTCTGTCGCACAGGATTTCCATCAGGAGCGTCCAAGACTGCTCCATCGATCTATGCCCTTTTTTGTCTTTCATCCGTCATGCCCTCTCAACCACGCGCGCACATGGTATCAACAAGAAGCCAACACGCACTCGCTTCCCTTCCTCTACTGCTCGGTCTGGAAGTAGTTAAGCAGCACGCTACGCTCCTGGCTCTCCTCACCCCAGTCCTTAACCACGACGCAAGAGCAGTTGACGACCTTGCGGGCGTTACCCTCACGATCGATCTGGCCTGGTTGATCATCAGCACTATACCCCTCACCCCTACCCAGGGCCACCACGCTCGCGGGTGGAAAAAAAGGAACTTACACAACCCAGCCCACTCCCCCAACTGCTTCCCATCAGGCACCTTGATGAGCGGGATCTTGTGCTCCCCGCACAGCGCCACGACGAGCTTCTTGTACGCCTCCTCCTCGCAGGCCTCGTTGAGGACACACATGTGCGCCTGGCGGCGGTCGAGGGCCTTGGAGGCCTCGCGCAGTCCGCGCGCGAGACCGTCGTGGATGAGCGCGATCTTGAGCACGCCCTTGAGCGCGTCGAGGACGGACATGCTGCCGCTGCCGCTGGTGGTGGGGACTTCGACTTCGCCGGCGTCGACCTCGGCGGGGGCGGTGGAGTCTTCTACATCCGACTGTGGGGGGGGAGGGTTAGTACTTGTGGTTCTAGAGGGGTGGAGGATGGATTTGGGGTGGAGGGAGGGGTGTGTGGTTGGCAATGCTGATTTTCCGACTCTTTCTGTGTGCTCGATCGGATGCTTCGAGTGCTCTTCATGAGATACTATCCGAGGGGCGGGTGTTGGACTGGAATTGCCGACGTACCATCTTGAATGCGGTTCTGTTGCTATTCTGGTCGAATGATCCTCGAAGACTTCCTGGTTGGTGAATGAATGGAGGTGTGGTTTGTGGTTTGAAGGTATCCTAATTTTTGGGACTAGAGGTCGAGAAATCAAAGACTTGGCACTGGTGAATTTCGGCGTGTGTGTGTGTGGGATGAGTCTGCCTGCCCGCAGAAAAAGCCCACCGTAGTGCGGCTCTGCCCGAAGTGTGCAGCCTTTTGTTGACAGAGTGACGCCGATTGTTTTTGCGGAGCTCCACCTCACTCGACCTTCCATCGTGATCGGTCCCACTTCCACAACCTCAACCAAAGGGTATCGACTCGACAGGCTCTGCTCTGCTTCGTCCTGTGCTCTCGTGTGACATGCTGCGCTTCTGCCAGATGTCATAGTCATTCTTCACTTCTTCAATTGTCCCCGATCGGACCATCTTGACCTTCTCTTCTTAAATCATGGCCCGCCGTTCTTCGGCTCGCATCCGAGCGCGAAAGTCATCTACGCCGCAGGTCAGTGTCGACCCTTACAGCTTCTGTCGCGTGTACTAATTATCTTCAGCCCCAAAAGAACACCGACCTCTACCAGGATGGTCAATTGCGCACACCAAAGACCGCGCCGCAGCTGGCTTCTGTCGCCGAGTCGGAAGAAATGCCTGGCGCGTTTCCAAAGGACGATTCGCCTTCAGAGACACCCACAAAACTGGCGAGACACATAGCAGATGCCGTCGCTGGCAAGGCGCGCACTCCAAAGAATAAAGCCCCTCGTCCATCACTTGAGGAGATGCATCCCGAACACTTCCACCAGAGCACATCGAAACCACTCGACGAGGCTAGATGGCTCGGCATCTCCGCCATGGGTCCACATACTGAGAAGCCGAAAGCAAGCGAGAAGTGGACACCTGCCGCCGACACCCCGACCAAGCACGTCAAACACGCCGAGCCTTCATTTGAATTCACCTTTCGCGCGCAATCACTCGAGCTCAGCAATGAAGCGCGCAAGATGATGGCGGAGAAGAGGGAGGAAGCTGCAAAGATCAAACAACAGATGGTACGCATTGAAGAGGAAAAGCAGGAAGAAGAGGCGCTGGAGAACAGGAGAAAGGCAAAGCCCAAAGGCAAGGTCGGCAGGTTCAGCGACGTTCATATGGCACAATTCAAGAAGATGGATTCGATCGCCAATCACGCTTCTGTGTCGAGACCGAACAGTCGCGATGTGAACCAAGACTTCAGACCCAGCAGCAGAGACAGAATGCAGGATGTCAGGCCGAACAGTCGCAATGGTTCTGACTCCAACAGCGGCGGAAAGAGTAAGGTTCAGTATCCTTCGCTGAAACGTTCTGGCTCAAGAGCTGGACTCAAGCAAGGCGGGAGAGACACTGAAGACACCCCATCTCACGAGCGACAAAGGACACAGCCAACACCGGACAAGACTAGCCAGCGTCCATCGCCGGAAGAGGGAGGCTCGCCAGCAAAGAGAGTCAGGCTGGCCTCGCCAAAGACAACGCTACCGGTGCAGGCCCAGTCCGTCATCAAAGTGGCAACACCATCGGTCATGCAGAAAAGCCACGGCACTCCTTCCAGATCGAACAGCCTCAAGTTTCCCGGACTTTCCACGCCTACCAAGTCTTCGCTCGCGAGGGCTGCAACTGTGAAAGCCAACAAGACGAGCATGATACCAGCTCTGACACGCACACCATCCAAGTCAGCGTCCAAAGCACCGCCATCCCAGGTGCATGCAGGCAACTCACTTCTGGCGCGTTCCCCTACCAAGTTCGCCCACATGTCGGCCAAGAAAGAGGCACCTGGTGCTGATCCTGGTAGTCCACTTCTCTCACGTTCGCCTTCCAAAGCTCTGTTCGCGGATCGTCTTGTTGCGCATAACAACAGCGACTCCGAGGCGACCATGGACAAGGCGCCTTTGTTGTCGAGGTCACCAATGCGCGTGCCTAAGGAGCTGGCTTCTGATTCGAACGACGAAGGTCTTGCGAATAAAATTCCACTCCTCGCACGCACACCAGCCAAGCCGGCCATGGACAGTAATCCGTTCTCTGCTCTTCCGACCAGTACCGCACCGAATTCGAACCTCATGGATCGCTTCAAGCTTCTTCGCAAGTCACCGATCAAGTCAATCCTTCGTACTCCTCAGCGCCTCTATTCTACCGATCCTAACAAGATTGCGGCCGGTACGCACTTGGCCACGCCACCCACAGTCAAGGCGCACGCTTTCGCAGACCTGCCCACCATGAGCTCCGCGGCGAACAGGGGCGGCGTCTCCTTTCACAATCCACCAGCAACGGCACCCGTTCCAAAGCACGTCGACTTCTCCGCCTCCACTAAGTCTGACGACGAGAGTCCAGTCCCTTCAAGCAGAAACATCATCTACCCTTCGCTCCCACCACGGGACAGACCCAGCAAGGAGACCAAGCGCCGCCAGACCCTCGGCCCCTTGGCCATGAAGGACTTCACCTTCCGCGCCGACGTCGGACAAGGCATCATCTTTGGGCCCTCCCCATCAGCGCAGAAACACAGCCCCAAGCCCAGCATCCGCCATGTCTCCGCTGAGCCCGCTCTTCCCTCGCCCGGCACAGCCCTTGGCGGCATCGAACGCAAGAGGAAGTTCGTCGAAGAAGACGACGTCTTCGCCCCCACCCGTTCTGCACCAGGCGCCTACGCCGAAGACGACGAAGACGCCGACGTCGACATGGCCGACAAAAGCCAAGCCAACGTGTCAAGCGACAAGGAAAACGACTCGTCCTACGCGAACATCCTCGCCAACATCCCCGCCGCTACGGGCAAAGGCAAAGCGAAGCTCGACGCCAATTTCGAAGCAGACCCCCGTCCGACCAAACGCGTCAAGACCGCTCCAGGAGAGTCCCTCTACCCTTCCCTCCCCACCCAGACAACCGCACCAAAGGGCGCAGAGAGAAGCGCAACCCACGTCCCGATCTGGGCCAAAGGGACCGCGGCGCAGAAAGCGCGCGCTAGTATCGCGAAGAAGGAAGTCGAGAGGAAGAGGGTGGGGACCCTCGGGAACCGACCCAAGACGGGGGGAGGTGGGGCTGTGAAGAAGGGTGGTGGTGTGATGGGATCAAGGGAGGGGCACGGGAGGGAGGGGAGTGCAGCGAAAGAGACAAGGGAGGCGTCGTGCGGGAGGGAGGCGAGTGAAGAGAAGACTGGCGAGGGGAAGGAGGAGAAGAAGGGTGTGCTGAGTAGGGCGAGGTTGGACGCTTTGAGCCAGCCGAAGAGGAGGGTCGGGGTTTGATTGTCTTGGGGAGAGATCTGGTCACGGAACGGAACGAGGGCAGGGTGGAGGGGTGAAGGGAACGAGGGGACAAGAGGGGAGAATGGGGTCGTGAAAAGCGTGAGGATGGAGGGGTGGCATTGTATATTATACACGAAGGGAAACGGGCCGGCGCACACGGGATTGCATTGTATCATACTCACGCCCGAGATGAGGCGAAAAAGTTTCAGACAGCATACAACTAGCCTTTGTTCGAGGCCAAAGAACGATCACGATTCAAGCCACTTTCGTCTTGATGTGCCCCCGGCGCGATTGGTGAGGACACACAGAAAGAGATCTTTGATAACGATGCTGATGTTCCGTCTCTACGCATCTCTGGTCTTGCATCCCCGGCCATCCACAATCCAACATGCTCAGATCCAACCCTCCCGTTCCTTGCCCTTGTTCTGGGTCTTCTCCATAGCACTCCCCTTGGCTCCAGACATGCCGTAACCCTGATTCTACCAGTCCATCCCCGTCTCCTTTGTCGCCCCAGCATCATCTTTCGATTTATGCATGCTCTTCTTGAACCAATCCATCATCCCGTTGGTGCTCTTTTGCTTGACTGCTGCAAACTCAAAACGACCTTTGTCAAAGCTATCTCGGAGCCGCACGCTTGCTCTTCTGGCTAAACTTGGTTGTCGATTGTGCCTGGCCTCTGATGGGTCAGAGCGCTGATGTCGTCCTCGATCCGGGCTTCGTTCCTACATGCTGCGCGTAGGTCGAGGATTCGACAAGCCTAGTGCCGATGGTGGCAGCTGCAAGCCGAGTTGATCCACGACGTGATGTCTGCGGCCTATGGAAGGTCGAGAGATGTTGTCTAGCGCGCCATGAGTAAGGTCGTGGTATCGTGGTCCAGTATGGTAGATTTCTGTCCGTGTCCGTCGGAATGAATCCAAGCTCTTCATACCTCTCAGCTTTTGCCTCATGGAGTCTCCAGCGCTTTGTCCGATTGGAACTCTCAAACTTTGCCCATCCATGTGGACATTCATGTTACTGCCGTTCAGGACAGTGTATGATCCAACACTGAGACCACCGAGGGAATTGTTTGAAGGGGCATTGTGCAAGGCAAATTTGTGCTGCTGCGCGTAGCGATGGTCATGGTTGGAAGCGTTCCCCTGTGAACGTCCAGACTGAGCACCTTGACCAGTCTTCGCTGGTGAGGCATTGGATGACTTGTTGTGTCGCTTGTACTTGCGAGGCGATCTGTCCAGTGCCTGGCCAATCCCTTGTAATTCCGATGCATGAGCTCTTCGTTGTTCGAGTGATTGCTGTCTAGGGGCCGCAAAAGCCTTGCCTTGCATCCTCGATGGGTCGGTGATTCGTGCTCTGGACGGCGCTGATGAGGCAGAGGAGTGGTCTCGAGAATGTTGACCAAGCTTTCCAGCATTTGAGCTTTGTCCAGACGTCTTGCGAGATTGTGTCTGCTGATGTGCTGCGCGCTTCTCTTCGATGGCAGCTGCTACCTGACTCACGGCGTTTGGGACCACGTCGAGCGAATTCTAACTGTATCAGTGACTATCTACCTGTTCGGTTGAAGTGACGTACCATGTGTATCAAGATGATGGGCAACTGTACAGACAGGAACCGCCTGAAAAGAGTCAGCGTCATCGAAGTAAAAGTACTGGTTTGCTCACATGTGTGTGCTGCCGATCGTGATGTTCAAGAAATACCGGACCTCGAAGAATTTGCCTGGGAGCATGTTAATGCTGAGTCGGAAACCATGCAGAGACGTGACTGACCACATCTGACAGTAGTATGGCCTCGGGGCAACTCGATATCACAAGTCCTGACCACACTGCTGTGAGGACTAACTCCGTTCCAGCCGTATTTGCCGACTTTCAAGCTGGTCTTCCGCAGCACGGTCTGTTCCTTATCCTGGAATATTCGTGCCTGGCTTGCTGACTTTTCGAGCGTCGAAGCTGCAGCATGCCTGTAGTATAGAATATCCCTCTCGACGCTAAGCTCAAGTTTCTTCAATGTCTTGTGACTGTTGTTTGCAACATGGATGTCCACAAAGATACTGCTTCCACTAACCCAAACTTGACGATGAAGACCAGCCGTAAGTCGAACCGTCTCAACTTGACCATGTCGAGCCAGGTGAATTTCGTCAAACGCTGTCAGTGGACTCGGCAGAGATCGGAGGGCTCTTTCAGCTTGTCAGCGTCAGCTTAGTGCATCGCGGCAGAAATTGAGAACTCACGATCGTACGTCGAGAGGACGCTGATTTCTTGTGACTGTCTGATGATGACAGGACTGCCATTCTCACTAGCGTATATCGACATGGAAAGCAAATAGCGGATTTGGGCAGTCTTGGATTTGAAAGGCGCAGGCCCGACGTCAAGTGGTAGGCTGATGCGGAATGGTAGATGGGAGACCGATGGCTTAAGGATCCACAGGCAGTCTCGAAATGACAAAGGTGTTGTTGACTCAACCATATCATTCGGGGGCGGATGTTCGGCGTTAAGCAGCTCGGTTGCAAGCGAAAGGAAGACTGACCGACGATGTTGACCACCCAACTCTTCGATTCCCAAAAGATCGATAGAGATTCGAGAAACGAGTAAGGGACGTCTTTGTCTAGACCAGTCGACACCATTGACTGCAATGCGAGCGAAGCCTTCAATGCTGCCTCCACCAACGAAAAGAGGAGCCACGACCTGGAGCTGAGCAGCGATTCGGTTGTGCCTCGCAACGGGTTGGTCAATAATGTCAAAAGGGCATGGATCTCGAATGAAAGTTCCAGAAGGTATCCGGCGAGACGTGTCGGATTTGACAGGATCAAGGCGATCGCGGATCTGTCTGACAGGAGAAGTGCTACGACCTCGATCTGGTATTCGTCGAGGCACTGCTGGAAAAGCGTGGCCGTCCACTGTGATGCTGTTGCCGAGAGGAAGACTTTTGACGTTCTGCGACGAATGACGCGAGGGTATGCTGGCGATTGGCAGGCTGTAGGTGTCCGAGCCTTCTAGGCCTTCCTCTGAAGTCGAAGAAAAGTGCGGCGCCAATTCCACCTTCTGCTTTCCCTTGGACTTGGAAGACAATGGCTGTGGCTCCACAATCCTGACAGAATTTGTACGTTTGCTGGTGCCGCTCTGTTTGAAGGATGTCTGCCGAGGGGCACCTGACACCGCTGCTGACTTTTCCTGGGTCGCTCGCAATGTTGCAACGTCGGCGATGCTCGGTTCTGTAATTTCTCGTATGTCCGATAATGGTCGTAGAATGCTTGAAGAGTCTTTGATGGGTGTTGTAGGTTGCGACCAGCCGTGCTGCGAGTCCGTCGGCGGACGCTGCACGTTCGGACGTAGGTGGTAGCGATTAGCCATGAGCCAGGCGCTGTGCAACGAGAGCCGTCAAATTCCATCAATGGTGGTCTGCTGTGGCGAGTGTGGTGAAAGGCGTCAGGCGGCCTAGATCGTTTCCGCGCATGGATAACCTGGTGTTGTAATATGCATCCAAAGAACCACCAGAGCTGCAGGTGCGAGCTGATGAGGTATCGAACGACCAGGGGTGTGAGCTGCTTCAAATATCAAAGACTCCCAGAACATGATGCTTGGTAATGTGTGATACCGACACACCGGGACTGAAGTGTCCGGCTGTGGGAGTGAGGTCGCTGGACTGAGAGGGAAAGAGCAGATCGGGCGGCAAGTCAACGACACTTTGCGCCTTCGCAATTGGTATCTTACTCCCAACATTATCACACCACTAACCTATACTGAAGTAGCACTTCGACAATGACCGTGAGCATGTAGAAATCATAGCAACGACCAACGAACACGTATTCAATCTTTTAGTATGCCGCGTGGAAGCTTTGGGAGAGCCGGGCGCGCTGCGTTGCTGCAGTCAGAGCTTGCAGCATCTCGGCAAAGACACGAGATTTCCAGCTCATGGCCCTGATGTCTCATATCAATCGCATCAGATGTAGTCCTCGAGGTCGCCCAAGTTTCAGCGGAGAAGCGCCGGAAATGCTCTTGAGCCAAGAAGGAAGGAGGGCGTTCACAGCGGTCCGCCGACGGGCACTTGCCCACAACAGGAAATTATACGCTGCTGAGACGTGACGGTGGAAGTCATTCGACACTCGATGGAACCATTCGAGGGGTCGACGGCCGTCAAGGAGGCGTGTGTTTGACTGCATGTCAGCGGCGTCGTTGTCACATCGCTGCTTGATGGGGTTGTCATTGGCGAAGAAGGTGGAGGTGGAGGCAAAGGCAAGCACTTTTCACACAGCGTTGCAGCGTCCTTCCATTTTTCTCAGAAGAGCCGAGGGGAGCCACACACGCCAGAGAAGAAAAGTCTTTCCGTCGCTTCCGTTGTCGGGAGCAGATTCAGAACGAGGGGAATTGGTGCCGCTTTTCACTACTGAAGTCGGGCCTGTTTTCATTACCCAACTCTTTACCTCATCTCTCGCCCTCCCTTCTCTTATCTTTCTCCCATTGATAAGTCGATTGCCAACGTCGTCCTATTGGCACACCCTCCTGCCGCACTAGCGCCGAGCACCTCATTCAGCGCGCCCTTGCATTGGCTCCTTCGACCCGGCACGTTCCATGCACATGGCCGGCAGCAGTTCGTCTGCTGCGTCCAGGGCCGATGCAGACGCACAACAGCATGACCAACCCATGGCCGAAGCCCCAAAGATAGAGGCTATCGGCGGCGATACACCAAGCTCACTCGGCTCCTCGCCAGAGCCAGACATTGCGCCCGCAACAGATTCCGCTGCGATTCCCCCGGATCAGCAGCAACCACAGAAACGGAAGGGCGGCCGTAAGCCTGTGAGTGATCCAAGCCTTTCATTGATGAACCCCGCGGCCGCTATCACTCATATCTTCGCCTGCCCACGTGCTTTTCTTATCCTCTTTGACCCGACTGCATGGGTTCTGTCGACCACCGTGATGGCCATACTGACTGAGCGTAAGATCTACGCGACCTCGGAAGAACGCAAGCAACGTAATAGGCAGGCCCAGGCTGCCTTTCGTGAACGTCGAAGCGAGTACATCAAGCAGCTTGAAGCTACGATAAAGCAGCATGAAGAGGCTTTGCGCAGCTTGCAACAGAGTCATCGCAGTGCTGCAGATGAGTGCTTGATGCTGAGGTACAAGAACTCTCTGCTTGAGAGGATCTTGTTGGAGAAGGGTCTGTTCACCCAAGAGTATTGCCTTCTGTTGATGTCGCTGACGCTCCTCAGGCATCGACGTGCAAGCTGAACTGCAAGTCAAGACGGGAAGTCCTGTTTTTGACCCATCTCACCTGCCGACCCCGATGCCCGCACCCATCATTCCGACTCCTCTGCAGAGAACTGCTGTCAATCGTCAGCAAGCTCGACGATCGTATCAAAGTGTCAACGCCCGTGTGCAACCCGCTGCTCAGTATATGCCTCGCACTTCTTCAATGTCTATGCAAAGCCCTACTGGTCAGCCGACACCATCATCTCATGCATCATCACCTACGGCCATGTCGAATCGCTCAACAGCTTCGGTCCAACAAGGTGGGATATCTTCTCCGGTATCCACCGTAATGGCTCAAGGTCAGGTCCAGCTTTCTCCTGTTATCCAACAACAGCACGCGACCCGACCGAATCACCGTCCAATGTCGTCGCAGTATACTAGCTCGAGCGCGATGTCTAGTGCCTCGACAGGCAGTTCGCGGTCGATGAATACTGCACGAGCGGGCCACTCGCACATGCCGCCAGGCTACGCGTATCCAAAGCAGTTTCAAAATCATATTGATCAACTCGGCAAGTTACCCCGAATTGTCCTCGTAGAACTCTGTTCGTCCTAGATTGATTCATTGCAGAACAAGAATATGATGCCCCTCATCATCAAGATATTCAATTCGAACACGAACCCCACGATCGACATCAGCTACCGGACGAATTTGACGGTGGGGAATTTGGTCTTGGTGAACAGTTCCAAGACTTCCAGCCACCTCATGTGCAGCAACCACCACCTCAACCGCCCACGCAGCCCCATTCTCGAGTACGACCATCGACGAACCAGTCAAACGTCTATCCTGGCAGCCAGGCTGCATTTGACTCATTTGATCCAATGCTGGATGCTGATCCATTCGGACTCACCGCCAGCATGCACTTTCCGACCAACTACTCCTTTGACCAACCACCGGAGAAGTAGATGATGAGATACGCCCAGAGACACGACATTATGACAGCAAGCGGCCGGAATGCGTGGTGGGGGGAAAACATTGTTGATTATGCACATATACCCTTTCACTAATGCTAGTGAGCTGGAGCACAGGACGGCAAAAGCATGATTAGACGGACAACCGAATCAGTCTCGTACTTTTGATACGGTCATCCGCACCTAAAGTGATAGTCCAATGAGTGACAATACCATGTGAGGAGGAAAACACGTGAGATCGCGTTCACACCTTTGCATGAACCATGTCTGCCGGCAAGCCGGCTCATCTTCGGCAGAGTGAGATCACTGAAAGCAAAGCAGCCACAAGCCATTTCTCTTTCCAGGCTTGACCTCATTGGAGACGTTGCAGGTCGCATCCACAGCATCGTCACAGTTCACTATTCGACTTTACTCGGGACATGGCTTCGATCTAGTCAATTGGTATCATTGAGACAGCCACAACATGTCGGATCCCGTGGCTAGCAAGGTGCGCAACCTCTTTCTTCGCCCATGCACTCGACCGTCACGCGGCGAGCTGCATACAATAATTCCGTTACATCAAGCTCAATGGCACGCGAAACATCGGCTGACATATTATCCTGCAGAACATCTACGAGTTGCTGGGTACTTCGAGCTCTTTTCAGCTGTGTAAAAGCTTTCCTTCTGACATTATCAAGGCAACGACCCAGAGCTCGACCCAGACCGAGCACCCGATCCGCCAACAAAGGTCGCCGACAGGAACCTTCCCCGCACAGGGAAGAGGGCCACTGGGGGTGATGTAGTGCCCAGGGCTGCCGCAAGGGGCGAGAGCGCTGCGAGAGGTGGTCGCGACAACTTCACTGGCAACGAGCGAGGTCAGTTATACCAGGGAGGACCCGAGCTCCGACAAAAGGACTCGAGCCAGTGAACAAGGACTCGACTGATCTTCACGTACAGCAATCCGCGATAAGACCGCTGGTGCCGTTCAAAACCGCCAGAAGCCCACCGACGATGGTGTTCGCCAGGATCGTCATCGTGACCGCCTACGGGGTGCGTTGTCTCTCAAACACAACCTGCACTGTACAATTCTAATCATTCATAGAGCCTAATGAGCACCGCGACATTGGTGGTCGTGGTCGCAGCTCCCGTGGCGGCTCTGCTGGATACGCTGCGAGAGGCACGCGCGGCACCCGCACTGGCCGTGACGATCGTCACAGCAGGACTGGCATTGCGTGCGTGCTTCGATAACTCTACCCGTAATTTGACTGACTTCTCCAAGCGACCACGACAAGCAGGCCGGCCATGGTTGGGGAGAGAACACCGCCGAAGGCGAGTTCAAGGATGAGCAGGGTGGTCTCGCTGACGCTCGCGAGGAGGAGAAGGAGGGCATTGTCGTCGACGACACTCCTGTTGACGAGAACGGTGTCTCAGGCAACGACCTCGAGCCAGAAGACAAGACCAAGTCGTACGAGCAGTACCTCGCCGAGAAGCTCGAGAAGCAGGCCGCTCTGAACGACCGCCCTCTGGCCCCTCGCCAAGCCAACGAGGGAAGCAGCAAGAAGTTCCCTGAGGGCAAGGCCTTCACTCGTGATGAAGAAGAGAACTTCATCATCGGTGGTGGTGGCAAGAAGGGTCGCGCTCGTGAACGCGGCGAGAAGAAGCAGGTCCTCGACATTGACCAAACCTGGGTCGAGACCGACAGCGGACGTGGAGGGCGTGGAGGGCGTGGTGAAGGCCGTGGCGGTCGTGGACGTGGCGAGGGTGGCCGTGGTCGCGGTGAAGGTCGTGGCCGAGGTGGTCCTCGTGGCGGCCGTGGTGGCGATCGTGGCGACCGTGGTGGTGACCGTGGTGAGGGGCGTGGATCTTTCAGGGGTGGACGTGGCGGTAGCGGCCCCGTCAACATCTCCGACTCGTCCGCCTTCCCTAGCCTCGGCAAATAAGCGACTCGGCACAATGTCGCGCCAGCGGAACCTCTCGAGTCAGACCGCTTATGAAGCTCGCAGTCGATATGCAGACTTGCAGGCGTGCAAAAAGGTGGGAGCATTGGGAGGAGCAGATAGTCTCTTCATCTTGTCAAAAGGGTGAACATCTCAGATCATCATCTACAAAGTCCGGTAAAAGC
The DNA here is from genome assembly GCA_005959805.1 of Elsinoe ampelina. Classification (NCBI taxonomy): domain Eukaryota; kingdom Fungi; phylum Ascomycota; class Dothideomycetes; order Myriangiales; family Elsinoaceae; genus Elsinoe; species Elsinoe ampelina. The sequence goes on from SMYM01000001.1 coordinate 2,013,640, forward strand.
AATAAATTGACATCAGGTCCAGACTGGTTATGCTCTGTGCAAAGATTTGCTCGCTCGCTGAATCGAAACATGAAATCCCACGCCATCAATATGCATCTCAATGGATCTTCGCGATCCTTTTTTTCCCCACGTCCAACTTGCCCTGCACCCGATCCACATCCCCCTCCAACATGCCCAGCATCTGATTCTGCACCACCAGCTCCTCATTGATCAATATCCCCATCTCCTTCATCCGACTCACCGCCTTTCCAATCTCCAACACATCCTGCTCCTGCTCCACCATCACATCCTTCTGCAACTGCAACACCTGCTTATTGTCCAACTCCCTCGTGCGTTCCGTCTCCTTATGCGCTCCCAACACCCGTCCAGTCTTGATGGGCCCCTTCCCTTGCCCCGCCCCTCCCGAGGCCACCGCAGTCCCCTCCCACAACCCCTTCTTATCCGCCCCACTCGCCACCGCGCTCCCCATCTCCCCTCCCGGCCCCAGGCTCTTGACCGCCAATCCCCGCAACTGCGTCTCCAGCCCCTCGACCTCTTTCCGCGCCGCAACCAGCAAATCCCGCCGCCGCCGGACCTCCCCGTCGCCCAGGCCGCCGCCCCAACTATCCCCGTCGGCCAGCGTCTTGAGCGCGCCCTCGCACCGCGCGATGCCCGTCGCGGCCTTGACCAGCGCGGCCTTGACCTCCGCCGCGGCGGCATGCTGCTCTGTCGTCGTGGAAGCCTGTTCCCTCTGGCGCAGCGCGAGACGGGCTTCGTGGATGCGAGACTTGATCTCGCGGTGGAGCGCGAGCCAGGCGTTGGCGTCGAGGGCGTCTGGGCCTGGAGCAGCCGCGGCGGCGGTGGAGGAGGAGGAGGAGGAGGCGGGTTTTGCGACTAGGTTCGCGGGCAGGGAGAGGAAGGTGCGCCATGCTGCGGATTGGCGCCATCGTGAGTCGTCTGCGTCGAGGATGGCGCGGAGGTAGGATTCGAGGGAGCGCCGCCGGGTCTCGACGAGGTCGGGGGAGGAGACGGTGGAGCGCAGCCAGGATTTCGGGGGTGGGGTGAGGGGTGGGGCGAGTTTGGTTTCGGAGGTGAGGGTGCTGTGGAGGGTGAGGAAGTCGGAGTAGCGTTTTTGGAGGATGTGGGAGCGGAGGGGGAGGGTGAGGGTTATGTTGTAGACTGTGTGAGGGGAGGGTGACGGGGAGGTGTGGGTCGTTGGGATGGAGATTTGGAGTGGTGGTGGCATTGTGAGTTCTGTATTCGTTTGCGAGTGTGGAAGAGTGGTGTTGGAAAGTGAGGTATCCTTGTAGTAGAGCTGTGGGAATTTGTGAATAATAGTAGTACCTTCAACAACCTGGCGGCTTGGACTGTTTTCCGATGATGTCGTTGCTCGGCGGATGATCGGTCCGGGCGAGACAGAACGTGCTGTGATTGGCTGTGATACTCTAGCCTCTTTGTTCGGCGGCACCCTTCATGTGGTCTAATCCTTTCTTCCAACAACAAACATATCTGTTTAAGGTCCAGACGATCATGTTGGGCAGCAGGGTGTCACGCTCGAGCATATGCGGCTGCACCGCGGATCGAGAACAGATGTACCAGACTATCGGCCCAACGAGTGGTCGAAGCAATGCACTTCACACGATGCATCTTTGATGATACGAGGCTTGCCACTCAGCTTTTCATAATATCCAATCTGTCTTCTATCTACGCAAGAGGCCTGGCCTCAACACCTGTCAGCGTCGGCTTGACGGCGTCAATGAGTCCTGTCTCCGCGTTAAAGGTCAATCGATCCAAGCACGTCTCCCTGCTCGTCCCGTTTCCACCAGGGATCGCAAAGCGATGGTACGCAATATACCATTCATCAGTACCCGGCACGTTGACGATCGAGTTATGTCCAGTCCCAAGGATACCCTGGCTTACGTCCTTCTGAAGGACTACACCCCGGTAGGTCCACGGCCCGGTGATGCTGCCTGCCGTGGCATACCCGACACGATAGTTCTCGGATCTCGTGTCGTCCACGGAGTATGTCAGATGGTAAGTACCATCACGGTATACGAGAAACGAGCCTTCTCGATAATCGGTGAGGCCGGTCATTGCAGCCAGCGTATCGACCTTGATGCTGGTCATGTCGTCGTTGAGCTGCGCCTGGAGAGGCTTGCCATTGCCCCACAGCAGCCAGTGGATACCAGTCTCCGGGTCGCGGAAGGCTTGTGGATCGATTGCCTGACCTGATGTGATGGGCTCGTTGTTCAGGATCATAGCTTGCGGTTGAGCAGTGAAGGGTCCTGCAGGGTCTGATGCAACGGCGACACCAATAGTCTTGCGGTTGTACTGTGAGTTCTGCCCGGAGAAGTAAAAGTAGTACTTGTCGTCTCTTGAGATGATCGTCGGTGCCCATGCGTTGCCTACTGCCCAGGGCACGTTGCCACTGGTACCGTTCAGGACGAGGAAAGGCTGCTCGGCGCGAGTCCAGTCTACCAGGTTAGGTGACTGCCAAGTGTAGAAGACTTGACCGCCCCAGCCTGGAAAGCCATCTGTGGTTGCATAGATGTAATAGTTGTCGCCGAAGACAGCAATGTTAGGGTCCGCATAGAGTCCTTTAAGGACTGGACTGCCGGATGAACTCGCTCTGGGTATGCTCGCAGCAGTGGCGAAATGAAAGACTGCGAGTGCTGGGATGATTGAGAGTCTCATGCTGGTAGGTCTGACGGGCAAATCAAGCTAATATTCAGGATGGGTATTGAACTGGCGACAGCGAATGCTTCACAATGAGGATCGAGGAGGATTTTCCAAGGAGATATTTGGTATTGAGGCGAATGCCACAGGACATACTCTTAACCTTTACCCATCGGAGCAACCACTTCTTGCCGATTACGACACCTACCAGCAGGTACTCTCTCACAGTGGAGCTCAGCTGCAGGCTAAAGTGCGGAGATCTGACCCAGCCGTGATGATACGCGGGTCAGGCACTGACAGATCTGCGAGACCAATTGCGAAAGCGGAAGTTTGCCCTATAGCTCGTAAACGAAGTCAAGGACTTCAACCAAGATCAGCAGTCTCCGGTGGGCAAAGTTGGGCTTCCTTTTGACCATTCCAATGGAAGCCGGGGGTCAATGTGGGGTGCGGGGAACCCTAAGGCGGCAACTCGTTTGACGGTCTGGTCGTCCCGCCGGGCGATGTGAAATTTGTGACAGGATCTTTGGCCCCTCGTGACAAGGTGGATTGTTGTGCATGTCGTGGTTGTGAAGCGAAGTCTGTAGCGTCAAGAGTAAGTTCTATATATACTGTTGGCCCAACTTCTCCTGGGATTCTCCATAATAGTCCTACTTCCGTCCACCATGAAATCCTCCTTAGGTCGAGCATTTGCCATAGTGGCGGCCCTCGCCACCAACTTCCATACTCCAGTGCAAGCTCTGCCTCTTGAAGGGCGACAGACGCAAGCAGCTGGATATCTTGCTGCGGCATTCCTGGGTAATGTTCCGAGCGTGTTCTTCCACCTGGCCAGCCCACAAAGCCCATCGACGTTTTCACGATTGAATGGCGGCCAGCCGTCTCTCGTGCCGACCAAAGGCACAAAGGGCGCGAGGGATCCGTTCATCTTGTTCTCACAAGACAAGTCAAAGGTATGCGACCCAGTGTTGACCAAACGCTGCGCTGACATGATTGACAGCTCTGGGTTCTAGCAACGGATCTTGACATTGGAAAGACGAATTGGAATGCTGCTCAGACCAACGGATCCAGGAGCATCTTCGTATGGGAGTCCGCAGATGGTGTCAACTGGTCGCAGGATCGTCTTGTCGAGCTGATGCCACCCACTGCCGGGTATGTCTGGGCTCCATCGGCCATATGGGATGTCGACCGAGACGCCTACGCCGTTTTCTGGTCGTCCCGGACCTACCAAGCAAATGATCCTGCCCATCTCGGACCATCCCAGGGGCCATTCATCTTCTACTCACACACCAGCGATTTCGTCACTTTCACGACTCCAGCTCGATGGGAGCCAGATGTGACGACCACATACATCGACCAGGAGATCCAGTACTTGGGAGGCGAGACCTACATCCGATATATCAGCGACACGGCGAATCTCAGAATTGTCCTGGATCGATCCGATACCGGGCTTTTCGGTCAATGGAACAGGGTCGGCCGACCGGTAGACAAGACTCGTGAAGGCGCTGCTGCTTATCGAGATATCCTCAATCCGAATCGGTATTACTTGTGGGAGGACAATTATACAGGAGGCGCGGATGCTGGGTATGAGTGCTACTACACGGAGACCTTCACCGTACCGTATACTCCATGCGATCCGGCATTGACGCCCAAGGGCATGAGGCATGGTGGTGTTGTGCAGATCGAGTCCGGCATGTACGAGGCTCTGCGGCGGAATGTGACGGCTTGATCATGTTAGATCGATGCTCCATCAACAAAGGTCTCAGGTCCGGTCCAATTTTTGGTAGCCATTGTGGTGGTGATTGTGACATGACCTTACTGCTTTGCATGTCGATGAATGATCGTCGTTGAGTCTACGCCACAAGCTTGTGTTCTCGCTCGAGATCGTGTCACTTCTAGTCTGCGAAGGCTCCTCAAGTGAGTCTGGCCCTCAATATCAGGTGCTTGCAGTGTCCAGGAGTACTGAATTAGTTGATGATGTGTTCTGCTAATCCTCGCCCTGCTGGTGATTGTGCTTCAGCTTCATTTTGCCAAGAGCCATCGTCAAAGAGCCGCATCGCGAGCGTCGTTTGAGCATTGCCTCTTCCATCTCGCTATTTCTAACATCAATACATGCTTTGTCCTTTGATTTATTTCTGATCATCGACTCTGAGTCGGAGCGCTGTCTCTGAGTTTTAGTCCACGATGGAGCGTACTACGACGAAAGAGCCTCGGTATGGTGGCTTCACTAGATTTGAGCTAGAACTAGAGGCAAGTACTTTTCACCATGAGGTCTATCACATTCACGTGGAAAATACTTGGTTCGGTGATGCGATTCTGTCCAAATCACTAACAAATATTAAGTTCGTCCAAGCATTATCAAATCCACTCTACCTCAACCATCTCGCAGCTCAGAAATGGTTCGATAGCCCAGAATTTGTGGCCTACCTGAAGTATTTGCAATACTTCAAAGACCCAAAGTACATCAAATATCTCTCGTCAGTCTCTCTGTCGGTGTGCTGCTCGGTCTGGCTAATCCAAGCAGATATCCCGGCCCGACTCTCAAAGCTCTTGAGCTTCTCCAGCAAGACCAGTTCCGGAAAGACATCTTGATCCCAGAGACCGTCAACCGCATGTACGAGGAAGGTCTTGCTGCGAGCGAAGCGCCCCCTCGACAAGTATGATATCTAGATCGATGCTGAAACCGTGGCTGAATGGTTCGTCGATTGGATGGCACATGTGATAGATCCGGATCGTCCTAGCTGCATCGAGGCTGTGAGCCGTGGCGTTATTTGCATTAGATACCCCAAAGCGAATCAATTCTCTCTCCAGTCCTTTGCGCAGACGCAGCACTGGTATGTGTCAGTGGCGATCCTCCCTCAAATGACCTAACGTACCCTATAAAACGTCGTCATCGGCTCATCTGCACTCCTAATCTGAACCTGTCGGAAGTACGCCTCGGTGCCCGTGCAATTTGGATCTACACAATTGACTGGAAAGGTCAGTGCCTTCCAATTCCCACCGTGCCACAAAGAGATGCTCACCGTTGGGTTGCTTGTCGACGTTCTTCCAGCTGTCTGCGCCACCTAGCACGTCCTCTACTTCCTTTGCGACCATTTGCTTCTTCTCGTAGAAGACTCCTTGTAACGCCATCTGGTAAGGACAAGTGCGGCATTGAAAGTGGTTGTTGCCTGCCCTGTGCTGCTCACTGTCTGGTAGCTCGTCGGCTGGCACGGCCGTGATGGTGAGAAGATTGCCACATACGGGGCAGACTAGTGCGAGAGTCAGTATACGTTGTTGTGTATGCCATGATAGACGATCTGCAACTTACAGAGCAGCATGATTTCCCAAGGCCTGCAGTAAAGTAGATGAGATATCTGTCCCCGCTTGGACCTCAAATTATGGTCGTATGAGGCTGAAAATTTCGGACGAGATCGTGATGTCAGTAATGGAGTCTTGTCACAACAGGTTCCTTTAATAAATTTCAGAAAAGGTTTAATCTTTGTCAAGAATGACTGTTCGAGAAGAGTGAAGACCATTTTGCGATTGCCAACCATACACTTCGCCGTCCCTGACTCGAGCCGCATGTAGAGCCGCGTAGACCCGTCCTGCAATCTAGAAGCGCTTTACTTCCTTTCGTTCCTCTGCTAGAAATACCACATCCCTTAATCATTGAGCTTCGCTATTCCTTCCGACCATTGTCCGCCCTCGCAACCTTCGTTCAGGACTATCACTTCAATTTCCAATTGCTGGTCCCTCTCTTCCGCACTACCACAACCTGCTGCCTACACCACCGCGACCATGTCAGATGAGGTATCCCCTCCACTACCAACCCCTCCCTCAGCCCATACATTTCACTGACCAAAGTCCAGGGTGCCTCCCCTCGCGAACTCCTCCTCGAATCCTGCCGACGCAACAACAGCTCCCTCCTGACGTCCGTCCTCTCCTCCTTTGCCTCCGCAGACAAGATCGCCCACTTCCTCAACACCTCTACCGACGGTCTAGGCTGCTCGGCACTGCACATTGCCGCACAGTACGGTAGTTACGAAGTGCTAGACGTGTTACTGGACCAGGAGGGAGTGGAGATTGACGGCCAGGAGAAGAGGGAGGGGGATACGTGTTTGCACAAGGCGGTCAGGTGGGTGAATGAGCAGGGGAAGGAGGCTTGGGAGGAGGATGGGAGGGTGGTGGAGATCCTGCTGGACGCGGGGTGTGATCCGAGGTGAGTGACTTGCGGACGTGGGAAGGCCGGAGCCGACTGGCGAGTGCTTTGAGGATTTGGTTGGGCAGAGGAGCACGGTACAGCATTGGACAGATGGGGAAGAGGTGCTAATGGGAGCAGAATACGAAACAAAGCGAAGCTGAAGCCTTTCGATCTTGTCGACCCGAGAAATACCGAGTTGAGGAAGTCGTTACAGAAGGCAGAGTTCACAATAGCGGCAGGAGATGATGTGGTGCAGGACGACAGTGATGATGGAGGTCCGGCGAGTGATAGCGATTGATGCAGCCTCTTGTCAGGGCTTATAGGCCTTGGAAGCCGCACTGAACACATGTGTATCAGCCGAATCTTGCACAGCACGGCGTTTGGGAGGAAAGATAGAGTGAATCGTGATGGCAATGACATTTCGAAATTGTCGCCATCGAGTTCAAGTTCTCGTATCAATCAGCGACTGCTTAGGAGGGCTCTCTAGATGCTTTCCAAATGCCTCATTGAGGCCGCAGATCTCATGTCCTGCGGACCTTTCGGATCTCTCGGGACCGCTTCGTGACCTCCATGGTAGTTGGTGCGATGTCGACTGCTAACATTTGGAAGAGCATAGACGGTTCATCAAAGGACCAACGGTGGTGGATATAGCTCACGTTCTTGTCGGGTGTGGACTGCATGATTGGTGCTGCATCATATGACGCTTGTGCCGGGGAATATCTCGTGCATGTGCAAGCGTAACTGTATCAACCCTCCGTCTAGAAACATGTTAGTGCTGGTATTGCAAACACGAAATGTGTGGACATAATACCTCGGGTGGCGCTCCGACAGGCCGCACCATTTTCTCGAGTAATTTGATCCTTGTCTCCTCTCTTGAGGACTCGCCAGTGGCCAGTGTGATGTATTGAAGTAAAGGTGGGTGTCCTATGTAAGAAGAATAGCTGTCGCGAGCGATGTTTGAGGTCCATTCGAATTTTGTGGTGTCTGCGTGGCCCGTTCCGATGTACTTGTTTTGCAGCGCCTCGAGCTGCTGTGTAGTACGGAGCTTGTCGGCCATTATGGATCAAGGAAGCGGAATTGTCTCGGGTGGCGATGCGCAACGTGATGCTGGAAATGGGAAGGATGAAGAGAGTGGTGAAGGTTCACGAAGTTGAGGACTCCACGTGATAGGGCTTGGCGCCGAATTTGCGCCCCTGGCATCTCGCAGCCTCTGTGGCACACAATACTCTGTTCAAAAGAATTTGTATACTCAGAATCTAGTTGCAAATCTAGTAACCCTGGTCGAGCGAATCCCTGATCTTCTCGCGGAAGGCAATCTCCCTCTCATACACCGGACGACGGTTATGCATGACCTCGCGTGCCAGACGCTGTCCTTGTATCTCATCCACCTCCTTCAGCTGCTCGAGAAAGACCTCAATTGTAGGGGCATCAGGGACCAGCCTGATCACTTCATACATTGCCAGGCGATCATCCTCGTTAGGCGCGGTGTCGATCCAATACCTAGCCCAATGAGCAGGCTCCAAACGTAATCTGTGCTCGAATAGTTCGATGGCATCGTGGTGGGCTTTTGCCAAGTCACGTGCAGGGTCAAGGAAGAGAGGGTTGGGACGCTCGAGCAACTGGTTGTGAATGTCAGTAGCAGCATTGCCCAGCGCCTCTACCTCGGCAGTCGTGATATCTCTGTCGTTGTCTCGCGGAATGTTGCGGCGGATCCAGCGGGTCATCTCCTCCATAAAGGCGGGGATGAGGTCCCAATCTGGTTGGACACCACCATTGCGGAGAGCGATGGCAATCAGTCCATACTCGACCAATTCGATGTCGAGAAGCTTGTAGCGCTCGTCATGGTCCGCAAAGGCGCGGCGGAAGTTGTCGGGTACGGCTTGAAGGGGTCCCATGGGGAACTGGTCCGGCCTTTTACCGTCGATGTACAAGTAGACCAGACCGCCGACGAACGGTGGACGCTCCGGTATCTGATCGACGACGAGGGTTTGGAACTGGGTCAGTCTGTTGTTAATCTCGGTAAGATGTTCGCTGACTCCGGCCCTGTATGCTAGCATTAGCTGTTCGAGCTTGTCAACGGGCTCTAGGATAGGGATAGTGCCTCTACCGAGTGCTATTGTCAAAGCCTTGTGGCGGGCAAAGTTGAGTCGACGCTCGTACTCTGCCTTGAAGACAGGGTGCTCCAAAATCTGTGAAGCCATTTCCGTTAATGATTGATATGGATTGCAATGGTTGCAGATTGTGCACGGCGAATGATATTGTGGGGATTTTCCATCGAGAGGCGAGGGGGACTCTTATGAGCAAATCCGATATGAAGGGCCTCTTTGAGTGTTCTTTCGAGAATCTTGCTGAAAGACTGAGGTGGGCTGCGACAAAGGACGCGGATGGCGAAGAGAAGCCACGTCAACAAATAGAGTCATAGTCGACATCATGTGGTCCAGCTATTCAACATCCTCAGATAGCGAGTAGATCGATACTGCATTCAAGGACCGCATATAGGTAAGCACGACGAAAACATCCTCTCCGGTCATGTGGTGTGGTACGGGGAGGTCGGATACCTCGGTGGCAGAGATGCGCTGGAGGCATGCCTCTGTATGATGAAGAGGAGGCATACTCGAACAAAGAAACACCCACAATATTTGGAAGTCTTGGTTATTGGTGGAGGACAAAGAGCAAGGGAGGTGAAGTTGCCTGTGATGGAGGTTTTGGCGGAAATTGCCCCGCTTTCGCGTCAAATTGATAGACGCGTCTTCTGGAATCACTCATCAACCTAAGGCACAATATTCCTGAACAATCTTTCGGCAACCGGAGCAGACTGACCTCCAGCAATTGGTCCTGCATTGACATTGACAGCCATTTGTCTGCATCTGGTCATCTTCACGGAAAGGTTTCGAGCTCGTCACCTACAGTCTGTATCATGCCACGACGGCGCAGGGTGAGTGACACAAGGCTTGTGAAGCACAGCACTCGTTTTGACGTGTCCAGGCTGAGTCAGAGGACGAAGACGAGTACAATACGAATTCACGACCACAGACTCAAAGGGCGCGGATATCAGAGGTAGATGAAGACACAGGATACGGTGATGACGGGGACGATGCAACCCAAGGACCCGGTAATTCAGATCTCATGGTGAAGAACCTTGTCAGGATGGCACTTGCCTGTGAATACTCTCGAATACCCCTCAAGAGACTTGATATCAAGGAAAAGGTCTTGGGTGGTCATACCAAACAATTCAAAGTGGTTTTTGCTGCAGCTCAACAGCACCTGAAGGAGACGTTCGGCATGGCAATGGTAGAGCTTCCAGTGCGCGAGAAAGTCACGGCGAGAGAAAGACAGGCGGCAGCAATGGCGGAGATGCAGGCTGAGCAGAGACGGGCGGAGACACAGACCAGAAAGAAGCCTGGGAGGAAGTCACAAGCGGATACACAAGGGACACAATCGCAGTCGGGGCAGAAGAGAGCCTGGATTCTGACGACCATCCTGCCAGACGAATATCGCACGCCAGACATCCTTCCTCCACCTTCAGCTCCAACAACAGAATCTGAGAGCCGATATACAGCACTGAGCAGCCTTGTAGTCAGTCTAATCATGCTCAGCGGCGGAAGTCTGGCCGAGACCAAACTCAAGAGATATCTGGAGCGCGCCAATATCGACGAGATGACAGCACTATCCAACTCAATTGCCTTCGGCATTGTAGATACGAGTGAAAAGTTGTTCAAGAAGATGGAAAAGGACGCGTTCATCATGCATGTAAAGGACAATTCGAGTGGCGATGAGGTCAGCGAGTACATTGTCGGTCCTAGAGGCAAGGTCGAGATAGGTGCAGACGGGGTTGCGGGCCTTGTTCGAGAGGTCTATGGAGAGGCCGATGATCCCGAGGACCTGGAGAGGAGGCTGAAGAGAAGCTTGCAAGCGGCGGCGGCGAAGTCTGGCGTGGAAAAAGAGGCGATAGCATGATTTTATGATACCCAGCTGAAGCAGCAAACAGTTTAAACATTATACTAAAGGATCACGAGCTCTACAAGTCCGGCCACTGCGTGACATATCTGGCGGTAGTTGACGGTAACCACGAGGTTCGCTAATGGTGGCCGTGGCGAAAAGCTTTCACAGCATGTGAAAAGGTCGCTCGTGTTTCACGTGTCACGACATGGAAGAATGAGAGTAAGATGTATGGCCGTAGCAGCAGAAACAGAACATGATCGCCGTCAGATCTGGTGTCCACCGCCAGATCTCGGGAACCGCCGCACGGACAGGGACGGGAAAGTCTCGGCTAGACGATTCTTCGTCATCGATGTGAGGTCTGAGTCTACTTTGCCTCTTCGAACGCGCCCCCATCACCACTCGGACTGCTACAAACATCAAAGTAGTTTCTTCTCTCTGCTGCTTGTCAAGTGAGGTCGCTTTTCGCATCCATCGCCATCCCACACACGACGGTCATGACGCGCCTGCTCCGGCAGACCGCTCAGGCCACAAGACTATCCAGCAATTTACAACTTGCCTGTAGAGCTCGGAACCCTTCGCTAAGACCGCCACTCATCCCAAGACATGTGTACAACAGGCAGATAGTTCGACGGTACGCAACACAGCCACCAGAGGAGCCAAAAAATCAGAAGAAGGTCGACGGCAAGGATGGCAAGCAGGCACCTGGCATGGAGCACCTCTACGGTGACTCCAGCCCGATATCAAAGAGTCAAGCTACTAGTGGGAAGAAGGGCGAGCTGAAGACTGGATACGTGAAGCTCAGCGAAAAGGAGCAGGCCCGCCTCGAGGAAGTCCTCCAGTTCGTGAAGAAGGGAATGCCGGCATCCATGGCGCAGGACATTGAAAAGGTCATCAAGGACATGAAAGCCCATGGCATACCCGAGGAGCTCCGAAAGACTGTCCATGAGATGCAGACCGGCACCGTGACGCCGGCCATGGCTGCAAAGTTGTGGCGACTGACTTCTCAGATGGCACGCAAGTATGCCGAACAAGCCGCAGAGGAACGATTCGGCAACAAAGCAAAGCCAGGTCAGGCAGAGCAGAAGTCATCCGACGATCCAGGTCCATCTTCAGCTGGAGGAAAGAAGGGCAAATCGAAGCAAGGCGCACCGAACGTGATGGAATTCAAACTTGATCTCAGCAGTTTCCTGATGTCTGGTTTCACAGCATATCTCTTGTACCGACTATTCATGCCGACAGAGAACTCGCGTGAGATCACATGGCAAGAATTCAGGAATACCTTCTTCGACAAAGGACTTGTGGAGAAGCTCGTGGTGCTGAACAATAGTCGGGTCCGAGTACACCTACATCGCGAGGCTGTGGCATCAATGTACCCCGAGTCACCGGCTGCCCAACAGAACTTCTACTACTACTTTACAATCGGTTCGGTCGAGGCTTTTGAAAGGAAGGTGGATGAGGCACAAGCAGAACTTGGTGTACCAAGCTCGGAGCGGATACCAGTCCAATACGCTCGCGAAGTACCATGGGTAGAGACAGTACTCAGCTTCGGACCCACCATTCTCTTCATCGGTGTTTTACTCTGGATGTCAAGAAGAGCGGCTTCAGGAGGTGGTGGACAGGCTGGAGGCATCTTCGGCATGGGCCGCAGCAGGGCGAAGAAGTTCAATCACGAAACCGATGTTAAGGTCAAGTTCGCGGATGTCGCTGGCATGGACGAAGCAAAGCTAGAGATTATGGAGTTTGTCAGCTTTCTAAAGGATCCCGGCATGTACCAGAAGCTCGGTGCAAAGATTCCTCGAGGCGCCATTCTTTCTGGACCGCCCGGCACTGGTAAGACGCTTCTCGCAAAGGCTACAGCTGGAGAGTCTGGAGTTCCCTTCTTCTCGGTATCTGGTTCCGAGTTCGTGGAGATGTTTGTCGGTGTAGGTGCTTCGAGAGTGCGAGATCTTTTCCAGAACGCGAGAAAGAACACACCATGCATCATCTTCATTGATGAGATTGATGCTATCGGAAAGTCGAGGTCAAAGCAGAACTTTGGTGGCGGCAACGACGAACGAGAAGCAACACTCAACCAGATCTTGACGGAGATGGATGGTTTCAACACGTCTGAACAGGTGGTAGTGCTGGCTGGTACCAATCGATCCGATGTCCTTGACAAGGCTCTCATGCGACCAGGGCGATTCGACAGACACATTGCCATCGATCCACCAACCATGGACGGTCGAAGACAGATCTTCAAGGTACATCTTAAAAAGATTGTGACTCATGTTGACACCGACTATCTGGAAGGACGTCTGGCTGCCCTCACCCCAGGTTTCTCGGGAGCAGACATTGCCAACTGTGTTAACGAAGCGGCTCTTGTCGGTCAGTACACACTTTACGATGGCGTCTCGAATGACTACTAACGCTTTGCAGCTGCCCGTGGTAACGCCTCTTCCGTTCTGATGGAACATTTCGAGCAAGCCATTGAGCGAGTCATTGGCGGTCTCGAGAAGAAGTCTCTCGTCCTCTCACCAGAAGAGAAGCGCACCGTCGCCTACCACGAAGCCGGCCACGCCATCTGCGGCTGGTACTTTCAATGGGCCGATCCCCTCCTGAAAGTCTCCATCATTCCCCGCGGCTCCGGCGCCCTCGGCTACGCCCAATACCTCCCCGCGGGCGACACCTACCTCCTCTCCGCCAACCAAATTATGGACCGAATGGCCATGACCCTCGGCGGACGCGTCAGCGAAGAACTCCACTTCCCGACTGTCACCTCGGGCGCGTCGGACGATTTCAACAAAGTCACCCGCATGGCCACCGCCATGGTCACGAAATGGGGTATGAGCCCGAAGATCGGCTACCGGTACTATGAAGACGACGCACAACAACAACTCCACAAGCCTTTCTCCGAAGAAACCGCGCGCGACATCGACGCCGAAGTCCGCCGCATCGTCGACGAGGCATACCAGCAATGCAAAGACCTACTGAGCGAGAAGAAGAAGGAAGTCGGCATCGTGGCGGAGGAGTTGCTCAAGAAGGAAATGCTGAGCCGCGACGACATGATCAGGCTGCTCGGCCCGAGACCGTTCCCCGACAAGGCGGAGTTCAGCAAGTATTTCAATGGCAGCAAGGGGGATCGAGAGGGGCATGGGAGCTCGATACCGCCTGAGCCGGAGAAGAAGGATCCGCCTGTGTTGCCGGGTGGGGGAGAGCCGAGTCCTGCGCCGACGATTTTCAAGGGGGAGGGGGAGGCGAGGTTGTGATGACGGAAAAGGGGGGAGGCGGGGCATTGTATATATCTATGAGTTTGGGGGTTGCATGGTATAGAGCCGGCGTAGAGATAGGATAGGATGCGGGAAATGGTATTCTCCTCTTATCTTGCCTCATGGCTCTGCTACTTTGCCAGACTTCCTTGCGATGCTTGTTCAAGAGCAGGGTCGTGTCTGGTTGTCCGTCAAGGCACTATCCTTCCCGCCCCAAGCACACACCAAAACGCCACCTCCCTCTTTTCCTTCTGCCCCTTTGCCCCTCCTTCCTCGCCAGCGACGTCCGCATCCCACTCCGCTCTCACAAACACCGGTATCTCCAACACATCATCGTTCACCGTCCTGTCCATCCTACCCTTCTTCTCCCTCTGCAGATACGAATCATAGTCCTCATCCTCATCCTCATCCTCCCCCTCCCCTTCCTCTTCTTTGACAGGTAAACTCCCCGGGACAACCTCCACCACCACCCCAACCCAATTCCTCCCTCGCTCCCACACCTTCCCCGCTTCCGGCACACGGTCCTCCCCATCCTTGTCCTTGGTGCCTTGCATCCCGCTCCCACCGAGCAACTCCCTCCCCTTGCGCTCCCCCCGCCCAGTCCTCCCCGTCCCACCCGTGGTGTCGCTCAGCGCGGCGTCCCAGACGTCTCCGTCGGCGCCGATTTCGAAGCTGGGGCAGAGAATGGTGACTCTGCTTTCGACTTTGCCTGGCGTGATGGCCGGGGTGGCTAGGTTGACACGGACGGTTTCGAAGAGGGGGTTTTGGATTAGGAGGAGGTAGTCTCGCTTTTGGCCTGGGCGGAGAGGGGGGATGGGGCCTTCTGTGTCGCGGAGGGTTTGGAGGGCGGTGGTGGTCAGGGCGAAGGAGGCGCGGGGGAGAGGGGTTGTGGCTGGGTGAGAGGGGGTGAAGGGGCGGAGGGAGAGGAGGGGGATGAAGGATTGCGCGAGGAGGCGGATTTTGTATTTGAGAGACGTGGCGATGGAGGTGGAGGCGCTGTGCGAGGAGCTGTTGGTTGTGGGCTTACGTTCGTCGTGGCGGATGAGAATGTGGCGGCATGAGCGGCAGCGTTTGGACTTGCGGGTGGCGAGCAGGGTGGGAACGGGCCAGAGTGAGGAGATATCTGTGGCAGTCGAGTTCCATGGATGGGCTTGATGGTGGGCCTCGGTTGGTATGGAGTCGGGGGAGTCGCGTATCTGCCTGACGATTGCCTCTTCCGAGATGGTCAATGTAAGTCCTTCTGGTGCAGTAAGGGCTTCACGCATCGGTTGTGGCTTTTCCTTGGCCTTTTTGAGTGAAGCTGCTGAGAGACCGCCATACAGCTGCATGATTCGGGCGAGATTTGATGGTGACGAGTACGATGCGTCCAGTCCAAGAGGATTGTTGACAGCTGTGTCCGACTCTGCCAGCTGCGTCTTGTAGAATTTGAGCAACTTCGAGAACTTGTGGTCCAGCAGGTCGAGGTCGGTCGTCTCCGCAACCTCTGGTCCTGGCGTCTCCTCTCTGACATCTCGGTCGGGCATGTCGTCTTCCAGTCGAGCCTTTTTCGGCCGTCGCATGCGCAAAAGCTGTTCATAGATCTTGTTAGGCTTGCTGAACTCGATGCCAGCATCAAGAGAAGACCAGTCGCAAACTGGACATGCTAGAAAGAAAGGACCACTTGGACCAGTGGTGTCACCTGAGCTCTGCCTGCTTTGCTGATCCAGTGCATTGATTGATAATGGTGCTGTGCATAATGGACAGCTGAAGCAGTTCCTTGTACATCTGGATGATTGTCAGAGACAAGGCTTTTCGCATCTCGAGGGCACTGGCTCACCTTACCTGTTTCCGTCGGACTTGACAAGACTACTTGGTATTTCGAACAGACAGCTCGGGCAGTACCAGTGCGTGTTCTCTTCTGCCCAGCACCTTGGACAGCGAATTTGATGACATTCATCGCAGTAGAGTAATTGGTCGTATGGGTACAGGGAGAAGCTCGACCTCTCATCGTGAGGATTCAAGGTCTTGTCTGCTTCATCCTCGTCGTCTGCCAATATAGGCAAGACTGATGATCGTCTGACATGTGCTGTGGCTGCCGGGAATTCCGGATCTTGATCGCAGGGACAAGAGATGTATGCGTAAGGGAAAGATCTTGACATTGTTCACTGATTGGACATCGGAGATTGTCCACCGCGAGAACGACCTGTATGCGCAGAATCAACCTCTCATCATGTGAGGGTCGATCACCTCATCGGAATGTGCTCTCTTCAATTAAGGTGTTGCATACTTTTGCTTAACGTTTAATTGAGTCGTCAAAATGCTCGATACAGGTGGCTGGTGGGGTCTCGAATGAGGAATTGGAGATCAATGGAAACCAAAGCAGACGGGACCTCTTCTTCCCGAACGTCGTGACGCGCGACAAAATGCCCTGAACCCGGCCCTAACGCACCACCGGCGACTCCATAAACCACCACCACCCCAGCTTTCCCTCCTTCTTTCGTCCACACACCACCCACCACCCATCACTCTCACCACCAACAGCCGACACCATGGTCTCCACCCGCTCGCACCCCTCCAACTTCCCCTCCCCCACCTCCTCGCCCTCAAAACAACGCAGCGTCACCCCCACCCCCTCAGCCTCCACCACCGTGACGCGCCGCAAACCCACCTCCACCAACTCCGTCTGGTCACACACCCCGTCCAACCTCACCCTCATCTGGCTGGGCATCTCCCTCCCCCTCGTGATCTGGGATTGCGGCTACGTGATGCTGCGCCCCCACTCGATGCCCGGCGGGAAATACCACTGGCCATGGCAGCCCTACGAGCTGTACGGGCGCGTGGACCAAGTCTACGGCTTCAAAGCGTGGAACGAAAACAATGGCTTCACGGCGGCGCAGGGCACGTTGAACATCGTCGAGACGGTTGGGTATTTGGTGTATCTGTGGATCGTGTACACGAAGGGGAGGCAGAGTGAGGTCGAGGGCAGGGGGGCGCCGGGGACGGATAAGGTTGGGGGGTTGGGGAGGGCGATGAGGGTCACGGGTTATTGGGCGGGGGTGGCGTGTTTGTTGGGGTTTGCCGTCACGGTCATGACGTGGAGTAAGACGGTCTTGTATTGGTTGAATGAGGCGTATAGTGGGTTTGATAATATTGGGCATAATGATGCGTGGACGTTGGTGACGTTGTGGGTGTTGCCCAAGTGAGTATGATATATCAGGAAGGAGGGAAGGTGCTGACTGGTGAATAGTGCGCCTTGGATCGTGATACCGATTTACTTGACATATGTGTTTGGCGCAGAGATTCTGCAAGGGTTGGAATTTGCGGCGGGCGACGTCAAGAAGGTGCAATAGGATGGACGGAAGTGGAGGCACGATTTTATTATGACTCTGATGCTAGCGATCGGATTGATTGACCGCTGCTTGAGCCGGTGAGGTATTTGACCTCTGCTATTTCCTTGCCAATCTCTGATGTGAGAGGAAGAAGGCATCTTGCCCGAGAAACCCATTTTGAATCCACCATCCAGCGCCATGCACCTCGCTATGCGCCCTATCCTGTTCCTCCCTCACACCGTGCTTTGCACCTTTGCTTGTGTCGGGTCAGCTCAATTTCACTTCACATGAATGGTGCAAACTCACTTCTTCTGGTCTCTGCCTTGATCGCCATTTCAGCGGTGAAGGTGACCGGTCGGCTGGCCCTGAGTGACGCCGTGGTTGTAACCGGATGGCTGACCTTGAGTGCGGCCGTGAAGGTAGCTCCTGTCGGTACGAGGTCCGATGGGGACTCTCTGACCGTAATCACTCTGTTCGTGGGCGGCGTGCGAGTTATGGTCGTGCTGAGCTTCGTCGTGCTGGCCTGCATGGCCGGGGAAGGCGGTGTGGTAGTCATCCTCATCTTCTTCATTGAGGTGATGACCGCCCTGGGAGGCCGGCATTTCGGCGTGACCATGAGCAGGCCCGTAGTGAGCACTAGTGGCGGCCATCTGACTCGGCGCAGTGAAGCCATAACCACCAGTCTGGATGCGGATGCCGCCAGAGTTGGCGTACATGCCGTCGCGGATGGCATTGGCGACGCGGGTGGTGGTGACGGTGAGACCAGGGATAATTTCGGCGGCCAGGCGGTTGAGAACATCCTCCTTCCAGGCAGTGATCTGAGGGTCCGGGTACTGGCTGGGTTCGTTGACGGCGGCCATGATGCGATCCAGCTCACGGTTGAGTCCCTCCACGTGAGAATGAAGCAGGTCGACAGGGCGGATGGGCTTATTCGGCGCAAACACATGGGCAATGGGGACACCTGGGAAATAATTACCTAGCTTGGGAGGCGGCATGGCCAAGGGGTCGATGGGTTGCTTTGGCATTTCTGCGATCTTCTTTGGTGGCGAGTGAGGGTTGTTGTTGGTATGAGAGTTGATGAGATGAAAAGGAGGTGGAGCGGAGGAGGAAGAAGGACGAGGTGGGTTGAAATTTTCTGACTGATTCTGCATTGTGTGCGTGGCATGTGACAGAGCTCCTGGGTTGAAGTCCATCGGGCCAAAGTGTGGTCCGGCGGTGGCGGGGCGGAATCCATCTCGATGGTAGTAGTCGGGGTCGGCGACACTGGAATGCTCTGGCATGGCATCGTGGTCGTTTCTGTACACGACATGATTAGATCTGGCTGGATCGACATTTGGTTGTTCCCTGGAGTTGTGAAGGTTATAGTTGAAGGTAACGCCAGGGTGATATGGAATGTACTGAGGCTGATTTTGATATGGTAGGTTCTGACTTGGTCCACCTTCGTGGTGCTTCTTGGAAAGTCGTCTGCCGAAACCGCCTTTGCCTTTACCTCTACGAGCTGGTTTATTGTATCTCGGGATTGCATCAGAGATCTGATGATGTTGAGGGCCCTGATCATCATGGTCTTGGTGGTCCTGGTCAACCACTGCTTTGCTGGATTCAGTCGCCTGCTGCGAGCCGTTCACAATGGCTGGCGATCGCATATCGGGCAGATTCAAGGGATCCTCAGATGCTGGTGTTTTGGCGACTCTAGGCTGACTGATATTTGGTTGACTCAAAAATCGTTCGCGATTGGACTGAACGGGAGGCACGTTGAGCTCATCTTCAACTTGAAAATTGATGGGCACTGGCGGAGGCATCTTGTTGACGAGTGGCTGAGTATGGCAGGATGAGGAGTGGAGAGTGGACAGTACCACAAGGGTGACATGTACATTCTTATTCATTTCATATGATTGCTGGCTATGTATGCAAAGACCTTTACCGCCTGTCAAGCTCTGGATAGTCCCTGAAGATGCCGTTGGAGTATGCAAGTCGCCGCTCACTGTCCAAGTATTCCTGCAGCCACTTCTCCGATTTGAGACCAGGGTAGAAAGTGTCAAACAGCAAGGGGTAATCCTTGCTCCGTGCTTTCACTTCCTTTGGAAAGGCAAACATCAAACCATCCAAGACTTGCCAGAGTGTCGTATCTGCGTATGAGAGCTTGCTTCCCACCAAGTATTTGCCATTGCCATCAGCTTGATTCCACTTCAGGGTCTTCTCGAAATGAGAGAAGAACTTTGGCAATCTGTTGTTGCGGAAGTCGGCAGCACGGGTGAGTGCAGCTTGTTTCTGATCTGGTAATGGTCAGTCGTGTTGTCTGAAACCTGCAGCGGGAACTCCACCTTCGTAGTATTTTGAGACAGCGATTGGATGATGCACATCGTGTGTCTCGTTTGACAGATCCAGGGCGGTGAGTGTCAGTTGATTCACATAGTACTGTTCATGGTCCGCGGTCCCTGCAAGACCAAGTTTGCGGCCCAGATACAGCAGGATGTTTGGCGTTTGTGATATGATCAGAGCTTTACCATCCTTGCCAGCACCTGGGATCTTCAGGGCAGGAGGCGCAAACGGTGGAGGGTTGCCATCTTCGTCACCAGTACTGTCTGAGATGCAGATGGCTTGGACCACTTTATAATTGGATTTGTCCTCGTTTGCAATGTCGCTGTACGGGATACCTGCCGCCTCCAACGCCAGACGGATGTACTCGCCACGGCCTGGAATGCCAGGATGATAGAGTAGCTCGTACTCTGGCGCCGTCTTTTGTCTTTTTGCTTCTGGTTCGGACATGGCTGTTTATGGATCGAAGTTGGTGGACAGGGGCAAAGAAAGGCTCACGAGCGATGTTCGCATGGACGTACAGCTAGTGCTAACATTACCTTACTCCGTAATACGTCGACAATGGTCAGAAGCGGGGCAGAACGATGAAGCTCCGTTTTTGTTGTGCATTCTGTGGTCAAAGGCGGCGAAAGGCCTCGGGAATTGGCTTTGATCACGTCCAGGGAGCTCTTTAAAGGCAACCAATCAAATCCAAGCATTTAACGCGCCACAAACGCGAGATTCGACGTCTTTCTCGAATTCCACGTCCAAAACGATGAATTTCGCCCTTTGACAGACCATCCACATTTCACTCCGTCTGCCTGACGACAATACGCACTGAGCACCTGGCCTCAACGTACAATTTCCAGAAAAGTTGACGGGTCCCTCTTCATCTGATTGCCATTACGGCAATTTAGGGCTGATTGAGCTTCTCCAGTCCCTCTTTCAGCTGTCAGCTTCACATTGCGACCGGCACACGACTCTTTGGATAATTTAACAATTTCCCTCACGATGATGGCTCAATCGCCCGCCGCGTCCTACGCGAGCGGTCCGCCTGGCTCATTCGATTTTGGCCATCGACTTGAAGCCTTTAGAAGATCCGACCGTGAACGTGATCAGCTCATGGAAGAGCTTATCAAGGCCTATCAAAATCTCGATTCTAAATTGCAAGAAACCACTAGCGATCTCGCCAACGAGCAGCAGTCTAGAAGAGAATGGCAGAGGCAAGCTCAACACGCTCAGGAGCAGTTCAATAGGACTTCCCATGCTCAGGGCACAGCTCCATTTGTGCTAGCTTTGATTGACGGGGATGGTGCACCGGTCAGTCGCGTCCCAAGATTGGCTGAAGAGCCCTACTGACTTTGACCACAGTTCCTTGATGAGTTGTACACTAAAGGAGAAGATGGTGGCAAGCAGGCCGCATATCTTCTCGACCAAGAACTCCGCAAGCAGATCGCCGCCATGCACCCCAACGAAAACACTGCACACTGGGATATTATCGTCAACGTGTTTGTCAACATGGATGGCTTGACTAAAAAGCTACGTGCCTGTGGTCTCCTCAACTATGGCGCTGACATGTCCGTCTTTGCCCAATCCTTTGGTCGCCAGCTCTTCCAATTTGTCGATGTGGGCTTTGGCAAGGAACGTGCCGACTATAAACTCAGGGAATGGTTTAGACTGTTTGTCAACAATGTACAGTGCAAGCACATTGTTCTCGGAGGCATCTGCCACGACAATGGCTACCTACCTATGCTGGACCCCTACGTCCATGACCCTATGCAGCATGTTCGTATCAGCTTTCTTGCAACACTTCCGGCTCAGCCTGCTTTCAAAAGCATGCTCTTCCGCCCGATCAGGGTCAATAATGTGTTCAGACAAGAACATCTTCCTAGCAAGCCAATTGCTGCTCCAAATGGTTCTTTGCCAAACGGAGGCATCAATCGTAAGGCAAGTCTTGAGAGTGGTGTCTCTCTCCCGGTGCGTACTGCCACACACGACAAAGCCGACTCCATCATCAGCCCTCCTTTGACAACAACGCCAAGCGTGAGCGGAGTCTCCATCACTTCTCCCAGTCCAGCGCCAACAGAGAATGGCAGTACAGCTTCGTGGGCCCGTGTCAGTAAGCCCGTCGACAGTAGTCAGAAGGAATTCCAAGTGGCTGGAAAAAAACCACCGCCAACCAAATATATACTCTGCAACAAGGCAAATGAACGCCTTGATGCTCCGATTCCCCAACCTGACAAAGCATCTCAAGATAAGCTCTTTCGCCGTGTCAAGGAGCACGGAAAGGTCTGCAACAATTATCATTTGGCCGGAAAGTGTCCTGGAAAGTGCGGATTCATCCATGGAGAGAAGCTTGTCGGTGCTGAGCTGTCCGCCCTCCGCTTCCGTGCTCGCACGAGAGCCTGCAATGATGGTCTCGCATGCGAAGATTACGACTGCACCTGTGGCCACGTCTGCCCCTTTGGAGACGCTTGTTATGGTGACAATTGTGCGTTTGAGTCTACTCATAACATCGACCTGGTAAGTAAACATGATACGCTTCAGACGATAAAACAACTGATTGTTCCGTGCAGACCCCTGCTATCAAGTATTACAAGGACGGTCGCATGGATATTCTCCACTAATGTCCCGGACAACATGAGCTTAGCCAGTATAGTCTGTGGCGTCAATCTGTATGCCGTAGCATACCTAAACCGGCCTCGAAAAGCAGACAAAGCGAAAGGTGGAGAGGCCATTAAATCTCGGTAGTGTCACTCATTTCAGGAATCTCAAGAAGCAGGCGAGCATGGTTTATCGAATGGCACCTGCAACAGAATAGCCATGATTTTAGCAAGTCCGCATTAGAGCACAACTTCAACATTGTGCCTCTGTTATGGTCCATCTCAGACACTGTCACTCTTTCCAGTTATCAAATTCGGACATCGACTAGTACAACTCAGTGTTCATGAGGTCCGCATGTGCGTGTTTTGATAGTCATCTTGATCAATGCCCTTGTGCTGTGTGCCCTCAAGCTGTTTCCCGTCCATCGCGGCTAGATGTCAACGTCATTTTGAAGCTTTCACTTTTTGGCCACAACAAAACTCGACTTTCCAAGTCAAAACTATACAACACTCTTCACCACGCCTTGTAATTAGCTTCATTTCTTCTATCATGATCTTACGGTTATAAGATATATTTCAGACTCTGCCGGGCAGTATGCAGTCCTTCGTACGACCATCACCTCTCCTGCCTCGCCTCTGTACCTCCTGCGTACGTCTTCCCACCACCCATCATGCTCGTTCATACGCCGTCCAGGCACCCGGCCAACCCGCCGCGTCAGTCTTCAACACCGAACAAAAGACCATCCAACGTTCACGAGCAGCTCTCAACGCTCCTCTCTCCCGCCAAGTCGACTACCTCCGCGACGAAATCGCCACCCGCCTCGTGACCCGCCTCCTCGACATCAACCGCAACTACGACCGCGTCCTCGACTACGGCGCCAACGCATGCAACATCGCCCGCATTCTAACCCAACCCGACCCGGATCCAGACAGCGCCAAACCCGTCACCGCCCCTCTCGCCAGCAAAATCTCCACCCTAGTCAGCGCAGAACACTCCCACGAGTTGCTCTACCGAGACTCCGACCCCGCGCTCCACCCCTTCAACACCCCCTCCTCAGCCTCCGGTATGCGCCTCGAACGCCACCACCTCTCCCACCCAGAAACCCTCCCCTTCGCCCCCTCCTCCTTCGACCTGATCCTCTCCTCCCTCTCCCTCCACTGGATCAACGACCTCCCCTCGGTCCTGACCCAAATCAACCACCTGCTCAAACCCGACTGCGCCTTCCTCGGCGCCATGCCCGGCGGCGACACCCTCTACGAACTCCGCGGCTCCCTCCAGCTCGCGACCCAAGAACGTCTCGGGGGCATCAAATCCCACGTCTCCCCCCTGGCGGACGTGAGGGACGTCGGCAACCTGCTCTCTCGCGCGGGCTTCAAGCTCCTCACCGTCGACGTGGACGATATCGTGGTTTCCTACCCCGATCTCGTGGCGTTGTTGCGCGACCTCAACGCCATGGGGGAGGGGAACGCGAGTTTGCGCATGGAGAAGGGGCCCGTGGGGAGGGATGTGTTGATGGCGGCCGAGGGGGTTTATAGGGAGTTGTACGGGGATGAGGATGGGGGGCTGCCGGCTACTTTTAGGACGATTTATATGATTGGGTGGAAGGAGGGGGAGGGGCAGAGTAGTCCGTTGCCGAGGGGGAGTGGGGAGGTGGATTTGAAGGGGTTTTTGGAGGGAGGGGGGAGGGGTTGAATTAGTGAGGGGGAGGGGGGAAAGGTGTGGTGAGAGGCGGGACGGGATGCATTGAATTGTGACTGAAAGGGATGGCGAAGAATAGAAGTGGTACGAGGGAATTCGCATGTAGGCAAGAATATATACTCGAACTAGACTCGACTACTTTCTCCCCTTTGCTCACCCATCGCACTGTCATCCCCACCCTACCCTAGTGCCCATACCCTCCCGCGGTCTAATTCCCCGACCCACTCGCCCCCGTCAACGGCGCCTCCAACCTCAACTTCCTACTCGACGCCCCGACATACACCGTCTTTGGGAAATCATAAATGACCCAATCCTGCTGCACCACGTCCCAATTACTCAGATCCTTCCTGGTGATGGCAAACTCGAACGTCTTCGTCTCCCCCGGCGCAATCTCCTGCTTGCCGAAATCCCTCAGTACAACCTTGGGATTGAACCCGCCCAGACTGACGTACAACTGCGCGACTTCTTCCCCTGCCACGTTGCCCGTGTTGCGCACGTCTGCCGTCACGGTGTACAGGACTTCGTACAGGCCGGGGTTGCCGCCGGGCGCACCGGAAGCGGGGAGACGCGGTTGTGGGGAGCTGTCGTACCCGCCCGCCGGGAAGGAGTAGTTCTGCCCGTACAAGGGGTCTTGGGAGGCTTCGCGGAGGGTGCTGGCGTTGAGGTACGGGTAGATGTAGCGGTCGAGTTGGACGAAGCCTTCGGGGAAGACGTACGCGGCCGTGTTGTTGTTGTCGATGGTGCCGTAGGTGGAGGCGGCAGGGGTGGAGCCCGAGGCGGGGACGTAGGGGCTGGCGGATCGGGGTGTCACGACGAGGTTGGAGTACTCGAACGTGGTGTACGAGAGGCCGTAGCCGAATTCGTAGATGGGCGTCACGTTGAGCTTGTCGAAGGCGCGGTAGTCGATGAAGACGCCTTCTTGGAAGTTGTCTTGTGGGGCGCCGGCGCCGGCGTTGGGGACGTAGATTACGTCCGCGCCGTATTCGCCGCGGTAGGAGCCCATGGTGAAGGGGAGCTTGCCCGAGGGGTTGACGCGGCCGTAGAGCACGTCGGCGATGGCGTTGCCGGATTCTTGGCCGGGGATGCCGGCCCAGAGGATGGCGGTGATGTTGGGGTTTTGGTACCAGTCGGTGACGAGGACCGAGCCGACGCTGTGGATGACGACGACGGTGTTGTTGCACTGGGAGGCGACGCCGAGGACGACTGTCTCACCGTTACCCCAAAGGGTCAGATTGTTCCTGTCACCCTCGTTGTTGTCAACAGTGATGTAACCTTCACCAGCGTTGGAGTTAACAAAGGCCAAGCAGACACCACCGACATCGTTGACACGGGAGGCGAGGTTGGCTGTCTGGGAAGCAGCACCAAAGTTGTCCAAGATGGTCTCGACGTTGCGGCCAGCATCGAGAGCTTCCCGCTCAATGGCCTGCTGTGGGGTGACAAGGTAGGGTAAGTCTGCGGTACCGGATCCCCAAGCCATGGCGAGAGTACCCTGGTTGCAGCCGCGGTCATTGCAGCCGTTTGGACCATCTGGGTTGGGACCTGCGTCTTCGCCGAAGATACCCGTGAGCTTGATGTTCTCGGCGTTGAGAGGCAGGGCGCCAGTGTTCTTTAAGAGGACAGTACCTTTGGCGGCGACCTCACGAGCGTTGGTCTTGTGGTCGTCCTGAACATCAACGTGCTCATTGATTACCTGGAACCCGGTGTTGGAGAAGTAGTAGCGGTTACCCTCGGTGGAATCAGTCCAAGAGGAGAAGTTGGGATCGACGCGAGCGGTATCACGGCCGACGAAGTAGTATGATGCCATGATACGAACAGCCATGTCATCGAGACGCCACTGAGGAACAGTACCGTTCAGAACAGCAATGGTCAAGTTAGAACCCCAGTAGGAGTTACCGCTGTTGAAGCCCTGGTCACCAGGCATGGTAAGATCGAGACCTGCAAGCGCACTGCTCACGCCAGAGTGTTGGGCACTCCAATCTGACAGAATAATGCCCTGGAAGCCAAGCTCGGCCTTGAGGAGCCTGTTCAGGGTGTCAGAGTTCTGGCAGCCGTAAGAGTTGTTGATTTGTTGGTAGGAGCACATGATGGCGCCAGTACCAGCACGAACGGCCTCGGCGAAAGGCCACAGGTACAGCTCATGCATGGTAGCATCGTCCAAGTTGGAGCTGATAGCCTCAATACCAAGACTAGGGGTACGGAAGTGCTCTTGCTCATTCATGATATAGTGCTTTGTGCAAGCAATCACGTTGGAGGACTGGATACCCTCGACAGTTTCGCGGACGGCGATTGCGGAGAGGACTGGATCGGGGGAGAATCCTTGGGAGTGTCAATTATGCGAATCCTCTTTTTGCACATGATCTTGCTCACCTTCCCAGTTGCGTCCACCAGCAGGAACACGACCGAGACCTCCGACTACTGGACCAAGCTGGATGTCAACACCCTTGTCACGGTGTTCAGCTCCCATGTTGATGCCGCGTTGGCGAATGAGACGACGATCCCAGGTTGCAGCAGCGTTGACACCGGCTGGCTGGGCAGTGGCGAAATCAGCTGGAGATGCATGTCAGTCTCTTGATCCTGGGGAGGTCTACAGTATTCATACCGAAACGGACACCCAAAGGCGAATCCTGGAGGCAAAGACCGGGAAAGTTGAGACGAGGGATGTGCCCGGCGTTACCGACGCACCTGTCACTGGTCCAGCCGACACCGGTGGTCAGGTTGACCTTCTCGAGGAGGGTGAGCTGAGAGACAAACTCCCTGGCTCTCTCGTATGCCGCCGACCAGTTGCCTAGACCTTCACCCCATGGAGATGGGTAGAAGGGCGGCGATGTCTGACCAGATCGAGCTCCTGGTAGAGCACGAGGATCCGTGGCATTGCGATAGGTAGACTCGGGGAACTACAATGTCTGGTTAGTGAGCAAGTGGCAGTAAGGTCGAGCTACTGACTGGTGTTCCTGGAGGCTGAACCTGCTGGGCTAATGCCAGAGGAGCTGCGAACAGCAGCGTTGACAGGAGACCCATGATGGGTATACTGGAACGAGGGAAGAAGAGAGAGACTGGACTTCGCCCGAAGAACTGACAGGCTCACGGTCTACTGTACCTCGAGAGAAGTCAGGATGAGGGATCTAAAATTTTGTCAGGGCCACAGCAATATATCAAGTTTCTGGCCCTGTGGTGGATCTGGCAGGGCACGATCGTCACGTTCAAACTGGACGGTAGCTCAAGGTCCAATCCAAGAGGCTACTTGGGAGCCATCGACACTTCACGTCGACCTTCCGAGGATTTCGAGCCAACTCAAATGCATCGATGGTGACGAATGACCTCGTCAGTGCGCAGACGGCGTCTGGGACTTGAATAGCTCGATGGGGTCGCGAAAACATTTTGCTGATGACCCCGCGTGGTCGATGGTAGACATGCAGGCTAAGTTGGATTAGGGCCCACACTAGAAGAGCTAGAAGGTGATTAGCGGGGCACAGAGCAGCGGGGGATATATTGCGGTAGCAGGTAGCGGGACAGAATCGATCATGGCAGAGCCAATAATACGGCGTCTCGTGTCGGCGATGCAAATTTGTGGTGGGGAGAGCCCTGAGTATCCTCTTCTGTTAGGATGAAGTCTTGAAGGGCGGGCGACAGGTACTACCTCTAAACAGGGTTAGCACTCCTGCAGGAAGGGAGCTCGCCCCGGACCAGATGACGACACGCTCTGCAGGGCAGTGTGATATGTTGTGATTGTCGTACAATTCGGCCAAACGCGCCATTTCGATTCGGCAAGCACACGTGAGATCAGATTTGTAGACCTGGGTCCTCCAGTCAGGTCCGTCGTAAGTGCGATATCTGCTCGGGATAGATCTCAAGACAGCGTATAGAGGCAGTAGGTCTACTGTATGGCGACCATGAGTCGTGGCCATTCAGGTACCATGTACAAGCGCAGATGAGCCCGAAAAGCAACCGCAATTGCTTCTTCGCTTCAAGCCAGGGCACATACTTGGCTTTCGTCTTCCAAGCCGCTTGTGAATATCGATTGTCCCAGTGCCGGTCTCGTGAGGTAGTACAGATGGAACAAACAGCTGATCACAATGATGTCTCGCTCGGCCACCAACACCCCGCAGCGGTATAACCAATCCTCGCTTTGAGCTCTCAGTAGTCCTGTCGGTCTGGCATCTGACCGTGCCTGTACGACTCTGGCAAGCCCCAGGCTTGACTTTTGACTTTGCAACCAAGGCGCTGCTCCCGCTAGCCGAACTTGCGATGGGCTTTGGGGACTCCACGGTTCGCCCGCAGTCAGGATCAACTGGTGGCTTTTCTTTTCGGCCATGCTTGATCAGAGCGGGGAGAGTTACATTGCCAGTATCGTGTTGAGGACTGTGCTCAGTGGGAGTGCCTCCATACTCCCGCCATTTCCCAGGCGAGACGTGGAGGAGATACCGTCGTCCGGCTTGGTCGGTGCGATAATCGAATGAATACTGTGGCCTTCTGCTCCATAATGTTCGAATAGGCAGCTGCTGACGACCGTCGAGTTGGATCTTGGTAGGCATGAAACAACGGGCCGACTCCTTTCATTTTTGTAGCTTTCAAGGGACTGCTGTTTCCTAAGATTAATGTCCCGCAGATCCATCTAACTCCCTTGCTTTCCGGACGGTCCGGATCATGCGGAGCCCATCTGCCAGGGACACACGAGCGACTCAGGAAGGGCCGAAAGTTGGTGGGCCTTGGTGGAGCCGCACGATGATGGTTGTCTCTGCCGTGTTGCCCCTCATGAGACTAACCACATATCAATTATCAACGCCGTGGTCAGCTCGGCTGCATCGCCATGGCTGATGGATAAATAGCGGCGTATGATGGCACCAAGCCAAATGGAAGCTTTCAAGTTTTCTAGAAGCAAGCGAGGTCAATCAAATAAGGCGATACCACTCGCGCTCGAGTGGCATGTCACGCAAATCAATGGTTCGCGCTGCATGATTCTAGATAGTCATGCACGGGCTGAACGAATCAAAAGCTTTGCAGATTGCGATCTATACATCATCCTCGGTGACCTGGTCAATGAATGCCACAGTCATGGTAACGAGGTGTTCAACAAATACTCAACATTTACAGCGCTGCTTGCTGCCGTTGCGCTGGCGTCTCATCCATACCCAGCGCCATGTCCTCGACTGCTACTTCTCGGTACTCGCCTCGCTCAAATGGTTTCATAGGCTTGAGGCCAAACTTGGCAAACATGGTCTTGTCTTCGTCCCAACCATTGCACTCGGTTGTCAGCATCTTCTCGCCAGTGAAGATGGCGTTAGCGCCTGCCGAGAAGCACAGGACTTGCTCGGCTTCGCTCATGGTTGTTCGACCTGCTGCAATGCGGATAATTGTGGCTGGCATGACAAGACGTGCGGTAGCGATGGTCCTAAGGATGGCATCGAAGCCGATGCGTTTCCGGTCGGGGTTGTCTCCCAGTGGTGTTCCTTTGATCGGGACCAGAGCATTGACTGGGAATGACTCGGGGTGTGCTGGTAGAGTTCCTACGGTGTAGATTAAACCGACGTGGTCTTCTGGCTTCTCTCCGAGACCGAGGATACCTCCAGAGCAGACGTTGATGCCAGCTTGTCGGACATTTGACAGTGTCTGCAGACGCTCGTCGTAGGTTCTGGTGGTAATGACACTTGGGTAGTGCTCTCTCGACGTGTCTAGGTTGTGGTTGTACGCAGTAAGTCCAGCTTCTTTGAGTTCATCGGCCTGTTGGTGTCAATCATCTGTTTCTTCTTGTGCTCTTCCCGCTGACATACCTGGTTCTGATCAATCATGCCGAGCGTGACGCAGACCTCCATGTCCATATCTCTAATACCCTGCACCATTGCTTTTACGTTTTTCAAACTCGTCTTCCTGCCCCTCATGTCCCTCCATGCGGCGCCCATGCAGAATCTTGTGCTTCCGTTATCTCTTGCTATCCGAGCCTTTTCCAGCACCTCGTCGACTGGGGACATTCTTGTGGCTTTGAGACCGGTATTGTATCGGGTAGATTGAGCGCAGTACGAGCAGTCTTCGGAGCAGCCACCGGTCTTGATGTTCATGAGAGTGCACATCTGCACAGCCGATGGCGAGTGAAATCTCCGGTGCAGCACACCCTGTCATGCTGTCAGCCCCGTGTGTCAGCGCCGGAGTGCTGTACATACCGATTGATGTGCGAGTTCCATGAGAGGAGTGTTGTAGATCTCTCTGATCTCATCCTTTGTCCAGTCATACCTCGGAGCCTTTGCATTGATCGCCTGGTCAAGCGGGCTGGTGCTCCGCTGTATCGGCGAAGGGTCGGCGATGGACGCCATGCGGCCTTCGGGAGTAGTTGTGAAGCATCGCTGCGAGGGTCGGGTCAATTGCTGTACCGAGCGCACAACGTGCTTCTGGAGGGTCGAACGCGCCATGACTGAGCGTGACTGAGGTGAAGGACGAGTGTGGGACCAGCTACAAGGTTATAGACGGACCTGGATGTGGTTGTCCAAGGTGGTTGAGCCGCATTTCGTCCCACCCAGCCTGTCCGTGGGGTTGCCAATCAGGAGCCGAGGATACCCAGCCTTGGAATGGATACAGTCAGGTTAACTTATTGTGATCAATTGGACATTAAAAGCATGTGGCTATCATTTGACATAAGCTGCCGTACCTGCTGTCCTTCGAACCCGTCTACAGCTCTGCCAAATTTTGCCCGAGTACTTTCTGAGGACATGAAGCATTCATTCAACGCCTTTTGACAAAGCTCCGGAGCTTCCATTGCTTGCCCCTCCCCTTCAGATTAGCCCCACTTATTCACCGTGCTCTTGTCTTTACAAATCGGCGACGATAAGATGCCCGGGACTGTATACTCCTCCTTTGCAGAGGCAAGTCATCATCGTCAGCAGCAGGCATTGCATGCTGACCTTTGTGGACAGTTCGTGACGGTAGCGAACTCCGTGGCGGAGTAATCAGCGGTCGGATAGAGATAGCCGATCGATGGAGCATGGAGGGGTACTCTGAAGATACGCCAGGTTGGTGCCATCAAGTGGTTGCCTGAGGAGCACGCTTCATATCCATCCTCTTTTAGCTCCTCTTTCTGCACACTCATTCTTTCCCTCAACATTGTTCTGTAGCAACACGAGTGCAAAGATATGGACGAGAAACAATCATTGCTACTGCGCGAGGAGCTGCCCAACCAGCAGCCTTGCAAACAAGCTCCACCAAAGCGTGGTCGTTCGATTTTCCGTCACATCATCAGACTGCTGCTGGCATTCGCTTTGGTCCATGCCTCCATCAGACTGTGCCAGTATTCTATCATAGAATATCGTCCAGAGTCTGATGCCAATGGCTTTTCTTGGGATAAGGTAAGCGTGCCATGGCACGTCCAATTACCACGTACTAATAGCGACCAGATTGCCACCACGCCAGAACTCGAGTACGCTCCTTGCTATGATGGAATGTACTGCGCTCGTCTAAAATTGCCACTGGATTACTGGAATGGCACGACCGATAAGACCATCAGTCTCGCAGTCATCAAGATACCTGCCACGGTCAGCGTTGACGATCCCAAGTACCGAGGTCCCATCTTGATCAATCCTGGCGGCCCTGGCGGCAGTGGTGTCGAACTCGCTTACAGAGCTGGGAAACACCTGCAAGCAATCGTTCAGGGCGACTTCCCCTTTGCAAAGGAACGGTACTTTGACATTGTCGGATTCGACCCTCGCGGCATCGGTCTCACCTCGCCCCCAGTACAATGCTCAGGTACTGCTCAGTGGGCAAAGTTATGGATCCTTCGCGAGCTCGAAGAGGGTA
Source organism: Elsinoe ampelina (assembly GCA_005959805.1). Lineage (NCBI taxonomy): Eukaryota > Fungi > Ascomycota > Dothideomycetes > Myriangiales > Elsinoaceae > Elsinoe > Elsinoe ampelina. The sequence continues at coordinate 2,045,343 of SMYM01000001.1, forward strand.
CAGTGACTTCCTCTGATGCTGCTCTTGGTCGTTTGTGGTCAATGATGCAAGCTGCCAGTGGCAAGTGCTCAAAGGTGGAAGACGACAATATACAACACTTTCTCACGACTGCGTCCGTGGCTCGCGATATGCTTGAGCTTACTGAAGCTTCAGCCAGATGGAGAGCACGAGAGCTGAAGAAGCTGGGAAGCAGCATTCTTGTCGAACCCAAGAAGGCCAATCTGCTATATTGGGGTTTCTCCTACGGATCATACTTGGGCAATTCTTATGCTGCCCTCTTCCCTGACCGGATTGAAAGACTCATTGTCGATGGTGTGGTCGATGCAGACGATTACGTCGCTGTTGACTGGATCGATGATCTCCGCGACACCGAAACAGTCATGGATCTCTTCTACTACCACTGCGCTCGAGTCGGCTATCCTACCTGCCCATTGGCAGATGAGAAGAAGCCGACTGCTGCCAAGGTCCAGGCTCGTACCAAAGACATTCTCAAGAAGATGTGGCACTCACCTATTCCCATCCTGGAGCCCTATGCCGATGTTGTTTCTTGGTCTGACATTCGAGGCCTCATCTTCGCGTCTCTCTACTCGCCGATCACGTCTTTCCCCTACCTCGCCAATGTTCTGGCACAGCTGGAAAAGGGGGACGGAACACTCCTTGCAGAGCTCATGTCAACGTACCACACCGTCTCTTGCCCCGCTTCAGAGTCGGGTGCTCAGACCAAAGATGCCATACCCCTTCGCAACTCGTCTGCAACGTTTTCTTCGAAGGATCCGTTCACCGGCTCTGCGATTGCGTGTGCGGACGGCTACTCCATCACAGACATGACCCGTGATCAATTCGCAGACAAGGTCAAGACTATTATGGAGCTCTCCCCAACACTGGGGGACATGTGGTCCGGCATCGCCCTTCCCTGTATCGGTTATACACTTCGACCTGGCTATGCCTTTCGAGGACCTTGGGTTGGCAAGACATCTCACCCTTTGCTCATGATCGGCAACACTGCAGACCCAGTCACACCTCTCTGGTCTGCCAAGAAGATGGCTCGCGGCTTTGAAGGAGCCAGGGTCTTGACGCAGAACAGCCCTGGTCATTGCAGCTTGGCGGCATACAGTCCCTGCACGTTCGACTATATTCACAAGTACTTTTTCGATGGCACGCTGCCAGCAGAAGGAACCGTGTGTGAAGTTGAGACCCGACCTTGGGGTGGTAAAGACAGTGGTACGGTGATGACTGAAGAGGTGAAAGTCAAGGCAGATATGCATGCTCAGGTCATGAAGGGTCTGTTGGCAAGCGGTGGTGGACATCGGTTCGGACAAGGCTTTGGACGAGTCGACGCCGGCAAGCTTCTGGCCGTTGTCTGAGAGGAACACAGCACTCCGACAACACCAAGTCATTCATTCGAGAAGCGAGGGAAGGGTCATGCAATTTTATTCATCATCTACATAGCACATCTACAAGCTCTGTTCCGTCTTGAGGTACTCCTTGACCAATCCTTCCAACTCCTTGTGCTTCTCCGAGCTGAGTGGCTGCAACGGCCTCCTCGGCACACCGCCATAGCCATACGCAATCTCAATCGCCGCCTTTGTACCTGGAATAGCTGTTCTCGTCAAGATCCAATCCGCCTTGGTGAGGACCTCATTCAACTTGATCGCTTCCTCAACCTTGCCCGCCTTCCACAACTCCCACACCTTGACACACATCTTCGGCCAAACATTGGCACCACCCGCGATGATTCCACTCGCCCCCGACGCAGCACACTGCATCGTGAAGTCCGCGAAACCTCCAAACGCCATCCACTCGCCCGCCCCAGTCCCCTTCGCGTTCGCCGCCTCCAACTCCTGCGCCACCCTCGACAGCTTGCCCGTGTTACCACACGTGAACTTTGCACCAATGATATTCTTGTTCCCGGCCAACTTGATCATGAGGTCCGAATCCAGATCAATGCCGGCGACAGCACCAGGGTAATTGTACAGGATAATCGGGAGAGGACTCTTGTCCGCCACGGAAGTGAAGTACTCGTACAAGGCCCCATCATTCATCGCGTACCGGTAGTAACTCGGCGACAAAAGCAAGACGTACTCCGCCCCGGCCCCGGCCGCGTCGGTGATGTTCTGCAGCGTGCCCCGGACGGACATGTCGCTTGCTCCCGCGATGACGGGGACCGAGGAGAAGCCTGCTTCGTCGAGGGCCTCGCGCGTGGCCCGCGTGACTTGGGCCTTTTCTTCCCGGGAGAGGTGCACGGCTTCGCCGTTGGAGCCCATGGTGACGAGGCCTACGAGGCCGGCTTTGGCGAGGAAGACGGCGTGTTTTTTGATGGTTGGGATGTCGAGGTCTTCGGTGGTGCGGTCGAAGAAGGTCATGGTGGGAGCGTAGATGCCGGCCCGGAGAGGGGTGCGGGACTTGGTGGAGCCGTTGGTAGACATGGTGGTGGTGGTGTTGTGGTGGTGTCGGTGAAGTGGTGAAGTCGATGATGGGTCAATTTTGGTATGAAGGTGGGGTGGAGGGGTATAAGAGCAAAAGAATCAAAAGAGCAGGAAATGGACAGTGCTCGAGACGGCTCCTGGCTTTTCTATATCGACTTTTCCGAGATTCCACAACCCTCGTCACCCTGCCATGTCTCGCCGTCTTTTAGTCCGGCGGACATTTCTGTGAGATTGCTTCAATCGTGCCAAACAGATTTCCCTTTGCGGGCAAACAGCTCTCGAGGAGAAAAGGTGCCGGGCTATTTTCGCACCAATCAGGGCCCAGAAACGCCGCAAGAGACCTCCGCCATGTGGGCCGGCAATAGCCCTCCCCACAAAGACTTGTCGCGTCGGGGTATGAAACGATGGAAATGCGCGTGCCACGGCGGAAGAATTTACAATTCACTCGCCGGGCGACGGCTGGTGCGAGACGCCTTTCAATTTGCGACATACTTGTTCAGCTCAAGAGACAATTGTTGAAAAGGAGCGGTGTTGACGTCCGCTCGAGTATCCATCTTTTTGATCCCTGCCCCTCCATCTACCCCGCCTCAACTTTTGCTATACCACCCGCACAAGAAATACCACAGAAACCGCAAGTATGGCGCCATTGAACGTGTTGATGGTCGGTACTGGAGAGTACACGACCGGATTCGTTGGAGGTGGAGCTTCCGGGTCAGACAAGAAGGTCGGTGTTGTCGGATTGACTCTGTTTGATCTTCGACGACGAGGCAAGGTTGGAAAGCTGTCCATGGTGGGAACCACTGGCAACAAGTTTCCTGCAATCAGTGAGTGCACTCGTTCTTCCTTCTGTCCTGTATCGCAAGTTTCCTAGCTCTGCCGTGGCATTGGCTCTTCAGCATGCTCAGGAGAGACACCCTTCGTACCCCGAGCTATCCTCTGAAGCCCACCCACTAACCCCATCCAGGGGAGCACCTCCAAAAGAACATCACCGAAGCCTACAACGGCCTCGACACCTCCTTCGACTCCTTCCCACCCAACGACCAACGCGACCCCTCGGCCTACAAGACCGCCATCGACGCCCTCTCCCCCGGCGACGCCATCACCATCTTCACCCCGGACCCAACCCACTACCCCATCGCTCTCTACGCCATCGAACGCAAAATCCACGTAATGATCACCAAGCCCGCCGTCAAACTCCTCTCCGAACACCAAGACCTCCTGAACAAAGCCCGCGCCAACAACGTCTTCGTCTACATCGAGCACCACAAGCGCTTCGACCCGGCCTACGCCGACGCCCGCCACAAAGCCCTCCACCAACTGGGCGACTTCAACTACTTCTACAGCTACATGTCGCAGCCCAAGAACCAGCTCGAGACGTTCAAGGCGTGGGCCGGCAAGGAGAGCGACATCTCGTACTACCTCAACTCGCACCACGTCGACATCTGCGAGAGCATGGTGCCCAACTACAGGCCGATCAAGGTGACGGCGAGCGGGAGCACGGGGGTGGCGAGCGGGCTGGGGTGCGACCCCGGCACCGAGGACACGATTGCCTTGCTGGTGGACTGGGAGAAGAAGGACGGGAGCGGGAGGCGGGCCACGGGGGTTTACACCGCGAGTTGGACGGCGCCGAAGAAGGCGGGCGTGCATAGTAATCAGTACTTTCATTACTTGGCCGACGGGGGCGAGGTGCGTGTTGATCAGGCGAAGAGGGGGTATGATGTTACGGTCGACGGGGAGGGGATTGCCTGGTTCAATCCGTGAGTGTTCACCCTTCTTCTTCTCTCTTTGCTCACGATATGCCGTGGGCTTCGGCTGACGTTTGCTTCTAGCTTCTACATGAAGTACGCCCCTGACGAGCGCGGCAACTTTGCCGGCCAGTCGGGCTACGGCTACGTGTCGTTTGAAAAGTTCGTCGACGCCGTGACGGATCTCAAGGACGGTGTCGTGTCGCTGGATGAGCTGGACAAGAGGGGCCTGCCGACGTTGAAAAACACGATTGCTACGGGGGCCATCCTGCACGCTGGCAGGGTGAGTTTGGACGAGAAGAGGAGTGTCAAGATCGTCGAGAAGGACGGACAGTGGACTCTCGAGTAGATCATGGAAAATGTGAATGGACATGTGCATAGCAAACCAACGTAATGAAAAGCAAGGTTGGAAAGTGACTTGGTCCATTCATTCACGCTCATGTGACCTTGAAGAACCGGTGCATATCGCACAAATGCTTTTCCCTCCCTGACACCTAGAGCATCATGCTAATCCCCTCTAGTACTCCCCACCAGCAGCCTGAGGAAACTCGAAATTCACCCCCTTACCCGTCAACCTCTTGTACACCTCCGAATACGTGTCGAGCCTGTAATCCACACCACCCCTCTCCTTCTCGTCGAGCACAATCTTCAAGATCTTGCTCCCGTCCTCCCTCGTGCGGGTCCTCTTGCCCACAATCTCGACGGGGTAAACCAAGTCGGCGAGGATGGCGTCGTGCACGGCGGTAAGTGTGCGGCTGCGAGGACGCTTCTGGGTCTGGGTGGTGCGGCTGCGGTTGGAGCGCTTGGGGCGAGGCAGGATGCGGCGGGAGGCGACGATGAGGACGTGGCGGTCTGAGAACTTCTTCTCAAGTTCGCGGGTGAGGCTGGAGGGGGTCAATTAGAATGGATGAAGGAGGAAAACACAGGGAGAAGGAGAGCTCACCGCTGCTGCGACCTGTGCCAGCCTTGGAGTAGCGGGACGGGGACGAAGATGACAATCGCCTTTCTGCCGTGACCGACCTCGATCTGTAAGAGTCCTGGTGTCAGCATTTATGCCGCCCAGTGCCCAACGCCTCTTCGGTTGTATGTGTAGGGGTATCAAGGGGAGTCCATTGTGATGTGTCCTTCTCATTCTTTGGGTGTTGTTCGGGTCAATCGTACCTCGCGGGCAGAGACAAACTGCAGAGGCCTCAAGGCACTGCGCATGTCTGGGATGTTGGTCTCGAGCTCATACAGGGCGTTGGCGATGTTGGTCTCAATCTCGGAAGGGTTCTGCCTTGATGGGCTGTTCGCAGCGATCTTGTTGAGAGCGGCGGCCATGGTTGCGGAGGTCAATGGACGTGATCGAGCGGAGTGGTAGATTGAAGCTGTTTGGATTGTTGTAGCGAAAAAGTTGGGGCTTGGCGACATCCGGACGAGGGAGAAAAGTTTCGCCGGCCGGATCACGTGACTTATATCAAGGATCGTGAAAAGGTGCGACGTCTGAGGGTATCGGGCTAAACCAGTCGACGGGAATGCTCACACGTATTATTTGACAAGACACTGAGATCTCAGACGTTCTTAGGTGTTCAATGTGAGTTTAGAACTGCTGTCCATCGATTTGTCCCTTGTAGAAATGTCCAAAAGCCGTCTCGTCAAAGCCCCTCCTGATATCAGTATCAAGATGAAAAGACTCGCGGACTTTTCGACCGGTCGTGATTGACCTCAAAAACGCCACGCTGACCGATGTTTGGGAACGAGAGACTCAGATCACCTGATCTGGAATGCCATAGTCATGCTGTGACTTTGCTGAATGCCCCGCCCGCCCAAGAATACGCCGTTTTGCTATGCAATATGCAAATGCACCGACACCTCGCTATTAGGTTTGTACTCATTCGAGTTGTTTCGGTTCCTGATCTTCTGGACACTTTGCGTGCCGTTTGTCGGGCACATCGTTCCATCACGTCCTCTTCTTCTTCTAATTCTTGGGGACGCTGGAGTTGAAGCTTGGGTAGAGACGATCACTGTTACTTGTCAGTTCATGCTCATGTCAGCCAGAAGATTGAGTAACTTACAGCTCCTCATGGACCCAGGGCTCGCAGCCCCCCAAAAGGTCCACTCCTTCGACCTTCTGACCGTCTTGGTTAATACCAAAATCAATCAGCAAGATACGTCCGTCCTGGCTGGTGCTCACGATACGGCGGTAGTCGCACTTAGCGGCCAACATCCAGCTCGTGGTCCACTCGGCAAAGACGGCGATGGTGGCACCAGTGTCGTAGTCGTAGACGCGAAGATCCAGATCGTAGGATCCAGACACGACACGCCTGTTCTGGGTATCGAGGAAGAGGGAACGGACGAGCTGAGTATGGCCAGAGTATTGAAGGACCTCTTTGCCAGTTGCAACCTCGAACTTGTAGGTGACGTGATCGTTACCACCAGCGAGGACGTACTTGGCGTCATCACTGAACTCGACAGCCGCAAGACCGCGTTCCTTTGCCGGGAACTCGCGGACGCACTCCATCTTGTTAAGATCCCAGAGACGAGCGACACCATCGCCAGAAGCAGAAACGAGGAGGTTGCCACGGAGCTGGACGGCGTTGACAGGGCCATTGTGTCCAGTGAGTGTGCGGAGGGGCTTGAGAGTCTTGCGGTCCCAAACGACAATGGTGCAATCCTTGGAGCAGGAGACGATGTGCTTGGCGTCAAAAGCGACATCGAGAACACCTCCCTGGTGGTGCTTCAGCCTCTGGATGGGCTCGTATGTCTTGACATCCCAGACGATCAAATCATTATCGCTGGATCCAGTCACGAGAATCTCCTCGTCGTACTGAAGGCACAGAATGGAAGCGGAGTGGAAGTCAGACGGCACGTGGTAGATGTTGTGACCGTATGCAGTACCGTTGACGCTGGCCTCTGCGTGGTGGAATGAAGGATAATCGACGGTGCGAAGGACACGAGGACCAGGTGTCGGGCGGACTGTAGGTCCACCAATGACTTTGATGCAGCGGTGGGTGTTGAGATCCCAGACACGGATGGTCCTGTCCCTAGAACCAGTGATGATCTTCTGCTCGTCAAACTGAACGCAGTAGACACTGTCAGTGTGGCCGGCCATGTAGATGGCGCGGCCCTTGGCATTAGCCCAGTTTGTGTTGATCTGTTCTCTTGCGCTGTGCATCAGCTCCCAGTTCTGCAACTGCTGGCCTGGCATGCCGATTCCGACACCACCGATCTGGATAGGAGCCGGAGAGACGTAGTTCTCCTTGTTAAAATTTCGGAGGTACTCTCCACGCCAGACGAGAGGATCCGAAGCCAGATTTCTCCAGGGACCAATCTTTTGACAAGAACGGAGACTGGCAGCGTCGAGATGCGAGAAGATGAGGGCGTTCAGTTCGAGGGGGAGGTGGGACATGGGATCACGCTTGACCACGAATTGTTCGGGCAGGTCGATCATGTCAATGTCGGAACTTGAGCAGATGTCAGCGCCGCTGTCGGCTGCACTGGAATTGCTCCCGAGTCTTCGTCGGTTCTGCTCGCGTGTTTCGAGGTAGTTGAAGGGCGAGGGTGGAGAAGGTGGCAGGCCTGAACGCATGCCGTCTCTAGCAGCTGCTGCGGCCTTGCGAGCAGCGTATCCTCCCCTCGAATCGTAGTGTTGACTGATTGTAGGTAGTTGAGACTCATAGAATTGTGCGGATACAGGTCGTTGGGAGAAGAGGCGTGCAGCACTCGATGCCGAGGCGCCGTGGATAGGTTGTGGTGTGTCATACCTAGAGACCTTGAGGTTGGACAACATGCCCTTGGGGTGGGTGATGCGGTCCATGAAGGTGCCACGAGACTGTGTCTGATAGAATGAGCTGGCCTCGGGATAAGTAGTCTCTTCGACACCCTCCATGTGATCGGCTGAGGACCTCCGGCTTCTTCCAGCGATAGCCTTTTGGAACTTGTTCTTGCACGAGACGGAAGTCCTCCTGAAGATGCCAGTCTCCTTGCCCTCCCGTTTCTTGCTGCTGGACGAATTGGATCGAGCAGGCGATCCCACACGCCCGTATGAGAGAGCCAACTGTTCCCGTTCAGCGATTTCTTGCTGCTTGGAACCCCACTGCACGTCCCTAAAATGTACGTTGTCCCGTCTCTTTCTGTTGACGAGTTTGTCGGCCGGCTGGGAAGGGACGGTCGGGGGAAACTCGTGCCTCGATGAAGGACGCTTGGAGGGAATATCAATCGGTCTTGTCGTTGACGGGCCACTGAATGATTCGACGGGTTTGTAAGTGCTGTGGAGGTTGAAGTTTGTCGACTGCATGGTGCGTAGGATGATTAGGTATGTCGTGTGATGCTGCTAATTGCTGTAATGACGAAAGGACAGGGGCTAATGGGCAACGAGTGTCGAGGGACGATGATGGAAGCAGCCAAGGATTGACTGATTGTATTAGCAGAGAGTGTAGAGAGCGGTCGACATTCCAAGTTCCCAAAAGGAGTGTGGGTGTTTCGGAGTTGGGCTTGAGATTGAAGGTGGATGAGAGAAAAGGATGATCCAGATGAGAGAATGGGCCGGTCAAAAGGACTCTGGACTCGGGGCGGAGGGAGCGGATGGCGGGTATGGAAAGCCTATGTAGTCGTTGCAATGTCTGGTGTCAATGTCGCAGGTGGATACTGAGATGGGGTTGGCTGCTGGGTAAAGTCGAACGGCGTGGGACCAGTAGTTTGTCCAGTAGGGGCCGGTGTCAGTGGACGAATGACGAGGTCGTGGAGGGAAGAGGAAAGAGTCGAGACGAGACGAGACGAGACGGGCGACGGATGGGATACGGTTGTGATGGAAGTGGAATGCTGGCGGGCGGGAGTCTAACGACGAGAGCAACGACGGTCCAACGGCTGCAGCTGCGACAGCGAGGGCGGAAGGGCCTTCTTTGCGTTACTGGACGGGCAGGGAGCCGATGGCCGTGTTATGCTCCTGCATTTGGGAGCGTACTGCGTGTGGGAGGTCGAGTAAGGGGAGAGTCGAGATTGAGATTGGCACAGCCAGAGGGCGAGCCAGAGTCGGCGGCGAGGGTGCGAGAGCAGGAGGGGAGTGGAACAGTGGAACCAAAGAAGTGCGCTTCTGTGCAAGAGAGGAGTAGCCAGAACGAAGAAGCGATTCCAGCCCGGCAATACACAAAAGCTTGTTGCTTTTTTGGGCGTAGAGGCTCGTCAAAGGGGCTTCCTTGACTGTACTCTGGATGCACTGATGCGCTGTCGCTGACGATGGCAGAGGAAGGAATTGTTCAGGAGGGTTTTACTACTATTCGCGTGACACTTGCTGCCATCGTACAGCACCCTTGATCCCAACGGCAATGCTGCTCTTCCTTGTAAAGAGATTTTGCAGGGACTGCCTCGCCTAGAAGCACTGTACTGTTCCATGTAGCATCAGCACCAACAAACACTCTTTTGGGCATGCACAGTCCGGAGACTCCGAAAGTGCAGCATCACGAAGTTTGCCATCCACAAGTACAGTGTTTCCCCAGATTCCACGCGAAGACGGCCTTGCTTTTGGCGAGTCTGTATCCTCTGATACTCTGCCCGAGAACGCAATTGTCGAGATAAACTCGGCGCGCTTGGTGTTTGCCTTTCTTTGGTTCCTTCCGCGCCGAACCAACTTTCTGCCCTCACAAAGGTCACACGCAGGAAAGGAGGCATCTCGTCATCTCGTCATTGTCCAATATTCCGTAAATTCGTGTCACCGGTTCACGCACAATCTCATCTCCCTTCAGCTACACTGACCACTGACCACTGACCACTGACCACACCGCCTCAGCCCTGCTCATAGACAATTCATCTCGGCCTTTCATCAAATTCCGACACAAGCTTCGTGTCAGCCAGATTATCGTCCATCTTACTCACCATCTGCCCACCACGACGTCCCCACCCGCCGTCTGACACAAGCCGCAACGCAGTCTCACCTTTGTTCCCCAACGCCCGGAAGAGTCTATTTGTCGTCGTACACCATTTCCCGGTTCAGCTGAGGCCGTCATTTTCCTCTCCGTCAGACTCTTGCACGCGCGCCACAATCTCCGCTCACCAGGCTGCGACCCGACTTGTTGCATCTATTCGAGGACCAATCTCTCACAAAGACGCGGCTGGAAATATCGCCAATCATCAACCATTATGGCTCCTGCATCAACGTCATCCCGTCTACCGCTCCTCTACCGCCTGTTCTTCCTATACATCGAACCCGTTGCAACGGCTGTAGGTGCCTACTACGCCCACTTTGGCCAGAAGGACTATCTCGCCATGACCGTTCCGTCACTGAGTCCTACTCTCCTCGGACCTTCAAAGGTGGAGAGTATAGTTCTGACACAGCTCGCCAACATGTATCTTGTATTTGCCCTCAACGAGGCCTTGGTCCTCCGCGCCACGTCCGACCGGAACGTCTGGAGGGTCTTTCTCCTCGGCTTGCTCATCGCCGACTTTGGTCATCTCTACAGTGTCAATTCAATGGGCCTCCAGACCTACTGGCGATTCTGGGAGTGGAACGCCATTTACTGGGGTAACCTAGGGTTTGTCTATGTGGGCGCATTGACAAGGATATGCTTTCTCCTTGATGTAGGGCTCACGAGTCGTGCAAGGACCAGGAAGAGTCTATGAGCTCCCTGCTAGACATCGGACTTACATGTACGTCTCACGAGAATGTGCTCATAAGGAGGTCCAAGCACGCGTGTCCCATTGCCGCCTACACACACGATATCAAATGTACTGTGACCCTCGCCGTTGCCGTCTCAAGGTCCTCAGGTCTTTGCCACCCGTATACGAGGGATTCTCGCCCGCTGGTCGGCAACGACTTTACCCGGAGCGAATGCGAGCGGGTTCCAGCTTGTTACGTTCGGTAAGGATTCGAGGCTTGAGGGTAACCTTCAAGCACACGAGATGTACATACGCTTGACGGACAAAAGCACTCCATCATCAATCAATAGCGGTGTGTTAACAGCAGAGTCCCAGCAATTTCTTCTTGCTCTTGACCCGCCATGACAGCTCTCCTTCTGGCCCTGCAAGAGGTCCCTCGTTATCGTCATGTACCTATGCCCACCTATGGCAACACATGTCCATAGGAGCATGTCGTATGCTTTGACTGGTCATTGACGGCCAATTGCATAACTTCTGACAAGCACTGCGTTTCTTCAGTCAAGGTATACGATATTCCATGGTCCGCCGTCTGTGAAGACCCATTTATGCCCAGAGCTTGCAGCAGTCGTTCTGACACGCCACAAATGATATGAATGGCGGGTTTGTTGGATTTTGTCGTTCTTTACACCAGAAAAAATTGATGACGACGTGGTATACATCATGCCGCCACGACTACTCCACTTGGGCGCAATCGGAGCACACTCGACCGACGCCATCTCTGCCCCGCCCCCGCCGGCTATTGAAATTTCCCAAGCAGTTGCCCATATCAATACACAATATATCCCCAATCCTTGCAGGTGATAATACCATCTCTACAATTCTCCAACTCCACTACCAACCAATCCTAATCCCATCAAGCCGCCCAACATGTCCATGTCCCTCGCCGACGCCCAGGCCCCGCGCCAACCCCTCCCCACCCCCTCCACCCCAACCAACGTCCTCTCCCAACTCTCCATGCGCTCGCGCGTCGTCGCCATCACCGGCGCAGCAGACGGCATCGGGCTCGCCGTCGCCGAAGCCATGGCCGAAGCCGGCGCACACGTGGCCCTGATCTACAATTCCAACGCCGCGGCCATCGAGCACGCCACCTCCCTGGCCAGCACCCACAACATCACCGCAAAAGCCTACAAGCTCCAAGTCACCGACCCGTCCGCCGTCGAAGCCACCATCGAAACCATCGCCTCCGACTTTGGCCGTCTCGACGTCTTCATCGCCAACGCCGGCACAGCCATCAGCAAACCCATCCTCGAACAGACCCTCGACGAGTACCGCGCCCAAATGGCAGTCAACGTCGACGGGGTCTTCTACTGCGCGAAATACGCAGGCGCCGTGTTCAAGCGCCAGGGCAGCGGCAATCTGATCATCACGAGCAGCATCTCCGCGCATATCGTCAATGTGCCGGTGGATCAGCCCGTGTACAACGCCACGAAAGCGTACGTGACGCATCTCGGGAAGAGCCTGGCGCGGGAGTGGAGGGGGTTTGCCAGGGTGAATGTGGTGAGTCCCGGGTTTTTTGACACGAAGATGGGGGCGGCGGAGAGGGTGAGGAATGAGGCGTATAGGATGACGCCGTTGGGGAGGCAGGGTGATGTCAAGGAGATCAAGGGGGTGTATTTGTATTTGGCGAGTGATGCGAGTAGTTACACCACCGGGAGTGATGTGCTGGTGGATGGTGGCTATGTGTTGCCTTAGAATCGAGTGAGATATTCTTTGTCCTGGCGTATCAGGAGAAATCATTGAATCCTAGGTCGCTGAAGTCCTGTGTCCAATCGCCTTCAAAGTTCTGCATCTGCTGGAATAAGACATCAAAGGAAGTATCGAATTGATCCGGCATGGTGTCGTTGCCGGTAATCCCCATCTGCGAGAGGAAGTCGTTGGTCGCAGTATCGCCCGGCGTCTGGCTGGGGAAAGAAAACCCAGAAACCTGTTCCATCTGAACGTCATTAGAAGGCCCATCAGTCGCGGACGTGTTAGGTACAGTAGTCGTTACTGCTCTCGCCAATGTCTCCAGCACGAATCGACATCTCTTCGCCGCTGGCGTCCAGGTAGACAGCGCTCTCAAGGAGTTCCGAGCAAGCTCAAGCATGTCCTGATTTTGCCTGGTTGTTTCTGTAGCCGGTCTGCTGGTGCGAAGAGCTTCCAAGTGGCCAAGGATAATGACTAGAGCGCTCTGGAAGATGAAGTAAGTTGAATACCATGCGATGTTCTGATTGAGAAGAGTAGAATTGGTGTTGTGAAACTCTGAGACATCTCGAATGGACTCTATCGCCGTCTCGGACGCTCGGAGAGCAGCTTCTTCACTACTGACGTAGCCACAATTGCTTCGTCTGCATGCTCTCCAGAATATCATTCTTAGGTTTTGCTCCTTCCACAAGACCATAGCTCGCGGTCCACGGAACCAGTCCGGGACTCCCGCGTCGAAGAAATATCTAGGAAGTTGTGCTTTCCAGACGATGAAGGATTCATGGACGGATTTCTTGCAGGCGTGCAGGTCTAATAGTGCGGATTTGCCATTGATGATATCCTTGTGAAGCCGATTGGCGATGATAGCAAGCTGACTCTGGGCTATGATCGCAGAGCAAGAGGTCGGTCGATTTCGAATATCCACAGACGACGGATCCTATACCGATCAGCTTGATGGGGTGCAAAGGAGCAGTTCAGCATACCTCGTCATCGATGTTCGAAGGAAGTGAGAGATCGGTCGCAGTCTCTTCCACCAAAGTAGGTCTACCGGTGGTCAGGGCAAAGCCGCTCTCCAAGGAGAAGAGCGTCCAGAATATTCTTCGTCTGATCTCAAGCTGCATGTTCGAATATGTCCCACCATCAGTAGGCCTTCGATGCAGTCCCAGCCCGATTGCCATACGTCCTGCTAATCCAACGTAATTGTATCCAGTATTGGGACGATCGCGTTTCTGTAGGTAGTTGCCCTATTTAGGTCAGATATGATGGTCGCAATGTGGGAGATTGGCATACCATGAGTAGCAGTGCCTGTACAAGACTCAGAGAGCCCGATTCGAAACACTCCAGGGACAGCTGTGCTCGAGCGGCTTGATAGAAAGACACTTGGAGCCCCTCGTCTCCACCTATGATCCAGTAGCCCATGGCGAGAACCAGCTGGTATTGAAGGGGGAACCACTCGTCCTGCTTAATTCCTGCTCGTCTCGATAGACCTTGCCGGAACGTCGGTTCATGCAGAATGGGACATGGTACGTTGTAGCATACGAAGTATACGTCTACCAGGTACGCCGATCGGAAGCTTGCGGTCAGACGCTGCTCTGCTAGTGGTAGTGGGAACATCTGAGATGCACGTGACAAGCTCAATTGCTCTCTCGTGTCACGACGTCCGGTAATGCTCGATGTAGACGCTGCTTGGATACCTGCAAGCTGGGTTGCTTGCTGGTACAGGAATGACCCCGAGCTACTTCCTGAACAGCATTAGTAGTGAAGCCGAAGCCTTGGTGGCTCACTGACCGAGAAATGCTCTTCCATTGTTGGCTTGTGGCAAAGATGCCATACCATCAGAGTCCCCGACATGTTCGAAATTTGGCTCCCGCCACCCATCTGCTCGATCAGCCGTTGGTGACTCGCCCTCGGTGCTCACCCCAATGCTCTGGATCGTGTCGGAAGCGATGTCGTCTTTCGCTATAGCTTCTTCAATGTTGATCGTAGGATTGAGTGAGTGCACTAGTCGCGCCAGTCGCGCACATCGAGCTTCGACAGCTTCCAGGTTCTTCCTTGTCAAAGGCGTCCTTACCGGTGGTACAGAGACTGTGCATGTTTTGCCTGCGCGGGCGCAATATCGACATGGCTGTCCATTGTTGATCACGATGCATCGGGTTTTGCGCTTTTGGCATTCCGTACAGGCCTTTGTGGCAACATGCTGGCTCGCAGCACCGGCCATGCAAAATCGCTTGAGCTAAGTAGGCTGTATGACATGAAGTGTGATGTTGGACGTCGAGCTGGTGTTGGATCAGCTTTTGGTTTTACTGTAGGTATACTATGTTGTGAAAAAGAACACCATTAAGCATCTTAAAAATTCAAGGTTTTGGTAAGACTCACATCCTTCTGACACGTTCTTATCATTGAGCTGTTCAATTCCCTTTCTCATTCTGGTCCTTACTCCATTTTCCGCATTCACTCACGACACAACATGGCATTCCCTCTCCTGGCCGCCCCGCCAGAGATCCGAATGTCCATCTATCGACATATGGCCAAGCTGCAGCGCTTCGAGTACAGCCTCCACCTGGCTCAAAGTCCTTCCGAGCCGAACCAGCAAGTCTGGCGTCTCCGCGGACCTAATAAGCAGGATCCATACATGTGGTCGCTTGTTAAGACTTGCAAGACAACATATAGTGAAGCACTTGCCATCTTCTACGGATCGGTTGAAATCGTCATCACTCTCCCGGACATACCATGCTTAGTGGAGCCTTATGCCGCTGCGCTTCTACGCTTCCTACCTGGGATATCAGCAAGGACTTTAAGAAGTCTGATCGTTGATATCCCAATTGACTTCGACACTGTAGATAACCTTGAAGCATTGTTCCGGAAAATCGATTTCGGGAGACATCTTAGCGACCTTTGTATCGTCTTTCGCCTGCCAACTAAGGAAAGAATAGCAACTCACATTCCGAAATACATCGACATGTTGAGAGGTATTGGAACAATCCAACCTGGGCAGAGCGAGGAATCTGCCAGATCACAGGCTGAACTACGTATCATGGGCGATCTGTCTAGAACCCAAGATGAGTCGTTTCGCGCATTGTGGCTGAAAATGGAGTTTCCATTCCTCTTACGCCGGCCGCCAATCGTATTGGAAGATGTCCTGACGGTGAAGTGGCATTGGACGTTTATAGTGATGCGTAAGAGCGGTTCAGCAGCCATCAGGGACACGAGACACGGCTAACTCTGCCAGTTGAAAACAACAAGCGATTCAGAGCTGGACAATTGAAAGACCGACAAGTATGCGCGAAAGGGTACAGCTTGCCTTGAAGTTGGAATCACGTTATGCACAAATGACAACCATAGATCAGGTCGATATTGTATTCTCTGTATGCATACTGATCTGCTCTCTCCTTGGCCCCTACAATTCTTGCTCTGATCTCTCCTCTATCACCACTCCACTCTCATGCTTCTGTGTGAGCCGTAGCTCCAAGACCTCAACCGACAGTACCACCCATACCTGCGATGTGTCAGTCTGTCCAACCTTGAAGCCACTGGATACCCACTTTCGACATCCTTCTTGAGTTGTGCCTCCCATGCTTCAGCAGCGTCAAGCTCGCTCCTGAGCTTTGCGATCTCCTTTTTATTCTCCTCAAAGGCTTTGTCGGAATGATCTTGAGTGGATGAGGTAGCGACGGACATTCTGCTTGCCATCTCGTTGCTGATGCGTGTTGCGTGCCTAATCGCAGCTCGCTTGGATTGGGTCGTTGCGTGAGCTTCGAGCCAGAGACCTTTCAAGAATTCGAGATCTGTGATGGGTGGCACCATGGTGGATGGTTCTGAGTGGATGTGAGATGTTTTGTTAATCTTTCTTCTTCACCAGAAGATGCGTTTTAATTCGTGCTGGCCGCACTTTCCTCCAACTACTTGGCCCGATCCGCCACCTTGCCCACTTCGCTGGTGTGGTCTCCTGCGTCCCTGCCATGGATGTATCCGCGGAAGAATGGTCTCGCGTACTCTCCGTAAACACGTCTGGCGCCTTCAATGCCTCACAAGCTGTTGCACGACACATCAAATCCCACGGGTCAGGTGGTAGTATCGTCCTCGTAGCCAGCATGTCCGGACATCGAGTGAATTATCCACAGCCTCAAGCAGCTTACAACGTGAGTAAAGCAGCAGTGATTCATCTCGTACATTGTCTTGCGGCCGAGTGGGCGGTGCATGGGATCAGAGTCAATTCCGTGTCGCCGGGATATGCCGACACGATTCTGAACGCCGGAGAGGGACTACAGAGATGTAGAGATATTTGGGCAGGGAGGAATCCGATGGGTAGGATGGCGCAACCGTGGGAAGTGGCGGGACCCGTTGTCATGTTGTGTAGTACTGCGGGATCGTACATCAATGGAGCGGATCTGGTAGTGGATGGAGGAGCGACAGTGTTCTAGCGGGATTGGTGCAAGCACAGAGAGTAAAGTGGCACATCAAAAGGCCATGATATCATCCACCTAGTATGTAGATATGAGTATTTGATACAGATACTCACAAGAGATCTCACGCCTTCGTCTCCCACGACTTGACCTTCAGCTCCGGCACCCCCACCGCTCTCGCCTCCTCATTCAGCGCCTCAATCTCCGCCTCCACGAATGGAATCCCCTCCACCTCCCTCTTCTTCTGCGTCAACTGCTCAATCTCCCCCGGGAAGTAAATCCTATCCACGCCCTGCATCTTCTCCGACCCCACCACCTTCCCATACAACTCCTCCATCCTCTCCTTAAACTCCGCCATCGACATGAACAAATCCGGCTTGATCGCCACAAGAAAATGCCCCACATCCGCCGGTTTCGAAAAGTCATACGGGCCCGTCACACCCCCCGCGAACGCCGACCCGGACAACACCCCAGAAAACACATCCATCATGACCGCCAACCCCGACCCCTTCGGCCCACCCATCGGCAGCATCACCCCCTCCAACGCCTTCCCCGGATCATCCGTCTGCCTCCCCTCCCCATCCAGCGCCCAATCCAAAGGAATCTTCTCCCCGCGCCTCTTGGCCTTGTAGATCTTGCCCCTCGCCGCCACCGACGGCGCCATATCCAGGATGAACGGATGCTCGCCAGGCGCTCCGCACGCGATGGGACTCACGCCCATGAGTTTACCCCTCCCTCCCCACACGGGCAACGCGGGCGACGAGTTCGTGAACACGAGACTCATCATGTCCGCGTCGATGGCCTGCTGCACCAGCCACGCCGACATGCCGAAGTGGTTCGAGTGTTTGATCGAGACCATGCCGATGCCGAACGTCTGTGCCATTTCGATGGCGCGGGCCATGCCGAGTTTGGCGCCGATGAAGCCGAAGGCGTTGTTGGCGTCCACGAGGGCGACGGCGGGCGTGATTTGGGTCAGGACGGGTTGGGCGGTGGGGGAGTTGAGGCCTTTGCGGACTCGTGTCATGTAGGACGGGAGCCGGTTGATGCCGTGGGTGTCGACGCCGCGGAGGTCGGCGGCGATGAGGCACGAGGCGACGGTGGAGGCGTCGGTCGGGGAGAGGCCGTTGCCGGTGAGGATGTCGGTGGCGAATTGCTTGGCGTCGGCGGGCAGGATGGTGCCGATTCGTTGTGGTTGTTCAGACATGGTGGATTGAAGTGCTGAATGTCAATTGATGTTGAGGCAAGTGGTTTTGATGCCCTTCATCAATTGGCTCGAGAAAATGTGACCCCAAGACGGACGAACGCCGAAGGCTTCGGCCAAACGCCGAAATGCGATGCCGCTCAGGTCATGGAAGCAGGCCTGTACCGGATTCAATGCCACATAGGAAGGACCGATTGCAGCCTTGGGAGGTGATGAAACTTCTCACATCTGACTAAGGATGATGCGGTGTTGTTGGTAACAGTGTGAGCAGGATGCGAGATGTGTGCATCGGACGACCCCGCACCGAAGGAGGGGCAGAGTGCTCAGCAAGCAGAAGTCCAACCGTCAGACTGCAGGCAGCAGGAAGGATAAAACAGTCTTGCAACAACGTCGTTGGATGCAGTCAGCTCAATCATGTCTTCATGCACAGAAGTCCTCACTCGCAAGCCCATCAACTTGGCTGTAGCAACGAATCCGGAGCATGAAATCAAGGTGCTCGAAGCTGAGGTGCCCGACATCGGACCCAATGATTGCTTAGTTCACGTCCAAGCTACGGGCATCTGCGGCAGCGACGTTCATTTTTGGAAGCACGGCAATATTGGCGACTCGGTCATCACCAAGGAGTGCGGACTGGGACATGAAAGTGCTGGTGTCGTGGTGAAGATTGGTCAAAAGGTGACGACGTTGAAGATAGGTAAGGAAGGATCTAGGTATCCACCTTTCTTGATGTTGACGCTGACAAGGCAGGTGACAAGGTCGCCATCGAAGCGGGTGTCCCATGCTCTAAACCAGAGTGCTCAGCATGTCGAACAGGACGATACAATGCCTGTCCACAAATGACCTTCTATTCATCTCCACCCATTGATGGAACCCTTCGAAGATACCACGCTCACCCAGAGGCGTGGCTGCATCGCCTGCCAGACAGCATGAGCTGCGAAGAGGGAGCATTGCTGGAACCACTGTCAGTCGCTTTGGCTGGTATCGAGAGGTCTGATCTGAGGTTGGGAGATCCTTTGGTCATCTGCGGTGCAGGTCCTATCGGCATGGTCACATTGCTTGCTGCCCATGCCGCTGGAGCATCGCCAATTGTCATCACCGACCTTGACGACAATCGCCTACAGATGGCGAAGCAGCTGGTGCCCCGAGTGCGGACTTTACAAGTGCAGAAGGGCCAGTCATCCAAAGACCTCTCCGAAGCCATCAAGGAAAAGCTTGGTCAAGAGGCCAAGTTGGTCCTTGAATGCACTGGTGTCGAAAGCAGTATCCATACTGCCATCTACGTTCGTTGTTTCAAAGTCCATCGATTGGAACATCGCTAAAAATGAATAGTCGACCCGCTTTGGAGGTGCAGTCTTCATCATTGGTGTTGGTAGTAAGAGCTTCCAAGAGTATCCTTTCATGCATGCATCGTTCCGGGAGATTGATATTCGATTCCAATTTCGGTATCATGAGACATAACCGAGAGCAATCCAGCTCGTGTCGGAAGGATTGATCAATGTCAAGCCGCTTGTCACGCATCGATTTGGGCTAGAGCAGGCGCAGGATGCATTCGAGGCAGCATCCAACCCCTCCGCCAGAGCTGTCAAGGTCCAGTTCATCGACACGTGAGCCAATCGGAACTGATCACTGGACAGTGTAAAGCAGACACCGAGATTGTTACATTGCGTGATGGGTGTACGACCTGCTGCGATCAGGTTTTGCTTTTGCGCGTTGCATGACTTTGGCAAGATGCAAGTCAGCATCAGACTGGCGAAGCATGCTTCGGCTGGGCATGCATGGCGAGCCATTCAATACCCAACCTAGTGTCATTTCACCAGAGTCTCTTTGAATGCGAGACCACGTGGGTTGCAGTCTCCATCGTGTCCATCTTTTACGTAAAGAGAGAGCGTCAACGTCAAATCGAATTGGCCAATCTACAGACGGTTCGCGTTAGCCGTGCTTCCATCGTCATCCTCGCATGTCGTCAAAGAGATCATCCGAACGATGGCTGTGCCTTGCAGACAACCCCGCTGTCATTATTGCAGGACGCCAGCAGAGAATTCAGCGGGGAAATGAACACGTTCTTTGCGGCTGTTCTCACAAGCTGATCCGATTAACGACGTCTGGTGGGAGCGCGGCAAAGGGTCCTTTACGTCGACCTCGATCGATCTTTTCTGCGCGACAAACACTCGTTTAGATGTCATGACTATAATCGCCATGACTCGTTCTTCATCAATTGTCAGCATTCAGAGTCTGTCGACAGAGCAGACACGAAATGACGGGGTCACAGCCCATTCCTCGGTGCCATTCAGGATAGGGCATGGCTAAGCCTGGACAACCTTGTTCCCCATCATCCGTTCCTGGACATGAACCCATTACCAAGACCCTGAAATGAGATCAGCAATCACTTTCAATCTACCCATCGCCAATGAGCGACTTCTTGTCGACTTCCTGGTTGGTCACTTACTCTACGTCACCCCAGCACGACAAGCCACGCCTTCCTGCAGGACAGACGACATGTTGCTTCGACCCGAGGATCAATTGGATTCTACACAATGCTAAATGCCATCTGTTTGCGGTCATTCGCCCAACCAGGCTGCCTCGGGTTACTAGCATGCTCGAGTAGAGACTTGTCATACAGTCACGACATGCGTTCATGACAACCACGATCGATCCCAGCACAGAGCACAGGTTTGCCCGGAAGTCGGTCCGTAAGGTTCCACAAGAACGCCATGTGTTTATTACACGGTAAGGATCTTCCCATCTTAATCTCGAGCCATCCTCGGTAGGGCAAGAGACAACAGTGCTCGATCTGCCTCCACGATCATCATGTACCACCATCACTGCGCTTCCGGCGTCTGCAATATCGACAGATTGCAGGAGCGCCATATTTTGTTGACAAATGGCTGAATGCGGAATGACCATGAGGGTTGTCGACTGCACAGCATCATGGCGATTGACAGGGGCCAAATGAGGAACCCGTTGCGGAGGCACAGCAATACTTTGTGTATAAGAGGCAACGCATGACCTACGACCTTCCGCCCTGCACCGCCAGAAACACTTTGCAACACCAGGCACATCCAGGCACCACCTCCCAAGATGATGATCAAGAGCTTCGTCACGGCACTCGCCTTTTCGGCAGTCGCCAGTGCCCAGTCTATTGTCGAGCTACTCCAGGCCACACCCAACCTCTCCACTCTGCTGGACCTAGTCGACAACTATCCAGACATTGTTCAGGCGTTGACGACCACTCCCAACATTACCGTCTTTGCTCCTACCAACGACGCCTTCGCGGAGCTTCTCGCTGCTCAGCCAGACCTCGGCAACCAGCCAGACACCATCAAGGCTGTCCTTCAGTACCACGTCCTTCCATCCCGGGTTCCAGCCAAGGCAATCCCAAAGCGTGGTGTCTTCGCTCCCACTCTCTTGACCAACACCTCCTTCTCCCTGGTCACTGGCGGACAGGTCGTCAAGGCTCAGCGCTTTGGTCGCCGTGTCACCATCACCTCTGGAGGTGGTGCCGAGTCTCGTGTTGTTACTGCTGTTAGTTGAACTCGCTGACTACCTCGCAACATTATACTGACCCATCTTAGGATGTCAAGTTCGACAACGGTGGCATCGTCCACATCATCGACAAGGTCCTCACCATTCCCGCTGACATCGCTACCACCGCCACTGCTGCCAACCTGACCACCCTCGCTGGTGCCCTCGTCTCTACCAACCTCCTCAACACCGTCAACACCTTGCCTGACGCTACTGTCTTCGCTCCAACCAACGAGGCCTTTGCCGCTCTTCCTGAGGTACCAACCGGTGATGCTCTCGCCTCCGTCCTCACCTACCACGTCGTGAATGGAACCGTCGGTTACTCCACCATCCTCCGACCAGGTCAACGCATTCCCACTGTCAACGGAGCCAACGTCCGCGTTACTCTTCTCGGTCCTGTCATCTTTATTAACAGGTCTCGCGTTGTTCAGCGCGATGTCCTGGTCAAGACTGGTGTTGTTCACGTGATCAACCGTGTCTTGATCCCTCCTACCGCGCCAGGTGGTGACAACGAGAACGAAGGTCCGCACTAGATGAGGGAAAGGGATACTCCACCTCATATTGTACGAGAGTACATATGATAGGGAGCATGGTTAAAAAAGTGTCTGCGATTGTGCGTTTGAGCAAGCATAATTAATGTCTGTACTCGATATCCACCTTCCTTCAAATGGACAAATGTTACCTACCTACAATGTATGTCTTCGCAATGTCATGCCAGTCATGACGCCTCAGCTCGTGGTGCAAGACCAACCATCCAGCAGTGCCAACGCCTAATTCTGCTCTCGTACCATCACTTTCTTACTCATTACCCGAGGTCCATGGAGCCGCCAGACCCGGTCAAATCTCACTCATCATGCAGGGTCTGATATTGGTGAAACACACTTGCACACTCGTCTCCCGACCCTGCACCGTATCCCTATAACGAAACACGCCGGTCCACGATCACTTTCCGCTTCCGTTCAGCACATTCCCATCTGGGTACATCTAATTTCATTGTGGTCTGGCGCCTATCCCACACCCTCATTCCAGCTTGGCAACCACCTCACCTCTGCCACTCGCTGGCGCGCCGACCACAACCGGCTCACAATTCCTGTCCCTCCTCGACCACACCCACCCCAACATCCCCACATTAATTCCTAACAACATAACTCTGCCCATGGAAAAAATCACACTGCGCCGACGCATCTGCATCCGCCACCGCTCCCACCTCCGTATAATTCACACTCATAACCCTGTACTCATCCACCACCTCCTGATACCGAGGCCAATACGGCTTCCTCTCCCCCGTCCAGCTCTCGGCGTTCGGATCGAGGTGCACCGTGAAACTCGTGAACCAATCCTTCATGATGTACGCCAACGTGGCGTTGTTGATGGCCGAGGCGTTGGTGCTGAATAGGAACGGGACGGTGGCGCCGTGGAGTTGGGTGCCCGCGTTGAAGGTGAGTTTCCAGGTGGGGATGGAGAGGTCCGAGGTGGCGGTGGACATGTAGTAGGTTGGGCAGTCTGGGGAGGGTGGAGGTTAGTGGGGAGGGAGGGAGGGGAGGGGAGGGGAGGGGGCGTACTGATGATGAAGTCGCCGAAGAGTTGTTGGCGTTGGAAGAAGGTGCTGTTGAAGGCGGAGGAGGGGTAGAGGTCGAAGAGGCGGGTGAAGAAGGAGGGTTTGGCGTAGGGGAAGAGGGATTGCAGATCGATCTCGGCTTCGGCTTCGCTGGTGACGGAGCGGTTGGAAAAGGTCACGCCTGGGAGGGTTAGGTTGGTCAGAGTGGGATGGGGATGGAATGTACCTTCGTAGCCGTCATGGTCGACCAGCAGTGGGACCTTGGTGAAGTGACCGAGCTTGAACTCGTTCGAAGGGAGATCGCGAATGGCATCTCCGTCCACTGCGGGGCCGTAGTAGAAGTCGCCATAGCCGTAATACTTGGGATTCGAGGTGTAGCCTACTCTCAGCGCTGCTTGCGAGGCTGCATTGAGATCGTCAGAGGAGATGGACCGAAGACAGTTGAGGTCTGTGCAGTTGGATGCAGTCAAAACCTGACGATATTGGTCACCAAGAATTGTGTCATTGTGGTATGGCTGCCCTGTCGAAAGTCAGTGGCAGAACATCTTTGTCGTTCAATAGGACTTACACCAAGGATACTCGGAGATGGCGGCTCGAAAGGGTGGACTATCGTCACCACCGTAGAGAATCATCTGGTTCATTACACTGCCGCCTCCCGCACTGCCTCCGATGATAGTAATCTTGGTTGGATCACCACCGAACGCCCGAATGTTGCGCTCGACCCAATTGAGAGCGGCACGTTGGTCAAGTAGGCCCGCATTGGCGTCCCCGTTCTCACGGACCTCCACACTGCTCAAGAAGCCAAAGGCGTTCAGTCGGTACTGGATGGTGACGTAAATGATGGCTTGAGATTGATTGACCAGTGCGTATCCCGGGTATGTCTCTGCAGAGCCGAGAGCGTATCCTCCTCCATGTATTTGAACGAGCACAGGCAGGCTCGATGAGACAGGGGAATTTGGGACGAGAACGTCAAGGAGCAAACAGTCTTCAATGCCAGGCTGAATGGTGGGCGTCGAGTTACTGAGGCTAAAGCCTGGGGTGCCTAGCACAACGTTAGACTGGTGGCAACAAGGACGCGCGCGGTGATTACCTTGAATACACTGAGGGCCCAGACGAGTGGCATCGGTGACATTGCCAGCGTTGTAGTAATTGCTCCTCTCGATTGGTCGTGGAGCGCGAAATCTCAGCTCCCCCACTGGAGGCTGTGCATAGCGAAGACCAAAGTAGGTGGTAGTGCGGACGGTGTTGTTCACTGTTCCGCGGAATTGTCCATATCCGAGATCAACGATGGGTTCTGAGGTATTTTGACCAGTGACTAGGCCTGCCAAAGCGGCGACGGACAAGAAAAGAGGCCTCAAGATGGCCATGGCAAAGGCTTGTAGACGACCTACCTTGCGCTCGGGCGGTACGGTACTCGCAGACTTATAGATGATCAAGCGGGGTATTGCTTCTTTGCAAAAGCATGGGTTCACGGACAAAAGGTGGTGTTGATGTCAGTCCGTAGGCCACCTAGGTCGACAGTGTCATTCCAGCATGGCGGTACCTGCATGCCGACCCCAGATGTCTGCCGATGAACGAGGGGCTACTTGAATACAATGCTGCTTCTGCAACAGATGATTGGACGGATGAATAGTTGAAGTAGCGGCGACTTGTGCCATGTCGTCGAGATGACGAGACATGCTCGCCAGACACAGGCTGGACTTTTCACTATTCAGCGAAATAACATGGTAATACTGGTATAGCGCGTGCCGAAGTGCCGCATGGCTTACAAACTGTCCAAAGCGGGGTCGAACGAATGCAAAGATGGGAGGGCTTATTGATCAGAGTTGCCAGATGCACGAATCCAAGTTGTTGTCAAGGAAAAAGGACCGATTGCGATGAAATTGACGCTGCCGGTCAAGCCCTTCCGCCAAGCTTTTCGCCCACGGCGACCTCGTTGGGCCGTTTTGGTTCATCACAATCCATCACCGGTCTTGCACAACTGACAGTTTCTCTTGATGAGAACAAGCGTTTCTAGACGCATCGAGAAGCACGCGCTCGGCTGACATTGCCAGTGTGACTGTGCTGGCAGCAAGCCGTCCGTTCTGATGATATCAACAGGCCGCTTCACAGGTCTGAGGTATCCTGAAGCTCGTCCATGGATGGGGAGCTGGCAGAATGGAAACCAAGATTCCTGCCATCAACACTACAGGCTTCTATCCAGACAGGTCACGTCGCCGCAGAGGACCTTGGTATCTCGATCTCGCACTTCGTCACACGGCTGGAGTAACGACTGGTGGCGAACACGTTCGGACATGAGCATTTCCAATCGCAGAACTTCTCCTCGTGAAATACATCGGTTTCAATTCTCTCCCAACGGCCGTTCAACGCTGCAGCTCGTATGGCCAATCATGTTGTTGAGCAAGAGATGGCTCTGCAGCACTATACAAGTCGATTGATCCTGGTGAGTTACATAGAGGATTTTCTTTGTAGCTTGCCAATATCATGGAAGTCACCAAAGGCCACATCCAGTGGGTATGGTTGCTCCTACTTCTCTTCGTTATAGATATTACTTCAGCGGCAAAGCTTACTTCCAAGGTAGCATGCCAACCACAAGATGCTACAATTCTCACCCTGCGCCAGACTGTCGGCGCACCAGGCGATTTCTGCAAGTGGTACAACTCTAACAGTCGACGGAACAGTCCTTTCAAAGGAATCGCTGCAGCCGACATCGTGAAGGCCTGCAGATGCATCAACACTAAGCCCAGCTTATTAGGTCCTACCAAAACAAAGATCATCACGAGACCCACGGGCCAGAGTGCAGTGAGAGGCCTGACCACACTGCAGAAGTCTGTTGCAGATCCAGTCACATTCTGTCATTTCTGGACCAGGAAGAAAAGAGGAGACAGTCCCATTTATAATCTTGGAGCCAAACAACTTACGCAGGTGTGCAAGAAGGTGGTAGCAAATCCAGCTATCGTCAGTCCTAGGACCAGTATCACAACTTCGCCCTCGAGGAGCACTTCCGCCACCAGAACAAGTAGACGACAGGTCTCAAGCGGCATAATATCGTCACAAGTAACGATATTGCCGTCGAGCTTATCAGTAACAATCCGCGATGGGGTCTTCACTTCGACTTCGACATCCACAACAGAAGAAGCCTCCACCAGTACCCCTGTGGAATTTCAAGGCAACTATCAGACGCCCACGCCAGTCACCGGAGAACCTGCACCTACAGCGACTCTTGCAGCCATGCCACCCCCGGGCCTGGACCTCACCAGCCTAGACAATCTCTCACCAACACAGAATCAATCTCTCTTCTTCGCAGGAAAAGCTGGCGATGACGCAAATACGACAGTAGCAGCTGTCTCTGCTGCGTTCTTGTATCAGTCCGTAGCGCTGGATCACACAGTCTATATCTCCTCAGTGACGTGCGCCGGCTCAGTCATGTCAATCCAGTACAACTCTGACAAAGCATACCAATATGCCAAAAGCGCCTGGAGATCAAATACCCAAGTCATTCTCCTGACGTCAGCCCCATCTTGCGGAGCTTCAGACGAGAGCTCACCATTTCTCACCACGGGTTTCACGTTCAGCGACTCTAGCATGACAGTCCAGGCTTCTGGTTCTATCAAAGGAATGGTCGACGTCATAGATGAAGTAGTTATGAGCTTTGGCGATGCTGGTGCAAACACCACCTTGGCTATTCCTGCCTGCGCAGATCTGCCCGCGAACGCCACGTTGTCTTTCCCAACAGCACCATGCGGGCCTTCTTTCGATAAGACACTGGACGATAAGCTAGGATACTATCCCAGTGGAGAGGACGACTTACCTGATCTGTATGGACAGATCGCTCCGACCCTGTCCCAATCAAAGAAGCGACTGCTCGCACGAGGCTGGGGTGGCTTCGTCAGCTTCGTTCAAGACCCTATCGGGACGACTACAAATGCTGTGAAAGACACTGCTTCCAAGGCTGTCCCAAGTAGCGTCAAACAGTCCTACAACCAAGCATCTGCTGTAGCGAATGCCCCTGCTAGCCAGGACGGCAAACATGGGATTGACTTTGACATGACATACATGCTTCCGGGAACAGCAGTGTCTCCATGGGGTCGCCAGTTCTTGATCTTTGCATGGGGACCGACAGATTCAAAGACCAAGACAGAGGCTGAGGCCGACAACAAGAAGCTAGAAGGCAAGACGAAGAGCAGTACAGAGGTCGTAGTCGGTGTACAGGTCTACTGCGTCGACTGCGGTATCAAATCTCATTTCGACTTTACCGCCAACGTGGCTTACAGTAAAGCCGAAGGGCTCAAAAAAGCCACCTTTGAAATGGGAGGCAGACTGAATGTCAGCATGTATCTTGGCGTCAACGCATTCGCCAAGCTCGAGTACACGAAGAATTACAAGGTCTTCAGCGCTGGCCTGCCATCCTGCTCCATTCCCGGTATTGGGACCATCGGTCCTGAATTCAGTGTCAATGTCAGAGGTCAGGTAGCGATTGGTATCCAGGGACAGGCATTGGCAGGGTTCTCGTGGGGTAAGTACTCTACCTGTTCACTGATATAGGTCATCTGACATCCCACAGGCTTTCCAAAGGCTCGGACATACGTAGATCTCCTGAACCCAGACAGCTCATATTCCTATGGCTGGACTCCCAGATTGGACAAGAAAATAGAAGCTTATGCCGAAATCTTTCTCGAGCTTCAATTCGGTCTACCAGTCGAACTAGCTTTTGGCATTTCCATGTTCGCCGGACTCATCGAGAAGCAGGCATCCCTGACTTTCTCACCTGGAGTGCAAGCTCGATTTGCATATACCATCTTGGATGTCTCCACGGATGGTACCAAGAAGAATTCCGAGTGCGCTGGCGGTGTCACGTACGGAGTAGGTCCTTATATGGACTCGCTGGCCGATTACTTCAACATCAAGCAGGTCGTGTTGTGGCATTGGGAGAAGACTCTGATCAGTGGCTGCATTGGTGGGAAGGACTCGACCAACCCTGGCTTGCCAGCTCCGGAACCTACAACGACCAAAAGAAAGATTGTACTTCCTAACATCTTCAAGACAACCAAGAGAGCCACCACTACCCTGTCAATAGTGCGAACGACGACGACGACAAGTAGTACTAGAGCGACAACCACAACCACGACAACCACGACGGCCTCCATAGCCTCGTCAACGACTTCAACCATTGCGGCAACCATGACTGCTCCAATGACTAGCACGGCATCAAGGTCGACTGCAACATCAACATCCGAGACCACGACCAACACGGAGACAACGTCCATAACATCGTCGACGACAACGCTATCAATGACGACGATAGACACAACAATGACGAGTACCACAAGCACTACAAGCACTACAGGCACCACAAGCACTACAAGTACCACAAGCACTACAAGCACCACAAGTACTACAAGCACCACAAGCAGTTCATCCATACCGAGCCCTACGGTCTTGACTTGTGGCAGCAACTACACCACTACGGACAAGCGACAATGGAACGTCGACTGCCAAACCGACTACTCCGGCCCACTCCTGAAAGTCCTCACAACACCCAACATGACCGCCTGCGTCAACGCCTGCAGCGACTGGGGCTTCGACTGCCGCGTCGTCATCTGGGTCCCCGCAGGCCAGGCAGCACAATACTGCTACCTCAAATCCTCCTACGACGCCGGCGCCGTCGCCCCCTCGGGCCTCACCGTCCTCGCCGCCCGCCCCTCCCGCTCCTTCACCGACTGCCCCACCGCCAACGCCACCGTCTTCCAGCCCCAAACCGGCGGCGCCTACCGCATCGAATGCGGCATCGACTACCGCGGCGACGACCTCCGGCACGACTTTTCCACCCCCTCCTTCCTCGCCTGCCAACAGCTCTGCGACGCCGAAAGCGGCTGCGCCGGCGTCTCGTGGGTCCACGGGGGCCGCTACGCCTCGGCGCCGTGGTGCGCGCTCAAGACGCAGACGCGCGCCTCGGCGAAGACGGATTCAAGCACGTACGATTTCACCGTCGACTCGGCCGTGCTGCTCACTGCGCCGAAGCAGAAACGCTCCCTCGACCCGCCGACGAATCGTCCCCCGGCGCCGTTGCGTCGTCGCGATGAAGCACCCCGGAACATCCCCATCACCGACGTGACGGGGAAATTCCTCCTCAGCCCCGGCGCAGACGGGAACCTGTACTTGACGGCGAACTACACCCCGTCCGACCCGCCGGCGAACTTCGTGCTCGACGCCGGCTTCGTCACCTTCGACACCTCGGATCGGATATTTCTCTACTTCCCTGATCTGATGGATGCTTACGGGGCGTCGCGGCTTCGTCTGGCGCCTATGAACGCCGTGCCGAGGGGGGCGAGGATGGTGTCGTGGGTGCCGATGGGGTATAATGGGACCACCGTGTTGACGGCTGTGAACACGGTGGAGGAGTTTTTCTTGCCGGTGGTTTGTGTGTATAATGGCGGGGGAGGGTTCAAGGTGCTGTTGGTGAGGGGGGATGTGGATGATTTGTTCTTCTTGCAGGAAGAGGGGTTGCAGCATGTTGTTACTGGGGGCGTGGTGGAGGGGTGTGTGCCGATTTCGTTGACGGTGAGGGGGTGAGGGATTTGGTGACGCTTGGGTAGGGATATCTCTTGTGAATATATTCGTTGATCGGCCTTTTGGATTCGTGCGTGGTCGTAGAGCTACAGTCTGGCGACCATTGTCCGGGTCTCTTCTCTTGTGGATCTACTTGCTGGCCTTACATCTTGATTGGGTTCCCATCCGGCGTGGTGATCATGTCCCTGGACATGGGAGTCCCCCATCCGCCTGGGTTTGGCGGCGAAGCGAAGATGGGTCCTTGCAGTGGTCTACGCCGCATAGACCACTCCACTTGTCTGTCCGATTGGTCTTCCATCACGACGCTATTCGAGTCGTACTCTTGCGTTCCTTCGGTGTAACCATGCTGTATGATGTCCCATCCCGCTTCTACTAGTTGAGGTTCCAACAGATCAAATTGCCACTTCGGTCCCCAGGATCGCCATATTACATCGATAGGTCTGTTCGGATGAGAGTACTGGGCCCGCCAGGTTTCTATTAGATTGGGCAGGTCCATGCTGAGATGCAGTTGGTCCATCATCTGGTACTCATTCTCCGGATCCTCGTATGCTCCTGGGTGGCACCCGCTAACATTGATGATGTCGATAGTCACTGGTGTGATCGTATTCGTCAGAGTGCCACTTTCCTTGTACGCCAACAAGGAGAATATTTCTTCGATTTCGGGATCGACAACGTCCACCTCGCCTTGTTTCCACTCTGTCTGTCCAGGAGGTTGGATCAACAACGGGTGTCGGGGACGGACTACCTCTGTGAATTCGTCCTCAAATCCTTCTCGCAAGCCATCCTTGTGCTGGTATGCTCGCGACACGCCACGGAATTTGAGCTGCATTTTGGTGATGAACCGTCTACTTTCGCCAATAGCCCGGAGCCAAGTGGTGATCGGACGCCACTCGTGGGCTGTTCCGAAGATAAAGGTGTTCTGCCCGTAGAATACCGCCGCCGCCTCTTTTGAAATTTTTGAATCAGACTGCAAGAGGTTCACGCATAGTCCTTCGAGGCTTCGTTTTGGACCTTCTACGTCGGGCGTCCATTTCTCTCCTTGTGTCTCCGGCGGCGTGGCTGACCACACTACTATTGGCCGGGGTGAAACGAGCGCTTGGTGAAAGATCTGATTGCGGACTTCCGGCGGCTGATCATGGAGGATAGACGTCGTAGAACGATGCGATGCTCGAAGAGACATGTTCGCGTGCTGCTGACAAATGCCGAATGACATTCGGGCTCTACAAAGTGCTGCAGAAGCCTTCATTGGGAGCCTCTGCTAAAGTTGATCGTCGAAAGTGAGGGTGAGGATGTATAGAAGCGGTACGGCATCAGAATTAATATTAGCCTTCAAGTATCTCAGTGCCTGAGGCAGCAAGCTGAGGCAGCCTCGCGGCGCCGCATCTGTGATCGCGACACAGTTGACCGTTTATGGCAGCCCACACGCCGGGGGCAAGAATCGGTCCAGAACATATATATTTGGTAATACAAGTCACGAGTGGTTGTAGTGTGTTGGGGCAAGAGCGGCGCGAACTTTGGAGAAAAGTCACGGTGATGCCAGTAAGAAGTGGAGATTGGTCACGTGCTTGCTAGCTATCTACGATATCTATTCTGACAGTTTCACCAACCATGCACTACTTGTCACATGTCCGCACTACTTCATCTTACACTTGCCCAGGCTGCGCTCGGATATGCTCAATAGATTGGTGACCTCACATCTTGTATCCTACATCGAACTTTCGGTGGTCGTCTTTGAGCCTTTTATAGCCCATGATATCAAACCTAGCTTCTCCTGCGACGGCCAGCATCCAGGTTCCATTATCTTTCCCTTCTTTGGTTGTGGATCAGGGCCTTTGTTACAGGGAGATAGAATGGTCGCGACTGGATATTCTTGATTTGGACGTCCGTAAGCTACGCCATAAATACCTTGCATAGGACCAGCACCGGCTTCGCTGAGCAATTGTTTGACCTTGATATATGCAAAGTCCTCGACGTGAATAAGAGCCAGGTCACTCCGGGCGTATATGGTGTTATCTTGTACCTGTTTGACCTTGAGACTGTCTCTCACGGCTTGTCGGTCACGGAATATGGGAATCCAATCTTTAGCATACCTGTCGGCCAGATTGACGATTGCTGCTACCAGATCGGCCTCCTTTTTCGGGCCCTTGGCCCTAGGTTTCGAAACCCGTACATTTCCAATACCTGGGACATTAACGAAACCTACCATGATGACCCCATTCGACCCGGCAGCTGCAGACTCGTAGACCTGCTTCGCGAAAGCTTCGGCTTGATCTCTGCTTACTGGAGCCGTTGAACGTTCAACCGATGCGATCGTACCGCTACTCGCGATCGGATCATACTGTGTTGTCTTGCTTGCCCCGAGCGGCTGTTTGCCAGAAGACGTAGTCGGCACGCCAGTGCCTTGAACCGCGCCGGCTTGCGAGCTTGGAGATTGGAGGTTCGAGGGCTTTGAGTGAGAATCAGGCTTTGACAGCCCAGCCTCTGGTGAGCTTGGGGATTGAGTGTCCGATGATTGCGCTTTGGGGTCAAGGCTGGGTTTCTCAAGCTCCGGCAAGATCTTCGAAACATGCGCTGGAGATGAGTCGTCTGGCAGTCCGCCTTGGGAAGTTGCTAGAGGCATCTTCCCAATCATACCGCTAGACATTGGCACAGGCTTTGCGCCACTAGTAGGTGCCTTATTGAGACTAGGTGTAGCACTACTTTGATCAGTGGCTGTAGTAGCGACAGAAATATCGGTCTGCTGGGCAGACGCCTGGGCTATCGAGCCGGATGGCGGTCTCGCGCCGCCGAGCACCTTGGAAATGTTCCCAGGAACTTTCGGCTTTGGAGGCATGGCCTCCGCTAGGTGGAGGACGCATAGTGTATAGCTTAGCGCCAGGGCCACCTTCATGGTGACTAGAGCAGCTAAGCAAAAGCTGACAGCAGCTGGGTGTGTGATCTGGAGCGAAGGGGAATGTGTTCAGCCGTAGACTGATCAGTGTCTAGTACAAAATATGACTTGATCGAAGTAAAAAGAACTGTTGTATGATATCGTCCTCTCGAGGAGGCTCACCTTGTAGCTTATATCAAGCAAGAATGGGAAACACAAGGCATAGAAGGCATGGTGCTCCAGTACCGTTGACGAAGCAGATCATGACAACGTATTAACATCGGACCTCTATTGGAGCCAATCCATTCCAGAAAGTGAAGTCCGCGATCCCCCAGCACCTAGCTGAGGTGTATGTGTGCGGCACAGCATGTTCCATGATATATCTGTGACAGGTTCGATGGTGGTGGCTCCAATGACCTGGGCAGGATTCGGGTTTGGTGATTGACGGATCGTGCTATTTCGAATTTCGCTGGCAACGTGTAGTTTGGGGGTGTTCAGCTAGTTCAAAATTAGCCCGTAGAGGATCCATGAAAGTAGGCAATCTGGAAGGCTACGTCCTACGCCCGGTGAAGAAAGGACTTGGATTGCCAGAAATCAGAGACGGAGCGACTGATCGAGCGACGTCTCTACTTCTTCAATGCAGGAGAACAAAACGTATCGTGGTAAGAGAAGTGCGAGCTCAACCAAAGATCTTGAAATCGAAACCCAAACCCTACCATCCACTGTTCCCTCATCGTGACGCCAACATGCCCTCACCAGCACCCTCCCCATCTCAGGTACCGCCACGAACACCTGCCCACTGCAGCCACCCGCCCTAATCAAAAAGCCATGCAAGATCCCCCCCTCCACCAGAAGAATGCGAAATGCGAACACCCGTTCGGACCAACCTCCGTCCAAAGTTCAGCGGCTTCAGCCTCCCCCCTTCCCGCGATGAGATCCCTCGGGCACTCTTCGGCCCAGAGCCTCATCGCAGAGCCGCCCCTCTCTCTCCCGGAGCCGGCCTCCTCGCCCGACATCTCGATCCAACGCCAAAACTTCACAGCCCTAAGAAGCGCGAATCATGATTCCGGCACCCTATTGGCTCGCTTGTCTTCCCACTCAAATCTGCGTCTTCTCATTCGTGCGTCCGCGGCGGGCTGCCCAGGAGCAGGCAGAGAAATCCAAGGAGGTTTGCGTATATAATCCTCGGGGCCCAACTTGGTATCGTTCGGGTTTTCGCATCGTACATGAGGAGGTTGTTTTTATTCCCATTTGGTTTGGTGGAGATGTTATCATCGCGAGACGGAGGTCGTCTGTGTTGGATTTCTCCCACTGGTCACGAACGGGTTCGAGAAGCAGGGTTGAACATAACTGGCTTTCCTGCCGCGGACGGGGTGGTCTGACGATGGGAGACGACATCGATACATCCCGGACGGCAGAGTTGTTGGATTGATGTTCCTTGCCGTCGACTGGAATACCACTGGCATGGGAAAATTTGCGTGACGGCAGGGCAAGGTGAGTGGTCACTACCAGTAAGTTGAGCGTTCACTTCTGTCAATCTCATCAAGCAGGTCAAAGGATCTCGTGCGCTTCGATTCTATTACTCGTTGCTTTGCTAGGTTCTCCCTGCGGATACGATCCTTGGGTATCTTATATACATGTTGCCTTCGGTAACACCTTTTGCCATGACCATGGGAACAGCAAAGAGAAGCGACACGACACACACACACACTCATTTGACGCCTCCTCCTTCATAGGCTTTTTGGGATTTTGTCACCGACCCGAGGTTCATCGTCGCCTCGCCATAAGAGTCTTCGGCCGTTATCAAAACGAGAGAAAAAACAAAAGCCAACCAACGCCGCCCGCTATTGCTTGCATCAGTCGCATGGATCCGACATTCCGCTGCGGAACCTCCGGAGAAACTAGGAGAGGATAAACAAATATTCGTTATTACAGTCGACGATGATAGTAAAAATTTCCAGCATGGTCGAGCTGGATAGACGGAGAGATCGGTGCGGTGCGAGATGGTTGATGGTGGCGAGGTAAGACTTTGCATAAAAGGAACCTGTCCAGGTGGCTAACAAGAGGGTCGCAGCCGGGTTGGAGTTTGTCCGGATTTAAAATCAAGAAGCAGATTGCGCCGTGTATGCGAACGATGAATCAATCATCGAACCATGCGAAGAGGGGGTCTGTCTGGAGCAGGTACTGTCGTGGAGGTGATGTGGCGGCCGTCACGGGGCTTGGGCGTCAAACTCTGGATGCGGTTGTGGGTAGAAGGACATGGCGCCCACCTTGGACGACGGCGACTGGTTCATCGAATCTCGACGAAGACCATCTTGGTCGCCAAAGTTCTTGTCAGCGGCGAGGGCGCGAGCCTTTTTGAGGTTGTAGTCCTGCACGGCTGAGCAGTCGCAGAAGGCGTGTTGTAGCGCCTGCGTCCGCCAGAAGGACAGCTCGTCCCGCAGGTTCTGCTCGGTCTGCTTGAGCAGAGCATTGAGCATGCTCTGTGTCCGGTGGTTCTCCTCCAGGCCGTCGACGTGCTCTTTCTTCTTTGCCCTACACTTTGCCGCCGCGACACGATTCTTCTCTCGGTATTTGTCCTTCTTGTCAACCCTGCCTGACGAGGTGGCGGGAAGGCTTGACGACGAGTCTCGGCTCTGACTGCGGTCGCGACCGGTCATAAACTGTTCTGGGTTCATTGATGGGTTGATGGCTTCCCAAGGCTGCTTCCAGTGGTCTTCAGGAGGTGTGATCTGGCCGTATTTGGAGTGGACCGAGTCGGTCATCATAATCGGCTGTTTGACGCCGGGCTGCGGGAGGACGAGGTCGAAGCTCGTGGTTGTCGGGTAGCCGAGGATGGATGTGTCAATGGACGAGGTAAAGTCGTGAATGGCTTGAGGTTGCTGGTGTAGGGACGTATATTGGTGCTGATGGTGGTGGAGGGATTGTGGAGAGAGATTCTGAGCGGACCTGCGTGGCATGACGAAGGCGGAACAATGAGGCTGCTGCTTGGGTTCGGCCTGTTCGACGCTGAGCTGCCCTGCCGGCTGGCGTTGCGAGTTTGCTTGTGCTTTGCGATCAGAGTTTCAGTTGGATCGGAGCTAGTTGCGGGAGGAGCGGGGTCATTGCACGCGAGATGCAAAGCTGGGTGGCGCGAGGCGCGGGCGTGGACAGAAGTTGTGTCTTTTGTGTGAATACTTTGGGTCAATGAAGTTGCGATTCTTTGTTGGACTGAACGGTGAAGGGGCAGAATTGGTCCGCGATGCAGCACCTCTAATAAGCTCGACGGGCTAGCAGCGTGGGAGAAAAAAAAAATGGGCACCTGGGTGGGCAGTTCATGTGGCTCGCCCGGAGATGTGGCGAATTGGTGAATGTGACAGGGGAGACAAGAAACCGGTCATGGGCAGAATGCGGCAGGATGTGTGAGTGGACACCAGCGGGCCTTCGATGGATCCAGTCGTGCCAGTGAGACCAGTGTGGAGATGGGAGAAGATCGATGGAATGAGCGAGTCGCTGTGAAGCCAAACGACGCTAAGCTGTTCAATCGACGATGGGAACACACGGGGAGCCGGCCGCAACACCTTTTTTCCTCCGCACAGGCCTTGTTCCGACGTCGTGGCGACCCGATCTGATTGAGATCCTGATTATTTTGGAGCGGTAGTCAATCCGAACGGCGGGCGGTAGTACATGATAATGTTTCCCATCAGGCAGCTAGAGAACATGTTCGACTGTGGGATACACGACAATATCGCAAGATCTGCTGCGTCCACGAGCATGACATGGTGCCACTAGTCTGTTATTTCCGATGCTTTTTACCAGTAGCCTGCTCGTTTGGCAGAGAGTCATGTCACGGCCTACTACCCATGTTTGTCCCTCAGACGGTCCACCGCCGGTTCCAATATGCTCTACCATTGCCTTTTTTGCGTTCGGGAAAACTTCTTTGGCGATTGCGCGAGCATTCAAGGTTAAAAGTTCACCTGAGCAACTGAATGATGCTTGGTGTGGAAATTAGAATTTTGTTTTCTCTGCCGCGATCCGAGATCGACATGCCTCATGCCGTCCCGATGCGGCAGGAACAAAACACCGGTGCGTCATATTCCTGGCCGAGTCCTACAACATGCGCTGGCGATGCTGTGAGACAACCAAATTCTACATTATTACCCATCGGTCTATTCACCGCTGTCCATCAGAGGTTTTGCGCACTGTCACGTTGCGGCGGTATCACCGCTCACGCTCATCGATATTGATTCGCTAGCCTCGCGGTGAGCTGAGGCTGCCCCCCTTTGGTCGATCACTCCCTGAACGCGGCATGATGCACCTTTGCAGAATGTCATTCGTCAAGCATAGTTTTCGCCACGTTTGCATTTTAGCTTTGCTTTCCCCTTTCTGTCTACCCGAGCGAAGTGCCCGTCTCTTTGTTTCTTGCCTCGTGAACCTGTGGACCTGCTTGAATGGTGCACTCACGTCGAGCCGCATCACCCGCCTCCACATGTTCATGCTCCACTTATTCACGCTCCCCTTGCTCACATACAGTGAAGCTGAACCTTGGACAGAGCATCTCGTCTCTTCAAGAAGAAAATCCCTCATCTTGGGGACCGCATCAGTGGATCTTCCACCCATGCACAATGCCGGTCGCCGCCCCTCCCCGGGTATACGCGACGTCGAGCATCGGGAATTGTGTCAACCTCGGCAAGAGCTGTGGTGCCAAGAAGGACCCTGATTCAGTTCACCCAAGGTTGAACTGAGCACTCATCAACGGTTACACCAATTCATGATCAATTTAGACAGTTATTGTCTTATTCTGTTGAAGCTTAGGAGTTCTGTCAATTCAGTTATCTCTTAGTTTATCAGGTTAAGTATTTATATAGGGAGAATCTACCTAATTTTGGTGGATCAGGCAGTAATCAATCTCTTTCTCTCCCTACACATAAGTCAACAGTTATAAGCCCGGTATAACTACCCCTGCACAAGTAGTGTATTCAGTTGTCTTCCTATTCTATCTATTAGTTAATTCTCTATTATCTCGCTTTTCAAGCATTAGAATCTGTTAAGAACTACCTTAACTACAACTACAGAATTTAGGTGTTAACAAAGAGATAAACAACTATAGATACTAACACACTAACAGCTAGAACACCTATCATTCTTACTACATTAGCTGAATAGGCTAGCTAGCTATATATTATTAAGACAAGAGTATTAAACACTAAGATATAGAATCTTATTAATCCCTAGGAGACAGTTAAGCTAGAAGGACTCCCTAAGCCTTAGAGGCTAGATGTATTAGATTCTAACTTCTTAGTACTCTTCTAGATCTATAAGGAGGAGTAAGCTTAGTATAACAAACAGTATAAGGCCTTAGTAGATCTAGCTAGCCTTATTTAGTCATTAATTGCACTACAAGTTCTTATAGTTATCTAACTAGAGGGAGATCCCTATCTATAGGCTATCCTTAGAGCATTAAAGAACAGATTTGCACTATCTAATGCTATAATCTAGCTTAAGGTTAAAGCTCTCTAGAGGAGACAACTCTCTAGTCTATTATTACAGAACATAGACTATTAGCTTTAGTAATAGGAAGAGGTCATAGACAAGGCTAGGAATTATAACCTACTAGAAGCTTAAGGCTTAAAGCTATAGAGAGACTTCTTGCTCTCTATCTTAAGGACTAAACTAGCATTTGCTAACAAATATCTTATTGATCTAGATTTACTAACCCTGCTATTAATACTCGAGTTAATTACTAAGTTTAGATAGTTTCATAAGCTACATAAGCTATATAGTAGCATAAAGGCTAGTAAGGGAGCAATAGTATTCCCTATAGCTACTAAGGACTCCTTATAAGAGAAGCCTAGTCCTACTAGGGAGCCTAGATATGTGTGCTAGAAGCGGCATAAGTAGAGCAAGTACTATTACTTAAATAAGTATCTAAGGCTAGAAGGATAGTTACTAAACTAATAAACCCTTAAGGAGGTTAAGTAAAGGCTTAATAACAAGGCCTTAAGGGAGAAGGTTAAAGCTATCCTTACTAAGGAGACTTACCTTTATAAGGGGTTATCCCTACTAGTGCTAATTAATATAGCTATAACTATTAGATTACACTTAGTATTTATCTTAGCTACTAGTAACATCTTAAGTTTATAGATTCTAGATTCTAGAGCAACTAATTATATCTATAATTACACTATAAAGGACAGATATAAGGTTACTAGACTTATAGAACCTTATAAGCAAATGTTCTATAGTAACACCTTACTTACTATTAAGAGTTAGGGATTAATTACTATTACAGCGATCTATAGGGGAAAGCTAGTAACTATCTAACTTATATAGGTGGCTTATGTGCCATTAATAATGACTAATCTAGTTAGCCTTAGGAGGTTCCTAAAGGGTGGAGTCTACTAGAACACTTAAACTATAGAGATTAATTATAAAGGGAAGGTACTCTTCTTAGTAACTCTAAAACACAATTAATATATAGTAGAGAATAACTCTAAAGCTCCTTATACTATTACTATAGCTATAGGAGGCACTAGAGATCCTTATCTATTAGTATTTACCTTAGTTATAACAAGGACTAATTAATCCTAGTATAAAGTTATAGGCTATCTAAGTATAGAGTCTATTAATTACCTCCTAACTGCTATAGTTAGTGGTGAGCTAACTCTAACTAAGCCTAACTTAGTTTAGCTAATCTACCTTAGGTTACTATATTAGACTTATAAGCTATCTAATGCTTAGTAACTTATCTTAAGGAGCTCTAACACTAAGATTGCTATAACTAAGCTATTTAAGAGAACCACCTTTAACATTATAGTTAATAGGTTCACTAGTTATAATAAGGCAAGGTATACTAGTTACTTTGCCTATAGAGTAACTAACTATCAACTAGTTACTAGTTATACTTACAGGTATAAGCTTAATAAGATTACTATTAAGATAATTACCTACATTAAGAGCAATCTTAGCTTTAAGATTAGATTTATTAGGAGTGACAATAAAAGAGCCTTTAGCCTAAGATTCACTATCTTTCTAGACAGTAAGGGTATATAGTATAAGTAAACTACTCTATATACACTAGTATAGAACGGTCATAGTAAGAGGACTAGATCTATACTATTAAGGAGAGCAAGGGTAGTAGCTATCTTTACTAATCTTCTAAGGGAACTACACCCTAAACTGTATAGGTTAGTAGCCTATCTAATGAATAGAACACCTCTTAAGAAGCTTAACTAGAAGACTCCCTTTAAGCTAGTTTATAGATGCCCTCTATTAATATCCCATCTTAGACTACTTAGATGCAAGGCTTATGCCCTAGATTATTATATTATAAGTAGTAATAAGCTTACACTAAGAGCACACATTAGTTATCTAGTTAGATATAACTTAACTAACATATTTAGGATCTTTATACTAGCCTTAAAGAAGGTTATTAGAACTAGGGATGTTAGATTTAATAAGACTTAGTTTTATAAGCTAGAGGAGTAGCCTTAGCCTTAGCCTATTAGACTACTTAATCTACTAAGACTACTATAGGAAGTTAAGGAGAATATACCTTAAACTAAAGGGGTGACTAAAGGCCTATCTGTACTGCAGAATCTAGTTTAGAATTTAGTTTAGAATCTAGTTTAGAATCTAGCTTAGGATCTAGTTTAGCAGATTCTAACTAAAGAACTAAATAATTACGGTTTATTATTACAGTTATAGGCTTAACAGGCTCTATTACCTCCACTAGATAATTATAGTCTACTATTACAGTTATAGACTCTAGATCTAAGCCCGGCTTAGATCTAGGAGGCTATATTACTAGAGTAGTTCTATGATGCTCTAGCCTCTCTACCCTTAATAGCTGTATAGCCTTTACCTCTATCTAAAGCTAAAACTGTAAGGAGTGAGGGAGAAGTTTAAGCTAAAGGGGTAGCTAAAGTGCAGCCTAAACAACCCTCTTAGAGGATTGCTACTAGGTTAGCTAACCTTCTTCCTAAGCATATCCTTACTATAAGGAGAACAAGGAAGCTAAGGAGGTAAGCATATTTTACTAATCTTATATAGCCTAATAAAGCTCCTAGATATTATTAGGCCTTCAATGCTTATCTATTAATGAAGCTAATCTAGCTAAAGCTGGAACTAAGGGATAATCTACCTCTACTACTAGCTAACATTAGGGAGCTATAAGCTTATCCTTATAGGGAGCAATTCTAATAAGCAATAAAGGTAGAATTGCTTACTCTCTATTTAAAAGACACTTAGACTATTATGCTTACATCTTAAGCTATAGGGAAGCTAGTGCCACTGACCTAGGTCTTTATATATAAGACTAATAACAAAGGAGAAGTTATTAAACACAAGGTAAGGCTTTATATAAGGGGTGATCTTTAATCTACAGATTTAGAGACTTATATAGCTACATTAGCTACTAAGATTTTTAGAATGCTTATAGCCCTCCTTACTTACAAGGATATAGAGGCTATCTAGATAGATATTGTTAATGCTTATATTAATAGTCCTATTAATGAGACAATCTACTACACTATTCTACCTAGATTTAAGCTTATACTAGAGGTGCTTATAAAGGACTATCCTAGTATAGTATTATCTAATGCAATCCTCCTGCTAAAGAAGGCACTCTATAGCCTTAAACAAGCACTAGCTCTCTAGTATGTAGAATTTACTACTACACTAAAGAATCTTAGATTTACTTAGGCCCCTAAGGCTCTATACCTCTAGCTGACCCCTAAGGTAATAATCTTCTTCTTTATAGATAATATTACAATTATGTACTATAAGAAGCACAAGGTATAGGCTAATATAGTAACTATAGCTCTCTATGCTAAATATAAGATAAAGATTCTTAGGAATCTAAGCTAGTTCCTAGCTATCTAAATTACAAGGGATAGGCCAACTAAGAAGCTATAGCTTAGCTAAGCCTAGTACTTACAACAGATGTATAGTAAGTTTATTATAGAACTAATAAAGCTAGTATTAACACCTCTACTAGTTGAAATGCTCTAGCCCTCTAAAGGCTAAGCATTACTATAGGAGATCTACCTATACTAGTAGAAGGTAGGATCTATCAACTTTATAGCAGTTATCACTAGGCCTAATGTAGCTTTTGCTGCTTCTAGGTTGTTAGAGTATCTAATAAACCCTTTACTAACTTATTAAAGGATAGTAAATAGAGTTATCTAATATCTCTTTAAAACTAAGAATCTAGCCCTTGCCTTTAATAGTTCTATACCACCACTAATCTTCTAAGCCTTATCTAATGCTAGCTTTAGTAGTTACCCTTTAAGGAAGAGCCTTTAGAGGTATCTATTTAAGCTGTTCTAAGGCTCTATAGATTAGAAGGCTACAAAGCAGCTAACTGTTACCACTTCTAGTATAGAGGCTAAACTACTTACTCTTATAGAGACTACTAAGCAAGCTATATAGTGGAGGAGGCTAATAGCCGCCATCTATCTACTAAGGAATGTCAGCATTTAGTGTAATAACTAGTAAACCATTAGACTTGTTACTAGTCTAATTAAGAAGCTTAACACACGTCTTCGCTATATTAATATCTATTATCACTGGCTAAGACAAGAGATTACTCTAGGAGGGCCTATCTCTATAGACTAGACTCCCTTAGTAGATATACTAGCAGATAGACTAACTAAGTCACTTCCTCTAGGGAGGCATAAGGCCTTCTTATAGTAGCTATCCCTCGAGCTTATAGTCTACTAACTAGCAACTAACAGATTTAGAGCTATTTAGTAAAGGGGTGTATTAACCTCGGCAAGAGCTATAGTGCTAAGAAGGACCCTAATTTAGTTTACCTAAGGTTAAACTAAGCACTTATTAATAGTTACACTAATTTATAATTAATTTAGACAGTTATTGTCTTATTCTGTTAAAGCTTAGGAGTTCTATCAATTTAGTTATCTCTTAGTTTATTAGGTTAAGTATTTATATAGGGAGAATCCACCTAATTTTAGTGGATTAGGCAGTAATTAATCTCTTTCTCTCCCTATACACAAGTTAACAAATTGTTATTCGGTGGCTCGATTTTTCTTATCTAGTGGCCGTGTTAGTCCTTTTTAGTCTCTAGCCTATAGAGACGCCCGCTTCGCATCCCTTTTTAACTCTAGAATATAGTCAAGGTCTAGTTATAAGCTAATATACCTAGCTTTCTTGTCCTTCGAGATAGTGCTTTTTATGCCCTTCGAGACAGCGCTTTTTATACTCTTTAAGATAGCGCTTTTTATGCCCTTTAAGATAGTGCTTTTTAGTGTGACTGTTAGGGCGGGGTTAGGGCGGCCGAAGGCCAACCCCGGTGCTAGTATAGAGCTATTCTTAGCAGGTTAGCACCCGGTACTAAACTAAATAGTACTAGCTCTATACTCTACTATATTAGCACTAGCACTAGTACTACGCCGAGCTACACTAGCACTAGCACCGCACTATAGTTAAGCAAGAATAGTACTATACTATAATAGCGCTATACTACACTATAATAGTACTATACTAAATTAGTACTAGGGTTAAATCCTAGTATTATACTACGTTATAGTACTATACCTTAGTTAGGCTTTAAGGCAACTATAGTTACTATACTATACTTTAGC
The DNA here is from genome assembly GCA_005959805.1 of Elsinoe ampelina. Classification (NCBI taxonomy): domain Eukaryota; kingdom Fungi; phylum Ascomycota; class Dothideomycetes; order Myriangiales; family Elsinoaceae; genus Elsinoe; species Elsinoe ampelina. The sequence continues at coordinate 2,088,533 of SMYM01000001.1, forward strand.
ATTATAATAAGTCTATAAAAAGGAAATTTAATAGTCTAGTCTATATAAAAATACACCTGTCTATTTCTTATAGTCTATTCTTATAGCATTATAGAGAAGAGATCTTACTAATTAGAGAAAGTAAGTAGGTAGTACTTGTTATAACATTTTCTAGTAAGCTAAGAGTCTTTCTATATAATAGTACAACGCTTAGCATAGATAGCGTTAAGATTATAGTCTACTATAGTTATTAGTATAAGGTATTATATATTCTAAATATATAGTTAATATACTTTTAAAATATTCTACTAGTATTACCTTACTTACTTTCTAGAGACACTTAATAGTATCTAGCATAAAGCGTAAATCTCTACTTATAAGTGTTAACTTAATATCTTACGTAATGTTATAAATAATATAGAAGAAGAGAAGCTTATATATAAGAAGTTTAGTTATCTTCTAGTAGTAATAAATCTCTCGGAGAGTAATAGCTATACTATATTAGATATAAGACTATAAGAATTTACTATAAGAAACTAACTGCCTAGCTTAAACCTATAGCTCTTCGCCTAGCAAATTTGTCTAGTTAATACTAGTTTAAATTTTGTTATATAACTATCTATAGTAGGCTTTTTAGTAGTAGTTTTCTTAGCGCTTTACTTTCTTAGCTTTACTCTTTTTAGAGGTGTTACTTACTTCTTACGAGCTATAGCTATATAAATTTATTAAATTAATTATTAAAATTTATTTATAAAGGTAGAGAAGAGTAAGGCAAAAATACTAAGAGCGAGATATTAAGCCTTATTAAGGAATTTATAATAGTATATAGAATATGAATTTTGTATTATTATTCTCTACTATAACGACTTTATATTAACAATATTAACAACTTTATATTAGTATAACAATAGAATTAATACCTATTATTACTTATATTTCTAGCTACTCTATTTACTATATATATAAGGAATACTAAATCCTTCTCTTCTTATCTTCTTCTTATAAAACTTATATCTTATATCTCGCTCCCTATTATACTTAATATTCTACCTTCTCTTATAAATTACTACTAATTCTCGATCTATAATGTCTACTAATCCTATAGATTAGTAAACCTTTAGTAAAGAGAAAAAGATAACTAATGCTCTAGTAATTAAGACTAAAGAAATAACTAAGGAAGAGGAAGTAATCCTCGCTATAATAGGAGTAATTCTTATAGATGCTTCTTATAGTTAAATACTAACTAGACTATAGAGTTTTAATTCCGAGGCTAATAAGATTAAATACTAGATTAAAAATCGCTCTTAGAATACTAGAACTCCTTACTATAGCTACCCCCTTAGAATTCTATAGTAGAAAGTATAGCTTAGTAATACCTAGCGAGCTATTTAGTAAAGAGATTATGCTATATAAGCTAGTATAGAGGAGAAAGCTCTTACTACTACTAGTAATACTAATTGCTCTATAAAACGTATACTTAAGATAAAACTTAAGAACTCTAAGAAATTCTAAGTAATATCTAATAAGGAGAAAGAAGCTACCTTCGATATAGTATATAAGAAGATAGCAGAGACTTGCTATTATACCTAGTAGAGTAGTATATTTCTTATAGTACATTCTTATAGTATATCTACTAATTCTATATAAGGGAATAGTTAAAGAATAAGTTTATATCTATCTACTAAAAATAGAGTAGTATTTATAAAGCTAATACTCTTCTTTACTATAAGTAACTCCTTACTAATTATATAAAGAAGGCGCCCTATAACAAGATAAATATATTCCTAAATTGCTAAGTAAAACATCTTCTCGGCACTAGTAGAATTCTTAAGAAATAGACCTATAAGATCTACTATAATAGCGTTAACTTACTATATAATACTAGTAACTATAACAATAGTAACTAAGCTAAGTTTAAGAAGTTTATTAAGAATATAACACCTACTAAACTCTAAGTAGTATAGGTAGATAATTAGGTATATATTATTTCTTATAGTTATTTCTTATAGTTATATACTAATCTATTAAAGTAAATATAAACCTACCCCCGAACTAGAATTCAAGTATAAGAATAATAATATTTTACTTAAATCTAATAATTACTATATTAAGTATAGTAATAACAAGGTTAAAGAAGAAGTTAAGAACAACTTTAAGATTAAGAACCTTCTTAATAAGGAACCTAACAAGTATAAGACTAAGAAAGTAGCTAAAATATACTATAAGGTAGTTACTACTAGAGACTTTAACAATTCTAATAAAGAGAATTAGAATAAAGATAATAATAAGACAATAGATAAGAGTAATAATAATAAGAAGAAGAGTAAGAGTAAAGATAACATAGATAAGAATAAATAGATTAACCTTAAGTTAGGAAAATTAAACTATAGTTTTAGTAGCTTTCTAGTTCTATACTATTAAAAATTTTTTAATCTATAAATTAAGAGTAGCTAATAGATTCTTATAGAGCATTCTTATAGTCTTCTACTCCTTGTTATATAGCTAGTAATATTCTATATCTCTACTCTTAAAATGTTAGTATTTAATAAAGACTTAGTCGATCCTTAACTACGAATACTCTTAGAAGTTGTTACGCTACTACTACCTCTCCCCTATAAGCTTAAAGAGTTCTATATTAATTGCTAGAACAATCTATTCTCTACTTAATTCTATAAAACTATTAAAATTGTTAGCTGTCTACTCTACTAACTAGATATACTACTCGAAGAATAGCTAGCTATATAAGCCTAGAAAATATAGTAGCCTATAATATTAATAGGTAGCGAATTAAGAGTTAGCGGAACACGAAACCTACTAAACTAGAATTCTATAACCCGCTATAGAGTTATTTAGGCCAACTTTAATAAAGGTACTAAGCTTACTAATAGAACACCTCTTATGTATTATCTCTACTATAGTAGAGCTTTATAATACTTAATAATAAACTTAATTAGTAATAAACACCTAATAAAACATCTTAGATACTAAAGCTACTAGAATATAAAATCTTCTAGCTATAAATAATTAGTAGCTTAGATAGCTCTAACGTAATTAAAAGTAAACGCTACTAGCACTATATTCTATATACTATAATTCTCCCTAGAACAATTTAAAAAAGAGCTTATTAAGGTCCTTATTAATTGTAATTAGTTATTTTAAATAGTTAATAATTTCTTCTTTCTCTAATTTATATATTTCCTCTAACTATATACTAATATTCTAGGTTAGATACGAGCCTTAAGGCTATTAAAAGAGCACTATAAGGACATTTAGTCTAATCTTCTTACTAATCTTAGTAGTTAGACAAAAGTTTCAATTATACTAGATAGCTAGTCTACGAATAACTATCTAAGTTTTATAGCTATAAAGATATACTACATTAATAACAACTAGTAAGTACGTAAGTACCTACTAGATTTTATACTAATTAGTAGATAGTATACTAGAGTTACGCTCGGCATAGAACTACTAAGAGTTCTAAATGAAAAAAAAGATTAATATATACCTTCTTACTATTATAGCGAATAATATAAGTAACAATAATACTCTACGATCTAAAGTATAATAAGGTCTTAAGAAGAAGAGTATATACTAGTCCTCTATCGAGAATATAATTCTATATCTAGCCTATATAATTAATCTTGTTATATAAGATATTATTTAAGCTCTATAGCTAGAAACTACCGAGGACAATAAGAAAGCTAATAAGCTCGAGAAGTAGTATCTCTATAATATTTAAATAACTCTATTAGTTTTAAATTCTCTTTATAAAGTAAGTTATATTTCTTATAGTTCTTTCTTATAGTTTTTTAACTAATTTTAAAGCTCTATATAATTTATATTATAATTAACTAATCCCCTTAACGCTACTAACACTTTAAATCCCTTTAAGTATATCTACCTCCTTATAAATAACTTTTAGTTGTTTAGGACATTTATACCTATTAGAACTTAATATATAATATATATAAGTAAGCTATTAAACTTTAACTAATTATTAATAAATAGCTTAACGCGGAGATTATAATTATATATAAGCCCTAAACTAATAAAGCGCTAGCTAATTAAGATATAGCATCTATTAATTATATAGACATAAAATGCCTTTACCTTAGCTACGCTAAATAGGCATATCTAAAGATTATTATTCAAATACTAGAGAATTTTAAGAATGTAACTAACTAGCTAAGTTAGTCTTATACGCTATTAGTACAATATATATAGCTTATATATAATACTCTTTTTAACTTTCTTAACGTAGTTAAGTCTACTTAGGAAAAGAACAACAACTTAGACTAGCTATTAGTTATGTAAAATGTAGCAAAAGCTAGTTATACTAAGCTTTCTAAGTATTATAAGTAAATAAGTAAAGGTTAAGGTTTCCTATTTAATTGTAGTATAATCTTAAATCTAACTTAGAAACTTAGTGTATATAAGTATACTTCGTAGAAACTATATTTTAAATTGCTTTACTATAAATAGTTCCTCGACTACCTCGATTACTATAATAATAACTACTCTCTTTAAACTACTCTTCTATCTCCTCTACTAGCCTCGTCTATTACTTACTAGTTTAAGAAGCCTTCCTTATTAAATATAGGGAGTAGCTTTATACCTCTAGTATCTAGCTAAGATAATATACTTTCGTAAGAGTAGAGCGACATCTATATAATAAGAATAGAAGGGAAGAATTACCTTAGAACTTCGCCTATATAAGAAATATTAGAATTTAATATTCTTTCTTAGTAGAAAGAAAATAAGTACTTATTTCTATAACTAGCTTATGTTACTCGTAATGTTCTTATAATACTAATTACTAGCGTAGGTGTTAAATATATTTTTAATATAGCAAAGAATATTATTAGTAATTAAAGACATAGACTACTTCTATAGACAATCTAATAAATTATAGTCTCTAAGCTAGTAGAAAACAATCTTTAAAACATCTAATTAGCTAAGATAAATAATTTTACTACTGCTAACAATAATACTAATAGCGGAATAGATAGTATAAGTAATAACTTTAGAGATATTACTACCTATAGTTTAAGTAACAAAGAGGTTAATAAGGAAGAAGGGCATAATAAGGACAAAGATCTACTATATAACGTTACTAAGGTTAGAGGCTAGTATTCTAAGTGTATCTAGTTAATAGCCTCCGAGTAATAACGCTCTTATAGTATCTATACTAATACCTACTCTAAAGTACTTCTACGTATATCTTCCCTATTACTATATATAATTCCACCTACTAATGCTAATAGTCTCCCTTCGTTAGCTGCCCTAAGGAAGCTCGTTTCCTTGCCCGCTAGTATCTTTAATATAACTATATTTATATCTACGTTAGTCGTGCCGGATTTACTTATAAAAACGTTAATAAGAAAATTATATAGATTAACTATAATATAAAGGCTAAAGCTATAACTAATCTCCGCGCTACTTCTCTTATTATTAACCTTAATAACTACCTCTACTACAGCACCTACGACCTTAGCTAACTTATTACTAACGCTACTCTCTATACTATTACTAATATCTACCTTATTATACTCTCGACTTTCTTACTAAGTTTAAGCCTAATAATAGTTAGGTTACTTTCTAGAATAACACTAATAGTAAAGAGAACAACGAGGGAGGTGCTTCTACTACTAGTACCGATAGTGCTACTTAGAGTAGTAATATAACTACTAGTGTAGCCGGAGGTAATATAAATACTTCTACTTTAAGAGCTTATATACGCTATTATTATAGTTAATTTTAGTTACTTACAGGAAGAAGCAACGTAATTAAGTCTTTATAAAGTATAAGTCTATATTATTAATAACTATCTAAAGCTATTAGCCCGCTAACGCTTCGACTATGCTACCTTAATTAGATTAGTTATCGGAAGAAACACTATTATTACTATCGTTAACGTAATTTAACTCCTTCTACTTACGTTTAATATTATAGTATATAGTAAAGAGTAAGAGTAGATCTACTCTTCTATCGAGAATAAGATAATTAATAGCGCGCTATATGTTAATTAGGTTAAAGATGTTATTAGTCTATAAGATATTATACTAATATTTATTAGATTATAGAGAAAGATTAGATTAGAAACACCTATAAAGTTATAAGAGGTATCGTAAGTGCGGTAGGCTTTATAGTAAAGTACTAAACCTCTATAGTTATTATAGATATATTTAGCTTAGATTTTGTAGTTATTATTAAAGTCGAGATATATAAGAGTTATACGGTAGATATAGGCTTTATACTAACGTAGGTATAAGGGCCTAGCATAGTTGCTAGGAGTTATCTTATAAGGCTAAAAGGGAATTAGATCTACTAGGTCGAGGTAGAGTTAAGCGTAAGAAGGAGACATTATAGAAGGAAGTATTAAACGACAAGAAAGAGAGGTTTAAGAGGAAGAAGGAGAAATAGTAACTAAAAGGTATATATATCCGGCATTACCTATTATAAGAACAATAATATAGATAATAGCTATTATCTATTATAAAAAAACAACAATACTAACAATAGCTATTATCGAATAATAGCTATTATTATACTAAGGGATATAAGTAGATTATTAGCTAAGTTACTTCTTTCTCTCCTTAGAAATATTTAAACAACTATCTAGTATGCCTTTACGTTACTATAGTATAACTTATACTAATAGTTACTAGAATTTAAGCAAATCTACTACTATGTCTACTACTTGCCTCTCTATTATTTGTTAGGCTAATATTACTTACTATAAATTTATTAATAACCTTTAGGCAGAGATTAAGGCCCTAGACGGCCTTACACTTACTATTAACTAGTAATCTAATAGCATTAAGGCAATCCGTAACTATACTATAAGTTAGTAAGAAGGCTAAACTACCTAGAACTAATTATTCTAGTCTTAGACTCTACCTAATAGCTTTAGTACTCTAGTTTACTAGTTAAGAGTTATAATTTATATAAGGGTAAACTTACTAAGAATAGAATATTCTCCGGATAAAGTAGATAATAAGATAATAAAGTATTAGTTCTAGGTAGTATATAGCTTACTAGCTAAGTATGTAAAATAGGCTTATAAAGGTTATATAGATAATATTAATTAGGTTAATCTTCTATAAATTACTATTAGGTCGTAATTATATATAAGAGTTAATAATTAATAACTTTTACTTCTCTCTAGTATCCTTTACCTACTATAACTTTAAGCGTTTAGAGTAGAAAAGTAACAAGAGTTATAGGATATAGTAGTTACTATAAGAATTTACTATAAGAATAGTAACTCTAGTGCGGTGCTAGTAAAGGTACGCTAAGGACTTAATAGTACTATACTACTTATCTACTAACCTAACCTAGTACTATACTACGTCTAGAATATATATAACCTAACCTATATCTAGTGCTAGTATAGTGCTATTATAGCTACGGTGCGGAGCTAGTACTAGTGCTACTAAGCCCTTAGTAGCACTACGCTAGCTAGAGGCCGACCTAAACCCTAGTATAGTACTAAACCTAAAGGGGCTAACTCTGCCCTAATAGTTACACTAGTGCTTTTTATGCTCTTTAAGACACCTCTTTATACGTCTCGAGATAGCGCTCTCTATGCCCTTTAAGACACCTTTTCGAAGCGCTAGTTTAGACTCTAGATAGCATACCTAAACCTAGAAAGCTACCTTAGTAAGGCTACTAGATAAGAAAAATTAGACTACTAAATAATAATTCTCTTAAGCATCTAGTAGCTAGGCTCTATAGGCACTTCTTTCCTAGCTATACTTAGCGTAAAAAGATTTAAAAACTTAGAGGCTATAATCTTATATAACCTTTTATCTATCTATCTATTTTAATCTTTAGCTTATTCTTATTAGTATAGATCTATAGCTATTTATCTATTAAGAGCTACGCTGTTTTAAGTTACTAATGTTAGAGATATAGTTCTAGCTATAGTATAGTTCTAGCTACTTTAGGGTTAACTCTAGCTAGAGCTAATAAGAATATTTAAATCTATACTAATACTAGGCTTAATTAGTGCTCTAGAATTTCTTCTTTCTTCTATCTTACTCTCCTTCTAAATACTACCTTATCTAATAGTTCTACTATAGTTAATTAAATATAAAAAGTAGTTATAAGCTACTATATATAAATATTATTAGTTAAAAGGCAAGCTAAAGAAAAAAGAGCTTACTAGACACTTTTCTTTTATTACTAGATAAACTCTCTATTATTAACTTAAGAGTATATATAAGCTATAGGTAATAGTATATTCTATCTAGTAGCGCCTAATAAGTGCTTAAGAGAGTACTCTAGTTAACTTTATATACTTTCTATTATATAATAGCTTTAATTTAAATAACTAGTAGCTTAATCTCTATACTAGCTACCTTCTAGAAACTATAACTAATTAACCTTAGTATATATAACCTACCCCTATTAGATAGTGCTAGTATAAGTGCTTTAAAGGACACTATCTAGAGATTAATCTCCGTCGATAACTAGCTATAGATAGTAATAGGTTAGAAGAGCTTAGTAATACTATAAAAATTAAAGTATAGTTTAACCTTATATCTTACATATTTAAAGTCTATAATATTAAGCCTTATAACGTTTATAACATAGATAAAATTAGCTATATACTTAGCTAATTACTTTATAAGTAGATCTAAATGTTATAAACTAGTAGAATAGCTAGAGTATAGAGACATTAGAACTAATTAAACTACTAAGGTTATTACGTAACCTAGTCTAATATTTACCTAGTTCTCTATCTTCTCTAGTAGCTCTACTTCGGAGACTATAGAGTATATAGGTTACTAGCGAACGTATACTCTATATTGCCTCTAACTCTTACTATAGAGTATATAGAGTATATAGAGTACATAATATAGAATATATATATATAGGAATAGTCCTTACCTTATATAAGTACTATAGTTAATCTTGTCTAGATAGCGAACACTAGTATTACTAAGACTAGCCTTTATAATACTATCTAATTATACTTTATTATCTATAAGGTGTACCTTCTTTAACTCTTACCTTAGTACTATACTACTATAGAAGTAGAACTACCTCGTTCTTAGCTTAGCTTAGACTACTAGTATAGACTATATTTAGACAGTTCGTAATATTTTAACTACTCTTACTATAGTATAGCACACTATAAGGTTAATAAGTAACTCTTGCTCTAAGTTACTATTAGTATCTTTAATCGCTAGTAAGCTAGGAAAGCTTACTATTAATAATATATTAACTACTAGTTTAACCTTAAGTAAATATAGAAGGTCTCTTAGTATAGAGAAAGGACAGAGTAGACCTAAGCTAGAGGTAGAACTCTTCTATAGAGACTACGCCTACTTAAGGCACTTCCTTATCTAGCTTAAAGTCTTCTTTACTCTAGAGAAAGACAAGTATACTAATAATATAGTAAAGATTCTCTATACTAGAATACACCTTAAAGGCGCTACCTTTAGGTAGTTTAAGCCTTATATAAGTAGCTACCTAGATAGATAACTAAGCCTAGATATAAAGGCTATCTTTAAGAGCTTTAGTATCTTTTAGGCAAAGATTAAGTAAGTCTTTAATATATCTAATAAGAAATATATTACTATAACAAAGATCTAATAACTATAATAATATAGGTCTATAGCCTAGTACTATTCCTAGTTCTAGTAACTCGTAATGTACCTAGACTAGGATAATAGTACTAAACACTCTATATTCTATTAAGGGCTAAGCGACTTAGTTAAAGATTAAATAATACTCGAGCTGCTAAATAGCCTTTAGAAACTAGTAGACACTATAATTGCTATTAATAACTAACTCTATAAACGACATATAGAACGTTATAGAGAATATAAGGTAAATACTAGATATATATATTTCTCCTAGAGTTATAGAGACTCTATAGAACTTAACACTATACGCGAGAGTTGCCTCTTATAGGTATAAGGTCGTAGCTATAGAGGAAAGTTCCTTAGCGAAAAAGAGAGAGAGAAGTATAAATAAGACAATTTATATTTTAAATATAAAAGACCTAGACATCGAGCTAGAGACTACTAATAAGAGGCGCTAGCTAATAGATTATATATAATAGTTGCTAGGCTAGTAGAAAAAAAGACTAACACTACTATAGAAGACCTAACGACCTTTAGTATAGATAGAGAAACATAGAAGAAGTCTATAATAACTCGAGAGATAATAGAACTCTCTCTAGATATTACACTTAATATCTCTATAACTAATAATAAATAATAAAGCTATTACGTAACGCTATTATAAATAGTATATTATAATAACTCTTATTATATTTACTTATTAGATAAGTAGAGATCTAGTTAGTTCCTATATAAGCTATCTAAGCGTAGGTAACTAACGAAATAGCTAGACTAGGGGCTTAACTTAGAGAGGCTTCTTATAATTAGTAGCGGCATTAACTAACCTTAGAAGGTAGTTAGCAACAATTACTAATATATAATTATCGAAACGAAGTACTAGGATATAAGTGCCATGTAATAATATAGTAGTCTTACCTTTAGCTCTTATAGTAAACTATAAGAAAAGGTATATTATATATTACTCTAGAAATATATAAATCTAAATTGTAAATAGTACTATACTACCTACTTATATAATATACTTAAAGAAGACGCTATTAGTCTTAAATATACTATAGACTTCTTAGTAATTAAAATAGATAGTACTATCCCCTATAGCTAAGTAAGGAAATATACTTAGTGTAGCTTTACTAATTATAACTATACTAGAGACAGTAGTAATAAAGAGAAATACAATAAAGAATACACTAAATAACTACGATATAATAATATAAATAAGAATTTATTTAATAATAACAATAATAACAACGTACTACTACTAGGTAGACGACTTAAGATATACCTTATAGAAATATAGAGAAATTATATAATAATATATACCTACTACTAGAGTAGGACACAATAAGATAAATCTACTTAACTCGTATTTATCTTCGACACTAATATATAGCTCTATCTAGAGAGAATAGTTATACTAATATAGGTGTATAATACTACTCGGTGTAATTAGTAGAGAATTATTAGACTTTATAGTTATTAAGGAACTTAAGCGCTAGAAGTCTACCTTACTATATTAAATAGTAACAAGATATAACTAGCCTAATAGGTATAGTACTAATAGTAGATACGTGCGGGAGAGGATTAGCTACTTATCTAAGGAGCTATAATAACAAAAAACTAGCTAGTTATTGCCTAATAAGGTAAGACAATAACACTAGCTAAAGCCTTAATATAATAAAGATCTATATATTAAACTACTTTATACTAGAAGTTAAAATATAAAGGAATAAGGTAAGAGCAATAATAGATTTAGAAGCTAACTATAGCTACGTTTCTATAATAGTTACTAACTAGCTTAAACCTTATTAATATTAGAAGAAGTTACCTTACCTACTTACTATAGTAGATAGAACCTCTATAGGGAAGAATAGGAAAGTTACTTAGGAACTACGAAATGTTATAATTAAAATTAAAACATATATAGAAAAACAATTAATCGATATAGTAGATATATAGTATAATATAGTACTTAGTATAGACTAGCTTTAATAACACAATCTAGACATAGACTAGATTAAAGAAACACTCGAATTCTCTAAGTATAATTATAGAATGTAGGAAGTATAATTAGCTCTATAGATACTAACTATAAGAACAGTATAGGTATAACTAATAGTTAGAGCTATTACTAGCGTAAGTAATTAAGTACTTCTACTAGAATATAAAGACTTTAAGGACTTATTTAAAGAAAGAAAAGGCATCGTAGCCTTACTCTAATATAAACTATAGAATTACGAAATACCCTTTAAAGAGAGTAAATCCCTAATATACTATTAAGGTCTTATACTACTATCGAGATAAGAGAAGAACGTTCTTAAGAACTATATTAATAAGTACCTACTTAAAGGATTTATACAACTATTAAAATTACCTATTATATATAGAGTGCTTTTTATACCTAAAAAGAATAGAATATTATAAATATATATACTTACTAGGAAGAATTACTATTCTCTACTAAGGATTAATAAACTTTAAGACTAACTACTTAGAGCTAAATAGTTTACTATAATTAATATTAGAGATATCTATTATTAAGTATAAATAAAGGAGAGTAAAGAGTAGAAAATAGCTTTTAGAACGTAATAGAGTCTATATAAGTACCTCGTTATACCCTTTAGATTAACTAACACTCCTATAACCTTCTAAGAGTTAATTAATAATACTCTATAAGAATACCTTAATAACTTTGTCTTAGTATATTTAGATAATATTATTATCTTCTTAAAGATATATAATAAACATATAAGATATATTTATAAGGTGCTATAGAAACTAAAAGAAAAAGACTTACTAGTAAAGCTCTCTAAGTATAAGTTTTATAAATATAAGATACAATTTCTAAGCTATATTATATCTACTAATAGTATCGGACCTAATCTAAAGAAGATTAAGTTAGTAAATAACTAGCTAGAACTTATAATAGTTAAGGAGGTTTAAGTACTACTAGAATTCTTTAACTACTACTATAAGTTTATTAAAGGATTCTCTAAGATAGCTACGCTAATATCTAACCTTACGAAAAAGAAAACTAGCTTTATCTTTAATAAAAGATATAGGTAGGCCTTTAAGGAGCTAAAGCTTAAGCTTACGATAGTACCTATCCTAGTACTCTTTAACCTAGACCGATAAGTACTACTAGAAACAAATATATTAGACTTTATAATAGAAGTATATCTAGTATAGAAAGACGCGGAAGAATAATACTACTTAATTATATACTACTTATGAAAAATAACTAGACCTAAACTTAACTACGATATATATAATAAGGAACTACTTATAATTATAAAAGTATTCTATAAGTAGAGAGTATACCTAGAAGAAATAACCTTACCTATATAAGTCTATACTAACTATAAGAACCTTCTATATTAGACAACTACTAAGGTTCTTAATAGATAATAAGTATAATAGTTAGAGACACTTATAAGCTATAACTTCTAGATCTATTATATTAAGGAATTAGAAAACGGCGAAGTAGACGCTCTTAGCCGCTAGCTAGATTACTTAAAAAATATAACAATAATAGAGGCCTCTATACTAAAGTAGTAAGATAGTACTCTAGTCTATAAGCACCTAAAGGTAGAGTAGTTATATAGCCTTACCTAGAAGCTTATAAGAGAACAAAAATAGAAAGTTATTTAAATATACTATAATAACCTAATAGTAGAACATAGTAGAATTAATAAGACTATTAAACTTATTATATAGAACTATCTATAGAAAGAACTCTAAAACGATATTAAGACATATATTACTATATATAATATATGCTATAAGTCTAAGTACTTACGATATAAGCTATATAGCTTACTATAACTCTTACTACTACTAGATAAACTATAGTAATTAGTTATAATAGACTTTATAGGACCTCTACTACTATTAGAAGAGCTCCTTATAGGTGTAAAGTATAATAGTATTCTAGTTCTAGTAGATAGGTTTACGAAGTATTACTACTTTATACTATATAAGATAATAGTAACTATCGAGAATATAGCCTTTACCTTTCTCTATATAATTATTTTATAGCATAGAGTACTATAAGACCTAATAACTAATAGAGATAAGCTATTTATATTATAATTCTAGTAATTATTTATAGATCTACTAGGAGTTAAATATAAGCTATTAACCTTCTTTTACTTATAAATAGATAGATAAACTAAATAGGCAAATTAAGTACTAGAGTAGTACCTACGCTACTACCTAAACTATAAGTAAGACTTATAGGTAATACTATTACTACTTATAGAGCTTGCTATTAATAATAGAAAGTTAGTAAATAGAGTTTTACTATTCTATATAAACTATAGAATACACCTAGATCTATACTATAATATACTTAGAATTAAGCTAATATCTAAGAATATAAATATACTAGTAGCTAATATTAAGAAGTTATATAACTAGCTATACTAAGATATAGTATTTATATTATAAAGAATAGTAGAGTTTACTAACTAGAAGAGAATTATAGGACTAATTCTATAGGAGAGAGAGAAAGTTTACCTCCTTAGTAAAAACATTAAAACGAAATAACTAAGTAAGAAGCTTAACTATACTAAACTAGAACTCTTTAAGATCCTAGAAAAGAAAAATAAAAACGTATATAAACTAGAACTACCTAGATATATAAGGATCTACCTAGTCTTTTATATATTACTATTAGAAAAAGCACTATAAGACGTAGTACCTAGACCTATTAAACTAGATAAAGAGACATAGAAGCTATAGTATAAGATTAAAAGAGTTTTATGTTATAAATCTATAAGGGGAAAGCGTTACTATCTTATCTACTAGAAAGGACATTAGTATAGTAAGGTAATATAGGAACTAAAGGAACACTTTACCTTATAAGTAATTCTAGATTACTAGACCGAAAACCTATCCTAAGTAAACTAACTAGGCAGGCCCGACACTACTAACACTAAACAAAAACAAGAATGCCTAAGAAAGACTACTTAGCTAATAGAAGTACTCTAATTATTACTAAATAAGGAACTCTAATTAGAGTTAGGTATAAATAATTACTAATTCTATAGTAGGACAGGATTTACCGACGATAGTATTTTCTCTTACTCTAGAACTTAAATATAGGTTTTCTCTAAGGAGATTACTTTCTCTACTTTATTCTTTAATTTCTATATCTCTTTACATAGGTAAAGCTTATTACCTATAGCTCTTTAACGAGCCTCTTTTACCTTTTTATAAGCTTCTTTAGCTTCTATTCTAGTAGTCTTAGCTATAACTAATTCCTTTCGTAAACGAATATACTTAGACTAGAGATGTTACTATTTTAATTTTATTACTTAAATGTTATAACTCGGATAGTTACTTATAATATACTAGCTATAAATACCTAACCGAATATAGACTTTATAGTCTAGCTCTTTCGACTTATAATAAGAGTAAGCTTATAGCATATTAGTTCTAAATAATTTAATAAACTCTAAGAGATTCTTTCGTATAGATATACTAGATTTACTATGCCTTTAATAACTAGGAGGCATATTTAGTACATAGTATATAAAAA
The DNA here is from genome assembly GCA_005959805.1 of Elsinoe ampelina. Classification (NCBI taxonomy): domain Eukaryota; kingdom Fungi; phylum Ascomycota; class Dothideomycetes; order Myriangiales; family Elsinoaceae; genus Elsinoe; species Elsinoe ampelina. The sequence goes on from SMYM01000001.1 coordinate 2,103,647, forward strand.
TAAGAAAGAATACTTACTTATTAGAATAACTCGATTAAAGGAGAAAAGTAATATTATAAACTAGTAGGACAGCTAGAGTATAGAGACGTTAGAACTTATTAAACTACTAAGGTTATTATATAACTTAGCTCGATATTTACCTAGTTCTCTATCTTCTCTAGTAGCTCTACTCTAGAGACTATAGAGCGTATAGGTTACTAGTAGATATATACTTTACATTGCTCTCGACTCTTGCTACGGAGTATACGAAGTATATAGAGTATATAACATAGAATATATATATATAGGAATAGTCCTTACCTTATATAAGTACTATAGTTAATCTTATCTAGATAGTAAACACTAGTATTACTAAGGCTAGCCTTTATAATACAATCTAATTGTACTTTATTATCTATAAGATGTACCTTCTCTAACTCTTACCTTAGTACTATACTACTATAGAAGTAGAACTACCTTGTTCTTAGCTTAGCTTAGACTACTAGTATAGACTATATTTAGACAGTTTATAACACTAAATTAGAAGTAATAACAAGTAGAAGGCCTATTACTATTAATCTAGTAATTATAAGTAGGTAACTACTATTAAAACTACTAGTATAGTTAGCTAAGTTATACTACCTCTCTTTATTCTAAAGAGTTAAACTATCTAAGATAGCTAGTTTAATAAATTAGTACTCCTTTTAGAGAACTTAACTTCTATAAATACTATAATTAAAGTAACTCTAACTAGCTAGATAAATAATAAGGTAGCTTTAAAGTAGTTAAAAGAGTACTTTAACTACTTTATATAGCTAGTAGATAAGGCTAGAGTTAAGGTAAAAGACCTTAATTAATACTAGTAACTACTCTTATTTAATAGTTATTACTTACACCTTATACTAGAGTTTATAAAGGAGACTTAGAGGAATAAGATTACTCTACTAAAGCTACTAGCTTATATGTTATACTTTCTATAACCTCTAGATATTACTATTTTTACTAATTTAAAGTATCTCTATTAATAAGAAGTAAGAAGAATTATCTATAAGAGTGTTATTCGAATTAGTAAGTACTACTTTATTAAGACTTATATTAATAGTTATAATAAGGTCTTTAGTAGTAACTATTAAATAAGAGCCTTTAAGGTAACTAGTATCTTACTAGTTAATCTAATACTAGTTCTCTATTAAATTTAGTATAAATTACTCTCGTTAAGTACCTCTTAATCTATAGAGATTTTAAGCCTTTAATCTATAGAGATTATAACCTCTTAATCTACTAAAATATTAACCTCTTAATCTACTAAAAATTTAGCAATTTTAGCCTTCTTCTCTACTGTCTCTAGCTCTCTTCTAACTACTTCTTTACGTTAGTTAAATACCTCTTCTAATAAGTCTACTCTTATTAAATTAGCTAAGTACTTCTAGCGTAGGCTTAGAAGGCTCCTTAGTAACTAGTAGCGTATAGAGTATAGTCTAGAGAGTTATTAAAGGCTTACTTAATTCTTATTTAAGGCTATAAAGGTAATAGAGAAGACTATTAAGATTATAAAAGAGAAGACTAATATCTATAAAGGTAAGGTAAGGTTACTAAAGAGAAGGCTATCTAGTATTACTAAGCGTGCTAAGAAGGAGAGTAAGTATAAGCGTAATACCTCTAGTACTAGCTATCTATCTAGTAGTACTTTAATAAGCTATAAGAAGATATTAGAGTAGAGAGATACTAATAAGAAGGTAAATAAGACTAACTCTCTTAAGATAGATACTTATAAGTATAGAGTTAACCTTAGTAAGTAAGTTTAAGCTCTTAAGAAGTCTTTAAAGCGCCTTCTAAATAAGTATCTAGAGCGCCTCTACCTTACTAAGCTTAAAGAGAAGTATAAGTAATCTAAGCTAGATTATAATACTACTAAAAAGAGACACTTAGAATTATAGTAGTACTATAATAGAGTTAAGGGTAGTAAGAGTAAGAGACCTCTTATACTTAAGTATAATAGCTTAGAGATTAATAAGGCTAATACTACTATATAGCTTAATAAGCTACTACTAGAGTTACTACTAGAACTACTACTAGAGGTAAAGAAGAAGGTAGTAGAGAAAGTAATAGAGAAGTAGTAGCGCTAAGCTAAGAGTAACACCTTTTATAATACTTAATTTTAGTAGATTATTATAAATCTAATGCCTTAAGAGGTTAGAGATAGCTAGAGTACTTAGTATATAGTCCTATATAACTAAAGGACATAAGGAAGTAATTCTACACTATATAATAGATTATTTAGCGCTTTCTAAAGTCTTAATTATAAGCTAAAAACACTAACTCTAAGCCTTAGGCTTAAAAGCCTCTATACTATCGACATGGATTAATGCACAAGTTCAATAGCTTAAAAAGCTTAAAGGTATGCCAAGATGTACATCTTTCACCAATTCTGGCAGGTCGGTGTATCTCCGGCGATATCTCACCGCTTTCTATCCTTAGGGGTGGCCAGAACTGCACCATGGCCAGAACTGCATCCCCAACGTTAATCAGTAGAACTTGGCATGTCCCGCTAAATGTCCATCGTTCACTCTAGTGGTGGCTCTGACCCTGCGCGCTGCAGGCATGCTCAATCCACAAAATCCTCTAGAAGCTCCTGGGGTTCCTCGAGCCCCCCACCAATCCGTCTCGGCCATGGGAACCAGCCTCCGTCGGCGGTGATCTTGCAGAGCGCCTTACCCTTGATCAGTGCCAAAGGGAGAGGTCCAAACGTCCTCGAGTCCCTTGAATGGTCCAGGTTATCTCCAACGACGTAACAATGACCTGCAGGAACCTGCCATCCCCACGTTAGCCCAGGCCTTGCAGAACACTCGTACCGTGCTTGCATAGCATTTATTTTAATCCGGAAAGCACCCACGAGTGGACCCACCTGTATCATAACCTGCCGTCCTACGTGGGGCGAGTCTCGCATCACAAAGTCCCCTGGCATGCCCATGACACGCTTGAGGGCCCTGGCAGTTTCGTCTACAGGGTGGACGAAAGTGACGAGGTCTCCAACCATGACCCCTCTCCCATGCCGGTAGTATTTGGAGATAATGACGGGATCGCCGTCTGCGGCCAGATTCGGGACCATGCTGATGCCCCATGTATTGTCGAATGAGTAGCAATACTCGTTAAACATATGTATGCCGAGAGCCAGTGCTATGACGAATTTGGCGGTCCACCTCGCATCTGTCACCAGAGATGATGATGCGAACGCCGATTTGGTTGCAACGTGCCTGCGTAAACGACTGGGGTGCTGCGCGAACGCTCGGTATCGGAATCGTCTTGCGAGCATAACTTGACGTCAATGTCCAGACTATCGACTTCTCTGAATGGCGGAGATAAGATTGTTGTTGTATGATGAGGGTCTGAAGCTTTCAAGGTCCTCTCTTGGTCGATATCATCTTCTCCACCACGGTTTGCCAAATCAGCAACCCCGCCGGTCCACGGATGACCTGATCTGGCAAACCCGCCTTGCCACAAGCCCTACCTCGAGCCCCACCAGTTCACTATCTCCAGCCACACATGTAGCCCCCTCGCAAAACATTCCCTTTCCACACAATGCACATCATCACCCGCTCATAGCAACCCGGCCACAACCAACAACCACTCATACCCCCTTGACCCTCGGCCCATTCACAACCATGACCGGCTTCCACCCCTCCACCCACCAATCAACAATCCACTACATCCCGCCCTGCATCACCGCCGTGTCCCTCTCGCCTCCCCGGGACCTCCCCACAAACCTCGTCCTCTGGATCGGCGGCCTTTTCGACACACTAGGCCACGTCTCGTACCCCTTCGCTCTCGCCCAGACGCTGCCTGCGGATTGGTCGCTACTGCAGCTCAGTCTCTCCAGTAGCGGCAATTCATGGGGCACGAAGACACTGGATGACGATGTTCGGGAAATTGCGGCTGTGGTGCGGTATTTTCGCGAGAAGCAGCCTGGGCGAAAGGTGGTGTTGATGGGGCATTCGACGGGGTGTCAGGATGCGTTGCATTATGTTTCGTCGACAGAGTTGTGGGGGGATGGCGAAGGGGAGAGGCCAAGGGTGGATGGGATTGTGTTGCAGGCGCCGGTGAGTGATCGGGAGGCGTTGGTGGAGAGTATGGATCCCGAAGTGTATGCGAGGTGTAATGAGGTTGCGCGGCGGTTTGTGGAGGAAGGGAGGCAGGATGATTGTCTTCCTGTCTCTGTCATGGGGGATGTGTTTCAGAGAATTGGCGTGACGGCGAGGAGGTGGCTGTCGTTGGCATCACCTGATGGGTTGGGACAGGATGACATGTTCTCGTCGGACTTGCCGGATGAGAGGCTCAAGAAGACTTTTGGTAAGATACCGCAGGGGACGGCGGTGCTGTTCTTGTACAGTGGGAGCGATGAGCATGTGCCGAAGCATCTGAGGCCGACAGAATTCATGGGTAAGTGGAAGACGCATGCAGAGAATTCAGGCGCAATAGTGCACCAGGACAGCTTGAAACTGTTGGAGGGTGCAACGCATAATCTGAATGGAGATCCACAGCAAGTGGTCGAGGAACTGTGTGGAAGATTGAATAGTTTCCTTTTTACGCTAAACAAATAGAAGACAGTCCTAGATCGCATTATAACCAGACCGTTACCATCCAATGGGTATCAAGTATCAAGAACCCTTAAACATCGGTCTCCCTCTCCACACCTCCATCCTCTTGCTCTTCTCCTTCACCGGAGGCCTCGTACCATCCTCTATCCACCCAGCCCACTAATAGATTCCTCGCCTGCTCACTCATCTTGTAATACCCCGGATTATCACCAGGCGTAAACATGGCCCTGTGAGCCGTAATTTCATCCTCGCTCTTTGTATTCACCGCCTCCACCCATAGCCCCTTCCCCTTGGCCTTCCCATCATCCACCTCCTTCCTGCTCTCCACCTTCCGCCTCTTCGCAGGCGACTCCCCACCACTCTCTCTACCCGAACCCTTCCCCTCTTTCATCCCCACCTGCCTCCCCTTTTCCTTTGGCACAACACAAAACGTCCTCTCCTCGCCCACTACCTGCCCTACCTTCCCCGCCTTCTTCCCAAGCACGGTGTAGAAATCCACGAAGCCGATCTCGTGGCGCTCGCTGAGCCGTACCATCTCCTCCATCCTGGCTGTCATCTCTGCCCCGCGCGCCAAGCACCCGACGAACGAGAGGTGCTCCCCGGCCCACTTCCATCCAGTCGTGATGTGCTCTCTACCATAGTAAGCGCCTGCGGCTCCAGCGGCCAGAGCCGCTGCTCCGCCCGCGAACATGGCGTATTTGCCCCAACCTGCGCCGCCGCCGCCGCCGCCAGCAGAAGCGTTGTTCCCTGCGGCAGGTAGTGCTTTGGAAGAATCGAATTTCGGAGCGGACTTGGCCCCACCACCGAAGAATTTGCTAGCTTGGTTGTAGGCTGTGTAGGCGGCTGAAGCGGTGTTATAGTGTGCTTCTGCGCCGTGAGCGATGACGCCGGGGTGGATGCCGAGGTAGGGGGTGTCAAAGGCGAGGATGGCTTGGATGTAGGGGAAGAGAAAAGTGGTGGGGGAGGAGGGAGGAGAGGGGGACGTGTTTAGACTGGGGATGGTGGGATGTGATGGGGGAGGGGCGGATGTGGCTCTTTCGAGAGGGTCGGGTGCTGAAAGATTGGGCGAGGTGGAAGTCGTCGATGTGTTGTTAGTCGTGCTGTTGGCCGCGGTGGATGAGTTGGTGCGGTTCGTGCTTGGTCGAGTCGCGAACGGGACTGGCTCGTCTCGCACGATGCTGAGGAGGGTTTCAGCAGCGACGATGCCACCCATGGAGTGGCCTATCAGTGCAACTCGAACCGAGGGGTCTATAGTTGGGGATGGAGTGCCGGCGGCGACTTCGAGGTCAATGACCTTGTTTTGGAGCCTGAAGTTTGTCAGTAATAGGTCATTGATTGGGGGACAGATAGCTGACCATTCCTTGAATTTCGCCACACAATCGTGTAGCTCTCCTCGAGTCTCAAATTTGGGATATACCACAGAAAGGACATTCAATTTGGGTAGGAGATCGGATACTAGGACTCGGAGATGCTCAGGAAACTTTTCGAACGTATTATCCCCTCCTTTAAATCCATGGATGAAGACGAGAAGTAGTGTCTTTCTCATCTTCAGGGACTTGGTCTTGTCATGATCTCAAAGTCATCAGCGGTTACAAGCAGCAGTACAAAGCTGTGGCTTGCTAGCTTGCGACGGAGAAGCAGTCAACTAGGCCAAAGATAGGTTTTAGATCGTAGTCAGTGAGCTGAAGCAGTGGAATGATGGTGAATGTCAAGAATTCGATGGCGCTGCCAACTGTGTTGCCGAATGACGTTGAGGTCAACGCCACGTGATCCCCGGTTTTAGATTTCCATGTTTTCTGCAACCTCGATCAACACCCAACCTTTGCTCATCAAACCATCACAACAAAATCATCGATCAAAGCGAAAAATTTGTTTGGGGGCACCTGGTTCACAGAAGCTCTATATTGTTCATCTGCCGATGCTACAATCACTCAGAACCACTTGACGCTGATGATTTGATTATCTTGACTTCAACCCTGAGTCTCGACGTGCTGGACAGAGACAGAAGCGGTGATTTTATTGTCACCTCCGGCCTGACCATCGCGCTGGAAGAATGGAGTCTCATCCATCTCACATTTGAACGTTCCCTTGGTCCTGTTTGGTCACGACGCGGATGTAGGATTGCCTTGAAAATACCGTAGCGGTTGATGGACAGGCCTTGAATCTTCTTGAGCAGAAGCAGCAGAGATGGTAAGTCCAGCTTCTAGCATTGACCAACGACCGATCACCAAATTCGTGACGGCTTGATCCCGTCCATGCCATCCAAGAATTTGACGGCACACCTTAATGCCGATACAATGCCCCCAATGATTCCAATGACGAGCAGTACTCCGGTCGAGAAGGCCGCCACGCCAGAGATTGAAGTGGAGGTGACCAGAAGTACCGACATGACAGCGAAGAGAACGTCGACGACCGTATTCATGAGAGAGTAAGTGTACGAGACGGCAGTATAGGCTGATTTCATGGGGCAGTCTGCGTTAGACCTTGAACCGATGCCGCAGGACACGAGCGACATGACGACAAATACAATACCCACGAGGCTCAGGAGGATTGTCGAGATCATGACGGTCCAGCGCTGCCAGACGTTGTTGGGTTCGCACAGGCGTACCATTAAGAAGGCAACGGAGATCTTCACAGCGATGACACAGGCTCCGTATGGTCCGTTGATCCATTCTCGCCAAATGGGGACGTGTCAGCCACGATACAGGCAGACCAGACAGGACAGAATCGATTGAACTTATGACGATGATATCGAGGAACGAGTACTCGTGGCTACCGCTGAACACCAAGGTCTGAATGTGGATGGTGTCGTAGAAGACACCAATGTACGCCGCAAAGACACCCTGATCACTTGTCAGCTCTTTCTTCGACCATGATCAAGCATGAGCTACCTACCAGTACGGCGAGGAGCTCCGGTCATCTGGTCCGATGTGTTTGAGGATTCAAGCTCGGGTGAAGATGCGGAGAGCGACGGTGATGCCGCAAGTGGTCAGGAAGACAGGTGCGATGATCTTGAGCCGAGCCAACTCGGCGGTTTGGTTAGCAACAGGTGCAGCCTGGTCTTCTATCTCGGAAGATGGACCGCGTTGTCAAAGATCGGTTGAAGAAGATCAAGCAGCTGTAGAATGGCACAAGATGAACTATCAGGGGTGGAGGAGAGGGGCCTTCCAAATGAAACAACCATGATCCTTCTCACGCGCCACAATAGAGCACCAGATCGTACCCGGATCTTGTCCCATATAGTTCATCTGTTTGTACCACAAGTACCGCAACGAAGATTCGGTCCGTCTGCCGCAAAGACGGTTGCGAAGAAGCCAGACACAGAAGTCAAGCCGTAAAAATGTCGAAACAACGTCCACGGCAACCATCAACCGAACGCTTCCACACGAACAGGCAAAAACTGAATCTGCAAATCAATGACTAACGGAATGACCATGACCAATAACACAACCACAATCACGGATCACTTGATCACCCTGTTAGACAATTACAACGCCCTCAACACCTCCATCATTGACGAGCTACACGAAGAACCGTCTCCGCTAGAATTCATGCGCCATGTCGCCCTCAACCGACCCTTTGTGATCCGTTCCGGTGCCTCCTCCTGGCCCGCCACCCAAAAATGGACCGCCGAGTACCTAACTTCCACCATGGGCGCCACACCAGTTCAAGTCGCCACCACCCCGTTTGGCAACGCCGACGCAATAGTGGAGATTGCCGACAACCAAGCCGACGCATCAGTCGAGAAGCCCGACACAGCCAGCGAGCCTTCCACCTCACCCCCCTCCATGATCCCGGAACCCCTCTTCGTAGAGCCGCACATCTCTCACCTCCCCTTTGCATCGACTCTGTCGTACATCACATCCCAATCCCTCTCCCCCTCCGGTCCTGCCTCCGTCGGGCCCGTCAAATACCTCCAGACCCAAAACGACAACCTCCGCGACGAATACGCCCCTCTCTTCGCCGACGTGCCCTCCAGCATCCCGTTCGCCCGCATCGCGCTCCAAAAAGACCCGGACGCGGTGAACTTCTGGCTGGGCAACGAGCGGTCCGTGACGGCTTTGCATAAGGATAATTACCAGAATGTGTACGCGCAGATCAGGGGACGGAAGAGGTTTGTGCTCTTGCCGCCTGTAGCGGCGCCCGCTGTGGGGGAGAGGGACGTTGGAAGGGGAAGGTATGAGGAAGATGAAGGAGGGGAGTTGGGGTTGAAGGTGGTAGCGGTAGAGGGGGAGGAGAGGGTGCCTGTGCCGACGTGGGATCCGCTGAGGGAAGAGGTGCCGGGGAATGTGTTTGGGGAGCATGTCAAGCCTATGAGGGTGACGCTGGAGGAAGGGGACATGATGTACCTGCCGGCGATGTGGTACCATCATGTCTCGCAGGATGTAGGGGAGGAGGGCTTCAGCTGCTCGGTGAACTACTGGTGAGCGAAACGTATGAGTGCTATGTGGGGTATCTTATGCTAATCATCAAACAAGGTATGATATGGAGTTTGCTGGTCAATTCTGGTCGACCAACTCCTTGATCAGGGATTTATCCATGGCCGTCACTGAGCAGAGTTCCTGAAGGGGAGCTGCCCATCAAAGCACCATTGTTTCACACAGCGAGAAGAGCCGGATCCAACCACGGCTATCCGGACCGAGCCTATTCTCGTCGTCTGCCTCCACTGGCTGACCATACTCCTGAATACAGCAGTCGAATGGCAGATTGGATAGCTTTGCTGACCAGTAGTCCTTCTCCACAGAGTTGACCTGCGGATCGCCTTCGGCGGCAGTCTTCAACTCTGCTAGATTGCCCCAGATGATGTCGGTTTGCTGGCGAAGCTGGTCAAGCATGGCGGCATTTTCACGCAAGCTGGACATCATCAGTCAAAGGGCTGGTTAGACTCGATACGTTGGGCCACTTACTTGCAAGCGTCTTCCTTGATCTCGCGGAAGAGGTATTGGGCATCGGCATTCGAGACATGTAGCCACAATCGTGGTACGTCGGAATCTTTCGGGGCTGATTTGGCCCGAATTGCATCCTCGACTAAGAGATAGAAGTCCCACGACCATGAATGTTGATCCAGGTCCATTTCGTAATCGGACCTGCTCTGAGTATCGTTGTCGATTTGCACTTGATCGGTGCTAAAGTCTTCCAGCCGAGGTGGGTAAAAGTCCACTACTCTGACCTGGCAACGACGCTTCTGATTGATGAACGGCAGAGGTATTTCGTCTCGGTCTTTGTGATGCATGTGGCCACGACTGGACAACAAGCTTGCGATAGTCGTCAATGGAACATCGGGATTGGACGTGCGGACTGCCAATCTGTTAGCCGAGCTGCGCCCGCAGACACACTTTGTTCCAACTCACCATGCTTGTTTGATTCCACACCCGGAATGCGCATGGGCTCTTCCGCCAACTTCTGCTCCGCTGCCGCTTGCTCTCGAGCCTTTTGCTTCGCCGATGCACGTTTCGTCTTTGCCTTCTTCACCTCTTTGGGCGCACTGTCATCGTCACTTTTCCTCTTTGCCCAGTATTGTGCTCGTCTTTCCATCAGGGCCCTCCCAACATCAACTGCTGCAGGATTGATCTTCTCCACCAACATTTTGTCCGGCCAATTGTTGTCTGGCCAGAGATTCCCCTCAAGCTTAGACTGGCGGCTCAGCTTAACACGCACATTCGATAGACGTGCATATTGACGCTCCTGGACATTACGCTGCAAGTGAATACTGTGGGGTGCCTTGACCTCGATCTTGAGCACCGTCTGACCCCAAGGTCCTTGCCATCGCTTCTTCGTCTCGTCCATGTAGCCAAATTCGTCGCCATCTCGGCCGTTGGACCTTTGCTCTTCGGGGGTGGGATAGTCGTAAAGGAGTTTGTTTGTCGTGTAATCGGAAACATAAGCCTCTAGATAGTCATATGGGGTGGGGAAGATCTTGATAACTTCGACAATCATATCGTAGAAGCCATTGACTTGCATGTCCTTGATGAGAGCGAACTTCTGCCTCGGCCCAGTAGGAGCATTCGCGGCGGCGGTACCCAGGTCCGGCGGCCGTCCGGGCAATCCTCGATTCGATGGCAAGCTTAGTTTATCCAATGAACGACTCGAAGCAGTGACATAGCCTTGGATCTGATCGTCATACTCCTGCTTCAGGGTCATCGCATACCATTGTTCGTCATACTTTGGAGCATCTCGTGGATGTAGAAACGTGCTTGGCATGCTGGTGATTCCTGCTTGATACTGACTCGCGAAGGCCGGGCTTGGGATGTGGTTGCGCGAGAAGACGACGAAATTGGCTGATTGATGTGCGATCAATATTAAATTGCCTGCAAAGGTGGTTTTCTGAAGCGTGTGAGAGATGGGACAACCAAGTTGATGGAGATCAACGAACCTTCATATTTCTAAGCAGTACGATATCTCCGAGTTCGGGTTGTGGCAACGCTTTCTCGTCGCCGCGGAAGAACCTGACCTTGGTACCAGACCAGTTGCCATTGTGCAGCATGAGATCCACATCACAAATAGAAAATGTAAGCATCCAATCGCCGGCTGTGTCTGTCAGTGAAATTTATGATTGCAAAGGAAGCACTTCACCCACCTCCATTTTTGGTCTTGATGGGTGGCATCACATCAGTGACGAACCCTGCGACGGTAGCGAACACTTGACTGTGATCGTTGAGAAAGACTGACACGCCAGTGTAGCCCTTGGGCAACTCGCAGCTCTGAAGCACCATTCTTGGCTTATCAATGAGATGGTGTTAGAATGTGAAAAGCGATGCCAAATCATGTACCCAGCACCGGTGCATTCAGATTTGTAGTCAAGGCCAGCAGACATGATACGTGATGGAAAATTGTGGTTACGGTGAGAGATGGAAGACGTGAATTAATTAACGCGAGCACGCGGAGATCACGTGAGCTTTTCCCAATTTAGCGCCCTTTGCGAATCGAGACAAAATGACGGCCGGTGAAGTCTTGGCGAGAGCGAAACCCCCACGTCCTTGTTTGACCCTTCTGATTTCACTGTGAATCGCTTCTTGTCACAAAACACATTCCTTCCACCTCTCTGCTCGTCAATCACCGCCTTTGACGACTACAACGCTGAAACAAAGTCCTCGACACAGCGACAAGTCACCATGGCCGACCGATACATCCCAGAGCACAGGCGCACAACTTTCAAGGCGAAAAACACATTCAAGCCCGACGAATTGCGTCGTCGTCGTGAGGAGCAACAGGTTGAGATCAGAAAGCAAAAGCGTGAGGAGAACCTTGCAAAGAGACGTGGTATCGCAAGCGGCGATGGCAGGCCAGGTGCATCATTGGGCGCTGCCCCTGACAGTGACGATGAGAGCATGACAATCGAGAGCCAGGTATGTTGTATCTTCAGGGCACGCTCGCACGACCTCCCCTACCGTTTACCTCACAATCGGGGTGTCAGTACCTTGCATGAATGATGGCTGACAATTCGCTAGCTGAATGAAGAGCTCCCTCAGATGGTCAAGGGAGTGTTTTCCGAAAAGATTGAGGATCAGATCGCCGCCACCACCAAATTTCGCAAGCTTCTTTCGAAAGAGCGTAATCCGCCTATTGAGAAGGTCATCGAGACTGGTGTTGTTGGTCGCTTTGTCGAATTTCTCCGCTCCCCTCATACTCTCGTTCAATTCGAAGCTGCTTGGGCTCTTACCAATATCGCTTCTGGCTCGGCACAGCAGACCCAAGTCGTCATCAATGCAGGCGCAGTACCCATTTTTGTAGAACTGCTCAAGAGCCCGGAACCAGATGTCAGGGAACAAGCTGTATGGGCGTTGGGAAACATTGCTGGTGACAGCCCACAGTGCCGCGACTTTGTTCTCTCGTGCGGAGCTCTACCTCCTCTCTTGACCCTTCTAGGCGACTCCAGGAAGCTCAGCATGCTCCGCAACGCTACCTGGACACTCAGCAACTTCTGCAGGGGCAAGACTCCTCAGCCTGACTGGGCAACGGTAAGACACCGAATCGCCAAGCTCTACGCATCGGAGGCTAATTCATGACAGATCGCTCCAGCTCTGCCAGTACTTGCTAAGCTAGTATACTCTCTAGATGATGAGGTCTTGATTGATGCCTGCTGGGCTATCTCTTACTTATCTGACGGCTCCAACGACAAGATTCAAGCTGTCATCGAGGCGAACATTCCTCGTCGCCTGGTCGAACTCCTCATGCACGCTTCCACCTCAGTCCAGACCCCCGCACTCCGATCTGTTGGCAACATTGTCACTGGTGATGATGTTCAGACTCAAGTCATCATCAACTGCGGTGCACTGCCTGCTCTTCTGTCATTGTTGAGCTCCACCAAGGATGGTATTCGCAAAGAGGCATGCTGGACTATCTCCAACATCACCGCTGGCAACTCTACCCAAATTCAGGCAGTCATTGATGCTAACCTGATGGTTCCTCTTATCCACTTGCTCTCCAACGGCGACTTTAAGACACGCAAGGAGGCTTGCTGGGCTATTAGCAATGCAACCTCAGGCGGTCTCCAGAAGCCAGAGCAGATTCGCTTCTTAGTCTCCAATGGAGCCATTCGCCCACTCTGCGATCTTCTCGCCTGCCCGGACAACAAGATCATCCAAGTCGCTCTCGACGGCCTTGAGAATATCCTCAAGGTTGGCGAGATGGATAAGGAGGCATCAGAGGGTACCGCCGAGAATCCGGTGAATAGATATGCATTGTTTATCGAGGAGTGTGGAGGAATGGAGAAGATCCACGATTGCCAGAACAACTCCAACGAAGAGATCTACATGAAGGCATACACCATCATCGAGAAGTACTTCTCAGACGAGGAGGGAGAGGGAGAGATGAATGATCTGGCTCCTCAGGCTGGTCAAGACGGCCAGTTTGGCTTCGGTGCTCAAGGTGGTCAACAGCAGAACTTCAACTTTGCGAACGGAGGCGACAGCATGGACATGTAAAGACCGTTTCACCTCAAGAACATCATCTCTATCCGCTCAGCACTATCGCCAGCCACCATCTTAGCTCGGGCCATCTCAGCTGCCACATGATCGCGCGAGATTACCGCCAAATCGATCGAACCAAAAGTCAGAAGTCACAACACTCTGCACTTCAGTGTCCGGTCACAACACCGAGCACTATTCAAAATCCCCATCACGACACATCCCAGGCACCAGCACTGTCCCGACTTTTGCACAGTCACAGCACAGAATCCCCCCATCACGATCTCCAAGATACACCCATGTACTATCACCATCCCATCAACCACGCATCTGAGTTGACATGCACACTTCACAGCTACCTCGCTCACCCCGGCGTCCGTCCTTTGGCTTGGTCGGTCTTGTCACGCCTGCTTGATTGTGGCGGTCACGAGCAGATTTATAGACAAAGCCAGAATGATAATTGCAATAGTCTCAGGCTATCCTATCCATGCTAATGTGATACCAATTCTTTCCAAAAGTCATCAAACATCAAACCCCAAAATCTCATTCGCCCTCCGCATTACCCTCCTCTCCCCATCCGTCAGTCCCTCCTTCTCGCTCTCCCATCTCGCAAGTCCAAAAGCCCTCAGCCCCTCCTCCCCATTCACCCGCTCCACATCCCCCACACCAGGCCTCCCGACATGCCTCCGCTCCCCCTCCCCACCCGGGAAATCCGGACTCGGCACGCCCTCCAAAAACGCCCCCCTTTGCCGCGCAAGGTACTCCGCGTTCTTCTCCGTCAGCGGACAAGCAGGGATATACATGACGCTACTATCGCCTTGTCCCAGATGGACCTTATCCACCGCGTGGATCGTATCGCAGTTCCACGCCACGTAATCGCCGGGCCGCACACGCGGGACATGGACCATTGTTTGATCGAGACGGAGGTGAGGGTGGAGGGCGGGAGCGAGTTCCTGCCCGCGACCGGGGGTGGCGCCGTGCAGCCATGAGGAAGTGGGGGCTTCGAGACGCCAATTCGAGGGGGCGAGGAACGCGGGGTCGGAGAGTTCGGAGGGGGTGGCGGTGTTGGTTTCCAGGCCGGGAGGGGAGTGGATGGCGGCGAAGAAAGGGCGGAGAAGGACGTAGGCGGTCGCGAGTTGCAGGAGGGGGTTGACGAGGAGGGTGCCTTCGTTGGGGCCGGTGTGGGAGAGGGACAGCCAGCCTTGAGCCATGCGGAAGGCGGAGCAGGCGCCGGCGCCGTTGTAGAGGTCTGAGATTACGGGGAGGCGGGTCGAGGCTTCCCATGGGTCGAAGGACTCCCAGTCGCCGTGGAAGATGGAGGAGTAGGTTTGGCCGAGGCCGTAGCCGGTGGGCTCCCAGCGTTCGGGGCCGCCACCGTCGATATGTGGGCCGAGCGCGAATTGGGCGTCGCCTGGGAGGCGAATGCGGAGGCGGTCGGCGTAGATGATGGGGTCGATGGAGAGGGGTGCGGTTGGGTCGGAGGAGTGCCAGTAGCTGAGGAGGAACTTCTGGGCGGAGAGGAGGGCGGGATGTGACCGAGCTCGGATTTGGGAAGGGGACCAGTATAGCTCGTAGACTTGTGGATTGTCTGCTGGAAAGGCTTTAGTGTGAGGATTGGCTTTGATGTACGAGCGGAGATCTGCCTTCATCTGGAGGGCTTCGTCTTCGGGGACGACATTGCGAATGACTGCGACCCCTCGCTTGCGGTACTCGTCATTGAAGTGGGACGTAGGCGATCTGATGTCCTTGAAGTCAATTTGTGGGACAATGTCTGAGCCCAGCTTTGCGATTGTGCTCGTTTCCGTCTTGAGTCTCTCGAGTAAGCGATTCCAAGATGCTACGATGGCATCTTCATGCCCCTGGATTAGATGCTGTTTGATAGTGGCGAAACGTGGCTCAAGTGGGGCAAATTGCTGGCCAGACAAAGATGCGAACGCATCTGCGATGGTGCCCTCCTGCTTCTGGGCAGCCACAGCTGCAGCATTTCTGACCTGAGTTCGGGCTGTGTTGAACTTGGTGTTGCGGATCTGCCGTGCAAGATGCCGTCTCGTGAGCATCTTCTGTTGTCGTCGTAGGTATGCGATAATAGATAGAAATTCCCTTACCACAGTACGAGAATAGCAGCCTAGTCACGGAGCACTTTTAAAGAAACATGAAATGTTCTGCACGATTTGGCAAAGGTACAAATGCTTCGCAGTGGTGCTGGAGGAGGGGCAAATCGGCAGTACCCAAAGAGGAAATTGGCGGCTTGCCATATTGGGTGGAGCCGACTTGTGATCTGTCCCTGCTCACTGTCAGCATCCTAGGTAATGCAAACGCCGGTTTTTGATTTCCAATGCCGCCTGGCACGTGTACGGACTCGTGTAGCCAGAAGCGCATTGCTGTCTTTGGACCTGATAGCTGCATTACTGGAATCTTCTGCATTTAAACATCGTCCTGCTTGTCTTCGGGTCGCCGCCATTATGGAATACAAGTTTGTTGCTTCCGATGCGAAGGATCTAAAACGAAAGCGACCTCACGGAGCCTGCGAATCATGTAAGAAGCGAAAGAAGCGATGCTATCATGGTGAGGACGGTGAAGCAGAAGACATATCTCAATTGTCCAACAACGACACATCACGACCGGAGATACCACTCTTCTCACCCCCAACACCACTGAAGCGCCCGAGCAACCCGTCACCAGGGCAGGGAGGCGCAAGCACGACCTCGCCTTCCTCACATAGGCCGTCAATACCGTCCCGGTCCTCACGATTCGTGGGCGACACTCACGCCGAAGCCAATCTGGAGCTCGAACAGGACGACCCGTCGGAAAGGCGTGATCGAGACGGCGTTGGCATCTGGCTTGACTCTGCAGACGAAGATGCCGCAGACTCTGATCAAAGTCATCACGAGACCGCGGAAGCCAACGCGGCAAAAGGTCCTCTGATCAGGGACGAAGACAAGCGGGCGTTGCTGTCCGTCTTCATTGCTCGAGTCCAGCCTCTGTTTCCGATGCTGGAGGCCGCTCACACCAGCATTGATGCAGCGATGAGAATGAATGAGACATTGGCGTTTGCTATATGTCTCGTCGCAGCTAAAGATGAGCGGGCCAGAACACATCTTCGCTTCTCAACCAACCCCTCGGCATTACCAGTCGCAATGTTCACCAAGAAGCTTCACAGGATCATCGAAGCACGAGTCCGCAAGTGGCGGAACTTTGATCGACTGGACCTCATTAGAATATTGACCCTGATATCGATGCATCAAGAAGGTCCGGAAGGACCCGAAGAAGCCTCGATGCATCTGAGCGAGGCGATCCATCATGCTTACACTGTTGGCATTCATCTCAACCGACACGCCGAAGAAAAGGTTGCTGAAGACAATGCCCGACTTTTCTGGTGTATATGGAGCTGGGACAAGCTGAGTGCTGCATCGAACGGTCGGCCGCGCATGTCATATGAAATGGATGTCGGACTGGATTTCAACGACTCGCTCAAGCTATTCGACACTCCTGGCCGCTTGTGGCTGAAGATTGCAAGACTGTTATCTTCGGTCAACGATCTATACAACCCCAGGCCGTGTGTTGATACCGAGAGTCACATCAAAGACTTTCCCAGGTGGGAGTTCTTGCTGGAAGAGGAGGACATCAAAGGGGTGGATGAAGGATTTTTGAGTAAGTGACCCGTTCGTCCTTTGATTGATTCTGTATTGACCTGTGACAGCCACGCTCGAGCTCTTCTACCACTCTGTCTCTATGCTTTCCTGCAGGATCAAGTTCCTCGTTGGACGCAAGCGAGCATTTGCTTCTTCGCTGCGTCGATACCTCTCGGCAGCGACCGTGTACTCGATATCGAAATGCGTCCCAGCTCAAGATCTTGCTCCGCTGCCAGTCGTGCCGTACGCCTATTGCCTGGCTACTTTGGTAGCGTATCAGCAATACCGATGCAGTCAACGACAAGTACATCGAG
The DNA here is from genome assembly GCA_005959805.1 of Elsinoe ampelina. Classification (NCBI taxonomy): domain Eukaryota; kingdom Fungi; phylum Ascomycota; class Dothideomycetes; order Myriangiales; family Elsinoaceae; genus Elsinoe; species Elsinoe ampelina. The sequence continues at coordinate 2,121,073 of SMYM01000001.1, forward strand.
ACATTGCCGAGGAGAAGCTGGCACACTTCCAGGAGCAGCTCCAAGCGATGTCGTCCTGCTGGTACGCAGCAAAGAGTATGGCTCGTAAAAGCCAAAGAGTGCTTCGAGAGTTCCGACGGTGCAATGCAATCGGCGACAAGCAAGAAAAGGGTCACAACGCAAGCGGCTCGACGACAAGCTCACACATCAACACAGTGAGCACTACTCAAATACCGACGCCGGAGTCGTTCATCAACTCCAAAGACATACCTACCGGGCAGAACATGTTCAGCACCAATGGGAGTGGGTTCAATGACGTTTCGAACATGGGCTATGGGGCCTTTGCAGATATGGACATGATGTTTGGGAACCTGATGGACATGAATGCGTTTACAGGAGACATTGAATTCGCTCTGGCGCCGCATATGGATAATGGGTATAATGATGGGACGAGTATGTGGTCGACAGGGAACGGGGTCAATGGCGGGACCTTATAACACTGGGAGGATAGATGGTGATTTGAAGCCGATGTTTCACAAAGTCGGTTCCATGCTGCTGCCATTGCCTTCGTCACGAGTCCGGGGGGGAGTTCTCCGTCGAGGAATCGGGCGTATGGCCGACGGGTGAAGGGATCTTCCATAGGACCATAGGGCCATAGCGTGGCTATTTTGAAATCTGGTTGAGATCCAACCGTCTCAAATCTGAATGAACCGACATGTCCCGACGGGGTTTTGGCTCGTGGGCTCTTTTCTGCCAACGACAATTCTAATAATTATTTTTTTTCAACCAAGCATTCGGGTTTTGGTGGTGCTGGCCCAAGCTCCCTGAGTCCGCCCTGTGTCCCTGTCTGCCGTCACCAAAAAGATCAGAAACTCTGGCTGATATCACAGGTTTTGTTTTATCGGACCCGCTACCTTATCTTTTTTCTCGAATCTAGGGCGGCTTACTCTTTCATCATCTCTCACATCCTCCACGACTGCCTCTCCACTCTTGACATCAAGTCCTCTCCACTCCCATACCATTGACCTGGTTCTGGGCAGCAAGGGCTACAAATGTCGCGCCCGGCGACTCTGAGGCCACTGGCCACCGCGGTCCGACAGGTCCTCACCCCCAACAAGTCCTCAAGAGCTTTCTCCTCCCGAGTACAGCAATCAACCATCCCTACGCGACCAACAGTAGCCTCGCAGATCTCTCGCAATGCCTTCAGACAGTCTCGATCCTACGCCGATGTGCCTCCAGCGCCCAAGAAGCGCATTAGCAAGCTCAAGCTTCTGTGGCGATTGACGTACCTCTCAGCACTCGCCGGCTTAGGATACATTGGCTATGGCATCTACGAGAGCAGAATGCCCCTGGAACAGGCCGAGCCGGATCCAAGCAAGAAGACACTCGTGGTCCTCGGTAAGTGAAAATAGCAGGAAACAACACTGTAGCACGGCTGACCCTCACACCAGGCACCGGATGGGGATCAGTTTCGCTCCTCAAGAAGCTCGATACCGAAAATTACAATGTCGTCGTCATCTCTCCTCGCAACTATTTCCTCTTCACTCCCCTCCTGCCCTCTTGCACGACCGGTCAAGTCGAGCACCGCAGCATCATGGAACCAGTCCGCAACTTCCTCCGCCACAAGAAGGCCGCCGTCAAATTCTACGAAGCCGAAGCTACCAAGATCGACTATGAGAAGAAGATTGTCTACTGCAAGGATGACTCCGAGATCAAGGGCGCGAGCACCGATACCGAGGTACCTTTCGACATGCTCGTGGTGGGCGTCGGAGCCGAGAACGCTACCTTTGGCATCCCAGGTGTGCGCGAGCACAGTCTGTTCTTGAAAGAGGTTGGCGATGCACAGAAGATCCGGACAAGAATTATGGACTGCGTGGAAACCGCCACTTTCAAGGGTCAAAGCCCTGAAGAGGTCAAGAGACTGCTACACATGGTCGTCGTCGGTGGAGGCCCTACTGGTGTCGAGTTTGCTGGCGAACTCCAGGACTTTTTCGAGCACGACCTGCGCAAATGGATTCCCGAGATCAGCAACAACTTTCACGTCACTCTGGTCGAAGCCCTGCCCAACGTTCTTCCTTCATTCTCCAAGCAATTGATCGACTACACTGAGAAGACGTTCAAGGAGGAGACGATCGAGATCAAGACAAAGACCATGGTCAAGAACGTCACGGATGCGTATATCGAGGCTGAATCGACAGGTCCAGACGGCAAGAAGATTCTTGAGCGCATCCCATATGGTCTTCTGGTCTGGGCTACTGGCAATGCTGTCCGTCCTCTCGTCAAGGATCTTATGTCTCAGCTGCCAGCGCAAAAGGAATCTCGTCGCGGTCTGCTCGTCAACGAATACCTCGTGGTAAAGGGTACCGAGAACGTTTGGGCTGTTGGCGACTGTGCCGTGGCCAACTACGCCCCGACCGCTCAAGTAGCGAGCCAAGAAGGTGCTTTCCTCGCGCGCATGTTCAACCAGATGGCAAAGACGGCAGCGATCGAATCAGAACTGGCACACTTTTCCGAGGCGCAGGCGACGGCGCAGGGCAAAGAGGCACGCGATCAGGCTCTCAACTCGATTAAAGAGTTGCAGAAGCGCCTGCGTCGAGTCAAGACGATCGGGCCATTCGAGTACTCGCACCAGGGCAGTCTCGCATACATTGGCAGCGAGAAGGCTGTGGCAGACATCAGCTGGTTGACCGGCAACGTGGCTACTGGTGGCAGCTTGACGTACTTGTTCTGGAGAAGTGCGTACTTGAGCATGTGCTTTAGCAGTAAGTGCGTCGTGTATTGTTTTAGAGATAGAAGCTGACAATGACCAGCGAGGAACCGAATCCTTGTCATCATGGACTGGGCCAAGGCGAAGATGTTTGGTCGCGATGTGTCACGAGAGTAGACATGTTCCTGGAGCAGTAGTTTGATGATTCAGGAAAGCAAGAGGACGGCAACACTCGGACAGGAAGGATATCCCGGCGCTAGTCTATAGAGGGCGGATTATGTTGAGCGACATGTGCGGTGCATAGTTGACTTCCTTTGCCTCGACAGACACGGCAGACATGCTTCTTTGCAAGCAATGAATTAATCGAATACCATTCACCATTTGAAATCCATGTTCATATCTGTCGGTGTTCTTCGCTATCAATATGCAATTCATCAATCATCACCCTCTCCCCATCCCTCATCCCAATCTTAACATACATCCACCCTCCATTCACAACTCCAACTTATCCATATCCCACAACCCCAACCCCTCCACATCCCCCCACGTCCTCCTCTCCAAAACAGCCCTCACCTCCCTCCCGCCCTTGGGCACCTCAAACTCCTCCCTCCTCCCGACCTTGAACACCAACTCCCCGATCCCAATCCACCTCAACCCCTCATTCCCGCACCGCACAACCTGCCTCCCAAACTCCTTGCACACCTCGGCGAGATTCTCCTCCTCAAAAACGCCCAGGCGTCGGATGAGATCATTCTCCAGGATCCTCAACGAGCGCAGGTTCGGGAACGAAGGGATGAGTTTGCGGAAGACGCCTTCCTTGCCTTGGAGGGCGACGCCGAGGTGGCGCATGTGTGGGGCTCGGGCCGCCATGTCGGCGATCTGCGACTCGTCGAGGCCGAATTTGTCGAAGAGGAGGAGCGTGTGCAGGGTTGTGCCGTGCGAGGAGAGGATGGCGTCGAGGTACTCTGCGCCTAGAGCGTCGACTTCTGCGCCGGGGAGGAAGGAGGGGTCCATGGCTGGGGCGGAGGAGGGGGAGGAGGAGGAGTGGTGGGTCGGAGCGGGGGATGAGGTTTTGCTGCCGGTGGGAGGGGCGAGGGGGTTGAGTGGGGACGTGGGGGAGTCGATTTGCGTGGGAGGCGGGGAGGAGATGGTTTGTAGGGAGCGGGAGACGAGGTAGAGTTCTTCGAGGCCGTGGAAGCCGCGGAGGATGCGAGTGTGTTGCATTGCGAGCTCGTTGGAGCGGTGGATTTTCCAGTTGAAGTGGAGGACTGGGGGGATGCGGCGCCAGGTTTCGTCGATGAAGACGTTGGTGCGCGGGCCGTGGGCGCCGCCGAACATGTCGAGGAAGTGCGATGAGACCATGGTTTCCTGCATCATGGCTTGGTAGAGTTGGCCCCGGTTGGGCCCGTAGAAGTTTTGCATCATGATCTTTTGGATGGGGATTTTGTAGCCGGCTTGGATGCAGCGGCCGAAGTAGGTGCTGAGGGAGGCACTGCATTCGGCTTCCAGGCGCATCCGGGGGCTGAAGTGGATGGTGAGTTCGACGAGGTTGCGGGAGCCGTAGATGAGGTGGGAGACGTCGTCGTTGTAGCAAAGAGGGTCGAGGTTGCGGACTGTGAAGGATTTGAGACTGGGGATCGGGGGAACGAGCAGGACTGGTCTCGGAGTTCTCGAGGAGGGAAACTCGAGTGTGAAGGATGTCAGACTTGGTCTGAGGGTAAGTCCTTGGTATATCGATCGGAGTGGCTTGGTGTCCAAGGTCCATCTGGGAAGGTAAGCACATGTCCACACCCGGGCAAGGGCACGAGACGTACGAGAAACTATGCATATTGACCATCTTATCAATTGCTGCGCGTACTGCTATACTCAGCAGTACAGTAGCGTCTGGTATCCGCCCCAACATGTATTCATCTGTCTCTTTCCATGATCCTTGTACTAGCAGGTGTTTGACCACTGACGCTGCTTGACTTGTTGCTAAAGCTCCCAGCGCCGTACAGATCGGTGACCCTCCTCCTAAGCCCTCTACTCTGCCGTTCACTCTCCGTACTTCGGTATAAGATCGCAGTGTGACATTCTCGTACAGCTTCGGGAGAGCCATGTAGTACAGCAAGCGCGAAGTCCTGCATAATCGCGATACATCGCCGAGAATGTCAATCTAAGATGTTGGTCAGCCAGGATCTCGAGAGCGAGCAATTGACGTACCTGAGCTATTATGAGGGAGACTATGTTCAAGGGCAGACCCATACCACCCGGCCCACCAGTCATGGCTTGCGGGGCGGAGGATATCGTGTGCGCCGAGTATAGTGTCTGACCGGGTATATTCATATAGCGAGCAGCGCCCGTACTGCTCGGGGTCGGCGCGGAAGCCATGATATTATGTTGAAGGCGTCTCTGACCTTCGAAGACGGTGGTGGAGATTATGGGACGAAGGATGGAGGGGGCAGGATTAGGAACAGATGTTCAGGACACCAACCTGACTAGCAGACGGCCATCGCATGTGGATGTATGACAGCAAAGATCGACAACGGCATCTCGCTACCCACCTCTCTACCCCTCCGTATCGTGGCAGCAGCTGGACAGGTCTAGTGCGAGGTAATGGGTCCCGTGTTTCGAAGAATGCAAAGAGGCATACAGTAAAGACAGCGCAGATCCGTGAGTCCATGAGTGGCTAAAAATATGCTGGACTGGTAGCTAGCCGTCCACTAATCCGCCTCGGATGCAGGACAGGCACGAAGATCAGGATGAATGTAGTTAACTCTAATAACGATGACTTGACACATCAGCGATACCCAGCTACGACCAGCTACTGCCAGCACGACCAGCTACTGCTGCAGTCATCGTTCGTACCCTGGTCAAAGCCACGCGACCTGCTCATTGCCTTCATGCGGCGTGGCAGATGACGGATCATACAGAATACAGAGCTAGACCTGTCACATTTGCCTTTTGACAGCTTGAATATAGATGAAGTCAAGCTCGGTTCAAATTGCACAAACACTGACTGAATAGGCTAGGGTTCCGGATGTCATTCGTTTCCGGACGAATCATGGACCTGGAGCCAGCAGGAGACCAAAAAAAGAGGCTATGGTCAGGATCAGCATCTCAGTGATGATCCCGGGTCCTTTCACGCCTTCACCCACATGGCTCGAAATCTTATCAACCACATCACCATAAGGCTGAATAAAACGTGTTTCATCATGACTTTTGCTCTCAGGAATGGCGTAACAAGGCCTCCAAGGCTCCATCTCGCACGTGGCAATGTCCTTCAGATTCAGAAACCAACGCTGGAAGCATTCCTTCCGGCATCCGTGGGCGTGAACGATGTCTAGTCACATAGTTAACAAACCCTCAGCGGAGACGATCGGCCAGAGTCCCTGCGCTCTTCCGCTTTGCCGCTCTTGGACTCGTCCCACCCACTATCACTCCGCTCCATCGGCTCGCCCGTCTGTCTTGACACCGCCGTCGACGGCTGCTTCTCGCGGTACGACTTGGCATACTCCTCGAAAGCTGTCCAACCTCCTGCCACACTCCAGGCTTCGACCCCCTTGGCACGTAGCACACTCGTCGCGACTCGTGCCGTGTTGCCATCGTAGCAGATGGCCAACACCGGCTTGTTCCTCAGTCGATCGAGTCTACTGGGCTCATCGTCCAACAATCTCATGAATGCCGCCGCCCCGGCAGCTTGGGACTTGTCTTCGAACATTTTCTCCAGCTCTCGCCATTGGCCACACAACGTCTGTGTGTCCTTGAATGGCGACGGTGTGTTTCGAGATATCGACTCCAGGTTCAGGTTGTTGGCAAACGGGAAGTGAGAGCTTTCAAAGTCTTCCTTCTCTCTAAAGTCGATGACCACACCCTGCGGCAGTATCACTGACGATGAGAACCGCTTCATGAAGCGTTCGAGAGCGTCTTCGGGTGCAATCTCCCAGGCGTCATCATAACGATACAAGTCCACAGCCGTCAATTCTTGGTTGTGAATCTCGGGGAAAGCTTCCGGTCCAAGCTTGGTGAAATACTCGTCGATGTACTGGTAAGGGAGGTCACAACAGAGGAAGACACAATGCACAGACCCATCTGCGGATCGGATACTGTCCATGGTGCCGTTCTGCTTGTGTTTCTCGAGGAATTGATACAATCCTGCATGATCAGTCGAGAATCCGAATGCCGGCATAGTGGCAACTCACCCTGCAAATTGAATCCTGAAGACGGCCCACACACAAGTCCTTGCCTCGAAAGATCCATGGACAGTGTGTATGACTCCTTGGATCCAACATGCTCAATCACATCGACCGCGTTGCGCCATGGGAACTCGACTGGCTCCAGTAAAGCCAACGACCGCGGACCTGGCACTCGATCGCCCGCTGCTGTACACACACCCACTCGGCATACGCTAGGCTTAGCCTGCTTGAAGAAGGTGCCGATCCCAGTCATGGTACCACTCGTGCCCATGCCAGCGCACACCACGCTCACCTCAGGCAGCTGCGAGATGATTTGTGGTCCGGTCCATTTGAGATGTGCCTGCCAATTGGCATTATTCTCGTACTGGTTTGGGTTGTGGTAGCGCGACTCCAGAACAGCATCCTCCCGGGCAGCCTGGATTCCTCCTCGGGGGTCGTACGGTTCAGGCTGAGAGGGTCCGCCAAAAAGCGTCAGGTCCAGCCCAAAGAATTGCATCAGTCGAAGTTTGGCACCACTCGTCTTGTTACTCAAGTACGCCCGAGTGTCCTCGAGGTTGTGTAATACACGTCCTAGTATCGACATGGATATGACTGTGCTACCAGAGCTGTACTCGACAATGGTGTCCGTCTTCTCTCTCGATACTTGAGAAAGCAGATTCAAAGCTATGTTGGTCAGCACTGGTAGAAGTGCGAAAGAGGACTACCTACCTGGAAGAGCCTTGACATTGTGGGCTGGCAACATGGTCATCATCTTTGCATATATTCGCACTCCATCCTGTCGATATGGATTCAGACTGTCTGGTATCTCCACAAGAGGTAGAGGAGGGGCGATATCCGGGTTGTAGTACTGCTTCAATGAGTCCGGTCCAGCATAGAAGTTGGCTTGAGGGTTTGAGACGACCATGATGACTGATGAATTGCCAGGGGTATTGGGCGGTGATGATCTCCAGAATATAAGCGGAGAGGGCAGTCTTTATGGACCTATTCTCTGTCACTTCTCAAGCACACCATAATCACAGCGAGCACATGGTTTAAATGGTAAGTCGGTCAGGCAGTGTTACGGATCATGTCGATCATGCCCATTGACCCAATTCTTATTCATCCACAACGACACTGGCAATCTTGGTTTCTAACGACTAGCCAACTTAGCATCGCCTGACCTGTCGTACACCTGCCCGGTCAGGCATACGTAGTCGGAAAGTAACCCTCGGGGTGGAGTCGATCACCTGCGGCCAAGAGATATACCGAGCTACCAAGCCACGAACACAACCATGCTCCCACGTTTTTGTGCAAACATTGCCTGGAACTGGACGTGATTGACCAACCTGGTCAGCTTTCTGTCACCAAGATGGCCTCGCTGAGCTGCAGCACAGTGGAGCGTTTGTCAACGAAACCGCAAAAATCGCTCGAGTGTGGCTGCAAGGGACTGAGGCATTCTTGCCCCTTCCGGAAGAGTAGAAGCTACGCCGAAGCGAAGCGATGGTTGTGCACCATGTTTCGAAGCGCAGGTAAGAAGAAACATGCTTGGAGTGCTTGGAGTTTACCCTCGAGCATGGTGGTCTCTTTGCCGCACGCTGATTCGTGGTTTTCGCTCGGCCCGAACCCTGAAATAGGCAGATCGCTCTCAAAAGTGCTCAAATGCTCTTGTTTTAACCCCTCAATCTATCGCGAAATTAGGTCATAGACATTCGACACATTTACATGAACATATCGGCCTTTACAACGACAGTAAAGATGTATAGAATATGCTGGGAATAACGAGATTCTCTGGTACGGGGTCGCCGCTCGCCAATTCCCACTATTCGAGCACCATTGCCTGCATAGTTACCACCCTGATGGACGACGGATGGACCATACCTTCGGAACTATCGACGCTGCATAATTGGCGCCAAGATGATCGTCCACCGCTGATGCATCGTCCAAATCTAGTTTCATGTCGCCACTCTAATACAGATTCACCCAATGTGTCTTCATAATGGCGACAAAGCCTTCAAGAAGCCCATCTCATCCTTTGTACAACCTCAACGTTGGTGGCAATTGCACACTTGGATCTTCTACCTACTATGACCGTCGGTCCCCCACCTCCCAACGACGAGGAGAAGGCGGTGCCATCCAACGAAAATGAGACGACAAGCTCCCCTTCCACATCGAGAGATGGTTCCCCCCCGGCCTTCAATGAGCAGACCAACTATGTGCCTACCAAGCAAATCGTCACCGTACGTCTCGCCACCCTTGTGTCCCCTCCACGTCAACAGCTGACTGACACATGCAGGTCTTCGTGGCGTGCGCCATTGTCGAATTCGTCGCTCTCATGGATCAGAACACGCTTGCCGCCGCCCTCCCCGTCGTCAGTGGCTACCTCCGCGCAGGGTCCAAGCAGGCATGGATCAGTGGCGCTTACTTTGTCACCACTACCGCATTCACCCTGATTTTCGGCCGGCTGTCGGACATCTGGTCACGGAAGACTGTTCTGCTTGGCGGGCTGGTCATCTTTTTCCTCGGGTCGTTGGCGTCGTCCTTGGCGCAGACGGCTACTCAGCTCATCATCTTTCGTGCCTTTACTGGTGTGGGTGGTGGTGGGCTGGCGACTGTTGCTCAAGCTATCGTCAGTGATGTTGTACCACTTCGAGAACGCGGGAAGTGGCAAGGTATTCTCGGTGCTTCGGTTGCGCTTGCCCATGGCGTTGGACCGGTGGTGGGTGGTGCGCTCGTTGAGCAGGGCGATAACTCCTGGCGATGGATCTTTCGACTCAATCTGCCTTTGTCTTTCGTCGTATTCCTCTGCGTAGTCTTTATGATGCCTCTCAAGAAGGTCAATGGACACTGGCTTACCAAATTCCGCGCCGTCGACTGGGCAGGTATGCTCTTGGTTCTTTCATCATCCACTCTTCTCGTGCTGGGACTCATCTGGGCCGGCGGCGACTATCCCTGGTCATCAGCAAATGTCATTGCTTCACTGATCGCTGGCGCCTTTGTAGCTGCCGCTTTCGTCCTCTGGCAGTGGAAAGGCGCAAAGCTTCCTCTCGTACCGATATACATCTTCAAGTCCGGTCTAGTCAACGGCGCTTGCATTACTCACTTTATCAACGGCTGGAACTCAATGGTACAGATCTATTACATCCCGTCATTCTACCAGCTCGCTCTTGGGTATGCTCCACTCCGAGCGGCTACCATGCTTCTCCCCCTCACAATCACTCAGACAGTAGCGAGCACTACATCTGGCCTGGTCGTCTATTGGACAGGTCGGTATCGGGAGTCAATCCTCCTTGGTTGGGTAGTCTGGTCGATTGGCCTTGGACTCTACAGCACCATCGATGAAACGACTGGTCTCGGTAAGCAAATTGGCTATGCTATCCTCACCGGTTTCGGTATCGGGCAAACCCTACAACCTTCACTCGTCGCTCTCCAGGCCGGCGTCGAACGGAAAGATATGGCCGTCGTGACATGCACGCGAGGCTTCCTCCGATCACTCGGAGGTGTTCTAGGTCTGGCCATTTCCGGCACAATCCTCAACAATACTCTACGACTATCGCTACAACGACTGAGTCTGTCCGCAGAGGACATCAGACTGGTACTGAATGCGCGAGACAGCATCAACGACCTGACCTCGTCGACACAAGGTAGGGAAGAGCTGATGCAGGCCGTGCTAGCTGGATACAAGGACGGGTTTAGGATTATTTTCCTCTCGCTAGCTGGACTAGCGGCTTTCGCGACACTGCTCGCCGTGTGGCTCATACCGCAGATCACATTGGACAGAGACGATGATGAGAAGCTCAAAGCAGAGGGGAAGAAATTCGTCGACGACCGTAAGAAGAAGGGAGTTCCGGAGGAGTCGTAGTGCATGCACAGGAGTAGAAGCATAGCGTGGGTGTCTTAAAAGTGTCAAAATCCAGATCAACAAGCAGTCGCGTCACCCCCCTAGAGAAAACGAAGAAAGCAATAGAAACACAATCATTATTCATTTGCACCCTTCCCTTTCTTTCCCTCTCTTGTCCATCTAACCCCCACCAACCCTCCTACTCTCCGGCGGCCCCAAGTAACTCACCCTCACCCCTCCCAAATCCACCACCACCTTCTGCACGACCAACCCGGGCTCCAACAACCACAAATTCACCCTATGCGCCCCGGCCGTCCCCAAATCATGCGCCGTCGTGTTCCCCATGACCGCGTTACTCACCATCGCGCTCCACATGCCCGGCAGACTCCCAAACACGGTCGTCGGCACGGGCTGCACCACCGTCGGCGCCGCGTCGTCCACGCTGACGGCGTACCGCAGGGGACGCTGGGGGTGGGTGTTCAGCGCCGGCCCGAACCAGACGGACACGTTGGCACGGGCTGAGGGGGTGAAGGTGAAGATGTCGTACGTGAGGTGCGGGGAGGAGGCGGAGATGGGTTGGCTCGGGGCGGTGAAGGGGAGGAGGGCGATGCCGGAGAGGGTGCGGCCGTAGCCTGGGATGGTGGCGAGGTAGGCTGAGCCGTTGGAGGTGGTGGACGAGTTGGTGATGGAGGTGAAGTGCTCGGCTTCGAAGGCGAGGGTGCGGTCGGATTCGACAAAGCCGGAGAAGGAAGTGGGGGCGGAGGTTTTGTTGAGCGGGAGCATGATTTTGGGCATGTTGAAGTTGCCGTAGGCGCGGCGGGTGGAGTTGATGAAGGCGCTGGAGGAGAGGTCCATGCTGGCTGTGACGTTGATGGTGACCATTGTGGTGGCGTTGGTGACCAAGGACCAGTCGACGGAGACGAAGATGCGGTTGTCGGTGGAAGAGACGGTGCCGTTGGGAGAGAGGGTGCCGCTGGAGGAGGAGAAGCTGATGGATGGGTGGGAGGCGCTGAGGTTGTAGTTTACGGGGAGGTTGCCGCGGCTGAAGACGTCGATCCATCGGGTGGACGGTCCGTAGGGATCCATTGGTGGAAGAGTGAGTACGTTGCTGGAGAGAGCGTGGTAATTGTCGTCGCCGGGCACAGTGCCATTGTTACCTTCCGCTGTCACGCCCAGGCCGCCCGCGAGAGACATTTCTTGCTGTTGGACATAGCCGAGAGGGGCGAGAGAGTTGCGCATGGGCTGTTGCCAGTACTGGTAGTTGAGATGGGTCTGGTCAAGCATATGGCTCCACTTGCCGTCGAGAAGCTCATGGTAGCGCTGAGTGAGTTGGTGGTCATCGTTGAAGTAGCGTAACACATCAGAGGCGATCGTGTTCGTGGACGAACGGCCCTGGACGGTGTAAAGATTGTTCTTCGCAGTGTTGATGTGAATCTGGTGGACAGTGGCGCCAGCGAGGGCAGGATGGAGGACCATCTCGAAGAAACCAGGTTGGACAGATGCATCCAAAGAGTCGTATACTCGCTGAGCGGCATCGACGATATTCGACCATTCTTGAAGTACCCTATCGGCTTCTCCATAATTGATGATACTGTAGGTGCGGGCATCGACAAGTTCGTACTTGCGTCGACCAGCTAGCATACTGTAGTTGGCTAGGATCCGAGCAGTCTCCTGAGCGGCGTCTTCGCCAAAGTTGCGGGATGACCATTGAGTCAGCCACGACTGAGTGCTGTCCGGGCTCTCGAACAAAGTGATGTTGTATGCCATATCCAAGAAGTGCTGCATTGGTAGTTCAAGCGGCTTGAGATCTCCAACGTTCAAGATCCAAATCCTCTGAGCCCCTCGTTGGTATGCCTGGAGCAGTTCGGACCAGGACTTCTGCAATGAGATCGTGTTGATCCACTTGTAGTCTCTCGGGTCACCGACATAGTCTACATGATAGTAGAGACCACTTCCACCACTACGCTCGAGCTCAGCTCCATATGGTAGGCGCTGGGCATTACCCCAGTTATCTTCCGCCCAAAGAAGGGTAATATCGTCCGGGACATCCATGCCTGCTGCGAAATAATTGCCTACCTCCTTGTACAAGCACCACATCATTGGTACGTTCTCGAGGTTCGGGCTGTCGAGAACATCTTTGAGGATATCCTGTTGGGCCTGTACGATCGACTCGAGTGAGCTTGCGTTTAGGGTAGGACTAGCATTGTCGCCATGACCGCGCATACCAAGTGTCCACAGTGTCTCATGGTCCTTCGATCGCTCGGCGCCAGCTCTCAGGAACTCGGTCATGTTCTCGCGATTGGTGTCCCAAGACCAAGGACCACCCATGAATCTTGGGTTCTGTTGTTCGTTGGTGGCACGAGCCATGGGTTCTGTGTGCGACGTTCCCATGACAATGCCAAACTCGTCAGCGATGCGGCCATTCTCTTGGTCATCGACGTAGAACATGCTAGCCCACATGGTCGGCCACAGGTAGTTTGCGCGCAGGCGGAGCAGAAGCTCGAAGACCTTTGAGTAGAAGGCGACGCCGAAGTTGGGACTTCCAGATGGAAGATCGGGATATTGTGTTTGGACCCAATTTGTCAGACCAGGCTGTTCGTCGTTGAGAAAGACACCCCTGTACTTGACACTTGGAGTGGGCTGCACCTTTATTTCTCCTGTGGCGTAGACAGCTGAGCGTTGAAGAACTCCGACATCTGCCCACCAGTACCAGGGAGAGACACCCATCTGCTGGGAAAGGTCGTAGATGCCATAGATGGTTCCACGACGATCGGCACCAGCAATGACGAGTGCATCGCCGACACCTGGTACACCTGAGGCAGACTGAATGAGGTAGCTCTCCCATTGACCTTCCACCTGGCTGACGTCGATTTGGCCAGCCGACACAAGCCCGTCGATAATGGTAGATCGTCCGAGTGTGCCAAGCACGATTGGAAGACTGGTAGAGTTGCCGAACGAGGTAGTCTGATTCGTGAGGACGACAGAGCCATTCTGTCCGGTCACACGGCCAAAGTCGTGTGCGAGATCGCCAGCGGCTCGTCGTACACCAATCCAGTCATTGCCATCCACAATGATGCGCGCGGCGGTGCTCGAATCAGTGAGCAGGCGCGCACCATCAGCTTGCTCAAAGCTGACCTGTTGAGCGAAGACAACAGAGCACAAGCTTTGGAGAGTCAGCAGTAGCGTCGCCGCTCTTACTTGCTTGATGAGATTCATCGTTGCTGTACGAAGCTCATGCCAGAACGGAAGACCGGCAGCAGAGATTCATATTTGTACTTACGAAAACCTTGTCCCCTCATCATGCTTAGCCGTCATACGGTACAGTATGCGAACGTCGATTAGGGCTTGCCTGTGCGCATCCTCCCCTCGTCCGCCCCAGACACTAAGCCCGGTAGACGAAGTGAGGAGAGGAGACCCTGCAGATTACCCGGGTTATAGGTGACCGGCATGTAGATCATGGCATAGACAGGTACAAAGTGACGATGAAGTAGGTTCGTAGATGGATCTAGCATGTAAAGTGTGATGAAAACGAAAAAGCAGGGTTCGCCTTGAGGAGATGAAGTCGTCAATTAGCCGGTATACCAGGCGGCGGCTAAATTTGACCACGTGTGGAACAGGGTTGTGTCCCTCGAATTTCGACCGTGTTCCCGTGGGGAAAGGCAATGGATCGATATTACACGTGGAGAAATACAGATGAGCTCCTCCTCCTTCTCCTTCTGCCCTAGAATGATTTGCGACCAAAACGCAATCATCAGGCTAAACGAGTCATCGGTCTTTGATCGCCAGGTCGGACAGATGCTTCGTCAAAGGTAGGTGTATCGTATAATTATCAAAGCTGAGTCGTCGTTGCCACTGAATTGGTAACGAGAGCGTCACTATCAGGCCGACTGTTGCCAAGTTGCTTGGTCACTTCGAAGAAAGACACGATGGCTTATACCTCGCTAACCTTCAGGACGGTATGGCTGTTACTCATCTCCGTTGCCTTGGCTCGATACACTCATTCTCAGAATGACGACCAGAGATGGGTCGCGGTATGGACGTCAATGCCACAGCTGACGGAGCCTGCTAATTTACCATCTGGAACCTTTGTAAGACTCATGAAGAGTATTGCACGGGCAAGACACTAATAAATTACTTGCAGAACGCCACACCCAAGTTCAACGATACCACACTTCGCCAGACAATCAAACTCGATCTACCAGCCCTCAGTAGCAATGTTTCAACGAGAAAGATCCGCCTGCGAATTTCCAATGCCTTTGGAACCACGCCGCTGGACATCACCGCCGCAAGCGTCGCCCGTCCGCTCGGAAACAGGGCTGGAGTCGCTGTCATCGAAGAACAAACGGTGCAGCCGTTGACGTTCAATTCTGGATCAAACAACATCCGCATCTCCCCAGGTGCTCTGGGAGTTAGCGATGCCCTAGATTTTGACTTCGGCGGCATTGACACCTACCTTGGCAACGGCACTGTACAGTTGGGTAGCATCATCACTATCTCGCTGTACCTACAGAACGGGCAGCAAGGCGAAGCGATCACTTCGCATCCTGGTAGCCGGACAACATCTTATCTTGTCAACGGCAACCAGGTCGGACAAAACAACCTGACAGGTCAAGTACAGCCGCAGGTGCACTGGTACTTCATTTCGGCAGTCGAGTCATTGGAGACCACATCCGCCGGTGCTCTGATGGTAGTTGGCGATAGTATTACTGATGGCAGAGGTTCTGTGCCTGATGCCAATAATCGCTGGCCAGACTGGCTATTCTCGCGTATGCAACGATCAAATGATAGCGTCGCCAGACGAGTGGCTATTGGCAACCAGGCAGCTGGAGGCAATTGCGCTTTGTCCGCGTGTTTGGGACCATCTGCGGTCTCTCGCATCGATCGCGACGTTCTTGCTCAACCCGGAGTCAGCTACGCAATGCTATTCATCGGCGTCAACGATATAGGCGGCGCATCGGCTGATGTTCAAACTCAAAACCAGGTGGCAGATGCATTGATCGCAGGCTATCGCCAGATCATCACCAGGATTCAATCGCTGGGATTGCCTGTTTTTGGGGCGACCATCACCCCGTTCGGAGCGTTGACCGCGAGTGTCCAACCGTACAGCGATCCAGCGGGGATAAGGGAACAGACTCGGGCCAAAGTCAACGACTGGATACGCAACGGTGGTGCGTTCGACGCGGTAGTTGACTTTGACGCTGCCGTCAGAGATCCAACAAACACGACGATTTTGAGGAGCGATTATGATTCTGGAGACTTTCTCCACTTGAATCCCGCAGGTTATGCGGCGATGGCTGACGCATTCCCACTTGGACTGTTTCAGCAGTTTGCAAGAGGACGGTGAATCACTGCCAAAAGATAGAAGAACGCGTTCGTCCTAGGGCAAGATTAGCGGGCGTTCCGGGGCACGCCAGAATCCACTCGGTCCAGTAAGCAATCTGTGGCGCGAGAGACCATCGGACGCCCCGTGCCTCGAGGTTGTTCCGCTCAATTTGCTTCCCCCATGGATCTCCATGCTAAACCCTAAAAGCCATGAACAGTTTGGGACCGCCGAGCAAATACTCAGACTGCCTAAAATTCTTTGTGTCTTCTAGGCCCCTTCGTGGCGGGCATGAAGGAGCTGTCAGCGTTGCCCTCGCATGTCTGTGTCATTGTCGAGGTTATGCTGAACCTCCCTCCATGATCAGATGGTCCATCTTCGATCGGATGATCCCTTGCCGGACCGAGGTCTCTTTCGCTTCGTTCCTGCATGGCCTTAATAATCAACCCGTCGCTCACAGCGTCGCAACTCGTGCATTAGCTCTAACGTCGCATCATGCAAAAGACACATGGCCGCTCGTCTCAGCTACGGCTCCTTCCCTTCTGGCCCCTAATGATGGTACCTCGCTTGGGCCCGTCAAAACGTAAAAGCTACGCCGTCCGCGCCACCCACCCGCCCGAGGACTCACCGGACTGTGGTGCTCCTTGGCAACGCAAAACCCCTTCAGATCAGACGAATCAAACTTTCATCCCTCAACGCACGAAACGTCTTGCCAATGGCAAGCACTTTGGAACTGTCTCCATCCATGCGTGTCGAGGCCCTTGGTGATGGCGTCCTGCATCGCTTGTAGGTTTGCGCTACGAGGTTTAGTATATTACCCACATGTGTACCCCTGCTTGCATTTCCTCATCTATTCCACGTCGGAACCCACCTCCAATTGAAGCTGCACATTCTTGCATCAGAGATTGTCGGACCGCAACACATCTTGGGAATCTGATTCTTCTCTTCTTCGATCATTCTATTCTCCTCCTCCTCTGTCCGTGCATTCATTCTACAATCAAGCCACCATGTATCTCAAGCCGAGATCAGACAACTCGGCCTACGGAGGCCTCGGTCCAATGCTTCTAGGCATCAGCTGGGCCGAAGCTGCAGTCGCAACCATCCTCGTGTGTCTCCGAGCATACGGTGCCAGTCAACGCGCAGGAAAACTAAGATGGGACTTCCTCTTCGTAGCCATCGGCACTGTAAGTCACTAACATCATGCACGACAGCCCCATCTGGCACTGACTCACGCGACCAGGTTTTCGGACTCGTGACCCAAGTACTCTTCATCTTCGCCTGCATGAACGGCATGGGGCAGCACGTCCGCAACCTCTCTTACCCCCAACTGTTCGCTTCGCTCAAATACTCCTGGATCGGCGTCGTCGTCGGCCTCGTAGGTACCACGGTCGCCAAACTCGGTATCATCGCCCTCCTCCTGCAAGTCGCCACACCCCAGCAAAAGAAGCGCAAATACTTTCTCTGGGGCATCGGCGTCATCATCTGCCTCGTCGGTATCGCTCAAATGATCATCACTCTGACGCAATGCTCGCCGAGCGACAGGCTCTGGTACCGCACGAAGCCGGGGCACTGTGACCGCACCCACTTCGCCGCGCAATTCGGCTACTTCCAGGGCTCGACAGCCATTGCCGCAGACATGATCCTGGCCCTTTACCCCATCACCATTGTCTGGAACCTGCAAGCTTCATGGCGAGTGAAGCTGGGCTTCTGCGTCCTCATGGCAGGCGGTATCCTGTACGTGTCCCCTTTCCCCTTGCCTTTCTCCCCCAACTAACCCCCTCCACAGCCCCGCAGCCGCCGCCATCATCCGCACATACTACATCAAACGCCTCGAAAACCCCCTCGACTTCACCTGGGAATTCGCCCCCTTCCTCAGCTGGGCCGCCACCGAGCTCTGGTTCGTCATCATCCTCGGCTCCGTGCCGCCTCTCCGACCCTTGTTCAAGCGCTGGTTCGGCAAAGCAAAGTCCCAGCTCACGAGCTCACAGGGACCGACGAGCAAGACGACCAAGAGCGGGACGAACAGGGGGTACCCGTTGCAGAGCGTGGGTGCTCACGGGAGTAAGAATCAGTTTTCCGCGAGGGTGATGACGAATTTGGAGGGTGGGAGTGAGGAGAATATTCTGAGCAAGGCGGATCAGGGGGAGACGATTGTGGTGAGTAAGGAGTATACGGTTGAAGTGGAGAGGTAGAGGGAACGTACTGGTATATACAAGGGTTGGGAGGTTGGGTTGGTGTGTATATGTAAGATTTGGTCGGGATCGTCGTACTTAGCGCAGGGAGTTGGGGATGGGATGGTGTTTTCGATACCCAAATGCATTTCTTGGAAAGACTCTACGATCACACTGCATACGAAACCCCGGCCGTCATCACTACCAGAAAGGATCGAAGAGACGGTCCAGTGAACCACCCAGTAACCGTCCCTTAGAGCAAAGCTTTCCCGCCCTCGGGCTGGGGTTGCATGGCGGCGACCACCTTCCTCCGGCATTGATCGTGCACGTCACATCTGCCAAGCCTCTCGACATACCCCATGACGGCCATAGTGTCATAAGGATTATCCCTGAGATGCTCGTCGAAGTACTCGAGTCGAAAGGTGAAGTAGCCGCAGAAACACTGATGCAGGTCCGGACCGGTTTTCGCCTCCTTGGTCGCGGGAAGATGGATCTCATCGCCAACTTCTTCCCACCAGGACTTGTCGGCCGCGAACGTTTTCTGGAGGCAGGAGTCGCAGGCTAGTTCGCCGTACATGTGCATGTTCATCGTTCGACCCTCGAGGTCGCTGCCTAGCCATTGCGGATCGTGGTCGATGCCGGTGCGCTTCTTCTCTTGTTGATTCCAGAGGGCTTTGGCGACCTCCGCCTCTCGTGCAACCTTGGCCTGCGAGGGACTCTGATCTGATGCCATTGTACTTGACCGTTGGATGGGATGTGTCTCAGGTAGATAAGGATTACAGAAAAGTGTCAAGTCTTTTCAAAGTCAAGTTTGCAATAAGAAGATCATGGTGTTTTGTGAACATGCCTGCTTGGCATGCTGCACCGTCGGCGCCTCAGGTACCACAGTGTCACCTCAATTTTAAAGCCATGAACAATTTCATTCATGTGCGCTACGCCTCAATGGACACGCGGTGAATCGTCAGTCGCTGTCTCGCTGTTACCTGAGAGTATGCGACCCGCAGCTCAGATTCTATGCCATTGCGGTGACTTTCTCTTCTGATACCAAAAACGTGGACGGCACGACTCTCAGGGACCCATCATGTGCTTCAGCCTTTCGCCGCTGCCATCTGCGCCGTATCTGATAGATGACACCAGAAACTCTGCCAAAGCTCAGAACGTGTGAAACATCACGAGTTGCCGCCCGAGCAGGAGGCTTGATGCTATTTCTGGCCTCACGCAATGGGGACACAAAGCATCCTTCCCAATGAAAGCCGCTATTCCTGCTATTGCCACAGTTCCAACCCCTGTCTAGAAGCTCTACCGGTGTATATCTGGGAGCGCCGTGTTGTACTCTTCATAGTGACACTTGGGCGGCACTTCGCTAGGCCATTGCCTCGTGCCAGGTCCTAGATACACATGGCCAGGATAGAACTCTGTTCAACGTGTCCAAGGGCTACATTCTTGTTATAAGAATGTAGATGTCGGGATGCATCCGTCTTCCGAGAACCATACTTGCTTCATACAACTTCGGACTTGGACAAACCTCGAAATATCAACACCTCACGGACACACCAATCTCCCTTCTTGCCGTCTTTGCTCCAACAGCGATGAAGTTCGCCGCAGTGGTTACTGTGCTGACCATGGCTTCAATCGCCGCTGCTTCTGGCCGTAGCGTCCCAGGGCTCTATCCAGGGGCAAGTTTGCGCATCGTGAACCTTTGCACCATGCCGCTAATGTAAAATATAAATGCAGCAGCCGAGGATACTGTCAAGGACAGAAGGGGAGAAGTGGGGGAGGTTACACAAAAGCGTGCACATCTGGAACTTGTGCCAACAAGCACGGGCTTGGGTGCTCGTACGCAGAAACGACAGGCGTAGTCCAATGTCCGACACTATGATGCACGCAGTATTGGACGACTTCTTTGTGACCGGAGTGAAGGATTGCTCGCGTGCGAACTGGTGCTTGATTTGATGGCGTCGGGTATAGACCAGGTATAGAACGCTATGGCTTGGATGAATCGAAACTTGAATTTACTCATTTGGCGCCGTGGTCCCTGACGTCGCACGTGAGACACAGGCGCAGACCCATACGGAGAGATGATGCACAGATATTTTCAGTTCGTGGTGGTATTGTCCCACCGAAGAGCACGCTGACCTTGATTGCAATTGTGGCGATGTGGGCAGGATGGGAAAGAGTGACGTTTCCTGCATACAAGAGTTGAAGCAACCTCGGCAATCCTGGAACTAGCTTTCAGGCCGGGGGTCACCCAGCTACCACAACAGCTTCAGGACAACCATTGTCCGGCAGTCTCAAGAACCTTCATCATGGGCATCGATACTGCCTTGGCCGGTGGTACTGGTCTTGTGGTGAGCGCTGTAATCTCGCACGTGTGCCCAGCTGGTAACTCATGATCGGTAGGGATCGAATATCCTCAAGACGTTAGGCCACTACGCCGGCATTGATTCGATATATGCTCTCGGCCGGCGGGACTTCCCATCAAGTGAAGTAGACAGCTTCGCCTCCAAATTCAAGCCTCTCATCGCCTCCGAATCATCCCAATGGAGTTCCCTCCTAGCTCCTGAGCTCAAGGCAAAGGCCAGCTCGAGCTTCGTCTTCTTCTCCGCCCTCGGAACGACGCGGGCTCAAGCAGGCGGTCTCGAGACACAGCGAAAGGTCGACCATGAGCTGCCTGTGAGTCTGGCGAAGAGCTTTGTTGCAGATCATGGCTCAGCGTCAGAAGGAAAGAAGTCGGTGTTTGTCTTGATCTCCTCGTCAGGAGCCAACCCAAGCTCGTTTTTTGCCTACCCAAAGATGAAGGGCGAGACGGAGGAAGAGATCAAGGCTCTGTTGAAAAAGGAGGAAAGTTCCCAGGGGCTGGACCATGTTGTCATACTGCGGCCCGGTCTGATTGTGGGCACGCGACGAGAGAAGGATAGTCGGCCTGCTGAGTGGGTGCTGAGGAAGATTGCTACGTTCGCCGGCAACGTTCTCGGGAATGGTTTCAAGGACTTTTGGGCGCAGGACGCGGATGTCATTGCGAAAGCTGCGGTTAATGCTGCCCTGAAGTGTGTCGATGGCCAGCAGAAGGAAGCTGTCTGGCTGCTGGGTCAGAGTGACATTGTTCGGCGCGGGCGGACAGAGTGGGAGAAGAAGGACTAACATCGAGACATGCTAATATTCGAGATACCCCTGTATACATTACATCGTGCCTATAACAATAACTACCATCCAGTAGACGATTACATCTTCACCACAAGCTTAGCACCACTCACTTCACCCTTCCTCAGCATATCCAACCCTTTCAGAATGCCATCGAATCCCTGACCCACACTCTTCGTTGGCAAAGGCTTCAACACATCGAGCCACTCCGGTAGATGCTTGTAATAGTGCACCAAAGCATCCCTGTGGCCCTCCTTGACCCCATACTTTGGCCCGATCGGCGGCAACCAAGCAAACTCCTTCCCCATCAACGTATACGCCAAGATCTCAATCACCTCCACCCCCTCCGCCCCCGCCTTGCCCTTACCCAGTAACGTCACCACCTTCCCTCCCCCCTTCTTCACAACCTCGACACAAAAGTCCGTCGACCCCCCTTCCGAGTAACAGTCCACCGCAAACGCCACATCAGGGTACTTCTTCTTAATCTCCTCCACCGCCCCAGCAGAACGATAATCCACCACCTCATCCGCCCCATACCCCTTCACCACCCCAAACGACCTCTCCGACGCCGTCGCCACCACCGTCAACCCCAACGCCTTCCCCAGCTCAATCGTCGCCAGCCCCGCCGCCGTCGCCCCCGAGTACACCAACAAAACCCTCTCCTCCCCCCCTCCCTCCCGCGCCCCAGGCCACGGCATCCCCAGCGTCACGTTCAGCGCCAACATGGCCGTCGTGGCCGACACCCCGTACGTGGCGGCCACTTCATCGCTCATGCCCGGCGGCGGTCGCCACGCCACGTCGGCGTCGACTTTGAGGTACTCGGCGAAGGAGCCCGTGTCCGGGTATAGACCCCCGTGGACGGTGCCGGCGATGCGGTCGCCGACGGTCCAGAGACGGGTGGCGGCTGTGCCGACCGAGGCGACGGTGCCGGCGTAGTCGCACCCGATGATGCTCCCGCGGGGACTGAGGATGTCGATGTGTTTGTGGTCGGTGGGGTTGAGGGCCACGGCGGTGACGCGGACGAGGACTTGGTTGGGGGCGAGGGTCGGGGTGGGGATGGTGGTGACTTGGGCGCCGAGAGGGGGGGAGGTGTGGGTGGCGAGATTGTAGATGCGGGAGAGGAGCGGACGGTTGGCGGTGACGGCTTTCATGGTGTTGGGTGCTGACATGATGGGACTGTGTGGTGGGCTTGGGAAGGTGATAGGTGTAGGCAAATGAATGCTTTTATCCAAGATGAGAATACCAACCCGAGATGCACAGCTTGTGGTGAATCTACATGCGGACGGATGGTTGTTCCGATGATGATGACTGTGCGGAGGAATAAGTGGTACAGCTGGAGTCGTGATCAGTAACACCAACCAACGGCTCAGTCATCAAACTGATCAAAGGTTGAGGTCGGGGGCCCCGGAAATTTCGGACAGACCCCGGATTTTCAAGCCTCACGCCACAGAAGAGAAAGTTCATCTGAGATCAGGCCGTTGGATCCGGAAATACGCTGTCCTTCTTACATAGAAAATCTAAAGAGTGAAAGAATTGAAACCCGCCCTATGATACTGGCCCAACCAGCGGAGAACCCCCTAACACCTCGCGCCTATGCCGGATCACCATCCGCTCGAAAATGCTCGTTGCCCTGTCACTTGGTCTACGCACTGCCGACCAACTTCTCTCCCTTCAAGATACCCTTGGGATCCCAAACCTTCTTGATCTTGAGCAGTCTGTCGTAGTTGCTACCAAAGAAAGCATCCTGCCAGTTCTTCTGTCTCCAATCGGCCTCGTTCGGGTAGGCGCCGCTTCCAGGAGTCACGCCTTCGATCAAAGGCATGAATTCATCGGTCATCTTCTTCTGCGCGGCCTCCATTGTGGCCCAAGGCGCGGTCGAGTTCCAGCCCGTGATGAGCTGGAGCTGGATCGAGGCTTTGCGCCACGCAGGGAGGACGGCGTTGGGTGCGGCACCGGCAGGGGCGGCGTAGTTGCCTGCTGATCCGGCGAGGAGGACGCCGCTGGAGAGAAGCTTGCTGATGGCTCCGTGGAAGTTGGCGGGCTGGTCCGTAAGAGTGGTGCGGGGGATGAGGCGGCCACCGAATTGGTAACGAGCGATCTCAAAGGCACCACGAGGTAGGGGGCCGAAGTAGCGGTCATAATGGTCGCGGTAGGAAAGCTCAGAGTAGCCGATGGGCACGGTGATGTTGTTGGCTGCGAGTGCGTCCGTGAAGGGTTTAAGAACGACATCGCGGACGTAAGTGGCGTTGGAGTTCCAGACAGTCACTGGCTTGATGACCAGGTACTGAGCGCTGAGGATGTAGACGACCATGGCTCCCTTGTCGATCATGCCAGGAAGGAGTTCGTGGAAGCTCGAGACAGCAGCGGCGTACTGATCGGGGGTGACACGAGCGGCAAGGAGTTGCATGGCTGCGCCTCCCACCTTCTGAGCTTGGTGAGCGCGGACAGTAACCTTGGTGACGATGCCATAAGTACCGCCACCGCCGCCACTGAGAGCCCAATAGAGGTCGGAGTTCTTTGTTGGAGAAGCAGTGACGATTTGGCCACCGGTGGTGACGACTTCGAATGACAGCGTCTGGTCGGCTCCAAGACCGAAAGCTGTGCTTAAAGCACCATGTCCACCACCCTGTGTGAAGCCACCAGCGACGCCGACGGTAGCACATTCTCCGGTCAGGACAGTGTAATTTTGCTTGTGGGCGGCTTCGACAAGCTCATAGCCCACGACACCAGCCCCGACTGTAGCTGCAAGACCAGTGTAGTGCTTGTCTGAGTAGCCGTGATCAAAAGATATCTCCTTCAAATCTTGAGTCCAGACGGCCAAAGCATTTGCGGCTGTAGAGCGACCGAGGAAGCTGTGTGACAATGTTAGTGTCAATGTGAGGCAAGCCAGTTGAGAAACTTACTCGTGACCGGTGTTCCTGACGATGAAAGGGATGTTGTACTTGTCGGCGAACTTGACAGTGGCTGCGACGTCATCGGCATTGCGAGCCTTGACAGCATAGGCAACGTAGTTGCCCAGAGTGCATGGCTTTGCTCGGTCTGTGAATGGATCACAGCTCTGGTTGGCAAAGTATGGCTGCATGATAGATGACGACGAAGCGATGCTATGTCTCTGTCAGATCATTCTGTGAGGAATGCATAGGATGACCTTGATCTTACTGTGTCAATGGATTGAACCATGATGCCTTGAGTGCGTCGCATGCCGCAGCATCATAAGTCGGATCGTGACAAGGTGAGCCGATGGGTACAGTGGCGATGAGTCTCCCACCGACAGTGGCGTTGAATTGCGACCAGTCATTCGAAGTAGGCCAGCATGTCTGTCCAGGCCAACAAAACTGGAGAGATGCGCCACCGACGGAGACAGAGATGGAGGTTGATACTGTGTTGCCCATGGCAGCTATCGGACTCGCTCGTGTTGCTGATGCCAACAATCCAAGGACAGCAGACGAGATTATGTACTCCATCTCGATGCGAGTACTCTCCTAATCCTCCTCTTCCGATGATGTCAATATCGAAAGGTCTCAAGGAGATTATACAGACTTCAATTGTAACGACGAGATGTACTTGCCCGAGATCCACTCAACCGCTTTATTATTTCATTGCTTGGTCGCACTGACCCACATGTCAGTAGTCCCTTACAGAGATGTGCAAAACCTTCATCAGATGCCCAGCTTGCCAAGGATGGTAGTGTAGAGGAGGGACTTGTCCTAGTATTGTGAAGGTTTACCGGTTTCCAGTAAGCGAGATATGTCCTAACTTACCGTTGTGAGGAACACCGCTTGTCGCAGATCCCCGAGGACAGAAGGAGGTTGATGATTATTTGATGATTAGTATTCCAACTCGCAAAAGTAGCCGGTTTCTTGTGGACAACATGGCCGAGCACAAAGGCTTGATGTGTTACCTAGACAGATGACTTGCCTGTTCAGTCCATCGCATATCTCCCAGCGTTGAGGGTGTGCTAATTCGAACAGCACGAGTGGAGGCAAGAAATAGGGTGGTGGAGAACAGTGGCGGAGTGGAGAGAAGATGAGTGATCATGGGCTCAACCGCCGACGGATGAAGCATATTCGGTCCTTCATTGCTGACTCAGCGTGCTCCGGAGCTCATCCCGTCCGAGACATTCGACCTCTTGAATGGTAGACTCCCCTGCATTGCAAGGTGTAAGCGACTTGGCCGTTGCCAAAGGATCAAGAATCATCTTCGTTATGCCCTACCTGCGTCGCCGTTACTGTTGTACTTCCACGTTACTGCATTGCACGACCTCTGCAACCTCACATAATCGGAAACTGCTCGGTCCAAACGGCGATACATCCTCGATGCAGCGACGAGGCCGTTGTATCGCATGTCACCATATGGCACGGACTCGACAGATGCAGATACCAACATGGAAAATGCAGTGTTCGACATGGTAGGAGTGTCGCAGAAGTCCTGCCGATAGCAAATTACGCTTCACGCTATCGAGCCTTGGTGGTCTTGGATAGATTCGTGCATAGCGACGATGCATGTAGAGATGATCACTGAGCTTGTGTAAAAGAGCTTGGACTGGACTAAAGGTAGATCCTCAAAGTAAGATATAGGAGTACCAATGCCCTGGTACCAGGACCCACTCCCATCATCTACTCTCGCACTATTCAAGCCTGTCAGGCCCCTCTGAGATCTCATTGACTTCCAAGATGGCGCCCTTACCACGACTCGTGCTGTCCTTCTTGCTACTCTTCTTCGCAACTACAACCATCGCTCAACAGACCTATCCTCCTTGCGCTGTACGTTCACTTTCCTCTTTTTGTGACAGGCTCCGCTCACACACAGCCAGGCTACCTGTCTCGCCACAGCCCTCTCACAGAATATTTGCGAGCTATCGGATCGCAAGTGTCTTTGCACGAATCCACAGTTTCAATCAATAGCGACCACCTGTATAGCCAAGTCATGCATCATCCCCGATGTCCTCAGTAAGTAGGCCCTTCTTTGGTCGCAGAAATCTTTGTTAACATTCATACAGTCGCAAAGAATGTCAGCGCTACCAACTGTGGTGCACCGGTCCGCAACAGGGCTCCTGACTACGCTCATATTTCCAATGCTCTTGCAGCACTTGCTCTCGTCTTCGTTGTCATCCGCTTCGTCACAAAGTTGTTCATCGTCAAGGCCGAGCTCGGTTGGGACGACTGGTCTGTCCTCGCCACACTCGTAGCCGCTGCCCCTAGCGCTTTCATCACCCCGTATGGCATGATCCCCAACGGATTGGGCAGAGACATGTGGACTCTCACCGCCAACCAAATATATACAGTCATCGAGTACTTCTACATCATGGCTTGGCTATACTTCCTCCAGATCACCTTGCTAAAGCTTTCGCTCCTCTTCTTCTACCTCCGGGTGTTCCCAAGGACCGAGATCCGACGCCTGCTCTGGGGAACAATCGTCTTTGTCTCCGTCTGGGGTCTTTCATTCGTTCTCATCGCTGTCTTCCAGTGTCGGCCGATTCACTACTTCTGGACCAAGTGGGATGGCCTTCACAAGGGCACATGTCTCAGCGCCAACAAAGTCAGTTGGGCCAATGCTGGGTTCAGTATCGCTCTTGACTTATGGATCCTGGCTATCCCCATGTGGGAAATCCGCCAGCTCAAAATGCACTGGAAGAAGAAGATTGGTGTAGCCGCCATGTTCGGCGTCGGTACATTGTAAGTTGTTTTCTAATGCGCTAGTGATACGATCGACTCTGACAGATCCACAGCGTCACTGTTGTCTCGGTCATCCGCCTCCAGACCCTTGTCGAGTTCGCCAAATCTGCCAACGCTACATGGGAGTTCACTGCCGTCTCCATCTGGTCTACCATCGAGATCACTGTCGGCATCATCTGCGCTTGCCTGCCTACCGTCCGCCTTCTCGTCGTCAAGCTCTGGCCTCGTCTTGCCGGCACCACTATCAAGTCAAAGACCACCTATGGCGAGACTCATCGTTCTGGCAACAAGTCGCAAGCCAACAGGTCAAGGCTTGTTGTGGGCGGAACTCAGATGGATCCGGGAGATATTGAGCTTCTCGGTGAGGACAAAGACCAGGGCATCGTCGTCAAGACCCACTATGTGGTCGAGCGGAGTTCGGAAGAGGGTAGCGTCGAGCAGGCCCAGGAGCAAAAGCAGGAGCAGAAGTGATCACATCACAGGGAACAATTTTGAGATTTGTACTATATCCTTTCTTTTGTCACTAGCGTGGGTAGGGGCTCTGGGATTTTGGCAGATATCAGTGTTTAGCTTTCAGCATCAACAGATCAAAAATTATCGGGCTGCGCATAAGATCCTTCCGTTCCAAGCTCATCACTCTCGATGTATGCTTTCTTTTCGCGGGACAAGCGACCAGCTCACCGCCGTTGCACCTAAGAGCCCAACAAGGATCGGCTGCAAGACTTGTACGCCGACTCGGCCCGCAACGAGCCCAGTGATGGCTGGAAAAGCGTTGCCACCCATCTGTCCCGAGATGAGGACAAAGCCCAATGCAGACGACTTGATGTTGTCCGAGAACAGCCTCGAGGCGACAGAGACACCCTGCGATTGTCAGATTGGTCAAAATAGTAAATCAGAGGTGAAGAATCTAACCGCTGCAAAGAATGGGCCGAGAAAGAAGCCGAAGACACTGATGGCAACCGACGCGGCAATGATGTTCGGGATACTTGAGAGAGTCAGCATGAAAACGTCTCTGCCGCACGGTCACTCACAGCCAGAACATAAGGTGTAAACCAATGCAGATGCCGCAATAGATCAATAACATGAGCCTCTCCCCTAGCCGATGAGTCGGTTCGGCAAGCAGCAGGCGCCCGAGGAAAGTCCCGCCGTTGAAGCCCGCGGACACATATCCGACCTTGGACAATTGTCCTCCGCGGACGCTGACCAGATATTCAACGACCCATCCGTTTGCCGTGACGAGGACTCCAAGGTAGAAGAAGTAGAAAACGCTCAGCTTCCAGACATTTGCGAAGCTGAGCGCTGCCTTCATGTTCTTGACCGCGGCTCTGGCTGCTGACGAATCCGCTGCAGATGCTTGCATGATTTGTGCTGCAGGTCCCCGCCAGCGCCTTTGCCATCGCACACCAAACAGTGCTCGAAAGGTCGTCGCCAGCCCTATGACGTTCACCACACTCAAGCCTGTAGGGAAGAGGTAGAAAAGCCACCAACGATTACCAGGAGCACTGGCGATACCTGTGGCCACGAACGGACCGACCAGACTGCCTCCAGCGTAGCAGGCGTGGATGAAGCCGAGCCATCTGTGGGCTGACTTGACACCGCCTACATAGCCATTGGAGAAGATGTCTTGATATGCTTTCCCGAGACCGAAGAGTGTAAAGTTGATGGCGAAGAATGGCAAGGGTGGCAGCCATGATCGGAGTGCATGAGCAAGGAGCTGGAGTATTGCTCCCAAGACTAGCATGCTTGCGTAAGAGACATACTGTGTCAGGAGAGAGTTGGTGAAAAAGGCAATGATCCATCCAATGAAGGTGGTCAGATACCTAGCTTCCCATCAGTCCACGCTTCTCGCCAACCATCTGTGCGCCGGCCTTATCCATCTAAGACTAACAATACTCACATGATGGCGGCCAGTCCAGTGCTGATGTTGTACGATCGGATGATGTAGGGTATGAGCGCTCCCAAACTACCATCGTTGAGACCTGTCACGAAGAATGACAGGCCAATCGCTAGCAAGCGACACAATACCAGACGACTCATAGTCTGTTCTTCTGTGACATTACTCTCTGGCTCGGCTGTTAGATGCTCATCATTTTCCGTCGACGGCTGGATTTGTAGCTCCACTGGCTCTATTTCTGACGTTCGCGGAGCCATTCCCGTTTCTGGACGTGCTGCCAGCAAGGTCTGAGAAAGCGCTCCAGACGCCGTCAGCACTTACTGCGGTGGCCATGAATGCTTTATGTAATTGCAAACGAGAGCACGTCAGGCCGCACCATCTGCAAGAAAGAGTCACTGGAAAAGAGAATACCCGCCCTCAAAATGCACAAACCGTCGCGTGCATTTCTCCGTCTTGGCCAAATCCTTCGGTTTCGCGTTGGCCTTCATCCTTTTACACACCAAAGACCAATCACTTGCAGCAACAGTGGTGAATGGCATAGACAGCATCATCCGTGACAACGAAGAGCTTATAAAAGACTTTGGAGGCCAGGGTGACCTCGAAAAGCATGCCGGGCTTCACTCGACCGAGGCGGGCGAATATGTCCCTCACCCCGCCGGCGTGAGCGGCTAATGACATGACCAACCATCGACAAGTAGCTAGGAAGCGATGCTTGGGCGTCTGGTATTCCGTACAACTCGAAGTGCGACGCTTGCAAGCAACATGGCTCTCAGGTTGACCAAGGAGGAGCAAACAGTGAGTAAATCCATCCCTGCATGGCCACTACATTGACAAGACCAGCTCGTCAATAAGCTTACGTCTAGCTGGATCTGGATCGAAGGATGGATCGATTCATCTCCTGACGTGAATACAGCAGGTAGACTCGTCGAATTCGAGAAGCACTTCGACTTGCTCAACGTCCCGTCAACAGCGTTGCTGCACTGCTCGGCGGACACTCGTTACAAACTGCTCATCAATGGCCGCAGAGTCGCCGTGGGACCGACACGGGGCAGCACGACGATATGGCACTACGATTCGATCGATATCGCTCCCTTCTTGATAGCAGGTCACAATGTGCTGAAAGTTGTGGTCATGCGATACTTTGCTGCCTCTCGGGCGGCCATGCCGTTCGCTAGGACTGCTTACCCAGGGCTCACCGTAGTCGGAGACATCAAGAATGGTCCGGATAGCATCGACCTTGGGAGCATGAACCCAGGTTGGACTGCACGAGTCAACAAAGGAATCTCGTTTCCAACCGGCTTGATCGATGATGTCTTCTTGCATGTATGGCTTCCTCCTGTACACATAAGTACGCAGCTGATGTAGCTAGATCAACGAAAGGGGCACTGTATCACCCTCCGAACAGACTTCTGAGATCGTTCGGTACAACATCAAGACCTTGAACGGGGAGCTCTCCCCATGGCGGCTCATGCCTCGCGGACTACCCATGCCAGAGGAGAGCAAAGCCACTTTTGAAAAGGCAGAAGTGCGCCAAAGCGACGTTCCAGAAGAAAAATGGCAGTCTTTCCTCAAGGGTAAAACCATTGTCCTCCCGGCCAACTCGACACACAAGGTTGAGCTTCAAGCTACCGTCCACTCAACTGCTTTCCTACGATGGACCTTTCGGGCAGCATCGAGCTCGTCCATCAAGATGAAGGCACTGTACTCGGAAGGTTACGAGCAGGAGCCTCGGGCATACCCCTTTTTCCGTACGAAGGACGACAGGCTGGACTCTGTGAACGGTCAATTGATCGGACCGCTGGACGAGATTGAAGTGATGGTGTCAGCCAACGAGAACACAATCTACGAGCCTTTCTGGTTTCGTACTTTTCGCATCATCCAACTCACTCTCCAGGTTGGTCAGAACCCCGTGGAGATGCTGCCACTTGATGCTACTCAAGGCAATTATCCCATGGACGTCAAAGGATTCATCAAAAATGTCACAGACCCGCAATGCCAGGATATATGGGATGTCTCCGTCAGGACGATGAGGAACTGCATGTTCGACGCATATGTCGATTGTCCCTTCTATGAGCAGCTTCAGTACATTGGTGATAGTCGGACAGTAGGACTCTTCCATTACCTGATCTCTGGCGATGATCTGCTCATGCGGCGCACAATCAGCAACTTCGCTGCCGCCGTCACCGTTGATGGTCTACCTCAGTCAAGGTATCCGTCACAGGTGCCTCAAATCATTGCTGGATTCGCGCTATACTGGATCCTTCAAGTCAACGATCATTATCTGTACTTCGGAGATGCAGATTACGCAAAGTCATTCCTGCCGCGAGTTGATGGAGTGTTGACCTACTTTGATGCGCACCTGAATGATCAAGGACTAGTCGCAGGCCTACCAGAAGACGTATGGCAGTTTGTCGATTGGGTGACGACTTGGGGAGCGACCACTACACATCCTGACAAAGGAGTCCCAACATCTGGTAGGAGCAAGAATCAACACACCTACTTCACTTTGCTATATGCCTACGTTCTCAAGTGTGCAGCAGATCTTGTACAAGGACTAGGCCGGTCGGGTGTGGCCGAAGAGTATCGTCAGAGAGCGACCGCACTGTCCGAGGCAGCCCGAGAACACTGTTTCGATGGACAGGTTTTCACAGACTCAACTGCTGACATTGCCGACGACTCTGCCTATTCACAACACTGTCAGGTCTTTGCAGTACTGGCTGGAGCTTGCCAGGGTCTGAACATAACAACCCTGCTGGAGAATTCTTTTGCCAATTCTGCGCACTCAAAGTGCTCCTACATGATGATGTTCTATGCCTTTCGGGCCTTCAAGGCTGCAGGCGACGATGCATACAACAAGTTATGGCAGACAGCCTGGAATCCGTGGAGGAATATGCTCACCAAGAACCTGACGACATGGGAGGAAGACGACGTTCGACAGCGCTCAGATTGTCATGCATGGGGTAGCGTCCCCTTGTACGAGTACTGCACTGAGCTAGCCGGGGTCGAGCCAGTTGCTGCCGGCTGCAAGGAGATCATGTTCAGTCCGCGAATCACTCTCAGCGAAGCGGTCGAGGCGAAAGTCATGCTGGGTCGAAACAACTCTGCTTTCGTCAAATGGTCCCGGGACTCGAAGGGAGTGACTGCGGTAGAGCTTCGCTTGGATCAGCCCGCCAGTGTGACGAGCCGACTGCCCGGAGAAGGGCCAAAAAGGCACGGGCTGATTTCAACTCTCAGTCTCACCCATACCGCCCGATCATAGAGTTGGTGCAATGATCCCGCCAACCGAGCAGAATGACCAAGTGACCAAGCTTCGGCAAGCATTTCGCCGAGAATACTCAAGCCTCGCGAATGCAATCGTTTATTTCTCCCCTCATCCCCTCCGTCGTCTGCTGAGAAATACGATGCAAATGTTGGAAGGTTGAAGCCACAAGAATTTCAAAAGCCGACATTACGATTTATAGGCATTCTCTCGGTCTCATGATGCCCGAACACGCAAAAGCTCTAAGCGAGGAGCAGCAATATACCTGCATAAGCTCGGACGATCGGCTATGGATCGACGTTCCCCCGCCGGCCGATACCAGTCCCTGACTCCCTGCACAACCAAGATCACCAATCCATCTGGGGAAGGTGCGGGGCTCGGAACAGTTCATGAACATTAGAGTCTGGACCTTTCTCGTTTGTCGCATGCATAGTTCCCTATTTTCTTGTCATACCAATCACCTCCAAGCAAAATTGATTACAAGGAGACACATTCAGATTTGAGATCATCATGTCTGCGACTGACAAGGTGGAGTCGGTCAAGATGGAGTATGGCAACGATGTCAAGGAGATCGAGGGTGATGGTCCCAGAGCAGCAGGCATGGCTATGCGTGCGAGAGATGACGACCTCAGCATTTGGCAAAGTCTTCTCAAGCACAAGCTGGTAGTGTCAATCGCGATGGTCGCTGCCTTTAGCGCTGCTCTTGATGGCTACCGTACGGCTTGCAATTCTGGGAAATGGTCGTCCCTGGGCTGACCAGCTTCGCAGAGATCAGTCTGAACGGAGGAATTGTGTCCAACAAAGGTTTCATCAGACAAATGTCCACGCCAGGTACCACCATCATCAACAGCAAGTACATCTCAGCATGGGGAGGTATTCAATCGGCGGGTCAGACTCTTGGTCAGATCTTCTTGCAATACGGGACTGAAGGACTTGGTCGAAAGCCAGCGCTGCTTATTCTCTGGGTCTTTCTTACTGGCAGTATCTTCGCCGAGACCTTTGCTACTCACTGGTCTCACTGGCTTATTGCCAAATTGTTCTCAGGTGCCGGTGTGGGTATGCTCCAGTCGACCATGCCAGTCTACCTCTCGGAGTTATCTCCGACCCAGGTTCGTGGTATGTTGATTAATGCGTACAGCTTGTAAGTATCTTCTGTCATTTGAATGTGAGTTCCCTAGTTGACAAGTCGCAGCTGGTTCATTGTCGGCCAACTTGCAGGCGCTATCGCTCTGAATAGGTTGAATGCAACTGATCCCTTGGATTTCCGTACACCCATCTACACGCAATGGGCTATGATTGGAGTCATGCTCATCATCTTTCTTCTTCTTCCGGAGTCACCATGGTGGCTCGCCGGTAAGGGCAAGACTGAGAAAGCTGCCAAAGTCGTCAATCTGGTCAACAGGGATGTTCCAGGATACAATGCCCATGAGGTCATCAATGTCATGACCGCCACGATCGAAGAGGAGCAGTACACCGCAAAGAAGAACGCTCAACAAGGTGCAATGGCAGTATTCCAAGGGAGAAACTTCATTCGATTCATCATTGCGTCCTGGCCGAAGGTCACTCAACAATTTGTCGGCCTGAGTGTTTTCAATACCTATTCGACATACTTTTTCCAATACGCCGGCAACAAGAATCCTTTTCTGGTCACCGTCATCTTGACTTCCGTACAGCTCTTGTCTATGCTCATCACTGTGGGCTTGACGGACAAGGTCGGAAGAAGGCCGCTGACTGTGTACCCATACGGGGTGACGGTCCTTTCTCTTCTTAGCCTGGGTATCATCGGCTGCTTCAACTATACTGCCAAGTCGACAAGCTCTCTCCTTGTAAGCAATTTGACGGCTAATGTTGTAACATACTGAGTGTCTGATAGGTCTTCTTCGCCTCCTTGGCTACCTTTTCAACAACAGGCGCTTCCGCCATTGGCTATGCCTACGCCGCCGAAGTACCACAGCAATGTCTTCGTGCTCAGACCGCTGGTTGGGCACTAGCTTTCTCAAATTTGATCGCCATCATGTTCAGCTTCTGCACGCCTCTCATGATCAATGGCAGTGCGAAGTGGGGAGTCAAGACTGGCTTTTTGTAGGTCCACCGTATTCCTCTAGTGCAGCATTCGCTGATATCTCTGTTAGCTTCGCCGCCACTGGAGCAGTCTCGGTCGTCGTTGCGTGGTTCATTCTGCCCGAAGTCGCAAGGCGTACACCTGCTGAAATCGATGAAATGTGAGTACCGCTTAGGCAAGATTGGAGCCGTCACTGATGCATTACCAGGTTCGAGAAGAGAGTCAACCTCCGAAAATTCCACAACTATGTTACAGAGGTGCAAGTCAGGGCAGATGAGCAGCATAGGAAGGAGGACGACGTTCTCGTCGCTCAATAGCCCATGTTTATCAGGAGTCCACCGTAGTAGAATACCATGTAGCTGCGTGTAACAGCAAATTGTGACCTGAATCAAGCATTCATCCGCGGAACATCTGCAGTCATGAAGAACCTCCTAAGTGATACCTATACCGCACAACCTCCCCTATACCCCAGACCACCACCAAACCGACCCCCATCGGACATCGGCATCTGCCCAAGTCTCGCTAAACTCGCACCCCGCCAATCTCGCTTCCCACCCCCGCAAAAGCCACCCTACTTGGCCTAAACCCATCAAATTTCCACCTCTCACACCCCGCTGTCATTCTCCCTCTTCGGGCGAAAAGTGCGCGACCACCCTATAGCAGAAGGCCGCTTCGCAGACAGGACCCCGCGCGCGGCGTCGTGGGCAGCGCAATACGCAAGGCAAGGTTAGATCTCGCGGTCTTTGGTACGTCACGTTTTGGACATTGGGCAACGCACGGTATATACCAGCCCTGGAACCAGGGCGGCTTTGTTGTTAATAAAAGAGATTGCAATCTGTCTTTATCTCTCACGACTTCTTTCATCACTTTGCAGACGGGCCTGTGAGCACCGAGACTGTAAGGACCGAGACTGACAATGTTGACAACGACCACCGCCGCGGCGCTCCTCGCCTACCTCTCTGCCGTCGAGGCGGCGAGTTCGTTCGCTGTCCCTGCGTCGCCGCCGGGGAACGCGAGCCCGTTGTTGGCGCCGGCGCCGGTCGGGGTGTCGTACGTTCTTGCACGAGGGTTTGGGGAAACATTTGGATGTTGACACGGAGATAGGATCGAGTTCTTCACTTGGCCCGGGTATAACCAGCTTGCGTCGACGTCGAAATGCTTGAGTAATCTGAGGGATTTGACGGGGACATGGCCGCCTATCAGGATTGGGGGGACGACTCAGTGGGTTTTGTGTGCGTGGCTG
Organism: Elsinoe ampelina; assembly: GCA_005959805.1. Taxonomy (NCBI): domain Eukaryota; kingdom Fungi; phylum Ascomycota; class Dothideomycetes; order Myriangiales; family Elsinoaceae; genus Elsinoe; species Elsinoe ampelina. The sequence continues at coordinate 2,156,516 of SMYM01000001.1, forward strand.
TGAGGAAGGGGTGCTGATGGTGGTTAGGGATCGAGCGACGTATAATCCTTCGCAGACCGAGGCGGTTGTTTACAGCGTTGCTCATCCGAAGGATGCGCCGGCGACGTTGACGTTTGGTCCGTCGTTTTTGAGCTTGGCTGGGAAGTATGCTGGGAAAGTGACGATTGGTGTGTATGTCAAGAGCGGATGGGGAGGTCGAGGCTGATGGAACGACTAGGTCTAAATCGCAGGCTGAACAACCAGCCGAACACGCTGGCTGCTGCAAAGGAGGCGGTCTCGGCTGTGACAAACCTACAGGCCATTGAGCTCGGGAATGAGCCGAACTGTATGATACGAATGAGCTCACGCAGTGTCCATCGCTGACTTTTCAGTCTTCTCGTCGTCTGACCCCATTGCCGGCGGATCCTGGAGTGCCAGCAAAGACTTCGACTCCCAAGTATCATGGCAAAACGCCATCGGACCCGCGCTGGGCAAGAGCAGCATCTTCTCAGCGGGCGTGTATTTCGGCACAAACTCGTTCAACATCCAGGGGCTCGCGGCCCGAGAGGGTAGTGCTTTGCCACATGTCAAGGACTACTGCTCGCACAACTACCCGCAATCGTCACCCAATTTCAACCTAACCAGGCTGATGAATCATGCTATTATCGGCCAGCAGATTTCGCCGTATCGAGCGGAATACAACACCGCGAAGAGTCAAGGGAAGACCTATCTCATGGGGGAGACCAACTCTGGTAGGTTCACGGGTAGTGCGAGCAGGATACAGGGCGAAGCTAACTCGTGAAGCTACCCAGGGAGGAGGCGGTATCAGTCCGACGTTTGGCGCAGCGCTGTGGGTGCTCGACTATGTCATCCAATCAGTCATCCTAGGCTTGGACGTGAGTGAACAGACCATGCAGCATGAGCCAGCACTGACCTTGCCAGTCTCTCTACTTCCATCAAGGAACTATCGGCAACTGTCAATCAACCTTCCCGTGCTTACATGACCAGGAGCTAACAGTAACACAGGCCAGTACTGCTGGTGGGGCCGCTACTCCATGGGCGCGCCCTACTACGGCGCCTACTTCGCCACACTAGCCCTCGCCGGTTCCTCCCAGGTCGCCCAGCTCGACAGCGGCTCGAACAGCTTCGGCGCCTACGCCATCTACTCCGGCACGACGGTCAAGAAAGTCCTGCTCGTCAACTCGAACTACTACTCCGGCACCGGAAGTAGATCGAGCGAGACATTCACTCTGACTGGCCTGAGCGGCGCAAGTGTGAAGGCTAAAAGGCTAACGGCTGCGTCGGCAGAGTCGAGGCAGGACAGGGGTCAGAAACCAACTGTGGGAGGGCAGACGTTTGTTGACGGGACGTGTGCGATTCAGGGCGCGGCGGTCACTGAGTCGGCCACTGTGACCGGGGGAAGTGCCAGCTTCAGTTTGCAAGCGTCCGAGGCATTGCTTGTGTACCTTTAGTTGGAGACGGTTGTGTTGCCGTCGGGGAGGGATGGAGGAGGGGCTGTTACCCGCGAATGCATTGCTTGTGCCGTTGGATAGCCATGGATCGTCGTGTGTTTTGCTGTGAGAGCTTGTTGGGGAAGAGTCTCAGATGGACCTGAGATTCGCATTCGTCCATATCGGCTAGCACGTGAGTCTTTGTTTGGTAGGCCGCTTGGCTACAAGAGGAATGTCGAGCTCGTTGCGGAAAACGTCGTCGTCACTGGAGTCAGTGGATCATGGTTGTCAGACCTCTTCGTGATGCACCTGATTGTGAACATGGACTTCTGGAGTCAGGATATGCTGGTGCGCGGCGTGGGTAGTGCAGGCCGCTATAGCGGCACAGGAGAGCAAGCTGACATACTGACTCGAGATACTGATCTCACCAATCCCGGATCAGAGAATCTCGTATTCTGAAGCATCTCCGTCTGTCCGGTCAAGGTTGCTCTAGCATCGAGGACTTGATCTTCAAGTGAGGAGAAGAGGTCGTGCGTGCAATGGTACGGGAATAGCAATGGCTGCATGCTTGGCTAGCCTGTTTTGCATGATCAATAGATGAAGAGAGAGCCATCAAGCCCTGTTACGATGGGGGGTTGACCTGCTAGTCCGCCTGTACTGTCGTTCATGGGAGGGGCATATCCAGAAGCGGAGTCCGGTGCAGCACGGCAGAGAGGTGGTTGTGCATAGCTCACGGTCCGGGATGTGCACGAACGAGTCAGGTCCATTGCTGTCAAGAGCCGTGTTGTCCACATGCGGTATCTTAAGAGCCTCGTGCAGAGGTGCACAGGTCGACAGCGCGTCTCAGGGTGAAACATGCTCGTGATCGTCCGCCGAACTTGGCCCGCGCGACTTTGACACGGCCATGTGTGGTTTTCCGGGTGATGAAAAGAGTTTACCAGACGCGTCGGATCGGCTTGCGTGATGTGTGATCAGGGCAGGGACATGGCGACCCCTGTCACTGATGGTCCAGGCTCGAGCGATCCGTCACGCCGGCTCCTTTGAAGGCCTTGTCGATCATGCAGGATGATCTCTTCTCTCAGCGCCCAAGCTCGCTGCGCACCGGTTTCTGGGTCTCCTGCTGAGGACCGAGGGGACGCTTCCATTCGCTTGGGTCCTGAAGCTGGTTGTTGCGACTCGTGTTGGTGAACGTCCATCGCTCACGGTAGGGCAGACTGCTGGCTACTCCCACACTCGTTGGTATGAACAGCAACATCCATCAACTAAATATTGACAGGAGCAGCAGAGACATGATGCCTCGGGTCGAATAATTCCCGCTCTGCTGGCGGAGATTCCCCCGAGCTACCTACCGAGTACCCTGGCTCAAAGAACCATCCACAGTGTTCGCAGCTGCAAAATCTGAACAAGCTTCAACCATCACCTCGGTGGTCTGGAGGCCATGTCGAGCTCGGACGCTCAACAGGTAGTCGTACCTGATCTTCCCTTTGACCCCATTGCTTGGAGGAAGACATTTCGTCCTGGTTAACTTAACCCTGGTCACGACTTGTCCATGGTCTGTGATCATCTTGACGCCCAAGATACTAGGCAGAGGATCGCATTTGGTCAGTCGATAGTCCCTTTTAGTCGACCTGACCCCTGACTTGGGATCTGTCGTGGACGCTGAATGGCTGCTGGCTTGCCTATCTTCTGGGACTTGGTAGAGGGATCATCTGCTTGAGGCGGAAACAAATATATCTCTGCAGGTGTCGCCATCTCCAAGACTCCACCACAGCCGTCGCATTCGAAAACGACACTGTCGGACACTCTCATTCCAATACATCATGGACGACAGATCTCAAGAGGTTCTCGCTGTGGCGATCGTCATGTTGATCGTGACGGTCGTTGCCATGAGCCTCCGCATGTATGTCAGGTGAGTACTACTTCCCTGCCCTAAGTACACTGTCTAATGACATAGGCTCTTCATGATCAAGGCTGTAGGCGCCGACGACTATACCATGCTGGCCACTCTCCTCTTCTATGTTGCATTCCTCGGCTGTGCCATTGGAGGTGTTAGGTTTGGTACTGGAAAACAACGTAAAGACCTCAAGGATGCCGATGCACAGGTCGCCCTCAAGGTAAGTCATCAAGACTGATGCCAAACTTTCATCCTAACATCCAACAGTACTGGTGGTTGTGCGAGGTCTTCTACTCTCCTGCCACATCCATGCTCAAAGTCTCCGTCGGCCTCTTCCTCTCCCGCATCGCAGTCAAACGCATTCAAATCTGGATCATCCGCTTCTTCATGGCCGGCAGCATCCTCTTCGGTCTTCTCTGGATGCTCATCACCATCAACCAATGCCGCCCCGTCTCCTTCTGGTGGGACCTCTCCCCAACCAGCACAGGCATCTGCATCAACGCCACCGTCTTCACCATCTTCGCCTACGCCATTTCCGTCCTCAACGCCTCAGCCGACATCGCCTTTGCCGTCCTCCCCGTGTTCATCCTCCGCCAAACAACCATGAGCAAGAAAGCTCGCTACCTCGTCTGCGTCCTCCTCGGCGTCGCGTCAATGTGAGCCTTTCCTCCCTCCACCCCTTTATCCCCCAGTCTGACCACCCCCAGCGCCTGCGTCGCAACCATAGTCCGCATCCCCTACCTCCACACCATGAACCACTACAAAGGCAACTTCCTCTACGACACCACCGAAGTCGCCATCCTCTCCACCCTCGAAGTCGGCCTCGGCATCACCGCCGCATGCGCCGCTACCCTCCGCCCACTCTTCCAAGGCCGCCTCGACTCACGCAGCGGCGGCGGCGGCGGTATCGGCAGCAGCTACGCCAACCCCAAAGTCGTCGTGCACACGGCGAATTCCCTGCATTTGGGCCACATGAGTCATCGGTCTGCGGGCACGATGGCGGCCATGGGGATGGGGGTCAAGAAGACGACAGAGGTGCAGGTGGCGTATAAGAATGACAGTTGGACGAGGTTGGAGGATGGGGGGCATGCGAGGTCGGAGAGTAGAGAGGGGCTGTACAAGGGCCCGGGGGGGAGGCTTTAGGGTGGTGGAGAGGCAGGTGTACGATAGGTATGGGAAGATGGTAATTGATAATTCTCTTGAGTCACCTGGGTTTCTATTGCTGGGCAAAACATGTGTGAGATCAGTCTTGAGGGTAGTACTCTTGTGCTGTTCCTGCTGCATCGAACATCTTTGCCCGCTGAATGGGATCAAGTAAATCCGGGATCATGGCGGGGACCAAGCATCCGTGGGCGCGTGTTAGCTGCTTCACAAACGCCACCGCCGTGGATGCGAATGACGCTAAGTTGCTGTTCGTACACAAAGCTTGAGGCGAGGTACATGCGAGGTACATGCGAGACTGACGCGGCATGCATGTCTTGGATGACTTCTTACGAGCAGACTATTTGGGATGCATGTCTGACTTGATGCAATAATGGTCAACTCAAGATTTTCAACGCTGTGCATCACAGCCTCCTGCACCTTCCACTTCCATCCCTTACAGTCCTTCTTCCGCCTCCCTTTGGGCGATGTAAGGTATTCCAGTCTGCCTAAACGCCCATTCAGACAGCACAGGCTCCTTCACGCTTCTCCCAGTTGTGCGGATCAGACTTCCCACCCCTCGTCGCGACATTACTCCCCGCGTGCCTCGCTTTGAGCCAGTGCGTAGTCCCGACTCGTCCTACTATCATCAGCAATCTTAGTCACGACCGACTCAGGCAAGCACTTACGCTCAAAGGCATCCTTCTTCCTCTTGAGATCTTCCGTGGTAGCATCTGCAACAGGCATGAAGCAAGTGTACACAGCGAACCTTGCTCTTTCACCAGTAGGTGAGACACTGTAGTGAGGCGTCCTAGAGTCCCACAGAAGAATATCGCCCGGCTCGGTGCAGAGCTTGATCCATTCACATCCTCGCTCGGCAAGCCAGGCCGTACCAGTGTCCTTGAGGTCGTACCATCCTGGTGTCCAGGCTGGGATACGTTCCTCGTCGATGAAAACGCGATGGTATTCTTCAGATGGTAGATGAGCATCACGACAGACAATAAGACCACCGTCATTCGGGCCATTGGGGAGGAGGTTCACAAGGCTTGATGAGAGTCAGTGGACATGGTTCGTAGGTGTGGAATCGTTGAGCATACCCTTGCAAGCAACGGAAGCCAGGTTTGGCGGGATCATGGCCTTGGTGCGGCCATGGCTTGTTCGCTTCAAGATCAGAGCGATTGAATTGGAAATTAATGGCGTCGAACGAGACAAGAAGGTCGTCGGTCTGGTACGCTTTGGCGAAAGCATCGACGACGCCAGGCTCGGACTGGATCTACCACCCCCAGTCCTCGTGGCTGACGGCATAGTTCAGAACCATGCCTTGCTCGTTGATGACTGGAAGATGGTCCTTGTACACGGTGGAGAGGTCGTGGCGGGAAAAGCCGCGGTCGAAACCCTCTAGCCATCCGAACATTTCTGACGCAAAGTGATCTGCTCGGCCAGGAGGTATGGCTCCCTTGACAACGGCAAAACCATCATGTTGAAACTTTCAGGGTGGGTTTTCATGGGGGGTGGAGTGCAGGGCGTTGACTGACGCGTGACAGATCCGTTGAACATGAAACTTTGGCATAAGAGTGTGCTGTTGGTGCTTATCTCTTTGTGTAAGTCTGTCAGGAGCGAGATGAGGCTGGTACTGACGAGGATAATCTCCACCCTTGGTCTCGCGTTGGCGTCGGGGCTGAGTGGTCTTCTCAGCTTCTACATTCCGACGTACGCGGCAGTAGGGCAAAGGTACGCGGGAATCACGGCGTTGATGACATACCCGACTCTCCTCATGGGTATCGGCAACCTGATTGGCATTCCTGTTGCCTATGCTATTGGACGTCGCGTGGTTTTCCTCGTCTCCTGCACCGTTCTGGTGGTCGCCGCGTGCCTTTGCGCGGAGGCAAAGACGTATGAGTGGCGTTTGGGTGCAAGGATGGTGCTCGGATTGGCTGCGGGACAAAGCGAGGCTTTGGTGCCGATGATGACACAGGTGAGCACCTTCAGAAGAAGTAGGAAGAACAACAAGCTGACGAGACAGGAAATCTTCTTCTTACATGAAAGAGGAACTTACTTGATGATCCAGAACACGATACAGACTATCACATGCGCAATCTGGGTCTTGCTGGCAAGCCCAATCGCAGCCGCTATCACACCCAGATGGTGGTACTACCTTGGCGGCATTCCTACAGCGCCAGTCCTCGTCTTCTCGATCTTCCTGCTGCCAGGGACCAAGTACAGCCGGTCGGTACTGAGCCATCAAGAGACGGCCTCTGCATCCACAGCGAACGATCTTGAACTGGTCCCATCGCAGCCGATCATCTGCACCGAAAGACCGGCACTCGACTACGACCGTCACGCGCCCCGGATGGTCAGATCGTCACTGCGCTCGCTGCTCTGCCGATCCTCAGGCTGGCATCTGGCAAGCTCATCAAAGCCATGGCAAAGCGCAATAGTGGTGTCCATGAGCCGGAGAACCGCATTCTGACGTTGGGCTTTCCGATCGTTGTTGGTGTCTTCACTGCTGTGCTGTTTGGTCATGGAGCAGCCAATCCGGGAAAGTACTGTTGGTTCTTGTACGCGTGGGTACTCGCGGCGTACTATTTCTGCTTTTTGGAGCGAACATTGTCGCCATTACTTACCTGCTTGACAGCTATCCGGCGAGAGCGGGGCCGTTGCTGGTCATCATTTGTGCTTTTGGGGTTATCATCTCCTTTGGTGTCAACTACGGTATCGCGCCATTCATTGAGAATGCTGGATACGATGGTGCCCGTGGCGCATTCGGCGGCCTGACCGCTTTGTTCGGTTTGCTGGGTCTTCCAATCTTTTGGTACAGCAAGTCGATTCGGCGGGTTACTGGTCGTTACGTAAAGGATACTACTACCTAGTAGCGGTCGGTCTGGAGTCAAATGGAAGCATGATAGTGATGATGCAATGTCAATGCAGAATCTTGAAGATGGATATCATAATTTTTCCTGCTTCATCCATCACTTAACTTGAGGGGGAGAGTAGAGATGCAGAAGTAAAATCACAAAACTTTGATGACAGCATCGCGCGAAGACGCCTCGGGCCTTCGCGCCGGACGTGGCCGACTGTTCACCCTTGACTGAACGACTGGGCGCGATCCTGAGGCAGCATAGTGCATGCAGGAACACGCGCCGAGCCATGTTGGTCTCCTGAAACGTGGGACTGATTCGTTCGAAAAAGGACCGAGTTCGTCGATCGCCGTCTTGACCAGCCAACGAGGTCCGCTCTCAAGCGAAGACTCTCCTCCCGCCGTCAGCACCAAAAAAATCCGTCAGATCGCTTCTACCAAACAGAGCACGAGCAGTTTGGCATATGCCTGACGAGTAGCGTGTGAAGATCTTGCTCGTCCTTGTCAGCAAATCTGTGGCGGACGTAACGACAGGAACAGGGAACAAAGCCCGGCACGGGCGACGCCTTTCGAGAGCCTGCAGATGATGATCATGATGTGCCGCTGCTTATTTTTAGGCTCCCCATGCATGGCATGAGTGCGCCTCAAAAGCCTGCAGGGGCGCTGGACGCAAAGGTGGTAGTCTTTTCCTACTCTGTTACATCTCTCATCTGGTCACTCGTTCAGGATCCTTCAGAGCCGTGGTTCGCCCACACTAATCATATAGGGAAGATACAGCGCGAGGACAGATAGCATCGCAAAGTAGCAGGTCCCGCACTGGTGGTAGCGGTGAATTGTGCCCCACGCCAATATGTCGAGTAAGTCAGGGCAACCGGTCAAGCAATATAACGCCTTTAGCTGACCCTAATCTCTCCTAGTCACTTCGACCGTATCGAGCGCTTCACCAGTCAACACGTTTCTGTCCTCACTCACATCGTCCTTGCTATCAGAATGCAAGCCAGACTGCGTCTTGACTCTCCAACCAGCATACGCAACATGGAAGACCAATTCATCCATACCGGCACTGGCTACCACATATCTGGTCGTCAACCCGACCAGCAATCAGACAACAACCTCGATTGATTGTAACACTCAAGTCTTGACAGACTACTACCTCAATCGCCTGGGAGGCGCACAGCGTATTCAAGGAGTGGACGAGAATTGCCGTCTCATTGGGAATTTCCCGAACATTGAGCAATTGGCAGGCGTCAACTCGTACTACACATCAGATGCCACCGTCACCTATCCCGCAACGTACCTTGATGCTGGTATCCGCTTTGGTGCAGAGGGTATCTTCTCGACCATCTCCCCTAATGGATCATCCAAATGCCTCACCTACCGCAACTCGTATCTCACCGGCCCAGGGACCATCTATTCTGGCGAGCTCTCAGAGACCACCGTCACCTACACCAGTGTTGTCGCGGTCAGCGTCACTGGCGTATCCACCGGAACATACACTCGCACGTACCGTCTGATGCCACAGCTGAGCAGCTACTACCCAGCAGAAGATGTCATCCGTCAATGCGGCACAAAAGTCAGCTTCGAGACATCTCCGAACACTCTGACGGCTGCGAATTATCTCACGTCGGTCCGCACTTTGCCAGGTGCGGCCCCAGTCGCGCCATCCCCTCAACCAGGAAATCCACAACAACCACCGCCCGCCGCGCCGCAGCAGCCAGAGCAACCCGCGCCGACTCCGCCGGCCGGTGCCCCTGCTCCAGGTAACTCACCTCAACCGCCCCCAGCAGCCCCTGATACCACTGTCACTGGTCCTGCTCCGGCCCCCACTCCACAGAATCCAGGTAACGGCAATCCCAGCCAGCCCCAGCAGCCAGGCCAGCAACCGGGTGGCATCGGCGGACTCATCTCCGCCATCATCGGGGTTGGCCAAGGTCAAAATGCAGGTCAACCACAGCCTACCCAACCAGCTGCTCCAGGTTCCGGAAGCAACCCAGTAGTCGTCGTGCCTGGCCAGTCTGGAAATAACCCTGAGAATCCCGACAACGGCAACAGTCCTGCTTCCCCAGCTAACCCCAACACTCCTTCGCAACAGAACGGCCAGCAATCAGCTCCAAACCAGACATCAGTCCCTACCACCATTCCCGCCCTGGTGGTCAACGGCCAAACAGCTCTACCAGGCGGCTCCGCCATCGTAGCAAACGGGCAGACTGTCTCCGTAGTCGCAGGCGGCAATGCTGTAGTCGTAGGAACCAGCAACGTCCCGATCGCCGAAGTAGGGACGGCATTCACCAACGTACCCGGTCTGACGATTGCGCCTACCTCGGTCGTGGCGGATGTACCAGCGCAACTCACGGGTGCTGGAGGAGCGCCGGCACAGCCCAGTGATGTTGCGAATTATATCATTTCGGGTCTTGGTGGTGGTTCGGGAGGGTCGGTGACGTTGGCGCCGGGGTCTGGAGGGGTGGTGGTGAATGGGACAGGGAAGGGGTCGAGGCCGGCGCAATTCACTGGGGCCGCAGAACGGGTAGGCTTGCGGTGGCGGTTGGCGGGTGGTTTCTCGGTATTGATGGGACTGGTCCTGGCTGTATAATAAAAGACACATAATGACATATCTTCGAATCTTCTATCACGAGCATGTTTGGTGTAGAGTCAGAGGACCGGGGAAGATGTTTGATATCTGGGTGGCCCACGGTGTTTACACCGTTTGCACCCATCTTGACTCGCAGCTGATGTCATTCCGGCTGAAACGATTCATGTCGGACATCTCACCATTACCGCGTGCGTCCGACGGAAGTTGATGACCTATTCCTTCGACCATTTGCGAACCAGCGCTCTCATCGACATCATCCGTCGCCTTATACTCCCGCGACAAGTCATGCGAACGCAATGGCCTCGTCATCGGTCGGGTCGAACGTCTTTGCTGGGCTAGCCTTGCTCACCATCTCTGTTCTGGTCTTGTTACTGCTACGGTATTACCTACCGCTGAGGTCGACACCTGGATATCTGCTTGTACCCGTCTTTCTGGCTTTGGCTCTCCCTCTGTCGATTATATTGCTGGTACCCATCGATCTTGCTTCGTCTTCGGGGACGGATACAGAAGGAGGACGAGGGATATGGCTGCCACAACGGGTCAACCTGGTCGCCTGGCGAATCACATACTGGTTAACGTTCCTCCTTACGTGGGCGGTGCTTCCGCTACTAGGAGAGTACTCCGACTCGGGATATAGAGAGCCCAGAGATCGCCTCATGTACTCTTTGAGGTCGAATGGACGATATCAGCTCATCGTGCTTGGGGTAGCAATCCTGGGGGCGGTCTACTTCTTCCTCACAAGTGGTTTCAGCGGGCAAAGCCTGAAAGCTCTGGTCATCGCGCTTGCCTATGCTTGGGGTCTGGTCATGGCGATATATCTCATGGGCCATGGTCTGGTCGCGATCCCTCGACGACTATTCCGCAACGCCAGCACGGAGAACAGGCTGAAGAGACTGCAATCACATGCGCCCAAGATTCACGATAAGCTGGAGGAAGCACAAGAGGATTTGGCAGTGTTGGAAGCGCAGGCAGCACAACTACAGAGCAAAAGAGCTGGGGCGAGGGGTGATCTCAAAGACTGGATCGATGAGGTTGTGGAGACTACTGCAGGAGCTCGGCCGCCAGCATACATGCGCAGTGGGACCGCTGGAATCCCTGCTGTGATCACGGAGAGATACATGGCAGAGCTTTCACGAAAGCTCAAGCGAGCCCGGCATAAACATGCTCGCTTCGCAGATGAATGGCAAAGGCTGGTCGACAAATCTGTTGACCTGCAAGCCATCATCGACGCTGCTGGGTCGAAAAGGTTATCCTTCACACGAGGCTCTTCGAAACCGAAGTTGACTCTACTGACGCCATACACCCGGTACCTTTTGTATGCGCATGGCCTGCCCGCTATACGTCTCGGCTCGGCGGGCATACTTGGTCTGGCTTCTGTCGCATTAATTTGGTCGGAGGTCATCCATACTGTCAGCTCGAAACTCTCGATAGTAGGACTGACAGTCGTACATCATCCCGACAGCTCACGAGGCCAGGTTGGATTTGGCGGCCAGGTCATCGCTGCAGCGTGGTTGTTCTACATGTGCTTCGCTGCGCTGTATTCCATGTCAGAAGTGAAGGTGTGGGGCAACCGTGCATTGGTGAAGAGGCAGACGTATGGCGAGAGTGCATGCTGGTACAGTCTGCAAGTTGCCAAGCTCACTGTACCACTGAGCTATAACTTCATCACAATGCTGCAGCCCACGATATTCAAGGAGACCGCATTCTTCAAGTTTCTGGGAGTGCTCATCAAGCTCACTCCACTTGGCGAGGGCTTCTCGCAGTACTTCCCAGCCTTTGTGCTGATTCCTGTCGTCGCAACGCTATTCAACCTGTATGGCAAGGTCAAGAACATATTCGGTTTTGGTGTTCTGGATGACGATAGTGAGGAGAACACACCCGGCGCCGGTAGCGGATGGCGGGAAGGGAGAGCCCTGATCGAGCGAGAAATACAGGATCGCTCATCAAACCTTGGAGTCGCACCTCGCGATGGATCGTTCAGGGACAGGTCATCGCTCGACGAGAGCGGAAATAACAATGAGGGCCGGGCCACTCTATTGCTGCCTACCGGCGGCGCTTCTAGAAGCTCAAATTCCGGGCCCGCTGCGCGGCAACCGCCGGAAGAGGAGGACGACAGTCCCAGGTATTTCTTCCAGGACTTTGGTGAGCGTGTGAAGAATACTTTCGACACGGGTGAGAGACCTCAGTGGCTGCAGGAGATTGGAGATGCCTTCAGCAAACCCAAGTGGATGGACTCGGAGAGCTCGGGAAACGGGGAGAATTTCTTCAGTCGTATGTTCGGAGGGGAGTCGTCCTCGGATGGCCGCGTACGGTTATGATGAAATTATAGTAGGGCAAGCATAACCAAACTTGTCATTCCTGTGGGCAATAAGCGTGGAGTTGAGGTCTGCTAGGAATCCATGCATTATTATCATACCGCCAACTTTGGGACGGCCAAGGCAATCCATCAATAGACGTGTCATACATGCTCAAACGTGATTTAATAATATGCCATGCACTCGAAAAAGCAAAGACATTGAGGGGGTAGGGTTACGCCGAACCTTTGTGGCTGCGGAAACTCCAACCACAGTTGGCCACTCTGTCTCGTCTTTCCTTCCACACCTACCCACAATAGTCCCCCCAGACCTCTTACTCTCACAAGATGCAAGGAAGCGATCAGACACTTCTCTATGATTCACACATGATTGATGAAGCTTGACTGCCCGGGGGCGACGCAGATGAAACAGATGAGTGTTGGCGATGACGGTGCGACTCCTCTACCGTCGTCTGCGGGTCTAGGGCTTCAGTAAATTTGCTGCAACGCGCTCAGATCAATGGCATTACCGCCGGATCGGCTTTTCACGACGAATTTGTCTCCGTGACCGTGCAAAACCCCAGTGAAATGAGGAGGTCCACGCAACAGGTAGGGTTTCTCATGTGCGTTGTATAGAAGGAGGCGAGCACCTTCGCATGTACACTTTTCATCATCCAATTATCACTTTGATTTCCGTCGACGAGTACATATCTCCTACTTCTATTTCGACTTCAGGCTCATTTACTACTACAATAATCCGTTATTCAGAATGCATTTCACTACCCTTGCCGCCACCGCTGTGGCTCTCATCAGCTCAGCCTCGGCTTTGAAGGTTCCAACAGTCTATGGCGAGCTCCAAACGCGTCAAGAAGGTGCCCCTTGCCCCTTACCGCCAACACGCTGCTCGCAATCTAACACTCTCGTAGCCTGCAACGAGACCGCTCTTGACACACGAGTTCAGGAGACCACTGTCAAGCAGGGTGACACACTCACCAGCATCTCTATCGCCTTCAACCGTGGCATCTGCGACATTGCGAAGGCCAACAATATCACCAATCCTAATCTCATCATCCTCGGCCAGCCACTCATTATTCCAGCTCAGGTGTGCAACCCTGACAATACGACCTGCCTTCCAACACCTCCGCCAGCAGCGAAATCGACCTGTGTTCTCGGAGGTCCCAACTTTTACTTTGCAAAGGGTGGCGAAGCATCCGACGACATTGCCTCTTCTCTCAATATTACCGCGGAAGCTTTCCAGGCTGCCAATGTCAACAATCCTGTCACGGCCGGCTTCCTCAACGTCCCCGTCTGCCCCCAGAGTATCTGCACCATTTCACCATATACCATCAAGAGCGGCGACATCTTTTTTGATCTCGCGACGACCTTCCAGACGACATACGGCCAGATCATCGCGCTCAACCCTACTGTCAATCCAAGTGCTATCGAAGTGGGCACTGTAATCGTCGCTCCTCGTATGTGCAGGAACGGCACTCTCTACATTGACGTCTAGAGGGACAAGCCGTGTGTATACTCTTCAATCCTTATCATAATAGTATCAACTAGACATCATTACAAAATTCCTACTTTTCAAGATCGCTCTTCTCCTGAGTCTCTGCCTCTGCCAGCGCGGGCTGATCCTCAATGTAATCCCCAAAAGCCTTCTTCTCCAAGTCATCCGGTGTCTCCCCTCTCTTCGCCGCTCGGCGACGGAAGAACGCTCTCTTCAACCACTTCCAAAACTCAACCCCAGCGAAGAATAGAATAGCCTCGACAAACACAATCCCCCACTCCCACGTGATCCCCTCATGCTTGAACACATCCCTGTTGATAACCGGGATATACAGCACCGGAAAGATCGTGACGAAACCCGCCATGATCGACCAAAACAAAAACTTGTTCCTCCAAACATCAATCGCCCACTGAAACGGATTCTTCGAATCCGGCTGCATACGAAAGAAACTCCTCCTCATATCCACCACTTCCCACGCCAAAAACAGCGAAAACCACGTCAGACTCACAAACGTCGTCGCCCGCGCGCGGAACACAGTGTCGCACTGCAAGCTATACGACGCATTGCACTGATCCCCGAACTGGCCGTCGCCCCACGCGAACATGACCAGCAGGAACGAAGCGAGGCACAGCGCCGACATCCACAGGCCCATGGCGAGCATGTCGAACATGACCTCGAGGGTGAAGACGCCCCGCTTGAGGTCCTGCGGGGGCCGCCCCAGGATATCAGGCGCGGCGACCTCCATGCCGAGACCCATGTCCGGCAGGCCCGAGGTGATCATGATGATCCACATGATCTCGACGGGGGCGAGGGGGAAGACGGACAGGCCCGACGCGTCCTTGAACGCCAGCCCGATGAGCAGGGTGCATGCCTGGGCGATGTTCTGCGCGAGGAGGTGCAGGATGAATTTCTGGATGTTGTCGAACATGCGTCGACCCTCTTCGATGGCGTTGAGGATGCTGGCGAAGTTGTCGTCCGTGAGCACAATGTCCGATGCGTCTTTGGCAACGTCGCTCCCCGCTTGCCCCATGGCGATGCCCACGTCGGCGATCTTGAGGGATGGGGAGTCGTTGACGCCGTCGCCTGTCATGCCCATGAAGGCTTTGCGGCGGCGGAGCGCCTCGATCATGCGGACTTTGGTGTTGGGGGCGCAGCGCGCGATGACGAGGGGGAGGATCGGGAGGGCGTCGAGTTCGGCGTCGGAGAGGGCGTCGAATTCTTTGGCTGTCATGATCATGGATTTGGCGACGGGGGCGGACACGAGAGACATGTCTGGGAGGATACCGACTTGGTGCGCAATGGCTTTGGCTGTGCCGGGGTGGTCGCCGGTGAGCATGCGGACTTTGATGCCGGCGCGGTGGCAGTTCTTGACGGCTTCGGCGGATTCGGGACGGGGCGGGTCGTATAGACCGATGAGGCCGCGGAACACGAGGTCCTTTTCGATGTGCTCGCGGGGTGGAGGGGCGTCGCGGGACGCTCGGCGGCCTTTGGATGGGTCGTGGACTTGAGAGGCGAGAGCGAGGACACGGAGACCCTGAGAGGCGAGAGCTTCCATGGACTCGAGGATGAGCTTCTCGTGGTGGTCCTCGAAGGCTACGATCTCAGGGTTGTCAATGCCCCAATTGATGTGTGTGCAGGATTCAATGACCCGCTCGACTGCACCCTTGGTGTAAATCATCTGCTCCCCGGTCTCGGTCTGCTCGAAGATGACGGACATCTTCTTGACACTGGAGTCGAAAGGATACTCGCTGACCTGCTTATACTTTGGGTTGTCGCCGGACTGGAAGCGAGAGCGATTGTAATCGAAGCGTGACGCAAAGACCTGAAGGGCAATTTCAGTTGGATCACCTCGGGCATGCCAGACGTTCTCCTTGTCCTTGTGAACCGTAGCCAGATTCGCCAGCGAGGCCACGTAGAGGAAGTCCTGCAGAGGCTGACTGTCCTGAACGGCCTTGGCGTAGTCGGCACCATCTGCATCACTATCGCCGTACTCGGTGGGTGAGCCTTTCGCATAGTACAAGTCGCCCATGGTAGGATTAAATGGCTCGTTCGATGCTCCAATACGGTATGTACCCGATGCAGGAATCCAGCAAGCCTTTGCCACCATGCGACCCTGCGTTAGTGTACCGGTCTTGTCGGAGCAAATGTCGGTGACACCCCCGAGAGCTTCAAGTGCGTTCATCTTGCGAACAATGACGTGACGCTCGACCATGCGCTTGGTGCCGACAGCCATTGTGATAGTGAGGACCACGATGAGCGAGGCGGGAAGCATAGAAAGACCAGTAGCCACAGCGTAGATGATGACTTCGGTATTGTTAGAGAAGTTGTTGGCAGCGAGGACGATGATAGCACAGATGACGGCGATGCCGAAAAGCAGTAACGCAAGTCGGGAGAGCTTTTTCTGGAGAGGTGTTCCAACATTAACTCCTAGGAAACGTCCGACGGCATCTGCGCCAGTCATGGCCCAAGACTGAGGGTAGCGAAGAGGATGGGCAGTGCCGTCTTTACGGCGCTTGACTGGTCGACGCTTCGAGTCTTTCTTTCGAAGGGCTGCAGCAATCATTCCAATCTCGGTCTTCATACCAGTACCGATGACCACACCACGACCTCTTCCCTTTGTAATGGTCGAGGAAGCGAAGGCCACGTTGATCCTGTCTCCAGGTCCTGTGTCGGCATCGAAGGTGACCTCCTCGTCTTTTGCAACGGGAAGGGACTCTCCGGTGAGCAATGCTTCGTCGGTCTCCAGGTTGATTGATTCCAGAAGACGAATGTCAGCGGGTACAGTGTCGCCTAGCTTGAGCTCGATGAGATCCCCAGGCACGATTTCTCCTGCTGGTAGTACTGCGGTGTTGCCGTCTCTGACAACGTTCGCAGTAGGGGAACTAAGCGATTGAAGGGAAGCCATGGTCTTCTCGGCGTTGAACTCCTGATAGAAACCAACAGTGATGTTCAGGAAGATGACAAAGGCAACTACCCCACCCTCAATCCAGCTGCGGATTGCGAATGAAACGATCATGGCCATGACAAGAACTAACATCATGGCGTTGGCGACTTGCCTAATGAGAATCTTGACGGGTTGGACCCCTGGCCCTTCGTCGAACTGGTTCCTGCCATACTTTTGAAGACGCTGCTCAGCATCGGTTGTGCTCAGACCGTCCTCGGGGCTTGTTTGGAGACTCTCGACTACCTGATCACGAGTCAAGGCGTGAGCAGGCTGCGGAAGCATCGAAATCTGGGAGTCAGTGCTCCTGGTGGGTGAGGGAGAAGGAGCCATGTTGAGGGGATATCTGCCATGCAAGTATAGATTGGTGCAGGGGTAAGTGCTGGGAGGAAGAAGAGCAATGAAACGAGAGGGCTCTTAGGTGAGTCTGACCGAACAATGTCGTTGAATCGAACCACTATGACACGGGCGGGAGAGGAGTACTTATCTTTACCTGTCCACGATCCATGACCCAGAGTTTGACCAACACTTCTCGGCTTCCCGTGACATATAGTCGACGTAGCCAATCATATGTCCAAGCCAAGGCCGGACGATAGCAGAGAACAGAGGTGTTGAGAGCCAAGGCTAGCGGAGGGCTGGGAGGATGGAGGCGGAAGTCAAATGCCTGCAGTAGGAGAGCGGCAGAGGTGGTTGCGGATGTGTGAGAAAACACGGAGGAGCGCTCAACCCGTACGTCACCCTGGCTTGCCCAGCCCTTGGTATCGTTTAGTGGCCTTCTGGAAGTCTTCGAAATTCTTGTGCAGTGAGCGATAAGGATGCAACTGTGACGAGCATGCTTATGACCGAACCCTTGCAAAGATTCCATATTGGCCACGCAAGATTGAGAATGAATGGTGCTGTCAGTGTGCATACAAAGAGCAGGAAAGCTGAAGCCTCCGAAAAAGTGACGACAACTGCGGTTCAAGGTTCCAAACAGCCCGGCAACGTTCCGTACTTTTGCAAGCCGTCGCGTCATTGAGATAGCTTCCACAACGACTTGGTGCCGTGAATGCCACTGCCAATCTCCAAACCCAAATTCCCGTCGATCAAAGATTATGGTTCGCAAGGGTAGAAGTATGACCGTCGATTGGTATCGCGAGTTTGTCTTGTGGGGAAGCGGAAAGTGTGCGGGCTGAGATCGAAGCACGTTGTCAGAACTGCTGCCATACCAGATACGATATCAATTTCGTCATCTGCTCTCCATCGCATGACCGGGCAGACTTTCTCACTTGCCAATGCAGAGCGCCCATGCTTTTGACCTCCTGATAAGCCATCCGGTGGCCAAATCTGGTGCGCGGGTACCAAGAGCGCTGCCAAGAAGCATGAGGGGTGGTGGTGGAGTCGGCTGGAGACGGAGGAGAGGACAAGCCGGATATTCTTGCTTTGATCCGACTTGCCGTTCTCAACTTCAGGCCTACTGTCATCCTGCTTCTACCAGATGGCTCTCTTCCCCGGCCGACACATGTCGCGAGATGTCATTGAATAAACCTGCTCCGTCAATGAATTTGGCAGTCTCATGAGAAAGACCTGTCCATTGGAGATGCCAACATGTTGTCTGGACATGCTAAGAGAGAAAAACATATCGATTCCTCGCAACTGGCACCGCATGAGCTCCGGTATTGCATGGAGCGATATGCAGCTTGATATAGCATCGACTCGGATCAGGCTTGGAACACGGAGGTATTTCGATGCAGGGCCAATGAGTAAGCTGTGCCGTGTAGCGTTCGTACAGGGCCACACGATGAGGTCGTGGTTGTCGACCTCGGCGAGGCTCTTCTCATGCCGGCGCGCGGCTGAAAATGCGATGGTTTGCCAAGCTTGTCAAAGTGGGGCAGATCACATGATCTCACGCGGACTTCGCAATGTCCGGAGAAGACAGCATGTTTCTCTGCATCACATACACAACTTGACATCAGACTCGAGATTTTGGAGAAGCAGGTCTGCTCTGCTTCTACAGTCATACTTGGCAGCTAGCGCTCTGCGGAGAGGCATACTGAACAGACGATTCCGACCTGATAGTCGTTCGCCTCTGGGCACTCGCCTGACAACGACCGGCCTCTTTGATACACGCATCACTCCATAGCGGTGTCCAAGCCGCTCGTTGACAGTTGACTAGAGCAGCGACAATGATACGCTCACGGCATATGACTCGAGCCTCGTTCGAGCAGGACGAGCCTCAAGCCACGGAAGCCAAGAAGAGAAAGAGGCACCGCGAGACTCTCTCGTGTCTACCTTGTCGCAGCAGGAAGGTTGGATGCGACAGAGCTCATCCTTGCCTTAGCTGTGTCCGTCACAAGCGTACAGAAGACTGTGTGTATGCCATTGATGATGGATTCTCAGCACCATCAGTTCCACGCAAGGATAGCGGAAACCGACCAGATGTAGTAGAAGCGAGGATCTCTCGAATTGAGCAGGCTCTCTCTGGGTCTGCAGCTCCAGGGACTCGCTTCGTACCGCCACTATCCAATAGACGGTCTTCTCAACCAAACGGACCGCAGCCGCAATCATGTGCTGGTCAAAATGGACTACCGGTTCAAAAAAACGTCTTCTCTCGTGGCAGGCTAGCTCGTAAGGAGAACAAATTGAACTATTATATTGGGAGTTCAGCATGGAGTGTGCCCGCAAACTTCTCGGACGTCTTCTACGGCCAAGCAGCGGTCCAACTGCAAAAGCAGTGGCAGCGACTGTTTGACATGCATGCTTATTTTGGTCCCAAGTCGCACGATACAATTCTAAACCTTGCTTCAGCCATTCCTGGGGAAAGCCAGCAATCACTACTTACTAATATACCGGGCGACAATGAGTGCCGTATTCTGGTGAACAGATTTCTTGGTAGCATCAACGAGATGGTCCCCATTGTTGAGCGAGCTGTATTTGAAGAAGAACTCTTCCTCTTCCTGCAGAACAGAGACGCTGTGACGCATTCGTGGCTTGCACTTCTAGCGTCGATCTTGGCACTTGGATATGTCACACCGGTACTTCCACTCGCCGACGGCGGCTATGCCTTGAAGCGAGATAAAGCGGATGACTTGGCTCTACTTGCACAGCAGCATGCATTCAGCGCGTCTGCAGCAACGCATAGATCACCACTTGCCACGATCCAAGCTCTACTGGCATTGGTGGTATTCAAGCTCCTGTCGTTCGGCTGGTCAGATGGCAACAATGGTATCGCAGGCATGCTAGGTTTATCGCAAAGATTGGTGTTCTGCCTCGGACTACATCGTGATCCGAACATGGCTATGAAGGTGATGGACGATCGCGAGGCAAGCATTCGACGCACCATTTTCGTCACATATACTCGCCTAGAATACCTTCACTGTTTGGAGACCGGAATGCCATTCCTACTTCGGCCGTCAGACTTTGATGTCGACGTAGGGCATCAGGCACAGGAAAGACGGGACGATCATGGAGCCGAATTTATGGAAATGCTGCCCGTGCTGGCTAAATCGTTGCAATTGACATTCAGTAGCCGGTCCGGCATGCCTGAAGATGAGGTCAGAGAGCTACTTGAGGACTTGAGAAACGGATCTCTCGCAGCCAGTCCACACCCACAACCCGTTGACGAGTCGAGTCAAGGTCTACTATCTACGATACGGAACTCAATGAACGCCATTCTCTTCTATCGCACTCACGTCGCCCTGCTGGGACTGCTGCTGGAGCAGGAAGACAGTGCTTTACGCACTAGATTGACGCAGGACATGGTCACTCCTGCGCTACAAGTGCTCGACATCTTCAATGCACTTTTCGATACAGTTGCGAGAACCGTATCGCCGGAGTGCGTGAAAGGATGGCAAATATTACTCATGTCTTTCATTCGAGTGACTATCGATAATGCCATAGGCTATCTGCTCACCTTTCTGCAAAAGTCTCTCGCCGACCCGACGCTGCTCGCCCTCAGGGGAATCTCGCCAGCTGCGTTGGACTCCTCGCACATCTTCCGAAAGATTCGGCTGGCTCTGAAGACCAAACGATGTACGATGGATCTCAGCTTCTCGTGCATACGTGAGAATGTCGCATTTCCGGCGCTGTTGCGCTCTGTCGAGGTGAGGTACCGATTGTTCGTGGAGAAGGGATTGGTTGACGTGGAGCTTGATAGCCCCGAAGGAAGGGCAGTGGTGAACTCGCTCGCAGAGACGATGGATGAGATGCTGGACGAAGCGACCCGGGCTCTTGAAAGCAGTCGTAATATCGTCCAGCAGGAAGAGTGGAATAGCTTCGCGGATCTGTCAAGTGGAGATCAACTGACTCTGCTGAACGATTGGGACTGGCCATGGTATAGCGTCATGCCAGACACAATGTGGCCTGCCCTGGACTCATGAGCACGTTGCTGACACTGATCGCCCGCATGACGACCAAGAGCTGACCATTCGATCTGGAGATCACGGGATTACAAACGCTCCGCTCACAGGACTTGCAGTGGCTGAAGGAGCAAATTCAACCAACGGCCGCCTGTCGGAGATGGAGCAAGAATGGGCCGATGCTCGGCTGTAAATCCGCTTTGGGACTTACGCCCGAGATATACTTGGCGTATCTCCGAAGCGTCAACAGCGAGCTGCAGTGAAGAGTCGGACGCCTTGTCGTCGCAATCATACTTATTTCGCATTGATCCGCAAGGATAGCTACTCATCAAATTCGCTCCAAACACCCCTTGGTGGTAGTACAAAGGTCTCAAAACCTCCACCGTCACAGTCCCGACGACGGACTTCAACCTCCCTGACATCCAACCAAAACTTACCCCGCACAAATGGACCCGCAACAGAACCTCGAGAAGGGAGCTCCCCACGATGAGGAGAAAGCTATGAGTACCGCCTCGGAAGAGCCGAAGCCCACACCACCACACATGAGCGTTCCTGATGAAGGCACAAGAGCATGGCTAGTCGTCCTCGGAGCTATGATCATCAACGGCTGCAGTTTCGGTGCGCTACAATACCATCCCAATCTATCTGCCCTTCCTGTACTGACCATTGAAACCAGGATACGCCTCCAGCTTCGGTGTATACCAGTCGTTCCTTTCTCTCGGAAGTCCAGCATATGGTCATCCTGCACTCCTCGGAGATCGCACAACGTCCGAGATCAGTTGGCTCGGCTCGATACAGCTTTTCTTCATGTTCTCCGGCGGTCTGATCGCCGGTGCCCTCTTCGACCGCTTCGGAGCACGAGTCATTATGATACCAGCCTCCTTTGTCTACGTCCTGGCTATCATGTTCACCAGTCTGTGCACGGAGTACTGGCAATTCATCCTCGCGCAGATACTAGGTGGTTTTGCTAATGGATTCCTCTTCTCACCAGCCATCTCTGTGATTGGTCACTACTTCGCGAAAAAGCGCGGCGCAGCTCTGGGTCTGGTCGCGATTGGTTCCTCCATTGGCGGCGTGCTCATACCTATATCACTCGAGAGCGCCTTCAACTCTCACGTCGGCTTCGGCTGGGGCGTCCGCGGCGTAGGCTTCGTCTTTGCTTCCCTGCTGGCTATCGCCTGCGCGCTCATCAAGGAGCGTCTCCCGCCCCGCAAGGGTCGTCTTTTCGCTCCAGAAGCACTGAAGCAACTCTCTTACGTCCTGGTGGTCATGGGCGTCTTTTTCCTTATCTGGGGTGTGTTCGTCGTCTTCTTCTTCCTCTCGGACTACGCCATCGTCAAGATCGGCACTACCACGGACCTGGCTTTCTATCTCCTCTCCGTGCTCAATGGCGCATCGCTCTTCGGTCGTCTGGTATTCGGAATTCTCGCGGACAAAGCAGGGACTCTCACGCTGCTCACTCTCGTCGCGGCGGTAAACTCGGTCATGATCTTCTGCTGGCCATCGACTTCGACGGAAGGTGGACTCATCGGCTGGACCATCATCTTCGGGTTCACCTCGGGCGGCATCTTCTCTTTGTTCCCTGCTGGACTGGCCGCGGTTGTACCAAACCCGCAATTCATCGGCGCATACATGGGACAAGCCATGGCGGCGTTCGGTATCGCGGGTCTGACAGGTAGTCCTATTGCAGGCGCTATTGTGTCCAAGTATGGCTTCTTTCCTGGTGCGGCATTCGGCGGGTCCGCATTGATGGCTGGGGCGATTTGCATCGCTGCGGCGAGATTCGTTCAGCAGCCCAACTTGTCGATCAAGGCATGAAGGGGATGCTGGAAGGTGCTCTGAGCAAAAGCAAGGACACATGCACAAAAGAGACGCACGTCATGACATATATAGACTGGGGGAAAGACGGGGGGTAATTGCTGCCTTTGAAGGCCGTAGATGTACAGTAGCGATACTCCGCTTTTGATCCACATCATCTTTCATATCGTGCCATAAATCTCCTCCATTTCTCGTCTACTTACGTGACCATCGTCTCCGCACTCCCCACCGGCCTCGCCGTCAAGGTCAACAAGCCCTCCGCGACGCCCTTCCTCGCAGCCTCACTGCTCACGTTCTTCCCGGCCAGATACCCCAGCCATATCAGCTTACTCACCCGCCCATCTTGTGCAGTCCCGAGCTTCTCCTGCTTCCCGCCCGCCTTCGGGTCCTCGAAGTAGATGTTCAACCCGCCCTTCTCATCCCTAGCCAACGTCACCACCGAACCCTTGGCCGCCTTCCCGCCTCCGTGGAAAATATCCTTGAACCGCTTCACCGCGTCTCCAAACTCTTCAGAATCGTACTCGGTCCCTACCGGCCCTGATGCCCTGGCCTGTACCGCCGCCTGAGCTGCTTGTGTGCCTTTCTTGATACCCGTGATCCAGCCGTCGCGGAGGTGGGCGAAGTCCGTGTTTCGTGTAGGGGAGATGCGCCAGGCGGACTTGATGTCGGTGGACGCCGCGAGGAGCATGTCCCAGATCTCTGTGCTCTTTGTCGGGTCGGAGAGGGCGGCGCGGAGTTGTTCTTTCTCCGAAGGGACGAGAGTGGAGGCGGAGGGGTTGATGTAGTGGATCAAGCGTTTTTGGAGGACGGAGAGGTCCGAGTTTCGTACGTAGAGACCCATGACGTAGACTTGGATGGAGAGGAAGGAGACTGTGCGGATGCCGAGACCGACTAAGGTGTACTCTTCGTCGTTCCGAAGATTGCCAGGGTTGGAAGGGGTGTTGGGCTGGGCGGAGCCGAGAGAGGTCGTGGGAAGGAAGATGGTCTTCGGGAAGTAGGGGACGCTGGATGTCCCAGTCTCGACCAGGTCGATGTCTTGCGGTCCTTCAGCCACGATACGCTTGTCATCTCCGGCCCCGATTGTGTGGACTGGTAGACCTTGAAATTTGGCATTCACATCGCTCGAGCTCTCCAATTGAATCGAGCGCTTGTTATTCTCCTTATCCATCTCCCCTAGGATCTGATGCGCTACGACTCCTGTCCCAATCGTGCTAAAAAATAATCCCCATGATGCATAGCGTATGCGCCTCAGCTTGTCCTGCCGGGTGATCTCTTGATTGATTGCCTCGTCCTTGATGTAGGGGTCGCTCGATGCTTGCTCGGTGCTTTTCGGCGCATTGATAGTCGTGGCGGCTGATCGTGCGCCAGCTTGGCTGTATCGAGAGGAACATCTGCAGCCCAGTCGAGCTGTTCTGGTGGCAGTTGCGAGTGGTTGAAGATGCTGCCACCTGGATGACAGCATGCGCATCGCTGGTCGAGACATGCTTGGTCGAAGCGGAGCTGGCGTGGAAGGTCTTAGTATGTCTTCTTATGTCAAGACAGCTTTGTGTCGACGAGAGCTGTTGACGATGAATCCTTCAATTTCGGAAGCGCAGGTGAGGTCAGAATGTCATGACGGTGGCTGACTCGCGGGAGCTCGGGATCTCGACAAATGCCGCACCACGAGGTTGCGACCCGGCGCCAGGTACGGGCAGAAAATCAATCGCGTGCATTTCACGTGCCATTGACCTTACAGTACACTTGCCTCTGAATGTCCTGGACTGGTTGTATCGTTCGAATACCCTTGCAGTGTGGTTCGAGGATCCCCTCCATTCAAACGACTGTCTCCCGCATCCAAGATGTTCATCGTACGTAGCTACAACATTGACCGCAATTAGACTGTTCGTGCCAACCGATAAAGTCCTTGACGGCATCATAAACTAACACGATACCTGATAGCTGATACCGTGCTTCTTGCGGCCCCGAGCACTCATACCGAGTTGATTCGGCGACGGCGGTCACACTCCCGGCAATCTCACTTCTCCAGTGAGGCATGATGCTTCGCTGAATAGAAGTCGAGATAGACGATGGCAGAGAAAAGAGACGCATCCAGCCTTGCGACCGAGGGAGAGAACGTTCGACGGCGAAAGTATGCTCGCAGATCTGTCAGAGGTTAGTAGTCCAAAATACTTCTGAATGTAAGGAACATGACTGACGACAAAAATCAAGCCTGCGACGAATGTCGGCTACGTAAGACGAGATGCGATGGAGAGGAGCCGTGCAAACACTGTATCGATATAGGCCACGGTACGTTAATCGGTTGTGTTTGTACGATTTGCCTCAATGCGTATCACAAGATTGTTGTGTCGTACTGACAAGTGCGAGCAGGATGTAGCTATGAAGGGAGGGTCAGACCTCCCTTACCGCCGACCAAGCGAATCCGCATTCTCGAAGAGACGCTCAGAGCGACTCGGGGAATGCTGCTTGCCGCCCGAGAGGTGGGCGACCACAGTCTTGGTCGTGCTCAATTGGATGCTCTTCTGGAAAAGCTTGATCCCACCAATATCGGCGACGAGGATGCAACTCCAGCTGCTGCACCCGAGAACACAGAGCAATACGCTCAAGTTCAATCTACCTCGACACAGGAGCACACTTCTCCTTCCAATCACTCGGACAAGTCCGAAGGGGAGGGGCATGCCTCATCCAACATGTTCTTTGGACCGATCAGTGGTCATTCGCTTGTTTACAGGATAAGCAAGACATTCCAAGAAATGCCTCTACCTGACGAGAGGACCACTCGCTTGCACAAAGCCGTCACAGATCTATACTGTGCGAGGAATCCACAATTGAAAAAGCACCACGAGGCAAATCGAGCAATCCCCCTGCCAGACAGTCCCACGCTTGTCGCTCTCTTCAACTGTACTTTTTCCGAGCATCTGCTCCTCTTTCAAATCTTGACCGAATCCGAGCTTGTGAAACTTCTGGACAAATTTTCCGAGAAGAGACTGTCGACCTCGGAGAAGGCGCTATTACATGGTGTGGCAACCTCTGGCTATGCTCGAGGTCGTCAACGACATGCGGAATTGGGGTGTCAGTCGAGTCTGGAAATGGCGTGAGTAATCTCGAAAGTCTTCACGTGCAATTACTGATTGACATGCAGAGCCCAGCATTTCAGCGCCGCCCAGGGTTTGTTAAACGTGGCCCGGTGTGAGGACGTCATGTCTCTGCAAGCAGTCCTATGCATGGTGGTCTACCTGATATCAATATCAGATATCACCTCTGCCCATACGTTCAGCGCCATCTCCTGCTCATGGATCTTGCAGCTTGGCTTACATCGGCTCCAGCCAAGATCGAGTCCACAAGGTATGCTTCCACCACACAGGGGCAAGGATCTCCTCATCGTTACACTAAAGCTCCATCTCTACCTCAATTCCATCCTTGATCTCCCGCTGGCTCTGCAACGGAAGCAAGTCGCGGACGAGATCTGGGCGTCCGTTCAAAGCCGATATGACTCTCATCTGGCAACAGAATTGGATCGCTCGTCACCTTCATCCTGCCACTTTCTCCTACTCGAGATCACCAAAGAAGGACTCGACAAGACCTTTTCCCATTCTACCGAAGACATGGCCATCTCCACCGACGAAGCAAAAGAAGACATCGACCTCAGCCAACTCGGCAGCGTCGAAGCCCGCCTGCAAGAACTAATCGAGCGCTGCTCTGCCAGCACCGCCAAAATCTCCAACCAGAAAATGACGGCCATGTACGTCCCTTCCCCTCACCCTCTGTCGCCTCACACTAACCCGCTCCCTCCCAGCGCCAAAGCCGAACTCGAAATGACCACGTACTCCTGCCAACTCATGCTCTACATGCCCTTCATGCACCACGCCATCTCCATGGCCAACAACACGGCCATCTCCCGCACCCGCTCCCAACGAGTCCTCACCTGCATCAAAACCGCCTCCAAAGCCATCAGCTTCGCCGAGACGTACCAGAAACAATCCCTCCTCGAACCCTCGTCGTGGTTCCAGACCTACACCATCTTCCTGTCCGTCCTCACGCTCGTCTTCCTCATCGCGTCCCACAAAGGCACCACCCGCCCAGGGGAGGCGTGGAAGAAGGCCGAGCAGGGCATTCGGCTGCTGGCGGCCATGAGGTGTCATGACAACGGCGCGAATAAGTCTCTCAGGGTGTTGAGGGCGTTGGTGGATCAATTGTCCCATACCGTCGAGTTTGACATCGATATGATTGAGCAGACGACGCCTTTGTTGTGCGGGGGCACGCAGGGGAGGGGGTCCTCGCAGTTGTCGTCGGGTGGGTCGGGCCAGAGTCCGGGGACGGGCGCGAGGGATGGGAGGATGTCGGTTAGTGCCGTCATGCAGAGGAATCAGTCGGCGGCGGATAAGATGTTGGCCGAGGCGAATGAATTTGTGTTGTTTGGGAATGCGGAGGGGTTTGGGGGTGCGTGAGTGGGGAGAATGGATGTGGGATGGGGGAGGTGGGAGTGTAAACGTGGGAGGATTGGTATCTGATTCGCGCTATAGAGCGGCTTCCCGTCGTGATAACAGGAGACGGCGAGACGGGTTCACCAGAAGCGACCGCGCGGGCTGGCTTGTTATACCGCGACCTTGCCGTTCATATCACACATGGTTGGAATTTTTTCTGCCGAGCTCGATTGATCTGCCTCTTTCGTCTGTCGTCCTTGGTTGTGCGACCTTGTGAAGTCCATGCACCAAGCCTGCACGTGCGTCGAGCTATGTCTGCTGCGAGCATCTGCGTGGTTCCTCACCTGCCCTCTTGCCCCTGACCGAGCTTCTCTTCGATCGCAGCATTCTCATAGTTGAACAGTTCCATCCGTCTCGAGTCTAGGTCGTCCTGTTCCGCCCCCGTGTCGTCACCATCCGCAGTCTCACTCTCACAGTGCTCGACCGCCTCGAGACCTCCGATAGAGTACGTAGCAGCGAGCATCTCAGCCTTCTCCACGGCCAAGCGTTCCCTTTCGATCCAAGTGATCTCACGTGCCTTGTGTGCGGCTTCGCGATGCGCTCTACGGTTCGCGGCGTCCCTCTGTCTGCGCGCACGCTCGTGCTCGGCGTTGGCCTGTCGTGCTTCCCTGCCTTTGAGAGGATCGTCTTGGGCGTGCCAACGGTACCACATGCTTCGGTAGAACTGGCGTTCCTTGTTGCTCATGCCGGACCAGTCGTCGCCCGCCCAGCGGAGGTGCTCTTCGGACTGCTGGGGTGTGTACGTTGGCTTGGGCTTTTTCAGGGCTTCTCGCAATGTTTTCTTGGTGGAGGATGAGTATCCTGCAGGAAACTTGATCTTCTTTGCCATTGTGAGGAGGTTGGTGAAATGTTGTGGTAAGGTCGGATGTGGTTGTGTGAAAATGCAAGAGCAAAATTGAAGGATCGCGAGTCGTCTATCAAGACCCCTCTGTGTGATCACGTGATCGTACATGCTTCGACGTTCAACATGCTGTCCCTCATGTAAGGATTCAGCCAATTAGGTTCCCAATTGTGATTCAGATCCTTCCGCGATGAGAGGCATTCCGAGACTTTTCAATCATGCAGAGATATCGAATGAGTACGCACCATGCCGAAGCTCGATACTCTTGCCATCGACCTGTTGCTTCCCCCCCTTCTCTCTCTCGAAACTCGCTTTGCTTGTACCCTCGGGCAGCTTGATTGTCGCTGTGGTACCGAAAGGCACGGTGACGTCCAGCGCATAGCCACCAGACTTCTTCTCCCAGGTAACCGCGACATCACCGTACGGAGTGTCCACATTCCCTTGCACTTTTCCAAACTCACTTTCCCAAGCCGGGTTGACAATAAATGTTTTGTACGCCTCCCCGACTGGCTTAATGCCCAACACGTTCGCGTAGAACCACTCATAGATGGTCCCAAGCATATCGTGGCTCTTACTCCTACACTCATCCTGCCAGAACTCGAGCAAAGTCGTCTCTCCTCGTCGCAGGAATCGCATGTAGCTGGGATGCTCCTCTTGCCTAGCCATGGCTAACACAACGTCGGGTCGCTTGAGATCACCAAGTGTCTCCCACAGGTACTTTAAGCCAATCTCGCCAGCCCGGATCCGGCAGTCTGCGACGTCAGCGAGGAAAGCCTTCTCCACATCTGCTATCTTATCCTTGGGTACGAGTCCAAATTGCAGCGCTACACCTTGGGCGACAGCGGTGCGGTCGCGCTTCGGGTACGCATCAAGTGAGGTGTAATACGCATGGCCCACTTCCTCGTCGTCCGTGATGAGGAGGTGCTTATTGTATACTGCGTATATCCTCTCCGCCTCTTTCTTCCACTTGGCTTCTTCCTCTTTCTCGCCCAGCTCGCGTGCCATCATCTCCACGCACCTTAAACAGTGGTAGTACACTGCCGTTTCGAGATTGGCTTGGTGATTGCCGAATGCGATATCCCGACCCCAGTCACCAAGACCATGCTCGATCAGGCCGCCTTGACGTTCTTTCTTGGAGATGTACTCCATGTATCGGCGAGCGGCTGGGAAGACCTTGGGTATAACGTGCGTTGAGCCGTAGTACTTCTTCAAAATATCTGGAAGGAAGCACAAAGCACAGCCCCATGTGATGGTGTCATGGAGGGGGCCGCACATGTAACGAATCTCTGGTGCCATGGTGGGCACGAGTCCGGTTGACTCTTGGGTGTCCAAAATATCATCCAAGATCTTGCTGTAGAGACTCTCCATATCTCTGATATACTGAGTAGATGGCGCGAGGAGATGTGTCACTTCCAGCCAGCCAAACTTTTCAATCTGGGGACAATCCGTGTGGTAGCTGAACAGGTTGCTCGCGAACGACCAGTAACAGGCATTGATGAGTTGATTGACATCGTCGACATCGGTCTTGACGGATCCAAGCCGGCGAGCTGCAGAAGATACATGCTGGCCGACAATTGACTTTATGACCGGTAAATCAGTCCCCTCTTCGAGTGAGACGCCTTCAACCTGGAGGTATCGAGCTGCTGTGAAGCAAAAGTCGGGCGTCCACTCTTCGACTCCGTCGCCTGACAAGATGATCTTGGAGTAGACGTGCGTTTCGAATTGTTTGAACAGCTTATCAGGCATGAGCACTGTGCCGTCGTCTCGCGCAGTCTCGGCGTAGCGAATGATCACTTCGTCGCCCGCCTTGCCCTGGACCTTGATTTTGACCATGATGGAAGCGTTTTGACCGAGGTCATAGCACACAGTGCCAGTCTTTGGGGAAGTCGTCTTGACCGGCTCGAACACTTCATGCAGGGTTACCGGAGGCTGGCTCTGATACCGCAGCTGGCCTCGAGGTCCGGTCAGAGGTTTTGCAGGCGACCACGACGCGTCGTCAAAGTAGTCGGCGTCCCAGCCAGTGGGGTACTGCCTCCTGTCGTGGTCCTCAGAAGCGTAGATGTTGGCGAGAGTCGTTGCTGACCTGCGGACTTTCCATGAAGGATCCGTGTGCATCACCTCATGGCTCCCATCTTCGAAGAAAAGGTGCAGCTCGGCGAAGAAGCAGAGCTCGTTGCCGTATCGAACATAAGTGTTGTCTTCATACATCGGCCAGAAGAAGCGATCACCTTGATCACCAGCATAGAAGCCATTGCCGATATGGGCACCGATCGCATTACTGCCTTGTCTGATCTGGGTGGAGACGTCGTATCCGACAAATTGCACTGTTCGATGGTAGTTGGTCCAACCAGGGTCGAGAACATGATTCGATGCAGCTTGGCCATTCACGCTGAGGTTGAAATGACCGAGACCAGACGCGAGAACGTATGCTCTTTGTGGCTTCTTGTCAATTCTGAATGCTTTGCGAAGATAGATTGGCTTGTCGCCGCCGTCACCAATCCAAACGCCCTTCCATCTGTCATGCTCATTCTCGAGCCATGCTCGGAATATCAAGCTGGTATGAGGCATGTATGTCTGGTTCATACTCCATGGTGGCAACAAGTGAGACCGAGGATAGGCAGTGAAAAAGGTGTTGACGTCGGAGGTGTGCGTCTTGCCTTCAGCATCCCAGACCGTGACCGTCCAGAAGTGGCATGTGGTTGCTGCGAAACCCGACTCCGGTTTGCATATCACATTGCGTTGGACATCTCCGGAGACTTTGCCTGAATCCCAAACGCGTCCAGGGGCATCACCAGAATGACCCGACTGCAGAGCTTTTTGGTCTGTGGATACGAGTATTTGGTAGGCGGTCTGACGATCATCAACTATATCGCTAGCCAGCGCCCACCAGAAACGCAGCTCATCCACATCGATTCCGACGGTCTCGTGGAAGCCGTGTATGCCAGATCTCAGGAAATGCATATTTTCTGATGCTTCTTGCAATGATCTAGATCTGGACCAGCAGGACTACCCTCGTCTAGCTAATACGCTCACGCTTCAGGTCTTGTGGCAAGCGTGGCTTTCATTAGTTTCATCGTAACTTGCAGACACGGTCTGTATTTGCGCGAACGCGATCTCCGGATGAGCGTATTTCCACAACTACCGCAGTCGTCGCTGGATATTAGTCGACCAGACCCAAATTCACAGCCCACTTCGGGACAATGTCACAGCGAGCCAGGGGTAGCAGATCCTTTCGAACACATGGTTGTGGATCGTGCATCTGATGCCCACGGGGAATACCGGTCTAGCGTGGTGGTCTCCACGTCGCGATGGTCTGAGCATGTGAAGGGATTTGATGGGGAAGGGTGGTGGCGTGGACCGCGGCTCAACTCGAGACAGGCTCAGGCAGATGGAGCGGAGTTTTGCCCCCTGGCCTGCGCCAATGATGCCCAAGTCTGGGCTGACACAATCAAATCTGCCCGTTCCCAACCCTTGCAACTCGCTACAGCGCCCTCCGAAGCTGAAGCATCTTCAGCGTCTATTCCTGGTGCAGATCATGCTGTCATGTTGTCTCGACCGTATTTCGGGCCATCAACGCCGCGAAGTTGGTCATTCGCGGTCTTCTTTGCGCCGCGCTGCCTCAGCGGTAACCTCGCGGATTCGCTGCATGTCATGTTGTCGTTTTGCCCAGGACGCCTCTGCATCGTCTATCTGGGGGTGATTAGTTTACTGACTATGCAGGACGATCATGGCCCCGCCTAGTGCAAGTCCTCCAAGGACTGGACGAGCTTAAGATCTGCACCTCCTCCACCTGCTCAATCCCCAGATACTCCTTGTATTAGTCACTTATCTCTTCTATCCTTTCCTCGCAAGGGAACGCTCACCTTAGCCCGTTGTATTCCACAAATACATTTGGGTTGCCGAGATACAGTCAATATGGGTAGAGCCGTGACATGGGGCTCCGCGGCCTTCTTGGCCATTGGTGGTATTTTGCTACTCTACGCGAGCAAGTATGAGCAAATCTAATAAGCCTAGGTTTCCTCTTCGGATATGACTCCGGTATTATCACCTCCACGATCGCCGTCCCAGAATTCGAGCGATACTTCAACAACCCTAGCGATGACACCGTCGGAGGTATTGTCTCTGCCTTCCAGGGAGGTGCCATGCTGGGAACTATCATCAACATGTTGTTCGCACACAAGGTCGGCCGGAAGATGACCATCTTCTATGGCGCCACCGTAGGTCTACTAGGCGCTGCTCTTCAGGGAGGTGCGGCGGCCATGGCTATGCTCATCGTCGGTCGCTTTATCGGAGGTGTGTCCGTTGGTATGCTCACGTCGACGATTCCGTAAGATTCAGCAACTGCATCATACCTCACGAATACTAATACATCAACAGTATGTACGCTGCCGAGTTGTCCGAAGCAAAGTACCGTGGTCTGCTCTCCGGTCTCCTGCAGTGGTTCCTGTCTATAGGTTTCCTTGTAGCTCAATGGCTCGGCTACGGCTTCACCTTCCTCAATGGCCCTGTCCAATGGCGCTTCCCACTTGCCTTTCAATGCCTGCCCGCTCTCATCTTGATGGGCGGTATCTGGTTCCTCCAAGAGTCTCCTCGCTGGCTTGTCGAGCGTGACCGCCACGAGGAAGCCCGCTCCGCCTTGTTCAAGCTCCGCGATGACGGCACCACGGACACCGAACACTTGATCGAGCTTGAATTGAAGGAGATCATCGACGTCGTCGCTGCCGACCGTGCTGCCAACCAGACCTCATGGAAGACAATCTTCACCAAGGCCTCTTGGAGGAAACGACTACTCCTCGGCTGCGGTGTACAGGCCTTCGGACCTCTTTCGGGAATCAACGTCATCAACTATTACGGCCCTCGTATCTACGAGATCATCAACATCGGCGTTCAAGAATCCCTCCTCATCG
Organism: Elsinoe ampelina; assembly: GCA_005959805.1. NCBI lineage: Eukaryota > Fungi > Ascomycota > Dothideomycetes > Myriangiales > Elsinoaceae > Elsinoe > Elsinoe ampelina. The sequence continues at coordinate 2,189,555 of SMYM01000001.1, forward strand.
TCGGCATCAGCGGCGGCCTCTCCGTCATCTACTGCACCATCATGCTCCTCACCCTCGACAAGATCGGCCGCGTCAAGCCCCTGATCATCTCCGCCTTCGGTCTCGCCTCTGCCCTCCTCGCCAACGCAGTCATGGGCCAATACATCAGCGGCGCCCCGCCCGCCCAGCTCCGCTCCATGGTCGCCATGAATTTTGTCTTCTCGCTCTTCTACACCCCTCTGGGCGTCATCTCCTGGGTGTACCCAGCCGAGATCTTCCCCGTCGAAGTTCGCGCGTTGGGTAATGCGATCACGACTTTCACGAATTGGACCATCAATTTGATCTTCGCTCAGTTCTCCCCAGGCGCGTTGACGTCGATTGAGTTCAGGTACTTTTACGTCTTCTTCGTGTTCAACGTCATTGCGTTCGTTTGCTATATTTTGTTCTACCCGGAGACGAAGGGCAGGACGTTGGAGCAGATGGATCAGCTGTTCGGGGATGATTTGGTCGTGCACGCGTTGCAGGATCCTGAGGGCGCGATGGCGCAGGAGAAGAAGAACGAGATTGAGAGGGTGGAGACGAGGGAGGCTTAGGTAGATCTGATGTGGAAAACGAGAACAGAATCAGATACATTTGCTAGCTCTACAATGGAATTGGCAATAATTCCATTCATAACGTGATCTGAGCAAATCTGCATCCCATTCAGCGTATCCGTGCACGCGATGGCGAACACTTCACGACACGAGTAGAGCCGAGAACGACCGTCCGTTAATTTCTCTGCTGAAAGACTGCATATCATAGGGTATACCGCTCGACTCCATCTACACCGTAACGCCATGCACACCCAATAACACCCCAACCACTAAGCAAACACCACACCGCTTTCAATGACCCTCTCCACCCGACCCGCTCCTCAGGCCTCCCCTCCTCCCTCCTCCATCGCCTAGCCTACTTTCCCCTCTTCACAATCCCATTCGTCTCACTCCCCTTCTCCACATCCCCGACCCTACACTCGGGACAATACCACTTCGCCAACCTAGGCGGCATCTCTTGCAAATCCACACACCCGAGGTGAAACCACTCAATCGGACAATTGATATTCTCGCACGCAACCATGGTGCCGTAACTCACGTCTCCACACAGACAATAACGTGGCTCGTTGGGATCAATCTCCTCCTTCTCCTCCACCTCGGCTTCTTCATCTTTGATGCCAGTGTCGGATTTGCGTCCGCGTTTCTTGGGCGCAGCTTTGCGTTTGCCAACGGCGCTCTTGGCGCGGCCGTCTTCGTCTGCTGTGATCAGGCCCGGGGCTGGGCGTTTGCGGCGCGAGCGGCCGGCCGTGGTGGTTTCTTGGGCAGGGGGTTCGTCGCGGGAGGGGCGGGAGTCGACGCTACCGGCTCGGTGGGCGCCGGGGAGGGACGTGTTGCTGCCGCGGCGGAGGGCGAGTCGCCGGTTTGGGGGTTCGGCGGAGGCGGCTTTGCTGCGTTTGATTGTGATTTTGTGGTTTGTGCGACGGGGCTCGGCAGGCGGGTCCATGGTCGTGGTGGATGTGTCAGGGGCGATTGAGACGTTACGACTGCGAGGTCTGGGAGAGCGAGCCTCGGCTTTGGGGTGAAGAGGCGAGCGGGAGTTAGACGAGGAAGAAGCCGTGTTGGTCTGGGCAGGGATGGTGAGCTTGATCTTCTTGGGTTGCTGGGTTGTGTCTGGAGAGGCAGTCTTTGAGGTTTTGTTGGCGCTGGGCGTGGTGTCCCGTTTGCGCTTCTTTGATGTACCTGGCGGCTTGAGGGTCGCTTTTGTGTCTTCTGATATATCCTTGTTTGCTGCAGTAGCTGCCGGTGCGCTTGCTTCTGCCGCGTTTTGCTCAGCGCTGAGTTGTGCTTGTATCGCTTGCTCTTCAAGCATCTTCTCCCTCTTGCGTTTCTTTGCCTCGTTCAAGCGCATGCCCCTATTCATAAGCTCATCATCGTCACCCCCGTCCAGCTCAGGAACAATCATGTCGTTGATTTCTTGTCGTTCCTCGCCAGACATAACAGCACGAGTCGGATCTGACCAGGCCGGCCCATACTCATCTATAAATGGCTCGCCCGTATCTTGCGATCGTTGGCGAGCGACCTCCATGGCTTGCTGTCCACGTCCCAATATTTTGAGCTCGCGATTGCGCATCGCAGGTGATGGCAGCCAAATGGCATTCTTCTTCATACGCTTGCGCAATTTCGCAAGCTCATACTCTGTGATACGTTTCCAAGGCAGCCATTTGCTTCCAGGGACAGCATCGTTGGGCGGAGGAACCAGAGCTAGTAGAGCATTCGAGGTGCTAATTCCAGCTACCGATGAGTGCACGTTGGTGCCGGGCTGTCCAGGTGTTCTCACTCGTGGAGGCTTTGGTGTGGCAGTCTTGTCCTTCTCCTTCTTGTCCTTCGGTTCTTTCGGCGGCTTCGGTGTTCTTGGTCTCCCAGTGCTCTTCTGCCTCTTTCTCTCTGCTGGTGGTGATGACGGCGGGATTGATTCAACGTCGGACGGTTCACTAGGTGGAGGAGAGTCAGGATTTGGTGGCGGCAAGACTTCTCCAGGGACCATGATCTTTCTCCCACGAACTCTTGGGGCAGATCCAACTCGATGCGCTGCCCGCTTCTCGGAGACGGGTTGCGACTTCTTCATCTGCGGCGAAGAGACAGGCTCCGGTGTTGGGTCCCTTGATGGTGGCATCGGCATTGTTTTGAGCTTCCGTGTAATCACGTCCAGACGTATCACGTCCTTGTTCACCATTTCCGAGATCCTCACACTCTCCGCCGCTGCCATGCGCCGAGCCTTCTCGAGACGAGCATATGCCAGACTGACCTCTTTTCGCAATGTAGCAGCATCTGGAATACCGCTCTTGTCTTTCAGAGTTGGCAGAGTGCTGTATATCGTCAAGAGCTCGTGTATGCGCTGCTGTGATTCGGATGCGATCTTGTCCTGTTCGCCGATCAAAGTCATCGACCTGATGACGGCCGAGGGTAGGTGCTCCGTATAAGCGAGAAAGTCTGTGAGAGTCGCAGAGACATCTGGATCCATTTGAGCTGGCTGATTGATCGCGCGAAGGTCAGGCATAGTGATCGAGACATGCTGAGGTAGTACGTCTGTCGACATGTTGGGCGGTTGCAGAGCCGTCAAGAACGCGCGGAGTGAAGATCACAAAGCGCCAAATCCGGTCGCATAGACCGACCGAATGAGTGACTTCTCATCCGCAGCGAATGCGAGGTCGATGTGGTGAGTTGTGGACGCGACAAGTGTGATGATGTCGAAGCTGTGGTTGGCGTGTCACCGCCCGAACTCGGAAGCTCTGAATGCCGAGTTATCTCCGGCGCCTACTGTATCGAGCTTCTGTGGGCTACTGCACGTGCTTCACCTCTGAAAGTGCATGCATCCCAAATCGCCCGCCACCTGGCTTGATGCAGAAACAAGAAGCATGCCTGCATTGGGCGAAGATGGTATTGTGGCACGTCCTGTAAGCTGACACCCCATGATCGCTTGCCATGGAGGCTGCTATCAGGTGGGCTCCCTCACCATCACATGATGCCCACCGCTACCTGATCGTGGACGTCGCTGGCAACTCGATCACGCTGAACGAGTCGCGCTCGGATTCCACCGGAGAGTTACAAAGTGAACGAATCGCGAGATATGACAAAGTCCCTAATTTCACAGCATTCGATTGGTCAAAAGCCAACAACTCCCTCCTGGCACTCGGAATGTCTTCTGGAGAGTCATCTTTGGTCAAGATTGATACTGAACAACGAAGCATTCAACCAGTGCTCACATTCCCTCGCGGTACGCAACGAAAATGCAACTCGATCTCATTTAATCCGGACAAGCTTCTGGCGGTAGGTCTGGACAGAGTAAGGAATGATCACTGCCTGAACATCTACGACGTTGGTGGCGGTAAAGAACCCTACAGCAAGCTCTGTATTGGCGAGGCAGTCAGTTCAGTGAGATTCTTTCCAAGTCGACCTCAGGAAATAGTGGCCGCTGTTGCTAGACAAACACTTCGTCTCTACGATTTGAGGGATCCCTCCTTCGGCACTGGAAGCACAGGCTCATCAGTCTATACTCGACAGGTCAACAATATAGCCATAGATCCTCTGGATGACAATTACTTCGCCTCAGGAGGCTCCACTGGCGACCCGACAGTCAGCATCTGGGATCGGAGATGGCTTGCCAAATCGAACATGGCCATTGGGGATGGAGCGGGGAGTCCCTCTGTGCTAGACCTGCGGCCCGCGATCGATAATTCACAGACCAGCACAATATGGAGTATACGTTTCTCGGGCTTGAGACGGGGTCGCTTTGCGGTAATGGGCAGCAGTGGTGCGATAAGATTATACGACCTGTCGACTCATTCCATGACGGTGCGGCCACGTGTTCCGCCATCAGCAAATTACTATGGCGGGAATGCTTGGAACGGACCACAGTACGTTTCCCACACACATGATATCCAGTACCCTTTCTACGACAAAGTGCATGGTCATGATGAAAGCACAAGGTTCATCGCATTTGATTGGATCACTCATGGGCCGGCAGAAGGCCAGTCGCTGATGGCACTTCGGCTCACTCGGGAGGTCAATACATTGAAAGCACCGAATCCGCAATTCGTGAAGATCACAGCTCGAGACGAGATGGCGCTCGCACAGAATGGGCTCAAGGTGATCGCACCACGCACGGCATATCAGCAGTCTGCGGACGATGCTTTGGAAGTCAAAAAGCGAATGGACAGCAGAATACGGCCGGCTCGTCAATCAATATCAGGCCACCGTGGCCGACGATCACTCGACACGAGACCGCTGAATGCTCAAACGCTGGAGACGCTTCAAGAACCCAATCTGACTCTACAGCGAACTCAGTCGTGGATCCAAGGAGGTCCACCCCACATGATATCACCACTGCTGAAGACGCACGAATTCCCAGATGCCCTGGCGCTAATCAACATCCACAAACGCCGCTGCATGGAGGGATACAGGCTTGACTGTGCTCGGAACAGACAGATTGTCAAAGATGATCCTGATCTAGAAAGGATGTGGGGAGTGATCAATAGGCTTGAGAGCTTGAGTGCCAAGGGAGGTATGACGTCCGAGACAATGGATCTCAGCTTCTACGGCGTTCAAGGAGTTTGGATGGGCGATTTGGGCGAGAGCAAGAATAGATTGCTCCCGGGAAAGACCTTCTCCACTGCCGCTTTCAATGCTGGACTGGAGTATATTGGCAGCCTTCATGGTCTGACATTACTGGATAATCTAGACAAAAAGACTTACTGGAAACGAATGCTGTGTCTTGAGCTATGCGGTTGGTGCTTTTCTGCGCAAGCAGTGGAGAGCAAATGTGGTACCCTGCTGGAGCAACGGTCTTTCTATCGAGCAGTGGCCTTGGCTGTCTATCAAGGACACCCAGACTTGGCCTTGAATATGCTGCGGAACCTCACAAGGCGGAATTTGATCAGCGACACTGGAGTTGGAGCACTACTAGCCGCGAAGGAGCTCAACGATCAACAGAGGGAGATGTGCAGCTGGATGGAAGAAGATGCGACAGACCCGTATCTCAAATCGATATTGCGCTACATCGGAAGCAACGATTGGAAGTCGGTGACGGAGATGTCCACGCTCATCCTTTCCGATCGTGTATCTGTCGCTTTGCGCTATCTCGACAACGAGTCTCTATCAGAGTTCATCAGCAGCACAAGTCAAACATGCATCAACCAAGGCCTTCTCCCCGGTGTCCTCCTAACCGGCCTAACAGAAACAGCCATACCCCTCTTTCAAGCCTACCTCGCCCGCTCTTCGGACATCCAAACCTGCGTCCTCGCCACAGCCTTCACCAACCCTCTCTACGTATCCGACATCCGCTGGTCCCTATGGAAAGAAACCTACTTCGACCTCCTCCAGTCCTGGCGTCTCTTCATCGAACGCACCAAATTCTCCGTCGAACACGCCCGACTAGCCGTCAAGAAAGACGGCACCAAACTCATCCCCGCGCAGCCACGCCAGATCAGCCTCCGCTGCGTGCACTGCAATGGCAGCCTCGCTCGATCCACCACCACCGACTCCCACCCAAAAGCGAAGATGAGCTTCGATTCCCCCGTCAGCGGCATAAAGTCCAACACTGGCGTCACGGCGCAAAAAGTCGCAAACGCGAGCGGCACCACTTGTCCGAGATGCGGGAGACATCTACCTCGTTGCGCGGTGTGTATGCAATGGCTCGGTACGCCCGAGATGACGAGTGCGAGGGGCCAGAAAGGCAGAGGTGGGTCGTTGAGGAGTGATAGCTTGAGTGATAGCAAGGAGGGGAAGAAGGGCGAGGGGAAGAATATGGATGCTGCGTTGGGGAGGTTCGTGACGTTTTGCGCGAGCTGTAATCATGGGTTGCATGCGAATCATGCGAAGCAGTGGTTTGCGAAGCATGGCATGTGTCCGGTGCCGGATTGTGGGTGTTTGTGTGGTGTGAGGAGGTAGAAGGGTGGAGAGATGGTCGAGCAATGGTATCGGCTGGTTATGGAGGCGTCTTCACAGGACAGACAATGACGACATGGCGGATATGCGATGACCTTGTGCTGCATCTGGAAGACAATGGCATACAGAAGATGAGTGCATGTGCATTGTAAACTCCGTTTGCGATGCTCTTCTATCGTACATGAACCTTACCCATCATGCTAGTCCCCCAACGCCTTGCGTGTATGTCCAAATCAAGCCCTGTTGTCAACCTCGTCCTGGCCGACGGTATAGTACCCATCCACCTTTCTCGTGTACGGTGGCCTGACTATATCAGCTCGGTCCCTTCACTCCTGCCATATGGTATCATACTCACAGCGCCCAGTTCCTCAGACCAACAATCGCAGCTGTCCCGACTGCATATGCTCCAAGCAACCCGGACCAATCTTTCCCTGTGTATATACCTTGACCTACACTCAATGCCACGAGATCGTAGACGAGACACGCGCCAAAGATCCAGTCGCTGAATACTGCCAGACTACCGAAGCCGAGAGCTGTGATGACCTTGACAGCGGTCGTGGGGGCTTGGTCCTTGAAGTAGGCGATTGAGCCGTTGTGGAGGAGGTCGAGGACGCCGATACCTGCAAAGGTCTTGGAGACAAAGTGCGTGAGGACGGAGGAGGTGGAGGCGGTGTTCATGCGGTCGAGCTGGGTGAAGACGTAGTACAGCTGGGCCAGCGAGTTGATGACGACGAAGACGTTGGAGGTCTTGAGCATGGAGGCGTTCCAGAAGAACATCCTGAGATTGTGAGCTGCGGGTCCGCAAGTCCTGATCCTGGTGGATACCCACCATGTGCCAATGCAGATGTTCCCGAGTGCATAGTATGGTACAAACTTGACCACAGGCTTGAGCTCGTCTGCCTCCTTTGGCTTGCTGCTGTCGAGCTTCCACAGTCGGTACATCCATGCTACTTGGGCGATTTGCTGCACGGAGAAAAAGCCGGCGATGAAATAAGGGTACGGCGACCAGAAACTCAGATTCTGGTCATGTACATCTGCCATGGAGGGCGTGCTGGACATGCCATATATCTGTGCGGCAAAGTTGTAGGCGAACGAAGCCGGCGCCAGCCAGCGTGCTGTGGAAAGTGAGACGCCCATGTTGTTTGATGTGGATTGAGAGTTGAAGGTGTTGGAGGACATTGTTAGCACGACGAGGACAGTAGGATGTCTTAACAGACGCGTTCAAAGGATTTACGATCCGTCTTAGAATGTCAGGGTGAGCTCATGAAGGTGTCTTGCCCGCTGTCAAAAAATGTGGTGATGTCACCGACGGTGCAATCCCCAGCCCGTTTCTCGTCTGTTCCGCTTCAGGGATTTTGTCTGCATCTGTACACAACGACACAATCTCGAATACATCAGTCGTCGTTGCAAGGAGAGCTCAGGCATGTCTGTTCCATGTATTGGAAGTCTTTGGCCTGATCAGATCTTCGTCGGTTTGGAGCTTTTCATCGGCCGCTCAGGTCTGTGCCTTTTCCAAGATCTGAACAGTGCACCACGGCTCGACAAAAGATGAACTTACGACGGGCTTGCGTACGATTCGTCGTTGGACTTGCGGTGAGTTATCACACAAGAACAAAGAGATGATTCAATGTCGTTGAGGTCGGCATCAATGTCTCCCGGACTGGTCGACCCACAGTCACTTTATTCGTCCCTAGATCGATGCTATCCTCGAGTTACAAAGTCTATTTGAGCTGTCGAAGTACTCTTGCATGCCCACTCGCATGGGACAGCACCTCCTCGTTCGGATCAAGCATTCAAAGGTCGGCGGCTTCTCATATGACCCGGCCTTCCGTTCGGGCCATGCATTTGTCCATCTTGGAGACATTTCACGACTGTCAAATTGCGACCTTCTACATCGTCCTGCTTCTAGTGGTGCTCTCTAAATGTGTCTCGCTACGCCACACGATGACCCCGACAACTGCCAGCATTCCGAGCCATATTGTACTTCCACGCCACAATGTCGTTGACAAAGGAATGGGAACGTTCCGAGCCTTGGGCGGCGCGGAGCTCTACTAACCTTTGGCCTCTGCCGGTGCTTCCGACTATTATGCACACGTATGCCAATCCTGTCAAGAACAATTATGCACCAAGAAAGTGCGAGATCACATCTTGAACCCCGCATGAACCTTGGGACATGACCGCATCGTGCTCCACGCCGAAACTGCACTTGTAGATCTCTGCAGGCTCCAAGCAGGTCGCACTGCATCAATCACAATCACAATCAGGATCAATTCGTTATGCAGATTTCATAGCTTGCTCAACGAGAGGGGCTATACGTAATGTCTCCGAGCTGTGTTCTGGCCAGGAGTATAAAACAACAAGGTAGCATTTCCTTCCATATTCCACAGAAATCAACGAAAAATTGTCACATCCATCGAGTTCTTGATTTAGTCCGACCCTGCTCTCAGTCGTCATGGTCCTAGCAAGCACCAACGAAGGGGCCCGAACAGGATGGCCATGGCAAGTATTGTTACTCTTGTCCCTGGTGAGAAGTGCACACTTCCCAATATCAATCTCGACATTACTGACAAGTCACAGCCGCTCATCTACTTCTTCTACAATATCATATATAATCTCTTCTTCCACCCTCTTCGGAAATTCCCCGGACCATTGCTCAACAGGATCTCCAAAATCCCGTACTCCCTCATGCTGGTCCGTGGTAACCCCAGCTACGAGATCAAGGCAATGCACGACAAGTACGGTTCCATCGTCCGTACAGCACCGAGCGAGCTGGCGTTTAGTGATCCCAAGGCCTGGCAGGACATTATGGGCCACCGCAAATCCAGCCAAGCCGAGAATGGAAAGGAGATGAGATACATCCAAAGGGTCTTCGATAGTTCCGATATCCTCTTCTCTGACCGTGAGGACCATAGGAGATTCCGCCGCATCCTATCTCACGGTTTCTCCAACCAGGCCCTGATGGGCCAGCAGTCACTCATTATGACCTACGTGGAGAAGCTCGTCTCGAGGCTGCAGGACAAGGTGTCTGAAGGAGAGATGCCTGTCGACGTAACAGCCTGGTACAACTTTACTACTTTTGACATTATTGCCGACCTCACATTTGGCGAGGCATTTGGCTTACTTGATGGCGGTGACTACCACCCTTGGGTCGCCACAATCTTTGCAAGTATCAAAGCAGGAACGCTCATGCAGATCCCAAATTTCTATCCTGCGCTTGCATGGGCGATCCGGAAAATGATGCCAAAGAGCCTGCTCGAGAAAAGGGAAACACACAAACGATTCACTGCTGACAGGGTCGATAAGCGCCTATTGTCTGGCGTCAAGCGACCTGACTACATGGAGACAATCCTGACTCAGAGAGAAAAGGAGACGGGCGTGAGTCCTTACTCACCTACCCTGTGCTGACACCATGTGACTGACGCTGACCAGGGTATGTCGCGGGGAGAGATCCATGCCAACGCAAACACCTTGATCATCGCTGGATCTGAGACCACGGCGACTGTGCTTTCGGCAACTACTTACCTGTGTCTCACCAACCCACACGTTCTCGAGAAGGTCAAAGAAGAAGTCCGATCTTCCTTCTCCTCCAATTCAGAAATAGATCTCCACAGCGTGGTGAAGCTTGACTACATGTTGGCCATGTTTGAAGAGGCCATGCGTGTTTACCCACCTGTGCCGACCAATTCTGGTCGTCGAACGCCAAAGGGCGGTGATACCATCTGTGGCCAATTCGTTCCAGAGGATGTGAGTAATCCGCGTTGTGCATCGATAACATCACTAATGGCCTTCACAGACCACTTTATGTATCTGGCAGCTCGCTCTTTACAAGGATGAGAAGTACTTCAAGAACCCTGACAAGTTCGCTCCGGAGCGCTGGCTCGATGACCCCGAGTACAAGGACGATGTGAGGGACATCTTCCAGCCTTTCCATTTCGGTCCTCGATCTTGTCTTGGACGCAAGTAAGTCCAATCATCATCCGCCCCCATACGCAAATTGACCGCATGATCAGCCTTGCGTACGCAGAAATGCGAGTCATCTTCGCAAAGATTTTGTACGATTTCGAATTAGAGCTCATGCCGGAGAGTGCAAAATGGATTGACCACAAGATGTACACTCTGTGGGAGAAGCCTAAGTTGATGGTCAAGTTTACACCTGCAAAGGGACGTGAATGTGTAGCTGCACTTGCATGATCGATCCGAGAGCGGACTGAAGGTGTCGAAGAGGATCTGAGAAAGATGCATAGCATGAGGATAGTCAAGGGATCAGACTGACATTAAGTAGCACTCCACTCGTCTATAAATGCAGGATAGACTCCATTTCTGACAACTATCTACATCAAACAAACCGCCTGTCACCTATCATGGCACATGATGTTCCCCTCCACGGATTCCCAACCGCCCTGCATTCCGGCTCAACACCAGACATCTTTCCCTCTTTCCTCGACACCTCTCCTTCTCCTTCTAAATCCCTCCCACCATCCCCTTCCACTCCCCCACTTCCCACCCCTCTTCTCCCCCACACCTCCCCCCTACCCAACCCTCTTCTCCCCCACTACCTCCCCTCCCACTCTTACCGGCATCGTCACACCAAAATTCCCGATATCCTTCCCTAACATCTTCCCCGCCTCACTGGCATTTGCCCTCTCCATCCCCTCCTCGCTCTCCCAATGCAAGATCGTCTGCACCACAAAAGCCGGTGCAGTCCCGTCGGGGGACGAGAATTGGATGACTTCCCATTTAACCAGTCCGAAAGGGGAGAAGAGGTTGGTGACCAGGGGCATGTGGGTTTCGAGGTAGTAGGTGATGTCGGGGATGGAGGGGTAGAGGACTGTGGAGATGGTCATTTTGGGTGTTTGGAGATTGATTGGGTCCTGGGAGGGGCTGGGATTGGTCGGGGAGAGGAGGACTAGGGGGTCGGAGCGGGGTATATATGCTATTGCTCGGGAGTCACAGATAGCCGGTACTGGCGCCACTCATGGTGGATCACGTGATACTGGATTTTGACCAGTACCGCCGAATACGTCCAGGGCACAGAGTACTTTCACGGGTACTAATCGCGCGTTGAGCAGCTCTTGACACTCAAACGTCTCTACCCATCGAGGATTCATCTGCGACCCGTCTATCCACCTCACCTCTTCTGCCTCTCCTTCTCCGCCTTGAGAATATTCGGCACATCCCCTTCGATCGACACCCGACTCGGCTTCCACCCCAGCTGCTCCCTCGCCCTTACCGCCTTCCCCCTCGAATTCAACCCCCAACTCACCGCCTCGAACCCAGCCTGCTTCAACGCCTCATCCTTGGAGAGCTTATACGGCTTCGGATCCCCCTCGATGAAACCCAACTGCGTCGCTTTCTCCGCGATCGTCGTCGCGAGATCAGTCCACACGTGCTCGCCGTTCTCGGTGAGGATATACCCCTTTGGTCCCCAGATCTCGGGGTCGGTGTCCTTGGCTGCGGCTTTGTTGACGAGCGAGAGGAAGACGTCGCTGAGGTCTTCGATGTGGACGTTGTCCCAGCGGGCTTTGCCTTCGCCGACGACGGGGATGGCGGATTTGTTGAGGATGAGGTTGGCGAGTTCGTAGACTTGGCGGCCGCGGCCGCTGATGGGGCCTCGGCCGGTGCCTGGAGCGTTAGTGAGAGAGGTGGATGGGGAAGAGGCAGGACTAACCATAGATGGTTGGAGGGCAGACGATGACGGTCTTGACGGAATCTTGATGCTTGGTGCCTGTTTCGAGGACGATCTTATCAACGTTGCGGTGGAAAGCTTCGTCTGGGAGGGTGGTGAGTTCTTCAACCTTGTCGCCGTCGTTGTACTCTTTGTCGGAATGATGGCCAAGGGTGGCAAAGTCGTTCTCAGAATCCTTGTAAGTCAAGATTCCGGTGCCGCCGGTGTGGAGCCAGTAGCCTGGGTGCTCCTTGGAGTGACCCTCGACCAGACCGGCAGCGATGGCTTTGGCGGCTCCTTCATGATCTGAAGCATCGGCGGCGTCTTCGTGAGGGTCAGTGATGCTCGATTGGGGAGTTTCAATGGTCATTGCCACTCACGGAGCACAATATCAGCTTTCGATGACTGCTCCTTGGGCAGAGCTGAATCGTCCAGATCTCCGAGCACAACCTTAGCAGAGGGATATGCCTTCCGTACTATGGCAGCCTTGTCTTCTGTTCGCACGAGGAATGTGTAGTCATAGTCTGGATGCGCGCCATAGATGGTATGTGTCGCATCGCCGGCAATGTATCCGGTCACACCGGTGCTATCGAGATCTCAGTAAGCTAGCTTTTGCTGCTGTAGGAGAATGAGCCTTACATGAAGAGCTTTACAGTCATTGTGTCCTCGATTTGTTCTCTTATGTTACATTGACATCAATGTCTTTACAACGACTCCTTCAAGAGCTACATATTGATAACCTGTCAGGCAGAATTTTCGTCATCGCTGCAAAGTTCATGGTATGACGATGGAGGGGCGGCCCGGTTATATGCCATGGTGGAGCATACAACCGACATTGCCCCTCACCTCCGCCCAAACAATATCGGCCCTTCCTGTTTGGTACAGCCCAACATGCGACGGCGGTCGCTTCGCGGCGACCCTGTCGATCAGCTGATGGTAGTCAAGTCGGCCGTACTCTTCCTGAAGCCGGCCCCGTGTTACATTGCTGGACAATACCGCCAGTGACCAGCACCGCAGCCTCGATGATCGCTAAGCACTCACCATAGCAGTGATGGCTGGGCTCCTTTGCAACAAGGTCGAAGAGTCTTCCCGATCTTGGAGGCCGATCTGGGGCGCCGGTCACGTGATGCCCGGCAAAAGATCGACCCTCGACGTTCTGTGCAATACTGGATCCAGCAGATTCCAAGGGAAACTATCACATATCTATCAGATGCAGCGATGACGTGTATTGTATTACGATTACTGCGATACTGTGATCTCTACGCCGCAATCGACCTCTATCCTGCGTGTGGGTAACTACACATCAACTTCTGCATTGTCGATACCCATACCAGTACCAGCTGGCGGCGTCCAGTGAGCGCTCTTCCTCGGGTCTACCTTGAGTAAGTACATGGTATCGATCTCCTCCAAGCTACGATCCTTGCTCTCGATCACAAAGAAATAGACAATGAAGAACAATCCAGCACAGCACCCAGCAAAGACAAGTCCATACAGCCAGCTAATGGCGCTGACAATGCTCGTGGTGAAGAAGCTGATCAGAAAGTTCCAGAGCCAGTTGCTCGCCGTCGCCAATGCCATGCAGGTCCCGCGGTAACGGGCAGGATAGAGCTCGGCGACGATTGCCCAAACAAGCGGACCCCAGGTCGTAGCGAATGCGACGATGAATAGGCATGAAAAGACGATAAGGACATTACCAGCGATTGGTGTCGACTGAGGGTCTTCGTTGTTGAGGCAGAAGTGTCCGACTAGGGCGTAGACCATGAAGCACATGAAGGACCAAGCAGCGCCCGTCATGAGGGCTTTGCGGCGACCACACTTGGCCGCTACCCAGAGACCAGCGATAGTGCATACCACGTTGACCGTGCCGAGGATGATCTGGGTGACGTATGAATTGGATAGACCAGTGGCTGAGAAGACTGCGACTGTTAGCGATGATCACGGAGGATAAGGAGACGAGGAACTTACCAGTTGTCCCGTAATAGAACAAAAAATTGGCACCGGTAAGTTGCTGTCCGGCCTGGAGCACTATGCCGAGGATAGTGCGGTACATCATGCGAGGCCCAGTGAAGACTTCGTGCCACTTTGCCTCTTCAGCGGAAGCTTCCTCATCCAGCTTGACCTGTATGTCATTTATCTGATCGTTGACAATCTTGGATGTTGGCATGACACCGGAAAGTTTGGCAATGTTCAGTCGAGCCTCGTCCTCGCGACCAACTCGGTAGGCGTACCGGGGAGATTCCGGTAGGAATAGGATGCCAAAGCCCAGGATCAGAGCCCACACAAACGAGATACCAGTTGGAATGCGCCAGGCAGCGGTAGAGGTCATCTCGTATGTGCCGAAGTCAATCATGTATCCAGTCCAGATACCAAGAGTGATGAACAGCTGGTAAGACGAGATGAGCACTCCTCGAATCGACTTTGGAGCACACTCCGACTGATACATGGGAACGACAACAGACAGAGATCCGATGCCGATACCAACAACAAATCGGCCGACGGCGAACTGAGCCCAGTGTGTTGTAGAAGCGATTTCCAGAATCTTTCCAACCATGCAGAACAGAGCTGACGAAGAGATGGTCATGCGGCGGCCGAGGACGTCGGCCAGCTTTCCGCCCATGAGAGAGCCGAAGAGTGCGCCAGCACAGAGGTTCGCGATGATCGTACCTTGTCGGATAGCGCTGAAGTAATGTGTGCCGTCTGCTCGTTGTTCACCAAAGTGCTCGGCAAAGTTGGTCATATTGAAGTAGCCTACAATGATAAGCTGGTGCTTGTTAATGAGAGATATATTCGTTTACCTGAGATTTGTCCGCTCTCATATCCAAACATGAAGCCGCCAATAGAGGCTACTAGTCCGAGGAAGATGGCGATGAATGGGACCTTGGCATCCTCATTGTCACTGCTACGGCGAGACGACGATGTCTTTTCCACCGTACTGACGCCATCGTCAATGGAAGGCGATTGAGCCTCGTCCTTTCTGGAGATACCCATGGCTTGTGAGTGAAGCTGCTGCTGGGAGGTGCAAGATGCTGGACGAAATGAATAGCAAGAGAAGGAAGAGAAGAATAAGCAGAAAAGATGAAGGAATTATCATTAAAAGCATTAAGACCGCATTGACTTCCACCACGATCGAAATCTTAAGCAATTATTCAGCGTCACTTTGCCATATCGAGATACATGCGGCATCGCTTTGACCACAAGCAATAGTATCGTGACCCACGTTACTTGGCCGGGCCGCTTCCGCGCACTGTTTGAGACGGCAAGAGCTACAGGGATGTTGGACCAATGCGAGCTCGAGACCATGTGGCTGCGTTGATAGTATTTTGAGCAAGATTCTGTCTTTCAAAGAAGTGGCCTCGAGTTGGAGTCGCCACCAGCGCGTATTCAGCTTCTTCCATCAACATCCATCACTACCCGAGCAGAATACCACCGCACAGATCTGGAATAGTCTTCGTTGACGACGAATGCAGATATCCGTATACGCAGGTAGAGATTCGGCGATGTATGGTGAACGGCGGAAGAGAAAAGATTGTCATGATGTGGGTCATCCGTCAACGTTGACCTCGGCCCTTTCCGAGCTGCAGATCCTGCATGAACCTAGATCGTCATTTTCGACACTACAATTCAATTTGTATCCAGTGTCGGTTGGCCCTGAGATGTGAATAATTCATCATTTCGCCAGACGGAGACACGGCCATGGGGTTTGCAGCTTACTCAAGCCACATCCTCGAGGCCATTGTAGGATATCATATGCTTTGGGAACATGCAAAAGTCTGTTCCTATACCGGACCTTTTTCTGCTCTTCGAAAAATTGCTTCTATACGTCAATCATAGTATCGTCTCCACCCACAGCCGCTCCGTCCTGCACCGGTACGCCTCGACCCCTGCCTTCGAGCAATTCCCTTCTTACTTCCGGACCTATTGCCCGGTGACCCCTGACGAGCAGCAAATCGAGCAAAGCTTCTCTCTGATCCTCGGTAATGTCGTTCTTGTACCTTTGAGCGAATGCAAGTAAGCACTGATGCCAAAGCACAGGCAATTTCTGACTTTGTGCCTTTGCACCAGGTCCAGTCACCCCACTCATCGAGTCTCCACCGTCCAGAGCCGGATCCGCTGCACGGAATCGAAGGAAGTGGAAGACCAAAGCGTCCACAACCTTGAAGGGGAGTGCGTACTTCTTTTCCAGAAGCACGCGGATGAAGATATTCGTGGCTCCACCGGCCTCGGTGTTTACACTCATTTGCTCCGCTGCTACTTCGCACAGCCGGTACAAAGCAGCTGCCGAGTGCAGCACCGGTATTGACACTCTTGTCAAAACACTACCAATGACGTGTGCCTCTCTGAGTGTGCAGGTTCCAGATTCCACTAGCGGGAAGAGGAAGCCTTTGAAGAAGCATGCCGGTTTGTAGAGTGCTTTCTTCAAGGACTTGTACAAGTGTACGTTGATCTTCTTCGACTCGGACTGCTCTTCTCGCACCTTGGGCAGTAAGATGTCGTGTAAAAACGCTTGAGCCAATGCTGGGCGCGAGGAGATGAACAGTTTCGTCGCTTCGTAGTAAGCATTAGCAGACCATGACTCCGGTCTTGTAATGCTGAGCAGCGTATCCCATTGTGGCAATGTGGGCAAGATCTTGAAAGGCTTCGGTAGCTTGCCAGACTTGTATCGTGACAGGATAAGGCCGACCTGTGTATAGACCTCGACGACCTTTGCAGGCAATTCAATCGCATCCTCGGGGTGATCGTCCTCCTGGCGTATCCCATTGCCCTCTTGAGCCGCTTCGTGCTGTGCGATCTTCTCCAGTATCAATTCTGCCAGATTTGTTGGTTCGCCCTCCTCCTCGTCATCGCCAGGCACATCGTTGGGTTGTAACAGTGTTGAAGGGTCGAATTCGGGATTGAACTTGTTGAACATGGCCAAATCATGTGGATCAATGTCCCCGCCATCTATCTCGACTACCTCCTCCTCGTCCTCCCAACCCTCGACATCGTCGAAATCTCCTTCCGCCTCAATTTCCTGCTGCTCGTCGTCACCGAACCGGGCATCGAAGTCGAATGCTTTGTTGGGAGCGGCAGGTTCCTGTGCTCGGAGTTCTTCCGCCTCTTCATCCACTAGATCTTGACCGATCTTTAGGATTTTTCGCGAGGCCTTTGAGCCTACGAAACCTTCTTCATCATCGCCTTCCGGATTCGATTTCCGTCGTTTGGGTGCGCGAGTCTTCTCTGCGTACTTTGGCTGGTAGTCGTCCGATAGGGGATTATGCCGTCGCTCCTGGCGAGTATCTCTCTGTGCTGATTTGGCCATATCGTTTTATGAGGTGTGTTGCGCACCGCTGGACAATCTCCGCGTCAAACGAAGCGGTGGGGTGATGGACATTTTTTTCTTGATCAGATCTTATCTAATCTTGAGGTATACCGGACCACGGCCCGTCACTTCCGGCGCGAGAGCTCTACAGCATGTTGCTTGCTCATTTCGGCCATCCTACTTAGCACCGATCATGGCGGACGAAAGGCCAGGGTCGTCACCTCTACCTGGATCGCTAGTTGCGCCAGTACAAGATCATGTCCCCACGATACCGTCTCCGCTCAACCCGCATCCCGACCCTAAGCTCAGCAAGCCCAAACCCCCTCCACGAGAACGCGAGCCAAGAGAGCGCAAAGAGTCGCAGAAGAAGCGAGAGTCTGCATTAGGTGGCAGAGAGTCTTCGTCAATCATACCTTCGAAGCGGAAAGCTTCAACTTCTGGCCCGACGGTCCCATCACCCACACGCTATGCTAATCTCCAAGCACGACCATCAGATTTCGTCCCTCCACGGCCGACCACATTCGCGTCGCATGAACCATTCCCTTTTCTAGCCCCTGATGGGGAGACGGAGCTCAAGAAACCTTTGGACCGAGCCGCAAACGCCAAAGGTTACAGATACGTCGAATGCATTGCGGACCCCATGTTTAGCCACAAGCAGTATTACAGATCAACAGACACAGAGCCATATGGAGCTCGTATGAGCTTCGAAGATTCTGACAAATGGATCCACTTTCACGAGAGTGGGAAGATGGTCACCAATGAGAAAGGATGGCGGGGAGTCAGAGGCAATGTGTGTGTTAGGGAAGGACGAGCATACTACGAAGTCCGCATGGTTCGAGGCGTCAAAGCAGGAGAGGAAGACGGAGATGAGGATGGGCCACAACCGAGAGTGAGGGTTGGATGGGGCCGGAGGGAAGCGCCACTTGACGTACCCGTCGGTTTTGACGGATTCAGCTACGGTGTCACGGACCGCCGATTTGAGACGATGCACCGTAGTCGGGGAGGTAGATTCTGGAACGACAAGAAGGGGCCAAAGAAAGCCGGCAAGCCCGAGAAGGAGTATGTGGATCAACAAACAGACGTTTGCGAAGGTGACGTGCTGGGTCTCGAAATCATTCTACCCTCTTTCTCTTTACACCGCAAAGTCGTCGACGGTGTATACAACCCTGCTGTTGACCGCGACGAATCCGACCTCATAACTGCCCGCATCGACCCGACGGAAAAGCCTCACGATATCATCCGTGACCGGATACCCGTTCCATATAAGGGCCATCTCTTCTTCGAATCACAAGATCTCTGGAATGAGACCATCCCGATGAAAGCATACAATGACAGGACTCTGGCTTTGTCCAATCTCGGTTCTCCTGTACAGGTTCCAGGTGCCAACACAACGATCAAAACAGCGCCAAACCCAAACCACCCCGAGCCTGCATTACGCACACTTCCTGGATCAAGTATCAAGGTGTACAAGAACGGCCAATTGGTTGGCACAGCCTTCGAAAACCTCCTTGCCTTCCTCCCGCCCGCAAGCTTGCCAAACAAAGCCGCTGGCGCACGAGAAGGGTTCGACGACGGCATGATAGGCTACTTTCCCTTCATCTCTTGCTTCTCAGGCGGTATCGCCGAGGTCAACTTTGGTGACGAAGGATTCTGGTACCCACCTGAACACGTCCGAAGCATCAAGCAAGGAGACGGGCCAGGACGAACCACCAGACCATTAGGCGAACGCTTCAAAGAGCAGATAGTAGAAGACATTGTCTGGGACCTCGTCGACGAGGTTGACTTCTTCATGCAAGACGGTGGGTTCGGTGGCCGCGTCGGAGCCGGCGGTGCAGATATCAAAAAGGGCGAAGGCAGACTCAAGGAAGAAGTAGACTGATCCAGTCCTCCTATCAGGAATTACCATCCATCTGTCTCTACCCAAATCAGGAATTGTTCTTCATCTCCCTCAACGCAGCCATGACCTCCACCGGCGCCGTCTTCCCCGTCGCCTTCTGCACAGCCGGATCGTCTAGCATCATAAACACATTATGTTTCTACACCCGTCAGTCCCACTACCCTAATGGCCCAAATCCCCACGATCACATACCTTCTCATCCGCAATCGTAAACTTCCCCTGCGTCTGCTTGTTACTCCCCGCGAAACTCTCCAGCTTCTTGATCGCTTCGTTCTGCGCCACCGTCACCGCAAACTTGACATTCGCCTTGGTGTACTCATGCCCGGGCTATATCCCCGTCGTCAGCATCTCCCCAGTCCCACGTAGGCAAAAGGGTGGGTTAGACTCACATAAACCTTCGTCTCCCCCTCCAACCCCGCCAGCACCACGTTAAGCGCCTTGTGCATCTCCTCCGCCGTCCCCTCGAAGAAGCGTCCGCAGCCGCCGATGAACAACGTGTCGCCCGTGAACACGGCGCGGTCGTCCCCGTCTTCGAAGAGGAAGCAGATGCTGTCTTGCGTGTGGCAGGGCGTGTGCAGGGCGGTGACTTTGATGCTGCCGACGGTGAAGGTGGAGTTGTGTGAGGGCGTGGTGGTGACGTGGGCGCAGTCTTTGCCGCCGATGATGGGGAGGGGGTGATATTTCAGCTGGGAGGGGGGTTAGATGGGGGGATCAAGGGGAGGGGAAGGAGAGGGTGGACGATTTCTTCGTTGCCGCCGGCGTGGTCCCAGTGGCTGTTGGGGTGTTAGTGGGGTGGCGGTAGTAGGGTGGGAGGGAAGGGTGGGCGGACTGGTGGGTGTTGATGATGGATTTGAGATTGATGCCGTTGGAAATTTCTTCTTTGAGGACAGGAAGGACTCTGTGGACTATCAGATTGTGTCATCGCATTTGTGGTTGTGAGGAGCTGTACTCTGATGGGTTTGCTGGATCAATGATGACAGAGTCCTTGGTCTTGTCGTCGGTCACCAAGTAGGCATAGTTGTTGCCCTTTCCTTCCCCTGTGGATTATTAGTATTGTAGATGATGGTGTGAGACGACTGCTCTGACACATGGGAATTGATCGGATATGCATGGCTCTGGTTGGTGTTCTCTTTGCCGGTATCAGTTGAGTGGCCAGAACAATTACTACCAGACATACAGCGAGATGAATTGGACGGATCGATCGGGTCAGTAGTCTTGGAGCAATGGCAATTCGATTCATTGACAATCTGAAAATGAATACGCCTTGAGATTCGAACGAGTGAGAAGAGCTGTAGACTGACTGACCGCTGCTGTGATCTCTTCAAGCGTGACGTCAAGGGTTGGAGATTTGCCCCTCAACACGGGAGACGCATCTCCATCACACTTTTGTTCCTGAGAGAAACAAACTTTTGATATCGGGAGGTGGGATTATTATACATGTCTGTACATAATGGGTATCTATGTGATGCCATGTTCCTTGATCCTCAGGCGACTCTCCTTGTAGCCCAAAACGGCCATGACTCTGAAGGTGCTAGGTCCACCATCAGTCCGACCAGATAGCTTTGATCTTAGATATTTGTGAAAGTCGACAGTCATCTGCTTCCACTCGTCAGTCTTCTTCAGCATCGGAATGCTGTCGTCGACCAATTCCGAGCCCTTCGCCTTCAGTACTTCGCCGACCTTTTGCACCAGTAATGTGTTGAGGATATCCTGACACGGTTGCGCAGCCTTCGCAATCATATCGTGGAGCTCTTTGACATTGTTCGGATTGTCTTCCGGGCGTCCATCCCACAGATTCAGCGAATCTCGTACGACTTGGTGATCAATGATCTCATCGACCAATTGCTCGACTTCCGCAGGGTATGCCAAGTCGACTTTCCGGGGAGGTGGTAACTCCTTGTTATGCATTTCGAAAGGGCTCGGCTCCTGTGGACCAATAATTGAATCAGACGATGGCGTTGCACGGCTATCCGTGCTGCCCTGCGGTCGTACCGGTGCTCGTCGGAAAAAGTAATTGTTCTCGTTCAAATATTTTCGTGGCGTCTCATACGTGCCTGGATCGATGACGAGGATGCTCTGCAGGTACATGTCGATCGAACGGTTGCCCAGGATGTTTGCTTTCCTGTGTGACGTTAGAATTGCACATACACGATCCTGACAAACTCACATCTGAGGTTGCCAATTCATCACTTTGGTTTGTTCACGGAGGTATGCGAGCAGCACATCAAGCCTATGCGATGCATCAGGATCAGAGATGGCCTCCTTGACCCTTCTCATGGCATGCTGCCTCTGTAAGAAGAACAATTTCTCGGTGGTAACCACAGTGTCGCCTTTCGTGAACTTGAGATCAAACTGCAATCTGTCAAGATTCTGCACGTTGTTCATGTCCAATACCACTTACAACATCAACGAGCTCCTTCATGTTCTTGACATCCTTCTTGTCTGGATTTGACCAGCCCAGGAGGACGAGGTAATTGACCAGAGACTCTGGCATGAGGCCATACTTCTGTATGAGTGAGGCAACATCCACGTCAAAATTTCGCTTTGACAGCTTGTTATGTCCTTCATCAGTCAAGAGACTGACATGTGCAAAAAGTGGTGGTTGCCATTGGAAGGCATGATAGAGAGCAACATGTAAAGGTGTCGACGGCATCCACTCCGTGCCTCTGATGACATGTGTGATCTTCATGTCATGGTCGTCCACCACGTTTGCAAGGTGGTACGTCGGCGTGCCATCGGACTTGACAAGAACCGTGTCGGCTATCGAATTGAACATCTTGGATCCGCTGTCGGCTTTGTTGACAATATCTCCATACACTAGGTCATTCCAAACAATGCGATCTTGGTGTGACTGGAAGCGGACGACAAATGTCGTCTTTTTGTCGAGGCGGTCTTGAATATCGCCTTTCGACAGTCCTTTGCAGTCGCCAGAGCAGCCACCTAGCTTTGCTCCAATCTCAGTCGGTTCTGCAGATCCAGCGGAATGTCGACCAGCTGGGCAGAAACATCGGTAAGCGTGTCCAGAGTCCAGAAGTTCGTTAGCATGGTACTGGTAGAGGTCATTCCGCTTGGATTGATTGTATGGACGGTATTTGCCGCCGATCTCAGGTCCCTCATCCCATTGCAGCCCAGCCCACCTCAAGTCCTCGAACAGTCGCTTCTCTGCGCCAACTACAGTCCGTTTGCGATCTGTGTCTTCCACCCGCAAGATGAATTGACCGCCAGTCTTCTTTGCCCAGAGATAATTGAAGATTGCAGTCCGAAGTGATCCAAGGTGTAAGAAGCCAGTGGGCGACGGAGCAAAGCGTGTGCGGGCAGGAGTGATGGCTTGAGATTTATCAAACACCTTCCTGACCCTCTTGCCTTGAGATATCAACCTTGTTGATGCGGTGGACCCACGTGTCCATGCGGTCATGCATGGTCGCGTCGCCGAGGAGACACATCTTCGGGCCGCACCAGCAGTCCTTGACCTAAGTATCTCGCTGCTCGAGCAGATGAGAATGGTCATAATAACATCTTCAAATGTGATCAAGACGTGAGGCGATGCGACAGAGGCAGGGAAGATCTGGTCGTGTCAACCGAGGTATAAGCTGGAGCGCCAAGAAGGACCCTGATTCAGTTCATCCCCTGGTGGAACTGAACACTTATCTACTACTCTACCAATTTATAATTAAATTAGATGGTTATTGTCTTAATCTGTTACTATTAAGGAGTTCTTTTGATTTAGCTATCTTTTAGTACACTAGGTTAAGTATTTATGTAGTTATAATCTACCTTATTTTAGTAGTTTAGGTAGTAATTAATTCTTTTTCCTCCCCTACATAAGTTAATAGTTATAAGCCCGGTATAACTACCTCTATATAAGTATATTACTTAGTTGCTTTCCTACTCTATTTATTAGTTAATTCTTTACTATTTTACTTTTTAAATATTAGAATCTATTAAGAACTACCTTAACTATAACTATAAGATTTAGGTGTTAATAAAGGAATAAACAACTATAGATACTAATACCTTAATAGCTAGAATACTTATTATTCTTACTATATTAGCTAAATAGGCTAGCTAGCTATATATTATTAAGATAAGAGCGTTAAATACTAAGATATAGAACCTTATTAATCCCTAGAAGGCTAGTAAGCTAGAAGGGCTTCCTAAGCCTTAGAGGCTAGAGGTAGCAAATACTAACTTCTTAGTACTCTTCTAGATATACAAGGAGAAACAAGTATAATATAATAAATAGTATAAGGCCTTAGCTAATTTAGCTAGCCTTATTTAGTTATTAATTGTACTATAAGTTCTTACTATTATCTAACTAGAAGGGGATCCTTATCTATAGGCTATCCTTAGGGCATTAAAGAACAGATTTACTCTA
This sequence comes from Elsinoe ampelina, assembly GCA_005959805.1. Taxonomy (NCBI): domain Eukaryota; kingdom Fungi; phylum Ascomycota; class Dothideomycetes; order Myriangiales; family Elsinoaceae; genus Elsinoe; species Elsinoe ampelina. The sequence continues at coordinate 2,213,246 of SMYM01000001.1, forward strand.
TCTAATATAGCTATTTAGCTTAAAGTTAAAGTACTCTAGAGAAAGTAGCTATCTAGCTCTTTCTTATAGAATATAGACTATTAGCTTTAGTAATAGAAAGAGGTTATAGATAAGGCTAGGAACTATAATCTACTAGAAGCTTAAGGCTTAAGGCTATAGAGAGACTTCTTGCTCTTTATCTTAAAGATTAAACTAGTATTTACTAATAAGTACCTTACTAATCTAGATTTACTAACTCTACTAACTATACTTAAACTAATTACTAAGTTTAGATAGTTTTATAAACTCTATAAGCTATATAGTACTATAAAGGCTAGTAAGGGAGCTACGGCCTTCTCTATAGCTACTAAGAATGTTCTTTATAAGAAACCTAGTTCCTCTAGGAAGCCTAAATATATATACTAAGGCTAGTATAAGTAGATTAAGTACTATTACTTAAATAAGTATCTAAGGCTAGAAGGATAGATACTAAACTAGTAGACTATAAAGGAAGTTAAATAAAGGCTAAATAATAAGACTCTTAAAGAGAGAATTAAGGCTTCTATTACTAAGGAAATATAATATTAGAAGGAGTTAACTCTACTAGTGTTAATTAATATAGCTATTACTATTAAATTACACTTAGTATTTATTTTAGCTACTAGTAATATCTCTAACTTATAGATACTAGATTCTAAAGCAACTAATTATATCTATAATTATACTATAAAGAATAGATATAAGGTTACTAGAATTATAGAACCTTATAAGAAGCTATTCTATAGTAATACCTTACTTAGTATTAAGAGTTAGAGAACTATTAATATTATAGCTCTTTATAAAGGAAAGCCTATAACTATCTATCTTATAAAGGTAGCCTATATACTATTAATTATAACTAATCTAGTTAGCCTTAGAAGGTTTATTAATAGTAGAGTCTACTAGAATACTTAAACTATAGAGATTAGCTATAAAGGAAAAGTACTCTTCTTAGTTATACTAAAGTATAACTAATATATTCTTAAGAATAACTCTAAAGTTCCTAATGTTACTACTATAGTATTAAGGAATAATAATAATTATCTACTATTAGTATTTACTATAGTTACTATAAGGACTAATTAATCTTAGTATAAAGTTATAGGCTATCTAAGCTTAGAGTCTATTAATTACCTTCTAACTACTATAGTTAGTAGTAAACTAACTCTAACTAAGCCTAGTTTAGCTTAACTAATTTATCTTAGGTCTCTATATTAGACTTATAAGCTATTAAATACTTAGTAGATTATATTAAGGAGCCTTAATACTAAACTTACTATATTAAAGCTATTTAAGAGAACTACCTTTAATATTATTATTAATAGATTTACTAGCTATAATAAGGTAAGATATATAAGCTACTTTACTTATAGGACTACTAACTATTAACTAGTTACTACTTATACTTATAGATATAAGATTAATAAAATCTATATTAAGATAATTACTTATATTAAAAGTAATTTTAGCTTTAAAATTAGATTCCTTAGGAGTAATAATAAGAGGGCCTTTAGCCTTAAATTTACTATCTTCCTAGATAGTAAAGGAATCTATTATAAGCTATCTACTCCCTATACTTAAGCTTAGAATAGTTATAATAAAAGGATAAGAGCTATACTATTAAGGAGAGTAAGGGCAATTACTATCTTTACTAATCTACTAAGGGAATTATACTCTAAATTATATAGATTAGTAGCCTATCTAATTAATAGAATACCTCTTAAGAAGCTAGACTAGAAGACTCCTTTTAAGCTAGTTTATAAATGCCCTCTATTAGTTACTTATCTTAGGCTACTTAGATATAAAGCTTATACTTTAGATAAGCTTATTATAAGTAGTAATAAGCTTATACTAAGGGCTTATATTAGCTATCTAGTTAGCTATAACTTAACTAATATCTTTAGGATCTTTATACTAGCCTCTAAGAAGGTTATTAGAACAAGAGATATTAGATTTAATAAAACTTAGTTCTATAAGCTAGAGGAATAACCTTAGCTAAAACTAATTAGATTACTTAATCTACTAAGGCTTCTATAGAAGATTAATAAATCTAAAGGAGTATATAAAGTAGAAGGAACAACTAAACTAAATCTAGTTTAGAATCTAGTTTAGTATCTAGTTTAGTATCTAGTTTAGAATCTAGTTTAGAATCTAGTTTAGAATCTAGTTTAGTATCTAGTTTAGTATCTAGTTTAGTGTCTAGTTTAGAATCTAGTTTAGAATCTAGTTTAGAATCTAGTTTAGTAGTTAAACTAGATACTATCTTAGACTCTAAGTTAGAACAATCTAGATTAAGAGCTAAGTCTATCTTAGTAGCTAGATAAGAGTTACCCTATTATACTAGATTAGTTACTACCTCTATTAGACTAATTAGATAAGGCTATTCTAGATTTAAACCTAGCTTAGATCTAGGAATCTTTACTAAATAAATAGTTTTTTAATACTCTAGCCTTACTACTATCTATAGTAGTATAGCTATCTCCTTTACTACTAGGAGGAGATAAAGCTAAAGGAGATAAGATAGAAGTTTAGACTAAAGGGGTAGTTAAAGCTTAGCCTAAGTAACTCTCTTAAAGAATTGCTATAAGGTTAGCTAACCTTCTTTCTAAATATATTCTTATAATAAGAAGAATAAGAAAACTAAGAAGGTAAGTATATATTACTACTCTTATATAAACTAATAAGGCTCCTAGATATTACTAAGCCTTTAATACTTATCTATTAATAACACTAACTTAGCCTAAGCTAGAATTAAGAGATAATCTTCTACTACTACTAGCTAATATTAGAGAACTTAAGACTTATTCTTATAAGAAGTAATTTTAAGAGGCTATAAAGGTTAAATTATTTACTTTATACTTAAAACATATATAGACTATTATACTAGTAGCTTAAGCTACTAGTAAGCCTATCTCTTTAATATAGGTATTTACCTATAAAGTTAATAATAAAGGAGAGGTTATAAAGTACAAAGTAAGAGTCTATATAAGGGATAATCTCTAATTAATAGAATCTAAGACTTATATAGCAACTCTAGTAGCTAAGATCTTTAGAATACTTATAGTATTACTTACTTATAAAGATATAGAGGCTATTTAGATAGATGTTATTAATGCCTATATTAATAGTCCTATTAATAAGACTATTTACTATACTATCCCTACTAGATTTAAGCTAGTAGTAGAGGATCTTATAAAGGACTATCCTAGTATTACTCTATTAGAGGCAATCCTATTGCTTAATAAGGCACTATATAGCCTAAAGTAAGCTCTAGCTCTCTAGTATACTAAATTTACTACTACTCTAAAGGGTATTAGATTTACTTAAGCCTCTAAGGCTCTATACCTCTAGATAATACTTAAAATAATAATCTTCTTCTTTATAAATAATATTACTATTATATATCTTAAGAAGTATAAGGAGAAAGCTAATACTATTATTATAGCTCTCTATACTAAATATAAAATAAAGATACTTAGAGATCTAAGCTAGTTTCTAGCTATCTAAGTTATAAGGGATAGACTAATAAAGAGACTCTAGCTTAGCTAAGCCTAGTATATATAACAGATATATAGTAAGTTTATTATAGAACTAACAAGGCTAGTGTTAATACTACTACTAATTAAGATACTCTAACCTTATAAAGGCTAAGTATTACTATAAGAGATCTATCTATATTAGTAAAAGGTAGAATCTATTAACTTTATAGTAGTTATTATAAGGCCTAATATAGCCTTTACTACTTTTAGATTATTAAAGTATCTAATAAATTTATTACTAACTTACTAGAGAATAGTAAATAGAGTAATCTAATATCTCTATAAAACTAAGAATTTAGCTCTTACCTTTAATAGCTTAATACTACTACTAATCTTTTAAGCTTTATTAGATACTAGCTTTAGTAGCTACCTAATAAGGAAGAGCTTTTAAAGCTATCTCTTTAAGATATTTTAAGGATTAATTAACTAGAAGGCTATAAAGCAACTAATAGTTATAATATTAACTATAGAGGCTAAGCTACTTACTCTTATAGAGACTACTAAGTAAGCTATATAGTAGAGAAGGCTAATAGCCTCTATCTATCCCCTTAAACATGTTAGCATTTAGTGTAACAATTAGTAAACTATTAGTCTTATTACTACTCTAATAGAGAAGCTAAATATATATCTTTACTATGTTAATATTTATTATTATTAGCTAAAACAAGAGATTAATTAAGCTAGAGATCTATCTAGCTCTATCTTAGTAATATAGACACTATTAGTAGATACCTTAGCTAATAGATTAACTAAGTTATTACTACCTAGAAGGTATAAGGCATTCTTATAATAGCTATCCCTCGAGTTAGTAGTCTACTAACTAGCTATAATAGCCTTATAGCTATTTAGTAAAGGGGTGTGTCAACTAAGGTATAAGCTAGAGCGCTAAGAAGGACTCTAATTTAGTTTATCCCCTAGTAGAACTAAACACTTATCTACTACTCTACTAATTTATAATTAAATTAGATAGTTATTGTCTTAATCTATTACTATTAAGGAGTTCTTTTAATTTAGCTATCTTTTAGTACACTAGGTTAAGTATTTATGTAGTTACAATCCACCTCATTTTGGTGGTTTAGGCAGTAATTAATCCTTTTTCCTCCCCCACACAAGTCAACAGGTCGTGAAGTTGCATATCTCCGCTATCTCCGATGCAGCAAATCAGAGCTCCGACAAACGTCACCTACTTTGTATCTACCTCGGTCTTGAAGGCCGTCCTATTTACCTAGTCCTGTCCTTACACACTCCCGACTGAATCTCAAATTCATGCTACCTCAGTCCGATCCGGTCGGCAAAAGACGAGATCTTCAGCAAGCCGAGACCGACAAGAAACGAAAGAGGGGCAGTATCCACGACTCGCCGGGGTCTGATTACTCCACCACCTCGTCGGTGCAGCAATCTATTCAAGAGCTCTTCACTGCGAAGAACAAGCCTGCTAACGGATCGCTGAACGGAACATCCAAATCGACGCCCCATAAGAAGGCCCGTTTCCTAGAATCACCTGCGTCTAGTGCCACCAGATCACCGAATCAAATGTACTCTTTCACGAACAAGCAGGCAAATGGGGGTGTGGTAGATCTCACAGCTTCACCATCAAGGAACGGTCTAAGACGACCAAACGGTATCAGGAATGGCATAAACCCGCACCAAGGTGCAAAGAAGTTGGTCGTCAAGAACCTCAAGCCACAATCAGATTGGAATCCCGAGAAATACTTTGAGGATACTTGGAAGAGGCTAGATCTGGCACTAGACAAGGTCTTGGATGGCCAACACAAGTCTCTATCCATGGAGGATCTATACCGGTGTTGTGAAAACTTGTGTCGGCAGGGCAAGGCCTCGTCGGTGAATTCGCGATTGAACGAGAGATGTGTGAAACACCTGAAGGGCACAGTACTACCGTCGCTGAAGGGTCGATCTTCCCAAGACGAAGTGTCAGTGCTACAGGCAGTCCTGACGGCGTGGTCAACATGGAGTGCCCAAGTGGTATGCTCGACTCTTCTTCTGATCGACAACTAGTAAGCTGACACCCCACAGACCATAATCCGGTGCATATTCTACTACATGGACCGAGCATATCTTCTTTCCAATTCGAAGACCAACCTCCATGACGTTTGCGTCACCCTCTACAGAGACCTCATCTTCCAGGACCCGGCGCTCAAGGCAAAGACGGTCGATGGCGCATGCGAATTAATTTCGCGGGATCGCAAGGAACAGACAGTGGACAGATCAACACTGAGAGACGCGATCAACATGTTCCATGAGCTGCAAGTATACACAAGTACATTCGAGCCACGTTTACTCGCCATTTCGCAGAAGTACATTGCTACATGGGCTGAGACGACAAGTCAGGAGAGAGAGGTCTCAGACTACGTTGACGATGCCGTAGGTTTGATGAAGAGGGAGGGTGAGCGATGCGACTTCTTTGCTCTTGACACCAGCACGCGAAGGGACATAATGACCTTACTCGAGGATCACACCATCGACCTTCGAATTGAGTATCTGACAGAGTATCCGCCGCTCAAGACACTCCTGGACAAGAACTCGACGCCTTCCCTCGAACGTCTATACGGATTGCTGAATCGCAGGAAGAAGGGTAAAATATTGAAAGCGCCATTTGCAAAGTGGGTGGAGGAGACAGGAACCGAGATAATCTTTGACGACAAAGCTTCGGAAGACATGGTCGTTCGATTACTATCACTGAAACGTCGCCTGGACAGCATATGGAAGAGCCCCTTTCAAAGAGACGAAGACCTTGGTCACGGACTGCGTGAGGCCTTTGACAAGTTCATGAACAAGACGAAAAAGGGCGAGTCAACCTGGGGAACAGACAATTCCAAGATCGGCGAAATGATTGCCAAATACGTCGACATACTCTTGCGTGGCGGATCAAAGGCGATTCCCACCGAGCTCACTGTATCAAAGCGAGATGGCGGCAATGATGACGAGGAAGACGATGCCGGCCTGGATGAGGATGCGGAGGTCAATGCTCAGCTTGACCAGGTATTGGATCTGTTCCGTTTCATTCATGGGAAGGCAGTATTCGAGGCATTCTACAAGAAGGATCTCGCAAAACGATTATTGATGGGCCGATCTGCAAGTGCAGATGCTGAGCGGAGCATGCTTACCCGACTAAAGACCGAATGTGGTGCAGGCTTCACGCAGAATCTCGAGCAGATGTTCAAGGATGTTGAGCTTGGTCGAGAAGAAATGGCTGGATACAAGGATCGTCTGGAAGAAATGCAGAAGAAGTCTGGAGCTCTGGATCTCAGTGTGAACGTCCTGTCCGCTGCTGCTTGGCCGTCATATCCAGATGTTCCGGTCGTGATCCCTGCAGATGTCAATACCGCCATCGAGGACTTTGAGCGCTACTATAAGAGCAAGCATTCCGGTCGCAAGCTCTCATGGAAGCACGCCCTGGCCCACTGTCAGATGAAGGCCAAATTTGCCAAGGGCACGAAAGAGTTTGTCGTATCATCATTCCAGGCAATCATCCTCTTGCTCTTCAACGGCCTACCAGAGGGTGAACGTCTGTCGTACGAGCATATCATGGATGTCACCAAGCTGCCGGAAGCGGAGGTCAAGAGGACATTGCAATCATTGGCTTGTGCTAAATTGCGACCGCTCACCAAACAACCTGTCGGAAAGGATATCAACGCAGGTGACACATTTACCGTCAACCACTCTTTCAACCATCCTCGATACAGGGTTCGCATCAATCAAGTCCAGCTCAAGGAGACGAAGCAAGAGAACAAGGAGACTCACGAGCGTGTGGCCGAGGATCGCAACTTTGAGTGCCAAGCCGCAATCGTTAGGATCATGAAGAGCAGAAAGACGATTGGTCATTCCGAGCTTGTGGCCGAAGTCATCACCGCGACTCGGAGCAGAGGTGTCCTTGCTGTCGCCGATATCAAGAAGAACATTGACAGGTATGAGGTCAATCCTCTGCTATAGGAGCAACACTGACATTGTTACAGATTGATCGAGAAGGACTACATGGAGCGAGAGGATGGGAACATGTACAATTACGTAGCATAGGCGAAGCAACCAGCATTGTAGTCGGCACTAGAAGGGCATTCCAGCAACAGCACATAACGACAATCATGATTCATCGGGTATCGTCTACTCTAGCTACCAATATCAACCCAGCTTCACCCATCTCTACCTCGTCCATCCTCCAATCCCCATCTCCACCCCCATCCCTCTTCCCCCCCCCCTACCGCTTCCCCTTCTTCTTCTTCCCCTTCCCCCCTCCCTGCCCTTGCGTCTGCCCCCCTGTCTGCACCTGCGCCTGCCCTCCCGTCTTCCCCACCACCGTCTTCTCCTCCACCTTCTCCTTCTCCTCCGCCGCATCCTCCATCACCACATCCTCCCTCTCCTCCACCTCGGGCAACGCAGCCATCACCCTCCCCATCCTCCCCAGTCCCGCGATGAGTCTCCCCACTTCCGCCGCTTTCTCGGTTCTGTACTTAAGACATGCTCCGCTTTCCGGGTCGTAGGCGCGGAGCTCGAGGTAGGCTTTGGGAGGCTTGTCCTTGGCTGCTTCGGAGGGGGGTTTGATTTCGGTGGTGCTGGCTGGGCTGGAGCGGGGTTTGGCTTTGGCGCGGGATTTGGTGACGCGGGATGAGGAGGGGAGCGGGGGGAGGGTGTATTTTGTTATGATGCGGGTCTGGGAGGGGGGTCAGTGGGTGCTGGGATGGGGCGGGGAGACGTACGGTCGTGGGGCGGGCGCGGAGGAGGAGGGTGGTGTTGTGGGTCCAGTCTTGGGGGGAGGTGTAGAGTGGCATTTTTGGCGGTGTTGCGAGAGATAGATGAGGTGAGAGGTGTGGTGGAAGGTGAGAGGTGGTGCGGAGGTGGGAGGTTGGTGCGGTGAATTTTGAGGTGGGGGAGATGGACGACTTCACTTTCAAAAGACTCTGGTTCGTAAATTTATTACCACGAGCATTAGATCTGCTGCATATCCAGAGAAGCACCGTGGAGAGGCTTAGAAGCGTCATAACATGTCTATACGAGACAATCGCATAATATGAGCCTCCCAATACGGAGCAATGGCTTCGCACACAACAACCAGGACGGCCAAGCAGCGTCTTCGCACGAAACGAGCTCGAACGATGCACCGGACTTCAGCTTTCTCCAAGGATCTGGATCACCTCAGGTGTTGCTTGCGAGATGTCAGATACTATGGGACGAGATCGAGTCTTTCCGCGAAGCACTGCGAGAGAGACTACGAGAGCACACCGTCGAGCTAAGCAATTATCGCGGCATCGTCAAGTCAGAGCTGAAGAACCTGGAACGCCTTGTGCAGAAGCAGGAGGAACGCGATCAGCAGAAGGAGGAGGAAGCAAAAGGGCTAGGTAACGAAGTAAATGGTCACGCAAGAGAGCCCGGCGAGGGGGACGGTCAGGGAGATGGCGAGGACGACGAGGACAGCAGCTCGATGCAAAAGATCGTCTCCTCCAACTTGCCATTCTTGGCGACAATCTGGCACTGTGCAAAATCTACAAGTGGCTTGGTCGCGATGCAGAAACGATTCTACTTCGGCGAATACGTTGAGCGGAACTCTCCAGCTCGCGGAGGACGACGTGGACGTGGGCGGAGACGAGGACCAGGGAATCATATGGTCAAACCTGGCAAGGCCCTTGTGGATGTTGTGAGCAAGGAAGGATTGGAATGGATCAAGGTGTCCTTGGTGACGAACCATCGCATGATCATGGACAAAGCAAGAGAGGGCTGGGCTGGAGACAGCTCTGACGATGACGACAGTGATAGCGATGGTTCGGCCAAGTCTGCCGACGATCCTGACGCCTCGATACCGGTGGTAAAGATGGGAGAAGCCATGCTTGCAGCGGCAAAGGAGGTCCGGATACGAACGAAGCACCCTAGAGTACGGATGGTACTCCCACGGATCGTCGAAGGCCAGCAACCTGAGATCGACAAAATCGTCAAGCGATTGAGATCGAAAGGCATATCGGTGGAGTGCGGCGAGACGGCGGTCATGCCTCAAACTCTGAACTTCGTTGTGAACAACATGATCACCAATCCTTTCGCCGACTTTACTCCCTCCTTGAACATCGACTGCACTATCTTGCTAGGACTGGTATCCGATTTCTCACACAGCGACGTTGAAAGCGAGCCATGGTTTCACAGAGCACTCAAGCGACAAGTTGAGATTGAGGACAAAGAGTCACTGCTCACCAACCAGCTTTACCCAGCGATCGTCGGACACAGATTGGTCTGCTCGGCTGAAGCGGCGAAGCGCATGAAGGAGATTGTCGACACCATCGGTACACCAGATGAAAAAGCACGAACCGCGCTCTTCATGGGCGACGACGTTAACCGTGAGTACAGCGAGGAGGACACCCGATCGAAACAGGCAGAGCTGGCGAAGTTGTCCAAATTCGATGTTCCGGATGGTCTCCATATTCCGGTCTTGATCGTCGACAAGGGCAACATCGACTTCTCCAAATTGCCGCCAGTAGCAATAAAAGTCAAGGAGACCTTAACGTCGATCAACCAGTCTGTCTTCCTATTTGGATGGTCCAATGGCCACACCACCATCACGTCGAATCGCACAGTCGTGAAAGGCATCGAGCAAGCCCTCGACCAACACGCGGAAAGCGAGACGGACTGGCCAAGTATATGGCTCTGCCCTACTGCGCGATCACTAGTAGGCAAAGAAAAAGGAAGACGTGAATAAGATAGCTGTACATACCTTTGGCTAACTCATAGCGAAAACCAATATGTTTATCTGCAAAGTGACTTGCTGATATTTGAGAGTGCTTGTGGCGACCCCGCCCCCACCTGCAACCACTCAACGCGCGACGCGTCCATCCGCCTTTTCTTGCACATCTGCAACTTCTGCCTACCTTAGCAGCGACACATCACCGCCACCGACCGACTTTCCCCCACCTGCATACTCAATCACGACCGTACCATCTGACCGCACCACCTTCATCTCCATAACTGTGATCAAACTTCCCCAACAATGGCCCAAGCAACCCCCCGCATCACGGCCCCTTACCTCGAACAATTCAAACACCAAACCGTCCGCGTCCTCGGCAAAGTGACCGAACTCCGCGGCGAGACCGCCACCATCGACGCTGGAGGGAAGATAAACCTGCTGCTGAACAGAGTGTGCCGATCGTTTCGTCCCTTGATCATCTCTGGTGCTAATGAGAACCAGGACGCACACCTCCAGATGAACAACGCCGTTGAAGTCATCGGCAAGGTGGACAAGGATTTGAGCGTGCGCGTGTTGGTGTCGACGGATATGGGGAGCGGGATAGGTGGGTCTTCGCACCGGGAATGGGGATGTGGGAGAGAGGTGATGCTGACGGGTGTAGATTTTGGCGTGGCGGACGCGGTGGTTGATGCGACGCATAGGTATCATGAGATATTTTATGATAAGGAGACGCAGTAGATGGCTGGAGGCTTGGGTTGCACGGGGGAGAGAGGCTGATGGCGTGAAGGGTGGGATTGGGGGGACGGCTTGGGGGAGAGTAGGGCATGATTGATGAAGTTCGTCTACTGATGTGGCTGTATGTACTATCTATACCAATATGGGGCTGAAACTGCCTGAACACCATGCTAGATCCTGCCCGCCAATGTGCAGCCGCTGATGCCTGTAGTTCTACTTGTTCCGTGGTCCGTGTTATGCGTGTGGTCGTAACCGTCATTACCTAGCCGTAGAGCTGCTCGATCAAAGCTTGCTCTTCACCGCCTCCAACCTGAACCTCACGTCTTTTAACGCCTTGCTCGTCGGCTTCCATTCGTCGAATAGCTTGATCAACTCCTTCACCTCGCCCTGCATGTTGCTTCTCACTTCCCCCTCTTCGAGTATACCTCGCATCGCCCACGGTAAAAAGTATGGATTGGCTGCCGTTCCACTCGCCGGGATCTCGTAGTGGGAGATGACGGGCGCAATTCCTGGCTGGACGGTGGCGCTCATGCTACCACGCCGGATACTGTTCGCTAGCATTGTCGTCTGAGGTATGCCTCCTTGACTTCTTCGCTGTTCACTGCTTCTCCGACGATCCTTAAGGTCCGGTCGCATGCTTCCAGGCTGTGGAAAGGTCTTGGGGTCGACGTCTGTAGTTTCGAGAGCGAATTGCAGAGCGAGTGCGTACACTACTTCGTCGTCGTAGACACGGCTGTGCCCCTCGCCGCCGTAGATACTGCCTGCGAGCGGCAGCGAGAGCTCGCGAATCAGACTGTGGTCAGAAATGCCTAGATTGCGTAGCTTGAGAGCAAAGGCCACCAGATGTGTGATAAAGTCGGGGGCATGCACCCGGCCGTCGACGAAGACTGCTCTTTGCACGTATGGGTGAGTGAGATTCGAGAAGAGGGAGGACTGTCTACGTTAGTGGAGCATATTGAATGCGGATGGGGCTGAGACATACCTCGAGTGAGACAAGCTGGTCATCTAAGCTGCCAACATACGTGATCCTCACACCATGACGGAGGACAACGTCAATCGCACTGGAGTATTCCCTGCTTACTCTGCTGTCTGGTCGAGAGAATTCGAATAGCTCAGCAGCCGATCCACCAAAGAATCGACTCTTGTAGTCAGCAAATGGCCCAAGATTCACACCTGCCATCGCACAAATGCCGAGCTTTGCGTTCGGATTGAGACATCCAAGCTGAATGAGCTTTGCCACAAGCATGACGGCGACTGGAACACCTTGCGAGTGAGCCGCAACAAGAATAAAGTCGGCGTTACGGAGATGTGACAACCAGTTGAGAAGCAATTTCCACAATGTGGAGACCCGATCTGCGATGAATCCTTCGCCCTCGAGTGCGACTTGCTCGATCTCACATGGGGTATCTGGCTGATTCTTATCCACCCATGATCGAATCGCGGCAGCGGCATGCGATGCAAATCTGATACTCGTGCCGGTGGGTTGGCCAATGATCTTCTGCACGAGAGGAGCAGGGAAGTATCCGTGTACCCCAATGGCAATCGCGTTCTTGATCTTTGGTTTTTGGGGCAAAGCCATGACATGTCTTGCGCCCGGTGGTGCCGCTGGAGCCAAGCCGAAAGGATACGCAATGTAGTAGCCAAGAGTCTCCCAGTATGTCGGCACATGGGCTGGAGGGTAGGTCGCCTCGAATCGGGGTTCAATGATATTTGGGCGTGGTTGCTGCGCTTTCAGGGCCTTCGTTGCAGGGGTCACTTTAGCTTCCTCCTTCTTCGACTCGTCTAATCTTACATCCGGCAGTGGCAGACTCGTCGTGGATGCACTCTTTGCACTGGTTGCAAAGGCGTGATCAGCGAGCAGTGTGCGCTTCACCGCTTTGGGGCCTTTGCCCTCTGGTCCTGCGGTCACTTCCTGAGTAGGTTTATCGCCCTTGAGCTTGTCGTCTTTCGGGACGGGCTCAGGCTTCGTCGACTTCTTCTTTGGCCTCTGCTTGGCCATTGCCTCCGGCTCCTCATTGAATTGCGCGGCCTCGGGATGGGATTGCGAAGGTGTGTCAGCTACTGCTATCTCACCAAGACGCTTCTGCGGCCCGTCGGAATTTACTTGCTGGTCTCTCGCCTGATCTTTAGACCAAAAAGCCCATCCAGATGACTTCGGTCGAGCGTCTGAGTGGGCTCTGGCACGCGCAGCCTCCGTGGCTGCTTCTGCCGTTGCTATGATATTTGCAGGAGATGTTTCCGCTTGTTCTGTCGCGGCCTGTTGAGGAGTGTCTCCCACCTTCGCCGCTTCATCTTCGGTGCCCGTGGAAGGAGCCTTCTGATTCTGGGTGGCACTCCAAAGACCGAACCATGCCCGAGTAGGTTGATCTGATGCTTGCGCTGTATTCGGCACTGGTGCAGAGGTCGAGAGAGCGGCAGTCGGCTCGGATTGTGTCGTTGTCGGCACTGGAATCGCCGCAGAGGTAGCCTGCTCGTCGCCCTTTTGACTGCCCTTGCTTGCATCATCCTTGTCTTTGTTGGTTTCGCTGTTGGCATATCCATCCGGTCTAGACCACCAGCCGAACCACGCGGCTCCACCAGGCTGTTCCTTCATCTGCGGAGCCGAATCTGCCGTAGCGTCTTTCGGCACCTCTGCAGGTTGCGTCTCTGATCGGGGGATCTCTTCTGACTGTTTACTCTGGATGGCGCTCGTAGGCTTTTCGATGACTGATGTGCTTGAAGTCCGAGGCGTCTTGTCACTGCTCGTTCGACGATCTGTAGCGTTCACTCTTGTGGCTTCTGCTGCCAGCGGCACACTCTTACGAGGGCGTTTGAGGCTGTTGTGCATGTATTGCGCTGAGTTGCTTCTTTGCTGATCCGAAGACTCGGAAGTGAGACCACCTGCGACTGAAATGCTCTCACGCGCAACTTCCGCCGTAGGTGAAGCCTTGTTATTCCAGGTTCCGTACCAACTCTTGGAGAAGTTTCGATTTAGACCAGGTCGCCGGGTTGCATCTGTAGAAGTCGTGGGTAGAAGTTGTGGACTTGACGCTTTCGCCCTCAGAGGCGCGCTCTTTGGCCCATTCTGACTGGCAGGGCGGTCGACACTGACATTCCGTTCACTGGTGTCGTAGTTGGTGTTGTTTATTTGTGCTGCCTGAACATTCGCCTCGGTCTTCCTCCGGAGGGAGCCTAGAATCGGCATATTCTATGTTACGATATGCCCACCACTTGATGTCCGACGGGAGAATACATGGACAAGTAGATGGACCGGTGAATTGTGTGCAATGTCGGTGGAAAAGTGGCAGATGAGCTTGTTGTCGTCCCACGCCCGGCCTTTCGTCATGTGGGCGCCGACCCGCCGCAAAACCCGCGAGTCACGCTTTCAAGGTTTCGGTCAATTCCGCGCCGCGGCTGCCCGCTCGGCTGGAATTTCATGAATTTGCCAAGATTTCTATCTCCGCATGAACTTTTTCTCGTTGTCGCCCACCGTCCATCTTCTCATAATCGCCGCCTCTTTGGTTGTCAAGCCATGGCGATTCAGAAGAAGCATGGCAAGGGCCGTTTGGACAAGTACTACTACTTGGCAAAGGAGAAGGGCTATCGAGCCAGAGCTGCCTTCAAGCTCATTCAGCTCAACAAGAAGTTCTCGTTTCTACAGAAGTCAAGATGTCTGATCGATCTGTGTGCAGCACCAGGATCATGGCTCCAAGTAGCGGCTGAGACCATGCCGGTCAACTCACTCATCGTGGGTGTTGATTTGGCTCCCATCAAACCCATTCCGAGAGCGATCACTTTCCAGGGCGACATCACGACCGACAAGTGCAGAGCGACGATCCGAGGACACTTGAAGACATTCAAGGCGGACGCGGTCATCCACGATGGTGCTCCAAACGTCGGTACCGCCTGGGTGCAGGATGCCTTCTCGCAGAACGAGCTTGTACTTTCCTCGCTGAAGTTGGCTACTGAGTTTCTAGCACCAGGCGGTGTGTTCGTTACGAAGGTCTTCCGCTCCAAGGACTCCAACAAGCTGGAATGGATCTTTAAGCAGCTGTTCAACAAGGTCGAGCAGACCAAGCCGCCCTCATCTCGAAATGTTTCCGCCGAGACGTTCTACGTCTGTCAAGGTTTCAAGGCTCCGAAGAATCTCGACCAGCGCTTTCTCGATCCTAAACATGCTTTTGCTGAGGTGGAGATCGCCGCTCCGAATAATGAAGCCAAGGTGTTCAACCCCGAGAAGAAGAAGAGGAAGCGCGAGGGTTACGAGGAGGACGACTGGACACAATTCCATGAAGTGCCGGCAAGCGACTTCATTCAGACAAATGATCCGATTAAGATGCTTGGAGAGATGAATAGACTCAGTTTTGAGCAGAAGGGTAATGGAGACATAGCACTTGCTGCTCTCGACAAGCTGCCGGACACAACCCAAGAGATCCGAGATTGCTGTGCAGATCTCAAGGTGCTCGGCCGGAAAGAGTTCAAGCTGCTTTTACGATGGCGTCTGAAGGTCAGAGACAAATTCGGCTTCTCTGCAAAAGCCCGGAAAGCAGCAATGGAATCTGCCAAGCAGCAAGAAACAGCTGAGGATGATGAGGTTACAGCTGTGGAAAGTATGGATGAGGAAATGCAGATGCAGGAAGAGCTTCAAAAGATGAAGGATATGTCCAACAAAGTCAAGCGCAAAGAGAGGCGCAAGGACAACGAGAAGAAGCAAAAGGAGATTGTGCGAATGCAAATGAACATGACCACGCCCATGGAGCTCGGTCTGGAACAAGCTGGACCTACTGGCGAGGATTCCATGTTCCAACTCAAATCCGTCGACAGAGCTGGCTTGACAGGGAAAGTGGCTCGAGGCAGAATGCACAGTGTCGCCGTGGTGCAACCAGAGAAAGAGGAGGAGGAAGAGGAGTACAGCTCAGACGAAGATGGCGACGACCTGGAAGGCCAATTGGATGTTATGTATGAAGACTATCAGACGCGCAGAGAGTCACGAGATGCCAAGGCGAAGGCTAAGCGCGCACGGAAGGAGCACGACGACACAGAATTTACCGGATTCTCCGACCATGGCGAGCAGGAGGACGAGGATGATGGGCTAGTCGAAGATGACGACAGTGATGCATCTAGTGATGAGGACGACGCCGGGAACCTCGTAAAGGACCTTGATACATCAGAGCAGCCTGCGAATGGGTTGTCTAAACGTGCTGCCATGTTCTTCAATCAGGATATCTTTAATGGCATCGATGGTCTGGACGACGAGCCAGCAGAAAGTAATCTTGATAGTGGTATCGACATGGCGGACTCATCAGACTCATCAAACAATGGCAAGCCGCAACCCATCATGGCGACACTGGACGAGCCAGCTGAGGAAGATGAAGAAGAGGTCGAGGAAGAAATTGACGAAGACGAGGATGACGATGACGATGATGACGGCATCGAAATGATCAAGAGCAAACCAGAACCCGAAGCCACCTCTTTCTCCGACGATGAAGAAGAACAGCCAGAGCAGAAAGGCCGGCCAAACATCGACATCATCACCGCCGAAGCCATGACCCTCGCCCACCAGCTCGCCACTGGCAAAGTGAGCAAAGCCTCCCTCGCAGACGAAAACTTCAACAAGTACGCACTCCGCGACGTCGACGGCCTACCAGACTGGTTCCTCGACGACGAAAACCAACACTCCCGCCCGCAACGCCCCATCACCAAAGAAGCCGCCGACGCCATCAAGGAGAAGCTGCGCGCCCTCAACGCCCGACCCATCAAGAAAGTCCGCGAAGCCAAAGCACGAAAAGCCATGCGCACCGCCACTCGCCTCGAGAAGCTGAAGAAGAAGTCCGCTCTGCTCGCCGACAGTGAAGACGTGAGCGAGAAGGACAAGGCTTCGCAGATTCAGAAGCTCATGGCCAAGGCCGCGAGGCAGACGGGGAAGAAGAAGCAGCCTGTCAAGGTTGTCGTGGCGAGGGGTGGGAATAGAGGCAAGAAGGGAAGGCCGGGCGGTGTAAAGGGGAAGTATAAGATGGTGGATGCGAGGTTGAAGAAGGATGTGAGGGCTGAGAAGAGGTTGAAGAAGGCGAGGGGGAGGTAGAGGTATGGTGAGGTTATCGGGAAAGTATTGACCATACATGAACTGTATTTACGAGACATCAAGACTTCTTCTACGACTACTGTTCTTTCAGACGATGCAACTGCCCCTGATTGACATCCACGCTGCTCATGCCGCCCGTAGCGCCGGCATGTCAATCCTGGCTATCGCGCCCTCAGATCGGCGAATGCTCCGCCAATTCCAGCCAGATCCTGCTATCGGTGAGCAATGATGCAGTGTTCGAGGTTTCAACTTACCTGGTTGTGCTCCCCAGCGATCACCACCTGGAGTGCATCGTCATCATCGCGATCCTCATCAACATGCGCAGAAGAGCTCAAGTCAGAGTCAAGGTCAGAGCTGTCGTTGTTGTCCGAATGCATCGCATGTCTTAGAAGCCAGTGGAGCACAGCTATCATGTGCAGGGCGTGCTGTTCCTGTTCGCGAAAGCCGCGGTCGATCTGGAGGATGCAGATCTTCTGCCCGTCATGATCCAAGGAGTTGGGTTGGTTGTCAGATTGGCTACCAGCCGTCCTGTAGCTCAAGGCTATCAACAAAGCGATGTTCTGATTCGCGAAGACCAGTGTGGTTTCAGCCTCTGTCACGAAGTGACGCCACGTGGAGATCTGCTTTAGCCATGACGAAGAGTGGAATTTATCCAGAAGACGGATTTCATTGGCCAAGGACTGGCTAGTAGTCTGGAGTATGGTGCGGCTCAAATCCCTGGCAGGGTTCGGCGATGAATCACTGGTTGCCTCTGTGTGGGATGCGGGGTCGTGTCCCATAGCTGTGTCCAAAATTTCGACGACGGATCCCAGGAGTATGAGTCTACTTCTGATATTGACAAGTGCTCGCTGGGCATTGCGAATGGTTCTGTGGATGTACTGGAGGCAGCAGAAAGCTATGCCGACGAGGAGGACGGCGAGAAAAGTGCCGGGGATGTTTCGAGTGTCCAACATGATTGCCTCGGCTAGTTGCAGTCACGTGAGACCACGAACACTGCTGAAAAGGTGTGGGTGGGTGAATCGGATGGCGTAAAAAAGCGAAAGATTGACTCTATTGTCTATTTCATGATCTTGCATCTTCGAAACTGGGAAAAAAGCAGTCTTTAGTACTGCTCTGTCTCTTCTCGTCCTGGAATCCGCAGCGTTACGGGATCCATAGAGTGTGATCGTGTTCTGAATTTACTGGTCAAATCCATCCAATCTCTGGTGTTGAGTGCTCACCACTCTCATTCATGTGTCAAGCCCGAAGCGCGTTAGAGCAGAGTCTGTTCTTGTCGTATTAGTCCAAGGCGGTCCTATCCTTGCTAGGCGTGGCCATCTCTCTTTGCCTGAAAGTCATCAGTGCCTAGCCAATTGCATCGCTCGGCTAAGCGCCCAAGGTGATGTATCGTCTGTCTCCTCAATGTCAGATACATGTATACGCGGATATGTCGCGCCCTGAATCTTCTTGCTATCCGATGCAGACGACCTTGCAATCTAACCCTGTCGTGCATCATGGTAAAGGACTTGCAAGGGACGACTACTGAAGACGAGTGAAATGGTACAAGCAACCGAGCAAGTTGTAGCGCAGCATCGAGGACCAAGACTACACGCAGGTGACAACCATTCGTTGCGAATCGCTGTATAGGACTCTGGGTAAAAATCGAAAATTGTTCAGCATCCGTAGCTAGTCTACCCACGAGAGGGAGCAGATCTGCGACGCGGGAAGCCGCTCATACAAACTATGATTCTTGGGTACTGAAACTCGTCACAGAATCGCACAAGCAATGCATCTCGACCATCGTAAGGAGGCACTTACGACACTGCTGTGGCTTCGGTGTGTTGAGTATGTAATGGTGAAGGTTTCGGTAACGCGCAGACTGGTTGGCAAGAACTTTGCACGACGGGAATGTAGATCATGAACGCCCGCGTGTACAGTAATTCGAAGCAAATTCATGTTCAAGCCCATCAGTCTTACCGAATCTACACTTGTGCTCGCAAGGGGCGGCTGACGTGCTGCATATCATTGCTTTTCAGGTTTCGCAGCGCCAGATATGCTGCATGTTCCCGCACGGACTCGGTAGTGACTCAGCAAAAGCATCGTCTGACATGTGACGGAATGATTCTTTGCTTAGGGACTTTCATAGAACTTGGTGATATTCTGGCCTCTTACTGGTGCTTTCTCGATGCCCGCGGAGCAATCCTGTCGGCCAACAGCTAACGAGAGACCAGACCAAATCGAAAGGTGGCGCATTTCGATGTGATTAGCCATAGTGGTGAGGATAGCGGTAGGACTGAGAATGGCCGGTATTTCGAGACTTGAGACGCCTTTAAGGCATGCGTGCACTACGTTAGGGATGTAATGGAGCAAAGAATACGATACGATTTCGGTTCGATGGAGGTCGAAGCAGCCAGCTACTTCACAAAGATGGAGGTGGCAGAGTTCCGTGGTAGGAAGACCCGAGAGGGTGCCAATCACCAACACCCTGAAGATCCTGTGTTGTCAGTTTGGATGCACAAATGTCCTCTCGGGAGATCCCAACATACTAAGATGAGTTGCTGCAACCACTGTTTCATGCCTTCTTCCGTTTGAGGCGCGACCGGCGCCACCCCATTCGGCTGAACATCTACCATTGCTCGTCTCGGAGAATCCGGGTCCACCATCGACGTCGTGGACATGGGTATGAAGGGCGCATTCGACAATGCTCTTTCTGAAATCGTACCAAGCCGGCCGCTCGTAGTGCTACGTGCACTATTCGCAATGATCTCCGTATCAGACGCGCGCCGGCCGGACCGAGTAGTCAGAGAAGCCAGGAAATGTTGGATGCTTGCAGAGACCTCTTGAGCTCGCTTGATGTGCTCATCGCGCTGGATGGATGAAGAGTCGCGTGGCCCTTGGCCGAGACTGACTTGTTGGGTAACTCTGTCTAGCTCTTCTCGGATTGGTGACAGGACTCTTCTCAACAACTCGTTGACACTCGCGTTGTGCAACGAAGATGTTCGAGGGAAGAAGTTGTCCATCGAAGTCCATGAGTGAGCTCGCGGGCGTGCAGGCGGGATGTTGTCCTGAAAGCTTGATCGTCGTAATCTTTGTTGACTGCCCGTTGCTCTGATGATGGGTGATCTGTTCCTGGTCGTCGCGAGGGCGGGATCGGCTTGGGTCTCATCTATCCCACCACGAGGTCGCTGATGAGCGAGAAGCTCGGTCGGGTTGTTGCTCTGGAGCGCGGCCAAAGCGCGGCGTGAATCCCCAATGAGCGTCAAGGTACTATTGACCAAGTCATTTGAGCCGCCTGGGAGAGCCATGATGGTTGAGCATGAGGCATTGGGGTAATGAGCTAGATCTGAGCGACCACCACGCCGTACTTATGCCCTTCCCTCGAGCACCAGATCCCAGCCCACCGGGCCCTGCTCATGACCACCATCTCGCAAACTAGCACGAGCCATGATGTAAATAGCCCACGTAGCCTCCCAGATCCTCAGACATGCATACAGAAAGTACAGCCAACTAGCCGGGAAAGTAGCTGGAGAACAGCTCGATAGGAGCCGGAGGAGGCGCCTTTTTCCGGAGATGCCGCCTCTACTTGTCCAACATGCCGCGGGTCCTGCATGGCTTTTCGTCAACTAATCAAGCTCTCCCCACGTCGATTGTCGTGAAACAAGGCAAGCTTCCCCCCATTCCCGTCATGCAGATTAGTCTTCACAAATGTTTTGACGAACGGCATGCCCGACTATCACACTAATCCGCGTTGATCGTTATACACTCCATTCTCTTCTTGGGAACCGGTTCTCATGCATGCTCGCTAAGGGGAGATGATGTTCCATGTACCGGGCGGATAGTTTGGGTCCGTGGCAACTCTAACCTGGGGACCCGCACTTGCGGCTACGGTTACCTTTTGCTCAGTCTGGTTAGATCGGCGCCCTGGAGTAGGGCTGCACGTGGTCGATTCATGGAAGCTTCACACGGCCCGGCGATTAGATGAAATCGTTGTGATTGTAACCCTGCCGATACGCGAAGTGCAGAACTAGGTTTCTTCTCAAAGTGATGGAGGCACGCGACCGTTTCCCTTTCTGGTCGTTGAGACCTTTCACCTGCCGCTCTACAGTTGGTGCGGCTGTTGTTGAAGAAATCGACGTCGGTTAAGCTGAGATACAGCGCCGATCTATCGAGCACGAAGCATTTCCAGCTTCGATTTGATCCCTAGCTCGAACCAATTACAGTCCTGATCAGAGCTTAGTATCTCTATGCATTCGTCTACCACCTCTTCCGCAGCTTCTGCTGACATGGCCCCTTTGGTATTGCTTGGCTTGCCAGCCGCGCTACCTTCGTCTGAAGTGTGCTCAGCCAGGGCGAGGCTGTAGGCCCAGATGATGAGAGCAGCTCGGTACAGAGCAGCGGCCCACCAGACCGGTCGATTCGTAGCCGGCACCTCCTTCATGATGGCGATCATGCGTCCGCTATGATGAATAGCTTCCCAGGGCTCGGACAGTAACAGCTTAGCTTCAGCCACGGCGTCTACGACTTCGCCCTCGCTCATTCTTCCAGCTAGCACTTCAGCATCCTTCCACGAAGCGAAGAGGCTGAGACTGATGATGTGAAACATAAGTTTGCTCTGAGTTGCTGCCAAGTTGTCATCAGCTTCAAAGCTGGACATGCCGTCAGAGATTTTCTGCCACCGCTTCAACAAAAATTGCAGCTCTCCCTGTCGTAGTTGAGCTGACGCATTCAGGTGTTCCGATCGAGCATTCGCAGTCTGCGATGGCCTTCCCACGGTCTGCAAAGACCGGCGATGATCGTCCACAAGTGTTTGTAGGGGATATAGTAGGAGACGTAGTCTCCTGGTCGTCAGAATGCTCCCATCGAGCTCGTCGTTGAGGAACAGTCGAATCAGAGACTGCAGCGAGGTTGGCGGAAGGCCGTCAGCATCGTCCAGCTTTACATCTTCGAGGTCGATATCCAGACGCTGAGTCGGACAGACTCCGAACAGTCCCATTTCTTGCTCGCTCACTAAGCACGCAGGGGTAGTGGGACTTGATAGCGACGTGGAAAGAGCTCCGGCGTCGCTTATTCCGCTCCAAGCCTGGGTGAATCGCAGGAGACGGCTAGTCTTGAGGGCAACATCGGACGTCGCATAGTCTTCATCTTTCTTGATGAGGTCTTTGAATGTGATCCTGCACATTTCCGATATGCCTGCACTGAAGTATTGTGCTTCATGATCCGGGTCGAGCATAGCTCCGGCGGCAATGATCGAGAGCATGACAAGCATTCCATAATGATTGGAATCCACGGCCAGCAATCTTTCTGTGTCAATCGTCTTACCACCAACAAAGTGGTAGTGTGGCTCTATCCTGCTGGCGTATAGCGAGATGAAGTGCTCCATCTTGGTGCAAGATGGCAGAGTCATGAATGATGCGGGTGTCCAGAGACCATAGGACTTCATGGCTCTTTTGAAATGGTGCTGAGTAGTTGCGATCATTCTGTCCCGATCATGCGCAGCGATGCTGTGTTGATGATCACGACTTGTCGACAAGTCTTCATCGTTAAAGTCTACAGCAACATCGCATGAAGATCGTTGTGAGTAATCCATACGCTTCAAGCAATCTTTGATACTAGTAGGAATGACTCGCTTAGTCTTCTGGGATCCTTGGACCCAGTCTTCCTCAATGGAGTCAAAGACAAAGTCATCCTCCGTAGCGCTTGACGTTTCCAGGGACTTTGGTGTCAACATTGGGCCACACTTCGAACTTGCGCTGGAGACTGAATCGAATTTGGAGGAGGGGGGCGGAAAGACGTCCATCGGCGATACATGCGTTTCCTGCGGTGACATGTAGTCTAGTGATTGAAGAAGCTCCGACGAATCTGGTCTTGTACAGTCCTCTATCGTCGGATACGACCATTGAGTAGCATCGAATGAGCAGCCGAGAAGACTCGGAATACGATCAATGTCCCATGATGAATCAAGGAGTTTCTGCCATGACGCACTATCGCTTGCAGCTTGCTCATTGCCGCATAAGTGCTCCTCGTGGCTTAGCGAAATGCACTGTGGTCCGGCTGCGGCGGGCTTCTCAGCATCACTTTGGAAATGCTCTGGAGTGAGCAATTGTTGAACGAAGATGCTGCCTTCGATCGAAGCGGGCTCCTCCATTCCTGGTACAGGTGAAGGCATTGGTAGTAGTTTCGGAAGCATGTTGGAAGCATCTAATACTTCCAGAGATTCACTGATGGCCAATGACTCTGGAGATCTGCCGCACCTTGAAGCGTGCGACGTTCCATGTTGATTCAGCTTGGCCTTCTTAGTCGCCCTTTCCACCATGGGGGCAGCATCGTCGATCTCGAACAGTCGCTTCGGGCTTGTATTCCCGGCGGCCGTGCTTGCTGCTGCTTCCATAGCAAGCCGTTTATGCTTCGGCCGAGGTCCACGAGGGCGTGGTGTTCGCGGCAGGCACTCGAGACCTTTGCTTGAGCACCTTGAACATGGTTGCTGGTTGTCACACTTGGTCTTGGTCCTCGCACAGCTAGCGCAGGCGGTTGAGGTCCTGACTTTGGTGGCCAATGCTCGAGCGGTCTCAGCGCTGTCAGAGTTGAGAGGTTTCTCGTTGGCGTCATGAGCAATAAAGTGCTTTTTCATCAGGTCGCTGGCGAGAATCAGCAAGCAGCGTGAAGATCCGGTATCAAGCGATGTACCGTCTCGTGAAGGTAAGGTGACATATTGGGCATTCAAAGGGTCGCAGGTTTGTGTCTGTTGCACGTCAGCTATGAGACTTGCCATCTTCTGCTCCATCTTACGGGTAAGGACATGGCGCTGGAGATGCTCGTTTCGAGCAAAGCCTCGCCCACAGTAGGTACAGAAGATCGCCATGACGGGTACGGTAGAGTTCGTGAAGCGATCAAATGCTGAAAGTCAGGTCTGTCATACCACACTGACCCTCACCGCTCCGTTAGCAGGCTAGAAGGCAAGCTCTGAGTCTTGGGGAAGCCCATATCGACGGCCAGCCTCTCGTCAACAGGAGCCCGAGCATGTCTGACATTATAAACAGCTTCCATCTGACGGTAAAGCCAGGCAAAAGCTCCGAGATTAGGCTGTGAGCTGATACGATGGAGCGGTCGGCGACATAAAGCGGAGAGCCGGTCTTCGGAGAGCGAAAGGGACCACACCATCAGGATGAGACCTGATTGGTCAAGAGCTCGCGGATTGGCGCCGTGGGTGGACCCACCGAGGTCGGCGGGTTCGCGGGACGGACCCCGAACTTGACACCTCTTCGTTTCTCTGCATTTTTGGTCTGATCTGTGAGGACGCCGGTGCTCAACGAGAGGCTCAACAGAAGCTTATGAAGTCACCTGACGCTCAGACGAATGTTTTGCTGTGTGGTGGCAAGCGAACTTTGGTCAGGACACGTGCAATGGGCAGGTGCAAAGCTCCAACTCGGTAGAGTTTGCACTACCGACATTTCAACACCGTCCGCGGACAAACGACAGCGATCAGGGCGTCCCGAGACCTGGCGCCCCTGCAGTGGTTGCATCAAGTGCACGATCTGTCTCGGGTGATTTGTCCCTGAGGATCCAAGCAGATCCTGGAAAGCCGTGCACCTGGATCTAGTTCCGATTGGATCCGGCGAGGCGGGCAGAAGCGGGGATATCTGGTATGTAGCCAGATTAATTTGGCATTTCTCTTATTTTGTGGGTATAAATGCGAATCTACGAAACTCCAGGAAGCGTCAACTTAACCTCCTTGATGAATGAGTGCCATGATCAACGGTACATCTCCAACTCCTTGCTTTTCCTAACCTTGCTGCTGAAACGCCGTTGACGCAAGCCAAAAAAAACTCTTGATAGGAACCAGGGTCATGACACTGTGACAGTGAAGCATTACATCGTAATGTCCACAGTGGAAGGAATGGACGTGGTCTGCCTAGACCAGATATCGTAATAGTTGTATATGCCAAAGCCGTGAGAGGGTATTCCGGTATGATCTCTTCGTGATGGACGTCTAAGTCTTGATATACAGTCGTATACATCGTACATTTGCGAAGGTAAGTCGTTATCGATAGCGCCAGCTAGACGCGATGAAGATCGGAAGGACCAGCAGTGAAGGCGGGGCCCAACTCTGACATCTGCGCACCGATTCCAAAAAGTTGCTGCATTAAAGTTAGCCTGAAGTCGGGAAGCGACATGGCTCGGAAGCGTACCTGATCCTGCAAGGCATCCTCATGCAACTTCTGCTGGACTGGGCAGCCTTGCGGAGCCGCACTTGTAGGGACGTTGGCCGCTCCATCAATCGTCGAAGTTTTCCTACGACGAATGGACAACAAAGGTGTTCCAGACCTTGACGGGACATCTTGGTTCAAGGTGTCGTCATCATCATCGCGATAGATTAGACCTAAAGCTCCATGATCCACATTCAGTGTGCCGGGTTCAGGTGTATCTTCTTCGGTTTCTTGAAGCGTGGGGAGTACAAAGGGTGCGTCTGAAGCGATGAGAGTATCGGATCGAGTCGAACGGCTTCCGATGGTCGGGGTGGGCGAGGTGATGGACTCGACAGGTAGCGAGGCTTGATGCTTCAAGTTGTCTAGCATTACCTTGAGGTCGACCAAATGCATACGCAGGCTCTGGTCATTCCAATTGAGAGTTTCGAGGGTGTCGGAAATGTTGTGTAAGTTGCGGAGGCGTATCTCAATGGCATCCACAGTGTTCTCAATGGCCATGATAGTCTTGATCGTTCTCATAGACCCGAGTTGAAGCTTCATGGACTTGTAGACGTCCTTGGTTCGTCGCTCCAAAGAAGAATCCCATGCGGGCCATATAATGACCCTGAGGGATTTCGGTAGAGCCTTGATCCATCGAAGTGTACCATCAATGCTTGCCACCTCCGACTCGAATCGCTCAATTGTCCAGCCGCAATCCACAGCTCTTTCGACCTGGCTGAGGGGTGCCATGCCGTTCCTCAGATCAGTGAGCGTCGCTTTGAGGACGATGACGAATTCTTCGCGGGTACAGATTGATGTGTCACATCCTTGAGCGTTGAGGAGATAGCCAGGCACCAACAGAGCCAGGAAGGTGCCAATGCCAAGGTAGAAGCCGGCACGATTGCAGTCAACCCCTGAAGGGGGGTTTGGAGAGTTTGTGTCAAGGATCTTCGAAAGAACAGGAGCCATGATGGTGCTGTTGTGCGCGTGGATGTACTGGAGTAGATCGAGATGGTGGAGTGAGCTTCTGTTACGTACTTGCACGCGGATAGTCGCCGCGGGTGGTCGTCGCAGGAAGCAATGACGTTGTGCGGTACGATGAAGTGACGAGCCCCAGTACGAATGCTTGCAACCGAGATAGCTCAGAGCGAGAATGGCTGGGAACAATGATGGCCTGCTCGTCTTGATGGGCCGTGATCTTCACGTGTGCAGTACCGAAGGTCGAGAAGTCGAGATCGGCCAGATTGAAGCTGGGTAGAATGTCGTACGAGCTCGGGTCCTGCGGACGGAAGGTATCAGGTGTGTCTCCAACGAGTGCCTTGGGCAGAACGATCTCTATACAAGGGAAAGAACAGAAGCTGATAGGAACAAATGACAGGTTTAGTTGAGAAGATAAATAATGAACGTGAGAAGCCAGGACAGGTGAACAAGGAGGGGGTGTCACTGCATCTGGCATTCGGGAAATTTGACATGACGCTGCTGGAGAGGTCAGGTCGCTCAGCCACACATCGAACACCTCGACGCACATTTTCGAACCGTTCCTGACCCGCATCCACTCTTTGCATCTTCCATGTGGTACCGATGTACCGTTGCGGCCCCAATGTGCACTCCAGGTCGCGGACCAGCTACATATCGATGCCTAGTCCGCTTTGACCAAGCGTCGTTCTTAGCGATGCAATCATGCTGCGTGATCCTTGTTGGGCACTGGGAGAGTGGGTCTCCCTCAACGTTTCACGGTGTGCATCCCGGGACGGTAAGTTTTGTAGAAGGAGATCAAAGGCCGGGGAACTGGAGAAAGGCTGTTGGTGTGTCGATCACTTCCTGGGGTGCTTCTCGTTGTCGCGAATGCTCCACCATATCTATCTGCCATTGATCTCAAAGAGAATTGTGTACTCACCTACACACTCGACGGTGGCATCCAATAGCTCAATCTGTCGTTCTTGATATAGGGCGGCATCGAATGCACGTAATGATGCGGTCCCGCAATGATAAATTGCAGTGCGCGACGTGGCCAGTCCCTACTATGGCGCCGCCTTTCCACGTAGATCTGCTTGCCCTTCGAACCACGGGCAACAAATGCCAGCTGACCGCGTCCAAGACCCGCGTGCCTGGCAAGGCATTCCCTGCCGCAGGGATGAAAAATTTTTCGTTGCACCTGTGGCTGACAACACTCCTAGCTCCGGGGAAGCACAATCCGCGGCTCCGGTCTGGGCGTCAGAACCCAGCAGATTCAGGTTGTGGCTGAGGGTTTCTATGGTGGTGAAGCGCCATCGAGGAAGAGCCGTAGGCGTGGCCATTCCATGTCGGTGACATGAAGTCGATGGGCCGTTGCTCGTTTCGTTGGAACAAGCTTTGCCGGCGCAAGGGGCAAGTCGAAGAGTTTGGTACAGATTCACGTCATCTGCGTCCGGTCGAAGCTTATAGACGGGGCAGTGAGAGCTGGTTTCAACGACAATCAATAATTTAATGCAAGTAATGTCAAAAAGAAGACCGAGGAGACTGGACGTCAAGACTCGCCAACCATATATATCCAAATCGATCCCGGTCATTTCCCCCGCATCCGTCCGGCCAGCCCTCGTCAACGTGATACAACAACATGACACAGACGTCCCGGATCCCAAAAGCGGCATCTCGGGGATCTCGCAACTTGACTCGCGCACCAACTGACCCTGATCAGGACATGAACCTTCTCCCAAACGCCGTACACCTTCCATTGACACACTGCAGTCCTCCTCCAGGTGGCACCGGACAGTCCTGGACAACATAACGGGTGCAAATCCTGGTGCCTCTACAGCCAAGCTGAGTGCCGTCAGTAATGTGCTTCATATTGAAGAGAGGGACCCACAGCTCTTCCAGAGTTACACTCGCATACGGTCGTGGACCCACAGCCACAGCTGTCTCCTGGTCGCTGGCACGCCAGAGCTCCGAGAGCCAAGATGGAAAGGAGAGACAGTGTAAGTATGTTAAGCTTCATGATGTTGGGCTATCTCTTGTCGTGGAGGTATATGAATCTATATGATGCTTACTAAGACTTATTGGTAGTATATGAGCGTGGGAAACGAGGAGTGCTCGGTAGCCCGGTCCAAAGAAACAGCTGGATCACCATCTTCTTATGTGCACCACGAACGCTTGTAATGTGCTTCTGCAGGTTGCAGGAGATACCGAATGTATTCTCTCAGAGCCGTAGATCTTGTCTGTTCCTGGATACCTTAGCGGGGCGCATGCATGCCCAGCTCTTGGTAGTTGTACACAGTCAGGATCTTCTGCCGACTCCGTCTACCTGCATGGAATCAGTTGAACGCGATCAACCAGGTGGTGTCGGAAGATTCGCCTGCTGGAGATGTTGTGCGGATCGAGACATTCTCCGCCATCCGTGCTCGGCATCACCGCCGTCTCCGCTGCACCCCACGCTTAGCAAGGGATGCCGTACAAGCTGACAAGCCGCATGCTAAAGATGTGTTACAAGGGGAGAACATACGGGAGGCTCAAAGGTGCCTCCAACACATGATAGCTCCTGGGACACGCATTAGTGTTAGACTCGTGCAGATACAAACGTCACTCACGAGGTTGTCTCGGATATTGCATCGCGTCAGCCGTGATTTGAATGTACAGATTCTGCAAACGCAGGTTCGTGAGTGAGTGAAGTATTTGTGTCCCTTACAAATAGCTCGGGGAGATTGTTGTCGCGAACCGATCCATTGTCTGGTATTGTGGTGGTTCTTGAGTCAACAGCGGTCTATGAGACAGATCACTCTGCACGGCCGAGTCTTATGTCGGTAGACTGCACTAGATGGTGATCCGTACTGCTTGAAGCAGCAGTGTTGATGACGGTGCGAACTTCACTCGACACGATCGTAGCGTTGGGCTGCGCTCGCTTGACTTGGAGGCTCACGAAGACACATGGCGGCCTCATTGGACAGGATGCTTTGGGGAAGCCTCCGGGACGACCAGTAGCTGAGCTTAGGAGTCAGAGCTTGCAACCACTACAACTGCCAGCTCCGCGTGCCGCATGTACCTCCGAAAAAAAGCTGAATCTCGAGTTGCTGAGAGTGATTAACCCGGTTCGCAGGACAGTAACAAGTGGATGAGGCTGCGCTTTCGGCCTGTAGCATCGTGGCATGAGTGGCTTTCCCTTCCGGCGCGAGCCTGTATCCGATATGGCTGCACGTGTGCGCCGCTTGATCAGGAACTCGTCACCAATCAATGCAGTCTCACTGACGAGTTGCCAGTCGAGGGGATCCAGGAAGACTGGCGTCCGTCATGTCGGCCATTTGTCATTCTTCATCGCCAAATGTCTGATGGAGCGCACTGATAAAGTGACATGGTCGACTGGCCGGTCCCTACCAAGGAATCGCTCTCTCTCTTGACTCTGCTTGTCGCTCTGAGTGTTTCAGCCGCACCTGTCAGATCGTTGGCGAGATCCTGTGTAACCCGCGAGACGTGCTGTGTCCCTGCACCTTTGTCGCATTTTTCACGTCTTGTCATCGTCGCGACACTTGTATTAGGTCATGAGATGAGGTTGAAAAACAGTTGGTAGAGTTCGAGACGGTTGCACGGGATTGGTGATCTTTTTGTGTGCTGCAGGCAAACGGTGCGACCCGCCCACGGGACCAAACAGCGGTGAAGAGCTGAATGATATGCAGCTCTCCAACACCACATGTGCATGCACATCGGAGTACGTCCAGTTGCATGCAGCTCATGTATATGACTGATAGTAGTATCTGGTTATGCCACTCAGCACCACGCGATTACCCGCGTTGAAGGACCGCGTTGTTCATGGATAGAGGGGCACGTCGAATTCATGCCACGGCAGTGGAAGAGAAGATCATTTGAGACTATTGGATAATCTATGTGCTTGAATCTTGCCCAGTGACCAGGGATAATACGAAAACTTGCATGTACAGTAAGACCTGCCGCGATGAGTATCCACGACGTCAGTCTGAGCGCTCGCCTCGCTCGTCCACTCTGCCCCCTGACTCTCATGAGGCTCTGTTCGGCGCTCACTGCTCATCAGAACCATATTCCCCATAATCTAAAGTGCTCCTTCTGGTTCCGAAGGTGCCTCCTGTAGAACTTGCTACCCGCGATGGCGAGCTTTTGTAGCGTTCTACGTTGACCCATTCAGTCAAGTCCTCAACCTTTCGCTGGACAGCGATAATCTTATCTATGACCACTTCCGTCTGGGTTGGTATTGTTCTAAGCTCTTTCAAAGTGTCGCTGATGTCGAGGAGCTGGCGCATAGCATCGGTGCTGAGGTCCGTGAGAGAATTGCGGCGGCTGTTCACAATCCTCAGGACCTTGCGCGTCTGGCGATACAAATGAGGACTCCGGAAAGGCCAAACGAAGGTCGCTATTGCTGGTCGTTGCAATTCCAATCGCTCGATTGGAGGTCGAATCTCCGCAAGTCCACGTTTGGCGAGGTCGACATCCTCTTCGAAAGCCGGTCGATCATCCTCTGATAGAGCGGTCCTGTGTTTGTCGAGTAGAATGACTGTCCAAGATAGATGATCGATCTGATCTCGGAGTGCAACGAGGCCAGCTGGATGACGGGGCGGATTGAGGATGAAGATGGTCGCGAGTACTAAGAACGAGATGAAGGTGAACGCCATAAAGTACGACATGCTGCCGAGCAAGTTGCATGAGTTGTGCATCATGTGTGACTATCTACCGTCAGATCGAGCATGGGTGAGCCTCTTATTTCAATGTCGTTTGTGCTGGATCATGACCGCATATGCTTATTTGACCGACTATGTTTGCTGCGCCAGCCCGACGAAGGCGCAAGTTCCTGCCTAAGGACTCGGTCGCTGCAAGAACTTCGACTAACACAGCCGGCATAGAAGTGGCTGCGCAGATGACTGCGGGCGAGAGATTGAGTCGTCATGTCAAGATCGTTTGCTGCGAAGCTGCAGCATGAAAGCGCTGATCTTGGTGGAGGGAGGACCTGCTGTGGACATCCAATCAAATCATGGACGACACCGTCAATCAGTCAATCCCGGACCAGCGGACCGGAGAACGCCATGTGCTCGGACGACAATATCGCCCGCTATCAAAGTGTAGCTAAGCATGCAAGGACGGTTTAACGATGCCTGTACGGACCCACGTAATGCAGGGTGATGTTGATAGGTGGTAAGCCGTAGCGCTGGAGCAAGCAGCCATGAATATGGACATCATCTGATCATCTTTGGCTTGAAAGTAAGGCTTTGTAAACTCCACCGGTTGGAACTAGCTCGATATTCTGGCAGGCACCGCCAACCGGGCTCAGGCACTTCTCTCTGATCTGTAGTGAGCCAAGCTGCAGCAGGCTATGTCGTGAGTGGCAGGTGGGCTTTGCCGTCATTGATGCCGCGAAGCCTTCCAGTAATCTCAGCAGGCTCGTGGATCGTTGATCTTTGATAGTTGGGCGTGAAGATGAGATCTTGTGGACAAGAGCATTGTCAGGCATAGCCCGTTTTGCTCGTTATTTCAGGTGATGTCCGGAATTTGCTCAAGCAATGCGACAGAATGAAATCACTGTGCGACCCCATACACCTGTACCTCAATGCCTACGAGTCGGACGTTCGCGGATGTTCCATTCGCTGTAGTGGGTGGTCGCTTGGTTACAAGCATGCAGCCGGCTGTACAAGATCGACCGATGATACACTGATTCATTGTGGATATAGAGTCGTTCAAGCCTTCAAGGTCTGGCGCTGCAGGTCTGGTCTGGCCCGTTGCGGAGAACATCGGCCCTTGAGAATAGCTCTAGCGTGGTTCCGGAGGATGGTGAGCTTGGTGCAAATAATGCTGCCGCTACGTACTGCTTGTATCAGTCCCCCGTGCAGCTCTAGCGGCGACCGTTCTCTGTCCAGCCTATGATAGATGTGGATTAGACGCCGCCGGGCAAGCCACAAGTATCGAAAGCGGCAACACCTCGGTTGGCGGCGTAGGCTTCTTCAGAGAGCTGCATAGGTAATCGAGATTCTGTCGAATGATCTTCATGATGTTCGACCCGATGTTTTGGATGAAAGAGAGAGGGTAAGGGTTCAGTCTCAGATTGCAAGCCTGGGTGAAATTGGCAGCACCGAGCTTCGGACGAGATGTTTCCGGGTGCGGCAGTCGAGTAACACCCACCTTGAAGGGGCCGACGACGATAGTCCAAGCTACATGCTAGATACTGGCTTCGGTACGCCATTGATAGGCGCGTAGATAGCAGCGCCGAGTGAATGGTGATCTCTGAGCTGGTATGCGCGCAGCTCAGCTAGCGTGAGTGCAGTGCCCAAGTTCACAAAGACAGCGGGAACTGATCGTCAATGTTCGTCTCATGAATTGTACTGTATGCATCGATTTAAGACATGCACAACTATCATCCGGCAACGCTCGGTCCGACCAACGCCATCGCTCAAAGCAAACAGGTCAGATTGAGACCACCTTTCACACTGAGCATTTTGCTCACACTGATCATTCAGCTCCCTCCGCTCATCTCTTCACCCTCTTTGCCCCGGATGTTCTGGTTTCGATCAGTTCGTAGAGATCAGCCTGGTTCAGAGTTGAATA
This sequence comes from Elsinoe ampelina, assembly GCA_005959805.1. NCBI lineage: Eukaryota > Fungi > Ascomycota > Dothideomycetes > Myriangiales > Elsinoaceae > Elsinoe > Elsinoe ampelina. The sequence continues at coordinate 2,245,970 of SMYM01000001.1, forward strand.
GCCGGATGCCCTGATCTCCTCGACCTTCTTCTCTCCAGGCTTGACACCCAGCACGACATAGTCTGGTCGAGCCCCACCTTCGGTCTTGGGCAGCGCTCGAACATATTGGCCGCCGTGATTCTCGATCAAGGCTTGTGCTTCGGTGCGTTTGAGACCTTCCAGGGTTCCGGTGACGATGAATTTGAGGCCCTGGAGAGCAGACGACGATCCTGACGGAGGTGCTGGCATGGCTTCTTCGTCTTCTTGGTCTTCCTCCTCATCGGACGTGGTCTTGCGTTTCGCAGGTGCCTTCTTGGGCTTTGCCTTTGACTTGGTTGCTGCAGCCTTTTTGGTGCCATTGGCCTTCTTCTTTGGCTTCGACTCAATGTCTTCTTCTTCCTCGACGTCGACGGCGTCATCATCAGCATCGTCTTCCATCTCGTGTACGATCTCAGCGACGACTTTGACCTCGTACGAGTGGTAGTCTTCAGCGCCGACGATGACTTGAGCACCGAATAGACTGTTGCCGAGATCGAGGTGGTTTGTGTTGGGGTCAACAATGTCGTTGTAGCCATTGTGGTCTACAATATGCTTCTCCATGGCCTTTTTGGCGGCATTGGGTGTGTTGTGGACAGAAATGAGGTTCAGATGGCCCTCATCTTCGCGGTTGAGGAAGTCGGTTCGGAGCACGATGTAGACTTGCTCTTTAGCCATTTTGACCAATGCGACTGATGTGTTGACGATTGAGATTTTTTTGGCAAACTTTCGACGAGCTTTTAAAGCTTCGACAAGCTGCTGTCTTGATGAACTTGTGGCAAAGAAGCCTAGAGGTGAAGAGAGATGGCGGGTGGGTGCCTGAGGCTCCAGCGGGCGAAGCTTCAGCTGCCTGTGCCGCGAAAACGCCAAAACACGCGAAACCACATGACGTAGAAATTACAGCTTTGAATTGGACCAATCACATCGATTTTGAACAGGCGGCGAAAATACCACGTGATGGCTTCTCAATTCGACCTCGAGCATCTATACCGCGGCTAAGCTAGGCTGCGATATCCCGTGGTGTGCTGCCCAACAGAACTGCCCACCGGAACTGCCCGCCAGAACGACTCGATTGAATATGGAGGTCGTTGCCTAGGAGATAGTGCTGTCGTTTCATAGCGACTGGTTCGCCGGTACAGTGCAACACAGCAGGTTCCATCTACAACGAGGAGAGAAGAGCCTGCCCTGCTAGACCGAAAGTCGACAGCCTCCTCTCCTTCAAGATCCCGGAGGAGCGGCGAGGGTCTGACATCGTGCAACCCCTGCATGAGCAGTCTACTCGGTGATGTGGTACGGCACTGCCTCCTTTGTGGACGCTGGAAATCGGTCTGACTCTGTCCACGAATGGGACGTGCGTCTTCGCAATAACCAGAATACTTCTGGTCGTTTTGAAAGAACCTCCCACATCGAAAGCGCTCACATGCGCCGACGTCCCATCAGCAACATTTGGCCCATGAGTGCTATTGATTTGGTGGATGCGCGCGAGAGTGTGGCTGGTTGGATGTGTCTCCTTCTCCTCCTTCTAAGACCGACGAAATATCCATTCTCTTATCTCTCTGAGACGATCCAGTGGACTGGCGCGCCAGATGTGGGACCACAGCTGCTTGAGCTTCAGCCTGTACGTTCTGTGGTTCCGAAATCTGAAGTCGAGCCGTCAGAGCTGCTCTGCTCTGCGCATCAATGCCATCTGACATGACACGAGAGAGGACGTGTCCAGGACGAGCGTGCTCGACAGCACTTCGCACCTCATCGCCAAGTCGCAAACGACTGACCACGTTATCCACTTCGCTTTGAGGTCGGCTTCGAAGCAGCTCGACCAGGCTACGCAAGTCTTGATTCTCCTCCTCCAGCACTGCCGTCTTGCGCTTCAGGTTGTCTAATCGGGTCGACGAAGGGTCGCTCTCATAGACGCAATCGATGTTCCTATCCTGGCAAGCGGTGCAAGCAGGCCTATCTCCATTACATTTCAGCTTCTTCGATCGGCATGAGTTGCAGGCGACGCGGACGTGAGAGCGCTTCTTCGTTTCTGATCCCGCACTTTCAAGGTCGTATCCCCTTGATGAAAGACCAGACCTGGATCCCGACGATGAGCTTTGTATGAGATGAAGTGGTGAATTGGCATCAGAACTTGAGGACTCTGATGGCTGGTCGAGACGCATCCGCTGCATGGAGGAAAGAGCCCAATGGCGTCGTCTAGCACAGGTCCACGAAACCGCCGGGAGGCCGCCAGACAGGACCGGCTGGGCGGTAAGGCCGTATTATAGCAGCAGACATGTCGTAATTCTCGCGCAAGGTAACATGGTCGGTCAATCGCGCATCGAGGGGTGGGACGGCATGAAAATGGTGGTTCAAGCACAGGCAACGTTTTTAAAAAGGTCGGCGCCCGCTCCGACCAGCGAACAGGAAGAAGTGGATCTGCGGTTCTTGTTCCTAGCCCGGTTCGAGCTAAACCATTTGTTCACCGCAAACATTGGTCATCTCTTCCCACGCCATTCCCTGCGGGTCGCCAGCGCATGATCATCGTGATCCAGACCGTCCGAATGGCGCGTCCTTGAGCTTGACGGGATGATAACAAGTGCTGAGGCATGAAACTGATCGCATGTCAGCCGAACCTCGAGGTACATTGAACGCCAGACGCGTCAAGACTCAAACCATGCTCAAAGTGTCATGGATATCGTACGGACACAGCAGATGGGATCGAAGATGGATATGCAAGACACTGCTCAGGATGGGCATACGCGACTCTATTCTGCCAGACATGCATCTCGATGACCTCCTTGGCGACCCCAGATGCGATCTGCCTTCGATGATGTATGTGTGAGCAAAGCTCCGGAGTCCACTCCGGAGCTGAGCTCAACGAATCAGAGCTCTTCACGCCTGACCGCTGTCTCGCAAACTCTAATCTCGAAAAAGGAGATGATCGACGATCTGGCCAGAGCCACATCTTCACCCCTGATTTTCCATCTTATCTATGGAAACCTCACGGCACCACTTCCTGAGCTAACCTTGACATAACTACTATGAAGTAGACTGAGTAGACTGGGTAGACTGAGGATCTGAACACTGCATGTGAACCGCGAGACCTGTTGATACATTGGAAGAATCATGACTTCTCCACGATCAATCTCTAGGGTACCACTTCCACCATCCATAACATCTTCCGCGTCCTCGCCGCATCCACCTAATCATCTTGGACCTCGATGACCCGAATAATCTTCGCACCTTCCGAGCTCGAGGTTCATCACCTCGCTTTCCCTGCTTCATTCTCACCTTTCCTTCCCCCAATCCACCAAACGGCCGCGGCGGTCATGATATTTGGACAGACAATGACACAAACAGGCAACGACACAGACAGGCAATGACACAGACAGGCAATGACACAGACAGGCAATGACACAGACAGGCAATGACACAGACAGGCAATGACACAGACAGGCAATGACACAGACAGGCAATGACACAGACAGGCAATGACACAGACAGGCAATGACACAGACAGGCAATGACACAGACAGGTAAGGACACAAACAGGTAACGATACACACAGAAAAGGTAGGTATGTTTCGAACGGACCCCTCAGGGATCATGATTCATAAAGGCCCAAGCCGCCCAACAGGAGCCGGCCCAGCATCATATACACAGAAGAGAAAGCAACCCTCTCTCCCCCTATGCACAATCTATATCTACACTCCCCCCATCCGCTTCCTCAGCGCTACACCTAAGCAGTCGCTGTCCTCGCCACCGGCGGCCCAGCCGTCACCCCAGCATCCGCACCGGCCGTCGGCGTCGGCGTGCCCTGCGGCGCACTGGTTGGCGAAGAATTGATCAACTTGGCGCCCTTGAGGCCGGCGTTCTGGATGGCGCGACCCAGCGTCTTCTTCATGTAGCAAGCCTGGCCGGAGAGGGAGACGTCGACGCAGCCCGAGGTGGTGGCGCAGGCGGCGATGCAGGCTTCGAGCGTCTGCACGTAGGTCATGGAGAGGTCGCCGCCTTCGTGGTCGATGCCGCACTCGATGAGGTATTGGTACCCGGAAGTGGGGTCGACGAAGATGGTCGAGTTGTTGTCTGGGCAGATGGCGGCGGTGACGGTGGAGGAGGGGGAGGGGGTGCTGCGGGTGGAGGTCTGGAGGGTCGTGGTGGTTTGCGTGGAGGCGGAGGTGACGACTTGCTTGTTGGCTACGGGGGCGGTGGAGTCGACGGCTGGGGAGGAGGTGGGGGCAGTGCTAGCTGTGGTGGTGGTAGTGGTGGTTGGCTTGGAGCTGGAGGCAGCTGCTGAAGATGCTGAAGATGCTGAAGATGCTGAAGATGCTGAAGATGCTGAAGATGCTGAAGCTGATGTGGCAGCGGATGAGGCAGCGGATGAGGCAGGAGCAGATGAAGTTACAGCGGAAGAGGCGGCGGTGGAAGTGGCCGCAGCGGAGGTGGTAGCTACCTTTGTGGTGGTGGTAGTAGTGCTAGAGGAGCTGACAGTACCAGCGCTGATCAACTTGGCACCCTTGATGCCAGAGTTGGCGTTGGCCTGGCCGAGAGTCCTCTTCATGTAGCAAGCGCCACCAGAGAGCGAGATGTCAACACAGCCAGGGAGCGCGGCACAGGCCTCGATACACTCCTGGAAACTGCCAACGCCCTTGGAAGCCATGTCACCACCAGAATGATCGATGCCACACTCGATGAGGAAGAGCGAACCGGTAGAAGGTGACTGGTAGTAGGTGGCATTGGAGTAGGGGCACGATGGCGCGACCGTGAAGGTGGCACCGGCCTGAGCAGTGGAGGCGGCAGTCGTGGTCTTGGTGGTGGTAGTGGTGGTCGTCTTGAGCGAGGTCGTGATGCTGGAGCCAGCAGCCGAGGAGCTAGCAGCCGAGGAACTAGCAGCCGAGGAGCCAGCAGCCGAGGTGGCAAGAGCTGAAGTCGTGGTAGAGGACGAGGAGACTACCACTGCCTTTGCCTTGGAGACGGCAGACACCAAGCGGGCACCCTGGACACCAGAGTTGGTACTACCAGATCGGAGAGCACCGCCCTTCATGTAACACGCGCTGCCAGCGAGCGATACGAACGAACAGTTGGGAGTGTCGGCGCAGAGGTCGATACACTGAGTGATGTTGCCAGACTGCTGGGTGTACTTCATGCCGATGTCACCTCCACCACGGTCGAAGGAACACTCGATCTGGAAGGTACCATTGGTGGAGACATACTCGGTGCCGTTGGATGCAGGGCAAGCAATCTTGGTAGTGGCCGAACCGATGGGCTTGTACGATCCCGAGAGCTTATAGACGGAGAGACGAGAAGCACCACCGCAAATCTGGCTAGAGTTACCGGCACAGGGAGTGAAGCAGTTACCGAAAACATTCGGGTTGGGAGCGCGGTCGGCTGCAAGAGTGTTTGAGCAGAAGCACTGGTTGGCGTATTCCACACCAATGTACTTGTAGCCCTTGGCTCCGCAGTAATTCATGCAGCCGTCGATGGTGACATCCTCGTCCCACCAGCGGTCGTCATCAAAAGTGCGGTTGCCGGACCTGTCGATGGCACAGCCGACGTAATCCCAGCCGGTGAAGTTGCTGTAGTAGATGGCCTGGGTTCCGATGGTGGCGTTGTCATCGGTGCAGGTCTGCTTCTTGGCGTTGGTGTTCTGAACAGGGTTGCAACCTGGGATCTTATCAAGAGTACCGGTGACTGGCTGGGCGATTGAAGGAGGAACGATGCAGCCCTGAGTTGTGTCGTCATCGAAGAACTCGAAGACTGGGCAATCTTCTGGACGACCGCTCTCAGCAGTGCAGGTGTCAGTGGCCTTTTGCAGGACATCAACATCCCATCCGTTCAAGAAATCACCGTGAAATCCGTAGCCAGTTGGGTCACCAGTGGAGAAGACGAATGGCTGCTCAGCTCCATCGGGAGTCCACCATTCGAATCCAGCGGTGGAAAAGATGATCTCGTAGAAGATGGAGATCAAGTGGACTGGGTGGGTTGCTGGGCAAGGACCATTGTCATAGCTGTACTTTGTCGGGTAAGCCATGTGGGACATGTGATCGGCGGAATCGAGGTTGACACCGTCCCAGCAAGACGGGAAGAAGATCTGGGCACGAAGACCGTCAGGGCATGGCGTATCGGGGAATTTGTTGAAGTATCCTGATTTTCCGCTGTAGTTCAAGCAGACGAAAGATACAGCCTGGCCAGCAAAGTCGTCGGTGTAGTTGCGCTTGTACGGATTACCGGCAAGCATGCGGAAATCCTTAGGGAATGCCTTGAGGGCATCGTTGTTGGGACCACCGCGCTGAAGGTAGTAGACGATCATACCGCCGTAAACACCGGTTCCGTCACCAGCCTGAGGCACGTCGATAAACTTGCCATCCTTGGTGCGGTAATACAAGTTAGGTACCCAGTAGTTGGACAAATCCTGCTTGATCGGGCAGGATGAGCATGTCGATTTTTGGGTATCGGCATAGGTCATGCTGTAGTTGAATGCATTACCACCAGAGATGGTATGCACGTGTCCAGAGATGGCACCCGGGTTGACGATGGGGTCCATACGAGAGGTCATGATACGACCAGGACAGGACATACGCCAGAAGGCATCAGCCGGAGCTGCAAGGGCAGCAAGGCTGATGGCAGCCGAAACCACATTGTTGAAGTGCATTGTTGCTTGCCGTGTATGGTATGCAACTTCGAGGTCGAGAAGACTTGGGCGTTGGTAGATCGGCTTCCGGGACAGGAGAGCACCTTATACGAAAGTATCGTGTCTGACATGGTGAGCGAGAATGATAGTATACCGAGACAAAGCCATAAAGCAATCGATAGAAGCGGATGGGAACCGTTGTAACTGGCAATAGGTGCTAGTGTGGGCCTAACGGCTGTCTTTGACACGCAGCTGCGTCGACGTACCTGGCTAAGCTGTATAACGGGGATGATCAAGACGAATGTGGGATAGTGTATGAGACGGACAAAGAGTAGCCCACCGTGTTGGTTATGCTTGTCACTGATCATCCTGGTTCTCGGGCTCGACTTGACAATATTGTGAGTTCTAGAAAAGGGCGAAGCCGACATTTGGGACAGTGTCTCTTGTTCTCTGCATGTGTTTGGTGACCGTTGAGCTGACAGCCAACGGGTGCGGCTCGCACGCAGGGCTGCATGCGGGTTGACCACGAGTTTTCTTTGTTCCATTGAGCATGGTCATGGAATGTTGAACAGACTATTTGGTGACTTTGAAGGAGAGATTGGACCGGATTCGGCATACCAGAAGACATATAATGTCGGGTTGGATCAACTTGACCTCTTTCAAACATGTCCGATGGTAACAAGGGTGGGGGCTGACCTGCTCGATAACGATTGGATGTGGAGTACCTGCTTCAAGCACAGCTGCAGACACGCACTCGAAGACTGTCCTTTGCGCCTTCGGCAGATGCCCTAGTATGTTGTTGATGAGTATGCCTTCAACGACTAGTGTAGCCACTTTGGAGCCTCTGACGGCAGAGGAGACGGAAGGGTCGAGAGCGGCGCGGCCACTGAGGTCATCCCGTTCAGCGGCATTCTAAGCCTTGAAGGGCTCATAGATGTCGGTTTCAGAATCTCGTGGGGCCGTTGGTATAGGGTGCAAAGTCTGGATGGCAGCTGTAAGAATTTGGTAACACGTTCCAACGGGCCGCCGGAACCAGAAGGGCCAGTTGAATTCCTCATCTTCAAGCCTATGCATTCCGTTAGTATCATACTGGTAACAAAATGAGATGGACTGATTCAAGCTTGACTATCAGCTCGCTGAGATAAGGCAATGTTATTCTCCCGAGTCACCTTCAAGCAGAGTTGATGGTCTCGTTGATAGAGTGATGCTTGACAATTGTCTTGTCGCTCTGAGTCGATGCGGCGTGGTCAACGGTCTGAAGACCTAAAGCGTACACCTGAAGCTGTGCCGCATGAGCTCATGAAACTCATGTCTTGCTCTGACAATTCTCTGACCTGCCCTTTCCGGCACGCGAGGTCGACTACGTCCCGTTCCAAAGGCTCGTCCCTTGACTGCCGGCTCGCGCTCGCCGAATCTATTGCTGAACAGCAAGTAGAGCCTGCGTCAAACCGAGACATAGCCGTGCTTCGCATACCTGCTCGACACGAGCTTCCACGCATGTTCGGTCACGATACTGGCTTTTCTGGTATGAGGCTTGAAACCAAAGCTTGCTCCTCTGTTCTGACAGCTCTTTCAGGTTTCATGAATTGCTTCCGAGAGACATGGAGCCGCATCCGGAATATTTTGTGTACCGATGCGGTTTCCTCGCAGGCTGTTGCCGTGTCTTGATACTCGCTATCGAAAGAGGAGCTTCATTTGACGTTGAGAGAAGTCATCCAAGATGCCAGATGCGGAGTGTGTCGAGACAAGGAACAAAGACGTCCAGTATGCCGACAAAGGCCTTGCGGCAAGGACACGTGCAGCGCGTAGATCAGAGAGTCCGGCATCCGACATCACGTCGTTTTGTCTGCCCGCAGCTGCACGCGGCTGGCTCTGGCGCAGAAGGTTGAAGAGCACGTGGCATTCGAGATGGCACAACGAGCATCCCTCGGGGTTTGTCCGGCACCATTCCGAGCCGGTCACTCCGCTGCCGTCTGCTGCGGGGAAGAATTTCTTGCAAAGCTGAAAGCTCTTCCTTGTTCCACACAGATCCTCACCTTTGACAAACAACCTCAGACGGCTGTCGGCACATCCTAACTTGGTCGAGGGATTGACCAACACACGCCAGATGGACCATCGGCACTTCTCTCGCGGTGATCAACATGGCATATCTGGGCATTTGTTCATAAGTATTCGCAGGCCAAGTATCCCTCTCTCGTTGTCACCATCTGCACCAGTGCGTCCATTCCATCCTCTCATCCACAACCACCACCATGTACGGAAAGATTGCCCTCGAAGAATGCTGGGCCATCCCCGAGAACTTCGAAGCCTATGATCCCAACACCCTCGCTCCTCCCGGAGTAATCGGCGGCAACCTCACCGCGAACCTCCTCGACGTCCACGACAACCGCCTCAAACAAATGAACGAGAACGGCATCGAGCTCATGATCCTCTCCCTCTCCTCGTCCGGCTGCCAAGGTGTGACCGACCCCACTAAAGCCGCCGCCCTCGCCACCCTCGCCAACGACCGTCTCGAATCCGAAGTCCTCAAAAACCCCTCTCGCTTCGCCGCCTTCGCCGCCCTCTCCATGCACGACCCCCAAACCGCCGCCGACGAACTCACCCGCTGCATGACCACCAAACGCGGCTTCGTCGGCGCCATGCTCAACGACTTCCAGTCCACCGGCGCCGACGGCAACGGCATGCTCTTCTACGACAACCCGCACTACGACCCCTTCTGGTCCACGGCCGCCCGCCTGGGCGCACCAGTCTACATCCACCCGCGCGCCTCGACCCCACTCATCCACGAGCAAATGTGGTCCGGACGGCCCTGGCTCGACTTCTCCGCGCTGGGCTACGCCAACCGCGTGAACATGCACGTCCTCGGCATCATCACTTCGGGCGTGCTCGATCGCTTCCCCGACCTCAAGCTCCTCATGGGCCACATGGGCGAGCACATACCCTACGACCTCTACCGCATCGACCACAAGCTCAACCGCGCCCGCTTCCCCGAGATGCCCATGCGCAGGGACAGGTTGGTGAGCGATTACTTCGGCACACAGGTGTTTCTCACCACCAGCGGGCACTTTAGCACGCCCGCCTTGGAGTGTGCGGTGAAGCAATGCGGGGCTGACGCCGTCATGTTTAGCGTGGATTATCCGTTTGAGAGTATCCCCAACGGCTGTGCGTGGTTTGATGAGCATGTTGATATGAATGCGAGGGATAAGGTCAAGATTGGGAGGAATAATTGCCTGACTGTGTTTCCGAGATTGACGCAGGAGCCGCATGGGTTGAACATGTTGACGCCGGCCGAGGCCGGGGTGGGAGGTTTGGGGTTGAGGAAAGGGGATGAGGCGGAGAAGGAGTTTGGTATGTATAACAAGAATTGGAGTCAGAGGTTGAAGAAGATGATCAAGGAAGAGTCTTGATGGGTATATGATACTGTCTAGACGCCGTGGCTATGCTACATAGAATAAGCAATCGTCTGTACAGACGTCTACAAGTCCCCGTTCATAAAGCGGTTCTCGTACTCGCTCGCCGAGTTGGCAGCGGCTGTCTTTCTCTTCTTCTTGCCTCCACCCTCTACCTCCTCGACCCTGCTGAGATTGGCATAGAAGGTGCGCACCTTTTCGTGTGCCATGACCTTCTTGGCGTCGAAGCGGAGTACTTGTAGTCCTGCCATGCTGGTGGCACGGGACAGCGCTACGTATGCTTGGCCCTTCTCGAACACCTTGCCCAGGTCCACTTTGACTCGCTCCAGAGTTTGTCCCTGCGCCTTGTGGATGCTCAGTGCCCAGGCCAGGATCAATGGAATCTGTGACCTCGATGCCTGAATCTCTCCATTCGGCAATTCGATCTTCCATGTCTCGCGTTGGCAGAGCAAATCTCTACTGGTGTTGTCGTTGAGAGTAAAGCGCACGACAGGGTACTTTTGAGCCGTGTCGAAGCCACGCAAGTTGTCTTCTATTCGCTGACGGGCTTGGTTGGTGCGCATTTTGACGGGGTCGTCGTCCTTGAGGGTATTGCCTTGGGTGCTGAGGTATTCTTCCTCGTTGTGCGAGTAGCGGTCAAAAGTCTGCTCGGACATGAATCCGATCACGGTGCCGATCGATCCGTTGACCAAGGACTCGTCCATGTTCTTGATCAACATGACTTGAGCTCCCTTCTTGAGGTGAATAACCTCCGGTGCCATGCAATTCTGAAGAAGTCGATCACGTTGAGCCTTGTCCACTATGACGCCACCATCGCGAGCGTCGAAGGTCTTGACCTCGCCGACCAGCTGATTCATGCGAGAAGCATTGGCGTTTTCGACTTCGTTGCGGGTAGGGAAGAGCTCAGTAGCCATGGTGGTGATTAGATCATTGTCTAGCGGACGACTCAGCTTCTGAAAGGCTTGGATGGAGCTTTGAGACAGTCGTCCTTCACGCATTTCATTCAGCATGCCAGCAAAGACTGGATCTTTCTGACGGAAGACCTGATGCAGACCAATTGTGTGTTCTATACAGGTAGCCCAAGCTCCAGCGTCAAAGGCAAATTTGGCGATCTTGTTGTTGTCCGGTACAGGAGGGAGCTGGAAGAAGTCACCAGTGATGACCAGCTGAATGCCGCCAAAGGGACGACCGTTGTTCCTGATCTGCCGAGCTATGGCTTCCAGCTTGTCGAAGAGATCACCATCCAACATGGACACCTCATCTACAACCAGAATCTTTGTGCGCATCCAACGATGCTTTGCTTTTTGGTTGCGGCGAATCTTCTTGACCAGCTCCGGGACCTCTTCCTTTCCGAGACCTATCCCAGCAAAGCTGTGCAGTGTGACACCGCCAATGTTGCAAGCCGCAAGTCCTGTGGACGCAGTGACGGCCACTCTGTCGGGCTCACGGATGTGCTTCTTCCGGAGTGTAGCAATAATTTCTCGAAGCAAGACGGATTTACCAGTACCGGCGGACCCAGTGAAGAAGACACTCTTCTTGTGGTCCACCACCAGATCAAGAACATGTTGTTGCTCTTCGCTGAGGAACACCCTTGCCACGTACTTCTTCCTTTGTTTGTCCTCCCTCTCTTTCTCCAAGATCTTGAGCGCATTCTCTTCGGCCTCCACAAACTTCGACTTCTTCTTGTTGACTTCCCTCAATGTCTTCTGCTGCTGCTTTACAGCACTCGCGGTTGGATTCCACAACTGTTGTGACTTGGTATGAGGCGTCTCTTGATAAGATGGGGGAGGTGGTGGTCCATTCTGATCCGCCTGCTCCTGCTGCTCCTTTGCGAGATTCCAAGGTAACGTGCGCTTTTTGGCGGGCTTGGCAGGTGTCACAAAGCCAGTGATAGAAGGGTGCGAAGTCTTTGCGGAGGAGGGCTCGAATCGTCTTGGCTCAGCTGCCTGATAGGATGGCCGTGACCTTTGGGGAGGCGCCTCGATATGCTCAGGAGGGGATGAAGACCATGGTATCGGCTGTGTACTGAGTGGCAAGGCGCCAGCTGGCGGCAGCGACCCATAGCCAGAGTCGCCGGGACTTGTAGAACGTCCTGTATTAGCGGCTTGATGTCGAGGCAACGTGGGATAAAAAGGCTTTGCTGTTACAGCGTGCTTCTTGGTGGCGGAAGATCTCAGTAGATCCTTCGACGTCGGATCTTCCACATCCAGGTCAATGTCACTGTCGAAATCGTCCTCCTGGAAGAATTCGTTGTTGGTTGCTTGAGGCACCGACGATCGTACCGGCTTCATCTCGTCGATGACTATCGGCTTAGTCTGGGATCCCCTAGTGTCCTCGAAAGCGCCATGCGTGCTGAAGCTCTTCTGCAGCCCATTGTGCGTGCGCTTCACTCCCTGACCACTGTCTGACAATCTCTTTAGCGCATCTCCTGTCGTTGCAGAAGGCACCTGCTTCCTAAATGGTGCGTTTAGGGCCGAGGACGGACTAGGCCTCAATATGCTGTTGCCCAAGTTCGGGAGACCAGACTTGCGACTCTGTGGCTGCGGAGGTGAGCTTGAGAACAACTGCTGGGACAGGGTCTTCTGCTTCGAGCTGTTGGCATCGTGTTTGGCGACGGCTTGTTGGAACATGGTCCTGCGCGATAATGGCTGACGAGTGATGATGGGTTGAATTGTGTTGCCGCTGGCGAGCCCGACTGATTGCAGAAGACCCTTTGACCAGTTTGTTCTCCCAAGCATCCAGCAAATGGCAAGAGCGGCGCAGACGAATAGAAGGAAGAGCTGGACTAAGGAGATATCATCGCGGACGGAAATTGCCATGCATGGTATGTGTGATTGAAGGTGAGGGTGACGCGTAGAAAACGCGAAAATACAACCCACTTCAGCGGAAGCCTGAGACTGGAACAGCAAATAGCCGCGGTAAGCGCGTTCCGGGCATGCCATCAGCCCCGGGCTGTGCATCTTTTGTTATTATTATACTCTTGACGCAACATGAGATTTTCGGAATTGTCGACATGGTAGCTGTGGTAATAGATACTAGCCGGACATGGCTACCGATCCTCGCGCCTTTGTGGCGTTCATCATCATTCTTTTCATGATCTTCTCTCCTGATCCACAACCTCCGGTCATACCACAACGGGCGAGGGTAGAAGATGTGCTAGCCCGAGAGCGATACGCTTTAGACGTCACGAATGCCACCGTCTTCGGTGATCTTGATCCCGCGCACAACAAATGGTTGAACATTAGTGGCTTTAGGAACGATACTGGCTTTGCTTGGACATATCTCGATGAGTTCCGGACAAAAGCGGATCGCCTCACTCGCCACGCTCTCGGAGCTGAGTACAGCAACAAATTTCTCGGACAGGCTGTCGGTCATTCCTTGACCATCTACAACAATGTCTCGGGTGTCGTTCATGGTGGTTGGGCTCGAGATGATGGTACCCTTGCTCAACAGCGACCGGACTTTAATATAAGTCTCTATGCTCCTGACGGACCATTTGGCAATGTACCATTGACCTCTTTTGCCCGAAATCTGACTGCTAGAGAGGGAAACGCCAGGATACGCTTCGAAGAGTTTGACCGATCTTTCCTCACCGAAACCCGGCGAACCTTGGATGGGCAAGCCGTCCACGTTGCTAGATTCGTCACGGCGCAGATTGGTATCGATTCTACAGATGGCTCGAATGAATCATGGGAGACTCAAGTCAATGGAGTGCATTTCCTGGAGAGTGGGCATATGATCATGACCACGACCAGCGAGAAGTAAGTGCGAGCAGAAATGACATGATCTTGTAACTGACGGGATCACAGATTCTCTGGTTTGTATGGGCTGCCACATGTTACCTCAAATCCATATTACTATCAGCTCGCTCAGCGTATTGTGGTTCGAGCCATTAATGAGACCATCACTCGGCAGATCGACGGAAGGCAGCGACTGTCTTCGCCGTTCACCTCAAACACAGACGGTACTTCGGAGACTCCATTTGCCATACCTCACTGCGAACTTGTTCTGTATCTTCAACAATTGCCTGTCGGTCCAGAGCTCGCAGAGGAAGGTCACCAAGCAACCGTGCTGCATCTCCTCGAGGACGAACTTCGCTTTCCTACTGGTGCTGCCGTTCCGAGACCACTAGACATGCGCTTCTCCATGGTGGCATTCTCACCGGATTGCGGTTTCAGTATCAGATCAAAAGGTCCACCAGACGAGCCTGTCCAGGGCGGCAATCATCTATCCGGTATCAAGATTGAGGTCGAGCAGCAACAAGCTCGGCACCACATCCTCTTCTACATCTTTGTCCTGAGTGGTCAACTATGGTTACTCACCAGACAGATGAAGGAGGCTAGTACTCCGTCCATGCGAAGTAGGATCAGCTTCTACACCATCAGCATACTAGCACTGGGTGACGGCTTTACGACCATGACATTCGCACTTATCAGTCTGTTTGTGCCTGGTCTCTGGGTCCTCCTTATTGCGACCTGCTTCCTGGCTTTTCTCAGCGTGAGCTTCTTCGGCATGAGATTCTTGATGGACATTTGGACTATCCAAGCCCCGGAACGAGAGCGGAGAGAGCGTGAGAGACGTGCCGCCGCGGCAGCTGCAGCTCCAGCACCAATCTCTGCTGTACCTCCTGCGGTAAACACCACAGATCCAGCTCCTGCTCCTGCTCCTGCTCCAGCTCCTCCTACCACGGAGCGGCCGCGTACAATCGATGGTGGTCCTGTACCCATCATCGTTGGTTCCGACCAGGATGAGCCTCTAGAGGATCCAGCTGCGCGAACCACAGGGTTACCGGTCCCCGTTACTGCCGCCACGCCGACCACTCCTACCTCGTTCGAACGGACGTACACTTTTGGGGCTTTGTATACTAGATTCTACTTTCTACTTCTCGCTACCCTCTTCCTTTCGTTGAACGCGACATCCTGGCCTCCGACCATACGGCGTTTCTATTTCACTGTCCTGGCTTTCTTGTATCTCTCATTCTGGATCCCTCAAATTGTACGGAATGCTGTACGGAATTGCCGAAGAGCCCTCAGGTGGGATTTTGTCATTGGGCAGTCACTACTGCGACTCAGTCCATTTGCATATTTCTACGGCTATGGATCAAACGTCTTATTCGCAGACGTGGATCTGACTGATTTATCTGTTTTGGCCGGGTGGTTATGGATACAATGCCTCTTCCTCGCAAGTCAGGAAATCTTGGGGCCTCGATGGTTCGTGAAGAGCCGCTGGGTTCCACCTGCTTATGACTATCATGCTGTCCTTCATGAGGACGAAGAGGGCGGTAATCTGCCCGTAGGTACCGAACACACGCCAGCCAGTCCGGTGCTTGCTTCGAAATCGAAGGAGGTCCAGGATAACACGAAGCGAGTCTTCGATTGCGCCATATGCATGCAGGAGATTGAGGTCCATGTGCACGGTCCCGACTCTGCACCCGAGGGCGGCTTGGCTGGAGCTGGAGGCTTGTTGGCAAGGAGAGCGTACATGTTGACGCCTTGTCGCCACATCTTCCATGCCAAATGTCTGGAAGGCTGGATGAAATTCCGCCTGCAGTGTCCGATCTGCAGAGAGGATTTGCCACCAATGTAGATATTGTACGAGTAATACGCAGAATGCATGCTCAACCCTGATCATCGTCGAATGAGAGCTTGATCGGCTTGCCCTTCTTCTTGCCCTTTTTCGGGTTCGGTGCATCGTCTGTCCTGACACTCTCCTCGTCGTCCTGCCCTACTGCGGTGGCTGCTTTGCGCTTCTTCTGCCCAAGAGAAGCTTCCCTGACCTTTGGACGGTCTTGCTGACCTGATGTCTTCTCCTTGTCTTCTGGGAGTGCACCACTCATCATAGGGTTGTCGGCGGTCGCTTCTCCATCCTTGTCGCCGCTATCTGTCGCGGAGGCAACTTCGTCTCCAGCTTCAGGGCCCTTCACTAGCTTCTCGTAGTCCTCCTTGGTCACTGATTCGTTTGTATCCTCCATAACATAGGCAGGAGCATCCTCATCGTCGTCCGCTTTGGCACGCTTTGGTCGGGGAATGGGCCTCTCATGCTTCTCGCCAGCTTGAGGGACACCTTGCCGCATCCGCTGGAGGAATGCGGGCTGTTCTGCCTGGTATTCCAAGCCCTTCACCTTGGTCGGCATGATCAGGGGATGCTCGCCACGGCCAGAATGCCAGAGGTAGTTGAATGAGCACGTGAAAGGCCGGAGAAACCCCGATTACGAGGGTGCTTGCTTGGACACGAGATATGAGGTGAAGAACGGGTTAGATCAGTAGGCAATCCTGGATGGGGTTGAACGTGGAAATGCAGGTGCATGTCGCTAGGATGTTCGTCCAGCAATCTATTGGCCCTGAACACTGATCCTTCGTCAACCTGAACTGACGGCAGGAAAAAAGGCTTGAACGCATCTTGCCAAGACTGCGGCTTGCTTGCGAATCTCTCAACCTTGGCCCCTGCTCCAACCCTCGAACTCTTTTCTTGCATCAACAACCTCCTCCGTCACGATCTCATACCGGTTGCGCTTGGTTCTACGGACACCGGACTCGATTGACACCCTTCTTGGCCAATAAGTTGCGGACAGCACATTCTACCATCGCCCAGTGGGCGCCAGCTTATGCGCTCGTATCTTCGACGCGCTGCATGTCACTCGCTTTCTACACACTCGCTTGAACCCTATTGAGAGCAAGGATTGCTATCGTCTCGAGGTTTTCGGCCTGCTACGCGTCACTCACCACAGTTTACACCACTCTTGGCCGATTGACTGGACCAGTAGCATTTGACGGCTCTAGAGCCCCCGAATCCCCTGACCTCGCACAAGCTGTGACTGCCGACGAGTACAGACGATCATGGATCTCCTACAAAGCGTCAAGAAGCGCTTCCCTTCTTCAGCCAACATGCCCACCTTCGAGAACCTTTCGAAAACAACAGAAAAGATCACACCACGTATGAGTTTCTTCAAAAGGCGGATAAGACTGAAGGGCAATTCGCGTGTTTCAATTCCCCTGGGCATTGTTCTCATCTTCCCTTGCATAGTCATAATCTTAATTCTGGTCCTTTTTGTACGGCATCCGGACTCTCCTGGTCGGATACTCATGCCAGCTGGAGCACCTCCGGCTATCAGGTAAGCTATTCAGGCGCAGATTGGGCTGCAGCAGCTGACAGAGAGAAGGAAAATCAATGAGAAGTACGACAAGGTCTTCGTTACTGGATGTCTGGACCCAGTACCACAAGCGGATGCACCGAGAGCGAATGCGGCATTCGTCGTGCTGGCACGGAATAAAGAGCTGGATGGTGTGATACAGTCGGTCAAGTCGATAGAGCGACATTTCAACCGATGGTTCCACTACCCCTACGTCTTTCTCAATGACGGAGAGTTCAACTCAACTTTCCGGGAAACGATCATGAATTACACGAGCGCGCCTGTCGAGTTTGGCAGGATCAATGCTACCATGTGGGGATATCCAGAATGGACGGACAAATCTGTCGCGCAAGAGGGCATCCGCAAGCAGGGAGATGCCGCCATTATGTACGGCGGGATGGAGAGTTATCATCATATGTGCAGATTTTACTCTGGGTACGTGGTATATTGGCTGGGTTCGAGGGTACGGCTGATGAAAAGCAGGCAATTCTACAAGCACGAGCTTCTGCAAAAGTACAAGTGGTATTGGCGTCTCGAGCCGGAGATCAAGTACTTCTGCGACATTACTTAGTATGGTGCACTTTTCATTTCCCTGAACGCAGCACTAACAACAGCAGCGATCCTTTCATTCACATGGAGCGGGCCAACAAGACCTACGGCTTCACCATCGCAGTCAAGGAACTGAAGGAGACCGTTCCCAACATCTTCCGCTACGCCTCTGCCTACAAGCGCATCAACAACATCACCTCGCAAGGTTTGTGGGAGATGTTTCTCGAGCCCAAGCCAGAAAAGAAGCCAGAAGATTTGCCAAAAGAGGATGACAATGGGCAGAAGCCACTTCCAGAGGAGATCCTCAAGACCGAGCCTGGTGCTGGGTCCCTTCCAGAAGTCGACCCCGAGTCCATGGAGGGCGAGACATACAACATGTGTCATTTCTGGAGTAACTTTGAGATAGCCCGCCTTGATTGGTTCCGGAGCAAGGAGTATGAAGAGTTCTTCCAGATGATGGACAGGAGTGGGGGCTTCTGGATGGAGAGGGTAAGTCACGGCGAGTTCAAACTACTGTGGCACTATGCTGACTTGTTCCCCAGTGGGGAGATGCTCCTATCCATTCTCTGGCTGCAGGTGTCCTGCTGTCTCCGTCGGACATTCACTATTTCAGGGACTTCGGCTATCGGCACACTACCATCCAGCATTGCCCTGCAAATGCTCCAGCACGACAACTACCACGATCGCCCTTCCTCGAAAGCACTACACTCGACGAGAAAGCACGCATTGAAGAAGATGAGTACTGGGCCAATTGGGATAAGGAGAAGGAGAATGGCGTGGGTTGCAGGTGCAGGTGCGACACAGACATTGCAGAGGTGGAGGACAAGGAGGGCAGCTGTACACCAGAGTGGGTAGAGGTTGCAGGCGGATGGATCACGCCTTCAGGACCTGGGCGATGAGCAGCCCTTTCTATACACAGCGTCCAACCACTGGATGTTGCACGCAGACCCGAGCATCATCTTGGTCTGCGAGACGCAATTCACATTATGTGGGCATTGGCGGGCTAGGCCGGGACTTTAGGACCATTGATGAGCGAATAACTACATGTACATGTTTGACAGGTCTCCATACCCTTATTGCCATCTGTCCGCCGTGAGGTACAAAAATGTTCTGTGAATGCTGCTTCTATCTCTCAGGCACGTTCACATGACAGGCAATTAGAGTCGTGGTCCGTGCGGCATGGCGGGGCATCTGCTTGATAGACGATTGTCAAGGGTTCCATTTCACTGTCACTCACCCTCGCACTCACTGGCCCAAGAATATAAATCAGTTACTTCCACTTTTCCAAACATCTCATCTTCATCATCACCCCCCGAGCACACGACACAGGTACTGCTACAGTATCCTCCAATCTAATCTCGTAACACGAGGTTCCGATACAGTCTGCCCCTCATTCCAGCAAGGCAACAACGCCTAACCACCTCATCGCAGAAACCACGAACACAGACCTTACATTTCTTTTCTTGTCCCGGAGAACTCTGACAGGTGAGCCATCCTTATTCCCCCACTGCATTCACTGTCTGCCGCATCATCAACTCGCCTACCGTCTGCCGCTGCTGTCATTCGCCTCTCCGGTCTGGGCTGCAGCTCTGGAATGTCCGATGAATCACCTCACCACCGCCACAGATCTCACCAAAAGCCAAGCAGCCACAATGAACATGGACTCTCATCGATCCAGTCGCACACGTACTAACGCCGTCTCCCAAGATCATCTTGATCGTAGCGACGAGCTCGAGGACATCAGCGGCCTGCTCACCGAGCCTCCGATTCCTTACGCCGACTCACCTGATCTCACCACTTTCACGATCGTGGTAAGTATTGCATAAAGATTATTTGAATCGTACTCACCACTTCACAGTCCAACAATATGAAGGAAGATCCAGATCCCGCTCCAGTCGCGGAGAAGCAGCCCGACAACTACGACTACACAACCACCACTGCTGAGGATGGCTTCGAGGCTGTCCATGCTGACCCACGCCCACTGCACGACCTTTCCGGAAGCTACGCCGACATCGACAACATCTCTGAAGGTGGACAGACAGCCGACTCCGTCTCCGCCTGTGACCAGTCCGACGCCGAGACCGTTGAGAGTATAGCTGATGACGAGGACGCCATTTCTTCACATGAGCAGGGCTCGCAGCTATTGTTCCCGGATCCTGCCAGGTTGCCTGCTGCCGCCGCCCGAGAGGTTGCTGCTGGTGCAGTGATGCCCAAGGCGCTGAGACAGGAGGAGAAGGTCGACGACAGTGACGTGGAGGGTCACGGAGTCGATCAAAGCGAGATCACCATCAGGGGGTCTGACGACTCCAAGGATACCCTAAAGAAGGAGGCTGTTGACCCAAAGCCGAACTTCGCTGAAAAGTATCTCGGCGTGCTGAATCGGTCGCTCAAATCCGCCGAGGACTTTTTCTCCGCGAATTTCAGGTCCTCCATCCTTCCTGCCGCGATGACCATGATTGCCGTCGGCGTCCTCGCCTTCCTCATGGCACCACTCAGCATTTCATCCATGTCTGCCGGTTCGCCCTTCTGGTCTGGACCTCATTTGCCTGCCAACGAGGAAATGATACTTCGCCATCATCAGCTCCAGTCAGCCCTCAAACAAGCAAACCTCACGTCCTGGAATGGATCTGCGATCGAGCCATCGAAGATCCTGAGCTATCCACAGGTATGGGTCTTGGGCGACAGCGGCCACAGTGGCTTCAAGGAGTACACTTTCCAGACCGGAATCCGCGTTGAGGTTAATGGTCCTGGTCAGATCTTCATCTCACTCCCCAAGGATAAGCGTACCGGAAAGTATCTCCAGAAGCCAGAGATCCAGGTCCGCCATGTGACGGAGCACTTGGAGATTGCCGAGCAGAAAGATCTGATCCGCGGCTTGACATTCGTCCGCCTTGATGCGCCATACCAAAGAAGCTACTACGCTGTCAAAGTCAAAGCAGGCCACATCGATGACAGAGTCGTTGCATATGGAGAGGAGCCCAAACGAATCGCTCCCAGACCGGCCGTGCAAGCTTCGACATCGCCGGGTTCGGAGTCCAAGCCCAAGAACAACAGCATCCGATCTTCCATAGACACCCTGCTACAGGGCTTCCGCCAACTCTCAGACGAAGTGGTTGCAAGCTCTGCTCACCAGACACACGAGGTTCAGAGGTCCCTCGCGGAGTACAAAGAACGCTTCGCCAAGCAACTGCAGCATGAACAAACCCAAGTGCGGTCCTTCATTTCCAGTATCTGTCAGACTGTCACTAGCACTTTCAGTCTGAAGCATGTCGATGTCGCCAAGGAGTTCTCTGCGGTCAAGGAGGATCTCTCGTCTGCAGCCAACATAGCCGACAACGTCTCGCAGAAGCTGTCGAGTTCCATCAGTGGTGTTTTCGACCAGGTTGTTCTCTTGACTGCACCAGTAATCCAGACGACTGTCAACGGAAGTCACACCATCCTTGCACGAGCTCAGCGCAACGGGCAAGGTATCTTGAGGCGATTGTCGGGTAGCTTCCTGGCTGTCAAAGGCGATCGGTACTCGGCGGAGACGGAGATGACACCCGAGTCAAAGCAAGCGATCCTCGATGAGCCTGAAGCGTCAGTGAAAGCCAAGGCAGACCTGGTGAAGAGGATGAAGGCTATCCTTACGCCCTTGGGTATATCGGTCACCGAGGAAGATACGTTCCATGATATTAAGAATTGTCAGCAAACCTGCAAGAGAAAGAGCCATTCCTCTTGCAAGAAATCTGGTCGTCGCACTGGGAAGCATGGCCACTGATGCGGCTGCCGCTGGCTGCCCAAGCTGTCTCCTCAGCCCCTTCCTGTTTTCTCAACACCATACCAGCATGACTATACGAGGCATATCTATCGGGGAAGGAGTTCCAGAGAGGCTCGGAGAGGTTCAGGCGTTCGTGGTTTGTTTTGTCTGCAATGAATGGCTGGGGATATGCTGAATGGGCATTCATGGTGGCGGATTTGATACTCCAACTAGATAGATAGGCTATCCACGGTGTTCCCAGTCTTTCAGATGTACTCAAAGGTTTCTGCTGATTTTTTTGACACGTGATATGCACGAGCACGCGGCAAAAACACATGCAAAACGCCAAGACATGAGGTTTTTGTGGTGCGTGCTTAAATCTCCTGCCCCGCTGTTTGGTTTGCTTCATCAAATCTGACCGCCTTCAATAGCTTTCATTTCACACAACAATCACATTCTTCACTAGCGGCCATCAGTCACTCGAGAGGCCGACCAAGTCATCGTCAGCTACCATCCGGACTTTCAATAGCACAGCGCATCAAATCTTCGCACAATGGCCGACGCCACAAAAGACCCAAAGACTGAGTCCGTCTCCACAGATGGCGCAGCCGACAACAAAGGCGTGACCGACAAGGCCGCCGGCGCTGCTTCGGCTGTCAAGGAGAATGTCTTCAGCATGTTTGGCGGTGGACCTAAGAAGGAGGCCAGAAAGGAGGAAGATGATGTTGATGAGCCAAGCGGAAGCTCCAAGAAGAAGGCTACTGAAGAGGACGATGTGAGATTGTCCCACAGTCAAGCGGATATATTGGAGGCCTGATGCTGACGTTCTACTAGGATGACAAAGCCCCTGATGAGGAAGCCGACGTCGAGTTCGCCCCAGTCGTCCACCTCACGGAGAAGGTCGAGACCAAGACCAACGAAGAGCTTGAAGAGCAGATGTTCAAGATGCGGGCAAAGCTGTTCAAGTTTGACAGGGATACCAGGGAGTGGAAGGAGCGTGGTACCGGTGATGTCAGATTGCTCAAACACAGGGAGAACGGCAAGACGAGGCTGGTGATGAGGAGGGACAAGACATTGAAGGTTTGCGCGAATCACTACGGTATGGACTACAAAACTTGCGGTTTGGGTGGAGATGCTGATACTTCACAGTCGTCCCGGACATGAAGTTGTCGCCAAACGTTGGTAGTGACAGGAGCTGGGTCTGGAATGCAGCTGCCGATGTCAGTGAGGGCGAGCCGGAGGCGCAGACACTGGCGATTCGCTTTGCCAATAGCGAGAGTAAGTTTGCGGTTGCGGTAGAGCTGAAGAAACACGGTGCTAACGTTGTGCCAGATGCCAACCTCTTCAAGGAAGCCTTCATCAAGGCACAGCAGGAGAACGAGGCTCTCTTCAACAAGGATGCCGAGAAGAAGAACTAGAAGGATAGCAGGATAAAGCAGATGCGTGAGCGACGCCTTGCGAAGAACCTGGCATTGATGGAGGAGGAGCTTCACGAGATGTCCCCTCCTCGAGCAATTCAAGCAAGGAAACCTCGTGAGAAAGTAGTCTTCGATCCAGACTGGACCTTCAACCAGGGTACCGGGCCAGGCATTTCCCCCCCTAAAGACCCTCTGTCGATATGATGGAGCCGTCACATGCACACAGCACATGCGTCCACGAGATGCCAGATCCCCTCCATACACGAACACTCGCTTCATGCATTGCATCGCATTGGAAGCGCTCATCCGTTGGGATGATTAGATAGTTCACCACACAACGAAGTCTAGATCCACCCCTCCACTTGCTTCATAGGTATTGTCAAGGCTTGTGAAGGCTATTGTCACTTTTGGTTGCCCGTGGGTCAGCCATGCAGAGACGGAAGCATTAAAAAGCTTCTCAATGAGCTATGACGCCTATTATCATATCATTATTGCTTCTTTAGAGACCTCTTCTCCAATTCAACCTCACCCTCACCATCCGGTGCATCTCAAGCTCATCTAGTCAACCGTGCCGCAGATCTGGCGCACCGTTCACTGCAAGCTTTCACTCCCCGCCGCGCCTCGCGCAACCACTAACAAGGCGCGCTTCAGCTCATCAATCTCATCGCCCAGACCTTCTCTGTGCTACAATACAGCTCTCGACCGTTCCTCGAGCTCCCAATTGCCTCACCCTCACCGCAACTTCACCGTCAAGCCCACCGACCGCCACAATGCCCGAAGTACCCACCCCCTCCTCCCTCCTTTACCACCACCACTAATCCCACCCTCCCAGGTAAAACGCCAAATTAAAATCGTCACCGAGCAACACGTCATGTACCCTCCCCCTCCCCCTCCCCCTCCATCCCCCCACTAACCCCCCCTCTCCCAGCCAAGAACCCGCCTCAGAAGGCGAATTCCCCCTCCGACGATGGACCATCACCATCTTCATCGTCGGCGAAGACGGCAACGAATACCCAGCCTCACCCTTTGAAAAAGTCACCTACAGACTGCACGAATCCTTCGGGGCCCGCGCGAAGCAAGTCTTCAAGCAACCCCCGTTCACCATCTCGGAAGAAGGCTGGGGGGAATTCGAAATGCTCATCGTGGTGACGCCGCTGGGCAACCCCAAGGGGGGGGAGGTGACGGTCGTGCACGACTTGAATTTCGGGCAGGAGAGGTACGAGGCTTTTCACACGGTGAATTTCCGGAACCCGAAGCCAGAGTTGGCGGAGAGGTTGAGGGAGAGTGGGAGTGTGGGGGAGACGAACGGGGGGGCGGCCGGGGGAGGAGGGGGGGCGGCGGAGAAGGGGAAGAAGAAGGGTAAGGGGAATCGCGCGGTGGATATGGAGAAGTTGGCGCAGGGGCTGGAGACGTTGGGCGAGGATGATTTGTTGCATGTGGTGCAGTTGGTGCATGATAATAAGAGTGAGGATACGTATACGAAGAATGATGTGGAGAGTGAGTATCTTCCCTGGAGAGCGTCGTGGGTGGGTACTATGTTGGGACACAGTGGCTGACGCGTCGCAGATGGCGAGTTCCACGTCGATCTCTACACCCTTCCGGATAATCTCATCAAGATGCTGTGGGACTTTACGTCGAGCAAGACGGATCTGGCGGCACTATGAGAACGGGGATGAGGTTGATTCAGGCGGAAAGGAAAGACAGCGCGTATTGATACCCGTATCTGGCGTTTGGAGTCGGATGGATGATGATGGGCTTTGAGAAGCGAGTCTGCTTGATGCGCCGCTACTCGGTGGACGAGGTTGTGCCGGGTCACTCGTCGCTGTAGGGCGAGTTTGGAAGATGGAGCAGGCTTACAAAGACAATGCTGTCAGGGACTAGATTCTGAGGCAGCCGGCATAGTGCAAGGTACCACCGGCTAGTGCTGGGTCATGATTGAGAAGGACGTTGCAGCAGGCATGGCAGTCATCTAATAGGTTATATGGATTCAAAAGTTGTTTTTACCCGTTCACTCCATCGTTCGTTCCCAGACAGTGAACGTTCATCCTGAGACACTTTTGGGTTGAAGATTCACGGCGCGCACTTAATGACAGGACCGATGGTTGGTATCATGATTCATTCATTGATGCATTCACTGCTTCGAGCGTGAGCGAGCCTGATAAGATATACTGCAGAGCTACCGTATGCCCAGCAAGACCTCCAACGATCGGATTGCCTCAGCGGCTTCCTCGTGGCCGTACGTATGATTGATCTTACACCGACTTGCCAAAGCTACCAATCTTGAGCGACGCGAGACGGTCCAATGCTGCGTCGTCGTTCCCAGCCGATTCATCATCCTCGTCCGAGAGGGGTTCGAAGAGCAACTCCCAATCCATGTCGCTCAATTCTCCCTTCTCAAATCTGTCGTCGGCACTCTATGCCTCCGTCTTCTCGCCCTCGGCCTGCTCCTCATGTGGCTTGTCATCCTTGTCCTTCGAATCGTTCGTGGTGCCCTCAGCCTCTTTCTCGGTTGCACCCATGCCAAAGTCCAAAGCTCGTCCGGGACTGCTGCCCCATTGCCCAAGGCCCATGCCACCGGGACTGAAGAAGCTGAAACTCATCCCGTCGCTCATGTCGTTGCCGGCAATGTCGCTGGTGAAGTCAAAAGTATTGTCGAACCCTGGATTATCGCTGAGGAGTTGCTGTAGCTGTTTGCTGAATGGTGTCATGGGAGCCAGACCATTAGCAAGGCTCTGTCCAGACACCGAGCGGCCGGACACCGACCTGATAGATCGGCAAGGAGAAGTGAGAGGCATGTAACGAGATGGGGTACCGAGCGTCTTCTTCTCTGCTGAGGAGAATGATGGAAGGAAAGCGTCCATGCGGGTTGGAGTGCGGGAGGTGAGTGTGCTGCTACGCTTGCTCGGGGTGGGGGTTGCTAGCAATGATTCAAAGCGGTCGACGGACTTTGAGGGGGGCGTCTGTGCCAATGCTGATGACGATCCGGAGGATTTTGACGGCGTCTTGAACAATCCACCCGTAGATGGCGAGTTGAACAAAGCGGAGAAGTCGAGATCGTCGTGAAGCGAAGCGATAGGTGGCAAGTTCTCCTTCTCGGACTGCAGAGCCAGATTAATCGATGCTTGGGTATGATTCGACAGTGGCGAGGCTTTGGCAGACTTGGTCTTGGTTGGCAAGCTAAAGTCGTCGAGAGATTTTACCTCACCGTCTTTGCGTGGAGATGGGAAGAGCAGGCGACGGGTAGGCTTGGGCGTCAAATCGTCCTCAAGCTCGATGGGAGACTCTTCGGTGCCTTGAAAGCGTGCCGGACTGGATTGAATAGCTCTTTGCAGCGCGGTATCCAGCTGCGTGCTCGTCCAATCCATCGCCTTTGTAGGTTGTCGATTGATGGCCTGCATACTGCTCGCGCGAGGTCGAGAAGTATGATGCTGTTGAGACTGCTCATCAGAAATCTCGGCAGAGCCTTCGTTCTCCTCGTTCTGCACTTCCTGGTGCAGTTCTTGCTGAACATTGTCGTCCGGCTGGGGTGCATCAGTCCAGAGCCCGGACATTGGCAGATCGGACGGTAGATCCACAGCGTCAGAGGTCAGATCGTCTTTTTGGCTGGACTTCTTGCGAGTGACCTTGGGTCCTCTTGACCATTTCTCAGGAGGACGCATCTGCTTGAATTTATTGAACCATAAGCCACAAGGATTGCAGACCTGAATTGTCTTGAAGTCATTCGCGTCGGGCTTCTGCTTGGTTTTCCTGATGCTCTTGATGATCCTGTACTGAGTAACCTGCTGCGTGAATTCATCACGCTCCGTAACATCGACGCCAACAGTCTCGTCAGCGCCTCCCAGGTCCTTATCGTCGGGAGGCGTGCCGTAGACATGCTTGACATGCAATGATCGCCACGTCGGGGTCTCGATGGCACCACAGTTCGCGCAGAATGTTGGCATATTACCGCTAGCCAGTGATTGGAGAAGCTTCTCATGAATGACTTTCTTCCGTTTAGCGCCTGACCCACTCCGAGGCTTTCCGCCAAATGCAGGACCTTCGCTTGGAGCGGGACTAGCTGCTGCAGAGCGAGGTGGAACAGAGGCGCGACCTGACTGGACGGGTGGCAAGGTGTTTGAGGGAGGTTGAGGAGCAGGGTATGGTTGCGGGTATGACGATCCTGGATACTGCTGGGCATCTGGAAATGGAGAAGGTGTGGTAATTGGTGGTTCAGAAAGATTCGAGGCTTGGGTCGAGAGAGGTGGACGTGGAGGAAGAGCCAGATTAGAATTCCGTCGTACGGCTTGGATGGAGTTGTGCGCCTTTTGTGAATCTATGGGCTTTCCACTCATGTTCATCCTCGTCGGCAGTAATTCCGGCGGCCCCGGCGTCTGTTCGATAAAGGAGATATCTGACCCAAGCTTCGACTGGGAGCGTGCTTTGTGTCTCGAGATCTGTTTGCGATCGTCCTTGGTGATCGGTCGATCCTCGTCATCCTGCATGTAGTCTACTACCCCGCCACTCATATATCCAGAGTCAGGCAGGGAAGGATGGGTCGGCAGACCTGGACTAGAGGGCTCCGGCATAGCAGGCGGCGATGACGGGAATTCC
This sequence comes from Elsinoe ampelina, assembly GCA_005959805.1. Classification (NCBI taxonomy): domain Eukaryota; kingdom Fungi; phylum Ascomycota; class Dothideomycetes; order Myriangiales; family Elsinoaceae; genus Elsinoe; species Elsinoe ampelina. Next base: position 2,273,430 of record SMYM01000001.1, read on the forward strand.
AGAGGACTGCCATCGCCCTGGCCTTGCATGTCCTCCGGTGAGCTCATGACAGCATCAGACTGGTTGTCAAATGGCGATTGTGGGGTCTCAGCGTGGTATAGGGACGACTCGCGGCGCAGGAAGCTGTTGCCTTTGAAGCGATTGTTCTTCTCCGTGGGAACAGGTGTTGGCACTCGTGGGGGCGGCTCGAGATTGCCACCAGGTCGTGTAGCCACAGGTTTGTGGACCCTGATTGAGGCTGCTGTGCTGGCGGTCACGCGGAGAGAGTCGGCGTTATCAGTAAAAGCCGATCTACCCTTCCACTGTCCTTGTGTGATCTTTGCCCTCTTTGGTGCAGGCCCCTCTTCTGTGAATCCTTCCTGCACCGATGACTCATTTCCAGTCCGACCATGGTTGCTCCTCACAGATGTCCTGCTAGAAGGTCTGCTCGGGCGGTTCATGCTCGGGCGGCCATTCATGCTAGCATTTGACATGTGCCGTTGATGAGAGTATGCTGGGTATTCGAAGTTTTGTGACTGTTGTTCCAGACTTGCCACAACGCCATTATCTGTGTTGAGACCACTTGACCAAGCGTTTGGGTCAAACCCACCCGACAGAGCCGGACTAAGGTTTCTGTACATTTCCATGCTCTTGATATAGTCGTGTTGTACAGGTTTTGGAACAGGCACCAGGCGGAGCTTGACCTCTAGCGTGTCTGCAATGTCGTTCTGAAAGGCAGCCATGACATTCTGACATACGCGTCCAGTGATCATCGTCTTGGATTGGTGTGCGGGGGCTGATGGTGTTGGGGAGGTAGCGGCGAGCAGAGCCGAGAGCATCCCTTGCCCAACCTGAGGAGTCTCATACTCGGAATAGTCGTAGGCGTAGATTGTGAAATCACCCTGTGAAAGACGAGCCACAATTTCCGGACTGTGCTCCACAACCGCGCGTATACATTGTCGTAGTTCGATGACACCAATGTGGGTCTTGTCGTCGATAGGGATTACTGGGATGTTGAGAGGGTCTCGAATTCTCGCGAGGCAGTTTGTTTTGTTGTTGTCGTCGAACGTGTACAGGATCTTCACTGTAGAAATGCGTGAGCTAGAGTCAGTATAGCATTGCTGTGTGCCTCACCTCGCATCTGACGCGAAGGGATATTGACGAAGGGATTGTTGGAAGTCGACACGTCCATGTCTGCCGGACATGGTGCCGGAGAAGACATGGTCGATGACAGCCAAACGAGGCAAGAGGAAGAAGGATTAGTGAGGTTGTAATCGTGGCATTCCTGGAGACCAGCGCGTCTAGCAACCGAGATGATGCGGAGAGTTTAGAAGAGAAGGACGCTTAATTAGTGGATACACGTGAAAGTCCAGTGAATGCTGAGTCATATGACAAGGAGAGGAGAAGGTCCTCGACCTGCGGAGAGGTGCAGCACAGTGTTGTATGAAAGGCTGGAAGTGTGGGCGTGGGCGAGAAGCAGAATGTCGTGGTTGTGCTGGACGCGCCGGAGCCGCAAAACCCGCGCGTCGTGACTTTTTGGCTTTTGGCTTTGGCTTTTGGAGCTGAGCTCGGGCGGAACAGCAAAATGCTCCCGCGACGGTGACGTTCGCCGCACGACCACCGCCGTTGACAGCATTATTGCGGAGTACTACTATCGCTGATATGATATGGAAGGACAATCACGCTTCCATTACTTGAATCATGAATTCAAGAGAGATGATTCTAAATGAACACAGAAATACATGCTCCCGACAATGAGGGTCCACTTTGAGCTCCCAATCGGGAAGTCCAATGACTCGCATGGTCGATGACCTCACGCGTTGCATCTGGTCAAGGGGGCCCTACAAAACCACTCTGCATATTGATTCACCCATCCACCACCATGATCCATGAAACGCCCTCGTTACGCATTATCCCGGCGAAAGGTCTGTATACCATGCAAAGCCGCAAAGTCTAAATGTGATCGCAAGGCCGAGCGCTGTACCCGCTGTGTCGACCGGGATTTGCGGTGTGTGTACAGCATCACAGCGAACAATGGACAGGTTCAAGAAACCGCCAGCACTATGGAGGGACTCGGAGCGATGCAGATCCAGCACATAGACCACGATGACAGTATGCGAGAATGGCAGCCCAAGCCTCTACAGATCAATGAACTCTGGCCACTACCAGCTGACAGCAGTGAGTCTGAGCATCGACGGCAAAGCGAGAGAATCGAAAAGTGGCTCGAGCAGGTAGATGAGTACTGCACCATGCTGTATGCAGTGGCCTCTAGCTTGCACGGAGTATGAAGAACCACCAGGCTTCGAGAACGTCTAGCAAACCCGGCTTCGGCACAGTCATCCCAAACGTCGGACCTGCCGGACTGGAGAACGCACGGTGATTGGCTCAAGGCTCAAGGCTCGCGGCATCGTCAAATTCGTCACCTTACCTTCTGCATGATGGCGAATTGTTGTTTCATATACATATAAAGGGATGCAATTGCCCTTGCAATGTTTTCGACCACGATGGACATAATCTGTGATGCCTGAAAACAATGATGCCGTCCAATCAGCCCGAGACGCCCCACATGCCGAGCCCTATACCATCTTCGATGCACGACAGAGGTCACTCATCGTTGCTATCGTTTCAATAGCCGCCACATGTAAGTGTTCCGTGTATACTTCTAGGCAAAGACTGACGTCTATAGTCTCTGGCTTCGCGTCGAACATCTATTTTCCCGTTCTACCGACGCTGGCAAGGGACTTCAATGTTTCCATCGAGCTCATCAACTTGACCGTTACGACCTATCTCATCTTCCAAGCCATAGCACCTAGCTTATGGGGACCGATTTCGGATGTCAAGGGACGACGCTCGGCCTACATCGGGACCTTCCTAGTGTTCCTTGCCTCCTGCATCGGACTGGCCGAGGCTCGGAACTATGCCACGCTTCTGGTCCTGCGATGTCTGCAGAGCACAGGTAGTGCAAGCACTATCGCCATAGGTGCCGGTGTTATCGGCGATATTACCACAGCTGAGAATCGAGGAGGGTACATGGGCATATTCCAAGCAGGTCTGCTTGTGCCAGTTGCCATAGGACCCGTGATAGGAGGCGCTCTCGCTGGCTCACTGGGCTGGCGATCCATCTTCTGGTTCTTGGCTATCTACAGCGCTGCATTCCTTGTCATCCTGATCTGCTTTCTGCCAGAGACTCTCCGCTCGCTGGTGGGCAATGGCAGTCATGCTCCTGATGCCTTCACCAAGCGGCCTTTGGCATTCTACCAACGGACCACCAGTGTGATGTTCTCGCCCACTCAGTCCAAGGTCAATCCAAAACATATTGACTTCACTGGCCCTCTGCGAGTTCTGTTTCAGAAAGATGTCGCACCTCTGATCTTTTTCGTTGCGATCCATTATGCTATCTGGCAGATGAGCATCACTGCCATGTCGACTCTGTTCGAGACCCGATACGGCTTGTCCATCACGCAAGTCGGCTTGACGTTCATTGCGAATGGTGTTGGGTCAATAGTCGGTACCTTCACCACTGGCAAGATGCTGGACTTCAACTATCGCCGATTGGGAGTCAAGGACAGCGATGATCCCGTTGCCAGACTCAGAACGGCTCGGCTCGAGTTCGTTCCCATATTCTCTCTTGTACAGACTGCCTCGATCATACTCTTTGGCTGGACAATCAGGTATAATGTTCCCATCGCGATACCAATCGTCTCGTCCTTCGTCACGGGATGGACTGCCATCTCGACCCAATCAGTCATCATGACTTACGCTGTGGATGTGTACCCGCAGCAGAGTGCAGCGGCAAGTGCTGGCGTAAATCTCGCAAGATGTCTGCTGGCAGCTGGAGGAACAAGCATAGTCATGCCAATGATCACAGGCATCGACACTGGATGGACATTCACAATCTGCGCTGGGGTACAAATACTGGCTTTGCTGGCCGTGGGCTTCCATTTGGGCTTAGATGGGGTTTTGAAGAGGTCTCGTCAATAGTGGTCACGTAATGTAGGAAACCACGAGATTCGACGAACTTGCACTGGTAGCGATGTAGCGTCGAGATGGAAGGAAGAGACACGTCGTTGTCATCAGATTAACGAGTTTCATTTACGAACCCATCAACTCCAGGACGCATCATCAGATGAACCTTGATAGCATAGCTGACCTGGCTGTGCATAAGTCTGACTTGCCTCGTGCGATCGTGGTGCAATCGTTCGTTTGATATGCTGCTGCGGCTCTTCGGCCCGCCTTCCGCGCAGACTTCAGCTTCCCATTTCAAGGTCCCATAAATTTCACCTCCTTGCACTCACCTCTTCATAACCACCGTCACCATGTCCGAAGTCGCCAAAATCCCGTATGTGATCTCTCCTCTACTATTCAATATGCCCTGCTGACCCCTTCCCAGCGAACTCCTCGCCAAACCCCGCAACGAACTCACCGAATTCGAGATCCTCCAACTCGAACAACACGAATTCACCACCGGCCCTCTCTCCATCCTCCAGACCGCCGTGCGCACACACACGCAAGTGCTCATTTCATGCCGCAATAATAAGAAGCTGCTCGCGCGCGTCAAGGCGTTTGATCGCCACTGCAACATGGTGCTGGAGAATGTGAAGGAGATGTGGACTGAGACGCCGACGAATGCGCAGGGGAAGAAGGGGAGGCCGATTAACAAGGATAGGTTTATCAGTAAGATGTGAGTAATCCAACATGGGAAACCGGGAAGATCGACGCTGACGGGCGACAGGTTCTTGCGCGGGGATTCGGTGATTTTGGTGCTGTTGAGTTGAGCGGGATGATGGGCAACGGAGGGACGATATGCAAACAAAAGTAACGGGCGCCATCATGGGTACACATCTATCACGATGGGATGGCCGGCATGCCACGAGGTCACAAGTCTGCGTACGCTGAGAGCAGACCGGGTCTGGGATCTTCACGTCAGGAGACAGGAATGGCCATTAAAACCCCGTCGAGGTCAGCAGCAGATACCCATTGAAGAAATGACATGATTTACAACTTTTCAGCCAGCGCCTTGAAGAAGATCGCAAGCCCATACGCACCAGGGTCAGGGACATCCTGCCAACCCTGCCCGCCCACGTACACCGTCCGGCCCAGCGACGCTTTCATGCCCTTTGTCTTATTTGATCCTTCTTCCGCAGCTGCCGCAGCCTTCTTCACGTCCGAAGTAGACTCCAACGTGTCCACAAACGGTCCCAACGCATCTACCAGTGTCCGATCCCCAACTTTGGCAGGCGTGTACTTGCCCATGCTCTCTGATGCGTACTTGGCCGCTGACGCCCAGACTTTGCTATCCGCCTGTCCGCCCGACTGTGCGCGGAGACCGGTGGCGAGAGCATTGAGGTAGATGGCGTAGAGGGCGCCGGATGTGCCGTCCATTGTGGTCTCGACGGTCGCGGTGATTTCGTCGAGGAGGAGAGCCGCGTCTGTGGCGCTGGTGGAGGAGAGGACTTTCTTGACGGCTTCGGCGCCGCGTGCCAGGCCGATTCCGCAGTCGCCGTCGCCTACTACCGTGTCGTATTTGGTGATGTCTGGTTCGGCGGCGATGACGGCGTCTAGGGCGGCGCCGAGGGCCGTCTTTGTTTGCTCGAGGTCGACTGTGGATCGTCAGTCATGCGCGATCGCATGATATTGGGACTTACTTGTCATTCCGGATGGCTTCGCTTCGACTTTGCCTGCGTTGCCTGCATCTCTGGTAGCTGTCGACTTCTCCTCCCATGTCTTGGTCGAAATCGCGGCAGACCAACCATTGGCCACTGCTGGCGAGTCGAGCAGCTCGAGCATCGACTTTCCGACACCCGTGTCGGCCAGCTTGAGGAGGGAGATACTAAAGCCAAGTCCGTTCAAGCTGGTCATGAAGGTGCCGCTCAGAATGCGAGCGGGCCTGATGCCGTAGGACTTCTCCAACTGCTCGACTACCTCGTTGGTGATACCACCTAGCTCGAGCGGACTCACACCGCCCAGGTTGTTGACGAGAAGTACCACATCATCCCCCTTGGAGATTGTGGAGAAGGCGCGGTCCTTGTCTGATTGATCCAGTGTGTACTTGAGCATCTTCTCAACCAGTGAGGGCAGATCTGTCTTGGCCTTCTCGGAACCAGCTTCGTTGTGGATACCTGTTATTATTAGCATCTGTCCGTTCAGCAACAACGTCCATCATACCCATTCCGACCTCTACCTCGCCCACTGCAAGCTCTTCGACATCGTCAGTACCACGCCCTGGAACGTGAACGTGAGAGAGCGATGATCCGATCGAGACAACATTCTCAGCGACTAAACGTGCGACCTTGGAGACGTCCTGCAGCGGTGCACCTGTAGCAGCTAGTGCTCCCGCGATCTTGTGGACCAGTACTGTGCCGGCGATACCTCTCCGTCCGACTTTGCCGCCTTGTTGCCTCCCCACACCAGCATCATCCGCTACTACCACCATATCCACATCCAGCCCACTTGCCTTTGCCTTCTCGACAGCCATACCGAAGTTGAGTACGTCTCCTGTGTAGTTCATCACAATCACCAGGACACCTTGCTTTGAATATACTCTTTCCAGAATACATCTTCTGATCTGCTCGGCCGACGGCGAAGCAAAGATTGTACCCGCGACAGCTCCAGAGAGCAGGCCATTCCCAACGAATGCTGCAAAGGATGGTTCATGGCCAGATCCTCCTCCTGACACTAGGGATACCTGAGGTTTTGAGCCGGGTCGGAGGTAAATGATTTTGTTCTCTTGATCGAGAGCGACGGAAGGGTTTGCGAGTGTGACGGATTTGAGAGCGGAGAGGACAAGGTGATTCGGGTCATTGATAAAATGTCTTGCTGTAAAGTATTAGCCTTTGGTCTGCTACGCATTGCATCGGCTTTTGAGCTAACCTGACATGATGGCGGCGCTTGCTCAAGCTAGCAGGAGGGGCGGACTTCGTAGAGCTTCCCGGGGATAATATGCGATCACTTGTATGAGCCGGGGAGGAAGCATTGGGTATGCCGGACTTATATACATGGCATACATCATCTGCCGGGTCAAGGCAGCTCACAATCTTCCTTCTCCAACAGAGCGGGGCGTTGGCCGTCTGCGGGATCCTCAAAGGTGCGGGGTTGGAATTTCTTCGGTCAAACGCCGAGAAGCATTATCGTCACGCAGGGCAGAAGGACCCACTTGAGCTCTATCATCCATCTCTCTGGGATCTCTACAACTTCATTTCTTCGAATTCCCGTCAACGATCAACAACATCTCGATACCCAGGACCAGGCCACTTGAAGTGACCATCCATCCGCACAGTGTCATGGCAGCATCATGCTGCTGGTCCTATTGTAACCATGAATGCTCCAGAAGAGCACGTGCACAACAGCTGTGCCCGTATTGAAGACAGCAGCACATGCAAAAGTGCCAACGAAGCAGCCGTAGTCTGCCTATTGTAGCCTGGTATCCTCGGATGAGCCATTGTGAAGCCCACGGACCTTTTTACACACATTGTGATATTCTCCTCAAGGTGAATGGCTTTCCTCACATTTATTCAATTGCACTCAATCTCATTGTCAACCATTCTTCCTCAGCACATCATCAATTAGACCTCAATCTATTCTCTCTCGCTTAATAGCATCAAGACTCTTCTTCACGATATAACATGTCTTCTCACTGTCCTCTCCTCCCTCCAGCCAGTCCCTCTCAACTTCATCTCCTCCCTTCAGATCCGCTTCGACCAGCTTCATCATCTTCTTCAAACATGTCGACTCAGACTGGTGCTGATTCTCTTGCCATGGTGCATGTCTCGCTGGACGAGTTTGCACCTGGCGGTTCCCAGACCTTCAACTTCACCGGTCTTCCAACCGAGATCCGTTTCCTGGTTTACAAGCTGGTCTTCGCCAATGCCTATGGCGGTGTCAACAGCATTCTCGAGCATTTCATTGACCGCATCCTCCTGGCTCCCATGCACAGCATTGTGGCTCAGCCTACTCCAAACCGTGTCACCCCAAGCGTCCTTCTTGTTTGTCGCCAGCTTTACCAGGAGGCATCCAGCGTCCTTCGTCGCCAGGCTTTCTATCTTCAGCATGGTCTCCTCGACTTTGAGCTCCGTCATCTTGTGCGCTGGACTACTCTTCGCAATCTTCGTCGCATCGTAATCACCGATGTTGGCCACGATATCCTCGATCCCAAGCTTCGCATCTCCTTCGCCGGACACCGCCGCGTATTCATAGCTCTCGCGGGATTTCTCAGCAACCCTGGTCACCGTCTCGAATACCTGGAGATCAACTTCACCCACAAGGGTCTCAAGAAACACTTCGATGATTGCTACTACACCACCGGTCAATGCGATATGCGTCGCTGGGTCAATACTGTCTACTCCTGCCTCGCTCGCATCCATGGCGTCCGCGAAGTCAAGATCACCGGCTACATCCACGACCACATGAAGACTCGTCTGATCGAGTCTATGCAAGCAGATCACTCCCCCTTCTACCGCCTACCCTTGGACATCCGCAAGCGCATCTTCTCCTTTGCATCCAGGTCTCTCGACACCATCTCCGCCGCCATGAACGAAGCCAACAGCAACGTCGGTTTCCACCTTCCCCGCCTCTCAACCCCTAACCTCCTGCTCATCGACCGCCGCACCACCGGCCTCTACCTCGCCACCCTCCGCGCCACTCCCCTCGTCATCGACCTCGACAACTACCCCCGCCACGGCACCTGCGACCTCAACCAATTCATCACCGACGCCACCCTCCGCGCCATCACCAACATCCACCTCATCCTCCGCCACCGCCAATGGTTGTTCATCCTCTCCCAGCTCTCCCAAACCCTCTACAGAGGTCACTCCCTCCACACCCTCACCCTCACCTTCCACGACAACCGCTCCCTCCCCTGCGGCCGCTCCAGCACCGGCTTCCCGCTCTTCTACCCGGACCCAACCCTCCACGCCCTCCTCTTGCCCCTCGGCATGATCCGCGGTGTCGGAGAGGTGGTGTTCCAGGGCGACCTGGCGTATGCCCGCACGGGTCCTGTCTTGGGCAGGATCTACGCGGACATGACGGGTCGTCCGGCGCCGGGGCCGGCGAGGGTGGGGGGGAGGCAGTAGGGGGTGGTCGCTGGCGATGCTCCCTGGGGCGTGGGCGTGGATGGTCGCTGCCGTTTTCGCCTGGTTCTTCGCCTCTGGTCCCGCCGCCGTTTCCGCCTCCTGCTCCTCCCTCGCTTCCGCCTCCCCCTCCGCCTCCGCCTCCGCCTCCGCCTCCCCTCCCTCCCCGCCCCCTCGCGCCCCCTCGCTTTGGCACCAGCAGCGCCCCCGCCGCTCCACCGGCGTGGACCCCAGCACCGCCCTTGCTGGAGAGCTGGTCTCTCCACTCCGCTGGGGTCCCCGCTCGTGCGCTGCTGGTGCATCATGTGGGCATTTGCTGGACGATGGTATAGATAGATTTCAATGGAACTCTGTCTCTTTTTTGCTCTCCTATCTGAGGACATATCCTTGCCTGTGAAGTGGCTTGTGGTGTGTTTTCTTGATTTCGGGGACTGTGATGTGACTCGTGTGTGTGATGTGTTGTGTTTTGACTTTTGTATTGTGGTTGGGATGTGTGGTTGTTCAAGGTAGTTCCATTCACGTTGATTATCGGTTTCTCAAATACGTCGACATAAAATAGATCCTCCCATATTTCCAAGCGGACGTCACGAGAGCACTCCAAACGCCGGATCTACTCGACATTGAAGAAGCTCTCGTCAAAGGTTGTGCCGCTGCCGTCAAAGTCCCCGTCTCCTCCGCCGAAGCTGCCAAGGTCGAAATCGGCAAAGTTCATGAGGTCGTCGAAGGTGGTGTCTCTCTGGTCGCCTTGAGAGCCACCGCTGTTGGAAGGGGGGTTAGTAGCGGTGGTTTGAGTTTGCGTTTGAGTCTGATTTTGCGGCTGGGTGGAAGGTGGTTCTGGTTTTTTCGGGTCTGGAGCTGGGGTGCTCAGGTCGATGGTATCATCTGCTGCGTTGGCATATGATTCTAGACCAGGAAGAAGAGAGGAGAGATCTTCGTTGTTGTCTTGTGCTTGCATCTGGGCTGGTGGTGCTGGGGCACTTGGCTCTGACTTTGGTGGCTCAGTCATCTGCAATTTAGGTGGAGACCCGGTGATGCTTGCTGATGCGCTGTTTGGGTCGTTGAAGAGACTGTCAAAGTCCATGGTGCTCATGCCGCCCGTAGTGAGCTCCGCAGCCTCCGAACCATCCGGTTTGCTAGAGGTGTCGATCTGCAAGTTGAGGTTGGCCTTGGGCTCGTCGGGCTTTACCGGTTCATTCTGAACATGGCCATTACCCAGCGTACGATCCTGATTGGTCTCGCTGGAAAGTATGACCTCGTCTGGTTGCGGTGGCACGTCGGGCATGTCGACGTCGCTGGGTTCTGGCTGATGGGTGCCATTGGTGCCGTTGGTTGAGGTATCTGCTTGTTTGGTGCGAAGAGCGCTGAGCTCTTGTTTTAGGATGAATCGGGCTTGCATCTGGGGAAAGCATTAGCTTCGAGGGACACACATATTGAGGCTGGAGGACGCACGATCTCTGCTTCAAGCTCGTCAAGTGCGTCGTGGAATTGCACGTTGGCAGCTGGGATCATCTGCTTGAGTCGGAGGGCGGTGGCTGCTGCTTTCTCGCGATTGCCACCGTGATTGGCGGCTTGAAAGACCGAGGCAGTACATTCTAGCTGTCGGGTGTCAGTGATGGTGCAAGGCAGATGAGGTTGGGCCACTGACGGCCTTGTTGAAGATGAATTGCATCTGATCCAGGGGAGATCGCTGTTGTTGCTGGACATTCTCCATGATGCGATGATTGTCGCTGGCGGAGCGATGCAGATGGCGATCAGACGATATTCTGCTCAGGGTTGCGAGCCGTGTGCCCTTAGATGATGAGTGGATACCGGGGCTTGAAGGAGGTGATACAGCACGCGCCGGCTTGTGATTGACGACGGTGGGCGACACGCGAGCGAGCGATGTACTTCTGAACACAAACACGCCGTGGCACAGCCTGCAGAACCAGTGACACTGCGACAGACGCCTGCAGCTGTTCAATGTAATACTGCACAGTGAATGACTTGTGGTCAAATGATCCGGAAGCTTCCCCGACGAACCAAACCAGTCCCAGTCGAGCAAGGCGTTCCCTCTTTGCTTCTCCGTTGAGACTCTAACCGGGCAGCTAAAAAAGCAGCCAAAGCTAATAAAAGGTTCCTTCTGCGACTAATGGTGCCTGTAAAGTTACCAAGGGTCCACCTCTTTTTGCTGCCACAATCGGAGCTACTGTAAACGCTGGGACCGACTGCGACACGGGCAGCTTTTTTGACTTTGACAGCTCTCGTCGACACATTTGACATTCACCACTTAAACCTCTTTCCCTCCTACACCCCCAAGCATTCCGTCGACTCTTTGAAGAAATTGGCATCGTCACAAGACGTGCCGCTTCTTTTCCTTTGCTCCTCTTTTCCTTCTGCTTGCGTGTGCTTTATTAAGTCTCCTTGTGCCTCGACATTTCCCTGCCGCCCGCCTGATTGGTCCTCGACCTGTCCTTGCTGTGCACACCTGTATAGCTCAGCAACCCGACAATCGACCATCGCACGGCATATAATCCTCTCTCAATTCCATCGACTCGCACGAGATTCCTCGCTTCCGTCATCTTACACCCCGGATCCCTGCCGTTGGTCTGTTGTATAGCTTGTTCCTCAGCCTGTCCGACTTTAGCTTCTGTCACAGATCAGTACATACCACTACATACTTGACGACGAACAACGGCCGCCTTTTCTCCTCCTACATCACACTTTTTCACACATCGACATGGCTCAAGTTTCTTCTTCCGGCGCTAGTCCGCTCCCCTATCCTTCCAATGGAGCCGCTCCTGGTCAACAGCCTTACGATCAGGCTCAGGGCAATGGCACACACATGCCGCCCCCACCAGTTCCTCCTCTCAACATCCCACAGAACAACAATCCAGTTCCGACAGCCATGTCAGGTGGAGGTCAAGATATTCTGTCTCCCACTGGTTCTGCTGGGACCATAAGAAGAGCTGCACCGGAACCAAACAAGAGGGCATTGTACATCGGTGGGCTGGACCCAAGAGTCACCGAGGAGGTGCTCAAGAAGATCTTCGAGACCACCGGCCATGTGCAGTCTGTCAAGATCATCCCCGACAAGAACGTACGTCAAACGCATCTCGTTTACACATGCCAAGTCTTCACATGCCCTCCCCCTCCATCACCTCGACGCACTCCTCTGACACACTCATACCTTTTACACACGCTAACATGACGCAGGCCAAGGGATACAACTACGGCTTTGTCGAATACGACGACCCAGCTGCAGCAGAAAGAGCAATGGCCACCCTCAACGGACGTCGTGTGCACAACAATGTAAGCATATCTCCCATCTCAGCATTTTCCCATCTCACACATTCGCAGGAAGTTCGCGTCAACTGGGCCTATCAGTCAAGCAACATTTCCAAGGAGGACACCTCTGGCCATTTTCACATTTTCGTGGGAGACTTGTCCAACGAGGTAAACGACGAGGTACTTACTCAAGCTTTCTCTACTTTTGGCGTTGTTTCCGAGGCCCGTGTCATGTGGGACATGAAGACTGGCCGCACTCGTGGTTATGGATTCGTCGCTTTCCGCGACCGCACCGACGCCGAAAAGGCCCTCAGCAGCATGGATGGCGAGTGGCTTGGGTCTCGTGCCATTCGCTGCAACTGGGCGAACCAAAAGGGACAGCCGTCCTTCTCCCAGCAGCAAGCTATGGCCGCTATGGGCATGACTCCGACGACTCCTTACGGCCATCATCAATTCCCTGCTCAGGGCGCTCAATCCTATGACATGATTGTCCAGCAGACCCCTCAATGGCAGACTACCTGCTACGTCGGCAACTTGACGCCTTACACAACTCAGAACGACCTGGTCCCTCTCTTCCAAAACTTTGGCTACGTCGTGGAAACCCGCTTCCAGTCTGACCGTGGCTTTGCGTTTATTAAGATGGACTCCCACGAGAATGCGGCCAATGCCATCTGTCAGCTCAATGGCTACAACGTCAATGGCCGTCCTCTCAAGTGCAGCGTAAGTGATGAACCCTTTCAGAACAGCTTGATGCTAACATTCTCAGTGGGGCAAGGATCGTCCTCCTACCGGGCAATTCGACTTCTCTCCCGCATCCGGCGGTCCCAACTCCGCCTTTGCCCCACCGACACCTTCTGGCTACGGCTTTCCTCAGTATGGCGGCCCCGCCATGTCTCCCGGTGGACCAAGCCCTGGCGGCTTCCCCAATCAGCCTCCTCCAGGCTACCCTCCCCAGCAGTACGGCGGCATGGCTCCTTCTCCAGGTGGCTTCGGCCGTGGCGGACCTGCTCAGGGTGGCTATCTTCCACAGCCTCCTCCACAGGCCCAGTACGGCGGCTACCCCGGCTACCAGAGCTAGAAGCCTGGTCACAGTCGACACGGAAGCGAAGTGAGAGTCTAAGCTCTCTGACGACTATGTTTCTTCTGGTGGACCTTTTTTCCCCCACGACTTGCGGTTCACATTGCGACCATGCATATATATACCACGGTGATTGCGGCAAAAAGAATGTTTTCCATCTGCGAAGGAGTCTATTATGGCTGATGCAAGGATAACAGTCTGATGGATCTTGTTGGTGGGGGTGGGGGGAAAGGGGTATACTACGGACTATGCAGCAGTATACATAATTGACAGATGTTGTCTATGCGGATAGTCGGATAGTCATTGGCACGTCTAGGCAAGGCGAGATATGGAGGGCATAAAATATGACTTTTCCACTTCTTTCTTCACTCCATCAAACCCGTGCCATCAGTCCTGTGAGCGTCATGTTTGTTCATTACTAGGCCCCCCATACCAAGAGCAGGAGTATATACTGTCGTACCATAACCGGGTACCTGCCCCCTTCCCTCTCCCCCCGCTTTTTCTGTTCCCTCACAAGTCACACCAGCAATGCACCCCCTCCCCTCCTCACGCATTCCCAGCCTCATACACCCCCGCTGTCCCCTCGAGATCCACCCCCTCGACTCTACCCTTCACATCCCCCGCCTCCCTCACCAGATTGGAGAAATACTTCCTCGCCACCTGACTCTCCGCCAACGTCTTCCTCTTCCCCTCCCTCTCGTCCGCGAGCCTCTCGACGCCGCGCTGGAGACCCTCTCGCAGACGGGCGGCGGGGTAGGAGAGAGCGCGGCGGACTTCGTTGGAGATGCGTTGCGCGTTCGAGTGCGTGTAGTCGAGGTCGGAGAGGGCGAGGGAGAGTTTGCGGGACAGGGTCAGGGGGAGGGTGGAGGGGATGGAGGAGAGGGTGTAGCTTAGGGAGAGGATGACTGGGGTTTGTCAGTAGGGTTCAGAGGAGGGGGGGGGGAAGGGAGGAGGGAGGGGAAGGGAGGAGGGAGGGGGATGGGGATGGGATAGGGGGAACGTACCTGCTAACGCCAGGCCGGGCACAAGTACTCGTCGCATGTTGCTTGGTCCCACGACCTTGGCTACTCCAAGAGCGGAGTCGATCCAGCCTACGCCGCCGAAGAGACGGCCGCCCACCACACCGGCGACCGTGACCGCCATGCCGCTGCCGACGACTTTTTCCTGGCGTTCCCAGAGAGCTTGGAGGTTGAAAAAGTCCCAGACCTCGACTTCGACGTCGACTTGGCGAGCGAGGGCGTCGCGGCGGGAACGGAACATCTTTTCGCTCTTAAAGGTGAGTTCTTGGTACCCTTCGCCGAGGTGGAGCAGGCCGAGGCTGGCGATTGAGGAGACGCCGGAGACGGTGCGTTGGCGGCCGTGTTCTTCGCAGGATTGAACGGCTCGTGTGATGCCTGCTAGCATCGAGTGTTTGAGCGACTCGGCGTAGTCGTAGACGGACCAGATGCCGGGGTATGGAACTCCGAGGTCGGTCTTGCCGATGGTGGAGATGGTGCGGTTGAGTGTGTCGCGGGTGTGGTTGTAGACGGAAGATGATTCGTCGTCGATGATGGTCTCAGCTTGGTCGCCGGCGGAGGTGCGAGCTTTCCGAGATTTTTCAAGTTCTGGTTCGAGAGATTTGAGCTCTTCTTCGAGGCGCTGAAGCTCGTTGCCAGCTACGTCTCTGTTGACTGCTGCGAGAGATGAGAGATCGCCAAGGACGTTGAGGAGGTAGGTCCGAGCCGGCGCAAGTTTCGATCGGGCACGCTTCTCGAGGACGAAACGTCGCAGTGAAGCTTCGAGCTCATTAAAGTCGTCGATCTTTGCCTTTTCTTTGCCTTTGGACTTGTCGTTGTTTGGTGGTGGCGACCCAGGAGAGCCGTGCTTGGTGTTCTCGTCTTGGTCGTCCGAAGGATCATCAGATGGTCCGAAAGGGTCACCAGAAGGTCCGGAAGAGCCTGAACCTGAGCCACCGGACGGTGGTGGTGGACCTGCTGGTGCCACGGGGATAGCGTTGCTGGAAACGAAATGTACCAATTCTGAGGATTCCTTGAATGTAGCGGGTGAAAGTTGTGCGATCTGCTTCAAGATTCCTTCCTGACAGCGCTTCTTGTCGCGGATATTGTCAAATCCGTTGACGACCATGAACATGTAAGCCTTTTCGCGTGCTGCGTTGAAAATGAACTCCTTGGCAGAGAGTGTGAAGTGGTTCGCGGCCGAGACGACAAACACAACAACGTCGATCTCCTCTTGTCGCGCAAAGACCGCTGTAGTCTTCAAGCTGTCGTTGTTGAGTCCAGGTGCATCGATAAGCGCAATGTCGACGACGCCGTTGTTCAGAAGAGACTGGTCCACTGTCCGAATGTCCTTCACGTAGACCTTACATTGCGAGTACCGCTCGTTGTCGATTACAATGTCCTCGAGCTGCTTCAGTGCAAATACGTGGTATGTGCTTTCGTCGTTGCGATTGTAGGTCAGCCCAATGGGAACAGCGTGCACTTCTTCCAAACCTCCATTCTCTCTTACATCGAGCACCTCGCAGAAAATGGCTGTACACGGTTGTTGATCTTCTGGAAGCACCTTCCTTCGGAGCAACGCATTGCAGAATGTCGATTTGCCAGCATTCAAGTCTCCTGTTACCAGAACTTTGCTCGCCGTGTCCTCGATACGTTCTCGGAGTGAGAAGAGATGCCGTATGCTGTTGTTGATTTGCCCGTCCAGTAGCGATGCAATAGACTGCTTCTCCAACGAGTGTACCAGCTCGGTCTGTGAAGCCCCCTCCATCTTCAATTCAATCTTTAACACTGAAAACTGCTGGGCAAGTTGCGGGGTGACAAGACGAGGCTCCAGCGACTGCGACCTCGAATGCGAATGTGGCGAATCGGATCGGGAATGGAGCTCGCCCAGTGAGGTACCTGCGCGCTGTAGCCCGGTCGGTCGTTGCTGTCTTGGTTGTTCATGGTGATTGTCCAGCGTAGACTGAGTGTGGTACAGACCAGGTCGCGGATCCGGTCTGCTAGGTGACGGTGAAGGTGGTCTCTTGACAGTTGGATAATGTGCTGGCCACTGCGCATTCATATCTTGCAGTCTCTTGAGGACATCCACTGTTTGTGTTATAGCTCGGGCCAAAGCTGTGCGATTCTGGTTGTACTGTAGCTGGAGAATGTGGCTCGCCATCGCTCGTCGTTCGTGCTCGTCTGAAAAGGTCAGCGATATTCTGAGAGTCCTCATAGGAACCGTAGTACCTGGTGCGAAGGCGGCAAGGCGGTCAGGAGTGCCAAAGGACGATGGCGAATCTGGCATCCATCCTCCCGACGCGCTCTCACCGTCTACTATACTGCCATAGCCAGAGTCCTGGTCTATCAGTGACCTCAAATGCGAAGCATAAGCAGCATCTGATCCGCTACCTCCGACTGTCATGTACTGGGGGCGTGCATTCTGTCGACTGTTTCCAGAAGAGCTTGGCCCGGGCGAGGCCGAACCTGATTGTGAAGGGCCGTCAAAACTCATCGCGTGGTGAATATTCGTTTAGTATCAAGTGTCGTTGTTCATCATAAGGGTGTTGCAGGTGAAGCGGTGGCGTGGTTGATGTCGCAGGGTTTTGTCGGAGCAACAGGCGGAGGTTTGGAATGCATCACGACAAGATGCAAGATTCGACGCTAGAAAAAGAGCCGCACGCGCCGAGCCGCAGTCAAAGCGGGTCTTCCTCGTGCGCAGATCCGGGCAACTTTGTCCCCAAACACGGAGCGACCCACGTCATACAGCCAGGCACCAAAGAAGTCACTTTGGAGACTAAGCTCTTGAGCGTAGCTTGTCTGTCACTTCAACACTACACAAGGCGTCCAGTGCGAAGTCTAAGCACACCCATCGCCTTTATTGACCGTCGCAATCATGAACGTGGGTTGCTTCGGAACCGCCCCACCATCCGCATCACTGACATCCATTCCAGATCGTCGAATGGGCATTCGGCAAGCGCATGACGCCGGCTGAGCGTCTGCGCAAGCATCAGCGAGCTCTCGAAAAGACACAGCGAGAATTGGACCGCGAACGAACAAAGTTGGAGAACCAAGAGAAGAAGCTTGTCCAAGACATTAAGAAGAATGCGAAGAATGGGCAGATGGGTGCAGTCAAGATCCAAGCAAAGGACCTTGTACGGACAAGACGGTATGGCGTGCCCAAGCTGCGAGCGATAAGGTCTCTAATGCGGTAAAGGTATATCCAAAAGTTCTACCAGATGCGAACGCAGCTGCAGGCTATCTCGTTACGGATACAGGTTAGTTCGAAGCTTAGGCGTATAGACCATTAATGCTGACAATTCCAGACTGTCAGGAGTAATGAACAGATGATGCAGTCGATGAAGGGAGCGACACAACTACTGGGTAGCATGAACCGACAAATGAACCTCCCGGCTCTTTCAAGAATAGCCATGGAATTCGAGAGGGAGAACGACATCATGGATCAGCGACAAGAGATGATGGACGATGCAATTGACGATGTGACGGGAGTTGAGGATGAAGAAGAAGGAGAAGAGGTTGTCAATCAGGTACTAGATGAGATAGGTGTGGATCTCGGACAAGCGGTGAGTGCGATGTACTATCATCGACTACGTGAACTGATGTCTGCCAGATGGGTGAGACACCACAAGGATTACAGAGCAGTGCCGTCGCGGAGGGGAGGGTGGCTCAAGCGATTGGAGGAGATCCTGGCGACGATGACCTGCAAGCCCGGCTAGACAGCCTCAGACGGTAGTGAAGACCGCGAGAAGGCGACGTACCACAAGATACCACAATTTGAATTTAGGAGCGTTCATGGAGATACAGCGGGACGAGGATCCAGACTGTCGGGGTCGATAGATGCCGTGCCGATGGTGGATGCAACACACAAAGCTTGGATTTCAGGTTGCCGCACTTCCTGCGCGCCCCGGGCATCGCAACGGCGTAACTTATAGGGTCTCGACGTCATGTCTTGCAGGTTGAACGCAAGCGATATCCGGCAATTCATTCTATACAGGAGTATAACACGTAGAAGATCTATACACATGGATATATGAATCTCAAGTGTGAAACAACCAAGGAAGTCATGGAATGCAGTGTTTATGCGCACAGACATTTGGAAGAGACAGGTGACATGACATGCGGCATTCCCGACGTGCTCTTTCCTCTTTTCTCTGCGGGGCAGGGCCAGCCAAGCCCCATTTTTAGCCAATGTCGTCAATCCCAGGCGCCGCTCGAGGGCACTGACACTCACAGCCAGAGGCAACGTTCCAGCTTTCACTGTTCATCCACCTCCGTCATCCTTTCGCTGACACGTCGACATTGCAAACAAGGACTGTTTGCACGCGGTTTGCAACAATTCCAGCTTGGTGGGGGTGATACTACTGCACCAGAGCAATCAATTGCCCGCCGGGTTCCAGAGCTGACCAGGGTTACCGCGCGATCTCCATTTCCAATCAACCGCTCCTACACCCTGTGATCCTCTCCCCACACAACATCCAACATACAGGGTGCCTATCTCCATCCACATCTCCTCGAGACACCCAGTCAAGCTTACTCGCACTGATCCTTTACGATCCGCAGGTGTGTTTCCCTCCATCCTCTGACGCATTGACGTCAACACACAGCATCCACGAATTGACCCGAGGAGAGTCGCAACAGCTCTAATTCATCGATAGTATCTCCATCCCCAAGCCAATCGCAAGCACCGAGCTCGGACGTTTCATAAACATATCCCAAGCTGGCAGGGAATAAGAGGAGGAGCTTCTCCGGTTCTGGAGGTCTGCTGAATAGAATGTTTGGCTCCTCTGGGTCACCAAAGGAGAATGAGCATGCATTCGACAAGAACGACACCAAACCAGAAGCTGTGACTGACACAAAGACGGTATCCAAGAGCCCGCCAGCTCGCAAGTCTACCGACGATCATAGTCCGGTCGGTGAAAAGAAGAGGAGGAGCTCTGGTGTTGCCCGCGCGCGGGATATGCTATCTAGCGCCAAACAATCCCTTCATTCATCAATGGCTAGCTCACCAGAGTCGAAAGGCGAGAAGGCTTCACCTATCCAGAAGCTGGGCCGTACGGATCCAGCACTAAGCGTTCCACAGGGGTCATTGAACAACTCTGCTGGCGAGTCGATACCTGGGCCAAGGTCCACCTTCCGCGTTGGTGTGACTGAAGACCGAAACAAAAAATGTCGCCGTACCATGGAAGATACCCATGCTTATCTGTACAACTTCTTGAGCACTCCGGCTCCTGTCATTGGCTCAGAAGTATCAAAATCTCGTGCTAGCAGCACGGATACCAGCGCGACGGGAGACACTCAAGCAGTGGTCGAAACCGACAATGGATACTTCGCTATCTTCGATGGACATGCCGGCACTTTCGCCGCTGACTGGTGTGGGAAGAAAGTCCACGTGCTTCTGGAAGACATTATTCGCAAGAACCCAAACACTCCTATCCCTGAACTTCTCGACCAGACTTTCACGACTGTGGATCAGCAGCTGGAAAAGTTGCCGCTCAAAAACAGTGGTTGCACAGCAGTCATCGCCGTTTTGCGCTGGGAGGATAGAATACCAAACTCGCATTCGGCCACTGGATCCACCGCCATCGCCCCGGCCGCCGCCGCTGCGGTGAAGGCAGCCTCAGAGTCTTCGTCTCCAAAGACAGAGTTGACTACGGTGGCATCGAGTCAAGAAGCCAAACTTAGAGAGGCGGCATCTAGACAACGCGTTCTGTACACCGCCAACGTCGGTGACGCCAGAATTGTACTCTGCAGGAATGGCAAAGCGCTCCGATTATCCTACGATCACAAGGGAAGTGATGAGAATGAGGGGAAGCGTATTGCAGGTGCTGGAGGTCTGATCCTCAACAACCGTGTCAATGGTGTACTGGCGGTCACGCGAGCTCTTGGCGATGCCTATATGAAGGATCTTGTCACAGGGCATCCTTACACAACGGAGACTGTCATTCAGCCTGACATCGACGAGTTCTTGATTCTTGCATGCGATGGTGTAAGTATTCGTTCCTCAGGATTGCCGAGCCATACTGACACTTACAGCTTTGGGATGTATGCTCGGATCAGGAAGCTGTTGATCTTGTAAGAAGCGTACAAGATCCTCAACTCGCATCGAAAATGCTCGTGGAACATGCACTGTCACGCTTCTCGACCGACAATCTCTCCTGTATGTTGGTCAGATTCGACGGCCAGCGTGTACAGCAGACGGTCGATCGCAAGACGGAACCCATCGGCGTCGAGGGCGATCCTTCTTCGCAACGTGGTACTATGAGCGAGGCTGACGCCATCGTGGAGTCGCAGAAGAAGAAGCTAGATGAGAGCGGGCAGCTCGTGGATCACGTGCCAAACAGCGACATTGCTGAGGAGATGGATGAGGATCAAGAGCCTGGACCCGAGCTCAATCCCGAAGCCGTAGAAGCAGCCCGCAAGGACCGAAAACCGATCGTTGACAAGCAATCGGAAGGATGACACTGATTCATGATTGGGATAAGGGGCAAAAGCACGATGGTATGATGGATGGTAGAGGGCTCTGGATGGGTCGGCCTGCTGGAAGCGAGACTTGCTAGGCGCTGTAGCGATCGATCAAGAGCAATGTAATCTTGTACGCAATCTGGTCCCCGTTTCGTGCCTTCATTTGCTCTGCTGTCATTGTGTGACTTGCTTGGCACCCCGCTGCTTCTTTCGCGGGGAAAGTGCCCCAATCTTTCAACCTCATTTCGTGACACCACTTCTCCCGACACTCGTTAATTGCTGCGGTACTCGACTCTTGTTCTTGATCAACTCCGCCGCGACATGTTCTGCTGACAAGCCACTTTTCCCCGAGATGAGCGATCCATCACAGGCGCAAGAGGCGCCCACGAACCAAGAAGGACATGCCACCAATCCACTCCCCTCAGCATCACTTCCGAGCACGACTCCGGCATTTGTAGCGCCTAGTGATCTCCTCAGGCCCAGATCGTCACACAGACCGGGCTCAAGAGGTAACGAGCCAATGTCGCAGCTCGATCATGATCAGGCGAATGCGCTGGTGGGACCGCCCTCTTGGCGCGACTTGATACCTTTACTGACAAATGCTCTAGCTCAGAGTGCGATCATTCCTCAAGACTCGCCGAAGCTTCGACGTACTCCCTCTCAGCTACCGTCTTATCGTCCTAGACAACTCGTTACTTGTGAAAAAGAGCTTGACTATCCTACAACAAAATGGTGGGTCGCACAGGATCGAGCGATCTTTCAACAGGCTAACACACACAAGCAATCGTGTCTGCGCCATTATGGGATTCGAAGACATCCACTTTTGCTGGGCTTCTCACGACATCTGACTACCTCAACATCATCCAGTACTATCTGCAATATCCCGATCAGTGGGCGGGATCTGGAGAAGGATTGCGCCTAAGCAGTCTAAGAGGTAAGGACATCCAAGATGACATGGAGATCATGGTTCTCATGCCATTACAGAAGTCGAGAAGGCGATCGGTGTCCAGCCTATCGAGACCATTTCCATCAACCCCATGAAGTCACTATACGAAGCCTGCAGAAAGATGCTTTCAACAAGAGCACGCAGGATACCGCTTGTTGACGTGGATGACGAGACCCAACGTGAGATGGTTGTCAGTGTCATCACTCAATACCGTATCCTCAAATTCATCTGCGTCAACGTCAAGGAGTTGCAGTTCCTTCGCAAGCCACTCAGGGATATCAACCTTGGGACTTACAAGGATGTGGCAACGGCAAAGATGGACACCAGCGTCTTCGACGTCATTCAACTGCTGGTCAAGAAGAACATTTCAAGTGTTCCTATCGTCAACGACGAGGGTATGCACTAGAGTTCGACTGCACCGGGCCATGCTAACCTGGTCAGGGGTTGTCCTCAACATCTTCGAGGCAGTCGACGTCATCACTCTGTTCAAAGACATCCAGTCCGGTAAGAATAGCAACGAGTATGAGACACAGCTACAGATCTCCGTTGGTGATGCGCTGCTCAGGAGACCCGAGGTAAGATCGAAGCCAGTAGTCACTTGAGGTAACACCTAGCTCACTCGCACAGGAATTCCAAGGCATTTATACATGCACTCTGAACGACCGTCTTGACAGCATCTTTGACATTCTTCGCAAGTCTCGCGTGCATCGCTTCGTGGTTCTGGACGAAAGGAGTCATCTACAGGGCATTGTGACGCTTAGCGACATTCTGGAGTACCTGATCATCTCGGGAGGGGAGGAGGAGTACTGAGAAGACCCAGACTCAATCTTCCTGAAAAGCAAAGCATGTGTGGCGTTAGGGTAAAGGATCACAATCAGCATGAGAGTCGAGCAAGACGGACAGATCTCGACTCAACTTGACGAAATCATGGCTGCGTTGCGTTGGGTCACGACGGGTAGAGTCCACGATAGTGGCTGGGCGACATTGCATGGCGCGAACGTGTACGAGGGCCAAGCAGCTTCACATGGACGATCTAATGATATACAACGTCTTGAATACTGGAGCGAATGGGTTAGCGATGGCAGCTTGGAGGAACAGACTCTTCTTAGCACGAGGCAACGATGTAGACAGCGAGATACCCAGAATCGGCAGCAATCAGACGACATCACAACAATCAAGTATCCCTATCATGATCGAAATGCAATTGAATGTCATGTATGGCTCGCTATGATGGTTCTATCCTCGCCTCTTGCCCTTCTCCGTCCATCAACCTTGCTCCCTCTTCTACATCGGCAGCCGGCAACAGTCCATGCGTCTCCTCCACCGCCTCGCCGCCACTGACTATAACAAAACTCCCGACCACGACGCCAGCCCCAACCCAATAGACCCAACTACTCGTCTGCCCATTCAGCAAGACCTGTCCCACCAAACTCAACGGTATAGTCGTACTCAACCCCACCGTAACCACAATCGGGCTCGTCAAAAGCACCGCATACGCCCAAGCGAAATCGCTCACCAGCGAACTAATACTATTCACCACAATAATCATCGTCACCCTGCGGGTCGGCGGCAACTCAAACGTCTCGACCCCGGTGAAATGCAACACCAAAAACCCCGGCCACAAAAGCAGCACGTTAAACAGGCCCACCAACCCAAAGAACAACGGCATATGCACCCTCGACTCATCCCCGATGCGCTTCTTCATGAAGACGGCGTACAACCCATACAAGACGGCGGACAACAACGCCATGCCATCCCCGACGCCCAACTCGCGTATGGATTTATGCGGGAAACTGCCCCTGTTCTTATCCGACGACCCGCTCAGGTCCACCGAGGATATGAGCACGATGCCGGCGAGAGAAGCGCACACCCCGGCCAGCTTGCGCAACGTGAACGTCTCCACCGCGAACAACGTCCCGAAGAGCAGGGTGAAGACCGAGCTGGTGGAGGTGAGTATCGTGCTGCTCGCGACGGTGGTGTACTCCAGGCAGGCGGCGACGAAGTAGTTGGCCAGATACCAGAGGAGGCAGAATTCGAGGCTGAGACGGGCGGTTTCGGCGGCCGAGAGGCCGGTGGGGGGCGCGAGGAGGAGGGAGCGGATGCTGGGTGCGCGGCGGGCGGGGGTGGGTGGTGGGGACTGGAGGGGGCAGGAGGCGTGGGATGGGGGGAGGAGGGATTCGGTGGAGGAGATGGAGAGGCGTGGGGCGTACAGGCGGGGGGAGTCGGGTTTGAGGAGGGATTCGCTGGGGGTTGGGGAGGGGGTTGGGGTGGTGAGGGCGCTGCGGAAGGTGGAGAGGAGGTGCGTGAGGCTGGATGGGTTGGTGAGGAGGTGGGAGATGGCCATGGGGATGAGAGGGAGGATGAAGAAGGAGGTGTTGATGTAGGTGACGAGGTAGGGTTTGGAGTAGGTGTTGTCGGCGAAGAGGGTCTGGGAGGGAGGGTTAGTGGGTGGTGGTGGGATGGGCATGGTGATGGGCTTACGCTGGCGAGGAAGTTGGATGCTGTCCAGAGTATGACGGTGAGGAATAGCAGGGCCAGCCCGGCGATTCTCCTCCATCGTTCGCTCATTTGTGTCCTTGATCTTACGGTTTCTAGCGGAGCCGTCTCAAAGTCGGATATCCTTCTGTCATCGTCGTGGTCGTTCCCCGGGGCGCTGTGCGTGGCCGCAGGGGTCGCATGTCCAGCCATGTTGTTACCGTCGTGGAATGAGCGTGATCATTTGCGAGAGTGACAGCGCAGATAGCTGCTGCATCGGCCAGCGATAGTGAACGTAATCCTCAAGAGGCTGTGGGAATTTGTTAGGCGCGATAATCGATCGATGGTGGTTGGAGGTTTATCTGGAGCCCGGCCGGGATTCCGAGAATTGACGAAACGGGCCAGAAACGCGCCATATCCGATCGAGAAATCTCGCGTGATCAAAGACCCGCTGGTCACATGCTTAATTGCGATAGAGTATATGCACATTATATTGATTGGGTATTTAGGATAGACTATCAAAGACCAGGAAAAAAAAGACTCGCTTCCACTTTGCGATGGCTGCCGTAGCCTCATTCGGAGTGATTGTTCTTAATGCGCCGTTCATTCATGCAAGTCCGGGAGCTCGAGTATCGTTGACAACCTTAGCATGAGCATCCTTCTCTCTGCTCGTCAAAGTTGACTGGGATCGTCTCGGGGTAGTCTGGGTTGAAGTCTTGCGATTCTTCTTGGGCAAGCGCGTTGCGTGCGATAACCTCGAATGCTTGCTCGACATTGATAGCCTCCTTTGCGCTGGTCTCAAAGTATGCGATACCACCCTTGGATTGGCAGAAGGCCATGGCTCGCTTGTTTGATACTGTCCGTCTGGACTCTTCCACGTCAACTTTGTTTCCCAGCACGACCTGAGCAAGTTAGCACCACTGATACGGTAATCAAGAAGAGCGTGCATACGAAAGGAAAGCTCTCTGGATCCATGGGACTAGCCTGAATCAAGAACTCGTCCCGCCAGCTGTCCAATGTGTCGAATGATTTGGAGTTGTTCACATCGTAGACCAGTACGCAGCAGTCAGCGCCTCGGTAGAAGGCGACGCCTAGTGATTGGAACCGCTCTTGTCCAGCAGTATCCCATAGCTATTATATTGTTATCTTCCGATCTTCTCATCGCGCCTGATCTCCATACCTGCATGGTGACCAGTCTATCGTCTACCAAGACCTCCTTGGTCAGAAAGTCTGCTCCAATTGTGGCCTTGTATGATGCGCTAAACTTCTTGTTGACCTGGTCTGAATCAGAATCGTGGTATTGTAACCGAGCAATCGAAGTGTCCTTACATATTGGTTCATCAAACTCGTCTTGCCGACGCCGCTGTCGCCCAGGATGATGACCTATTCATGTTTCATGAGTCGATGTGCCATGTATTCGTCTCAGAGTTAAGCTTACCTTGAGCAAGACCTTCTTCCTCGATGCCATGATGGGAGATGGCTGGTGGTTGTCCGGACCTGTTCAGAAGTACCAGAAGCGGTAGGATGATCGGCAAATAGGTCAGAGCGGATGCGGGGGTCTATGCGACTCGATACCAGGAGTTTCGGACACGCGGAGAAGGTCGATACGTGATGGATGCGAGATGGTAAAGGTCCATTGACAACCTTACAGTGACCGATGAGTTCATGCCAAGGCGTTTGGTCGCGGGCGGCCGAACCTCACCTCCTGGACTGACGTTTCTCGTTCCTGCGGCTCTGCGTCGCTCACTAGGGCCCGCAATTAAATTGTCTCAGCCTTACAACTTGGCCAGGTTGCGCATACAAACGGACTCGTCACTCTCAATACCATCAACGATCCGTAACGACTGCTTGCGAGACCTGGACTCTGGCATTGAGGCGCGTGCGCAACCCATCTCCCACAACCCAACCTTCGGAGGACAATGGTCGACTACCGCGCATAGGCTAGACATCGAGCTGTCTGTGGCGTCAGCATACAGCCTAACCGCATCACATCTTCGCTCGGCATTCGACGCGATGGCGGAGGCCTTTATTGGCATGACCGTCAGTGTGAGACTGAAACCTGGATCCGTGAGGCCTTCCGTCACGGGCAAGGTCGTCAATATTCACGACCAGAACCTGCTGCTGGAGCAAGTTTATATCACGGAAACTGGTGAGAGTGCGCCATCTTGGACTGTCCCGAGCTATCAGATTGCGGACCTAGAGGTCATCGATTCTAGTATATACCGACCACAGTTCCCATCAGGCGCAAGCACGCTCCCGATCAGAGTTGCGCCGACCTACTCTGACCCCGCGATTCTGAGCTATGCACGCCCAATCGCAGAGGACGATCTCGCAACACCGACTCTAGTGACGCCAGCGAAAGAGCTGCCAGCAGAAGTGCTGCCACTCCCGCTTGTCAGTCCGAGAAAGGTCACTGATAGTGAACCGTCGCCCTCAAAGCCGCCGCAACCATCAAGGGCACCTGCAAAGAAAGCCAAAGGCTGGCGATCTACTCCCTTACTTGAGGAGACTGCTGGAGTGACTCCGGAAACGCCACCTGCTCAAATTGTCAAGCCGAAGAAAGCTACGAAGAGCAAACGAGCCGAAAAGCGCATACGTGACGAGCAGCAAGCTCTGCAAAATGGCTGGGCGACCGAGGATGCCAGTGACGTGCAGAACATGGGCGACTTTGATTTTGAAGGTAATCTCTCCAAGTTCGATAAGCAGGCAGTCTTTGACGAGATCCGCGTTGGCGACACTACAGCGGATGAGGATAGGTTGGTCAGTCATAACAGACTGGCTAGACCTGGTACATATGGTGGCAAGAACCTGCATCCGACAGAGAATGTGCTTTCACCGCCTATGAGACCTGTTGAAAGCGAGCTGGGCACGCCTTCAGAGGTGGGTACCGAACTGGACTTCACGAGTGGCAGAGCCTCACGTCAGTCACTCCGGTCGCGACAGACAAAGCCTGGCGAGCGTACTTTCAGCGGCAATCTAGAAGAACGATCGCTTTCGCGAGCTCTTCGTAACGTGCCGTCGCACACTCGACCACTTAACGCTTCGGTCATCTCGTCCAACTCGCTCAACCGCTCAACCTCTTCCATCCGTGGACATGCACAGCTCAGCCCATCTCAGCACAGACTTCAAATAGCAGATACAATTCACGCATGCCCGCTTATCCAGCCTGAACGCCTTCGCCGAATCGAGGAAGACTATGCTCGCCGCCCCGGATTGTCTACTCCTACCCTCATCGAACTCAGTGGTCGAGCTATCGCTTCCAACATCTGTTCGAACATCAACAAGCCCACCCTATCAGGTCCGTCTCGCCGCAATTCCAAGTCTTCCAATGCAGGGCAAAACTCTCACGAACCCAAACCGGTCATAGTCATACTTGCCGGTAACTCTGCAAAGGGTGCCCGAGCTATCGCGGCTGCTCGCCACCTATACGGTCGCGGACTGAGAATCCTCATCTCGTGCAGTGCTTTCTCTTCTCCTGAGACCTGGCATCCTCTGCTCAAATCACAAGTCAGTCTACTACAGTCACTTGGGCGGAAGTCTTTTGCGAAACTGGATTCATGGCCGGGTATCTCTGCCCAGATCAAGAAGCTGTCGTCACCTCCCGCGATCATACTCGACTCACTCCTGGACGGGGTCAAGTATGGCTCGATCGAGGATGTGGGACTGGCCTTGGAGTGCAGAGAAGTGGTGGATTGGATGAACCGCAGTAGGGCGCGGGTCGTATCTGTGGAGTGCCCAAGTGGGTACGATGCACTAACGGGGGAGACAACTGTCCTCGAAGGTGAGCCTTTAGCTGTCAAGCCCGATATCGTGCTTGGGCTGGGAGGCGTGGTGAGCGGTGTTGGAGAAGCGGTCATCGAGGGTGAGAACTGGCAGGTGACAGTCCTAGATGTCGGTTTGAACATCGCAATGAGAGGGGAAGAGACGGTCAAATTCGAGATGGGGTGGGAGGTAGATGTCGAAAGAGAGTGATACCCACGGACACCGGCGTTCGCTTTGTACCATAGACGACAGTACTTGACGACATACAGAAAAGCGTTTCTATTTGCTCATCAATCCTGATCTTCATGCTAGCCTTTTTTGGTTCCCATTCCCCCGCCCGTCTAGCATCTAAAGTCTAGCCAATAACGAGATCTTCATAGCTTTATCAACCCCTTCCCACCATCTACATGCATAAAATTCGCCCTCAACATCGTCACGCTCGTATGCCCTTCACTAACAGCCCACCCATCACTACCCTCTCCCGCCCTCCTCACACTCTCATACACATCCGTAAACTTGGGACTCCACTTGAAATGCCTCTCCCCCTTCCCCGTCACCACCTCCTTCTCCACCCCACCACTCCCCTTCTCCTCCCCCCCAACCTCCCCCTCTCTAATCTCCCTCTCCACCTCCCCTGGCCCCTCCTCCTCGACCCTCCCCCCTTCCTCAGCCCTATGCTCCTCAAAACAACTACTCCCCCACCCATTCTGCAACATCTGAGTCCACCTCACCTCCCTCCCCTCCACATCCTGCCTCACGGGGACATTAACACTAAACACCACCCCACCGGGATTCCCCCTCGCCTCAGCCTCCCCACTCGCCCCGGCCCTCAACACCGCACAAGGCGCCCCCCACTCCCCCTTCTCCGCCAAATACTCCACCACCTTGACCCCAATCCTACACGCGGCCTCGACGTCCTCGGCGCGATTCTCCCGGTCCGTAAACGCAAAACTCACCGCCACAGCCCTGTACCCGGTCACGGCGGCCTCGAGCGCGGCCCCCAGCGTCCCCGAGCTCAACGCGAAACACGCCGTCGTGTTCCGCCCGTAATTCGGCCCGGACACGACCAGATCGATTTTCGGCAGCCCCGACGTGGCGGGGTCGAAGAGGTGGTGTAGCCCCACCTGCGCGCACGAGGCGGGGGTCGAGTTGAGCGTGAACCACGGGCGGGAAGGGGTGCCGGATTGGGTCGCGGTGGGGGCGATGGAGGGGATGGAGAACGGGGAGGGCAGGAAGGGCAGCGCGATGACGTCTTGGCCTACGATGTGCGCTTTGGCGATCCATGAGCGTTGCGTCGAGGGGATGCAGACTGAGACGAGGTGCCCGGAGGATTCGAGGTGGCGGATGAAGGGGAGGAGGTAGGGGGAGGAGTCGGGCGAGGGGGGCCCGTCGTCGTTGGTTACGAGGATGTGCATGGTGGGGGGTGGTGGGGAGGATCTGAGGAGTTGGAGTGGTTGATGGGGTTGAGGATGTGCACGCGGGATAGTCGGGGTTAGTGCTGGAGAATACCGTGCCTTTGCTGATGCTCAATTCATGTTAATCCACATGCATGAAAGATTCATCGTCAATGACGTGCGTGCGATCTCGGACGTGCCTCGGCTGGAATCGGGACGAGATTCACTTTGGGGCTGGAGATCACCCCACAGGTTCCTGTCGATCGTTCATGGGGGGATTGAGCAAGCAAATGGCAGCGGACAAGTGTGGTATGATGCTGGTGTCATACGTGCAGTGTACATGGATGATATAGAGCAGCTTCCGACGCTGCTGACATGATCGTGTTTTGAAGACCATGTTTCAAGACCAAATCCAATCCTGTCGTCCGCCAGTCCACCCTCTTCTATTGAGATGACCCACCAGAGATGGTAATGACCTGGCCTGCAGTACGTTAGCACCATTCTCGCTCCCTGGAACATCTCAACTTACCATTGACCCATCCTCCATCCTCACTCGCCAGAAATGCCACCACTCTCGCAACATCGTCTGGCGTCGCGCACCTCTTCAGCGGGCAGTGCTCCGCCATGAGGTTCTCAATCTTATCAGCAGGCCACTCGGGTGAGCCACCAGGGATATAATGCCAGGCATTCTGCGTGAACATGTCACTCTTGATCCCACCAGGCGCCACACCATTGACCGTGATACCCCTAGCACCAAAGTCGGTCGCGAACGCCTTGATCATACCGATGACAGCCATCTTGCTCGCGTTGTACAGAGCATGATGCTTCACACCCAGTAACCCAGCAGCGATACTGCTCATCAGCACCAGCCTTCCGTTATCCTCAAGATGTCTCCACGCCGCTTGCCCGACGAAGAACTGTGCCCTCGCATTAAGGTTGAACACATGATCATAGATCTCCTCTGTGATGTCCTCGGTCTTGTTCCAGCTCTCGGTCCCAGAGTTGGACATGACGATATCGACTTTGCCAAACTCGGCTTTGGTTTCTTGGAACAGACGCTCGATCTGGTCGATCTTGCTGACGTCGGCTTGGATGGGGAAGCCGCGGGCGCCGGTGTTGAAGGAGGCGATTTCTTGCACGACATCCTCGGCGCCGGCCTTTGAGTTGGCGTAGTTGATCACGACGGAGCAGCCGCGGCGGGCGAGCTCGAGGGCGCAGCCTTTGCCGATACCACGGCCTGGATAGGGATTAGAGAGGTGGGGGAGGGCAAGAAAGGTGAAGACATACTGGCGCCCGTGACAATGGCGACTTTGCCATGCAGTGACGCCGTGGGCACCGTCACTGGCTGCTGTTCTGTGCGGGAGATCATGTCGAAAGACGTGTGAATAGCGCTGACTGCTTGATGGGAGAGTGAGTCGTCTGGAATCTGACGGAGTGATGGGTCGGGGGGATTTAGTGTTGCTGCAGCGGCCATGGAGGTTGAATATTTATTGGAGAAGGCCAGGAGGAGCAGCCGTATGACCTACATATATCTCGTCAAGCATGACACGGGCAAGCCAAATGTCGATGGCAGCATGTGAAATGTCCGAGGGTCCCTTGAGTCGAGAGCGGGGAGCCGAAGGTGGGAGGACGAGGTACGCAGGAGCTGCGCAACACAGGCCTAGCATCGGATTCGGGTGTTACCTGTGGACTCCGAAGCGCATTAGCGTATCGGAGAGTATCGACGTTTGCAAACATGATTGGCAGCGAGTCTTGTAACGTGAAGATGGAGGACGAAAAGGAAAAGAGGTCGGCGCCAGGGAGAGCGACCCTGCGAACGCCAAGGCTACCTTAACTAGGGCCTCTACATTTCAATCATCTTCACTCCTCATACACAAACATCAAGTATCATGATTGTCTGAATGCCATTGTCATTGGCTAACAAAGAGAAACGTCGGCGCTCGCGACGGCCAATATGTACAGAAAGGGTATCATTTCTCTCCGGTCCGGTCCTGTCCTGTCCTCGTTACCCTGCCATTCATCGTCGACATCATCGTCCCCATTCCCAACCCTCCTCGCATCGGGAGCATGCACATCCATCAGAGAACCATCCTAGCCGGACCCCTCGTACAACATCGAGCGCTTCCAACAGTCATGCCCTTCTGGCAGGCAAGGGAACGAGTGGTAAGTCGGGGAGAGAGAAATTAAGCGTGCTGGTAGAGAAAGAAAGTACGCGCATGAGCCATGGAAAAGCTCCCTGATGCGCGTGGTCAAAGCAGTGAGTGTGCTCGTCCATTTTGTCGCGTCGTCCATTCGTTATCGTGACATTCCCCATATGCGCCAATCTAGAACAGTAAAGAAAGTCGTTGCCTGCCATCGGGGGCATCACCAATGAGCAGGCTTGATGCAGATGGCCATCGTCAACTCATCGCACGCCAGCCGTTAGACAGCGAGAGGTCCATCATGCCAAAGGTTGATTGTTTTCCCGGGAGTGGCTGGAGTACGAAACCGGCTTGCATCTCTGTCTGGACAAAGTATGAGGCCTTCTTGTATCTCTTATCCTGGTACTTGGCAAAGACGGCAGCGTGATGCTTGTTTGGATCCTCACAGCACTCGACCATGACGGCCGTCAAGGGACGGAGCTGTGCGTATGTGTAGTTGGAGTAGTACACATGTGCGGGAGTCCAGTCACCCTTGCGGAGCATCTGACGTGCAAGACAATGAGCGGCGGCAGCAGTCGAGCTTGGTGGACATCCTACAAAGCGTTCGTCCATGATGGTCACTTCCAAGAAGTATTTGGCCAGCGTGCGGGTCTCCAGATCATAATCGTCGGCCTTGCTGATGCGCCGAAGGAAGCTCATTGGGCCAGGCCATCCGAGCTCAAAGGCAAGCATGCTCAGCATGAAGCGCTCAGCCTTGAGGATCTCATCCATGGTGTAGCCATTGTCGACCATGTAGACAATCTCCGAGATGGAAGGACAGTTGACTTCCTCGTACTTGGCTGCGAGAAAGAGAGCCGTGGCGCCAACGAGCTGGAGCTTGGCTAACGACACGACCTTGCATGACAGGAAGCGGTCGATGTAGTTGACGCTGAGGAAGAGTGTCTCTGGGAGAAGCTGGAAGCGGGCGTGGACTTGTACAAGCCAGTCAAGGAGCACTGCACGCATAGACCATTGGCATTCGGTCTGGAGGTCCATGTAGTGTGGGTTGGGGCGCATACGTTCCTGTCAAGTCAGTGATGGTTCAGAAGTACAAAGCCGACGGTTATCTTACCTCGAGGACGCGCATGTAATCGAAGATCTCCTCGCCATATTCAGCCACCATGGACATATCCCACTGGTCATCTTCAATCTCCTCTGGTGTACGGCTCGCCTCGACCAATTCCTTGGCGGCCGCGATCTCGGCACGGATGGCAGTGGTGTACTTTGGGCCTAGAAAGATTGTTGCACCACCGGTTGTGTCACTACCCATATTCAGGGAGCGACCCGTGGTGTAGTCGCCGTGGGAAGCCCCGTCGTACTCCTCGTAGCCCTGAGAGCGACGCGGAATAGCTTGGGCGAGAGCTTGAGATTGAGCCCGGGCTTGAGCCTGTGCCTCCAGCTGCTGCTCATGGGCGAGGACAGCTTGGAGGGCTTGTTGTGCTTGCTCGTGGGTCTCTGGGAATGCCGAGGTTGGTGGTAGAAATGATGCAGGCTCGGATGGGAGGACTGGGTGTGAAGCCAATGGATTTGAGTTGACTGACTCCTGCTGTGCTTGGGCAAATGCTTCTGCTGCCGCGATCGCTCTGAATTCACGATCGTGCTCAGCGAGGATCTCGTCAATCGAAGGTGACTCTTCCTTGAGAGGAGAGACTGGCTGTTTCTGATAGACGGTTCGCGCAGGCTCAGGTTGGACGCGTGCTACTTCAGCCGACTTGACAGGGACGAATGATGTCGCGTTGATAGAGGCCGATGTGATTGATACTGGGTTCGACGACAGAGACTGAGATGGCTTATGGACGGTAACGCGTTGTGGCTTGCGTGTGAGGTTATCCTTGACGACCAAATCTGGCACATGTGATGCAGCCTTCTCTTTGATACCGCCATTCTTCCCATTGACAATGACATCATCCTTGGATGGGATCTGGCGTTGGTTGCTGACATCTTGAAAGGCGGAGCGCTTCGCCTTTTGGGCACCGAGCTGCATCAAGGTTGAAAGTGCAGGTGTTGACTTGTGGCGTTGATGGACAGTCTTTGCTTGATTGAGGACAGGTACTGCGTTCTCGTCGTGGGCGCGAGTGCGCAGAGGACGTTGTGGCTAAAAGAAAGTGTTAGTGGTCAAGCTTTGCAAAAAGTATCATGGCCAGCCAGCCGCCAGAAGAAATCCGCGGGTGTTGTCCGGCGGCAGCGCTGATGGACCTCGACAATTGTACCTTTGCATCCATTGTGACCGTATTGGGTTATTCTGCTTGGCTTGGTTCCCTTCTCACACCCTATCGTGGTCGAAATATCGATATGGTGGTGTCGAATTGACGTGGACAATCTGGCGACCAGAGCTCCCTTCAAGCCAGGCGCCGACTGGGACGCGCGCGGACAATTGAGATGTATATGTCGTCTAAGGGTAGAATACCAGATGAGACCTCATGACACGAGTGTGGTGTGTATTACTGCCGGTGTAAAATGCAGATGGAAGACTGGGATTGCGGCTGGTGATGGAGCTATGAAGATTTGGCAGCTCTGTTTACGCAGAAAGCACCAGAGGTAAACACGAACGCACCTTCCTGGAGCTTGGCAGCGCGCATCATCCGCCGAACCCGCTTTTTCCAAAGGCACAGAACCCTGTCGCGAACACGTCCCGTCAAAGCCAAAACGGCCATTTCATTTCAGAAGACGGTTTCAATTTATTTCGGGCCTTGATTTGATTGACTCGTGGGATATACAGTGCATACTGAGCTTGTCACGGTTCTTTCATCGCGTTCCTATTTCGACTGCTGCCTAGTATTGTATAGAATTCCATGCTGTCCTACCCTGATCACATCACAGCTCCACCCGGCTCCGCAGCAACCAGGGCTCATTCAGAAATGGTCCCAGCCAATTGTCTGGCTCATCAAAGCAGGATCAGCACCTTTTGAAGAGAGACTCCAACGTTCAGGTCCGGAATCAGATCCCGTTGCGTCCTGTATCGATGCACAGACAAGCAGCCGGCTCATTCTTCAACGTCGACTGAGTGGAGAAAAAGGAGAACAGACCTGTTCCTGTGACATGTGCTCGAACTGCAGGGTCGCAATGGATTGTTGTCGACATGTACACAGAAGTGACTGACTGTATCATCCCCGTTCTCGATAAGCACCTAAGCTCTTGAGCTGCGACATGTCCTGACCTGCCAGGAATGATGATTCAAGCCTTGACACGATCGCGTTCTGCCAAAGCTCTGGCCAAATCGCGAGATCGAAAGAGGCATTGCGGGAAACCTCGACAGGTCGTAGCGCACAGTTGCTCGTTCGTCAGGAGCGAGGGGATTTGCTATTGTATGGT
This sequence comes from Elsinoe ampelina, assembly GCA_005959805.1. Classification (NCBI taxonomy): domain Eukaryota; kingdom Fungi; phylum Ascomycota; class Dothideomycetes; order Myriangiales; family Elsinoaceae; genus Elsinoe; species Elsinoe ampelina. Next base: position 2,308,342 of record SMYM01000001.1, read on the forward strand.
GTCCGAGAGAGCTTCGGCCATCGCTACGATTCACGGTACGATATGCTCATGAATATTTTATGATGATTGTATGCAACGTCGAGAAGACGGCGATTTTGAGAAAGCCATGTCACTCTTGGCGGGGTCTGGAAGTTCAAGGTTCCGTTCCATCCGCACGGACCTCGGTGTCATTTCTGGAGAAATCGACGTCACGTCACTCCATGACCTTCAATTTTTGACAATATGCTCGATGGGAGAACAGCCATCCAATAATCGACTTCTAATCACCAGTGAAGGGTAGCAAACCACTGCGCGACACATATGGCCGTATTCCCAATGCTCATCTTCCGCTCATCATGACTGAATAAGCACCGATGTCTGGCTGGGGTGGGTTCCGGAGCGCGCGATCCGAGGACCAACCTTTCTTCCCCTCCGATTGCGAGATGAACGCGCTATCACGTGATTTGGTCTATTGGCGGTAACGACACGACACCAACAGCAAGCGGCGCTAGATCCCCCAGAATGTCACCAGATATCAACAATCAAGTGAATCATTGGTCATACCCCTTCATCCGACCACAAATAGCTTGCCCCCGGGAGATATTCATGCAGTGGTCAAACCCGTTGAAGACGACTGAAACAGATGGACAAAGGCGCTTCCACTAGCCAATCGATGCGAAGTATGACCCTTTGCGACACTGGCAAACAAGATGCGACATGCAAATATCAAAAGGACATGCCCTGCGCGACCAACTCGTGTCACTCGCAGAGCGGTGAGTAAGAAAGTCTACCATTGGATGACGCACTGCCTCACGGGTAGTTGTCCTTCCACTTTCTCGGCTCAAGCCAGATTGTGAAGCGAAAGCGGAGACTTTCGGCTACCTTTTGCACCCTCTCGCAGTTGTTTCGGGCTCCAAACTTGGCAAGTGTGTGTTCCGACGAGTCCAACAAGAGACAGACAACAGAAATATATCTTGGTTCTGCCGGAGTGCCCCGTCCGCTGGGCTTTTTCCCCTCAGAGGCTGACGACGATCCCACGGTCTGCCTCAACAACCGATCTGGATGCGGTTCCATGAGGTGGATCGCCATGATTACCCTACCCTTTGCGATGATGCGCCAGGCTAAAGAAGAGGATCGCAACACATGACAGAACGACATGGCTGGCGTACCACCAAGGGAAAAAAACCCGGCGACCACCGCACATCCTGTGTTGAATTGTGTGATGCATGATGCGCAGACTAGACAAGCCGATTGGAGGAGATCAAACGAACGTTAGCAGCCCTTCCCTTCAAGCTATCAGGCGTTCGGTTTTAAAAACCCAAGCATGCTGCATAACCTAGTCCATTATCGTGTTGGCAAGGTTTCATGTCCCTTTGACGGGCATGTCAACACTGATATCGCTGGCGGCAATCTGTAGAGCCAGTCCTTGGCTGATCTGAGCGGGTAATACTGTATTCAAAGGAAGGGACTCGATAAGATGGTGGTGGATCGTGACCGTTGCAATCATGTGGTACAGTCCAGGCATGGCATGGTATGGATTGAGAAGAGAATTGCTCTCGCTACATAGAAGAGAATGTTTCCAGAATGCATTGAATGAAATTACATACCGCAATCTTGTCGACGAGCCATTGTGGTGCTGCTGTTACGGTTTTGCTCGTCTACGATTCCGCCAGACCCAAAGCCAGCGCAGCCAGCCAGCCAGAGCCAAAGCCAGAGCCAGGATTCATCCCTCCACTTTCGCCCTCGCCCATCTCACTTTACGAACCACTCCTCACCACCACACAGGTGCTAGTCGACTCATTTATACATTTTCGAGTGCTTTGATGGTCTGAGATCACTACGGATCTGTCAGACATTCATTTTCTCAACCCACCCTCTCGTCCTTTCAATTCTCCCGCCGGACCCGCAGCAGAGCTTAGCCTGCCTCTTCCTTCTGCGACAATCCGCTGTCGACCTGCATCATAGCATGTTCCTTGCTCAAATCGCTTTGGAGGACTAGCTACGGTACTGGCGACCTACTTCAGGCACCAAGTTCGTGTCAAAGTCGTAAGTCTCGCATTCCTCGCTTCCCTTTGCTTCCGGAGCCTCCAAGCGGCTATGCAAGCCCCTTCCAACACTCCCCGAGCAGACATCAACACAATCAGTGATCATCTCATGTCCTGAATCGTCCTTCTTGTACTGGGCGACCTATCGGACTTTGAAACAATCACTAATTTTCCTCCAGCCTGTCGTCGTTTCCGATCCCACTGAGCATACCTCGATCTAGCCGCCAGCCAGTCGCAACAGAAACAAACTCCCATATCAGGGCACAGTTACCTCCCAAAACACTTTCGATTCTCATTTTGGCCTATTCTAGAGTCAATTCGGTTAGAAAGAGTAGAAAAAACCTCGTTGATGGCATATTCCCCTCATCTGCCTGTGGAAGAGTCGGTAGCCGAGGATAAGAGATATTCGAGGCGAGTCGACTCTTACACCACTCCTTTGTCTAGCCATACCTTCAGAGCATTCGTACCACTTCAGGGAACACCGGACTCCTCAAGGATGTCAATTTCTCCGACCAAAGGCCATTGGGGCGACTCTGTCAGACCGTCACCCCGAGCAAGGGACCAGAAACAAGTCACTTTCGAATTGCTACTCCCAGTCACTCAGTCTCGGGCTCGTCTCCCCATGAGAGTCATGATATCGAAGCATGACACTACAGACTCGATAATTACGACGGTCAAGAACTTCTACGGTCTTTACGATGGTCCTGGTGTCAGTTTTCAAGACAGGGACGGCAATATCTTGATCGCTGCATACGAGAACTTTGACGATGGCATGATCGTCTTTGTCAAAGTTTCGGAAGATGTACCTTTGATCACAGATCCTCCTGTGCAAGCGTCACCAAAAAGGCCAAAACTTGGTCCACCTTTTGAAATGCGCCCTCCTACACAAAGCGCGAATCGGACCAGATCGCCCTCCCCAGTATCAATCAATGCTTCTACAAAAGGACGCGCTCGTTCCCACAAGAGCCAGGACGTAGATGGACTCGATATGTTCAGCGATAGTGACGGTGGAAATGGTTCGGTGTCCTCGTCCAGGCGCTCGAGAGCAGAAGCCCATGCCAGCGCCGAAATTTCAGTCGACAACATTCTTGAAGGTGGCAGGAGGAAGCGCGCAAAGTTTGAGAGCTCTGTAAGTCAATCATATGACTTCTCGTGCAACGAGCCTAACAATATAGGAACTCCCTCTGTTTGTTCCACCACAAGTGCCGGTAACCAACTCTGTCTCTTCAGTCTCCCCTCAACGACGCGCTAATGGCGAGGCCGCTTCGCCACTACCATTCTCTAATCAAAGGACCTTCATGTACAATCAGCCTCTGCCGTCGCCTCAGAGCTATGGCAGATCTGACTACATTAACCAAGGGGTCTACGGGCAGACTTTACCTTACAACGGCCATCAGCTTAGGGGACGGCCAGCTATGACTTACCAGCCTCGACGATCGATTGGAGGTATTCTACCAACTCCAGAGCCAACCGTGGGCAGCGTCATTTCCGACGAGGATGTTGCGCTACAGCTCATGCGCCTTGGTGACGCGTCCAATCTATCGCATGGTAGGACATCCACGTCTACTGTCGATGATGCGCTCAGCGGCAAGGCCGAAGCAGCTTCATCTGATGAGGAAGAGACAGATGATGAGGATATTGAACTTCCTGCACCACGCTACCCGATCAAGCAGGAAGGGCCGCAACGGAAGAAGCCTCGTCTGGACCACATCCACAGCGATACAGTGGAGAGCAGTGGTGATGAATACAACGACACCTCCTTCAAGGGGGACAGTGATGAGATCATTCCAGGCAATGACAGCGATGCTTCAAGACGGAGAGGATCAAAGACCTTCCTACCTCCCAAGCCGCGAGGAAGCATGTCTTCGATGACTGGAAAGGAGAAGAAGCTGAAGAAGAACAAGGCCGCCCTGCCATCGCCAGCATCTGGAGTACCATCACGCAAGACTTCTCTCGGATCCACACAACTCGGGCCTGACGAAGAGGACCTCTCCTCCAAGCCAAGGTGTCAACGATGCAGGAAGAGCAAGAAAGGGTGCGACAGGCAGAGACCATGTGGGCGATGCAAGGATGCGGGTATTGGTATTGATGGATGTGTGAGCGAGGATGAGGGGAATGGTCGACGCGGGCGTTATGGACGACACATGGGGGTGGCGATCAAGAAGGACGGTACGGAGGGGGAGGGATCGATGCCTTCGCCACATGCGACACCTGGTGGGACATTCTTGACGCCTGCACTTCCGATCGACAAGATGAAGAGTAAGAAGAGGAAGCTGCCGCCTGTATGAGGGAGTCTGGGCGAGAGACCCGCTTAGACTGGACTGATTGAAACAAATTGATGACGTCGAGGATCGACTACATCAACACATGCGCAAGATTGTCAACACGGATACGAATTTCTTTTGTACATTACGACCGCCTCAGCTATCCAGCTACGACTGCTTTGTGCACCTTTGCGGGCGTTTCTGCCGAGACTGCACATGTTGGATGAGAGGGGACGCAGGTGGTCCCTCTAGTAGACATTACGGAGGGTTTCTTCAGCCGAGGACGAAGGATATTTGGAAGTGAAGGGAGACTGTCAACGACGGGTCAAAAGTTCGGCATGGCTACTTGTCAGAATGTCCTTTGCGATGCTCTGTTTCTTAGTGTTCCTCTCCTTACTACTCCATCTTGAGTCTCATACTGGATTCACAATGAATGATATTTAACCTCCACTATCTGGCTCTGCTCTTCGACGTTGTGCGCTGTGTGCGTACAAAGCCCTCCATGCCCAACCGAACAGATGCACATCTTAATACCATGGTCCTCGGGTTTGCTGTGCCGTGTCCAGCTGAAGTTTGGGGCTGTGTCAGGCTTCCCGTGCCAAAGAGTATATACATTAGAGAGAATAACCAAGTACAAACACGAACGATCACTCCAAGTCTCTTCAAATTGTCATAGAATATTCCATGACACTTGGCTTTTCGATCAAATGGCCGAAGAAGGTGGTGCGACATCTATAGCCGCACGCATTGCAGCATTGAATCTCAAACAAGTGGGACAAGTCCCCTCGTCTCCACCACCCTCTTATGACCATGCTACGAACGGGCCCAGACCACGGCCGCCTCCACCATCATTACCGCAGAGACGACCTGGCCTGAGAAGCAGTCAATCTGGCACAGTAGTGGAAGTGAATGGAGGAAGCAGTCGTGAAATCGGAAACCAGCCCGCAGCACCTCCCCCAACAGTTCATGGCGGTAAGCCAGCGCCAGCACTGCCGCCCAGGAAACCGACGAGTAATGCACCGTCTTTACCTGCTAGAAGGCCGTCAGAGACACCATCGTCGGCGTCGAGGAGACCTTCAGCACAGCTTGTCCGGCACGGCTCCAGAGAATCGATAGCATCGAACAAATCAGGTCATTCTGTAGCGTCGAACAGGACTGGCACGAGTGCGAGGACGACTTCATCAGGAAGTGTGTACACCGTCAAGGCGCCTGAATTTGATCCAGCGTCTTTGCCACCTTTGCCACCTAAGCGCCACAAGGAAGAGGCAAATGCACCAACGCTCAGCTCAGCCAAATCCACACCAAATCTACCACAGAGACCTGCACTCCCTCAGCGGCCGAGTGTACCTGCAAGACCTGCGGAGAATGGTAGAAGGACTGAGCCTCCGCCGCCACGCAAGTCTGCCCTATCACAAGGCTTTGGCTTCCAAGAAAAGGCGCCTGCTCTACCTTCGAAGCGACCAACAGCAAAGCCATCTGAGGGCAATGGTGATACAGCAGCATCATCTCCACCACCAATCCCTCAAGCCTCCCGACCGGACCTTTCAGCTTTGAAAGCATCCAAGCCCAAACCCGGTACCACCACCAACTCAACCTCCTCTGGCCCTCAACCCGGCACCTGCCTACTCTGCCGCGACTTCACCCAAGTCGACGCGCACGCCGCCCGCTTCTCCCTCTCGTCCATACCCTCGCACGACCCCGCCTGGATCGCACACCAAGTCACCTCCCCTTTCTCCTCCTCCACCGACAAGGCCCGCGCCATCTTCACCTGGCTCCACCACAACATCGCCTACAACACCACGGCCTTCTTCTCCAACAACCTCCAACCCTCCACCCCCTCCTCCACCATCTCCACCGGCCTCGCCGTCTGCGAAGGCTACGCCTCCCTCTTCACCTGCCTCGCCACCCACGCCGGCCTCCAGTCCCGCGTCATCGGCGGGCACGGTAAAGGCTACGGCTACGCGCCCCTCCCCCCTGGGTCCCCCATCCCTCCGTACGAATCCGGCCACGCCTGGAACGCAGTCCACCTCGAGACAGGCTGGAAATTGCTCGACGCATGCTGGGGCGCCGGCACGGTCGACGGGGCCACGCAATCGTACAAAAAGGGCTTCAACGCCAGCGAATTCACGAAGCCAAACGCCGACTTTGGCCGGACCCATTTCCCCGAGGACGGGCGCAGTTTCTTCCGCGACGACGGCCGCTGTCCGACGTGGGGCGAGTACCTCACCAACGACGGCTTCGGGGACGGCCCGAGGAGGTTCGGTGGGTATACCCACCAGGAGGGTGTGAGCGAGGCTAGTTTCGAGCCGAAGACGGGGGAGATTAGTTTGGCGCGGGAAGCGGGCAAGACGTTCACGAGGTTTTCGTTTACGAAGGTTTGTCCGCATTGGGATAATCGGAAGGTGGGAGGGGGAGCGCAGTATTGTTATATTCTCCTGTGTGGCCCGGAGGGGAGGGAGAGGAGGGTGCCGTTTGAGACGAATGGGTGGGCTTGGTGGGTGGATGTTGGGGTGGAGGAGTTGGGAGGGGTGGGGGGGAAGGTGATGGTTGCTGCGGTGACGGCGTTTGATGGGGGGGATGGGAGAGGATTGACGGCAAGGGACTTTAGGGAGAAGGAGGGGAGGGTGGGGATGGGGTGGGGGTATGTTTGTGAGTGGGATGTTGTGAGGTAGGGGGAGATGTAATGATGGTGGGGGAAGTAATGGGCGGGACGCATGATGCATTGGGTATGGTAGCTGTGCTAATTCCAAATCCTCATGGCCTGCTAGTGTCTGATGGTGTAGTCGGTTGTGGAATTGTGCCGACTGTCAGCACAGGGACTGCATCCTCCTCGCCTGTCGCCCTAAGACTGCTGCATGTTGCCATTTCTGTCCCTTGATTGTCGTAAAAGCGTGCGGCATTTGACTAGCACACATTCGGTCTTTTCCTTTACTGTTCTTCTGCTGAGATTTCTCCCCTCATTGCGATTGCGGAGATATGAGTACCACCGAGTCTCCTCTGACGAAGAGCATCTCGGATTGCTTCTTGTGTGTCTTCATCTTGTCAGCTCCAGTCTCTCCCCGTGATCCATGGTATGCTCACTCTTGTTTGCTCCCCATCATCTTCCTCGTCTACAAGATATATCGTTTCTTCCACCTCTCCCAATACCAGGTTGCAATGGCTGTCGTATGCCTGTGTCTGTCAGTCAAGCTCCCATCTTTCGTAAAACCATCCAGCTGTGACCATCTCTTCCATGCGATGGCGCGCAACTCCGTTTTCCTGCTCAGAATCTTCCATTGACACGTCCTCCTCTCCTGTGAATGTTCCTGTATGCCCGCCTCCCTTCCCAGCTCCCAGCAGACCCTCGCTGCCGGCTTACTTTCCAAAGAATTCCGCGTGTCCTTGAGATGAATCGGCGACTCACATGTAACCTCCCCACCACCTCCCTGTCCCCTCGAAGCTTCACAAACACCACCTCATTCAAACTCAACCTGACCAGATCCAAAGGCTCATTGACCGGGTTCGCCGCACCATCATCTGCATCAGCCATCCTTCCTGTATATGCGCCGAATGCGCAGTCGAAAGAAGTTGCTGTCGTGCGTGTATCGCTGATGCGCCGTGGGTGCTGGTGGAAAATGTGACAGGCTTGGCAAGCGACGTCTCTGCTGCCAGAGCACGGGCCAGGCGGAGCCGCCGGAGTCGGCAAAGCGGAGCGTGAAGCCGGTGTGGGTTAGGCTGGGGAGAAAAGTTCGGGGCAATGGGGCACGAGACCCTGGTGTTATATTGGCATTGGAAGACGGTAGGAGCGTGATGAAGTGACGGTTCATACAGATTGCGATTGCGACACGATGGCTGCGTTACTGGTGCGGGCTGGACCGATTGAGTCCCGGATCTTTACGGTATTATGTCGGCCTCGCGAGAGGACGAGTGTGTGGGTCTGTGGGGAGTGTAGAGGGAGGATAGCATTGGGACCGTCTGGAGCTGCACCTGGGTCTGGTATCGAAAGGTGCAAGAGGAATGGACACGTGGCTGAAGGGTCGCGAGACCAAATGGTGGGCCGACAGAGGCGGATGCTGCATACCTCGACGCGCCGGAGACGAGACAACGGAGCGTCTTTGGATCAAGTCGGGTCATGGGGCGGCCAGTGGTCGGAGCATTCTGAAGATGGTGCAAATGCCGCGAGGCAAAGAAAGATCGTCGAACAAGGCGAGGCACAGAAGAGCTCGAGCCAAAGCCGGAGTCAAGACCAGGACATCTTCACCGCGAATCAACAATTTCCGGACGATCCGCTGGAGTCGACGGGCATAGAAGAGGCTGTGGACGAGCTTCGCATGACTGCTGATCATTCGGTGCTGATCTCGGAATTACAAAGGGCGGTGGCATATCGATCGCCAGATCGAATACTAAAGGGCATGCTCGACATGTACGGGGTTGTAATTGTGCCGGACGCGCTGTTTACTCAGGCACTGGAAGTGGTGTGTTCAAACGCTGTCTTTGGAGACCTCATAAGGAAGCATGCGACCACAAACGAACTGCATGCGCACTTGATGCGGGTCAAACCCCTCTCGACCGTGGTGGCGGAGTACCTGGAAGCTGTCCAGATGCTAGCCGGGAAGCGTAGAGGAACTGGAAAGCAACTCTGCTCGGAAGATTATGGATACTTGCTACGAGCAAGCCATCTGGTTGGCAATGATAGTGCGGCTCGGACATTCTGGTCTTGGATGTTGGAAGACGAGGCAATGCCAGACCTAATGTGCTACAACAACTACTTGGGGGCCCATGTCTGGAATGATATTCTCCCCGAGTACCGAACACGATCTAGAGTGACATCTTTCAATATGGTGGCGAGAGACAATTTTTACTCTGGAGCGCCATTCAACAATTATAAGATCCGGGAAGGCGGTATCAAAGAGCTTACGACCAAGCTGTTCGGCGAACTCCTCAAGAACAAATATCAGGCTGACGAGGAAACCATTTGCCATGTCATGGCCGGTTTGGCACGAGAGGGCGACGTCAAAGGCTTTCAAAAACTACTCGCTCGAGTCTGGGACATTGATCCTGACAGGATCATGCGCGAAGACGACAGAGCACCCAAGAAGCAAATTCCTCGTGACTCACCGCTGTTCCCAAGCGAAAGACTCTTGTACAATCTGTCTTTCTGCTACAGTATCAATGGCAACCTGCCTACGGGATTACGGGTCATTGACTATGTATCTCGACACTTTGGTGTGCTAGTGACAGATGTAGTCTGGGACAGTCTCCTTCACTGGGCCTTTGTGTTATCTCGGCCGAAACCGAGCGCTCACCCAGATCCGGCATCTCTTGATCTCGAAGCAGTCTACAGGGTATGGAACACAATGCAAATGCCGCCGTACGAGGTCAAGCCATCTCTATCCATGTACGACGCACTCATCAAAACTTACTGGACCGCTGGCAAGTACAACGACATGTATGCGACCATGACCGAGGCATTCGATGTGTTCTGGGAGGACACGAAGCTTTACAAAGAGCTCTGGAAAGAGCTACAAACGCTTGCTCAAGATCCAGAGGCCCGACATGGTCCTCTTGAGAAGGCACAAAAAGAAGTGGATGAGATGGGCTTCATGGTCAAGAGAGGTTCGATCGCGCTCAAGTCGTGGACGAAATTGTTCCTGGCAAGTACTCGTGACACAAACAGCCTGGTCGGTCTGCCCCAGGGCGAGGAGATGAGTTGGCGACACATTCCGAGAATGCTAGGGTCCAAGTGGGAGCACTTCCTGCCCAACCGAGTTCAGTATTACATTCCAACCGGCCACGTCGAGATTGTGAAGATGACAAGGCGGGAATTGATGGTTGAGCATGCTGGCAAAGGGGCTGTCGAACGGAAGAGGAAGCGCATTATGGATACAGTGCAGAGAGCATTGGGACATGACTGGGTGCATAGAAAGTATAGCAATCGGCGTTTGCAAGAGGCTGGAATACTGGACCTGTAGATCCTGTATAGTACGACCTTTTACCTCGGGAGATGATCGATCGGTTCCTGCATGTAGATAAAACCCTAGTTTGACGAATCCACCAATGATTTGGCGCCGTGCAGAACGTTGTCCAGATTTTGGATCTCATTGAAATCATCAAAAATAATTCATAGAAGCAGGAGAACGACTTGCCGCTGCAAACCTTGTCGGACTGTACTGTATTCACTGTGGGAACTTGTTTACAACACCGACTTGACGTCCTTTCTTCCTCGCCATCGTCGACACTGACCACTTTGCGATCGCGCACAAGTCAGCCCGACCGCTTCCCCACCTTTTGGCGGCTCTTTTAGATCAACTCACGGACTCAAACACGAGCAGCCAAAGTTTGGCGACGTCAGTTCTGGACCGGAATCCGTGAACAAGTCCACAGTGGGCCCAGCAACCCTTCCGCGTGGCCTGGGTCCACTATTCCTCCAGGCGAACACGCTGCAGTCATCGTTCGCTTTCTGAGCCGTTCAGTGGCATTGCTGGACGGAGGATACTCGTTGCAGACCTGCATCTTGCTCAATGGCCGCGCATCCTTGGCAACCGTCGTGAGGATAACAAATTACACCCTTGCCCGTCATGGCAGGTGATACGCCGAACAAACAGCACGACGAGGTGCGCCGACGCTCCACTCAAGGTGAACGACCACTGGAGGATGTCCCAACAGGCACGAACACTATCCCAGGACCTCAGCGATCGGCAAGCGACTCTGCCAGGATGAGTTCTTCAGGCACAGATCTTCCCCCAAGGACGACGATAGAAAGTCCGAGAGTGAGGTTCTCGTCTGACATAGAGAGACGACCTTCCCTGCCGAGAAAGTACAAGAATAGCGACGAGGCAATTCCGCAGCTGGACAAGTCGCAACCATCGTCACCTAAGCTCTCCCTAGACACGGTGAATCTCAACGAACAAGCTCCCGGCTCTCCAGCTTCAATTGGGTCACCAGATCCGGATCGACCAAGATCGCCTCGATCTGGAAGGCATAGAGGACTTTCTTTGAGAAGCACAATCTTTCACAAGAATGTCAGGGACAAGAGCGCAGATGGCAGGTCGGTAGTCGAGCTGGGCGAGATTGGAACCTCGAGCACGAAGCAGATAGCGCAAAAGTCGACTGGTAAGAAGAGCTCGGAAACGACAGTCGAGATCACACCAGTAGAAGCGCCAAAGTACACGGACGACCTCAGCAAGGTAGACTTTAACAAGGTCGAGGGCAATCTACCGGCACTGCCGAACTACTCCAACTGGCTACAAAGGCGGACAGAGAGAAATGCTGGGTGGCGCAAGATCAAAGCAAGCTATCACAAGGCGCGCAAGCTGATCTTACGCATCAACGAGATTCCCCCAAGCAAAGATGGCCGGCATATCGACCTGGACCCGTCACGAAAGGACTCGTTCCACGACGAGCGAACAGGCAAGCACTATCTCGGTAACACCATCCGCTCGAGTCGATACAATCTCTGGAATTTCTTTCCTCGCCAGCTATGGGCGCAGTTCTCCAAGCTGGCGAACTTTTATTTTCTTGTCATTTCTATTTTTCAAGTGATACCCGGTCTAAGCACCACTGGACAATTTACGACCATTGTTCCGCTCATGTTTTTCGTTATGCTCTCGATTGGGAAAGAAGGTTACGACGATCTAAGGAGATACAGGCTCGACAAGGTGGAGAATAACCAGGAAGCGACGGTGCTCAAGTCCGAGCATGACGAATTAGACCCATGGAAGAAGGTCAAGTGGCTCGATATCAAGGTCGGCGATGTAATCAAGCTGGACCGAGATGAAGCTATACCAGCAGATCTGGTTCTGCTCAACAGCAAGGGACCAAACGGCATCGCCAACGTCGAGACCATGGCACTGGATGGCGAGACGAATCTCAAGAGCAAGCAGGTCCATCCGTATCTGGCCAAATCGTGTGCTGGTCCAAGAGCTATAGCGGATGCAGGTGTTCATTTTGTTGTGGAAGACCCAAATCTGGATCTCTACAACTTCGAAGGCAAAGTTACATATCAGGGGAAGACCGCGCCTCTAACGAACAACGAGATTATGTACCGAGGTAGCGTACTGAGAAACACCCCAGAAGCCACTGGTATGGTGATCTATTCCGGCGAAGAGTGCAAGATCCGCATGAATGCCAACAAGAACCCGCGAATCAAGGCGCCACATCTTCAAAAGATTGTCAACAGGATTGTCATCATCATTGTCATCTTCGTTGTAGCGCTCTCACTCTTCAACACGATCGCCTATCAGGTCTGGAAGAACAGAGTCGAGGAGCCTTCCTGGTATCTGTCAAATGCTACTGTGGCTTTCTTCCCAGTCATGGTCAGCTTCATCATCATGTTCAACACCATGATCCCGCTGTCACTCTACGTCAGTCTGGAAATCGTCAAGCTGTGCCAGATGTTGCTTCTCAACGACATTGACATGTACGACGAGGTCACCAACACGCCATTCGAAGCACGGACATCAACGATCAACGAAGAACTTGGGCAGATCAGCTATATCTTCTCGGACAAGACCGGCACACTAACGGACAACCTGATGAAGTTCCGAAAGATAAGCGTTGCCGGGACATCGTGGTTGCACGACGTCGATCTTCATGATAAAGCAGATGAGCAACTACTTATACACAAGAAGCGCAAGGTGAAGAAGAGCAAGGGCAAGAAGCCTGCGACACAGCCTCGCATGTCATTCAACCATCCCTTCGAGGACAACGAGCGGACGGAGAAGCATGAGACAGCAGAAGGGGACGGACACAGAACACCACGAAAGTCGACATCACAATGGCACTCCTCCGCCCGGCCCGACAAGGCCCAGCCGGAACTCAGTACCACGGTCCTGATCGGCTACATTCAAAGACGGCCTCATTCAACGTTCGCAAAGAAGGCACGAATGCTCCTGCTGGCGATTGCGCTCTGCCATACTTGTCTGCCGGAAAGGGACGAAGAGGACAACATCGACTTCCAAGCATCATCGCCCGATGAGCTCGCTCTTGTACGAGCCGCAAAGGAGCTCGACTTCTGGGTATGGAATCGGGATGCGGGTACGCTCACTCTCAAGCTATACCCCAACGGGAAGGATGCCGAGCCTACGTACGAAGAGTATGAGATGCTGGACGTGGTCGAGTTCTCGAGCAAGAGGAAACGCATGTCTGTCCTCGTTCGATTTCCAGATGGCCGCATCGCAATCATTTGCAAGGGGGCAGACTCGATTGTCATGGAGAGGCTAAGACTTGCCACCTTGGCTCGTCAAAAGACGAATCAGATTGAAGCCAGAGTAAACAGGAGGAAGAGTCTGGAAGCACAAGCAGCGCTGAGACGCCGCAGTGAGCAGGTTGAGCATGGTAGACCCAGCAATGCCCGCAGTAGCTTGTCGCTTGGTCGGAAGAGCTTTGGCGCCATCGGCAGGACAAGTATGACTGCAAAGCTGCAGCCCATCCGTGACGAGGTCGACAATTGGCTGAACGAGCGCGAGCATGATGTCTCTGCCCCTCCAGAAGATGTAGACGAGTATTACACGCCTCGTCCGTCTATGCATGGTGCAAGGAAACAGTCCATGGCTGCATCTGAGATGAGCTCGTTGTACGACGAAGATGACGAGCTTGTTGAGGAGTCACTCGCTGCCAACGAAGATGCGGTTATCGAACGCTGCTTCCAGCATATCAATGACTTTGCTACCGAAGGTCTACGGACGTTACTCTACGGTCATCGATTCCTGGAGCAGGAAGAGTACGATTCGTGGAAGAAGATCTATCTCGATGCCACCACTTCATTGGTCGATCGACAGCTTCTGATTGAGAAGGCCGGTGAGTTGATTGAACAAGATTTCGAATTGACTGGCGCTACGGCCATCGAAGATAAGCTACAACACGGTGTCCCTGAAGCCATTGACAAGCTTCGTCGGGCGAACATCAAGATGTGGATGTTGACTGGAGATAAGCGGGAGACCGCCATCAACATTGGACATTCGTGTCGCTTGATCAAGGACTACTCGACAGTGACTGTGCTTGACAAGGAGCTCGGTCAGCTGGAACAGCATATTGCAGCAGCCATTCTCGATGTCGCATCAGGCAGTCTCGCTCATAGCGTGATCGTCATCGACGGCCAAACGCTAGCGACTGTCGAGTCCGAGCCACCTCTACGCAAGCTCTTCCTTGATCTGGCCATTAGCGCGGACAGTGTCATTTGCTGCCGTGCCTCACCTTCTCAGAAGTCTGGACTTGTCAAAGCCATCCGCCGTCGGGTCAAAGACAGCATCACTCTCGCCATCGGAGACGGCGCTAACGACATTGCCATGATCCAAGAGGCACACGTCGGCATCGGCATCACCGGCCGAGAAGGACTCCAAGCCGCTCGCGTGTCCGACTACAGCATCGCCCAATTCCGCTTCCTCGTCAAGCTCCTGCTCGTCCACGGCCGCTGGAACTACGTCCGTGTCTCCAAATACACCGTCGGCACTTTCTGGAAAGAAATCGTCTTCTACCTCGTGCAAGCGCTTTACCAACGCTACACCGGCTACACGGGCACTTCCTACTACGAATCCTGGTCCCTCTCCCTCTTCAACACCCTCTTCACCTCCCTCTGCGTCATCTTCCTCGGCATCTTCGAGAAAGACCTCTCGGCTCCCACCCTCCTCGCCGTCCCCGAGCTCTACACAAAAGGCCAACGCAACGAAGCTTTCAACTTCAAAGTCTACCTGTCCTGGATGTTCATGGGCGCAAGCGAAAGCATCATCATCTTCTTCGTTTCGCATTCCCTCTACGGCCTGACCCAGTTCTCCACGCACCAAGACCTCGACCTCTTCGCGACAGGCGACATTGCCTTTTCGGCGTGCGTCATCCTCATCAACCTGAAGCTCCAAGCCATCGAGATCCACAACAAGAGCGTCATGGCCCTCATCGCCAACTTCTGCAGCATCGGCGGCTGGTTCCTGTGGAACATGATCCTCAGCAACGTCTACGCCGACAACAGGATCTACTTTGTCCGCGACGGCTTCATGGGCCGCTTCGGGCGGAATCCAGCGTGGTGGGCCGCGCTGACCCTCGCCGTCGCCGCGGTGCTGCTCTTCGAGGTCGCCGTGCGGGGTCTCAAGGCCGCGTTCTTCCCGACGGACACGGAGACGTTCCAGGCTTTGGAGCGGGATTTGGGGGTGAGGAAGAGGTTCGAGGAGGCTGCTGCTATGGAACTGCAGCAGGGGTGGAGGAGGGGGGGCAAGAGGAGTAGTGGTGAGCTTGAGAGGGAGAGGGAGAGGGAGGAGGAGGAGAGGAGGGCGAGGGAGGTGGAGGAGTTGATTGCGAATAGGCCCGGGGAGGGGGATGGGGAGGGGGAGGTCAAGGGGTTGGGGGTTGATGTGGGGAATGGGGTGGGGAGGAAGAGTTCGGACGTGCAGGATGTGTTGGCGAGGGGTTTTGGGATGGTGAGGAGGGATAATTTGGTATGAGTATGTATAGTTGTGTATATTACATTGTCATGTTTCTGTTCAGACTGCAGAAGTGGAGCTGATGTGTTTGAACACTCACGTGACCTACCCGCGAAACTGCCGACGCCCATGCGCCATCCATGTTCGCAGCTTCGCGCCGCGAAGTTTGAGGTGCGGCACGACCGTTGGGGTTTGATGCAAGCCTCCCCACCCGTCGGCGGCGGCGCCCGTTGGAGCTTGAGACAGGATGCATGTCAGGCGGGCAGATGGGCAGACAAGTCGACGAGCGGACCGTGATGGACTGCGTTGACATTCATGAGCGTCACAATTCACTAATGGACATGCAGACACCGCGTCGTCGCAATCTACCCGATCCGGCCCTCGACTCCCAAACGTGCGCGTGCGCGAAAAGACTCATGCCGACTCCGGGTCCGGGGGAGAGGAGACCGGAGGGTGCTGCCTGCAATTTCACGCGGCTGCAGGAGAGGCGTGAGGGCATAAGGGCACGAGGGCACGAGGGCAGGGAATAAATGTCCAGACCCTTGTGGGAGATGATACAGGAGATGTCCAGGAAATGTTCAGGGGTAACTTAGCTGCCCGTGTGCAATAATGTCCTGCTGCGTCGCGGCGGAGGTGAGAAGAGAGGGGCGGCGGCCTCGGACATCGAGGATGTGCTCGGGATTGTGATTGCAGGGTGGATTATTGGTGCTGATCATGTGCGGATGGGGACGGGGGCGCCCGATGGGGAAGGCTTGAATGATGTGCTGGCTGGGGGAGGGCTCATGGCAAGAATGGCGGTGCTGAAGAGATGGGTGAGGATGGATTCTGTCGTGTGACAGAGATGAACAATAACGTCGTTGCTATTTTTCTTCCGGATGGTTCATGGCACATGGCTCATGGTTGTTTCTGTCGGTCGCCATTTGTTGCCGATCTTATTTGCCCCTTCTGGGGGACAAATGTGGTGCGATTCGATTGGCTGGTTTTAGGCATCTCGTGGTCTGCCCGCCGATCTTTTTTTCTCGCCTTTTGCTGGCCTCTGCTGGACCCGGCTGCACTGTCCACCAGCAGAGAAGTGACAGGTGCAGTACCGAAAGAACTCCCTTTGCACAGCAAGGCTCGAGCAGGGCGGAAAGCTAATGTACACCTTGATGGTGGCGGTTGGATTGCAACGATGGCCAGACGCCTCTTTATCGTCATGCCGGTGACAGCAGAGATGATGTAGATGATGCGCTGTATCACAATGCAATGGAAACGCAATGAAATGATGATTACTCGCGATGAATTACCGCCCTGGTCTGTTTGATTGCACGAGTTTTGGGGGGTTGGAGGCGCGAGGTGTGATTCCGTCTGTGCGCCAAAAGACGAATCAAAGGGCAAACTTGAACGAGACCAGGCTCTTTCTCTTTGGCCTCTGCTCTTTGGCCTCTCTACTCCTACAGAAGGAGGAAACACCCGCCTCTTCTTCTTCAACCACCCACCATCTCCATCCACCCCCCATCCCTCTCTATCCATCACAACTTCTTCTCAAAAAGGACTGCGACAATCCGCCAAGCTTGTCTGGACTGGTAGACCGCTACCGCAACAGTCTCGGATCCTCTTTGTCAGCCTTTTCTCGACGGCCTCGGACTGCCACACCCGACGTCACAACACACATCCCTCGCCCTCTCCCCAGTCACATTGCATCTCTCACCACACCCCGTATTTCATCTCTTGCATCTCTTCCCATCTCTCTACTGGCTTCCGACGGCGTTCACATCATTACCGTGTGTGCTACTCCAGTCAAGGGCGCCAGGTGAGACAATCTGTTTCGGGCGTCGCACGACCTGGACTGACCGCCCAGACGACTTCTCTCTCACGCATGCAATAATCAACGATCATGAGGGAGAACAATTTCAGTATCCCAAATGCGAACAAGGCCTCTGTCGGAATTACCCCTGCCCTTTATGACCGACGGGCGCTCGACTGCACATCCACCCTGCCCCTCATCAACTCGCTGAATAACCTCGCATACCTCACAACATCCAGTGCCAGGATAAGGGACATTCTGACCGTCGATGGCGGTGTTGAACGGCTGGTATGCATTCTCAAGGAGGGGAGGAGCAAGGATAGCATGGAAATGTGGAAATGGAATCTAGCGTTTCAATGTGTTGTCAACATTGGCGTGAGGGGCTCCGAAGCCGTCCGCACGAGAGTGGTCGAAGCCGACATGGTACCAGTCGTCGCTACAATTCTCGACAACTATATTCAAGCTATAGAAAAGTGCCGGGAAAAGGAGATGGCCTCGACTGGTTTCAGGGCAAGGAGTTCATCCCTGACTCGACGATCGCACAGCAGACCCCACTCACGGCGGCAACAACCACCACCCATCGAGATACCACAGACGCCGGCACCACAGGTACAAGAACATAGGAGACAATTGTCGACACCGCAAAATGAGACCGTCTTCACCTCATCGCCGTTTGGAAACAACATCAGCGGATTCGGCATTCGACCAGTTCAGGACATTGATCGACTGCCTTCCATGCTTCCAACTCTCAACACCATCGACCTCTCATCACAGCCAGTCTCTCCATCAACTCCGTCAGCTGCCCGGACACAAGAAACTGTAGCACGGCGACCATCGATCCGACACCAGCTGTCCGTCTCAGGGCCGAGCTGGGAAGACGAACAGGCCGACGATAGTCTGCCAGAAACCTCAGACAACAACGCCGCATCTCCTGATCCCATTGTTGGTATCCAGAACGACATTGTCATGCAGGATGTCGAGGAGAGCATTCCTCGAGGCGGTAGCGCCACTCCAGTCACACTCAACGTGCCCACTGTCAGCGTGGTTGATGAGTTCAACTCACACACAGAAGACAGCACAACCACACCGCAGCCGCAACAAGGATTCAACCCCATCCAGCCGCTTCCTCCTGTAAATGTCGTCAACGCTACACCTCCGAATGTCCGGCAGACATTGGACTCATACTATGGCCGACTCCCAGCACTTCCGAATCTTCTCTCCGCCCTTCCCCGTGACGAGGATGTGATCATGTCCCTTCAGCTTCTCGCATACGTTTCCAAATACTGCAACCTTCGCTCGTACTTTCAGGCCACTCACCTCGTCCCGCGTCTCAAGGTCGGCCCGGAACTTTCAGCATTGGATTCATCGGACCCCAACGCTGGACGTACCGCTGCTCAGCTCGAGGAAGACTGGGACAATGAATTTGTCGAATCTGGCGATGCCGAAGCATACAACATCTTTCCACTCATTGAGAAATTCACAGTCCGCACTCCTTCATCATCCCGTCACGCTCTCCATCCAACATCGCCCCAACAGTCCGAATCCATGCAGTACTGGGCTGGTGTAGTCATGCGTAATCTCTGCCGAAAGGACGAATCAAGAGGTGGTATCAGACAATGTGCATACTGGAAATGCGGCAAGTGGGAGCAGTGGCCCCGTCAGTTCGCAAAGTGTAGGCGCTGCAGGCGGACAAAGTACTGCTCCAAGGACTGCCAGAAGGGCGCTTGGGGTACCCACCGTTTCTGGTGTGTGGCTGCCGAAGAAGGACGCGAGGGTGAGGGCAGTGGAAGACATCATCACCATCATCACCACCACCACCGGAGACGAGAAGGCGAGACCAGGTCATAGAATGACAGACGGATGACAAACTCATTGGGAAGACCACGATGAGACTGCCGCTTGTACAGGGACACCAGACCGCGCGGCTTGGAGGATGTAGATTGGAGATGGGAGGATTCACGTTTTGTCTATACATGATAGCGACTTTGCTCTCTCAGGAGTGCAGGCATTGGCATGGCACCAGCTTGATGGCATACTGGCATTGGCGAGCATTTCAAGCTCGTATCGGGTGGGTAATGAAGATACCACTGTAATGATCATTGTTCAATAGTTTCAACTATTCTCCCACATACACGTGATCATGGTCCATGGATCTTCGCATGACAGGCAGCTAATGAGGACCGCGTGAGGTCGCTCGACGGTGTTTCACAGCTCTTCTCGGATCGATGCCGTAAGTAATGTTGGATTGATAATCCGAAATGGTGGCAATGGCATGTGCCAAGTAAAAACGGGGCAAGGGGTCCGGAGCTGAAGCTGCCAGCTTGCTTGTCAATCAGCTTCACGACCAAGACTCTCCCTCGCATCCTCCCACGACCTCACACGACCACACCGCCGCTATGTTATTCCGCTCCGCCTTGATCGCAGCCGCGGTCTCCTTTGCGAGCACAAATGCCGCCTCGGCCGTCGTCGACCTCCTCCCCAAGAACTTTGACAATATCGTCCTCGAATCCGGCAAGCCCGCCCTGGTCGAGTTCTTCGCTCCGTGGTGCGGTCATTGCAAGAACCTCGCCCCGGTCTACGACGAATTAGCTGCCGCCTTCGAGCACGCAAAGGATAAGGTGACCATCGCCAAGGTCGACGCCGATGCCCACCGTGACCTGGGCCAGCGCTTCGGCGTCCAGGGCTTCCCTACCCTCAAATGGTTCGACGGGAAGAGCGACAAGCCCACCGACTACAACAGCGGACGAGACCTCGACAGCCTGAAAGCCTTCATCGAAGACAAGACCGGACTCAAGAGCAAGGGCAAGAAGGCCGCCAAGAGCGACGTCGAGATGCTCACAGACACCACCTTCCCCCAAACCATCGGCAAAGACCGCGACGTCCTCATCGCCTTTACCGCACCATGGTGTGGCCGTACGTCCCTCTCCTCCCCCTTCTCATCTCCTATCTAACCCCTCTCCCCAGACTGCAAAACCCTCGCCCCAACCTGGGAATCCCTCGCCACGACCTTCTCCTCCGAACCCTCGGTCCTCGTGGCCAAAATCGACGCCGAAGCCCCCAACGCCAAACGCACCGCCCAAGACCAAGGCGTCAAGTCCTACCCGACCATCAAGTTCTTCCCCCGCGGCTCCTCCACCCCGGAAGACTACAAAGGCGGCCGCTCCGAGTCGGACCTCGTCAACTTCCTCAACGACAAGGCGGGCACGCACCGCGTCGCGGGCGGCGGGCTGGACGCCACGGCGGGCACGATCGCGGCGCTGGATGCGCTGGTGCAGAAGTTTACTGGCAAGCAGGCTACGTTGGCGGAGGTGGGGAAGGAGGTGGGCGAGGCGGCAAAGGGCGCAAAGGATAAGTATGCCGAGTATTACGTCAAGGTGATTGAGAAGTTGGGCAAGAATGAGGGCTACGTGGAGAAGGAGGCGAAGCGGTTGGCCGGGTTGGTCAAGAAGGGCGGGTTGGCGCCCGAGAAGATGGATGATTTGGTGAGGAGGAGTAATATCTTGCAGAGGTTCAAGGCGCAGGTCGAGGAGACGGTGGAGAGGGTCAAGGAGGAGTTGTAGACTGTACTGTCCGGGTATACAGCATGACAGGGGCCGTGCTGAGACTGATGTGGGGAGATGGCTATCATGAAGAGGGTACATGGCATGTACGAGGAGACCAAAAAAAGAAACGATATCAGGAACCACGCATTCGCTATCTCCAGCTTCAGCTAGCTTCCATCTCAAGCTTGTAATACCATACTTGTAGCACCTTGCCCTCCCAAACGCCACGCTATCCCGGGTATCATTCGTTGTCTCTGCAGCAACCCCAAAAAACGCCCGAAAACACTACTCCTCCATCGCGACAGGCACCTTTGGCGGCCCAGACTTTCTCCTCGCGTCGCTCTCCCCTTCCATCCCTTCTTGTGCATCCACGGCTTCGGCAACGAGCCACCACCACTCTGCAAGTCTCCAGCGCGCGGTCTCGTCCGCCTCTGCCCCTGCCTCTTCCGCTCCCTCCGCATTACCGTCGCTCGCAATGACACCGTCAGCACCAGCCGTCTCGCCATGTTCCGCACCACCTTCCGCATCCACATCACCACCGCTCCCTTGCCTTCTCCCACCATTGAAACCGCCCTCTCGTCCTGGTATAGAAGCATCTTCATCCCGTTCCAAAACCCCCACCCTCCCCAACCAGTCACACAACACAGCGACTTCCCAGCTCCACACCCTCCCGCCGAAAGTCTTGCTTATCTCCTTCGCGTCTGCGCCCGGTCGCCCGTGGAACATGTACATTACTGTCATGACCATTTGGCGGAGCTGGTGTTTCATGAGCTTGCCGTGGATGTCGGTCCAGTAAGGGAGGCGGTGGGGGGTGGCACTGCTCTGGGGACGGGCGGGGGACGGGTCGGTAGGGTAGGAGATGCTGAGTGGGAGGGGTGGAGTGGTGAGGGGTTGCTGGATGTGCGGGACTGGGGTGAGGGTGGCTAGGGTTTTGTTGTCGTTGTTGACAGGAGACATTGAGGAGTGAGGAGGGACGTGATGTTTCTTGTTGTAAATGTAGGAAGACGTTGGCCGGATGGAGATGGGGAACATGAGTCGCCCTTTGTCCATGGACATGGACTTGTAGTTGCCTTCTGTGAAACCCCATTTGGTGATCTTGGGGAAGGGCATGTCGAAACCGGTGTCTGTTGGTGGGACGTCGACGCTAATGTCGATCCTTCCGTTGCTTTGCAGGTTTAGCACAACTAGAGTCTGGGCGTTCGACATGTTCTCGTGGAGCACCAGGACTCGCTCATTTTCTTCTTGTGCCGGGTCGAAGGCTTGGTCAAGTTCTTCTTTGAAGATGACAGCGCTGGAGAATAGCTCTGCGGTCCACTGCCATGGTAGAGGGTACACATTCGCCAAGGGAGTACCGATGGTGTAGTAGCGTCCAGGCGTACTTCGCCCCTTTGGTGCCACGCGAATGAGCTTCTGCCCAAGCACGCTGTCCAATGCCTTCTGCAGACGCGTATCTCCCAAGAGTTTCAACTTAGTATTGGCTGCTTCAGGGTCGTACACATCCTCAGGAGTGAGTACGTTGGCTCGTATCCACGACTGCAACAGCATGGAAGAGCTTTGCTTGGCCGGTGACTTCTCCGTATCCTGCAAAGGCTCAAAGAACGGAAGAGATGAGATGACTTCCTCTTTTCGGACTGTGCTGGAAGCGTGATAGAAGAAGTCATCCCTCATCGGCTCGAACTTGCTGGACAATTCAATCTCAAACTGCTCATCGAATTCCTCCCTTGTACTCGGCATCTCGGACACCTGCGTCGGATCTCTGTTCAATCTTGTCTGTGCCCAGTCTACCAGTCCCGCCCAGTCCGAGTTCTCAGGAACAGAAAGGTCAAGATGCACTGGGATCTCGTCGCGCTCAAAGGCATGGAGGAACATGATCCGGAAGCGCTGTTGAAGCTGTTCGACGAAGAGGGCGTGCTTAGACTTGATGAGACCATAGTGGTGACGACAGTATGCTCCATCGAACTTGAAATGCAGAGCATGATTTACGACTGCGTAATTCGTGCATCGAGCCGTCTGTTGCAGACCTCCTAAAAGCGTTGTGACAACAGCCACGGCATAGAGAAGTCGCTCCTCCTCCCGAATTGTCATTGGCTCGGCTGGCACTGTCTTCCTCAGTCTGTCGCCGGACACCTGCTTGATCGAACGAGGCTTCGGGAGTATGCCATTTGACTGCAAGTCACCAATTCGGGGATCCGCGGGACTTTGCCACTTGCGAAGGTGTGCTTGGTCCTGTGCACTGAGAGTTGCGTTGCCGATTCTCCTGACCTGTCTAGGCGGCTCGATGGATTCGATCTGCTCTGGCTGAGACAGACCATGCGATAGGAATGGCGAAGGGGCGATACCAGCAAATTGATTGCCTTGATATGCCGCAAAGAGATCAGATTGAGGCATGAGAATACCAAATTGTGGCGGTGTCGAATGTGGTACAGCAGCTGGTGGAAGAGTTCGAGGTACCTTTGGCGGCTTAAGCTTGCTCCTGACTCTCTTGCCGTTCTCGCGATTGAAGAATTGTACAGGCTCCTCGACTTGTACTGGGCGGTAGTTCTTTGGCACAAAGTGGTTGATGAAGCCTGTAGTAGGCATGCCGATCATCGACTCGCCAGGACGTTTCGATCTCATTGTCTTCTCCCACTGTTCTACTCGTGCGACTTCCTTGTCGAAGGTAGCGCCGTCCTCATCGCTGTATTCTGCAACAAAGTCTTTCTCGTCAAATTTGGCTGTCTGTTGAACGACATCAGCCATGGAGACGTCGAATGTTGCCAACTGCTGGATTGAAGTTCGCCGAGCAGCATCGAACCATTGAGACGATCGGACGGTGACCTGCTTCGTCTGGCTGGTGGCAAATGTGCCTGTCAGTCCGTGGAAAGTAATCTCTGGCTCTACCAGCGTCAAGACAATATCGGTTCCATCTGAGTTGTCATAGGTTTCTGGGAAGCTGTTCACGAATGTGAAGCCACCTCCTCCAGCCTCGACCGCTACAGTCGCATTATCCGCTTGCTTTGACGAGCGGCGCTCTCTCGCAGCCTTGCGTTCTCGTAGGCTCGGCAGAGTAGCGATTGGAGGTCTACGCTGCCTGTCTTGCCAACCTGGCCAGAAGCCGAGACGTTTCGTATACCTGCCAGTACCCTTTGGTCCTCGATCCAACCGAGCAGCATCGGGTTGATGTTGGTAGTTGGAAAGCTGGATCTCGGTCGTGTGCTCCTGGACTTCAGGATCGAGTTCGTCTTCAGTGTTCTCAGCATCACCAATCTCCTCATTGCTCTGTCCACCAGCGCCGTCGGGGCGTAGAGACTGTGCATGAGTCAGAGCGTCGCGATTTCTCTTTTTTTGTCGTGCTTCTGCTGTAGCACGTAGCTCTTCCTCCAGACGTCCCAGACGGGGAATCTGTGATGGTTGCAGCACTGCTGTGGCGTCCCTTAAGAAAAATGCCGGTAGTGCCGGAAACATTCGTTCGCCATCCGAAATGACCTTCTGTCGTTGGCGAATTCTGTAGCGAATGGTCTTTGATATGTTGGCTTGAGCCGGGAGATATCCATGAGGATATGCAGTTTCCATCTTATTCATGAGTGTCTTGACGTGAACGGACTTTGGATCAATATGCGGCTCAGCAAGGACATAACGTGAGATGGTCAGCTTCTCGCCGTTGTTTTCGATCATGAAGGAGAATGGGAGCTTCTTCAGTCTTTTTGACCTCAACAACCCATTCAGACTCCGGTCCAATGTCTTGCGGTCCGGTGTCTGACCGAAACGCTCTCTCCATACTGTCGCGAATGGGAAAAAAAGCTCGTTTCGACCAGGAAAGATGCCTCCGCATTGGTGAATGACGTCCAAGATGATCTTGGCTCTCTGGTATTCCACTTGTCCGCTTGTTCGGATGATCCCTTTCCTCGTCGGTTGTGTGCGAGGTATTCTACCGCTTGCATTGGAGCTTTCTTGCTCGGTGATCTTGTCCCACATGTTCATTCCAGCAGAGAAGGGAAGTGGAGCTCGCTGTTTCGGTGTCTCTTCCTCGTAAGGGTCCGGAGATACTCGCCTCTTCGAGGCAGGAGTCCTCGGATAATGTATGATCTCGCCTTTAGGTTCCTCGTCAGGTTGAGCTACTTCATCGACGTCGATTTGAGAGTTTTCAACATCGATCGGAGGGTCTTCGGCTACATTCGCATCCACTGGGGTCTCGGTAATCCCAGTACCCTCCGCAGTAACTTCTTGATGTCCTCCACTTTCATCTCTTAGCGGAGAGGGTTGCGTCTCTTCAGCAGTAACAGTATTGCTAATCAAGGTGGTGGGAACATCAGCCTCAATCGCTGCATTAAGAGGAGACTGTTCCGTTAGACTTTCGTTTGCTTGATTGGCATGCTCCTCAGGATATTCAAGCGCTCCTGTGCCTGACTCTTTCGAGGCGGTGACGGTCGAGGTGACGGCAGGCGTTGAGATAGCGGCGATCTCATCGCGCTGAGCAGTAGGGACAGCCTGAGCTGCGTCCAGCGCACCCGCGATGGATGCTGGCGCATCAGTCATCTCAACATCGGAGTGATGAGCAGCTTCTTGCTCGGAGCCAGCAGTGGCATGACCTTCAGTCGTTGCCGACGATTCAATGGTGACCTTTTTAGTGCGCCGCTTCTTTGGTGCCGGAGTCTCGATCTCTAGTGGTGGTTCCTGTAGCATCACCTCGGGCGCGAGAGTGTCCATCTCAACGCCCATGCCCGAGCCAGCATGACCTGTGGCGATCTCATTCATCTCAGCAACCTTCTTTGATGGTTTGCGGGCCCTTTTCCGGTTTGCTATTGGAGTTTCTGTGCTTGAGACATCAAGCGTTGATGAGGCGTGGACAGTCCCCTCGAACATGTCTGGCACCCACAGACGAAGGCGATCGCTCGGCTTCAGTGAGTCGCTCGCATTGAACCACGGTAGCTCCTTCAACCTCTCTGACTTGAATGTCGCTATCATGCCGTTCCTTGGTCGACCTCGATTCGTCGTCTCATCACGATGTATCATGATGGCTCGTGGCTCGTGCATGTATACGCCGGGCTGCTTCATGGCCTTGAGATCATCCACGCGACTCTGCAGTATCCCTTCGTCGATACCGAGCTCTTCAAAGATGGCTGTTCGCTTCCGCTTCTTGCCTCGTTTACTGGTTGGTGTAGGTGCAGGTATAGACGGTGGCCCGGTCACTTCGATGAGCTTTTCGCCTTCAGACGTGTCTCTCGTCGATAGGATTGATTGCCAGTCATCCGGAATCTCTTCCACAAATGCATACTCATCCACCTCTCGAGCTCTTTTTGACAAGGGCTGCTTTGGACGACCACGCTTTCGAGGCTCTGTTTGTGGTTCCTCGATCGGCTCCTGCCTCCCGAGCTCTTCGCTGACAATCGCTCTCTTGGCTCGCTCATGCATATGACCATTCCAAGCTGTCACCGCTTCGTTATAGCGAGCAGTCCATGCCGCGCGCTGCTTGAGAGTATTTGCATCGGGGGTTTTGCCAGAGATCGCATCGAGCAAGGCAGCTTCTGACTTCTGCTTGGACCTTGGTACACTCCTCTTCGCGCTCTTCGCACTCTTTGGAGCTTGAAATGCAGCTGGCGTTGCGGGTCCGTCTTGTGTGATCAAAGGAACGTCCCCCAACACCATATCCGGGTCTGTAGCTTCTACGTGGTCGACCATCTCGATGTCTACTAGCGATGGCAGATCGCGCTTAGCTCCCTTCACTGGATACTTTACGGTCGATAGGCTTCGACTCGACAGCGCGCATGCCGTAGCGGGGAGATACGGGTCCAGGAATTCCTTCTTTGCAATTCGACCAAAACCCCATTCGTCCAGATCTGGCTGTTTCCGCAGCGCGTTCTTGGACGCCGCCTCCTGAGCAATATATTCCCATGAAGCATAACCCTCTTCTACCGCCTTTTGGTAATTTGGTAACGTGCGGAAGGTGTAATGGGTGATGGACCCTTGGATATGGGTGTCTCGAACTATTGCCAGGTGCCTTAGATGTGCTGGTTGAGCGATTTGCCACTCGTCTGTCAACCTGCCAATAGCGTCGTCGACAGGTCTTCTATAAAATGGAGATGCCAGGGTATTGGAAAGTTCCATGGAGCTAATGCCCTTGCTACCGCGGGAGGCGACAAGATCATAGAAGAGATTTGAATAGTGTACATCGGGAATCCATGATGGAATTGCGTAGTTGGAGTCATCTTTGTGTTCATCGGCGTCGTTTCCGACGTCTCGAAGAATCATTTCCGTGTCGTCCAAGAGTGTGAGATCAGCCACGGCTGAATCGTCCAGGTCCATGTCCAGGTCCGAGTCATCATCGTCGTCAGAGTCCACTTTTGGGACATTGCCTGGCTGCATGTAGGCCGAACTTCTCTTCATGTCCGCCATGAACACATCACGATCTGCCTGGGTGGGTTCACGAAGTAATTTGACAGATCTGACCCATCGTTCCTTCGGCTTCTTGCCCTTCTTGGCGTACTTGAGATCAACTCTCGCCACGAGGCGCTTGATCATACCGGTTGTCTCAAGTCTTTTTATGCATCTTGTAAGAGACCTGACGTGTGGTCGATTCCCAACACCCTGCTATTGTCAGCTTGGGCGCAGAAATCGACGTGTAGTCCTTACGGCAGCTTTCCGAATAGCATCCGAGGGCGCTAAGCCGTCTGCGGCTCTCAATGCTTCGAGAATGGCATCAAACCAGTGGTCGTATCTGATGACAGATGCTGTGTTGTCGGCGTGTCTCTTGCGGGCGTTATGCGACGCTGTTGTGACTGTCACGGAATTGTCGATCTCATTCGAGAACTTCTTGAGGCGCAGAAAACTTGTCTTCGAGCCACCTCCCAACACAGGTTCTTTGGTGATGTAACCCTTCTCCGCGAGCTTGTCTGTGCGACCTGGGACGGAACGCTTGTCCTGACCAGTGATCTGGACGACATCTGGCTGTAGGACACCTCGTCGCCCGTGAGCCGCGATGACACACAGACATTGGAATTCTGACTTTGGAAGACGCTTCCAGTCCTTCCCATGGTCCGCGAGAGCATGCCAGATCCTATCTTCGGTTGTGGTAAGTCGGGTGGTAACGTTCTTGGTCAAGAATGCTCGTCGTTGTGGAGGGATTTCCGAAGTCTGCGCATTCGAATCGGTATTGCATGTGATTGGAGTGACATCCTTGTGACTGCACAACCATGACCAGATTGAGTCGAGGTAATCAGAGTCTAGCACGATTCGCTTTTTGGGCGGTTTTGAGGAGAGGAATAGATCTTCTGTTCCATTTTCTGAGGGTTGATCTTTCTCTGTGACATTGTTGCCGTGAAATTCGACGACTGATTGGATAAAGTCGCCAGCACTGAGTCCTAAGCAAAGAGTAAGTGATCACGGCGGCATTTGAGCTGCCAAATATTCTCACTCACCTTGAGTGCCGGAGAGTGCGATATAGAACAAGAGATGGTCTATCAAGCCATCTGAGCCGCTAGACATGCTTGCTGGCTCGCATGGCGTTCTCCTTCAGATCGTAGCAGTAAATGCGACGGCGCAGAGCGTGGTTTGCGTGAAGTGAGGATCGAACCCAAGGATGTTCTGTGAAAGTGGGGGTTGCTCATGAATTTTTGGGTCGAAGTGGGCCAAACGACCGAGTCATCGCAACGACACCGAGCGAGTCATGTCACATGACCCAAAATCAACTGTGAACTGAGATGCACACAAGATTGGTGAGCTTATTGTTCATAGCGGAAAGCCTGTGATGCTACTCGCTCATACATGCTATCATCTATTTCGTAATGGGTTGTATCTGGCAACCAGCAAATGCTCGTGATATCGCTCCACTCTCTCACAGTCATCCTCACTTCTCCCTCATCTCTTCCTCCGCAGCGCGACTTGCACTTGGATGCTCCTTCCTAGCCCAATCGAACATCTCCACCCATTGACGACAGTCAGCAGCCTCGGACGGGAAGGCCTTGTTCATCTGCACCATGACCTTGAGAATGGCCTTGTTGTGTTCCTGCAACTTCTCCAACTCCTGCTTGACCGCATTATCCTTTGGCTTGAATGCCAACGGTGCGCGGAACGCATCGGCGAACTTCTCCAGGTTCCTCGAGGTCTCGACCGGAGCGATGGTAATGAGCTTTGTAAGCACAAGACAGCAGAGGATTTTGATCTCGTGCTCGTCCCCAATACCAGCGATGACCCGGTCGAAGAATTCGCCAATTGGTAGAGAGGAGAAAGCAGAGTCCATGAGAGCGTACAGAGTTTCGTAAGCTGACTTGCGGAGCTCTAAACCATCATCGACTTTGTGTTTGAAAGGTCCCATAGCAACTTCGCGGATCAGCTCTGGTCGAATGATGGTCTCCTTCATGGTGAGAGGCAGAAGTTCCGACAGATGAGGCGTGATGAGCTGAGGCTTGTTATGAGCAGCACTGTTGAAAGTGGTCAGGGCTAAGCGGCGATTCTCCAGATTCTCCTCGTTCAGCATCTTGCTCAAGCTTTGCACAATGAGTGGCTGCAAGTGCATGTCGTAGGAAGCATCAGTGTCTGTGAATGTGTAGCGGAAAGCTGAGATAACCATGCCACGGACAGCAGGCTCTGAGTCTTCAAGGTAGGCCTGTATGATATTAGTGAGGAAGTATTTAGGTGATATGTGATGACTTACAGATAGCTGAGGCAGGTAGGCGGTTGGATCAATGATCGCCAGCCTGCCGATACATTCAGCGCCAAGAGCCTTGTTGTCGTCCTCCTTCGCCGCAGTCAAAATCATCTCCCACAATTCCTTAGAGTATTCCAGTATTTCGGCTTCAGCAGTGCTGTGCTGCAGCATTTCCTTGACCGTGTGGAGGAGAAGGTAATTACCACCGGACTTCATGCTTGATAGGATTGTAGGAAGATAGGCGCTGACATTGCCAGCACAAGCGCGACCGAGGGCAACAGCTGCCGCGATCTGAACCTTCTCCGGAGTATTCTTGAAGTACTTGGTGAAGTCAGCAGGCTTGAGTGGACTCTTTGGTCCAAGACGTAGGCCAGCTTCTCCAAGGATGTACAGCGCAAGACATTTACGCTTCTCGTCTTCAGAGCTAGCTAACTCTGCCTTGAAGTCATTGAGAGTGACGCCAACACTACCTTCAGCGGAGACGAGGAGTGTTCCGATGACTTGGCCGACTATTTCCGAATTGCCACTGATGCCTACATCCTTCAGTAATGCTTGCATCAGCTGTTGACCGTGCCCGGAGTGACCGAAGGTCTCGACAAACTCAAGAAGAGCGTCCAATGTACTTCCTTGCAAATCCAGTCTTTGTAATTTGCAGACTGCGGAAATGACATCAGGAGTCAGCACTGCATCTGGCTTGTCTTTGGCGTAAGCACTGAGGGTGGTGAAAGCCGGACCAAGCATGTGAAGATCCGTGTCTCCCAAGACCGGAAGAAAGAGAGTGACCAATTGTTGAATCGTTCCAGCGTCATAAGCTTGTCGGCAAAATTGGTTGATAGCAAGGATTTTGAGAGCGCTCAAGCTTGATCCACGGAGAGACCGATTAGCTTTCCTCAATTGAGCGCCGAGCTCTAGTGATACTTGACAGATCCATTCTGGCTTGAACTCCTTGCTGTTCTGAGCAAGAAGGGCGATCGTTTCGACAGCGCGGACAGATGCGAGACGTGTCAACTCATTCTTGAGACGTTCAAGAATTACTTCCTGTCCGGTAAGACGATCATCCTGGCTAAGCATGTTCGTGCCCTTTGCTCCAGATGTCCTGCCAACTAGTAGACCCAGTGCACGAATGGCTCGTTGGCGAACCTCAGTGTCTGTGTCGGTCGAAGAGATGCGGCTGATGATGACATCGTAGAGCTGTTTGAGGTGCTTGGCTGTCTGAGGTTGTGAGGCTGCTGAGCGAGGTGGCGTGAGTGCCTTGACCAGTACTTCGATAGTCTCGATTGCCTCCACTGCGACCTTGCCGTATTTATCTTGAGCGACTGAGGCAAGGATGGGTACCACCTTCTGTACGTGAGGTTGTAAAACCTTGGATGAGTGAAGATCAGCGATAGCACGAAGCAGGCGTAAAACTTCGATACGTAGTGCATGCTGTTGCGCATTGGAGCTACCACTTGCGCTGGATGACGACTTCATGAGGTCCAGAACTGGGTCCACAAGCATGTCCAGGCTTTTCGACAGACCGCCACGTTGAGCAATGACCAAGGTTGCCAAGAGTGACACACAAGCCTGCTTTGTCTGAATGGTGCTCGACTTGAGGAGCTTTGCCGCCGCACGTGTGATCTCTGGTCCGATACTGACGAGGCTCTGTTGTGGAGCGTTCTGCGGTGGTGGCGTAGAAGGAGATGTGTAGCCATTGGCGGATGCGAGATGAACTTGCACTTGTGCAAATCCTGCGCTCGAACTTCCACGCCTTCTCTTGCGGCCCTGTGGCGCCAATTTGATGACGTTGACATCAGATTCTTCTTGAGCCAGACGGTATGGCTCACGGGCTTTGCTAACCAGGCTGGCGAGTGTAGAAAGGACTTCGAGACGTACGCTCTCTTCTCTCTCGCTAAATCTTGAGATCAAAGCTGGCGCCAGCCTTGTGTAGAGAACCTCATCGTTCGCCAGAATGCGTGATCCGGTAACGGTGTGGAGGAGCTTGGCCGAACATCGACGGACTTTCCAGCTCACATCGTCCTCGTCATCGAAGCCAGTCTCCTCCTCAAAGTCCTCATCCACATCCATCTCCAGATCGTCGTCCTCATCATCCATATCCTCGTCATAGTCTGCGTAATTTGGATCGTATTTGAGGAACCGAAGTCCCGTCTCGATTGCATCGGCGGCATAGGTCGTCATGTCCTGAGCGCAGAAAGCGCAGAAAGAGTCGAGGGCAACTAAAGCAGCCTCACGGACTTCCTCGACCTGCGGGTCATGACCTCCCTCGTCATCCGAATCGGCAGCTGCCTCCCTTTGATCGTCCAGATCTTGCTGGCTCAGAGGTGACAAGACAAATGGCGCCAAGGTCTTAAGGTATGGTCCAAATTTCTGTGGTATCGCTCTTGCCATAGCGGAGTAAATGGATAGGTAGAGCTTCTTCTGTGCTGGCACCAGTGCTGGCTGACGAAGGATTTCGATGGTGTATGAGACGAATGAGCTGAGCAGACCGTCCGAGAAGTAGGTTGAAAGCATGGAGAGCGCGGTGACGGCTTTCTTCTTCATGACGCTGCTGCACTTGGTGCTTTCCAGAATCTCAATCGTGACCTTCTGAAGCGCCTTGACCTCGACCTCCTGGAGCATCGGACCAAAACATCGTGCAACTTCAGTGAGGATATCAAGAGAGTTGGTGTCTTGACCAGTCTCCATTTCAATTTGGAGCATGCCTTTGGGAGGTGCGGGTGCAGTCTTGCTGGAGATGGGTACAACTAGGTGGCCCACTAGCCGTGGGATGACAGCTTTACTGACAGCATTGTAAGCCTCCTGGACTTTCTGGTTGCGTTGCGAGCCTTGGACAGGTCTTGGTAGGGCGACCACGATAGCTCTGACTGCGAGGGCAGGTATGGAGTTGTCGACGGTATTATCGGTCTTGAGGTTGGAGATTTTCTCGATCATGGGGCAGAGGATGCTGTCTGGCGCTCGATTCACGAATGGACCGAGGCATCGAATTGACATGTTCTGAACATCTCCATTTTGATCGTTGAGGGTACTGAGGAAGCCTTCTACGACTCTGGCGCATGTTGTATAGTCGTGTGTGAGAAATGTTGGGTGGCCAGCTTGTAAGATCTGGTGAAGATCATTCAAGGACATGTACCTGATATCCGGATCCTGATTCGTGAACTTGGGTATGAGACTCCCGACATGAGCAGATGTCGGATTCGCCGGAGGCGCGTTGCCCGCCATGTTGACGGAGATCGATGCCCTCGATGTCTTGAGATGACTCGAAGTTGTCAAAGTAGGTGGGAGTGAAGTTGATGTGATTCAGTGAGGCGAAAGTGTATGTATGAGATCCGACAGCAGCAAGCCAGGCAACACAAGGTCTGTGTACCTTTGTTTCAGACGTTTTGCAGCATGCAGCAGCTGTCGAAATTCAATCTGCTCGTCTGTCGTAGAGCTTTTGGAGGGTCCTTGAGCCAGGGCAGTATGATGTTTCCCCAACCTCGTGAATCGATGGTTGGGTTTGATAGATATCTGGAGAAAGCTCGGAGCTTCTATGGAGGGCGTGAAATAAAAACGTCACTGGCCTGTGATTGGTCAATGGCGTCACAGCATTTGAGGTTCCGCCAGCAGCTCTCCAGCCGACTACTTTTCGTGCTCCTCTACTCCCGCAAACATCTGATGTCGCAATAAGGATACGCCAATTGCACGAATACAGCTTCAATATGGTCGTCTACCGACCTGTCCTTGCTCGTGGGCTTGCGGCAGCCCGACTCGCCCGCCCAGTCCCATCTTCGCTCGTCCGGAAAGGTCTTCGATCAGGTTTCAGAAGGGGTTATGCCAGCGGACACGATGCTCACCCTCCTAGCAGCGATATCCCATGGTATTCAAAGGCTTGGACACAGACTTCAACGTACTCTAACACGTCTTCAGGCTCATAGGCGCCATTGCTGTCACCGTCCCTGGCTGTTACTACCTATGGCCTGCGCCATCCCACGGTGATGCGCATCACGGTCATGATGCTCACGATGAGCATGACGCTGAACCCGAAACTGCCGAAGCCGATGACAAGGAAGATGCGGATTCGGAATCGTTCGACAAAGAAGCCGAGCCTGAAGCCAAAGAGTCTGAGTCCAAGGATGAGCCTGCAGAGGAACCGAAAGACGACTCCAAGGACGAGTCTCCGAAGGACGAGTCAGCCGATGATTCTGAGGACAAGGGCGACTCCAAGGACGAGCCATCTGGTGCTCCAGAGGAGACCAGCAACAAGAAAGTTGATGGCGTCCAATTCAAGGGCAAAACCTCGGCCGGCGACGAGAACAACGAGATGCAGGATACCAGGAAACGCGAGCCAGATTCCAAGGGAGCATTCAAGAAGCGAATCGACTCTGCTTACCAGAAAGATCTTGGCCCTGCTCAGCCCGAGGGCAAACGTCCTGAAGTAAGATCATCGTCAAGTATTGACGAAACATTCTAACCTTTTCAGGGTGCTACTGCCACGCCTCCCTCCGGCAACCCAGGATCCATCGAGTCCAAGCAAGCTGGTCTGAGCAACACTGCGACAAGACACTCTACGCAAATCGACCAGGATCCCGAGAAGAGCAAGAAGGCCGAGGGCGTGCCAGATACCGCCAAGTCGACCACGACAATTGACCCTGGAAGACCAGCGGCAAGTGTATCTTAGTATGAGATGAAGAAGACCTGCTAACAGTCCTGTAGAAGTAACCTATACACACTATCTACACCTCGGGTATCACTTCCTCCACCTCGACAGGACCTTCGCCATGTAAAGTTATCCACCAAAAAGCAGGACCTGAAAGCACATGTAGAACACCGAATGGCAATCAGCTTTGTTGACAGTAGACCTGTGATGTACCTGATTGTTTGTCTGGCCTCACTCGATGCTGAGCTCCGACGCGAGTACTTGACCATCGACCATGTACTCGTCGATGCCCTCAGCATGCTTCACCTCGATTTCCTCACCCCCACCAGCCTCTTTGCCAAAGCCATCACCATCCCCGTCCTCCATATCAGACTCTCCGCTGCCCTCCTGAGACGACTCGTCACTATCGACATCCCAGCCCAGTGCCCTCTTCTCAACCCAAGTGAATGCCGGGAATCTCCTCTTCACCCAGTCCTCTGTCTGTACCTGCACCTCAACCAACACCCTCAAGTACTTCTCCCCATGCCACTCGCTTAGCATCCGCCTGTTCTCCTTCCCTCTCCCAAACACGACCATTCCCGCCACGCTCGTCTCCACATCACTGTACACCACGCTCTTGTTCTGATCCGCGTCGTCCGTGCGCAACATCACCCTCCCAGGCGTCATACACTTGACTAGCTTCAGCTCCGATCTGTCCCAATGTCCCAATGCAGCGTTCAGAGTACCAGGGAGTTGGAGCACGCCTGTGACGAAGATAAGTGGGCGGTCGGCGGGGTCGTAGAGCGCGCCGCTGCGGAGGTGATCAGCGTCGATGAGATTGCGTTTGGCGAGGTCGAGGGCGATGGTGCTGCCTGGGAGCTTGGTGCTGGCTGCTTGGAAGAAGAGGGCGGCGTGGATGGCCAAGGGGCTTGTGGATGGCGTGATTGCTTTTGTGGTACGAGTGACGTTCTTAATGTCAAGGGAGGCGGAGCTGGAGGGTGAGGAACTGGATGTGAGGTCTGGGATCGGTGGTGTTGGGCAGGATGTGACTGGTCCGAAGGAGGTGTTGGGGGTAGTCTCCTGTTCATCCTCGCTTTCGTGGTTTTCGCCACGATCGGTCGCCATTGTGAGGTCGTGTCTTTGAAGCTGCCGTGATATTTTCATACCACTCAGAGCATCTGACAAGCTAGAGGTGGAGATGGGTGAAGATGAAGCCATGTGAAAAGCAGTGACGTGAAGTGAGGCCAGAAGTCGATGCTTCTACTCGCTGAAGCATGTGAAAGAGACATGATCACTTACCTTGAGCAGCACACACAGCGTCGTATCACCATGCTGGCAGCGTACACAGTACAGCGCACAAGTAGACACGGACAGACGTGGGACCAAGATATTGGGTAGTTGCATAGGAGTTCCCTCCTTCCATAGAGAGATACACTCCTCTGTACGCAGGGCTATTTTGGGTCCAGGTGAACAATAGTCGAAGAGGACATGCTGTTAGTATCGTCGTAGCAATAACATGTACTTTTACACAGGCGCCTCCCAGCCCAGACTGCCGGGATGTGGTATGAAAGGGATGTTTCCTCTCCGTGCGGCCTGCAGAAGCAGCGGCGAATCAATCTCTAAAGACCGGACTGATGGTAGCATGCATCCTTCACGTGGCTGCCTAGCCGAAAGAACACATCTCCATATGGATTGCTGCATGTGATAATTCCTGCGTGGCGAGCGATTGGTGAAACTGTTAAGCTTCCCATTGCTTCCAAAGTCTTCCGACGGCAACTTAGTCATCCATCGGCCAACTATGAAGTCTAATCCCGACAGATAGTGAGATCACAGCTGTCAAAGCTCCATTCTGCATCTGTCTTCTCGCCATTCACTGATCAACCTTTCACCTTCATCCATCCTTCACCTTCACGATCCATCTCCATCTCTTTACAGCGTTTGACACCTCTCGCTAGCGCCTGTGATCTTCTACATCACTTCCTCCCTCTTTCAACTTCAAGCTCGCAGTCGACAGAGCTTCTATCGACACAGCGATCACAATGACCGCCGATCAAGATCCGTCTCATTCGGAGACGAAAGGCAAGGTCTCCTTGAACAAGGATCCATCTGGCGCTCAACCAAAAGACAATGATGAGACCTCTACAGCTATTCTCAAAAAGAAGAAGAAGCCAAACTCGCTCATCGTCACCGATGCTACCAACGATGACAACTCAATCATCGCCCTCTCCAATAACACCATGGAGACATTACAGCTCTTCCGCGGCGACACTGTCCTCGTGAAGGGCAAGAAGAGGAAGGACACGGTTCTGATTGTTCTGGCGGATGATGATCTGGATGATGGTAGCGCACGCATCAACCGTGTTGTCAGGCACAACCTCAGGGTCAAGCACGGCGACATCATCACAGTACACCCCTGCCCGGATATCAAATATGTGAGTATATCGAATGTCTCCTAATGCACAACTTCTTACTTTTCTCAGGCCAAGCGCATTGCGGTGCTCCCCCTCGCCGACACTGTCGAAGGTCTCACTGGCTCCCTCTTCGACGTCTTCCTCGCCCCCTACTTCCGCGAAGCTTACCGCCCAGTCCGTCAAGGCGATCTTTTCACATGCAGAGGTGGTATGCGACAGGTTGAGTTCAAGGTCGTCGAAGTCGACCCACCAGAGTTCGGAATTGTCGCACAGGATACGGTCATCCACTGCGAGGGCGAGCCAATTCAGCGTGAGGACGAGGAGGGCAACCTGAACGAGGTCGGATACGACGATATCGGTGGTTGCAGGAAGCAGATGGCCCAGGTCCGCGAGTTGGTTGAACTTCCTCTCCGTCACCCCCAGCTTTTCAAATCGATCGGTATCAAGCCTCCTCGCGGTATTCTCATGTTCGGTCCACCAGGTACTGGTAAGACTCTGATGGCTCGTGCCGTCGCCAACGAGACTGGAGCCTTCTTCTTCCTCATTAACGGTCCAGAGATCATGTCAAAGATGGCTGGTGAATCAGAATCGAATCTGCGCAAGGCATTCGAGGAGGCCGAGAAGAACTCTCCTGCCATCATCTTCATCGATGAAATCGACTCCATCGCGCCCAAGCGTGAGAAGACCAACGGAGAAGTCGAACGTCGTGTGGTTTCTCAGCTTCTTACCCTCATGGACGGCATGAAGGCTCGCTCCAACATTGTCGTTATGGCTGCCACCAACCGTCCCAACTCGATCGACCCTGCACTTCGTCGTTTCGGTCGTTTCGATCGTGAGGTGGACATTGGTATTCCCGACCCAACTGGACGCCTGGAGATTCTGCAGATTCACACCAAGAACATGAAGCTCGGAGATGACGTGGATCTGGAGACCATTGCGGCCGAGACTCACGGTTATGTCGGATCTGATATCGCATCCCTCTGTTCCGAAGCCGCCATGCAGCAGATCCGTGAGAAGATGGACTTGATCGACTTGGACGAAGACACTATTGACGCCGAGGTGCTCGACTCGCTCGGAGTGACGATGGAGAACTTCCGCTTCGCTCTTGGTGTCTCCAACCCATCAGCTCTTCGCGAAGTCGCTGTCGTCGAGGTGCCCAACGTCCGCTGGGATGACATCGGTGGTCTTGAAGACGTCAAGCGCGAGCTCATCGAGAGCGTTCAGTACCCAGTCGACCACCCGGAGAAATTCCTCAAGTTCGGTCTGTCACCGTCACGAGGTGTTCTCTTCTACGGTCCTCCTGGTACCGGTAAGACTCTCTTGGCCAAGGCTGTTGCCAACGAGTGCGCCGCCAACTTCATCTCCGTCAAGGGTCCCGAACTTCTTTCCATGTGGTTTGGTGAGTCTGAGAGCAACATTCGCGACATTTTCGACAAGGCTCGTGCCGCTGCTCCTTGCGTGGTATTCCTGGACGAACTGGACTCGATCGCCAAGTCTCGTGGAGGATCTCAGGGTGATGCCGGCGGTGCTTCTGATCGTGTTGTCAACCAGCTTCTGACAGGTACGTTTTCATGTTTCATGGGCGACGAACTCAATACTGATGTGTTATAGAAATGGACGGCATGACCTCCAAGAAGAACGTCTTCGTCATCGGTGCTACCAATCGCCCAGAGCAGCTTGACAACGCTCTCTGCCGTCCTGGTCGTCTCGACACTCTCGTTTACGTACCTCTGCCCGACGAGGCTTCCCGTATCTCCATCCTCAAGGCCCAGCTCCGCAAGACGCCCGTCGCTCCTGATGTCAACATTGAGTACATCGCCAGCAAGACTCACGGCTTCTCCGGTGCCGATCTTGGCTTTGTCACCCAGCGTGCCGTCAAGCTTGCCATCAAGCAGGCCATCTCCGCCGACATTGACCGCCGCAAGGCCCAGGAAGCCGCCGGTGAAGACGCCATGGATGAGGATGATGCCGAAGACCCAGTTCCAGAGCTCACCAAGGCCCACTTTGAGGAGGCCATGCAGAGCGCTCGTCGTTCCGTCACAGACGTGGAGATCAGGAGGTACGAGGCTTTCGCCCAGAGCATGAAGAATAGCGGTGGCAGCAGCTTCTTCCGCTTCCCAGACGCCAACGGTGCAGAGGGTCAGCAAAACGGACAGTTTGGCGAGGCCGGTGGTGATGATGATCTCTACAACTAGGAGATCGTTTGATGCTTCAGGTTTTTTGAGACAATCGGGAGTGTGGTAATGCATATGGGTCTTTCTCTATCTCTCACGACAATGGAGAATGGATAGACTGGGCTTTCTCCAAGGGAAGGTAGCTATTTGACGTAGCTAGAATGCAAGGAGATTCTCATGACTTGTTGTGCCTGGCTCACATCCCGTGACAATACTGTTACTGTTGCCCATGAGCGTGAACGACTGACAGAATTTGAGGTAATGATATTGTTCATGTCCATTCCTAATCTAACCAGATCGAATCCCGCTATCATCCCATCCCTACGCTTCTCATCAATGCATAAACCTCCTGCTCCCTAAAGCACACCACCAGGCAACCCCCTCCCCCCTTCCCCCCCAATCGTCCCCGTAGCCGGCACCCCGCCACCCCCGGGGCCCGTCCACCCCTCGCCCGCAGGACTAGCGTGCTTGCGCAGCATAAACATGGGCTTCCTCCCCTCCCTATCCAACTGCTTGAACAACATCAACGGCTTCTCCTCCAGCCCCAAGCATCTCTCCTGATCGCCGTGGACGATGTAGAGGGCGTACTGCCGCCAGTCGTCGTTGATGTTGTACCGCTTCAGCGCCACGGGGAGGACTTTGTGGCATGGATCCTCGATGGAGACGCGGAACGACTTGAAGATTTCAATGTTGTCTTTTTCTTCGCGGTCGCGGTCCCGTTCGCGGTCGCGGTCTCGGTCGCGTTTGCGGGGCGCGTCGGATGTGGAGGGCGTGAGGGTTGCTTGGGTGTCGCGGGAGGTGTTGTGCAGGGAGGGTGCGGTGAGGGTGGCTTGTGTGTCTCGGGTGGGTGCGTAGTGGGTGTAGTTGTCGTCGTTGCGGTCGGTGGGGTTGCGGAAGGGGTGCCGGACGGAGGGAGCGACGGAGTAGGCTGGGGAGGTGGGGGAGAGTTGTTGGATTGTGCCTGGGGAGGGTTGGGAGGACATGGACGCTGTGAGGTGGTTGGAGGCGGCCATTGCGGCGGCTGAAGGGTCGAGGGAGGAGGAGTCTTGGAGTGGTTGTCCGGCGACGGTAGGGGAGGGGTTCTTGGGTGCATTGCCCAGGAAGAGTCGTTTCGTGCTGAACTTTCGCGAGAGACCTG
The DNA here is from genome assembly GCA_005959805.1 of Elsinoe ampelina. Lineage (NCBI taxonomy): Eukaryota > Fungi > Ascomycota > Dothideomycetes > Myriangiales > Elsinoaceae > Elsinoe > Elsinoe ampelina. The sequence continues at coordinate 2,348,306 of SMYM01000001.1, forward strand.
AGGTGGTGGCTTTGAGGTCTGCTGGTGGTGTGGTCATGGGCTGCTCCGGGTTGGGGAGTGGATGTGAGTAGTCCTTTGCTTTTCGTATTATCGGAAGTGTTTCCTCCCTCATCTTGCGGTTCTCCTCGATCAATCGACCGAGATCTTCCTTCATAGCTCGTAGCTCTCTTTCAGCTGCTATAATTCGTTCATCCCGTAGTCGTATCGAGTCGATGATTCTCGTAATGTCTTCCTGTGTCGCGGTATTCTCTTTTGCGGAGTCCTCGGCAGCTATTCTGGTCAGCTTGTATGTTAGACCGACAGTCTTGCGACTTACACAGTGGGATATAGTGATCTGCGTCCAGTGGAACATTCTGCTTGACCTTGATCTCGTAGACCCCCTTCAAGACAGTCAATCTATGACCGACACTGGTAATGCCCATATCCTTGAGATCCTGGTGCTGCATCTCTACCAGCGCATCCCCCGTTATAGCCTCGTCTGATGTCCGTCAGCTCGTCGTCACATGTCGTTGATCTGTCCACGCACCAATCATAGCTTCGGCATACTGTCCCAATCCCAAGCTCTTTACGTACTCGGCGCATTGCCCCGGCGTCCAATCCACTATCATAGTTGTCGGACTAGCATGGCTTCCTCCACTCTGCGACCGCGTGAATGTCGTGGGTGTGTGCTCCGGACTCGTCATGTCTTCAGACTCGGAAGCAGATAGATCCTGTGCCACGGCTTGCGAAAGATACTCGGGTCGCTCAAATTCGTCGTCGGCGTCTGAGTCGGCAGTGTAGGCTGACTTGTAGGCCATCTTCTCATCATTCCTTGTTGGCGCGGCCGAGGAGAGGTTCTCAGTACTCGCCCCGGCGCTTCTGGTGTAGAAGCGTGGTGAGAGCTGCTCCTTGGAGGGTTTCTGGGTAATGTGCGAAGCTCTTTGGTGTACTCTTGCTAGCCAGGAACCCTTTTGCGCTACGTCGGCCAGGTTTCAGTGGGCGGGCAGTGTTGATAGTGTGCTGTGCAATGCGAACGATCGGGCAGGGTGCCGCTTGTCAGCCGTGCCCCCGTATGATGAAACACGTGGAATGTGCCTCGTAGTGGAGATGCCTGAGGACAGCAGAGCAATTAAGCCTCGAGTTTCTGATGCTTCTTTGGTCGTGGAATGCGAAAATGTGTTCAATTGAACTAGCAGATTGCAAGTCCGGGTAGCAGTCAATAGAGATCGGCAGCGAGAGGAGCAAATTGGCTCCATTTCGGGAACGCTGCCCGATCACATCCAATCGATTACAGTAGCCGCTCACTAAGTTCACGCCAATAGCCGCGCATAATCGACCTTGACTAAGTCCCACCACCAGCTCAACCCATTCACGATCCTGTGGCACTGGCGGTCATGTCCAAGGTCCCCGTCAACAGCTCGTCGAGCTACTCGGCCGAGTCACTGCAAAACCAGATCACCGGCGCGCTCATCGCCAATGGATCGATCCCGACCATCCAGTCATCACTCCTGCACGAGCTACAAGCATCTGGATGGACTACGACTTTGCGCAACTACGTGATAGCTCTTGTCCGTAGCGGCGAATGCACAAAGTACGATGAGTTGATGGATAGGGTACTGGAAGAATCTATGAAAGGGCTTGGGGACAGGACACGCGCGACGAACGGCAACACTTCAACCAACAAATCTGGACAGGAGCTGCGCATACCGGAAAGCGCCATCAAAGAGGGGATCAAAGTGGTCAAGAAGGAGCTGGAGAAGGTCTGCGAGGTGGAAAACAAATGATCATGATCGGAGATCTCGATTCATGGGTATATGGATTACCATTGTATCATACTTCACAGACGTGGACCACGCCTTGCCGAAGGTCTCAGCAGTGACCTCGCGAAGTTGAAGGGTCAAGAACTCACTTCCACACAGCCTTGACGAATTCCTCAATATCAGACCACAGCTCGGCCGGCTTCTCCATGGCCGCAAAGTGGCCTCCACTGGTGTGACGGTTCGACCACACCATATTGGCGGTCAAGGCAGCCCAGGCTACTGGCATCGCAACAAGCTCTTTGGGAAAGTACGAGTATCCCATGGGTGTCTTGTCACCCTTTGGCGTAAGCTTCTCACGGATGGCTTGCCTGTCGGGACCGTAGAGCTACAAGACATTAGTGGAAAGGATAGTGGTAACGGAGAGGATGAACTTGCACTGCGGTACGGGTAGATGCAACGCGGAAATGTATCTGTCAACCAGTACAGACTGATGCTCTCCAAAATCTGGTCGAGTGGTGGATCTTCGTCGCTCCATTCCAGGAACTTCTCCCCGATCCACGCCAGCAGTGCGACCGGACTGCTCGATAGCACCAACCCAATTGTGGCAGTCCGGGTGCCGTGTTCTTGGCCATACGCAGTGCCTGTGTCCAGCCACGCCTTACCCTTTGGCAAGAAATCCTGCTCAATCTGCTCGATCGGAATCTTATCCGAGCCTGGTGGTGGGGGAGCGATGCAGCAATTGACGTGCCAGGCTTTGCAAGAGTCGTCAAAACCTCCCAAGTATCGACTTACGAAGCTGCCGAGATCGCCACCTTGCGCAACATACCCACTTTCAAAACCCAACGCATGCATTAGCTTCCCGGGAACGTCACTCATCTCTGCCCACGTAGCGTCTTTGTCGATGGCCGGTCCGGATGAGAAGGTGTAGCCTGGTAGCGATGGTACGATGATGTGGTATGGCAGGGTGTCAGGTGTGTACTGCTTCTTGATGATGTCCAGCAGATCAAGGAATTCGAGGAAGCTGCCAGGCCAGCCATGGTAGAGGCCGATGGGAATAGCATTTTCCTTGTTGGAGAAGAGGGCGATGAAGTGAATGTTCCATTTAGAACCACCGTTGTCGGTGATCTCGGTCTGGTAGTTTGGAAAGCTGTTGATGCGCTTTTCATGCTTTCGCCAGTCAAATTTGGTCACCCAATGGTCTCTCGCCTTGATGAGCCAGTCCCTATTCATGCCAAAGCTCCGACTAGTGTCGACATTCTCATAGACCTCAGGAGCAATGGGTGCCAGTTTTGCGAGCTGCAACATCTGCTGGAGCTTCTCCTCTGGTATGTTGGCAGTGAAAGGCGTGGGCTTCACCTTTGCCGAGCTTGGGAGCTTTGTGTAGTCTGCCATTGTGGGCTGCTTGATTGTTGATTGAGAGGGGCTGCCTCTTCTCGCCCGTACTCAAGCTGAATATTTATACTCGGCAAAGCATTGAGCACAAGAAACACTTGATTATCAATGAGTTGCATTTCCGTGACGTGACCCCGCCTCGACTCTTTCCCTTTCGGGGGACTAGCCTCAGATTTCACCCGTGAAGGGTATGGTTGCCTGGAGAGAGTTCATGGACAATGGATGAGTGATGCATCGTTTAATGCATGGTTTGTGCATCGGATAATAACATGTCCACATCACGCTCCAAGGACTCTTCCAGATTCCGACCGGGCATCACGTTCCATACCTAGTTACGTTCCGACAGGCCTCCACCAAGCACTCTTGCATGCCCACTTTGTCAGAATGTCAATAATTGTGTCTCATCACCCAGGTCATTCACCGCTCCCGTATTGGCGCTGATATCATCGACACTTACATGCTCAAGTGTTAGGGCGTGCTCTCTTCATGTGAAGGCAGCATTCCGTTAAACATCACACTACTTCAAGGTGGGGCAAAATTCAGCGAGTCATGCTTTTTACTTCTTCACAAAGTGAAGGATCTATCAGTCATACACCTACCCGCACATCAATCCAATGATCTCACGGTAACATCAGTGGTATCGGCAGCTTACAAATGCCGCCAAAAGCACCAGTCCCTCGAGGTGGCAGAGGTCGAGGTCGTGGTCGGGGTAGAGGCCGGGGAGGAGCATCACAGCCGGCACAAACAGCAGAATCCCAAGATGGCGACCAACAGGTGACTCCAGCACAGCGAGATTTTCCTACCGAGGATCCTTCGAACCCTTTACAATTCTCTGGACTACCTCTGGAGCCAACGGAAAGCCAGCAAAATGGTACCACTGCTCAACAGAGTGATCCGCCACCACAGCCCGCAGCACAGGATGTCACCATGGAAGATGCCCCGACGACAGAGAAAGTATCGGCAGTGGCGCCTACTGTTCAGCCTCCTTCGACCGTGGCCAGACCTGCATCGACCACTGCATCTGCCACAGCGTCCCCTGCGCCAAGTCCAGCGGCGGCTCTCAGAGGTGCCAGGAGAGGCGGCCTCTCTGCTATGCCCACGGCAGGAGGTCGTCGCAGTAAAGCTCAGCGAGATGCTGACAAAGCAGAGTCGGACGCTCGCAGAGCAGCGGAGCTCAAGGCTGCCCCACCGCCACCCAAGAAGTTCGAGCAACGGAGGGGGGACGGAAGACCTGGACGAGCTCGCGGAGGTGGTTACATGGGTGATCGCTTCAAGCAGACACAACCACTGGGCGCAAGTGGACCTTTCGGCTCCGGCATGGTTAGCAATGATTACAAGAAACGCACGACAGGCCTCACGGCAGGGTATTCGGGTGGTGGTTTCGGGCCTTCTGTTGGAGGCCCATCACGTGCCAGTGGTTCAGGAGGCGGAGGAGGTGGCGGCGGCTCAAGTAGCTCACGGGTGAAAATCAAGACTGAAGAGGGAGTATCCGGCGGCATCATCACAGAAGACATCGGGGGTAACACTGACCTTCTCTGGTCGGACGACGAAAACACCGACGGTGAAGTTACAGACCCCACCAACTATTTCAACATCGACGACCTGGTCCTCGAAGACGACAAGAAAGCAATTGATCTCACAGACCCTGACGCCGTCCGCACCATGTTCCCTGTCCGGCCGAAGCGACAGGAGCGGCAGCCCAAAGGCCAACCCATGTCCGTTGTGAAAAGCAGCAAGCTCGATCGGAAGCGAGCCATGCGCAACCTCGACCCAAGACGAGGCAAAGCCCGCGCCACAGACGACACCGAAACCTACACGGGCGTCTACTCCTCAGAAGACTACACCTCCGACGATAACGCCCCCGACACCACCATCAAACCCGACCCCGACACCACCGCCCCAACCGAACAACCTCCCAAAGAAAAGAAACCCCGCAACCGCCGACCCCCGGGCCCAGACCTGCAAACCCCCGAAGAACGCGCCGAACACGCCCGCCACCTCGACGGCCTCGAAACCATCCTCGCCGAACTCGGCCCGGACGCCGACGGCGACACCGCCATCTCCGGCACCGACGCCACGACCGACCACCGCGCAGACAAAGTCTACCTCTTCCAGTTCCCGCCCGTGCTGCCCGATCTCCTCCTCGCGGCGGAGCAAGTCAAGCCCGAAGCCGACGCCGAGGAGAACGCGCCGGAAGTCGAGGCCGCGGCCGCCGCCGTGGCGAGCGAGGCGTCCGGTTCGAAGGCACCCGCGCCAGATCCGGCGCCGGAAGACGCAGCCGTGAAGCCCGACCCTGATGCCCCTGTGGAGACGCGCGCGGAAACTAAACCCCCGCGGCCGGGGGCGAAACTCAGCTCCGGCGCCGTGGGCAAGTTGCGCGTGCATGCTTCGGGTAAAGTGACGATTGACTGGGGCGGGACGGCGCTGCAGCTCGGGTTGGGGACGAAGATGGAGTTTCTCCAGGAGGTGGTGGTGGCGAGGATGTTTGAGGAGGGGAGGACGGGGGTGGCGGCCGGTGAGGGGGGGTTGTTGGGTGATAAGGGAAAGGCGGATGAGAAGAGTGATATCAAGCAGCCTGATGGCGTGGTTGGTGGGGAGGCGTTGAGTATGGGGCAGGTGAGGGGCAAGTTTGTGGTCACGCCGGATTGGGATGAGATTGTCTAGAGACGAGAGGGGAGAGGAACGGGAACGGGGAACGAGGATGGGAGGGCGAGGGGGAAAGGAAGTAATGCATTAGCGAAGAGGTCGCTGGGTATCATGCTAGAAAGCAGTAGCGCTATACAAAGTGGCTGCTGTCTATCGCCAATTCTTCTTCATCCTTGTTCAGGACCGTCCGTTGACCTTTCGTTTCTTGCTTGATCGAGTGCTGTCTTTGCCGTCTGGCTCTGTGGGCTGCTGTATGTCGCTCGATCTCTTCCGCACCTTCCCAATCTTGCCGCTCCCAGTACTGTGGTGTATCTCTGCCTGGGTGTCATTTGCGGGCGTGTCATTCGTGGTGTTCGTGCCTTTCGTTCGCTTCCTGCTAGTATCCTTATTCATGCTGTCATTCCTCATATCTTGCCCGGGGAGCCTGCTCCTCTTCGCCGCCTTCCTTGCCTTCTTCCTAGCCCTCTTGCCGTCCTCTTCGACCACCTTGTCATCATTGACAGCGGGACTTTGCCTCCCACTATCAAGACCAAGCTTCTCCGTCCCCTCCAGCATACTAGCAGCAGAGTCCCTGGATTCTCGCTTGCGCTTTCGAGCCAGCTTGCTCAGCTTTTGTTCCTTCTCCGCTTTGAGCTTCTCCTGGATTCTCTTCTCCACTTCCTCGGTCATATCCTGAAATTCCACGCCAGCTCCAACGTCTGCAGTTGCATCCTCCTTGACGTCTTGGTCTTCGCTTTCCGCTGTGCTCTCCTGCTCCTCGTCCTCCTCCTCCGTTGACTGGGCCGGTCCAACTCTTCTTCGCTTGGTTCCGTTCGCATGCTGTGCCTTCTCCATCGTATTCAGATCACCAACCAAACCCTGCAGCTCCTTTGTCTGAGTCGCTCCAAAGGTCATGGTGTACTGCAGCATCGACAGTTTCTCCTTGACCGACTTCTCCAACCCCCGCAATTTGGTCTGGTCTGCCTCGTCCATACCCAGCTCCATGTCCGCAGGTATTTGTGGCTGCTTTAGGACTGCTTCTAGTTCAGTCACGAGAGAGCTGAAGGCCGAACAGGAAGTCGTCATGGCGTTAAAGAGGTGCTCGGCGCATTGGCGAGCTGAACCTGGAGAGAGCTGCAAGTGATTCTGCTGGGTGATTGAGAGAGCTTGGTGGAGCTGAGCCAATACGTGTGGGACCGTGGAAACAGAGACATCGATGGAGGCGTATAGTGGCTGTGAAGCGGCGTATGCTGCCCGCGGCGGGGGCGGGGGAAGTTTGCGTTTCATAGCGAGGAATGAGCGTGGAGGCGCGTGGAGAGAGGAATGTTGCGCCGGCGTGGCAGAGAAGAGTATTGAGAATCGATTGACTGGGCTGAGAGGATTGATTGCTGGTGAGTGTAAGATGAAGGAATACTTGCTTCGTGAAACGTGCGGCCAAATTTTTGGGACCTGCATGATGCGCGGTCCGATTGCGGGCGAACCATTGTGGAGAACTTGCATGACTCGTGGCACTGTCACGTGCTATCACAGGCTATCACAGGCATCATGGTCGAGGTCTGTACAGGGGCAGGTTAGTCGGAGTGATAGGCTGGTATATGAGATTCCCAGATACAAAATAGATTGAACGACAACGATTGACTACATGCCCACCTCGACTCATCCAATGCCCATCTCTCCACGATCTCCAGCCCTTAGCTAGTACAGCGATGGTATGCTGCACCCTGATAAGGAGGTCTCAAGGCTAAGTGGACCGTCGACTGGAATGCGCGACCCTTATCCGCGGCAGACCTGTCGAAGCTCCACCGTATGCGCATGGACCGATACTGTCAAACGACCCCCAATGCCACCTCAGACGTCAACGCGATGTGCCATAATACTTCGCTGGTGATCTTGATGTTGTAGCTGGCCGGCGTAATATCCCCTGTTGGCAATGAGGCAATTCCCCGTCTATCGGGCCGGTATATGTCCTGCTTCGGTAGAGCTCGCCAGGGTCCAGGACTCGTTGAGACGCAGGGCTCCAAGCTCGCATATGCAAGGAGTATCTCACGATCTCTAGCCAGAAGGCGACTGAACTTAGCAAGGCGTACACTGCCAAGAACGCTTGACTGGCCCGGCTAATGTCCCTCGAGTGCTGACGGGCGGCCTCAATGTCCTTCGAAAGTGTTTCGTGGGTCTGGGGGGGTATATCCACGCTTGAGCAGGAATCCGGCAAGTGACTTCTCGGCCTTGACGAACTACATTGATCAGAGTGGTGCCGATGACGTGAGGTAATTGTGGACTTACGATACTGTTGTCCGCAACTGTGCCATCCCTTATCCAGATCGCGCGGGCGCCCATGAAATTTGCCAGCATCGCATCGGTGAAGAGCCGATCACCCACGACAGCGATTTGCGATGGAGACGTGATACCGAGACTGGGGTCGTTTTGGAAGTGCTTCTGGATGTCTGTGCCACACCCCGGCTTCTTTGTACGATGTCGAAGTACAGACACGCCGGTGTTGCGCTCCAGTAACTCAGCTTCTTTGCCAGTGGGATCAGCGAGCGTACCGGCGGAGTTGGAGACGATTAAGAGCTTCTTCCCAGGATAGTCTTCTCGGAGCTGTTGAAATCTAGCCTGTCCATTCATGAGCATTCCTGTCATAGCGGAGTCGTGGCAGGGATCATTTCGTGATACGACGGTGTAATTGAAATTCGAGGAATAACATGAAGACCTGCCTTATATGCTTCGTAGACATCATTTTGATGAGGGACCGCGAAGCAATTATCCTTGTCGAGCACTACCGCACGAATGTCGACCTTTTCAGCGTCTCCAAAAGCCTTGGACAATGGACGCGGCAGGTCATTGAACGTCGACACGGTAGCGTGTGGCAGACACAACGATGGATTCGAGATGAGTTTAAAGATGCTCAAGGTGCCTGAAAGATTGAGAGACATCGTTGGTGTAGGTGAGAAGATGGCAGAGCTCGCTGTCACCCAAAACCAGCGCCAAGGCTCGAGGTCCGATGCGGCTCAAAAAAGTTCGACCTCATGCGACGGATCTTTGCTGCACTGTCACTCCTCACTTGCTGGTCCACTCCTCCTCGAAACGAGCTCACTACTGTCGCGTACTCTTGAACCAATATCAGTCCGTCAATTGCAGTAACACCGCGATCATGACGTCCACTATCGGCATCCCGATCAAGCTGCTCAACGAAGCGATGGCATGCCACCCTCCTACGTGCTGAAGAACACAACTAACATCCTGTAGGGTCATATTGTCACAGTCGAGATTTCTTCCGGCCAGGTCTACCGCGGCAAACTCCTTGAAGGTCCGTCGCACTCTACAACAAGATGACCATACGCTGACTGCTCCTAGCCGAAGACAACATGAACTGCCAACTTAAGGACATTACTGTAACCGCCCGCGATGGTCGCGTTACTCATCTCGACCAAGTATACATCCGTGGCTCCCACGTGCGCTACTTCATAGTTCCGGACATGTTACGGTATGTGCTTTCTCTCCTATTTGAACCTTGGAAGAGGAGGGACGTGGTCTGGATGCTTGAAGAGCGGTTGACTGATATGTTCGTCATCAGGAATGCACCTATGTTCCGATCGAGAGGTGTCAAGGGTAGAGGTGTTGGATTGGCAAGAGGAAGAGCCACGGTTGGCAGGGCGAGGGGTTCGACTGGAAGGGGACGGGGAGGAGGTTAGAGCAGCGGGCTGGAGTGGATTTGCGACGAAAAGGATGAGAACATTTGCTGACGGAGACCTGGACGCTCCGCCAAAAGAGATGAAACCAGGATGCCATTCAGGCGATACAAGATACCCGGCGTCCAGGTCACAGCTAGAAGAATGCCTTTCCTGCGTGGACAGGCATCGCGGCGTCCAGCAGGCATGAATCCGAATCGAATTGAAGCGGTCATGGTTGGCGATGCCGAGAACAGACTCATACAAGCGCTTCACCAAGATCTACCAATGCATCTTCTACTGAGTGAATTTGGCAATACTATCGTGGTGCTTCCTCTGATCAAGGACATTTCATAGCCCCTTCCTCAGCTTGGTACCTAAGTGAACACTAGCGTGATGTCTAAATCATGCTGAGTATCTGAAAGGTATGAATGAACGTGACACTTGTTGTCACGCCGTCCTGGAGATCTGGTTCAGTGCGCACAATAGTCTGGACACAGATCAGACATTCCGAGGTGCATCATTTCTGTAATCTTATAGCATAGAACCAGGCATCAATCGTTTGTCTGTAGCGCTGTTGCGCCAGGAATGATCAAGAGTCTCCGGAAAATCGATTCTTCCTTACTTCCCATGGGTACTCAAGGTAGGTATCCTCAAACTTCAGACACGTGAAGTATCCCAAGTTCCGATCGTCTGCGAACAGTGGCCTCAGTGCTCCGCGGATACGCTCGATGGTTTCACTCAGCACCACCTTGACTTGACTGCTCTGGCACTGCTGAGATCGTGCCACTGTCAGCAGAGAGTTCCTGGAACCTGGATTTGCGTGCAGAGCGTAATCGATCATGTCTATCCTCTGCATCATGTCGACATCCCAGAACTCCATACCATCCGCCGAATGATAGAGACGGCGAAGGCATTGGTATGCTTGCTCGCTCTCTGGGTTGTTCAAGAAGCCTTGCTTATAGAGGTATCTGTTTATCAAAGCTTCAACGATGAATCCGCAGAAGGTGTTCTTTTCGAAGCAGCGGTCCATCCGATCTACAGCCCGCAAGACGTTTACTTGGAAAAGTTCATAGGCGGTCATGTCGATACAGTGCTTCAAATCACAATCCAGATCCGAATAAGCGTCGTTGATGAGTTCCAATCTTTTGCCCTTCGCCGCTGCGTGGATCACGGCTTCAGCGAACATCGTCTCGTCTTGAAGATGATCGGCAGCTTCGACGATGGCGAGACATGCTTTCTCCATGAAGCCTCGTCTCTGATCGATCAGGACTATGCGGAGCTCCTGCAGGATCGCCTCTTTGACCTCCTCAATGCAGTCAAAGTCAGCCCACCATTTCGCCACTTGCGCCAATACATCACCACTTTCCAGATCGCTCATGCCAGGATATTCAGCCTCTGGCAGGACCGGATCTTCGACTATGGCAAAAATGTCCATCGGCAATTTGTACAAACCGCGAAAGAAGGCCTTGGCCGCACGGGAGGTCTTGCGGTACTCTCGTGCTTGGTTGGCACCACGAGTGACGGTCGGACTTGGATGTGGTTCATTCTGGCATTCATTAGCGGTTGTCGTCAAGCGCAGATGTGACTCACGTCAAGCCATTCCATGCTGAAGCTACTGGCCTCAGGGTCGCCATGGAGGTTATCGTCCTTCTTGAGTCGGCACCCGAGAGGTAATCGATCGCGATGCACGTTACTGAACCATCCGCTCCGTTGCTTCAAGTCATCGAGACGAAGCTCTAGCAAAGTGTCATCGAGCTGGACGAAGACGTCGGCCTTGTCATAGTGGGGATAGACTGATGGTGACTCGTGCCGAGGTCGCTTCGCAGATGGTGGGCCGTCTGATGAAATGGCGTCGGTAGAAGGGCCAGATTCTGATACCGCCGTCCGCTTTGACCGTCTTCGAGTAGCCATTGGCAATGAGGATACAAATTGAATGAGATCGGATTATGCAATGTCCTTGACCATGATTCACACGCGATTTCCCCGCGTTGTCACGTGATCGATTGTCAATCTCCCTATCGACCCGCTCCCCATTGTCTCATCCTTGAGATTGCGCGCTGATGGCATTTATCATACGACAGCGTATCGTACAAGAGCGTATCGATCAGGATTCGGAGACTCCTTGCTGGTCCGTCTGAACGCTGAAGTGCATTGAAAGGCGTCAAGTGGGCGAACAACACAACCTCTGCGCATTTTTTTCACTATTTCACTTGCTTCATGGTCTTACATGGTTGATTAACAAGTGAGATGTGGATACAGCACTCGCAATGAATATCGAGCACCCTCGACGGCTGCTGGTCGTTGGCCGACCAAATTGTGATCTGATCGGCCTGATCAAGAGTAAGGTCTGCACTGATCTCGTCGAGCACCTCACGCTAATGTGGGGAAGACCTGACTGGTAGTCGGCCTACACAAGACGTCAGTGGATCCATAGCCGGCAGTATCCACGAGTGGCATCTGACCACGCCATACTATACAGCCGACATACCAATGTGGATCGATGAGATCGTCGATTTGGACCAATGGAAGGCGGAATTCTCCAAGCCTGAAGCTAGAGAGGTCATCGAAGCACTCGGAGGCTGGATCTACTGCTTCGACAAAGTGCCACCACCATCGTCTACGGACTCTCGGAGTGTGATCGAGGACGAAGCCCGAGCAGGTATGGAAGCGATCGAGTCAGTCATTAACAAAGCTTGTGGTCACAGCTGGGAGGGCATGAAGCTAGCCGTCGCTATATCAGCGCAGACAGCGCAGACAGCAAAGCCAGCTAGTCTCACTTCTTCCAAAGAGGAGATGGAAGATCTGTGCATGGATCACGGCTTCGAGTTTATCGACGCGGACGCTACCGGGAAGAACGAGTTCGGCGAAGCTCAAGGACTTGACCGCATCAAAGAATCCGTAGAGACAAATGATTGGAATGCCACAGTAGGGATCGACGAAGATGAAGACAATGCCGGATCGTTCGCAGATGAACAAGCTCAGATGAATGCCGAGCTCTGGGGCTTAAAAGCTTCTCTTCTAGCTGAGAACGACGAAGATGACGGTGCAGAACCTAGCAGAGAAGATCTCGAGGTTGACAATCTTGAAGGGCTGATGCAGCAAGCTATGGCGATCAGAGGTATGTCTGTCTAGCTATTCCTTTGGACGTTCACTGACGACTAGGCAGAACAAGGAGCTGGCATGCCGTTGGAGGAACGAAAGCGGTTTGCGGCCAAGGCTATTGACGATCTAATGAAGAATGTCTGATCGTCATGGCCTTCTCAGACAGCTTCAATCGTCTATGAAGGGTCCAAGAGGCCGGCTATGTCTCAATCGAGAGAGTGCGGGAGAACAGCGTTGCAAAGGAAATTACAGACAATGCCTTGATCTTCTTGTTTTGCAGCGGAAGATCAAGACTCGAGCTTGGTCGTGCAGGCCATATTAAGAGTGGCTTTTGTGTAAGGAAGGCATCGAGCCCACCTGCGATAGCACTAGCTGGGCCGGAGAGAGCAAGCCGTGTCCGAGGGGAAAGTGTCAATCTGACTCCTTGGGGCGAGTCACTGTGGCAATGGCTGGGCAGACAGACGAATCTACCGGCATGACCGTTGAGCTGGGACAAGTAGCATTGGTCACGCCAATAAGCTTATTGGATATTAAGACGATGTCGTCTCGGATCTCTTTGGGGCGGGAGACCGTTGACCCGCGTGTTCGTAAGGATGAACCATCTCCACCTTTCCTGTGCACATCCTCACACTCATCGACTTTGCCACCAAATCATCAACATTCTTGACATTCATCACAACTTCATCGAAAATTGCTCGAGTAGCAATCGTTGCCATAGAGTATGAAAGATCAATGACCATGTCGAAAAGAAATTCTCTCTACTGTTCTCGTATGGACACACGGCAGCTCATCTCTGCCCGACCGCAGCCGTTTACCATCAACGCTCATTAGCAACCCAAAACATCAAGCTTCGTACGGTCCGAGGAACGGAACCTAGCTAGAATACCATAGCAAGGTAGATGTCGATTTACTTCTGATCCACGCCGATCTTCCACTTGTCTGACTGGAGCCACTTAATCTGGCCGCCTTCTCGCGGATCTGACCATCAGCCTGCTAAAGGCGGACTGCTTCATCATCGAGCCCGTCGGATGGATCCATATAAGTCATTCGCTAGGATCTCAGCCGTCTGCGGCTCAAGTTCTGCGACTCTCGTCGACCGGTAGAGTCTGGAGGGAACTATACCGTTGGAGCGTATCCCAGATTGGGTTTGCGGTAAGGTCAGAGACATATGCTCAAGCCGTTATTCTTCTGTTAATTTCAGGTGAGCATGGCTTAATATTCATATTACGAGGCGTTGATCCTCGCTATTTTTGCCTCTACACACGCTGTGCTATCGTTAGCATCTTTGGTCAATCTCCTCCTTCGCCACACTCACCAGGCCCCCTCCTTGCATTCCACAATGTGTCTGATCAAGAGTGGTCTGCTGGCAGCAGCGCTGGCTTCAGCATCAGTCGCTGCCGCGCCATCATCAGGACCGGCCAACTTGCACAGGAGGGCACTTCAAACATCACCAAAGCCTACCTTCAATGGCTGCACTTACACAATCGAGGGCCTGGGAGCGTTCACACAAGCCATCGACGTGGACTTTACAAAGCTCAAGGCTATTCCGAACACTCTCACAGTCAGCACAAACACAATCGCTGCAGGAACAGCTCCGTTTGCCAGACGCTTCATGGCCAATAACGTGGCGGTATCAGGAGGATACGCTGCACTCACAGTACCTGGCGGTCAGCAAGCAGATCCGATTCTGTCCGCTGAGATCCAGACCGCGGCCAAGGATATTCTCTACGGAAGTGTCAGGACAGTGGCAATGGCGAGCACAGTGGCTGGTACCACGCATGGTCAGTCACCCGATCCGTGCCAACGCAATGAATGATCTGACAAGTGCGATAGGCTTCTCGTTCTACTCCAACGACACACAGGAAGCCGACATTGCCTTCCTGACAGATGACACAGCCATCCTACACTTGACGAACGAGCAGACCGGCTACGGCCAGCCCGTCACCAGCTTCGGTGTGCCCTCCCCATCAGATGCAACCAGTGCCTTCCACGAATACCGCATGGACTGGGTACCCGGCAAGACAATGTTCTACATCGACGGCCAACTCGTCTACCAAATCAACCAGAACGTGCCCTCCACACCCGGCTTCTACCTTTGGAACAACTGGTCCAACGGCAACGCCTGGGCCAAAGGTCCTCCTCAAGGCACCAACACCGTCAAGATCCAATCTATAGTCGCCTACTTCAACCAAACCAGCAAGGCACCCAACGCCAACTCCGCCTCCTGCAAGACCGCGGCCGCCAACCAGCAAAAAGGCCAATCATGCGAGGTCCTCGCCAAGCAAGGCTCACCCTACTACGACAGCAACGGCGTCGCCTACAACCTCCTCTGCGACAACGAGCTCCAGGGCGGCGCCGAGCTCAGCAGCGCAAAGCTCAACAGCTTCAGCTCCTGCCTCACCAGCTGCGATGGCGTCAAGGGCTGCAACGGCGTCTCGTTCTCGAGCGGCACTTGCTCGTACAGGAATGTTACCGGTGTGACTGGGAAGCCGAGCGCGAGTGCCGACGTCGATATCGCTTGGTGGCCGGGCGCGTACAATGCCACGGGGAATGAGACTGTTTCGGCGTAGGAGGGAGTGGATAGGGATGAAAAACCTTGCTCAATAGCGTTGGAGTTGGGGGATGCACATACGGATATGGGAATACGTAACAAAGGATCGGTATAGTAGTAATGTTTGAATATAATACCCACGTGGTCAGATCGAGTCACTGGGCTTGGCAATCATATCGAGCAAGGATAGGTGAGGTGTCTCTCTTTGTTTACTGTCGCTCTATCATTCTTCTCCTTTGTCTTACTTTCGTCCCTTGTCCTTGGGTCGAGTCCATTCATTCTCCCCAAACTCGAGTCCAGACCTCTTCATTGTCCGTGAGCAAGGCTTTCACACGCTCGAGTCCTCCTCGTTGCCACCATGTGTGGTGCTGTGTAGCTCGCACAGTACCACCATCTCTGGCACCACAACTTCTAATGGTCTTGCTGGCTCACCGGCCTGGCAGTGGGGACAGTCGACACATTGATCGAGTCCCACGAAGGTTTTCAGGACGTGGAGAGCCTCGGTCAGAACGGTCATGAGGTGTTGGTCGTCCTCGGTGCGATGTCTGCGGCTTCGTGCTTGTAATGAAAGTTTCATCAGTGCAAGGGCGAGGTTATCGATGCTAGTAAGCATTGTGAATGGGGGAGTGGGACGCTGTACAGAGTGGGACGATGGTAGAGAAGTGAGAATGATTCTATTCAATCATGCTGTTAGTGTAAATTCATGATTGACATGAGTGACTCCCGTCACGGTCACTCGCGAAGCTCAGACAGCAGACATGATGGTCAGATTTTATGGCATTGGGGTATCTCAAGCTCATAAACATGCTCAAATGGCTCTAGGTTCGCAGCCTGTAGGTCATCATCGTCTCAAGGCAAAACTCGAGTGCATCCCTTCTCGATCCTATCACATTCATCTTCAATCCTAGCATCTCCCCCTACCCATCATGCCTCTCTGTCTCTCGCATCTCTCAGTGCTTGCACCCCATAGGGCACTCCCACCCCAAACGACACTCCAGCCCGTTCTTGACATAGTAGTCATGCAGCAGGTACTTGATCACGGGTGTCACGATGATGTGCCCCTCGGACGAATCACCAAACTTGCACAGACGGCACAGGCCCTTGATGCGGCATCCACGCTCGATGGTCGCGCGGTGGAGCCAGGCTTTGATCTCGTCCGGGTTGCCGGCCAGGGCGAGGGTGGAGCCGGAGAGAGGACGCTGGGGGATTTTAGCTGTGCTGTGGGTCAAAGGGAGGGACCTTACATTGTCAATGGTTTCACGAGGCAGATCACTCGGGTTAGCGTCCATGTCGACGTCCTCAGGGGAGGAGGAGCGGTTGATGGGGTAGTGGAACATGATCACGGTGGTTGTTTGTTTGTGTGGGAGTGGGCTTGGTGCAAAAAGATGACTTTCACAAGGTGACGCGTGAATGGAGTGAGATGAAGGAAAGAAGGTGTAGTTGAGAGATGGAAGATGCTAATGTAGACGAAGTGCGAGCCGCGCGTGGTTGAGCCGCGTTAGGCGGCCATGTCGATGTGATGTGAAACACGTGATGGCACATGCTCATTGCTCTAGTACTGCAAGGTGACCTTGACTCGAGGTATTCGAGCCCAAGGGAGGGAAAAAAAACCGGAGAAGCCCCCCATTCTCACCTCAACAAGTCCGAACGAATCGGTGCTCGTCGAGACTCGAACAGTGGTCGTCATCGCAGTTCGACGAGAACACTGGCAAGCCAATGGATTCGAGCCACTAGACCTGAGACCCCTCCGTGCTGTTCTGCAGTGCTTGAAGGATATATAAGGCTTTCTCTCAATGATGAGGCGTGTGAACTTGGCGGCATGTGACTTTCGGTGCCCTCATGATGCCACAGATCTGCTGACTCGTTCGAAAATCATGTTCCTGCGCTTCAGAATTCGTCAGATTGCGTTCGTGGCGCCACTAGAGATGTCAGACGGATTATAGCATGCAGTGTGTTGGTCTTACAGATGACCACCGCAAAAGACACACCTATGTCCAAGATCAGGACGTGATTCCAGTGCAGAAGACAGGATGATGTCCATGATCTCATTCGCCATGTCAACGCGACGGATGAGGGCGATACCGCGACCGGAAACCACAAAGACTGCCACCATAGTTCCACATCGAGCTCGACGATGGGCAACACCGACCGACAAGAGCCCCTTTGGAGTAGTGACAGGATAAACTGGTATACCGTAGCCTGGTAGGTAGTGATCATCCAGATGATTGTTGACAAGCTCGATCGGGAAGAGAACAAGGGGTGCCACGATATGCGTGCTGAGGATCTCGTCTCGAAACGCAGCCTATAACCAATCAGCATCAACATTGCGCAAGATACCACCAGGACTCACCATGAGCGCAGTCTGATTGGGCACAGCTCGATGTGACAATAGCGGAAGAAATTTGGACGTATAATCCTGTTGCCCCTGAGATATCCTGCGTACGACCGGGAGACTGTCTCGAGAAAATCCAATCAAAGATTTCGAGACATGCAGACTCCCGCGAGGTTGCGGTCAGGTGACCTGGATGACGTAAAATTGGCTAGAGTTGTTGATTTACGCGAAAAATCGCGCTGCAGTGATTCTTCCCACTTACAAGGCCCTTAATCTCCACCTTCCTCTATATTGCACACCCACTCAGACGTACTCCAAGCTCTTTCGACGACGATGAGCGAGAGACCCATGTCGTATCCGCATCTGAACACACCGTGCGCCGGCACATCGTCGTGAGTGTCCCGACGGCGTATAGATAAGGACCGTACTGATTCTTCCAGGTTGACTCCTATCCGATGCATCTTCAGTGTGCCACCTGTTGAGTCTGCGCATCACAGGAACGTCTCGTTGATGAGCGAAGCCTCAAATCCAGGACTCATCGATGTGGATTCACAAGCGACTGACAAGATCGCTTGTGACTGCCAGTCGATGTATGCTCTTGAGATCAAGCGCATTGAGGATTCCCACAATCGAGGTATTAATGATCTCTACGCGAGAATTGAAGCCAGGGACCAGAAGATACAAGACATCGAGAAGGACTTCTTCCAGTATCGAAAGACCATCGACAGGCTTACGCGGGGTGGCCTCACTCCTGGATCTAGCTTTTCCGACATTTCAGCAGTCAAGGGGCGCGTTTGTGACCTCGAGAAACGAGAGACAGAGCTTGTAGCCCGTTTCCAGCGTCTCACAGAGCGATTCGATGAGGCAGATGATCATATTTCCAAAGAGCTCCAGCATTCTCGTCAAAACCACGAGACCCTTACGAGTGAGATCAAGGCCAGTATCTCCAGCCTAGAGAATCGCTATAGTCCTCTGACTGCCCAATCACACAGTTGCGCCGCATCGGTCGTCAATCTCCGTCGCGCATTGTTGGCATTTGAGCAGATGAGGGATTCGAAGGACCGCGACCTTTCTTGCATTCTCAGAGGTATCAAGGTGGTCATTGAACAGCTGCTACTTCCAGAATTGATCCACCCCAGCCAGAATAGCCGCATCATGGAAGCACTTATCCCTCAAGGACTACACTTCAGTTTGGTGGAATCGGCCGAAGCGCTTCGATCGGAGAGGGAGAGACAAGCCGAGAGAAGAGCGCGCGAAGGGTCGCCGCCGCTTCAAGAGGGAGAACTGGCTTTGGATTGAGTTGGGTGCATTACACCTTCCTACCATATGGAGCCGACTGGTCAGCTTACCACACCAGTGGTGATGTGGTACATCAGCGGGTCTGCTCGATCCTGCTTGCCTCTGGGATGTTCTTGTAGACGATTCTCGATCCTGCCGGTGCTTGATCGATTAGCAAACGCCATGGCGTATGCTTTGGCGGTGCCCCAGGCTTACAATGTTCAGCTAGTAGCTAGCTTTGGCACCGATAGCAGACACGATGAGAAAGAATGCTCTGGTCTCGTCACTGTATGCGAAGTGTTCCTCATTCGACCGCAGGTCCTTCGTCCTCTTTCAATTTTGCATGCAGCGAGGGCCACTCGTTGAGCCGAGCGGCGACTTTCGGGCCCCATACGTCTTCACCCTTGCTGAAGTCCTCGTAATCGATCACGTTCTCCCCAAGCTCGAAACAAGCTTGCTTTGTTCTGTTCAGTGCGACCATGGTAGCGAGCGACCCCACCGCAACTCCTAGATCGTGGCAGAGACTGCGGACGTAAAAGCCGGAAGACACGACCATACGTATGCGGAGTGCTGGTGCTGGACATGGCACTTGCACTTTCGCTTCGTCTTGCTGTGCAGCTGCTGGTGTAGTCTCTGCTGGTGTAGTCTCCGCAGGATCGTCTCTAGTGTCGTCAACGAGAGTATCGTGCTCCTCTGCGCGGTCTTGTGATGATACATCCTTATCCTGTGCCTCGGGCTGATCGTCCCCTGCCACTTTCGACCTTTTCTGGTCCTGATAGCCGTTCGCATCTCTTTTACGCTTTCCCTTACCCTTCTCCGACTCGTCATGCTCCAGACCTTGCTTCTCACTGCCTTCTACGACCTCGACTCCGCCGATCTCTTCAAATCTCAGAGCTTTGACGAATGCATCTTTGCGATCCTTCTCGATCTCTTCCGAAGGCCATCGCCAATCATGCTTGCCTCCTTCCATCCAATCGACCACTTCCAGCTCACTCACAAACATCTCCCTCTTCTCTAGCTCCGGAATATCCTTGCCTTGTCGAGCATACTCGTACATCTTGACGCCACCGCGACTGAGCGCACTGTAGACGCTGGGACGTTGCATGACCTTTCCCCTGAACTCGGCGAGCCTAGCCTCCACCACGTCCCTCGTCACTCCATCCCATGACTTCCGTCCTACTACTTTCCCTTCCCTGTCGAAGCTGTCTGTCGCCACACCGAAGACCATGACTGCTTCGTACCCCTTCTTGGCGTTCTTCTGCAGATGGTTGAGAGCTTTTGTCCCATCGCCAACGCCGAAACTGATCACGCCAGAGGCCTCAGGATCTAGAGTGCCACCATGGCCGATCTTGACGTGCTTGGTCTGGCGCATCTTCCGGGAGAGTCTCTGGCCACGCCGCTTGAAGTCATCTCGCTGCGAGGACTGTGCCTCCATAACAGGAGCAAAGAGGGAAGACTTGCTGAGCTTATACTTCACCTCATTACAGATGTCTGCCGAGGTCATGCCGGTGGGCTTGTTGACGGCTAGAAACGGTCAGGATACGTGATGCGAGGAATGGTACCAGGACGTAAAACAGCTCTGGAGAGTACTGTGAGGATACAAGACTCCTGGACAGTCTCAGGCAAGCTCACGTGCCGTCCACAGCAGGTAGAATGTGAGCAAAACTTGAAGGAGACTTACCGAAGACGCCATCGAGCACCTGCGACGATGCAGACATGGCGAAACGCTTGAAGGTCATCAACAGGAAGCTACGGATGAGAATGAAATAGATTGAAGTTCTTTGTAATGTGGTCGACAAAGGCTACTGCTATTGCCATCAAGTTTAACAAAGCTGATTGAAAAGACCTTGGTGGAAAATTTCCTGATCGAGACAAGCGCGTCAAGGGCGCGGGATGGAATGAGCCGCAACTCTCGCGTTTCACTCACCACCTTTGACTCGAGCATTCATCTCTGCGAAACTAGGGCATTGCTACTCACGCTGCCATTTCTGCCATGTCGTGAGAATCCCATCAATACCTGCCGTTCTCCTGTCTCGCCAAAGCCTTTCGGAACGACCAACCATGGCCTCCGCCTTCACCCCCGAACCCCAGCTCCTCCGCCCCGTCGACCCCTCCACCCCAAGCGACGACTGGCCCATCCTCACGCTCTCCTCCGTCGAAGTCTTCCCGGGAGACAGCGCCTCCTTCGACCCAGCATCCTTCACCTCCCTGCTCACAGCCGACATCCACGCCCCTCTCCTCCTCCGCGCCAAACTGCCTTCGGTCCCGCGCGATCTGGCACACCTGCGCATCCGACCCGGCGGCGCGGAGCTGATTGAGCTTGCGCAGGTGCGGCAGTTCGCGTACGGGCAGTACGATGATGGACGAATAGATCTTTGGGCCGCAGGCAAGGCGGGGTGGTTCACTGTGCGGCCGTCGAGGGCGTACAAGGCTATCTACGATGCGATGATTGAGGCGATCGAGGCGCTATATTACGCTGCGGACGTGTATAGTCGGGTGAATGAGACGAAAAGTCGAAAGGGGAAAAGGCGGCGTGGTGATGTGAGTGCAGAGGAGGTGTTTGCGGGATATGCGCAGGCGAATCAGCTGGCTGGGGAGGAGATCGGGAGGAACGTGTTTGTTAAGCATAGAGGGTTCTTGATCAAGAGCATGATTCAGGGGAAGGAGGAGGTGGAATGGGAGAAGACAGGGATCTGGGAGTGGCTGGTGGAAACGTTTCCAGACGATGTTGACGACGTGAAGAATCAATTGCAGGGTGGTAAAGTAAGGTCAAAGGCGGGCACGAAAAGGAAGAGGGACGATCACGACAAGCCATCGGAGAGGGGGGAGTCGGTACGGTCGGGTAAAAGCAGAGGGCGGATGGCCAGGGACGAACCTTCGACGCCCCGCACAGAGACGCCACACGACAGTGACGAGAGCGAACGACCTGGGAAGCGGCCGCGTGGAAACAAGGGCAAATCAGTCCTCAGACCAAAATCGACGACGTTCATTCCTATCGAAGCCGAGGATGACAATGTAGACGAGCTTGCCGATCTGCCGCAGTCTGACCGACGACCGGAGCGGAAACTACCACCTGTCAAGATTCGGTTGGGCGCTCGACGTGCTAGCGACTTGGTGTCGAAGCAGGATGGCGATGTGACTGCCGGCGCAGAGGTAGTTGATGAAGGCATTGACATGGGTCATGACGATTCCGAGGAGAGCGAAGACAGTTCAGAGTTGATGATCCCGAATCTCAACGGTCTTGGGAGCAGCATACCCGTTCGGCTGCGAAAGGAGCACACGGCTGGTAACGGCGAAGGGGACACCTGGTCATGTCCGCTCGATGGATGCATGCACAAAGTCTATGCAGCCTCAGATCCAGCTTCCCAGAAGTTGATCAAGGGGCACTACCGAGTCCACGTCAACGACGAAGATGCAGAGCTCCGGATGCAGCTCGTGAAGCGCATGGAAGCACCGGGTCAGCCAGTGAACCGATTGATGAAGAGGATTCAAGAGATTGGTGGTAGAGGTTTTCCAGCGCCTATCGTAAGACGATATTAGATCGTCACGACACTAGTTTACTTTTGATACCCCAGGATTTGACGTCGTCCCAGCTTGGGATTTCAGCCATCATGGCGCCACATAATGAATGATCACGATGATTTGGCGTCTTCGTTTGTGCTTTGATTGGTGCTCTGCTGAATGATAGCTTCTAGGTTGTCTAGTCGCTTGGACATGTCGTCCACTGATCACCGTCAACGATAGCCTTGACCAAATGGAGCAACACATAGTACTTTTGGATAGCATCTCAGACGATACGGTAGAGAATTTGTTTGTGAGTTGGTTGAGAAGATCCTCGACCACAGCAGTCAACTCGGCGGGGGCAGAGTCGGTTCCCTGATCACGCATGTCAGCATCGTCAGAACAAGAAGAAGACTCGCCTCACCTCATTGGCCTTGTTTGGACTACCTGAAGACATGATGTAGGCAGTAAATGTGGGAAGGGGGGCAACAGTTGAAGCGAGCATGGACGGGAGCGCCGTGAGGTCGGCGGATCGGCGTCAAGCAAATAGAGTTTCGGCCCGTGCGTCGTGTGTGTGGGGAAATTTTTGTGATCCGAGAATTTCTTCGACCTCAAGATCCTCATCCATACAGGGTTTCGACTTTTCCTCGAACACAAGAATGGCTAAAGGGGCTAAGCTGAAAGACGCGCTAGATCGTCAGAAGGGTATCGATCACAAACTCGAGAAGCAGAAGCGATTGCAGAAGAAGGCTCTGAAACGCAAGCGATCACGGACAGAAGTCGCCGAGGATGGCAGCGAGGTCGAGGGGGACGAGACAGAGCTCCAATTCCACACACCGAAAGCTTCCCGTGACGAGAAGACTCCAAAATCCAAACGCCAAAAGAAGGATGCTCTGGCCGCCTCAGAGGAGGTCTCGGATGATGAGATACCATCTCCAGATGGATCCGAGGATTGGGAGACCGCGGATGAGGAGCTAGAGAAGTCAGGCTTCGATCTCTCACGTCTCCAGGACAGCGACACATCAGATTCGGAAGATGATCAAGGAGACGACCTGAATACACCAACTGCCAAAACGAATGGCCACGCGTTGAACGGCGATGCGGAACAAGATGACAACGAGGACGAGGAGGACGATGAGGACATCCCGCTCTCGGACATTGAGTCGCTGGCATCTGATGAGAAGGAAGATGTGGTACCACATCAACGACTCACAATCAACAACACCGTGGCTCTTACAAAGGCATACAAGTCGATAGCGTTGCCAGCGTCCCTTCCCTTTTCAGCCACACAAGCTGTGGTCTCATCAGCCCCAACTATAATCGCAGATATCGAGGACGACCTTGGCCGAGAACTGGCATTCTACAAACAATCGCTCGAAGCCGTGACTCAGGCGCGGTCTTTACTCAAGAAGGAAGGCGTCCTCTTCTCTCGGCCAGCGGACTACTTCGCGGAGATGGTCAAGTCTGATGAGCACATGGGTAAGATCAAGAAGAAATTGGTGGATGATGCGGCGAGCAAGAAGGCTGCGGCAGAAGCAAGGAAGCAAAGAGACCTCAAGAAGTTCGGCAAGCAGGTACAGATTGCGAAACTGCAGGAGAGAGACAAGGCAAAGAAGGAGACGCTTGACAAGATCAAGATGCTCAAGAAGAGTGAGTTCAGCTTCCACTACGGATCGTCAAAGCGCGTACTGACTCCATCCAGAACGATCAGGTGCCTCCATTGGCAACGCGAACGAGGACGACATGTTCGACGTTGAGCTCGAAGATGCTGCCGTGACGGAGAAGAAGGACAAGGCTGCCCGTAAGGCGGGTGGCGGTACCGGTCCCCCGGGCGCAAAGAGGCAGAAGAAGAACGATAAGTGGGGTTACGGCGGAAAAAAGAGGTTTGCGAAGAGCAACGATGCTGAGTCAAGCGCCGATACTCGATCATTCTCGATCAAAAAGATGAAAGGCAAGACGCAGCGACCTGGTAAGAGCAGGAGATCCAGGCCAAACTAGACACGGACAGCGTATGGTGGGCCTGATTGAGACCGCTTGGTGGATCTTGCAAGTGTGTCTTGCTGAGTAGCATATCTGATACCCTACAAACATAGATGCCTTTCTAAACCTCTTTGCTCATCATCACTCACTTTGCCACGCCGGAGCGGCGTTCGTATATGCGGCTTGGCTGAACCGCCACGTTCGCACCGGTGTCACAGGTCCCAGCTCTGTATTAGATGAAGGACGTATCCGAGTGATCGAAACTGTTTGTGAGATTGTAGAGCGTGTGGGTGACCTGATATGGCCAAGACCTTCAAAATGACGTCGACCAGCATAAGATTTCTCACGGCTGAGGTGAACAGCATTCGATCTACATCAACAACAACAACACCAAACAATGCCCCCGAGACCGGCCACACGACTTATAGCAAACAGGAGTCAATATGTGTGTGCAAACTGTCGAAACAAACGCGCCCAACGAGCAGCATTCTCGACCACTTCCGCAAGGGAAGCAAATCCTCCACCACCGCCAACATCCGGCTATGCACACCTCAACAATCGCTCGTTGATACACGTATCTGGCGTGGACGCACCCAAGTTTCTTCACGGACTGATCACGACTTCCGTGCATCCTTTTACGACCTCCGCGCTTCCACCATCGACGCCCAGCAGTGTTGCGGCGATCTCGCAAGGTTTCTACTCCGCTTTCCTGACGGCACAAGGAAGGGTGATTAACGATGTGTTTGTGTATCCTGTCGTTAGCTCTTCTTGGGAAGCACTGATTGGGGGAGGGGCCACGAGTGGAAGTAAAGAGGTAGCCGAAGCTGAGGAAGATGGTTTCGTGATCGAGCTGGATAGTGCGGAGAAGGACGGTCTGCTGAAACACTTGAAGAGGCATAAGCTGAGGAGTAAGGTCAAGCTCCGAGGGATTGAGGATGGTGAGGTGAGTACTCTCGCTTTGTGGCGTGAAGGCGAGGAGAGATGGACGAGCTACGGACTTAATGGGAAGAGTGGCAGTGGTATTGGAGGCGACCAAGACCAAAGCATCGGCTTGGTGGATCAAAGAGCACCGGGATTAGGCAAGCGAGTATTGCTTTCGGGCGACAATTGGAAAGGTGCGCCGGAGCTGGAAGGGCTCGACGAAGCAAGTCTGGATCAATACAACATCAGACGCTATCTCCGAGGGGTACCAGAGGGTCAGGACGAAATACAGCGAGATCAAGCATTACCTATGGGCAGTAACCTGGACGTCATGGGAGCCATTGATTTCAAGAAGGGCTGCTATGTCGGTCAAGAACTGACCATCCGGACACATCATACCGGAGTGGTCAGGAGGAGAGTACTGCCGGTGTTATTGTACGACAAAGCAAGCGAGCCGCCACAAAGACTACAATATGATCCATCCTGGTCACTTGGATCTCCTAAGTCGGAGGAGGATTTAATGATCGACGGCAAGCGAGGCAAGCCTGGACGATGGATCGCTGGCGTTGGAAATGTCGGCCTTGCTATGTGCAGACTTGAGCAGATGACCGACCTAACCGTCACGAGCGAACCAAGCACGTTCGACGAGACTGACAAGTTTGTTGTGAAAGCTGGTTCTGGAGAAGATCTGGTCGGCGTCAAGGCATTTGTGCCTGACTGGATCAGAGGACGGATCCGCGCGCCGAAGCAGCAGAAGAGGGTAGAATGAGAGACCGTGGGCTTATTAAGGCTTCGCTTGCCAGTTGCTGCCCGACCCAAGGACTTCCTGGCCTTTCAACCACACTTCCGTCATCTCTCCAAACCATTGCGGTTGTGTCCGATCATAACCTGCCTCGGTCTCAAATGCTCGGCCGCCACCCACAAACAACGAGAAGCCATTAGAATCTCCATCAGCCATGACACCTTAAACAGTCAGCTGAGTATCACAAAAACAAAAGTTCGACCTACCAGCCATGATCTTTGCAACATCCATAGGCTCATTAGTAGGTAGCCCAGCCTCGGCCCAACCCTTCTCCACTCCCTTCACCATCCTCGTCTTCGTCATCCACGGCAGAATCGCATTCGTCCTAATCCTCCCAAACGGTTCCTTCATCAACGTGACTCTCAGACTCCTCATCAACCCCACAACCCCATGCTTCGCCGCCGAATACACTGGCAACCCCGGCGCCTCCGTAATCCCCGCGATACTCGACACCAACGTTAGACTCTTATCCGCCGCCGCCGTACTCGACTTATCATTCAACGCCGGCTGCCGGAGATACACACTCGCCACCCTGGAGAAGTACAACGGGCCCGTGAGATCGATCTCCAGCACCTTCATCAGCTTGGCAGGGGGCTCCTCCCTCACCGTCTCCAACGTCAACCCCGGATCCGTGAGATCCCCCATCTCCGTCACCCCCGCCGCGGAAACAGCATGGTCAACACGCCCGCAAGTCTGGAACGCCACGTCGAAAAGGTGCAAGTTGTCTTTGTACGACGCCGCGTCGAACGGCACGAAGCGAGCGTGGTTCGTACGCCCTAGCGCTTTGAGCTCGGCTTCTACAGCCTCGCCGGCGGGGACGATGATGTCCCCGAAAAACACATGGGCGCCGACCGAGTGGCATAGTCGGACTAGGTCGGCGGCCATGCCGGATGCGCCGCCTGTGATGACGCAGACTTTGTCTTTGAGGGGGGAGAGGGAGGGGGGGTGGTACTCTGTCATGGTGGGCGGACTCGATGGGGACCTGGGGTGCGATTTGGCCGTGACGAACACGAAGGGGTGGTGGGAGTCATGTCTGGGATGAGGGCCGTTTTTATGGATCGAGGGTGGCTTTTGGGGGGGATGAGGGTTGCGGACTTGCCCCACGATTTGCCCCACGTTGGAGATGTGGTTGGTGCGGAGCCGCATGGAATTACCCCGGGCAGGGAAAGTATATTTGGCAGGAGGGTACATTGGCGATTTCATTCTGCTTGAGTTCTGAGCAGACCATCATAACGACTGTGAGCTTTGATGGAAGTGCTAAATGGGTCTATCAGAAGATGGTGAAATGGCTTGTTGGACAACCTGCCCAACCTTGCGTCTGGACAACATCAACCTCCATCCCCATCGATGCGGCGTGCTGAATCCGCGGCTTGGACTGATACATCTCCAACATCCGACCTGGTTGATACCTGAACGGTAGTGACTCAACATCAAAGATGGGCCTAGACCGACACAGCATGCACCGTCTTCAACAGCTCCGTGACCTGGCCATGAAGCTCCTCCGTCAAGCGCAAGACCTCTCGTCTCTCGGCTCTAATGGCTTCTTCCTCGTCGAGCATGTTCACGCGCCTCTTAAGGATTGCAACGACTGAGTTCGTCGCGATACTGAGGCCTTTGAGTGTCTTGCGGACTGCCTCTAGAGCTTGGATCTGGTTGCGTTTCCAGGTCGACTTGCTGGGCATTGTCAGTGACAGCCTTTGAAGGACGATGGTGGTGTTCAATACCCTTTGCCCTTTGTGAGTAGGCCGCGGCCGGTCCTGGGAGGTGGGATCTGGCCGTGAATGTCCATGAGTCTGGTGCGTAGGGTGTCGAACTCTCTTCGGAGGTCTTGGATCTCGTTCTTTTCCTTCGCGATCTCGATTGTCGCTTGTTCGGTCTTGGTTGTCCTAGTGGCTGTCAGCATGGAAAGTCTTGGATGGTAAACAAAGTCATACTGGGGCTCCGGCTCCTCATTGGAGTCGGAAGTGGGCTGTTTGGATGGAGGTGACGTTGAAGACATTGCAGATGCTGTCGGGAGAGGAGAAGTCTGGCCGCCGGATTGAGTTGATGGTAAAAAGGTGTCAGGAAGGAGAGACAGAGGTGATTGAAGATCGCGCCGTGAAAGGCGGTGGAACGTAAAGCTCGACTTGCGTGGCCCTGGCCTTCCAGAGCCTCTGTGAAAGGGAGCCAAGACTCACGACGTCTGGGTGGCGACATGATGCGATCCAACACGTACTATGGGACTGATGAGGATGCTTCCCTGGAAGGCTGGTCGAAGACCACATCGACAAGGGGCCTCCTCATTCCGAAGTTCGTGGTCTTGTTGAATACGAATCTCGCAGGCCGTTTTGTCTTCTTATGAGACTTGTGCTGCTATAAGGAGTTTCACAAACATCGCAAGCGCGCAGTATGGCCAACAAGCAAACGCCTGTGCAGTCTGCTATCACGGCTGGAGAGCGTCTTGGTCAGTCAAGATGGGAGGAAACATGAAGACCCTATCGACGTCAGGGCACAGCATTGGGCAGCCTGCTTTGGGGCAGGTCACTAGTCTGAGAACGCCTCTTGTGATGGACATGCCATGCCAGAAGATTGCAGTATCCTACAATCAAGTACCATCGAGGCTGCGGACCCACACGTAAATGGGTCTAGTCGTTTAGACTTTGATGGATGGCGCCACGAGCGGTGCGGGCGAGTCAAGAAAGACCCGACCCGATACCGAATCCACCGATGGAGCCTTGAGGTCTAGAAACTGGTTCAGGGCTTTGAAAACTGTCCGGACCACGGCGACTCACGGATACCATACCGGATTGTGCTGTTTATATTGGTCATAAATAAAGGATTTCCGCACTGTGAACCAGAGATGGAGCAACCAACTGAACCTTGAGTGTGCGGGGATACAGTATCAGGTTATTGTTTTGCAGATTCTTGTCGAGCCATTTCTCGCCCCACGTGCTGAATGAGTGATGCATCGGACCGATAACATCATGTGCCTGTCTTCCTGTATCGAGCCCCTTGAGACGTATCATCAATTTGCGTAGCTGCAGCATGTGATCATGGCTGTTGAAAGACCCAATCGAAGGCCGACGGAAACCGCCTACGCAAGCAATGACACAAGAGCTTCTCCAATTGGGGTCATATCTCACTAGTTTGAGCGTTGAGCCTTGCCAGGAACAAGCGATGGAGGCGTGATCTTTGATGATTCTGGAAGACGACCAGAAGGACGAATGACGATCGACCTGAAAATCAGCACACGAACGCCCGGGGCCGCGTGAAGTTGACCTTTTCCTGGCGTTTGCCCTGGCCGCCTCAGAAACAGACGGGCAGCTTCCCCATTGGGTCTGCCCGTATCGCCGCCTTCCCTCGTCCAAACCTTCAACGCACACAAATCCACGCCCATCTGCTCGTCGCCTGCTATCTCGCTGTCGACTGCCTGCTGCTTCGCATGTTTACGTAGACTGGGTCGCTAATTCACTTCAGACTCACTTCAGCCTTCAGAAACAACCTTCCGACACCCCAAACACTCTCATTCTGGAGCAATAATCTGATCTCCGTCTCCGGCGCGCTTTGCGCCGGCGTAAGCATACCTCCAACATGGCCGCAGATACACAGTCTTCCTTTGCCGTGCTCGACGGCCAGTCGAGTCCGCCGGTTTCGGGCGCAGCTGGCAATGCTCATACCAGGACATATCAAGGTACTGCCCTTTCCCACTGTAGGTGAAGTACACGACTGATTGCCCTGCAGCTTGCATACCATGCCGCAAGCGCAAGGTGAGAGAACCAACCTGACCGCCTCGGCTTAGTCTAACAATACCAGGTCCGCTGCAATCTAGGCCCTGTCGACAATCCTCATGATCCGCCATGCGACAGGTGCCGCCGCGAGTCAAAAGAATGCTTCTTCTCCGCGACACGTCGCAAGAAGCGTCCCGCGGATTCCGGCGCTGACGAAGAGGTCGATCTGGATGAGTTTGAGGTCCGGGGTGGCCGCAAGAGACTCAAGGGCGAGGACGAAGAAACAGCACAGAGGGGCTTCTCTGCCTTCCCTCTCACACCCGGTGGCATCACTAGGACTCCAGCTCCGATGCACCGTCCCTCATTCCCACATTCCAACTCCCACACCTCACATCCTTCAGCAAGAGACGACCAAGATGACGAGCAGGTCAGCCTGCAGACTGCTGCTATACTACAGAATGCAGAGGTACATAGCGGACACGATGCGTTGAATGTGCTACTCGAGGCAGCCACGCACCACCGCGCTGGCAGCGCGAGCACTGGATCTCGCCCAACCGATGTCTTGCAAGGACGCAGCCCCCACGAGATGCCCACCATCAGCCCGGTTTCCGGACGCAGGATGACTAGCAATGGCATGCCGCCGCCACTCAGTGCCATCTCCCCCGGCATTCCCCAAATTGATCCCGCCATCACCTACGGATCTGTCGCCAGCTCATCCGCGACAGAGCTGACATCCGCCCTCAAGGCATGGTCGCGTTTCAAGTTCGTCCGCTCTGGATGGTTCAGCGCTCGCGAAGCTATCCAATATGTCGATTACTTTTACACTAAGCTCTCTCCCCTGACGCCCATTGTCATGCCGGACTTCACCTCCCTCTCGAGCCATGCGAGCATGCTGGAAGAGGAGCCCATGTTGGCAGTCACTATCCTCACAATCGCCTCTCGTCACATGAAGCTCGGTGGTGCCGGATCGCAATCACGTCCATCAGCTATTCATCAGAAGCTGTGGTCATATCTTGAGGGCATGATCAATCGTCTCGTCTGGGGTCAAGAGCAATTCGGCACAAATACATATGTCACTGGTCAGCAGCAAGGATGCGACATCGTCCCGTACGGACGAAAGGGTCTGCGAACTCTCGGAAGTGTCGAATCGCTCATGCTCCTCACCGAATGGCACCCGCGTAGTATGCACTTCCCACCGGACGACGATGACTCGGAGTTGATGATGCCAGAAGTCCAACCGGTCTTCAGCGATCAAGAGGATAGTGGCGATGCACTGAAGGGTATCGGCGGGCAACGTATGGATACCTGGCTGGAGCCCTGCTGGAGGAGCGATCGAATATGCTGGATGCTGCTATCGATGGCAATGTCTCTGGCCTTCGAGATCGGCGTATTCGACGAAAACGCAGCACGGCACTTGTCAAAGTCAACAACCATTCCAGATGAGAAGCGTATCGCTTACGAGCACCGACGCCTGCATGTCAAAGACTTGCTGATGGTCTACATGACGCAGACAAGTGGCAGGGTTGGTCTGACATCCATGCTACCAAAGAATTACTGCGAGCCCGCACTCAGTCATATCTACGACCTTCATAATGCCAAGAACCCAAAGGATCTTGTCATTCATCTGTGGCTCAAGATTGCTTCGATCATGAAGACTGGCAATGAAGAGCTCTTCGCGAACAGAGACAATACCCGTGACATCATCCGCACCGGGCGATACAAGGATCTGCTCCGTGGGCTTTACCCTCAGCTTACGTCGTGGAGGCAGACGATGGACAATGCCCGAGACAGTAAGTGCAATAGCATCGTGCCTGAGAATTTACTGACATGTTGTAGTTCCCGCTTTGATGCGCCACGTCCTCGAGATCGACTACGAATACTGCAGAGTCTACCTCAACTCACTGGGACTGCAGGCAGTGGTCGAGCGCTGCACCCGCAATACGCCCAAGCAGGAGGTCAATTCCAACAAAGCTGCTCAAGGCATGGCCCAGGCTCTTGCATCAGGGGCATCTATCCCTGCATCAGTCCTGGAAAAGTGCTACGGCTCCGATCGCTTCTACGTGAACGAGGTCACAGATGGCTGCAGGCGTTTGCTCAGATCGGTAGTCGAGGGTCTGTACCCTGGAGAGCACCTTCGACATGCGCCAGTCAGGACCTACTTCCGCATCATCTCGGTCGCCATTATACTGCTCAAAACCTTTGCTCTCGGTGCTACTGAGGACGACGTGGCCATTTCTCTTGGCTACCTAGATCGTACTATTGAGGCTCTCCAGACCTGCATCGTTGATGACGTCCACGTCGCTTCGCGCTTCGCCGATCTCCTTCGCACCCTCACCGACCGCATTCGTGCTCGCTTCATCCGCATGACCCGCATGGGACCAAATGGCTTTTCGAGAGGAACCTCCAAGTCACCCGCAGACGCACAAGGTATTCCAACAAGCCAGCCGGTATCGGCGTCCGCGCTCCGAACCTCACTGAACCATTCCCAACCATGGGCTGGCCATCCCGCAGTGCAAGGCTTTGCGAACGGCCACAGTCGGGAGAGCTCGCATCCAAATGGTGGCAACAACAACAACAACCCACTGTATGGCATCAGTACACAGGCATTCGACTTTGAGGATAATGGTGCATCCTTCAACGTCATGCCGCCACCCACTAATCCACCAAGTCCTAGCTTCACCCAGACGAGCTTGAATGGCTATGCGAATGGCAATGCCACCGGCCAGCATGGGGCACAGGACGGATTTGTGGATGAGAATGGCAACCTCCAGGACTGGCTCGCGCTACCACTCGATCCAATTCTCAACAGCTACGGAGCAGATGTGACCCAGACGGGGTTCGGCCCGGGCGTCGGAGAGTATGACATGCTAGAGCTTTTGCTCAACGGTGGAGGACAGCAGGGACAGAATTAGGTTTGTACCGACAAGGTCCTGTCCGAAGTACTACGGATCTATCGAAGGTGAAACGATGAGATGATAACGGATGGACGATACAGTACAGCACCTTCTTGCTAGTGGCGGTCAGCTTCGATTTTGATACCCTTAGGTAATTGACGGTGGTGCAAAGGACAGAGCGCAAGATGGTTGAAGGAACTAGATATATTCACGATGAATGAGCAGTCTTGTCCAATGCTTTCCGTACTCCAATGTTCAGATGCCAGCCGGGAGATGTGGTTGAAACCCCTCGGCTTGGGCAAACTTTCCGGGACCCTTCAACCGGGACTTTTGACGACATGTCCCAAAATTCTGTGACCCGAAAGCTTCACTTTGCGCCAACGCAAACAACCAACTCGCCTCGCAGTAGACAGTCCCGACCTCACAATCACAGCTTCGTGAGGTCTTCCAGCTGGCTCCATCACCCAAGGTCGCAGCCTACCTCGCCAGAAGGGGCCGCCTGGCCACAATGGCCCTGACGGTGGTTGAACAGCCCTCTCCCCTCCTTAGACACAAGAAGCCGGATGACGACCTTCCTCCTCCCCCAGCAGTCGCCGTGACACCTTGCGATCCTTGGCCACGGCCGTACTACCTTGAGAACGGCTTACGACGTGTCGCACCCTACCACTTCACATACAATACCTGGTGTAAAGAGCGTTGGCGAGGCAGAGAATTGCTCGAAGTCTTTGAAGATGAGTTTAGGGATAGACCGGTAGAATACTACGTACAATACCCTTGCTTTGGCAATTTCTCCTGCTGATTCCCGCCAGCGACAATGTATGCTCACGGGAGCTATTCAAATCAATGGCAAGCCCGTGGCGTCTCCCTCGCAGATCTTAAAGAACGGCGACTTGGTCTCCCATACAACCCACCGCCATGAACCCCCTGTGACCGCTGAGCCCGTAGCGATAGTCCACGAATCTGAGGATCTGCTCGTCATCAATAAGCCCGCTGGCGTTCCAGTACATCCTGCAGGCCGATACCGTTTCAATTCCGTGGTAGAGATCCTACGTAACGAACGAGGGTCAGGCTTCGACCCTCTGCCCTGCAACAGACTGGACAGACTAACAAGCGGAATCATGTTCATCGCCAAACACAAAGACGCAGCAATGCGCATGACCCAGCAACTCACCGACAGGACCGTCCGCAAAGAATACGTCTGCCGCGTCAAAGGAGAATTCCCCTCGGAAGAAGTGATATGCGAACAACCCATCCTTCAAATCAGCCCCAAACTCGGCCTCAACCGCGTCCGCGCCAACGGTAAGACCGCCCGCACCGTCTTCGAGCGCCTAGCCTACTATCCACCCGCCACCGCCACCCCCAACATCGACCCCGCCACCGGTCGCCGCCGCGACGGCTATAGCATCGTCTTCGCCCGCCCCCTCACGGGCCGCACCCACCAGATCCGCGTCCACCTCCAATACCTCAGCCACCCGATCGCCAACGATCCGATCTACAGCAACCAGCGCGTCTTCGGGCCCGACCTCGGCGCATGGAGCACCTCCGCCTCGGACGACGAGACAATCATGGAACGACTCGGTCGAATGGGCAAGACCGAAGCAGCGATGGCGACTGCATGGCACGACGAGATGGTGGACGAGTACAACAAGAAGAAAGCGGAGAAGTTGTCCGGGGAGGTGTGTGATGTGTGCGGGACGGAGCTGTACACGGATCCGGACGAGAGGGAGCTGGGGATCTGGTTGCATGCGAGGAGGTATGAGTGTAAGGATGGGACGTGGGGGTATGAGACGGGACTGCCGAGGTGGGCTTTGGCGCCGGAGGGGCAAGGGGGAAAGGCGAGTGTGGTTGGTGGCGAGGAGGTGGTGATGGGCGCGAGGGTGTTGGGGGATTTGGAAAGGGCGATGGAGAAGGCGACGTTGGAGGGGGAGAAAGAGGGATGATTGAGGGGTGTAGGAAACGAAGTGTGCAACATAGACTCGGTGTACGAAGGAGAGGGAAGACAACTCATGTTCTGGTTGTTGATCATATGTCGCCACCTGTCAAGGAATCTTCGGTGACCAGCGCCTCTCCTGGGCAACGAGGCAGCGGTCAGGGCATGAGATCGAACACCTGCGGTAACATCGGACTTGGCTCCACCGTGAGACTTGAAAAATTCCCTCTTCTGGACTGTCTGGTCACGTCGCACTGCGGGAGGCGTGTTACACGAGCCCGATGCTTCGGAAATCACGCTCAAATATTCTTCTCCCGCCCGCTTTTGAACCTCTCCGCTATCACTCCGTCCACGACATCGAGGACAACTTGATAGCTCTAACCAAAAGTGTCGCCGACGATCGCGAGAAGAAGGAGAAGGCTCTCCAGGCCCTGGAGGCAGCTATGGAACAGCGCTTCAATGACATCAAGACCCATACACAGACTCTCTTGACATCCGTGGAAGCCAAGCTCGACCAGGACACTGTCACAGAAGTCAAGCCGGCCGAGAACATCAACAAAGCCACCACTACCAGTCTCCAGCCTTTGGTCGACGACCTCGCTTCCGACGGAATTGCAAAGATGGACGCCACAGTCAAGACAGCATCTGTCTCCACCCACGTCGACGATGAGAAACGCTTCCTAGAGCTGAAGCGCGAAACGGCCGCCGTCGAGGCAGAATTGCAGATTGCACGAGATGCTCATCGAGCCGCCCTTGCTGAGAGGGATAGTCTCCTTCTAAGGATCAAGGAGCTGGAGGACCAGTGCAATCAAGCACAGTGCTAGCTAGCATCGAGACGGCAGCTCGACCCTCGCAACACCAGTGATGCTCGCCGAACACAGCCACATGAGTAAGCAGGACAAGATATAGTGTTAAGACCCTCGTGAAGTGTCAGATGCTGGCGCATGGAACAAGCTGCATCAGTAGACATAACGGAAGTCTCTGTTCTCCTTGTCGGTCAGATTCCGCCAAACCTCGACCTCGGTCGTGCTGTGCTCGGATGCAACACCAGCGGCCCTATCCCTCTGAGCATTCTCCCAGCCGTAGTGCAGCCTCAGTAATACAGCACAAACACCACCGCCAGCCATAACAGAGAGCACCGTGATCTTAGCCGGAAGGTAGTCCGGTGCGTCCTTGGCCTGAAAGCTCTGCGGGCCGATGATGTTTCCAATGCTGAACCCAGCTGTCAACAAGCTTAGTGTGAACGGCCGCTTGATCATGCCAGCTACGTTCGCCGCAGCCCATTGGTATGAAAGTGGAAGCGCAGGGACGACAGTGTTGACGAGGTATATGCCTGTCAAGAGAGCGGCGCGGTTCGCTCGAGGGGTGAATGACATGAGGGCGCCACCGAGGATGCCAGGGGCACAGCAGAAGACGACCCATAGCCATCGTGTGTTGGTCTGGCGGGCACCAACGTGAGCTACTACCGTCCAAATCACAGCGACAGCACCACCAGGGATGTTCAGCAGCACAGAAGCTTTGGGAGAGAAGCCAAAAGAGCGGATCAGAGTCGCCGAGTAGGTCGAGATGACACCAGACGGGGTACAAGTCTGCATCCCTCAATCAGCTCTCACACCATGTAGAGAACAGGCGGACCTACCAGAACGACCATACAAGTCAACAACCAAACCTGCACATCCCTCGCCATCTCCACCAACTGCCCAACCTTGAACTGCCTCCCCACCACCCCAGTCCGATTACTCTCCACACTCCTCAACACCGCCGCCTTCTCAACATCGCTCAAAAGCCCCGCCCCCATCGGACTATCCGGCACCAACCGCCCCGCCGCCACCCCTACAACCACCGTCGCCACTCTAGTACTAAGCAACATGATCCTCCACCCCGCCAACCCGGTGCCAGACACATGCTAGAACCTAAAACTTATTAGTCCGCCCACGATCTGCCCTACTCCCAACCCCAGAAACCAGGCCCCGAACCGCACCACCTGTCCCTGCTTATCATACCACTGACTCAGAACCACAGAGCACGAAGGCGCGAGAGCCCCTTCAAAAACCCCGATGAAGACGCGAGACACTTGCAATGTAGCATTGTCCTTGACGCCAGCCGTGCCTGCGGTGGTGATGCCCCACAGCACAATGTTGAGGGAGAGCCATTTCGCGGCCGGTGATTTATTGAGAGCGTACCCGTGGCCGAGCTGGGCGATGAGGTAGGCGACTGCGTAGGTGGTGGCGGCGTTGGAGAAGTCGTTGCCTTTGAGGCCGAGGTCGCGGGAGAGGTTCATTACGTTGGCGTACTGGGGGGGTCAGTCAGAGAAGGATTAGGGGAGGGGAAGAGGGGGAGGGGGAAGGGGATAGGGAAAGGGTGACGGGTACATTGATGAGGACTTTGTCGATGAAGAAGAAGGTGTAGCTTAGTAGGAGGATGGGGACGATGCGGGCATCGATGCGGCGGTGGAGGGCTTTGATGTCGACTTGAGAGACGGCTTCGGGGGAGACGTGGGCGGGTTTGAGGAAGGTGTAGGCTTCGTCGAGGGTGGTGGAGGTGGTGGAGACTGTTTCAGAGTCTGGTTCGGAGGGCTTGGGTAGCGCGGTGGCTGCTGGAGACTCTCGGGCGACGTGGTGAGGTCCTGTAGCTGCAATGGCAGACGAACACGGGCATACGATAATCACGAAGTACGGAAAGGAATCGGAAAAGAAAGAAGGTCCTACCACGACCGAGGAGTGTCATCGCCACTCTCTCTCGTTCCATCTGCTGTTAGGACGCATCCTCACCGACCCCAATAGACGAACCGGTCAAGGACGTACGGCCTACGAGTAGCTGGTTTGTGGGATGATGTACAATCATTGACGATCGACAGTGACGAGCTGAGAATATATTGCAGGCGAAGTGGCGGTCTCTCTTGGCGTGCATGATACAACACCCTCACCATCTGGACCCTGCATTCACCTTTCTCCCTTCATGGTAGCCGTCCGGTGAGAGATCCATCGCGGCTTCGATGGTGTTGATGCGAGGCCTCCCTCGAGCAGTCTCAGCAGTCGCACTGGATCATATAGATGCTGATGACCGGTCACGGCCCAGAGCGTTCGCTGCGCTGAGTCAAGGAGGTCGATACAAAGGAGGCAGCCGTGAGTCTCAGTGAGACAGATTAAGCCGTCCCGCGATGCATGGCACGTAGCTCAGTGTGAACGCAATCGAAGCAAAGAACAGGACCATGTCAAGGCTTCTTCCGCCCGTCCAGATGGTGCTTTAGTAGCGACACGGCAGACCGATGAGCAGAATAATGGCGTTCAAGACGGTTCCAGCTGGAATGTTGGTGGACTTGTATGATACCGGAAGGATGCAGAAGCCGGCATGTAGATGAAGATAGAGTTTCAGCTGTCAAGCTCGAGGACACGTCAAGCGTGCATGTCTCGCCTTGTCAAACCACCTCCATCTATCTCAATCACCACTGCCGGCCTGACTGTAGCTGATCCTCCGTGCCGACATTTCATTTGCTAGCTTGACACGTCGCAAATGAAGTCTGACTCGCCACTGGAGACAACAGAAGCGCCATGGCGCCATGGCGCTAGCAAGCAGCAAACCAGCCAAACCATTCTCGTCTCCGTCAAACCATTCTCGTCTCCGTCACGCCATTAGCGGTCCGGTGAGGCTCCGGACGGCTCGTAGTGTTACGGATTGACTTGGATCTGCAGTGACCTTTGTCAGCTTCTTCAGCGAGGCACGGTGTCACTTGCACCACCTTCTGTCTTTGGGAGCTGCCAACAGACCAGTTCGATGCTCAACAGCCATCTGACGAGAGCAAGTGATTGTCGAGCTGAGCTCTCAGCGGTGAAGCAGTGTAAATGGCGTTGGTGATACCAAAAGAAAAGCGTGGAGTATGCGGGTAGGTTGACTTTCCATCTCGTTTTGTACAACAGGACCACCCAGATGGTCAAGCATTCCTGGTCAAGTCCAGTCGAGCATCGTGCTGCTGAGACCACCATGTCGTTCCAAGACCTCGTCGATAGCATCAACAAAACATCGTCCGCCCTGGCTTCGTCGTTCAAAACTCCTGATCCACACCCTCTACCTCCCAATCTGCTTTCTGACCGCAACAACCTCCTGTCAGCGATCCACTCACTACAACTCCTCCTACTCCCTCCCACCGAAGCCCTCCTCCACCACACAAACCTCCCCATCTACTCCCTGTGTGCCCTGCGATGGCTCTCCCACTTCGACATCTTCACCGCCGTCCCCCTCGAGGGCAGCATCACCTACACCGACCTCGCCAAAGCCCGTAACGTTCCCCTCGACACCCTCACCCGCATCATCCGCCTCGCCACCACAAGCGGCTGGTTCCACGAAACCAGTCCCACCAGCATCACCCACTCCCCTCTCTCCCACCACGTCGCCACCAGCGACATCGCACGCGGCACCCTCCGCTACCAACTCGAGATCAACCTCTTCGCCTCCTTCCACCAAGTCGAAGCCACCAAAGCGACCATCACCTCTCCCTCCCCCACCGCACCACCCTCCTCCAACCCCTCCCCTCCCCCTCCCAAAACAGCCTTCAACCTCGCCTTCTCCACCCCCCTCAACTCCGCGACATGGGCCTCCACCTCCCCCACCTGGTCAGCGACCTACTCCCTCCTGATGCAAGGCTTCCAAGCCAACCCCGCCTTCTCCCTCTCGCACATCCTGGCCAACTACCCCTTCGCCTCCCTCCCCGCCGGCTCCACGGTGCTCGATCTAGGCGGCAACACCGGCGCGCTGGGCGTGGCTTTGGCGCGCTCCTTCCCCAATATCGGCAGGGTGGTGGTGCAGGACCTCCCCCTCCCTGTGGCCGAGGGGAGAGCGAACCTACCCCTGGAGGTGCAGGGGAGGGTGGAGTTTCAGGAGCAGGACTTCCTGGCGCGGAACCAGATGGCGGGGGTGGACGTGGTGGTGCTGAGGTTTATACTGCATGATTGGCCTGACGAGGAGGCGGGGAGGATACTGGAGGGGGTGAGGCCGGTGTTACGACCAGGAGGGAGGGTGGTGGTGTTTGATGTTGTGAAGGATGAGGGGGGCGGGGAGCAAGGGGATTGGGTGAAGAAAAGGCTGGGGAGGAATATGGATGTTTTGATGATGGTGATGTTTGGGGCGAGGGAGAGGGGGAGGGGGGAGTGGATGGTGCTGGTGGGGAGGGCGGGGTTTAGGGTGGTGGAGATCAAGGAGATGGAGGGGTGTGCTGCTTCGTTGGTAGTGTTGGAGGTTGATGATGTGGACACGGGGGGGAAGACGCTGGATAGAGGAGAGGGAGGTGTGGTAGGAGGGTAATAATAAATTATCTTTTCCTGGTCTACTAAAGGCCCGTTCTAGACGATGGGTGGGGTATCAAGCTGACAAGCATGCAAGCAAAAGAATCCAACGCTATTTTCCGACTTTCCTCAAGCACCGGGCTTCCTGTCCTTCAACATGACTTCCTCATCCCCCTTCTGCTCATTGACGCTCAGATTGCGAATGATCTGTGTGAGGCTAGGCACGCGAGCGTGGGTATGCTGGTGTGCTGCTTTGCTCAATCGTCGACCTTTACGTCCCTCCACTGGGACTTCACTGGATCGCATGGCGCTCTTGAGGTTCCGCTCGAGCTCCTTCTCTCGCTCCTTGTCGCGAACGCTCTTGCGCTTGTCGTGTGATGATTTTGGTCGAGAAGTTGATGACTTTGTCCGAGTGAGGTCGGCCCCGTCCTCATCGATCCGCTCCATCACCACTCGGGGACCGCTGGGATCCGTGCTGGGTGCACGTTCAAGCTTGTATTTTGGCGTCGATGGCGCTTCGCTGTTGGTCCAGGACCAGCGCTCCTTGTCGTCTTCTGTAAATCGGGAGGACTTGCGGTTGGGGCCCCCATGGGGAGTGATGGGGCGCTCAGTGATGGTCAGTCGGCGATGAGCATTGCTTGTTGGCAGACCGACGACTTCAGGTGCACCATGAGGCGTGGTCGGGGTCATCGGCGACGACGACCCGGAAGATCCTGTCCGGAATTGCGCCATCTCTGGCTTGGCTAGTGTAGTATCACTAGAGGCATTGAACAAGAATGAGTTCATCACTTTGCCACTGTCGGGGGTTGTGGGGACCTGTGGAAGTGGATCGGTGTTGTTGCGACTCGCGGAGGGGCGCTTGGCAGATGGTGGTCGGACGAGGTATTGCTCGGTGTATTGCTTGTAAGGTGAGGTTGGGGATTTAAGTGTGTTTGACGATCGTGACGCCTCACGGCGGCTCTTGGTGGAGAGCATGGAGAGGCGGGACGGGTAACGATAGGATCTGACTGAGTATCGTTGTGTGCAGTGGATGAAGGCACCTTCTCCGAAGGTGATGGAGGGAGGGGCTTCATCGTCGTCGAGGTGGACAGCGGCAGGCCGCCGGCGGAGCTTGAGGACGTCGGCAATGTCATCGCCACGGAAAAGACGAACTCCGACGTAAACCAAGAAGGATATCAAAACGAGGCCGCCTAGTCTGGTCAGTGCGAAGCGGATTTGACTCGCAGGATTTACTCACCAACAACAGAGGACGCTATTATTAGTTTGACATTATCTGGGGACATGGAAGGTGAAGACGATGGCGGTGGTGGTGGACTTGATATCGGAGTCGCAGTGACTGAAGCGACAGGTATTGATGCGGCGCGAGTGGTGGGTTCTGGTTGTACGAGAGATGATAATGCTACTGTGGGTAGATCATCCTCAGGACTAGTCTTTGTTAGTCTTTGTTCGTGTCAACGACGATACAATACTGACCTTGACAAAGATGCCATAGGGTTGTGAGTTCAGCCCTCCAGGAGCGTTGAAAACAAAAGCTGACCATACACAGATGAGGTCTGTATATAGCGAGTGACAGTCGAAGGATTTCGGTAGATGGTGAGCGACAGTTGTAGGATTTTCAGGCCAACAGGATGTTCATGACAATACCGGAACCAGCCAACAATAAGGAAACTCGTGAGGATGCAGACCGGCTGCCGGAAGGGAGAAGTGAGGTCAAGAGGATAAAAAGTAGTCCTACCTGAGGAGATGACGGACGCGAGTGGGCTTCTCACGGCGATCAATGCCATAAATACAACGAGGGCTATTTGTTCGTGTCTGTGTACTTTTGCGTGTACCATGGACCGCCATTTGGCACGAGATGCAGGTGCGGCGAGTGATGCTCTGGGGGGAACCAACTGAGCAGTGCTCTTAGTTCTCTCCCGTGCGGATCGTTTCATCGTCAGGCCGGGCGCCAATCAATGACAATCAAACAGGGTCGGTCCTGTTTGAGGTTCGGACGAATGAAACAAACTTGGTGACGCCTGTGCGCCTCTTCTATCCACAAATTTGCTTGTCTGGACTCTCTGGAGTCGTTCACGGTCGATCTCCCGAAACAGTTCATGTCGAATGTCGTGTGACGATGGCTTGGGATGGAAAACAAGGACGAGACCGTCGTGGAGGTGACGGTGGACGCCAGGCGTAGACCTAGAGCATTCGCGGTCAAGCCACGGTGCTAAGAAGCCCTATGCCTTGTATATTCCATGCAGGTGTTCCAGTCTCACACTGCACCGACCAAGATCGATCAAAGTGATGAAGCTCAAAGAGGTTCCCGTGCAAGCCCTGCTTAAACTCTGTCACCGACCACGCCGCAGAACGAGAGGCCACGAGTCAAGAACGGTAAAGAGTGTCTCGCAAAGAAATGCGCGTTCCTGACTAGAATGAAGATCGATACTCGGTGCCTATGCGGCAGTGTTATACTCGGACGGTGCAAAATGCGTGGCCTTTCGTAGTCCAAGACAATCGTTCACCCGAGCAGCCGCAGCTCCATCCAACGAATTGGCAATGCGAAAGCATCCCCAGCTCGACAGGGCCAGTGGCTGGGCGAAGGATTGGTAGCGTGATTGGATGAACGGCAGTTGATGGAGGCTGTGTGGGCGGAAAGAAGCCAAAAACGACGACGAATTCTCTGCGCCTCACTCTTTGCGGTCGATTTGGCTCCGACTTCGCCGACTCCGCCCCTCCAAAAGGCACTTCCGAGGCGGCTTACATCTTCGTCATTCGTCCATCTCACGCCTCTTCGCCTCACCACCCGTCCGATATAAGAGTCTTCTCGCCTGGCATCCTACCGTTTTTCACCAAACACAAACCACACATCTGCTTCAACCACTCGCTAGATTTCACACGTTTTCGGCGACTTCATCCAGCCCTACTACCAAATCACCGAACACAACTTCCGCGACTTCCGCATCATGTCTTACTACGACTATAATCAGCAGCAACAACAGCCGCAGGGCCAGTACGGCCAATATCCTCAGCAAGGCGGCTATCAAGGTTCTCCATACCCTCAGCAAAACGCCTACGCGCCTCCGCCCGCCCCCACCTACGGCGACCAGTCCCAGCAATACGGTCCCCCAGCGACAGGCGGCTACCAACGCTCCCACCAACCTCAGTACGATTACAACCAGCAGCAGCAATATCAGCAATATCCTCAGCAACATCAACAATACCCACAACAAGGCTACTCCTCCCCACCCCCGCAACCACAATACGGCCAGACCCCCAACCAGCAGCAGTCAGGCACCTACGGCGCCAACCCACAATACGGCGCCTCCGACCCCGCCCACGGCCAACCCGGCGACCGCGGCCTTATGGGCGCCATCGCAGGCGGCATAGGCGGCCACCACATGGGCAACAAGCACGGCAACCACGGGTTCCTCGGGACAGTCGCGGGCGCCTTCCTAGGCCACAAGGCAGAAGAGGCGCTGAAGAACAAGAAGAAGCACAAATACGGACACTAAAAATATCTTGATTGCTTTCACATGGGGGAACTGGTTCTCGAACGCTGTTCACGCTGCGACATGGCGTTTAGGGCGAGGGTTGGGCACGCATGCACATATTGGCTTTGGGCAGAGAAGGGACAGCAAACGTACTGTTTCTCGTAAATACATTGTAGCATTGTGACGACGTAATGAACTCTTATTATATGCGATACGCTTTTTCTGTGACCAAGATATTGAATATTGTGTAATCTAACTGACTCTCGCGATCGATGATTTGCCCTAACCTTGTTTGTGTGTGTGAGATGTCTGCCCTGGCGGCGCACGTCTGCTCCACGACATGTGTCTCTCCGTGGAAGATGCACATCATCAGGGCTCGCAACGACATGTATATCATCATTGATATTGTCCAGCTATAGTCCCCCGAACAGCTCGAAACATTCGTCATGCACCTCGCATGCTCGCGCAGCCGTGGCCGCATGAGACTTCAGCGGGTGTTTCACCCCCGAAGCATCACGTCCCTTTCTCCTGCGGCAGCGGTGGAGACGCGTGGGTCCGGGTGCAGAGGAGCGGTGTATGTCGTGCAGGTCCTGAAACGGTGGGGGTGTGGGAGTTGTGACCGCTGTCCTGACCGATCTGTGATGGCAG
Organism: Elsinoe ampelina; assembly: GCA_005959805.1. Lineage (NCBI taxonomy): Eukaryota > Fungi > Ascomycota > Dothideomycetes > Myriangiales > Elsinoaceae > Elsinoe > Elsinoe ampelina. The sequence goes on from SMYM01000001.1 coordinate 2,392,131, forward strand.
GTATGGGCAAGGGTGAGTAGGGGTGGGGGAGCATAAAAAGGAAAAAGGAATGGAGATGGTTGCAATCTTCATGTCTTCCTAAACGTCCAGCCTGTCCATACGTTGGTACCGATCCATTTCCTCCCCCTCTCGCCCAGCTTGATACCCCTGCCGCCACCGACACCATCACCGTCGCCTTCGAGCATCTGTGGTGTCACACACACCTCCTCGCGGTGACCCAGCATGGCCAGCCCATGGTCTCTCGCTACACTTTCCACTTCGTCCTCATCGTGACCCCAGCTCTCTGCAGCTCTGACTTTCCTTCCTTCTGCGTCTTTGAACCCTGCGCCAGTGGTCGAGGCAGCGCCTTCTGCACCTGGGGTCCAGCTGGTGTTCAGAGCTGTTTTACCCATGGCTGAATGCATGTTCGTCACGATTGCTTGCCCACTGGATTTGGTGGCTGCTGATACAGCGGTGAAGAACGTAGCTATGGGCAGATGCTCTAGCACGAGGGTCGAAAAGACTAGATCTGCTTGAGCCACGTCTGGAGGATGAGGCGATGAAATGTCAAATTCCTTGAAGGTAGGCGATATGCTGACCTGCAGACTGGTAGGCAGAGAAGCTATGGCTGCAAGCAGCTTGGACTGAGCAAGAGCCAGCATCTCGCTCGACGAGTCGAGCAAAGTCAGATGTATCGTGAGCGGTGCATCGACAGCCCCGTCCTGTAGTCGCTGCGTCAAGGCGGCGAGGAAAGCCAAAGATGCTCGGCCTGTTCCGGCGCCGAGGTCTGTGATGTTCAGAGTCGTGGCGTTGGTACCGATGAGGCCTTTCAGGACCAAGGGGAACAAGTCATGCAGGATCTGATGGTTGTCGATGGCTTGGAGGATGTTGCCGTCTGTGTCGTAGGTTGAGGCCCAGAGATTGTATGTTTCGGTATTCGGAAGGTAGACGATCTCTCCTGGTGGAGCCATTGCGGCTACTATTCCACGGAGTTGTTCTTCTCTGGAGGTCTTCGACCGTTCATGTGACGGGTTGGAAGATCATGTATATATAGAAAGGTAGTGACTCACTGAACGGTGCAAAGGGCGTGTACGATACCTATTAGTCAAGCTCAAAAGCGACACCGCAAAGCAATCTGGCTGAGAAAAGCACAACTTCGCGACCAGAGTCTCGCCCATACGCAGACGCATGGATAATCATGCTGCAAAATGTGATTACCAGTGAGCAAAAGGCGAGAAGATGCCTATACCTCCAACCACGCTAGACCTAAACGGGAGACACATTGAGCCGAGGCATGTATGCTCGGTCCTTGTCAACTTCCTCTCTTTCACTCCAAACATGTCGACGAACTCAATCTCCTTGGTATATACGCATCAATCGTCTTAAGGCCTGCAAGGGAACTTCCATTGATCACCCGAGGCTGAGCACCGCCATGTCACAAGATGAGCTCAAGAAACGGCGGCGGAGTGACTACGGCTTCACGCTGGAGTATCGGACGAGATGGTAAGTCGCATGCCTCGTTTCTTTATTTACCTCGAATTCCGAGTGACTGTGCTCACTACGTGTCCACGACTCTGTTCATTGGATCCACATTGCAACCAAAGCTAACCCCCCAGGTCCGACAACGACATGTACGACCACCTAAACAACAGCATCTACTACTTCCTCTTCGACAGCGTAGTCAACACATACCTAATCAAGCACTGCGCCTTACATCCGCCCACATCACCTTACATCGGCCTAGTAGTCCACTCCCACTGCGACTACTTCGGCCCCATCTCGTTTCCTGCCGTTGTGGACCTCTGCCTTCGGGTCAAGAAGCTAGGCCACTCGAGCGTGACGCACGAGATCGGCGTCTTCGAGCAAGGGTCGGATGAGGTCAAGGCGGTGGGTGAGTTTGTGCATGTTTTTGTGGATAGCGAGACGAGGCGGCCGCGCAAGGATGGGATGGGGGTGACGATGAAGGAGGGGTTGGGGAAGCTTTTGGTGAAGGAGGGGGCCAAGTTGTGAATGTACCTAATGAATATCATGTCACTTTCAGTGAATTCGTGGCGCGATTATGGTAGCTCTTTCGATTTGAAACTACCTGGCGGACATGCGGCCATTTGCGGTCCCTTGTCAAGGACAGAAAGGTCTGGTAATATCTCTGCATTGACTCGTGATATTCTTGGGGTATCATGCGCTACGAAAGTCATGCCACCAGTCCCTTCTGGTAGTGTTCATTCATCATCTGCCTCCTGCTGGCGTAGCTCCTCGAACAGACGCCTTCTCTCTTCTTCCCTTGCTTTATCTTTCCTGGCCTGATCAAGGGCAGGACTCGCGAACGGGCTATTCGTCGAGGGGTTCTTGGGCGTCATATGTGCTTTGAAGGACGCAAAAGACGGCACCTTGCGCAGCCCGCCGCCAGCTTCTTCGTCTTCCATTTCAGCCATTCGGCGATGGGCCGGTTTCGGTGTCGATAAAGCTACTAGTTTCTTGGGAGTAAAACTATCAGCTTTGAACGATCCGAGGGAGGGCATCTTGCGGAGACCGCCTGCTGAGCTGTCGGTTGCGTCCATCCTGGTAGTACGTGGAGGCGACCTACCAGCATTTCCAGAGGCAGAAGATAGTCTTTCGGGGGTGTCATGGTTCGCATCTGCATCCTTTTCAGCCTTCCGACGTTGCGCGGCCAGTCTCAAGCGGATCCGGGTAATGTCGTCCTTGCTTGGTCGCGACGGAGCTGTCCCTGTACTACCACCGTCGTTGGACCTGGTGGTATTTGGCCTGGGAGATCCGTTCGATCTGTTTCGTAGATCCTTGATGACTTGGGGTTCCTCTCCTTTGGCCCAGGTGACACTGTCCAGTGATGCAAATTCCAGTGCGGCGCTATCCTCAACAGCTGCATGTGCGCTCGCCATCGACACGAAGACGACTGTCGCTGTTCCGAGCACGCGCTTGGTGTCTGTGCCCTTTTTCGTCTTCGTCTTGTCCTTGAGAACTACCACCATATCGACCTTCCCAAACCGCTCGAACATTTTGGCCAGCGAGTCTTTGTCGATGTTCTGACCCTCCCCGTCCCGTTCCCACTTGACCTTGACTGCCCTTTCCATCTCAGGGACATCTGCCGGCTCGTCATCAAGCTCCATCTGCTCGGCCTCCTCTGCCTTGAGCGCGTCTTCCTGCTCCTTTCGCAGCTTCTCCTGCCTCTCGTAGCGACGTCTTGCGCCATCCGCCTGCAACCTTCGAAGCTCCGCCTGCTGCTTCTCATACTCCTCATCCTCCTCCCGGGTCCGCTTGCCACCACGCTCCTTGCGCTCCAGGTCCTCCTTCATTCTTCTCCGCTCGTCGCCATACGCTTGCTCCCGCAGTTCCTTCTCCCTCCTAGCCTGTCTACCAGAATCGTAAATCGCCTTTGCGTGTGGGTCGGAGAGCACGTCATTGGCGACAGAGAGTAGGTGGAACTTGTCCACAGCAGCTGCGTTGCCTGCATTCTTGTCCGGATGGTATTTGAGAGCCGTTCGTCTGTACGCCTTGCGGATCTCGGATTCTGTGGCGCCTTCAGCAATCTCTAGGAGCGCATAGTAGTCTTGTGTGGAGCGCGCATGCGACTCCAAATCGTCCGACGGCATACTACCAGACTCTAATGAAAAGGCTTGAACAACTGCTTCTCTTCAAATGCGCCTACCGATCTTGCGGGTAAAGGTACCACCAGAATTAGTGCAAGGGCACCGCAGATACGCGGATTCCGACACGATCAATAGCAGATCGGGTCTTCCTGGTAGTATCAGCGCGTTGTTGAATGTGAGAAGAAAGAAGATGAGTCGTTGAGAGTTGAAGACCCGAACAAATTTTAGAGTTCGCACCAGCGCAGTGACGTCGATCTTCTCAGGTGTACTACCACCTACACTTCACCCTCTGGTAGTTATTGGGTCATCTCATCTTTCGTCGCGTGAGATTCTGCTATACAGACCCAGATCTCAGCATCGAACCCTCACTGCACAGTTTTCACTGGTGCCTCCTCCAGCCTCGCGGTCCTCGCTGGCACCCGCAACGCGATACCAGCTCTCAGCCCCGCGGACATGATATGCGACACAGGACAATATGCAAGAATCGAAGATGCAGCTAGTTGATTGTACGGATACGACAAGGCGCAGAAGTCGTAGAGCACTGATTGATGGCAGGGCTGGATGACCTATGTGTCCGTTTTATCATAAATTTACCACAAGAAGAACTCGAAAGCGTAGCTCGAATATGCTTCCAAATCGAAGAGGCACAATGGTTCTACGAGGACTTCATACGGCCAATAGACCCGACACTACCATCGATGAACCTCAAACAATTCAGCCTGAAGATTCTGGGACATTGCCCGCTCACGTCGAGCTTCTCCGATGAGCAACATCTGGCCGCTTACCAGGAGTTCCTGGGCTACAAGACACGTGTGCCTGTACGTGGAGCCATCATGCTCAATCCGGAGATGGACCATGTGTTGCTTGTGAAGGGGTGGAGCAAGAGCGCAAGCTGGTCGTTCCCGAGGGGCAAGATCAATAAGGACGAGGACGATCTGGATTGTGCAGTAAGAGAGGTATGGGAGGAAACTGGCTTTGACATCAGCGAGGCAGGCCTGGTACCTGATCGTGGTGAGGTGAAGGCAATTGACATCACCATGAGGGACCAGAACATGAGGCTCTTCGTCTTCAGGAATGTGCCTATGGACACCCATTTCGAGCCAAAGACAAGAAAGGAGATTAGCAAGATCCAGTGGTACCGTTTGAATGACCTGCCGACACTCAAGAAGAACAGGCAGGGTCATCAAAGCGACGGTGGCGAGGCATACAATCCAAACAAGTTCTACATGGTGGCACCATTTCTGCAACCCCTGAAGAAATGGATCGTCAAGCAGAGGAAGATGGATCTTTTGCAGGAAGATGAGACTGAGGAGATGCCATCAGAAGCTTATGTGGAAGAGCAGCCGAGTCAATTACCAGAGATCAGCACGCCACAACCTGGTTTGCATGACCCAGCGGCTGAACTGAAGAGGTTATTGAGTGTGCAGGCCCTTCAGCCTGTACCAGTAACAGCACAGCAGTCTCAGATGCCAACGAATCAGCAACAGGCCTCGCAATTGCTGGCGATGCTAAATGGGAGCGCTAGCAGGCCACAGCAGCAGTTTCAACGACAGCCTTCTGAGATACCAATCACTCCGATGGAGCAGATCCTCGGTCAGCCTCAACAACCTCAAAGTCCGCATATCTCGCACGTCCACGAATCTCCTTTCTCTCGAGCTCAACCACCACCTCAATTTCCATCCCAACAAGGTCTGGGACAACTACAGGCGCATTCAGCTCAGCAAGATATAGCATTCCAGGGACAGCTCAGCGGACTGTCTGACCGGTCAAACTTGCTGCGCATGTTCCAACACCAGCCTGGCCAGACGCAGCATCAACAGCTTCCTCAATTCGTGCAGCAACAACATCAGACCCAACAACAAGTCGCTCATCCATCGCAAGTACCCGACCCGCCTCCATCATCCAGTCTGCCACCACCACGACTGAACAATCATGCTATGAACCTGCTCAACGCCTTCAAGACTGGACCAGGAGCTGTAAAGCCTGCGACGAATCCTGACTTGCTTCAGACGGTGCGCCAAAATCCACCACCGCGAAATGCACAGCAGAATTCTCTTCTTGATCTCTTCAAAGCGCCCATCGCGTCTCCCTCTCCGCCGGCCGCCGCCCCCAATGTTGCCATGGACCGAACGGCCCCCACAGCTGCTACACCAGAAACCGATGCTTTCAAGCCGAAACCACCACCTACTGGACCTCGACGTTCCTCAGCCATGAGCATGATCACTCGGACGCTTCCGAAGACGAAGACCGCGAATCGCAAGCCATCTGCACCAGTGCCGAGCATGGACAATGACAATTTCCCGACACTGGGGAGCACGCCAATAGCTCCCAAGGCCAAGCTCGCACAAGCAGCTACCAGTCCTCTTCCATCACCACAACAGCCGACAAAGATCTTGTCAAGGCCAGGGCCTGCAAGGACTGACCAAATATCCCGACCCGTGTCAAGAGGTAAGCCATCGATGCCGCAGCAGCCGCTCACGATTCTCCAACGACCAGCATCAGCATCAAAACCGCCTACATCGCCGCGTGAGAAGCCTATCCCAACAGGTCCCGCAAATGGCACAGCGAGACCCAGCTACCAACCTCAAATTCTGAGACGTGGCGATCCACCTCCCATAGCATCGAAGATATCACCCGAGCCGGCCACGTCTGCCCCACCACCCAAAGCGCCAGCGCAGTCTCAACGCAACGCCCTCCTCTCCCTCTTCGCCCAGTCACAGCCCACAAAGCAGCAGCCTACGCCACCGCTCGCATCTCCGACCTCATCCTTCGGTGCCTCTTCGAATAACGCAGCTACCTCCTTCGTGCCACCACAAGTCCTCTCCAGATCGACGTCGCAGAATCAACCACCAGGACCACCTGGCGCTATCGGTTCCGAGCGAGCGAGGATGGGGTCCAGCAGCAGCGTTACGGGAATGAGTCGACAAGGTAGCCTGGGAGGTGTTGCGCGACATGGTAGCCTCGCTGGAGAGACAGGGCCCAAGAGTCCTGGTACGCCGGTGGAGGCCAGGGGTTTCCTGATGGATTATCTGGAGGGTGTGGTCAAGGGGGCGAAGTAGTCGGAGAGAAGCCGTGACAGTGACGAGCGTGATGTGATTTGAATCTAAGCGCGGGACAGATTATGATATGATTAGCATCAGGATATCGATTATCACATTTACAGAGCTGAGAAAGATGCCGTCGACCTCCCGACTGTCGGTGATCGAAAGTGTTGTACAAATATATGACATCTGCTGAGCCACTTCTTCACCTCAGCTACCTCAATCCCTCCATGTCCTTATCAAGACCCACATCCGCAGCCTGCTCCTTCAAAGCCTCAATCTCCACTCCTCACGCTCTCAGTCCAACCCACCCTCCGTCATCTCCTACAAAGCCGCCTTCCCCTCCACCCCACCCTGCTGCTGCGTCAACATCTCCCCCGCCCTCTCCTGCGCCTTCATCTCCCTCTCCATCATCTCCATCTGCTGCTCCTCCGCCAATGCCAACGCCCACGGCACACCCACCAGCAGCACACTCGTGCTCACGACCCAAAGCGTCTTGCCCCCGATACTGATCCCCGATTTGACCAGCGACGAAGCGGAGTCGAAAGATGCGGCGATGTTCTTGCGGGCCGTGGGCGGGATGATGTCCTTGAGGGCTACGAGGCGGTCGAGGAGGGATTCGTCTTCGTCGATGTCCGAGGCGATGGAGGAGGCGTCGGATGCTGGGACGGGGTTAGTGGGCTGGAGAGGGATGGGGGGAAAGGGGGGGGGCGTGCCGCTGTCGGTGTCCCAGTCTTCGTCGTCGCGCGGGCCGGGTTGGTCTTCGCGGAAGGACTCGTCGAGGACTTCTTCGAGCTTGACCATTGTGGTTGGTGTGGGGATTTGTCGGTGGTGGTGGAGGTGCTACGCGGAGGGGATACTGGGGAGGTTTGTGATGCAGTCTGTGACGGGGACGGAGGAACTGTGGAATGGGCTTGACTGGGAAGAGATATTGATGCGGCGGGTAAAATGTTCACTTGGTGAAGCTTCAGGTTGGAAAAAGCTCTTGCCAAGACCGATCCGACGTCAGGGAAGAGCTTCGGAGTTTCCCGGACGTGTAACAGCCCTTGACTTCTCTCTACCCTCCTATACCACACTCAAGTACATAAACAAACAGCTGTAAAATCCCGGCCTGCTGTCACACTGTTTCCGCACGCCATTGCATCTGGTAGATACTTGACGAGAGAGAGCGACCGCCACGCCATGGTAGGCAAGTAAAAGCCGTCTCCACTTCCGATGAGTGGGGAATGTTTTGCATTGCTCTTCTATTGATACTCTCCTGCAATTAAGTATCGAAGTGCTACCAGTATCTCCCAGTAGAGAACAATCGAGATCCCACAAATCGTTCCATACTCGCTGCCTACAAAGCATCACTGCAAGCATGTCTATAGGAGTAGCTATCTTGGGAAGTGGTGAGTTTCATGGTGGCGAATTGTTGAGATGATATAGATTTTGCTGACCTGGAGCAGGCATTTTCGTCCGCGAGGAACATCTAGTGAGTCTAACAACACAATGACTATCGCTATGCTAACCTCAACAGCCCGCGGTCCTCGCCACTCCTGCACTATCATTGAAAGCAATCTTCTCTCGCTCCGCTGCATCTGCGAACAAGCTGGTCTCGGAAGCTTCCCTCTCTGACATCGAGATCTACTCCTCGGACAGCGGTGAGGACAAGTCTCTTTCTGCGCTTCTGGCTCGGGACGACGTCAGAGCCGTGATCATCGCCTTACCAATCAACACCCAACCTGAGATCACGAAGCAATGCTTGGATGCAGGCAAGCATATCCTCTCAGAGAAACCCGTAGGTCCCAGCCTGTCGACCGCTCGGGATTTGATATCCCACTACAAGTCTTTGTCCAAGCCACCACAATGGGCAGTTGCGGAGCAATTCCGGATTCTGCGACGCTTCGTGTATGCGGGCGAACAGGTGCAGAAGCTTGGTAAAGTCCTCAGTTTCAGATTGAGGCTTAGTGCATTCGTCAAGCCTGGTGCGAAGTACTACGAGACCGAATGGCGCAAGAAGCCGGAGTATCAGGGTGGATTCTTGCTAGATGGAGGTGTGCACTTCATTGCTGGCATCAGAATAGCACTAGGGAAGCAGGCTGCCATCACGGAAGTGACTGGATTCTCCAACCAGGCACAGGAGCACTTGCCACCTGTTGATACTATAGTTGGTGCTGCCAGGCTTCAGAGTGGCGGAATTGGTACGATCGATCTCAGCTTCGGATCGACCGATGAAGGTGCTGCATGGGTTGTCTGTTGTGAGAAGGGCCGGGTTGAGGTCGAATGGGAATCCGTCCTTGTGGTGGAAGACGGCAATAAGCGGACCGAGCAGTTCCCGAAATCAAGCGGTGTGACCGAGGAGGTACAGGTCTGGGCGAAGGGCATTGAAGAAGGAAAGCCGGATCCCAGACAGACTCCACAAGAAGCACTCGGAGATCTGGAAGTGGTGAGTCGTCATGCACGGTTGTGTCAACACTGCTAACCATCCTAGTTGGAAGCTCTATTGAACAGCAACGGAAGCCCAGTGAAGCTCCAAGAGCAGGCTTAAGCATGATGGAAGACTATAGACATAGTCAAACAGAATCTTATTGCGTCTTCGCTGGCGCCTTCCCTTTGAAGACTTTGGATCGTTGCTTCATCATATGGGTGTAGAGAATGTAAGAGCCTGGAGACAGTCAGTATGACTCCACTGGAGGGGGACAAAACAGCTTACCTGGCACGTAAATGACGAGGACAGCGAGGAGAACATATGCCACCAAGGGATTTGCAGCATATGCCGGTCCAATCGAGAGAATGATCATCCAGCACTCGCTGCTGATGCCGATGGGGTACAGGACGAAGAAGGTGTTGTACCTCAGCCACAGCAGCCACCCAGGTACTTCACCTGTCCCAATGTTGATGGCGAAGAACGTGTATCGAATGACCTCTGTGATACTCCATGCGAGAAGCATTGTCGAATATCCCACGCTGAAGACGGTGTCTGCCTGGAATGGTTCGATCACGCCCCAAACGAGGAAGAGTCGGGAAGCGACCTGCATCGCTGTCGTGAAAAGGGGGGCTCGAACAATGCCTGAGAATGCTCGTCAGTGACCTTGTTCGCCCGCCCATGCAATTTATGTAGTTCCGAGCATCATTGACGCATTCATCCCTCCCTTTTTACCATGTTGAAGATGTGACCTACCAGTAAGGCTGAACATAACCTCCGCCCAAGCCAGTGTCTGCGTCCACTTGACGAACTCGCCAACTCCAAAGAAGACTTTCCATTGACCCCTCAGTGCATAGAGAAGCACTACTCTTCCAAGGACAGCTGCCCAGAGGATCGCTGACACACTATTGTACAGCACCAGGAATGATTTGACTACAGTGCTCTGCTGCCGAGGCTGAGCTGGGGTGGTAGGTCTGTCAGCCATTGTGTAGAGAGCTGAGGAGCGCGGATATCCTCTCGGTTTTTGGGTTTGCTACAAGTACTTGTGGGCGGTCAATGGCTTATGATGCTCAGGTTGGAAAAAAGTTGAGTGAAGCTGAAGCTTCTCAACATCCGAGGTTGAGAACGGAACACCCGATGCGGCTCCGTCTGCACATGACCATCTCTGCTCATATGCCAGCAACAACAATTGACAATAGCAATGACTTGACTCGGAATGCATCGGGACGTCAGTAACTTCGTCTGAAAAGGTGTCCGTCTACATATGACCCTTCACAGACAGGACGTGCCGCCCCTATGGCCGAAGACGCATCTCGGAAGCGACGCCGGTTCGACAGAGTGAATCAAGCCTGCAACCTCTGTCGGTCCAGGAAAGTCAAGTGTGATGGCAATTGGCCTTGCACGTACTGTGCTCGACGAGATCTGTCCAATACATGCACCTTTGTCGCCTCCGACCAGCAACAGCCCAATGGTCCTCGAACGCCAAACTCCACGCATCACACTCCAGGACCTGCTCGGACAAGCAGTCCTAGACGAGATCAGGCCAATGACAGCACTAACGACTGGGCCGGCAGCAACGGGCCACGAAGATGCACCATCGCCAGCAATGACATGACAAGTCATCTCGGAAATGAGACAGCAGTACCCCTTGCAGGGCAATTGCTTCGCGATGCCGATGGCAAAGCCGTCTTCATTGGAGACTGTGCTCCTCTGTCCTTCCTACGCGCGATTCGACAGTTTATCACCACAGATTTAGACCCTCATGCTCGCTTCGCAAGGGTTTGTCAGACTCAAACGACGGACGAGCTTGGAAGGCCAAACCCTATGAGATCTGGATCGTCCCTTCCAGAGGTCGACCTTTCAACGGCTTCTCTCCTGCTGTCTCAGTATCGGATGGCTTCGAGTGGCATGGTGGATATATTCGATCCATCCCTGATCAGCTCCGAGATGGACGCCTGGTCTGCCGGTGCACAAGATCTGAAGGACCTTACCTCAGCAGTATTCTATCTAATCCTCGCAATCGGTGCACAGGAGACTGCAGATGAGAGAGCCATAGTCTGGTTCGAGCATTCCAAGGCCATCATACAGAACGACTTTTGCGAAAACATGAGCATTCAAGTGGTGCAGGGTCACACTCTGATGGCGCTGTACATGCTTCGAGCATTCAAGCCGAATGCGGCCTACCTCTTCTTTTGTGAGTCGCCCTCCGACTTTCATCTACTCGGCAACTAAACTCTTCCAGCACTGGCAGCTCGGTCGGCATATGCGATAGGGCTGCACCGCGCAGAAGTCAATGCTTCTTTTGAACTGCCTTTGAAGTCCTTACGGTATGTACGCTGGGGAGAACGTGACCTTGACTGACAATCCAGGAATCGTATCTGGAGAAGTCTGCGAGTGTTTGACTTGTTCATCAGCTGTCTCTTGGGCCGCCCGCCTGGTATATCGGATGCCGACGACACCCATCGCAGAGCAGCCGCTAAGACAGCCGGGACACCTGTCAATCTGCTTGAAGCTAATTTGTCGCTTTCTGACATTCTGGAGCAAGTCGTTGTCCAAGTCTACAGCAGGAAACATATTTCTGTCAAGGTCGCTCACTTTGTTTCCAATCAACTGAAAGCATGGGCGTCGACGTGGCTAGAGCCGCTCATGGAACTACTTGGAGAAGAGAGGCCTACACCGAGTGTACAAGGAGACTCTACCGGTGCGTTGCAAGTAGTAAGCACATATCTGTACAGTATCACTCTTCTTGCTCGGCCTTTCTTAATCTACGACGTTTACGACTCGTTGGGCACGTCACAGGCAAGAGCACCGACCACCCAATTTGAAGAGCGGAACAAGAAGAAGTTTGCAGATGGAGCCATCGATGCTGCTATTACGCTCGTCAATATCATCCAGGACCTCATCAGTGCGGAGAAAGTTCCCTCTCTAGCACCAGGTGTAGTGTAGGTATCTCCGTTCCCCCACTAACGACATCTTTGACTAACGAGAAAAGTTCTTGGCTGTTCGCATCCTCCCTCACTTTAGGACTGGGTATGCTAGGTCGTCATGGTATTGTCCTAGAAGAGCCAACTAGAGCATCAGTGCAGTGCCTCCGACACTTTGGAAAAATCGACCCGCACGCACGCCAATACTCGAGTATCGTGCAAACGCTTGTTGATGTGACCGGCAGCTACATCCGCAATCGAGAGCCGGACTTCAGGCATAAATTGAAGCAAGCGTCGTCCGAACTTTTCGGTTTGACTTTCACCACACAGACCGCTAGTCCGGCAGCCGCTGCTCATGGGTTTGAGCCGACAGCAGCAGCAGATGCAGACTTTGCACTCGGTCAATCTGCTACTGCGCTGCCAAATCAGCAGACGACACCTATGAACCCGCTGTCTTTCCCCTGGAGCGCCGAAGATGACCAGACGCTACAAGACTTTCTACGACCAACAGGACCGAACTTCGGTTTTGCCTTCGAAGATTCGTTCTTCTCAATTGATGATGGTGTAGCTACGCTTTTGAATGGAGATATGACTTGAGAAGTGACACAATATATTCTAGAGATCGTAGCCAGCACTTGGTACGACTCGAATCTTTCTACTTGACGATATCTATCACACCGATGTCGAAGCTGTATCGTCTCTTGTCTGCTTGAGGAAAGGAAGCAGCTTGGTACCTCCGGTTCCGACGAGGTCTTGGCCGCTGACGATCGTGGAGCATGCAGTAGCCAGGTCCTGTCTGGCTGATTTGCCTACCGGCTTCGGCTGCCTGCTCGGTACTATAATGTACCTCGACACCAGATTGAGATGCTTGTTACGGAACACAGTGAGACTTGCGACCGCGTCGTTGAACGCAAGCGTAAGCTCTTTATCCCTGGGCCGGCTCTCGACGTACTCCCGGATATTGGCCACCTCACAGACCTCGTTGAGGAACCTGGCATGAGGCCCTGGCATGTACCGTCTCATCTCCTGGTGAAAATCTTCTGTCTTTTCATGCGCGACACCAAGTACGGCATCGAAGAACTGGATGAACGAGCTCTGGCCGTTACTACCACCCCTGTACCGTCTCCACTTGCCTTTCCCCGCACCTTCGTCGAAGAAGACCCCGTCTGGAAGTCCGGCAGCCTGCATATTCTTGCTTCCTGCGAGGTATGGTCTGATCTGGTGGTAGAAGACCATAGGATCGCACCGCTCGTGTATACGGTCAATGAGCTCCCCTATTTCGACCAAGCTCTTTGCCAGGAAATCTAGGCTCTCGATCACCCCATCGGCGTTGTTTTGCTCAACGGCTTGCATGGCGAGAAGCATGGCAGCTAGGACAGGAGCGGCTCGTGCCTCCATGGCGTTCGACACAACGTAGAACCACGACTCGTCATCGGTCCCGGTGAATGTGTGTAGCGCCACGAGATTGTCCGGATTGCAGATATCCCCGTGGACTGAGGTGGGTGTCCAGTTCCATAGATTCAGAGCAGCATATGTGGCGACAGGTAGGACGGAGAGATGTGATGAGACGGCCAGAAGTGGTATCGATATTGCAGGCGGTAGGCGCTGAGCACGGTCAGTGGGTGGGATGATAAATTTGCAGGCTCGACTTTACCTCACTGGGCTGAGGACCTTGCCAGATGTATCCTTGAGCAAGCATGGTCAGAATGAGATATGCACGCTGCCATTCTGGCTCTGTATCTAGACCATCTGTCGAAAGCACTGCGAGATTGTTGATGGCAGTCCGTAATGACTTTCCCTCCAGATGCTCGGGTAAGCTGCCTATCAGGACCTCCCATGGTTGGTAGTATGGGTTTGGCAGCGACCGAAGAGGAGCGTCGCCAGGAAGGAAACCGTTTTGAGAGATGCCATGTGCTGATACATCCAACAAAGATGCTACAGTGGAGATCTTGTGCGGGCTCATTATGCAAAGCGAACGATGTGTGAAGTGAAGGACAGGAAAAACGAGGAACGGAAGATGGATACAGGCTAGGGGAAGACCGGAGAGGCCTACCTATCTTTACATACTGCTGTTCATTTTGAGGTCCGACCGCATGATCACGATGTCAAAAACGTCCGATGCTCACGAAAACATGGTTGGGCGATAGAAACAAGGCGTCAAGGCTGTCGGATGTCTCGTTTCAGTGCTTCGGATCCTCGGATGCATCCGACGGATGCTGAAGATTTGACCTGGATCCCTTCCGACGCCGCGGATACCCGACATGCATGAATTGATAGACCGTCGAGATATATATCAGGAAGGAGGTACAAGAGGCCTGATATTAACGTCAAGCTGTTCTTTTCATCTCTTACCAATCTTCTCTTTCCCAAAAACACATCATGAACCTCAGACTAGCACAAATGAATGTCCAGCAAGCCATCGAGCAGCTCCGAAGGGGCGAGAAGCCGTCCTTTCCATCGGAAGCGGATTCGCTTGAATTCGCAGAGCAACTAGACCAGCGAGACGAGATCAAGCACTTTCGCGACGAGTTTGTGATACCCACAAAGGCACAGCTGAAGCGTACAACGCTGGAGGAAGATGAAGCGACTTCGGCGTTACCAGAATCATCCGAGGACTCGGTCATCTACTTCTGCGGCAACTCACTCGGTCTCCCGCCAAAGCGGACGCAAAAGTATCTGGACTCGTACGTGAAGACATGGGGATCGATAGCCGTGAACGGCCATTTCAAGCATATGCAAGATTCGCCACTCGTGCCATACCAGGATCTTGCGGCGGAATGTGCGAAGAAAAGCGCCGATATCTTTGGTGCAAGTCCAGAGGAGATTGTCATCATGAACACGTTGACTGTTAATCTTCACCTCATGATGGCAAGATTCTACCGACCGACGGAGAAGAAGTACAAGATCTTGTCAGAGTGGCGACCATTTCCCAGCGACTTTGTATGACCCCAAGGACAATCTAGCTATTATAGATACTAACACACCTGCAGTACGCCATCGAATCACACATCGAGCACCACAACCGCTCTGCGAAGGAAGCCATGGTCCTCGTAGAACCCGACGAAGGCTCCTACATCATCTCCACCTCCCGCCTCCTCAAAATCATCGACGACAACGCAGACGAACTCGCCCTCATCCTCCTGCCTGGCATCCAGTACTACACCGGTCAACTCCTCGACATTCCCACCATCACCGCGCACGCCCACAAGCGCGGCATCACTATCGGCTGGGACCTCGCCCACGCAGCCGGCAACGTCGAACTCAAGCTGCACGACTGGGACGTCGACTTCGCCTGCTGGTGCACCTACAAATACATGAACTCCGGCGCAGGCGCGATCGCCGGCGCCTTCATCCACTCAAAACACGGCGACAACGACCGTAACTGCGGCCTCAAAGGGTGGTACGGCGGCGACAAATCCGTGCGCTTCAAGATGGACAACAGTACGTCCTTTCCCCCGTCCCCTTTCTCCCCCTCAACCTCGTCTATCGCGCGCGCCCCAGACTGACACGCCCAGACTTCGTCCCCACCCCCGGCGCGCAAGGGTACCAACTCTCCAACCCCTCGGCAGTAGACCTAACATGCCACCTCTCCTCTCTCTCCGTCTTCTCGCAAACCAGCATGAGCGCCCTCCGCTCCCGCTCTCTCCTCCTGACCGCCTACGCCGAACACCTCCTTCTCTCCATCCTCTCCTCCCCATCCTCATCCTCTTCTGACCCCTCCTCCACCACCAAACCCGGCCCCTCGGCTGGCGGTGACAAGGAAAAGCTCTTCGAAATCATCACGCCCTCTTCCCCCCTCGAGCGCGGGGCACAACTCAGCGTCCTTCTTCGCGAGGATAAGATGGAGGAGGTATCGGCCGCGATCGAGGCGAATGGGGTGGTGTGTGATAAGCGGAAGCCGGGGTGTATCAGGGTGGCGCCGACGCCGTTGTATAATACTTTTGAGGATGTGTGGAGGTTTGTGCAGATTTTTAGGGAGGCGTTGTTTGCTCAGTAGAGAGGGCGAGGGTCGCAGACGGGGCGCCGAGGCATGGAGATGATGGGAGCGTGCATTGCTGGGCTGGGGGAGTTTATAGACTTACGAAATCATGATTATGCCACAATACTGTCGCCCTCAGTGCGACGGACGTGAATCGTCAATGCTTCGCCACCGCGGAGCAAGAGACGCAGATTCTGTACCTCGACAGCGGTTTGCAGTGGCGAAGAAGCGGCAAGAGATGGCGAAACCCCATGATCACAACAGAGCCACACCATCATCGGCATCAACAAGAGCTGTCGGAGCTCATTCATTACACCATGAACGCTACTGATCCTGCCTGGTACCTCCCAGCCGTAAACGATCCCCCGCTATGCTATACCAATGCTTTGCAAACCCTATACACGCCAGCTTCTCCCCCGTCACTACAAGAAAAGCTGTATCAACGTATTCTTGCCGACCATCTTCGAATCACAGCCCTTGACCACACACATCCTGAAGGGTTTCACCTGCGGCTGCGGCGTGCCTGTCTCCCTCTGCTTGCCCTTCCCCGATGACTTTTTAGCGCCGGCACGGTTGAGAATACAGTGTCCGCAGTAGACCTGGATTGTTAGCTGCCACTCTCGCAAGAGTGGGAGATGCGATGAGCTTACGTGTCCGCACCCCTTGACTACCCATACGCTTCGTTTCTCGTCTGTGTTGCCCAGTGCCAACTCGTCGCCGCAGTTGGGACACACTACCACTTCATCCTCGGCTGGACTTCTCGTAAAGCCGTCCGCTGCCTTGTCGGGTGGCGGGACCACAAAGGGCTGTGCCTGCGCTCTCGGTGGTTCGTTGAAACCAATGTCGAAGGCTGTGGCGTTGTAGTCCATCGCCCCCGGGGGGACGAAGCCCTGCGTCACAGTCCTGGAGGGGTTGCTGCCGCCTCGGGGTAGGTACTGCGTCACAGCACCGAATGTGGCTGCGACGGCCGGATAGACATGTCTCCGAAGGTAGTCCGTGGGATGTGGGTTCGGTTGGTTGCTGCCATCACCGTTGAGCAGCATCTGCACCCTCTCAATGTGATTCCTCGTCCGTCTGGCTTGTTCCGTTCGTCTGGCCATTTCTGCTCTGTGTGCTGCTCTTCGTGCCTGCGCCATCGCAGAACGTTCTTGTTGATCTGGCCGGGTCGTGTTGCGGGTCGCGGACACAAAAATGACATCGTCGTCGTCTGTGAGATCGATAGGCTCATCTGCTTCTGCTTCTGCGTCCGAGTCGAAAAGGGAACGAGGCATGCGTCGAGGTATGCGTCGAGCTGGTGAGGGCGAGCCGTGGTCCTGGTTTCGTTCCTCCCGTTGTTCTCGTGCTCTTCTGTCGTCGTGTCTCTGCCGGATCTGCATGAACATGACGTCTGAGCTCCCTTCTCTTACCAAGCTCGGTGGTCTTCTTCCTTCCAGGTAGGGCGTTCGCCGTGTGTGCTCTGGTGTACTTCTTGTTCTCTCTGCATGCTCGACCGGACTCGAATCTGCCGACAGGTCGATGACCGGGTGCGCTGAAGTGCTTGGTCTCTGCCTCGCTTGTGCAGCCACACGCCATCCACCCTCGTCCTCGTCTTCTAGCCCTTCATCCTCCTCGTCGCTGTTTGTGAGATCTACCACTTCACCACCTCTTGACTGACCGAACCCTCCGATAACCGGTCTGCGGTAGTCGAGCCCACGGCGCTGATTGGGTGGTGCCATGTTCTGCGCCGGGCTACGTATCGTCGGAACCAGTGGCGGCAGAACTAGATGTGATCGGTTGGGTGGAGGGGGGTCATCTAGAGGTTCGAAGAGGGGTGAAATCGAAGAACGATGTGATACTTCCATAGCGGCATGTGAACGCTGTGGAGGAAAGTCAAAGTCAGCCATGTTCACCGCCCGTGATAGTCGTTGCACTGGGGTTATTCTCACCTTCACTCCGTGTGTCGTCGTGGTCGGGTAAGTCGATGGCGAATAGTGAGGTTGATTGGCGCCACTTGCCATGGTGCTCAGCACCTGATCACCGCAACAGCAGCGCCGTACATGGATCGAATAATCGTCGTTTGGCAGACGTCGTGTTGAATGTAAGAGAAAAGAATGAAATCGCCGTCGGCGATCAGCGCCGGCGGGCAGCGTCGTGGTCGAAGTGTGACGTCCTGGGCAAATCGTCAACAACGGGTCGGATTTAGGACGATCAGGCCTGGATTTTTCGTACTCTTTGTGTGTATGACAAAAGAATATTGAACAACGAGTGGCCACGCTGGGAATTATCGACTTTTTTCCTGTGCTACATATCGCTTATTCCATCGAGTCACGCTCTGGCGCGTGTCAGGTATCCTTGGCCTGTGAACGCCTGCTAATGCTGCCTGTCTAAGTAGTCCTCCGTGCCACCTTCCTTAGCTCGACGAGAACACAACAACGCCACCCTTTGTTCCTGCCGCAATCAAACTCTGTGCTTTGGAACCCCATCCGATGACCGCGGCATCTGCTGCCTTTCGCAGAGGCTCTGACCAAGATTTGCTGGATTTGGCGTAGTGTTGCACAGCGATGCAAGATGGACCAGCGACAGCAAGATATTGACCGGTGTAGTCCCATGCGGCCTGCTTGAGTGGCGCACCTATGTCGATCGTCTTGAGCTCGGCCGTCTTGCGCAAATCCCAGACTGTGACGCTGGTCGAGTTGTCATTGACGGTGGCAAGCCAGGTGCCATTCTCGGAGAATGCAATGGAGATGACTGCCGACGGAGTGGATGAGGTAAATGTATGGATGTTGTCGAGTGTCTTGACGTCGAAAAGTTTGATCTCGCCTTGAGCAGTGCCGATCGCGAAGAGGTGCCCATCCGGATGGAACGCGGCGGAAGAAAGTTCTATCTGACATTAGTGTCTGCTCGCCATCAAGGCCGTCTTTGCGCTTACCTCTGCCAACGTATTGCTGAGTCAGAGGAACCAGAGTCTGCAAGTCGTAAAGGACAAAACTCTTGTCCGCTCCGATAGAGGCAAGAACATCTCCGCACGGATGCAGGGCCAAAGCAGTGACTGGTCCTGCATGCTTTGATAGTTTCCCAACCTCCTTCTTTTGCTCAAAGATCCTGATGTCGCCACTAGAAGCTCCGATGACAGCTCTGGAGCCCCACCATGTCCCAGCGACAACGGCGCCGCCAGAGATGTTGAAGGTGTACTCCGACTGGCTTTGGGTCATCGATTGTACTGTCACGGAGCTGTCGGCGCCGCCAACCAGGGCCAGATCGCCAGTCTCATCCACAGCAACGAACGACGGAGGCGGAGTGACCGACGTTGATAATTCCGTAGCGGCGAATCCTTGAATATTTTCTGGTGTCGCCCAATCTTGTGGTACAGGTCGTTTTCGTCGCGTGGAGGAGAGCCTGTAGAAAGTCAGTCTTACTCTGACTGGAAAAGACATGTTCATCATACTGTTGTTGTGTCTGTTCAATCCTCGATATCACTGCATCGGAGAGTGCTGGTCCATCGACTTGCATGGCATCACCATTCACGCCATTGGTGGAAGACGAGACTGTGACTCTTGACAAGGCATCTCTTGCGGCGTCCCTCTCCTTCTGTAGTCGTGCAATGACCTTCTCTGCGGCGTCGTTGTAGTACAAGGCAGTACTGAGCTCCTGCCGTGTCTCTGCCAGCTGCTGTTTGAGCTGATATGTTTCCAAGATCAGTGCATCCCACTCGTTCTGGAAAGTAGCGAGCAGGGCGGGGATCGAGGTCTGCGTAGGTGGGCGGGGCTTAACAGTCCGTGGTTGTTGTAGGTCCAGCAGATCGTCTGTAGTCAATTCTTCGCCATTGACTGGATCTGTGCCGTTCTCGCGAATGTACTGCTCGATCAGGCGCTTCTCATACACATTGCCTGCCCTTGTCAGTCGGCGCATTGGCTAGCTTCTAGGCGGGACTCACCACTCTTGCGTGAAGCGACAGGGTGCTGCGGAGCTTCACCAGAGACTGTATAGAGTCAGATTATCAAAGATTATATTTCATAGACGAGCGACTCACTAGCGCACAGCATGATGTCTGGATGGTCTGCGATTCGAGATCGCGTGCAAACTGCTCAACTTTTTGTCAAACCTCCGAAGCTGTTTTTGGGAGCCAATCATAGAGCAACATTTGAGCCGCGGACCTGCTTACCTAATGCTTGTACCACCTTCAGTGATTGCCCTCTTCTCCCATTGCTTTGCGACCTCTCCCCCTCCTAGAATGATTTGTAACGCAGGAGAAGGGACACGCAGCGGTAAGTGGGTTGCAAGTTGCCTTGGTCTTCATGAAAATAGAAAACCTCTTTCGAATATGGCGACCTCCATCCTAGACTTACCCACAGAGACCTTCTTCCTTGTTGCTGATCAGCTGGACTGTCGTCACAGTCTTGCGAGTCTGTCTTTGACTTGCAAATTACTCAACAAACTATGTCTGCCGAAGCTCTGGGAAACAGTCGAGGTCGTCGAATGGCATGCTTGTCTGCGTAGGACCAGCAAGGCCAAGCCAAGGAAGGGATCCCAATCTCAAGCCAATGTAGATCCATCCATCGTTCGCAGATACTTCAGTAACGTACCTCCTACCATATCACTGGATCTCTTGCCTGGATTTATCAATACTATGAACACGACTCTGAGCATACAGGATCGCTTCTATAACGCCCCGATCGGGACGCCTTGGCCTCATCTTTACGGCCTTTTGCGAACTCTACTGCTGCATCCTCAGCTTTGCGAATTCGTGAGGCATCTGAAGATCACCAACCATGCCATACAAAAGCTACCTCGCTCGGAGTACCACAAATTTTGCAAGACTGCACCAGAGGCAGTCCCCGGAACCTCTGAAGCATTCGTGCGTGCACTCAGGGCTCATGTGCGATCGCTTCAACAACGATTGGGTCTCCATGAGTCGCATCTTCTCTCATCCCTCAAAGGTTCCATGTTTGACGACGGCTATCTTGGCTTGCTCCTTTCTTTGCTCGGCCCTCGGCTCAGATCGTTGGATTTCTCCGAAAGCGTTGGCGAGCATCGACGGCATGGTGGACAACGCATACTGCATGAGAGCAGCGCACGCTGGATCAATTTTCTCGTGGCTTGGCCACAGAACTTCCTGCCGGACTTTCCAGTGCCGGTGCTGTGTGCCGTGCTGAAGAGGCTCACCGTGCGCAGAATTGACAGACCTGGCTGTGTAGTCTGTGTCGCCAGCGTGCTTGAACTCGCCAAATCCTTACCATTCTGCCAGGATGTGGTCGTCGAATGCGGTAATCTGTCTGGTGGCGGAGATGTCGCAGCCACATACAATAACGTGCGGCGCCTGGAATTGGACCGCTGTCACGCGACGTTTGGGGACGGCTCGGTGGGTTCTACATTGCGCTCTACGGGCTCTTTGAAGACGTTTTGCTTGGTGTTTGACCAGGTCGTCAATCCTGGTCATGCATACCCCTGGTATTTGTGTCCCAGCATGAATACTGGAGAGCTCAACGTGGGATTGGAAACTCTAGAGGACCTGACCATTGGATGCCACTATCTTCCAAACCGGAACCATCAAAACTATGAACATGCGATGCGAGAGTCAAGAAAGCTGTTCATGCCTTTGCGAATCAAACGATTGCACATTGACCACGGCATGCTTTGCAGATATTCCAGTGAGTACGGAATACCTGGAGTCAAATTGCCACCGGGCTTGGAAGAAGTCCGCCTCATGAACTTCCAATCTGTAATCCATACGGATGGACTGCAGACGTTACTCGAAAAGAATGATCTTCCTGCTCTACGGATCTTGATCATCGAACTTGAGCCGAAACGCTTACGTCTACGCATGCAGCAGCTGGACCTCCTTCGATTCATCTCGCTTTGCACTCGCAAAAGCATAGAATGCATTGTTGTTGAGAATCTACGGCAAGGCACTTTCTTGAGGTCGTCTTCGCCCGATCTACGACTGTGGAAACGGATCAGACGTCCAGGATGGCGGGAGCTGCTGGAAATGTGAGCCGCTCCAGCCTTAGTTTCAGAACACTCAGCTCCTGGCAGGCCATCCTCACATTGGACACTTTGCATGACGTTCATGATACGCTACGCAAGACACATGTGGCTCAGATTATCACGATTTACGATTCGCAACGTTACGGCTTGAACTAGATACAGCCATATACCTAATAGAATGATTGACGAATGAAACATCTTAAATTCGCCATCCGCTGCCAGCCAGACTCGTATGAACTGATGCTCTCCCTATTGAAGCCCGGTCCTAGACTTACACTGTCCGGTGGTCCTGCAAGGGAGACCCTTTTGCGTGCTGCTGCACGATAACATGCTTCGAGACCTTGGACATAGACATAGTCATGGCAATATGAGATTGTCTAAAGGCAACACGACGAGATACTCGATGGTTCCAAGGACTGATTGATGTATTACAAAATCATAGTCGTCTAGTCGTGTCTGTGAGGCAACCCGTCCTCCCATCGCTGGAACGCTGAAAGTCATCACCACCACCCCTCACCCCTCACTATCCTCATTCCCTTCCCTTCAAACCCTATTCGAAGGCTTCCTAGTCGGCTTCGCCGGCACCACCTCCCCCCTCTCCTCATCCACAGCCCCATCCCCACCGCCAACACCATTATACCATTTCCCCCTCTTCGGCTGCGCCTCCCCATCATACGCCCTCTGCGGCCTACTCACGCCCTCAACAGCCTGCTCCCTCCTATTCGCGGCCCTCCCCTCCTCGACAAACCTCCTCCTCTCATCCTTCTCATCATCACTAAAATCCTCCACCACCGTGGCAGGCGGGTTCTCATACTCCTCGACGTACGGCATGCCGGACCTCCTCCTCTCCTCCCTCACCTTCTTCTGCCTCTCGGCGTCCTTGGCCTTCAGCCCCTTAGGCTTATACACCTCATCCAACCTCTTCTCCAACACCCGCACGTTCTTCGTGTTGGCCTTGAACGCCGCATCCGCCAAATCGCCAATGAACGGCACCAGCCCCACCACGAAGTCGAGGAGGACGTTGAGCAGCATGGTGAACAGCGCGGTTCCGCCGAGGCCGCACTCGACGCGGCTGCAGCGCCAGACCAAGAGGAGGGCCAGAGCGGCGTCCGCGGCGTCGCCAAAGGCAGGGACGAGCCCGATGACGGACGACCAGCCGAAGCGGACGCCGGCGATTTCGAAGAGGCACATGTCGAGTTTGTAGGAGCGGTTGCGCATTTTGGCGAGGATGAGGGCGTCGTTGTCCGGGATGTAGTCGGGGATTTGTTTCTTCATTTTCTTCTCTTTGCCGGTTCGGGGGTCGATGACTTTGGTGAAGTAGGGGTCCTATGGGGGTAAGGGTTAGTTGGGATTGGTAAGGGGGGGGAAAGGGAGAGGTGCTTACGGTTGTGCCGCCGACTTTCTTGTCTTGGTATTGCTTCATTTGTTTGCCCATGACCTTTTTGGCGGCCATCTTGACGAGGACGCCGGCCATTGTGGAGGTGTGGTGTGGTGGTGGACTGGGTGGTGTGTGAAGTGGTGATGCAGTCGAATGGTATGGGTATTAATGTGTAGATTTGGCCAGATTCAAGAATAGCTCGCGCCGGTAACAATGGGTATTGTCGCGGATTTTCCTGGTGAGTGACGTTGCTGGGAATCAATGGTGTTGTCAAGCGGTTGATGAAACAAGCACCGTGCGGACAGTGATGTTTGGAGAGGAATGCGCGACGGCCAACCAAATGACTACAAGTGCTGCTTGTGATACCTCTGGTCACAAAGGATAGATGGACAGACGATGACCTACCTTTTCTTTGGGCACATGGGTGCTCCCTGAATTTATGTGATCTACGACTGTCTTCCCTGCTTTTTGAGACGATATGACGCGCGAGGAGAAATTGTGGTCCTGCACCGCCACATACGAGCGCCAATGGCGTCAAGACGTGGCTGGAGGGAACGGCAGATCGGCTGTCCAGATCTGTGGCGCAGGCTTCTGCCGACGACAACCGCTGTCAATCCTTCACCGCATGTCTGGATATCATTCCGTGATCTTCTTATCCAAACTATGAAGCAATCGCGAATAGAGCCCTGCCTGTCAAGTGATCTACCCAGTGCATGAGCTTTTGCGAATGGCAGAAGATCAACCACTCAACCCGGGCAAGTCCCAAAATATCATCCACCATCCACTCTTGGGCTCGTCATATCTATCCGGCGTGTTACCATCATAATTCGGGCCCATCACTTCTTTCTCAAGCTCTGCTTCCATATCATATCGCTCCGGTGTCGACACATGGCCTCCAGGCATGTGCATGCTCCACCTGCTGTTGTCCCGGTGCCGCCACGGCTTATGAAGGTGCACGAAGAGCTTGTGCAAACCATGCAGTTCCTTGAATGCAAGTACCATTTGTCGATGTTGCTCCCAAGCTGATGGGAACTTCCATTTTGGCAGACCATGTGTTTTCCAAGCCATGATATCAATCTTGTCGCTCGTATCAAAGAATGGTACATAGAGTCGTATGGTAAGCCCCGAGAGATTGAGGAATTGTTCCTTTTCGGAGAGTAATTTCAAAAGGTCATTGTTCGCTGGAGGTGTTACTCGAGTGTACTGACGCGCCTCGAAAGCTGGGAACACTGCTTCAATGTCTCGCAAAGCCCAGAGTGCTGATTCGGGCACGAGACGAAGAAAGTGTGAGAGCTCCGAACGATGCGGTTGACGAGCCTCGACGGTTGCGTACAGATCCCCTCTTGGTTTGATCACGAAGCGGTTCTTCGCGTAGAATATCTGCAAGGCGTCATGACTGAATGCTTTTGAGACCAGGAGAAGAGGGCTAGGCGGCTCCCAGCATTGACAGAACCACCGCCAGCCACACGATAAAGCGGCTCGTGGCCCTGGACCATCGATAGTCGAATAAACGCAGTGCTTTCGCTCGCACATTGAGGTGGCTAGCCGCGCTGTCTGGCAGGCCTGAAAAGTTCTTGCATGGTCATTGGTCCCGAAATTGCGTCCGTTTTGATCTGACCATATCAAGTGAAACCCTTGTTCGGGATTCCAGCTGACCTCGCGCATTGGAGTAACCAAATCAGTGTACTCAAGAACGGCTGACCGTATTTCTGCAGGCAGATCCATGAGCCGGAAAGGTCGAGGTGGGCCTCTCGGGGGCAAGCCAGTGATTTGACGTGCCACCGTCTGAGCCAATCGGTAGAAAGTGTCTGACTTGGTAGGACTAAGCCTAATAGTGCAGTCTCTGAGTCGTGGTAACTTATGAAGTGGATGCAATACCCGTTGTGCCATTGCCACGTCCTGGCAATCACACGATAAAAACAATGTCATGCTGTCCGGCGGAAGAGTATTTCGCAGGAGAGAAACGACATGCTCCCATCGCCGCAGAATATCGTCGGTGTATGGACCATCCGCGCGGAGCGGTTCGCGAGAAGGATCATCTGGCTCTGTGAATTGGTCGACAAATGTGCATGTCGTGAGCTGGATCGACAGGAATCTCAGAGAAGAAAGGACGCGCTCCGACCATGTGTAGATTCTCATCTCGCCATTCTCTCGGTTCAATCGCGTCAGGAACATGTTTAGAGAGTACACCAAGGGCGCCGCCTCGCAGTAGACCAGATAGCTGACTTTCAGGAGATTGGTGACAGACCATGGCTCTGATCCAAATCGTCTGTACTCGGAGGGAATACGATCAAAGGGGGTGTGCCGAACAGGAAAATCGAGAGTGTAGACCGAAGGAGCAGGAAGAGCATGCCTGTAGATTTTCAAGCGTACGTCTTTGGGCAGGTCGAAAATGGTCGCCCGTTTTCGAGTGCCGACCATCTTGCACAGAACACAAAGACACGTTTGTCATGATCGTGGAAAGCGCACATCATTTGAAGTGAGAAGTGTGAAAGACACAGAGCGGCAAGGCTTCTCTTCGACCGCGCCGCACACGTGGCGCCCCTCGCATCGCGGAGCTCCATCAACGAACCATCCAATGAAACTTCCTCATACAAAGTCAGTGTCTGAAACCGAAACGTGAAACACTGCCTTCACCGGTTTGGTCTATATCTGGACGCTTTTAAGCTGCACATCGATTCTCGAGGCTGATCCCGGCGATTGCGTGCGCTCGCGTAGCACAGGCCGTGGGAACGCTCGGTCATGGGTACTGGGAACAGGAAACACGACACTGTGTTGAGTGTACGTAGAACCTATTTCGAAGACTAGCGTCATATTTGACAGCACCGCAGACCCTGCAACGTTGTGGTAGGAGCACGATCCTCTAGACCAACGCTTGCTGAGCTATCATGGCCGACCTCCACCTGTCTGGCACGGCTTTACAATAGCTGCTTGTCCTTCTTGTGCTGACTATATAGACGGTCCATGGCTTCTATCTGTTTGAGGTAAAGTAGTATGAAAAGTCCCACCAAAGGAGCCCCACCAATCGCGAGCAGCTCCTCATCATCAGCTAGTGGGTCAAGCCTTGGAGGCAGCCCGATGAGGACGTCACCAGGGGAGTAGTATTCCTATTGTCTTGTTTGTGCGTTCTCGTATACATTGTCTTTCCAAGTACTGTTTCGTTGTCGGTACATCACCACGGAAGAATATATCTCTTTGCTTCTCTTCCATAAGCTTATCGTACCTCCACAAGTTCGCGTCCGCGTCTACGTAAGTCAACTACTCTAACAGTCCATAGCGAACAGGAGGCACAAAGTCCGCATGTGTCATATTCCGGATATACTCTGGCGGATCAGGCATCACTTCCCCACCCTCAATCAAGATGATTTGCTGACCGCCAGCTAAATGATGGATACAATGGCCTACATCGTGTCAGAGCTACCGAAGCAATCAGCTATACTTGAGAAACTTACAACGCAACATCGACATCGCCGGGAAGGTCACCTCGTATCTTTTAGAGGTCCACGGGCGGCCATAGCCACGTTTCACTCGACGCAGGCCGCGCATTTCGTCATGGGGATGTTGGTGCCGATGTTTGAGGGGGATGATTATTGGCCTGAGGTTCCGAGGGAGGTGAGGGACAGGCCGCATGTGGAGTGGGATGTGCCGGAGAGGGGGGGATCTTTGATCGAAAGACAGGGATGGGCAGAGGGAAGGGGAAAAGAAGGAGGGGGGAAGGAGGGAAGAACGAGAGTGAGGGGCATGGTAGATTGTGTTTGTCTACTGCTGGCTGTAGTGTACATGTCGAAAACAAACGCTTTTGGGGGTAAGATGCTCCGGGTATGTTACACTTTGGACCAACCCCTTGTGTCCTGTTGCCTGCTCAAGGCATGTCCTATCCGCGTCGCTCCTTCTACGTAGCCAACTGCTTACGTCTCCGCCGGTGCAGACCTCCAACTAGTACGGACTCAGGTGTTCGATCCTGATCATCCACATCGGCTTCTCCAACAAGTTCTTGCCCATCTTCTCGCTGTCGTATTCGGGCCCCATGACTTCCTTCTCCATCGCAGCCATGACGGACCTTGATGCGACCTCAGAGAATACGTCGTTTGTGACCAGGGTGTACCAGTGGTGATCGTCGGCCTCGATGGCGTTTTCCCAGTTCCAGGGCCTGTAGAGGACGACGAAGAACTTCTTTAGTCCCAGTTCGGCGAGGACCTTCCAGCAGTTGACCGTGCGTTCCTGGCAGAACATGATGAGGGGCGGCAGATGGATAGGGGTGGCCGCATAGTCCCAGATATCCTTATCACTGTCGCGGTAGGTGGTGTAGTCTGCCATGTGAATGGTGACGGTGAGGTTGGGAATGTTCAAGTAAGGCGCTACGGCGGCGAGTGTCAAGCACAGATCCTGGTTGGCTACTTCGGTGTTGCGGGTGAAATATCCGTGGTTTTCGAAGAAGGGGTAGACGATGTCGAGGCGCTTGAGGGCGTGCAGAGCTGAAACAGGAATCTGCTCACCCAGGAAGCGGGAGATTTCTGTGCAGCCCATGCATGATTCAGCAGGCAGCATCTGATCACCGGCCGGCTTGATCATGAAGCGGTTGCGGCGGTAGAAGGTAGTACGAGCATCGATGGTGAACTCTTTGCTGACGAGGAAGAGGTACTGAGGGTTTCGCCAGCACAGACAGGTCTGGGCGAGTTGCGATAGGAAGTTTCCACCGGTAGCCTCGAAAGCAGAGCAGAAACGATTGCAGAATGTGCGTGCGCGACGACCTTCGACACCCCACATGAACCAGTGCATGGTCCAAGGGTGAACGCCGCCGGGACACTCAAAGCACTGGCAGAGGTCGCACACAGTTTCGCGCAAGTTGCGGACATGAAACTTCTCCGTGGGGTTCCATTCGACCTCCCTGCGAGGTGTGACAAGATCTGTGTGATCAAGGACCAACTGACGTAGCTCCTGAGGAAGACGGAGGAACGGGAAAGGGTCACCGTAAAGGTCATGAGTCCTACGCACAGCCCTGAGAGCAACCTGGCGTGCAAGCTTCTGCATTTCCGGGATCTGAACACGTGAGAGGCGTATGAAGGCATGACGTAATGTAGGCATGAGAGATAAAGGTTCGACAACTTCCACGGCAGTTTCCAGATCAGCGCAGTCACAGACGAAATCGAACCAGACCATGTCGGGTGACAGCCAGACCTGGAGTCGAGCGGCGATACTTTCCCATTGGGCCGAGAGTTCCTTGTAGCGAGGCGATTTGAGTGACAGTGGCTCGTCGACCTTGTGAAGTTCGATGTCCGGGCCGCCAACCACACCCCTGTTGTCAATGACCGGAGCGCTGGCGCTGAGCACGATCAGGACCTTCCTCAAGTTCGATAAAGCCAGGTTAGAGAGTTGAGCCAGTCCAGCAAGCGTGTGTCCGTTCCTCCAGTGGATGACGATGTGATTCTCCCGATAAATGTGCGGCACGGCGACGAAATAAAAACGCTTGCAGGTGGTGATGATGCTTCTTACCAATTTTGCCTCATAGGCCCTTTCATCATCCTTATCATTCCCAAACCACCACTCCTCCATATCCACCTCTGACTTGACCGGTGCCTTTCTGCCGTAGTTGACGTTGATCCTAACGTCAGTAGGCAAACCAGCCAAGACGAAGATGTCTTCTATCAGATGATTAGGAAGGTCCAGGATGCCCGTCTTACGAGGAGCGGGCTCCTCCGCATCGGCCATGGTCGCGTCTTCGCACTCGAAGTTGTTACCGTCCTTCATTTCCACGTCCTCGGTTTTCTTCTTGGGCCATAGGCGACTGCGAAGGAAATCCAGCTTCTCTTCGGAGCTGGCGCTGCTTGGTGGAGCATCAGAATTCGGATCGTCCTGGAACGGGTCCTCCATGATCGTGAAACCACGTGTTGATGTGTTTTTGGTGTTTTAAAGAGGAGAAGAGAATTTCCAAAGTGCGCGACATCTAGGAAATAGCTGGCAGCATGTGCCTTGTGCCTGAGGCTGACCGCGCTTATCCAAAACGAGGCATCAACGTGGATTCGCCACACTTACAGGACAGCACCAAGAAGGGCCGCGTACTTCGACACGTGTACTATCTGACGATGAACTGGATGATATAACATGTTAGCTCGATGAACGAGGTCACGCAATGACGAATAGTGTTATTTAGAGAGTGAAAAGTAAGGCTGTTATGAGTTTATGAGAGCCGCGCTAGACGCCGGTTAGACGCCGCGGCTCCGCTTGCCGACCTGACGCCATTGTTGAATAGTAGCACGATCTCTTGTGTTTGGACAGTGCGCTGGCATGAATGAAATGAATCAAACGACTAGCCAGCCTGCTACTTAAGCATCCAAGTTGACCTCGGGCATCACATCTCCGCCAAACCAGCCATGAAACCTTGAAACAACACATAACAAGCTCAAGCAGCTACAGCATCACCCTTCACCGACCACAACCACCCAGCGACCCACACAATGTGTCGCTTCCTAGTACCTCCCCCTCCCCCCCTTCTTCCCCTCCCACTAGCCCATCCAAGCTAACACCCTCCAGGTCTTCACCTCCCCCCAACCGCACCTCCTCTCCACCCTAATCCTCTCCCCCCGCCACTCCATCCTCACCCAATCCTACGACTCCCGCCTCCGCCTCGACACCCGCCGCCCACACAACGGCGACGGCTTCGGCGTAGGCTACTACACGCCGCGCTCCCTCCTCCCCCTCCTCGGCCCGCAACCATGCATCTTCACCTCCACAATCCCGGCCTGGAACTGCGCCAACCTCACCCGGCTGGCCAGCAAGACCGTCTCGCCGCTGGTGTTTGCTCACGTGAGAGCGAGCACCGAGGGGGCGTTGGCGGAGAGCAATTGCCACCCTTTCGTGAGGGGGACGGTCATGTGGATGCATAACGGGGGGGTCGGGGGGTGGGGGGCCGGGGTGAAGAGGTTGTTGGTGGGTGATGTGAGGGATAAATGG
This sequence comes from Elsinoe ampelina, assembly GCA_005959805.1. NCBI lineage: Eukaryota > Fungi > Ascomycota > Dothideomycetes > Myriangiales > Elsinoaceae > Elsinoe > Elsinoe ampelina. Next base: position 2,422,359 of record SMYM01000001.1, read on the forward strand.
TTTAATATGATCAAGGGGAGCACGGATAGTGAGTGGTGTTTTGCGTTGTTTTTGGATACGTTGGAGGGGTTGGGCGTGGATGTGGATGATGAGGAGGTGCAGAAGGGGGAGAAGGGGGTGGGCCACACCTTGTTGAGGAGGGCGTTGACGGGGACGATTGAGAGGTTGAATGGGTTTATTGCGACGGTGAGGGGGAGGGGGGAGAGGGTCGAGGCGAGTTTGTTGAATTTTGCGGTGACGGATGGGAAGAGTGTGGTTTGCAGTAGGTATGTTGGGAGTAGGACGGATGAGGCGGCGAGTTTGTTTTTTAGTAGTGGGACGAGCTGGGTTAAGGGCGGGGAGGGGGAGAATGGGACGGGGGATTATAGGATGGAGAGGAGGGATAGGGGCGCGGATATTGTGCTGGTGGCGAGTGAACCCCTGACTTTCGAAAGAGGTTTGCCATACGCTTCATGTATAGCGATACTGAGCTGACGTCAAGCAGACAATTGGGTCACAGTCCCGACGAACAGTACGATCACAATACACAACCAGACGGTACTCATACACCCCATCATCGACGAATTCTACGTCGCTTCTCCTTCTTTCAAGCGATCTTCCGCATTTGCAGAGACAAAAGGCCAAGTCACCACCGAGATGGCACAGGCCAAGCTCAAGTCATTCGAAGCAGACCCAACAGCAGATGTACTGTCATCAGCAATCGGCAAGCTTCAGACAGCAGTGGCATGACCTACGCTCACTCTTCCGCTTAAAGTCTTTCGATGAAGCTGAATCGTCCATTGTAACAACTACTTCCCATCCCAGACAAACTCATCCTCCACCGGTGGTATCAAACCCCGAATCGTCATACCATAATCCCCAGCATTCGGCGTCCTCAGTAACGTATGGATGTGGAACTTCTTCGGCTCCTGGTTGTTCAAGAACACACCACTGTGGTGGTCAAACTCGACAATGACGACAGGATTCTGTATGCGGTAGTAGAAAGGGTCCTCGTCGCCAAAGCCACCTATCCAGCTGAAGTACGTCTCCTCGGGAAAGGAGAGGATGTGATTCAGCCTGATTTCCCTCGCACGAGCAGGGAGGTAGAGGAGGTACTCTTCCAGGATCTGCGAGACAAGGCTTTGCTGGGTTTGATCAAGGGATGTATACTTGATCCCCTCGTACGGCACGATTCGGTTGTCTCTGTACGCGCCGCAGAGATGTCGCTGGTCATCCTTGTTCCATCGTCCAGGAGGCATAGCAGGATCATGCAGGAGCTTGTACGTCTGAGCCTTCGATTGCAACCCGGACGAGAGACTCTGCATCAGCTTCAGACCAAGGTCGGCCTCCCTATTGAGGATGGTCGTCCCAGCGTACGGCCCCTGATCGATCTCATTCGGCTCAGCACCGGTGAACCATGGGCTGATGAAGATCTGAGTCCGGTACAAGAAGATGTTCAGGCAGAGATGATGGCCGTAGAAGGAGAAGCCCCATGGTCGGGTAGTGGATGGTCTTCCGAACAAAACAAAGTTGTAGGAAAACTCGTTCATTACTTTGGGTGACTGGACGAGCTCGCCGAGAAAGCCGTTGATGCGCATGGCGGAGATGGCTTTGGCGTAGCCCTCGGGGGAGAGAGTGAGCTCGAGGATCTTCAGGATGGAGTCGCGGATAGTGGGTGTAAGCTCGTCCAGACGGAGACCTTTGTCGCTGAGGAGAAATTCTGGGTTGGACCACGATCGCCACTCTGGTGAGTCGATGTGGTAAAGGACTGTTTTCAGCTGGGCGTCGTCTAGTTGTGATAGCAGACCGTCTGCTGCGTATGTGATGTCGTCAATCGGTATGCCTTCATCCTGTAATCGAAAAAGATCCTGCCGCACTTTGCCTGTCCAACAAATCAGCTTGGCCCCGACAGTGGCAAGGGAGAAGTGATGCTGACCGTCACTTGTCACTCCTTTGTAAGGCTGCCCGAACAGTGATCGCCAGTGCTTATACAGAGCGTATAGCCACGGAGGCTGATGTCCTTTGTTCAGGAACTCGTCTGCATACTCATGGGCATCCTGAGTCTTCATGGTCGTGAAGCGTGGTATGCTCAGGTCAGGTAGATGCTCTCGGTAAGCGCCTGAGCAGACACCATCGCGTGCTGGCTTGTCGCTCGACATGATAATTACTCAACAGAATGCTAGGAAACGGATCTTGATGCCACCGTGCTCTCAAAAGACGTCGTGTCCTCCAGGTTATATCAAGTGCATGTGGGGAAAAAGGCGCGGGGCAGTATCTTCCGAAGTTCGGCATCCGCGCTGGCAGTTGGGTAATAGGGAAGAGTGTGACGCGTTCATACCGCAAAGCCGGTCCGGAACATTTCACATGGTATGCAAGGGCAAGTGGTATCGAATTGCCAAGGATGGGTGATGTTTCTTCCCCCGTCGCACCACATGAGATGCCGAACACCTCAGGATCCGAAATCGGGATGTGGAGGCCGTGAGGTTCAGTAGACATGCTGCCATCAGAAGAAGCCAGTAGTTCACGATACCATGATTGACGACTTACGACAGGCGTCGCGAGTGACAGACTATAAATGGAACAGGACTAGTCTGGAGATGAAAGACCAACATCTTATATTACTGTACAATTCTCCATGTCCGCTACATGACGTCCAGAATGCCTCGGCGCTGCTGCTACCTCTCACTCCAACATCACTCGACCTGACTTTGATACTGCGCCCTCTTCTCAGCCTTGATTTCCTCGACCTTTGCCCAATGCCGCCTGATCGCCTGTGCCTTTTCCGGGTTCCCGGCCTCGACCTTTGCGATAAACTTAGCCCTCTTCTGCTGTAATCTGGCCCTCTTTGCCTCTCGTCGCAGAAACACTTTTGACCTCGCCAGATCCTCAGACTTGGTTGTGGCAGCGGTCGGCTTGCGAATGTGCTTCGGCGCCTCTACTTGCGTCCCCACCATGCCTGAATCTGCCCGCTTCATCATCTTCTCCATCATCTTCTCCATGAATGCCACCCGAAGTCTTTCCTCCCTGTGCTCGGCGCTAGTCTCGGGATCTCGTTGGAAGAGCATGTTATTTTTGCCGTAGCCGTACCGGTATTTCAGCTCAAGCTTCCTCTCGTGGTGGTCTGCAGGGGCGGTATTCCTCGACCAGCCCATGGGAAGGTGCTGGACCTCGCTGGGCCATTGCGATCCATATTCGGCGTCCAAGGGATTAGCCCACTCGATGCTGACGTCCGAGAGGCGCATTTCATCAGACGGAGAGAGTGCTAGACCGAAGGTCGGGTTGCGCATGTCTTTCGTAGGAGTCAAACTGATCCCTGCCATGAGATTGCGGATCTTGTCCAAAGACAATGACACGAGCTCCTGAAGAGGTCGGGTAATTGCCAGAGTGCCGTAGCCTTTGACCGGCACTTCCAGTGTCATGGATTCGCTCTCTGGGATCTCAGCTGGTGCCTTTGTGCTCTCGCTGTCTGTGGCATTTTCAGTCTCTTCGGAGATTCCGCTGTCCTTGACTGGTGTGATGGACTCGCTCTCTAGGATCTCAGCTGGTGCTTTTGTCCTCTCCCTGTTTGTGACATTTTCAGTCTCTGGGATCTCAGGTGTCGCTTTTGTGCTCTCGCTGTTCATGACATTCTCAGTCTCTTCGACGATTCCGCTGTCCTCGACCGGCTCAGCTCCTTCTGCTACCACTGGGTCGGGACCAGGAATCGCGAGGGTCTGTTGCTCTTCAAATCGGGCCTTGGCACGCTTCTCGATCGATGGCATATTCTTCATCAAGGCTGACCAGGTGACCTGCTCACTCACTTCATTTCCTCTTGTCAGACTTGCGGCAAGCTTGTAGATCCTCTCTGATGCTTGCTGCATAATGCGAGCTCGTTTCTCTTCGGTCATCTGCTCGGATTTGTTCTTCTTGGCTGTGTGCAGCTTGCTCCTAGTACGGTCGCGCGCTTGTACGGCAGCACGCAATTGCTCAAGTGCTTGCTCAAGACCAGTCCTCGCTTGCTCTCGAGCTGACCTTTGCTCCGGCGAGGCTGTCGTATCGAGTTCACTTTGCTTCGCTGAGATCTGATGCTTGATCACGGAGATCTGCTCTACGACGGTCTCATATTGCTGCATCACGGACGCTAGCTCCTGCTTCAGATGCTCTTGTGAGTCTTCCTCGGCTGTATCAATTCCTACTTTCAATGCATTGCGGCGGTCAGACAGCTGCCGTGCCTGGGCCTGGAGACTTCGGTGCTGTTCGTCTAGGTCACGGGCAATGGCATGTTCTGCGTGGAAGAGATCAGTCCGGCACTGTGATATCTGTTGCTTCAAGGCATCCACAGTCTGATTGTGTTCCTCAATCAGTCGCTGGATTGTAGGATGGTCGTGATTCCTAAGAAAATCTTCGGTCTGGGCGGGCTCGCTGTCGGCGATGAGCTGATCCAGCTGCTCGGGTCGACCGGCGTCTGCTTGCGACTTCGCGTACAGTAGTTCGTTTCTCCCGACATTCAATTTTGCAAGTTCTTCATCGACCCGTCTGCGTTTGGGAGACTGTATCGATCTCATCGTTTCACTGATCTCATCACGTAGGATCTGGGCGTATTCCATGCTCTTCTCCTCGGCGAGACCTTTCACTGCGGCCTCTTGAATCTTTTCTGGTAGCGTTCGGATGTAATGGTACTCTGTCTTTGCCAAGTGGATCTCCCGGTTGATGTTTCTGACTTTGCTGGCTCTTGACAGATCCCATTTCTTACCAGACTCATCTTTAATAGTCCGCGCCCTTGATCCCAGATCGGCCAATCGCTGATTGAGGCTCTCTAGACGTTCTTGTCTTGCTGCTTCGTTTGTCGCGAGCTTCGGTATCCACTCGAGTGCTTGTTGGTTGAACTCTTCAATCTGTATCGAAAAGGCGATCGCTTGCTTCTCTTGCTCCACCAACACAGTGGCAAGGTCTGCAACGCTATTCTCTGCTTGATTCATGATGTGCTTCTTCTTCCTGAGCTTCCAGTCTGAAAGTCGGATCCTCTTGCCTCCGATGCGTTCACCTCCGAGCTCATCTACCTCTTCACGTTTCTCATCTTGCTTCTTCTGTCGGTCCAGTGGTCGGTCCAGTGGACCGACATGTTTCGGATCCCAATTCAGCTCGTGAAGCATCCGCCATTCCCGCAACTTTTTGAATGCCTTTAGACCTTGGTGTGGCAGTCCAAATTTGACAGTGAAGAAGGGTTTCCAATGATCCTTCCGAAGAGCTCGGGGAATCGTCTTCTTGCCAGCTGATGTCAATTGCTTGAGCGTCGAGTTGTTCTGGTTCTTCGTTAGTGTCAATAACAGCTCTGAAGCATAGCACTTACGTCTAGCGACCGCGAAAGAGAGTACAAGACCTGGTTGGAGAGAAAATGTCGGTACGCAAAGATTCGACTGCCATGTGGCGCCACCAGATCCGCTCGCTTTGCGAGCATCCCAGTCTTCATCTTTGCGATGCTTTCGATGATATGCTAGCTTCAGCGCGGCCTCGCCATGATCTCGAGGTTGCGAAGTGAAGGCTCGGGACTTGATCGATCAAACCATCCCGGAGCTTCATCTCGGAGCAAAATTTTGAACGGTGCACCATATATGCAACAACGCAGTGAATGTGGCCGTCCAGCACATGACCTCACATTAACTTGTGGTCGTTGAACGTCTCGCCAATTATTCTTCAAATGTTCCGATCATCCTGCTAGTCTAGCTTGGACTTGCTGGCGACGAGGTTGTCTTTGGATTGGCTCCATGGGCTGGTCCGCAGGCTATACCCTCTCGATATGACCTCCCATCATAAATGGCATCCCCCGTGGTAGAAACAAAGCAATCGAAATGGACGACACGTGAGCGACCTTGGTTGGTGCCGTGGGTATGTCAGTCAATGCTGATTTCTAGATGAGATACTGACAATGCTCAGAATCGTAAATTGCGTCACCTACAGTCCATTGCTCTCCGCAACCTTGCACTAGTACTAGTCGACAGTCGATATCGAGGAAAGGTCATCGACGATGATGCGCTACCAAATACATTGAAGTCGCCGGCGAAGCAATTGGCACTGCGCGAGAGCCGAGTGCTTGGTCATTCGAAGTCTTCAGACGAGCTCAGGCCGATTCATGAGGACAAAGACAGGGACTCGCATACCAATGGAGGACCCATCAACGGTTCGCCCAAGAAGGAAAAGAGGACAAGACCGGTTGGAGCAAAGTTGAGAAGGAGGAGCACTCTGGAATGGGCTTCCGAGACGCCGCAAAGAAGACAGACTCGTCTGGAGGCCGTCTCCGCGGCAAGACTGGCTGATGTCTTCTATACCTTGCATGTCGCCAATAACAAGGAGCCGGTTTACGTCAGCGAGGAGATCAAGAAGTCCATGAACCCGAGCTTCAGGCAAATTGACTGGGATGCGTGTGGTCCGGGTATCACTCGTCAAGAGGAGCTACGAGTGAAATTTTGGGTTAGAAGCGGCAAGGAGAAGAGCTACCAGATCCTCCTCGACATGTCACTCAACTTACGATCGCTCCAATTTATAGGCAAAGACCTCGCCACATTCAGTCATCCTTTCCCGCAGAATTGTGTCATCTTTCAGCTTACAGATGGCTACTACACTTGTTTTACAGACGCCCAGGTGGAGGAGCCGGTCAATCCATTCGCCATCACCAAAGCGAAGCCGTCCTCCCCAAGGACTATTCGATCTGCTTCATTCGATGCCCTACTACGACTGTCTAAGCTAGACGACAGTATCCAAGACGCTCTAGCATTGCGAGAACGTTTGTCTTCGGACCTGAATACCATTGTAGAATCCAATCGGCAGGCACTGGAGGAGAGTACGAAGATCAAAGAGGCAAAGGACTATCTAAAGACCGTTGAATACGCCAAGACGACAGTCGAGAAGCAACTACGTGTACTGCGTCAAACACTGTCCCAAAAGCGCGACTCTCTACAGAAGCGGCGAGACCTCCTGACCACCGGACGCACCGAGCAAATCACCAGCATCTCCCAACTCACATCCTCCACCGACACGCTCCCCTCCCTCCAAGAAGACCTCACCATCCTCTCCAAATCCATCACCAACCAACGGCGCCGCATCGCCCACGACCTCTCCCGGATCTACCCCATCGTTCCCCTCCCTTCCAAACCCCTCTCCTTCACCATCCGCTCCCTCCACCTCCCGGACAGCGAAGACCTCGACACCTCCACGCCCGAAACCATCTCCGCCGCCCTAGGCCACGCATCCCACACCCTCCTCCTACTAAGCTTCTACCTCTCCCAACCCCTCCCCTACCCACCCCACCCCCACAGCTCAACCTCCACCATCACCGACCCAATAAGCAACATAAAATCCCCCCCGACCTCCGGCGCCTCCCCGTCCCCCTACCCCACCTCCCCTCTCCTCCCCCCGGCCCTCGCAGACCCGACCCGCACTTTCCCCCTGCACCCCCGCTCCGGCCCGAAATTCAGATTCGAGTACGCCCTCTTCCTCCTCAACAAGGACATCCAGGTCCTCCTCTCCAACGCGTTCAACGTGCGCGTGCTGGACATCAGGCAGACGCTGCCGAATCTGGCGTACGTGGTGGCGTGCATGGGGGCCGGGGAGGGGGAGTTGCCTGGCAGGAAGATGGGGGGCGTGAGGGGGTTGGTGAGGACGGCGGGGGAAGGCAGGGGGTTTGGGATGGGGATTGGCGTGAGGAGGAAGGTGAGTGTGGCTGTTTCTGGTCAGGGAGAGGGGGAGGGGAAGGGGAGGGCGGAGACTGGAAAGGGAATGACCAGGGAGGAGTTTGAGGCGGGGAGGTGGGATCGAGATGGAGAGGGGGTTTGGGATGGGAGTGTGAGGATGAAGGGGAAGGGGAGAGGGGGTGGGATTGAAGGGTTGGGGATCAAGGGGAGGGAAGGGGGTTGAGATCGAGAGGCATTGTACAGTTTTGGCAAGGAGCTGTGTAGAGCAGCGTCAAAAATTTTGAATTGAGCGCTATATCGCTTTTGGCTCTACCAATTCCCCAGCAGTGCCGTTCTTGTCAAGCTTTTGACCTGCTGCTCAAGTGGCAGTGGCTGGCGATGCTTTTCGTTGAAAGTGCCGATATACGAGGAGGGCCATTGCCTGCTTGTATTATCGACAATCGATCCAGTGCTTTTTGTCCTGCTTTTCCTCGACTTCATCGTCGCTGCATCAGATCCCCCGTGATCCATCACTTTCGATCATCTCCTCATCTCATCACTCATCTCAGAAACCAGATAACGCCCCGTCCATAGATCTCAACTGTGTATGTCTCCTCACATCAAGCGAGTGTTTCTTTTATATTCATAAATATGCCGTGATAATAAAGCTCCGAAAGGTATTCCGTTGAATTTGCAGCGAACTTGACATATTCTTTTGATTCGACATGGGACTGACGTGGTAGAAACGAAGTTGTGAAAGGCTGAGACTGATTCTCGAATTCGTTTTGTCGTTATTGATGGAATTTTGCATAAATCGCTCCACGAGACCTGGCCCAGTATGAACAGTTGTAAGATCAGAATCATGGTCGCTCGGAAACGGAGATGTATGTACTGAATTCTGATCTCGTGCAGAAGGTATGTAAGAAGGGAAATTGCGGACATAGAATCGTGAACCATGGGCGTATTCGTAGCATTGGAGCTCGTATCTTGTTGGTCATCGTACAGTTATAGGCAATGCGTCATATCAGTGGCTAGGCTGGTCGACAGAACATGCGGTGAGAGATGAATCTGCGCGCTTGGTCATGTGGTTGGACTGGACGTGGAGGGCATTGGCCATGACGTGAGTCACTATATCAATGTTAGATTTCAACCCACCGACACAGATAACGAGGTGGCTTACCTGGCCAGACGGCGGCCTTCTCCAGCATGAAGGCCGTGATTTTGAGTATCCTCGCCCCATATCCGACATCGCGAAGTGCTGGCAACTTTTCAAGCTGCTGTTGCAAGTTTTGAACCGTGGCGTTGGGATCGATCGTGCTGAAGTCGGGTATGATGTGCGCTTGTTGGATGAGCTTCTGCTCCATAAGGTTGCAGATGTGCTCAATCTTGTTGAGGAGTTCCACATCCTCAGCATCGAGAAGCATGATGGCAGGGACTTGACTAAAGTCAATATCGTCTCTGCCGAGGACTCCGCAGTAGCGACCGACTCGTTCTTGAACTGAAGACACCCATTCAGCGAGCACTTGGCTGCAGTCAAAGAAGCACATTGATGACTGAATTGGCAATTCGTGCGCGGATCCGTCAACAAAAGTGAGGTTGAATTTGGCTGAGATCGAGAGGGAATCAGCAGCGTAGAATGCAGCACGTCGGAGGTGACGCTCCCGCTTGTTCCCTTGACCAGTTCGAAGGACCTCGCTGGGACGACGAAGACCCTGTCGGCTTTGAGAAGCTGTTGAGCCCTCCTTTACGGTGGTCAGATCGGATCCACGTGCGTCATCGTTGTTGTGCATGACCTCTGTGCTTCGGGCGAACTCGTTTGCCATTGTATCAAAGTCTCGATTCCAGAATGCCTCTTTGGATGGCCCGAGGTTGACAAAGAGGCGTACGAATGCAAGATCCAGTAGAGGTATGCTATCAGCCGAGAGAGGACCGAGACCAACTGGATTCGGGCGCTGCAAGTGATGGTGCTCATTTGCTTTCCATGCAGCCTGCCATGCGTTGAGAGCCGGTTCGATATGTGCAAACATTTGTTCTGTCTCCTGAATCGTCCACTGTCGACTGTGATGTCTGCTTCTTGTCTCCCAGATGAAGTTGTGAAGTGCATTGATGAGAATCAGACACCCGAAAGTGCTTGGCCGAATATCGACCTCGCGTCCGACTTGTCGTGGGAGGTTACCGTTCTGCAGTTGAGCGTACCAATTGTTGCTGAATCCGCCAGACTTTCGCTGGTTTGCAGTCAATAGAGTAGTGAGGGCGTGGGCGAATGGAAGTCGGTTTGATTCTGCAGCTTGATTTCCACCTTTCGCAAGCCAATCACCAGCACTCTCGCTGGCCCACAAATCTTCCTCGCACGGCAGATCCAGTAGAATCTCCGAGTTCATAATGGCAGGTGCGTGGTTGTAAGCTGTGACCAACAGACTCGAAAGAATAAAGACTGTGAAAAGAGTCCGTTTGCGTTCTTCAGTGTCCTTCCATTTGAGCCATGCCAAGTGGCCTGCTGATTGTGGTGGGTGGGAATCGCTGCTAGGCGATGAGCCTTCGTCACTGGCATCATTCCCCTTGGTCTTCGCTGCAGGCTGTGCGAGCTCAGCAGCTCTGGCCAGACTCACGAGCGCTGCGCAATGAGTACTTGCAATGTCTGCTGCCTGCTTGTCCCCACAGTGGTGGCCGTAAATCACGTTCAACAGCATTGCCTGGACCAGCCAAAGCGGAGTGTTGTGCGATGAGTTACCGGCGTTAGCGTATGATCCGCCAACAGCGGCTGACATGTCTGCCTTCCGTCGCTCTTCCAGGTAAAGCTGAATCATTCTTTTAGCCGAATCGAAGAGCTCTTTGGATGCCCCATGGTCGAGTTCGTAAAGAGCGCCGATCGCTGCCATGGCTAGAATTAAGCATCCACCTCCTCCAATAATACCCGCGTGACCGTACGAAGTCTGCATGTTCGCGGTCCGCAAATTGTTGACGTAATCGGCCGAATCAAAGGACATTGTCGGAATGTGGAGGAAGGGGAGATGGGGATGGAAGTACTGAATGTATGCGTTAACATAGCGCTGCAGATCGGCGGTGCTGGGTAGATTCGGACCTGAACGAACGGCTCCACCTGGTGAGAGAGGTGATGAGATTGATGGTTGAGAATACTTGCGATGGTTGTGCCCGAACACTGAAGGCTGTGACAAGCTGATCAGAAGCGCTTGACGTGTGGCATCAGTGATGGAGCTGGTTGACACGGAAGTTACTGAGCTCTGTCGAGCACTGCCAGTCATTGAGGAGGACATGCTTGGACTGTCGGAGCCAAAGTTTGATAACGATGCTGGAGGAACAGACTGCTGATGTTGATGTTGCTGTTGTTGCATCATGTTCATATTGTTTTGCATGTATGGTTGGTTGAAGAAGTCGTGGCTGGAAGACTCTTGGAGCATCTGAGGAGATAATGTTGTCATGGACTGATCCAGACTCGGAAGACCATTCTGCAGCATGTCTAATTGAAATGCGGCCGGTGTCATGAGCGGTTGGCTCGATGGATCAGCAGACACCCAATTCATGTTCCCCATGGTCAAATGCATGGCGTTCGGATCCATGATATTGTCTGATTGACCTAGACCATTCGTTGAATTACTCAAGTGCGAAGGCGATGACTCGTCAATTGCGAAATCGTTGCCATTGGTCATTTGCATTTGCATGTCCGTCCAGTTCTGTATCCATTGTTGCTCATCTGCGCCCATTGTGTCCATTGGGTTTTGACTATCGAATTGTCCCAGTTGAGGGAAAGGAGAGATAGGTGACCCGGCGCCGAAGTGTAGCTGGGCAGGATTGACTGTGTTGCCGTTTGTGGACTGGTTGAATGCATGATCGAAGTTGAAATGTTGTGATCCGGGGAATGCCGGTGCGGTATGTAGAGAAGCTTCGACTTCCTGCTTGAGGCCATTGGTGTCCAGCTTGGGCAAATTGTGTATCGGACCATGATGGCCAATCGAGTTCGACATGCCGCGGTATTCGACATTATCAGCACCTGGGAGTCCACTGACACTCAATCGATGATCGTTTAGGCCCAAAACATTCGCGCGAGACATTAGTCCAAGGCTGGTAACATCGAGGTGGGCGATCGTTGCAGCCCTGGGCCGCTGAGAGCCAAATCCTAGGGCAGTGCTGCTGGTGGTGCTCGTTGCGATCGAGTTTTTTCTCACTCGACTGTTGGAGGCTGTGGAAGCGGCGCTAACGCTGTCTCGTCGGCCATTTCGCTGTCTTGTCTGACCCTGTGCAAAGTGTAGCTTCTGTTGGTGTCGTAATAACAAGTCTCTCCTGGCGAAACACCTCGAGCACTCGTTACATTCAAAGGGCTTCTCTTTCGTGTGCGATCTCTCATGGCGCTTTAGGTGTTCCAGCCTGGCAAAGGCTCTGGTACAGGTCCCGCATACATGTGGCCTAGGTTTGTCGGTCTTTGGTGGAGGGAATTGTGTGTCTGATTTCTGTGTTCCGGTTTTGACTGTGCTCCGCTGGGCTACGTACGGTCAGCTTGAGAGGTGTGTCTGCTCGTGATGAGCTACTTACAGTCGTCGGGGCTTCCTTCGCCTGATCCGCTGGCATTGGAATTGGGAGAGGGCAGATCTGGACTCTGCGCCTCTGCGGTTGGAGCCTCGGCAAGCATGAGTGAGACAGGCTGGGAGAAGGTGGAAGGACCTGATGACAGAGGCAGTGAGCTGTGATAGATCTTGACTGTCAGTCCGAATCACGAGCTCTGCCTGTGTCGTGGGGGAAGCGGATGTGTGAGTGAAATAGGGCGTAGTGGGGTGATGTTCGACCGGCCCAGCCGTAAGGACGCTCTTTCCTTCCAATTGTGGTATAAGATGGCGATTTTCTGTTTTGCCGGATCTCAATCACCAGATGTACCTTGACAGCCAATCTCAAACGCGATGGATGCTTTGCCAGACCAAGAGGGAGAATATCGATCCAGTGTTTCCTGGCGGGCAGTCGGTGGGCAAAAATGAGGGACGTCGCGGGGTCCCCAGACTGTCAAAACCCGCCGCCAACACAAATGTCACACCGTCTTGCAATTGTAGACGTTATAAACGGTAGGAATTGCCCGGGTCTTTTCTTGACTGCCGTCTGAAGTATACTTTGGAGAGAAAGAGTCGTCACTGGAGGATGAGGGTCAGGGTCTAAGAGAAGAGAAGAGAGGTGAGGTAGTAAGGAAGAGAAGGAAAGGCGAAGAGAGAGCGACAACAGGCCGAAAACTCCGGTGCTCACAGACGAGATAGAGTTGGGTCTAGGGCAGGACGGAATAAGGGTACAGCCAGGAGCAGCTGTTCTGAACCTGCCCGAGCCGCTGCAACTCCGTAATGATCGAGCGAGCCTTGGAGCGAGGGAGCCACAAGTCCACACCAGCCGAAGGGACGGCGTGACCTAAGGGACCTTTACTTTCACTGGGCCAAGGAAACACGAACTGTTCTTGCCGCCCCTGCTGCTGGTACAGTACCCTCTTGACTTTCGGGACGACGTTCACTCCAGAGGCGCTGATACTGGTTGCTGTCGTACCTCTACCGGGCGAACCACTGGACACAACTGACTCACGGCGAATGGGAAGCTCTGGCAAGACAGGCCTGATGATGGGTGAGGCTTGTGGGTTTCGGGCGGTGTCAAGCAAGTCTGGGGGTCTGGGGAAGGCGGCGTCTTGGTACGAGCGTGTGCCACGGTTCCGATACAGGTCCCAGTGCCATGCCAGTTAATGGCTCCAGTTTTTCATGCAGTCGCTTCGACTCGGCATGGTGAGAAACGGCTTACCCGCTAGTCCTTTTCAGACATGCTCGCGCCGTCCTGCAGCAAGCCTGTTCATACCAAAATGTCTCAGGACGTCGCAGACCTTGATCACCACCGTGTCATTCATGTCCACAAGACTACAGTAAGCGATGGCATTGCAATCACGGCTTGTGCGCTTCCGGGGACTGCAATCTGGGGCAACGAGGATCTGGGGATTGTGCGAAGAATCGAGGCATCAATCAAAAATGCCCACGGCCAGCGAGCTTGTCTCTGAAGAAAGCTAAACCATACGAGGCACAAGCGCCTGGCAGTGCGCCGGTCTGGAGCTCTCGACGCTGGTAGAAGTGGATCCGTTTGCGCATGTTGTGCTTTAGCACAGTTATGCAGCCCTCAAGTTTGATATAGGCAAGTGAAGCGCGACGAGCATCCACACCGGCTTCGGGTTGCCATTTATTAGTTTTTTCGTACACCATTCGAGGCATGCGATCGGCCAACGCATGGACCTGTCATGCAAAAAATGTCTAGCACCTCGACGATCCTTTGTCCGGTCTTGAGAAGGTCAGGCCGCACCACTCCAATCGTGCACTCTCGAAACCCTGGTGCTGTGCGCCTACCGCCACTGACAGTCGGCCAAGATGATTTGATTGAAGAGTGAAGTCCTCCTTTTTCATTTGGGATAAAGTGTTACATTGGAGTCAAATATCCTGGACTTGTATCTCTAGCCGATGTCATTTTAGCGACTCAACCACATGAATTCGGCACAGCTTGGTAGAGCTACAGCTGCCGGGCCAGTACAGCATGCAGAACAACGACCATGGATGGGCGATCTGTAGAATAGCGTGGTGGGATTGATAGGCGCTGCAAGAGCATCGAACATGGCCGCATTTTGTCCGAACCGCGAGTCGACCAAAGTTTGGGTGGCCCAGGGGCCCCAGCAGAAACACAGCTGAGCCGTGCAATTGCTTGCCGAAGTTCCGCATAGCAAGTTATTCCCAGCGAGCGTATGTCCGCGATTCAGCATCACATCTCGCCATGGCATTTGGGACCGCAGTACCACCGACGTATTTTCGTCAAATGTACAAAAGAGAGACTATGAGACTGATGACGACCAAAAGTAGGAGATTTGCACAAACAAGAACCATGATCGTCTTTCTGCTATGACGGAGGATAGTCAGGGTCTCAGACTTTGACCATTCACGAAGCTTGCTAAAGCACCATCACGTCACGCCGCAGGAGCTTATACCGGGACGTGTTCACGCTGAAGCGGTCTTGATGGTAGTACAAACGTCTGGTATTCGTGCCATCATCTCACGTGTCAGCCTTGTGCAAGATCCGACTGCCTAAGTCAACCACGCATCATGCTGCATGCAAGACCGTTGCAAGGGATGGAAGATGGTGTGAGCGATGGCATCGAACGTGGCTGAGCACCTGGACTGATCCAGACATCCATCGTTCAACTCTATCCCACCACGGAAAGTTGTTGATGTTAATGAGTCCTGCGGCATCTTTTCCTAGCGATGTCGCACAAAGCTTTGGAGTATGCTTGCTGTCACATTGCATCTCCAACGCCTCTGACTGGACGCTGAAGTTGCAGGAAACAAGCTTTAGGAGGCAATAGTAGACCTGCTAGACCTCGAGTCAGATCCCCATAACGACAGTGAAGAGGTAGGTCCTCTTACGATTACATCATTCAGGGCTTGTGATCCCTCAATCGTTCAAGGGAGCATGCAGCGTACGCGCTGCATCACGACCAACTCGGATCGATTCTGAATACCTGTCTCCAAACCATGTTTCCGCCGCATGACTTTCTGAGAAGTTCAACTGCTCAAATGCTAAACACGGCTTGGTGGAGATCGAAGTACGGCCGGGTCTCGTCACGCGCGCACTAAATTTTCCCGCGGACCCATTATGAATTCGAAGGATCGCGTTTGACGCTGAAGGGTGGGTGTGGGCCTTAGTTTTCGAGGCCAACGGAGACGAACACTTTGTCTAGCACGAATCGCGACACTTTCTGTCTTGCAGACCGCTGTGGAGCCGTCTGCACGCCCTGCAAGCCACTCGAGAGCTCTTCATGCAATGTCAGGAACAGTGCTTGTCACGGGACAGCTTGCGCCCCTGCAAGCGTCCTGCAAGATCCCACCGACGGGCGCACACTTGGCTGCCGCGCACGTCTGCGGTCTGCCTCTCCTTCGCGATTTCCGATTCCGTCTTTGCGGCTCCGAGAAGATGTGCAATGCAGAGCACAGACTGTTCCGGCTAGGATTATCAGATCGCATCTGGAGTGGCCGCCGACTGACCTTGCTCGTGCCACGCAAAAGCGGCAGACAACGCATCTGTATCACAGGGACGTCGTGCGACCTGCCTTTGCTGGACGTACGTTCTTCAGCAGTTCAGAATCTTACCGCTGCATCCCGTGGTCACAGCTTAGAATACATTTAGGACGGCACATGCGGCTACTCTACGTGGTCAGCATCTTCCAGCTCCACGGGAGTGGGAAGCGGCACTAAACATCAGCGGCGATGGTACAGAGTGGATCGAGGCCAGCTAGGCCTTTTTGTGAGCACGCCAGAGGCATAGCGGTTCCCTAGCTGTGTCTGTCGAGCTGTAGCGATCGTGATGGGGGATGGAATTTAGGCCCGGGCGGTCTCTTGTCCGAAAGCCATCGAGACCTGAGAGCTTGGGCGGCTGACAGACAGGCTCTCTGCTTCTCCTTGCGAAGTGCATTGCCTGGATGAAGGTACGCTTGGCTGGAGGTACCCATGATGGTGGAGAGCATCAACACTCCCCGTCTGCAGGTGGCTGACCGCTTGCCTGGCAATTCCGCCGAGGCTCCCAAACAGTTGCGTGAATGCCGCAGGACTTTTGATTGATGGAGGGGCACTCGAATTGCCCCTCCAAGCCTTGTCCTCGAAGCTACCTACGTCACCGCTTCACGTTCCTGTTTCGCGTGCAGCTCCCGATCAGGCAGTAGCTTTAACCACACCTCATAATTTTTGCCCGACATCAACAAACACAGCATTGACGAATTCTTCGATACCTGTACGCTTGCTATACATTGAAACACACTACTAGGCTTGACTTTCATACACCGAGATTCTCCCTGAAGACTAGCATTCCTCATATCTCGGATATCAACACACTAGGGCAACCAGTGGCTTCCGCAATGGCTACCTTCTCCGACCTCCCTCTCGACATTCTTCACCTAATAAATGCTTATCTAGACGTCCCTTCGTTCCTGGCATTCACAGCGGCTTCGAAAGATCTGGCAGACCCGAGTCTTTCACTTTCGCCGACATACTGGTACTCAGCAGTGCACAACACCTTTCGTGTACCCAATCAGCCAGTCGTTTCAACAGATGGCGCTCGCTGGAAGAAGTTGTACAAGCGGCTCCTTACCCAGACCAAGCCTTATACATGGGGCCTCAACAGCAAAGGTCAGCTCGGTCACTCGTACCTCACCCAGGACCAGATCCATGCAATCCCTCCAGCGGAGAGGATGAGGAGGGCACGGCGTGCAAGACAGGTCAGCTGGCCAGAAGAGATGGAAGGTGAAGGTGGCATCATCGCGGATCTGCAAGCCGGCGGGTGGGGAACAACATATTTGACCAGCAAGGGATGCCTGTATACTGCTGGGACTATCAATGGACAGGATACTTGGGGAGCTCCGCCTTCTTTGCAAGCAGCAAGAGGTGTCCCTGTACGACTGAAATACCCACCTGGCTGGGTGGATCCAGAAAGCAGATACGAGGCAGAGACTGCGCTGGGGAGCTTCTCCATGGGCAGAGCACATGTCTTGGGCTTGAGTGACAAGGGAAGGATATGGAGCTGGTCAGATGCGGGGGCAGTCGGTGCTCAAATAAAGCTGCTGGGTATCGATTTGAACGAAAGAGGTAACACCAATGGGAAACCACTTGTAAAGAAGGTTGTGGCAGGTTGGGGGAAGAGCGCGGCATTGGTCAAAGGGACGGGCGTCGTACTATGGCAGCCAGTACAACAGTCGCGCGGCTATGAGGAACATGACACCATGCTCGTCATGAAGACTGGCGTAGTACCTCGCACAAGCTTCGAAAGAGCATCGTTGGGTAGCAAGAGGGTGGGCGCAGCATCACCTGACGAGGAAATTGGCGAGGTCCAAGAATTCGTCGTTCTGGAACACTGTATCATCTTCAATACTCATCTGGGGAAAGTCTTTGCGAGCTGGGTCGACGAGGACCAACCAGGTCCGCTCTTCGAAATCTTCCCACACGTCGACGATGAAGGGACACCACCTCCTGCGACTAAAGACCAACTTAGCGACTCGGAGTTTGTCACCGATGTACAAGGCACCTTCCGCAGCTTTGCACTTTTCATGAAGTCCGGAGAAGTCCTCAACGGCACGCAAGATCTCATCAATGATTGGAGACAAGACCCTCGTTCGAGAGCGACCAGTCAGTTCATGAGCGTACCTGCATTACAAAACAAGGGTGTCATAAAGCTTGCTTTTGGCGATCACCACTTCTTAGCACTTCACAAAGACGGTTACATCACCTCTTACGGGACCGAGAGTCAAGGATGTGGCTCGTTAGGTCTAGGTGGGAACCGAGATCCTGAAGGTCGTCTTCGCGGAATCAGGTATGCTGGTCTTGGTGGCGACGGCAAGCTCGTCCCTCATGCATACACCACTGGTCGTAGGGTGTGGTTCGAGCCGGAGAAACGCGAATGGATCAAGTACATTGCAAGCGGCGGCTATAACCCACAAGAAGCGGTCGAACGCATCCGGATGTGCTCGCATCCTACTGTCCAGGCCGAAGTCAGCGAATGGATCGAGCAAGAGGGCAATGCTTGGGCAGATAAATACTCGCAAGCGCCATATGATCCAACTCGATCAAGTGCCGAGTCCACTTCTTCTTTTCGAACAGCTGAAGAGGAGGCAGTGTCGAACGACAACCTCGCCCCTTACTTTGCTTTGTCCGTCACAGCAGCAGGGTGGCATTCTGGTGCCTTGGTCCTCGTTAACGGACCGGCTGCGAAGAAACTACGAGAGAACTGTATCGTGCCCGAACCTCTACCGACACCAGAGCCATCACAGCCATCTCCAACTCAACCAGAGCAGCAGCAAGGTATATTCTCCAACATCATCACCAACATTGCATGGTTCTTCGGACTGACCAATGCGTCAGAAACCACTCCCCAGCAAGAGCCCAACCAGCCAATCTTCGCAAACCCTCGCATACGCTTCCCACCCCATCGGCCGTTCCCTTCGCGCCAAATTCCCACAGACGGTCCGGTTCAATACGGCCAACCAGGCATCCCAGGACAAACAGGCCAACCAGGTCCCGCCCTCCCCGACGCCCAAGAAGAGAACATCTGGGACCCCAACAACAACCCACATGCTCCCCGCCAACAAGCACCCCCACCACCACAGCCAGGCGCCGTCCCCGTCCCCGGCCCAACGCGTAGACCAGGTCCAATCGTCGGCCACGGTCCCTCGCGACGCATGGAAGAAAGCCGAGAAGAAGCCCAAGCCAGACTCCGCGCCCAACAAGACATCGATCGTGCCCGATATGAGAATGACCAGGGTCGGTCGCCAGCTACCCCTAGGCCCGCGAGACGACCGTTCACTGACCCTGTCAATCACGGGGCGGCGCCCGATGGCGAGAGTAGATGGATCTGGGCTTATGATTCGTTTCCGCGGCTCAGGCTTAGTGATGGGAGGGAGATGCCGGGGGAGGTGGAGTTTAGTACGTGGCGGGACGGGAGGCCGGAGTGGGATTTGGGGTTTACTGCTTACTCTGGGTGATATGGAAGAAGTGACAAGATGCAGGCATGAGTGTGGGAATCTCATCTTCGGTGGCGTGACAAGTATTACGACTGTAGCATTGCCTCGGTATCGATCAATCCCCTACCCAGACCCAGAAGCACATTAGCCATGCCGAATCGGAGAAGAGATGGAAACGGATCATATCATTCTGCATACCCTCGTCTAACAGGATTTTTCCGCGCCTCCCATTGACCCCCTTTTGCCTGCACAGCAGAGAACGAAGAGAAGACATCCCTAGCTTTTCCCTCACGTCGACGTGCTCTGCTGCCTCTATAACCCATGCCCCCCTACGATCAGCCTCTCTCTCACGTCACCACAGCCCCACCAGCCCCTCCTACGAAGCCAACGCTCTCGCGCCCCTGTTCCCCCTCCCCTTCTTCCCCCCCGCGACGACCGTAAACCCATCATCCTCGAGCGCCTCCGACGTGCCTTCCGCCGCGGGCCCAGCATCGCTCTGCTTCCTCCAACTATCCCCTCCCTTGGCGGGGACCTCCCTGACCACCTCACGGGGTTTGACGTCCTTGTCGCCCACCACTTCGCCGTTCAGGTCCGCGTCGGGCGCGTCCTTGTCTTCCGCGTCGCCGTCTTCGTTGGCTACCCGGCGGAGGATCTCGAATTGGGCGCTGCGCGACGGTTTCTCGTCTTCGTCGTTGGTGCCTTGGGCGGTGCTGCGTTTGCGTTCGCTGACGGAGTTACGTTCGCGGGCCCCGTTTTCCTTGGGTCCAGTGGGGGCCGAGTCGGAGGGTGAGGTGACGCCTTTGGCGGCGGCGGATTTCTTTTCTTCTCGTGCTTTGTCGTCGGCTTCGCGCTTTTGGCGGATGGCGAGTTGCCGTTTCTCCTCAACTTCGCGCTCGCGTGCGGAGGTGTCGATGGGTCGGGCGGCGCCGAAAGGTGAAGCCTTGGAATCCGATGAGGCGGCTTGGGTGTCTGGCGCTTCCGAAACGGTACGCTTGGACAGGTTGAGCCTTGGTCGCTCTGCAGGCTTCGGTGGTGCGGCAGGTGATGAGGGTACGGACTCGTCTGGGGTGGCGACATCTGGGGAAGGAGCATCAGGCCTCATTCGGGACCGCCATTGGTTGTCCTGCTCGGCAGCTGTCGGGGTACGTTCAGGAGCGGGACGCTCGGAGAACTCCCGACGAGGTGGGCGTGATCCAGCATCCGATCGACCCTCGCCCCATCCCGGTGAAAGCTTTCGTTCCCGAGATTGACCAAAATCGCGGCTACCGCGACCACCTTGGCGAGGCTCCTGAGGTGGCACCGGTGAAAGAGGACCCTTGCGCTCCCAGTTGCCAAAGTCGCGTGGCTTACCATCACCATCAGGGAAGCCTCCTCTCCGAGGGCCTCGTTCGCCTCCGGCTTCTGGTGCCGGTTCGAAGCCGCCACGGAAGCTGCCGGTACGCTCCGATGCGCGGCGTTGTCCCTGTCCTGGTAAGTCTGGGAGAGGTCCCTTGCGAGTCCAATCGTTGAGTTCACGAGCGTCACCGCGATCCTTTGCTGGATGTTGTCAGTATAAGACAGCTTGGTGCAGGTGGCATTACTGACGTGGTTCGGCGACGCTTATCCGTACGTTTCTGCCCTGGAATTGTGTCTCGCTAAGCGTAAGTGCCTTCTTCAGGCCCTCAAGTGTGCCGAATTCAACGTAGCCAAAGCCCTTTGGTTTCCTGTCAAGCTTATCTTCCACGATCCGGACGCTGGTAACATCACAGCCGTCCAGAAAGCTTTGGACATCGGTGTCGGTGACTTCGAATGAGAGATTGCCGAGGTGAGCCGTGTAGGGAGGACGAGTCGGGAGGGGAAGCTGTTCACGGGACTGCCGCGGGCGGTCTATTACTGTCAGTCACCTCAATTGACGCACAATCGTCTTGGACTACCTTCGAAGCCTCCTCTGCTGCTGCCAAAGCCACGGTCTCCACCTCGGTCACCACCAAAGCCCCCAGAGCCGGCGGTGCTGAATGCGCGACGTTCGCCTCCGAATCCAGAACTCGGTGCTGTACCGTGTCAGCTCAATCCAGAGTGTGCGAGAGTGGTCCCATGACGGAGACGGCGAGTGAGAGGTAAAGATGTTGGCGGCAAGGGTACCTACCCGGCATTGGCTGTCCGTCCATCTCATCGGCCCAAGATCCGAGAGCTTGTACATGTCAGTCTCTTGTGAAAGCTCGAGTGCAGAGCTGTTCGCTTACACTGATCCGTCAGGAAGTCCCCAATGGACATTTTCTGCTGTTTCTTCGGCGCTACACAACATCAGCCTAGATCCCAAGGGCAATCCCCATCATCCTTGCGCCTTGTTGGGAACCTACCCATGATTGCGGATTGCAGACAACGCGCTTCCAAGTCGATGCGCGCTTCTACTCGTGTATATGCTGATTCCTCTCAGCAGATCAGCTTGTCGAAAATTTCCCTGTCGTGGTTGTAATGTCTGTAGTGACGTGTAAATTTTTCGACGAGGGACATTGTCGGTGCTGAGCGCGGCAGGAAGTCGTCTGTCTCCGCACAAATTGTCAGCCCGGGGTTTTGCCGAGGCGACGGACGGCGAGAAGAACCAAACTCCGACGTGAATCCAACGGCGACATGGTTTTCGCGTTCATGTATGTCAATGGCTGAGGATAAGCAGCAGGGTGCGCCGTTGCTGTTTACACAGGCGGATCTGAAAGGAGCCATCAAGGTCGGGGGCTTTGCTGGTACGTCGAGCACGTCCTTTGCCTTCACTCTTGGTTCCGCTCTATGCTGGTAGATTGCTAAACTATGGTACAGGTGCTGCTGGGTTCACCGTGGGATCTGTTGCCGGCCTTTTTCGCAATGCATCTCCAGGACTATTTGGATTGGCTTCCGGCATTCAATGCTTCGGTGCTGGGACCACATTCTGGGCAAGCAGATCTGCGGTCATGGCAGCATGGTATCGAGATGCTCAGCTAGCGACGCCTCGTCAGCGTACATATGCCAGTACGATTGCAGGTGGCTTTACAGGAGTTGTCATGGGCTGGCTGACACGTGAGTCTTTCTTGGTATGTAATTTGTTTAGCGCTGACCCCACGGCTTAGGTGGCAAGCGCAACGTGCTTCCCGGAGCCATCATGTTCTCCATCTTCGGAGCCTCGGGACAGGGACTTTATAATCTTCTCGACGCTACGAACAGTCGGACACTCGATGAGGGAAGCGAGAAACAGGGGATGATGGAATGGATCGCGAAGCAGAAATGGTCGCCGTTCAGCATCCTGACAGATGCAGAGTACGAGAACATTCTGAAGGAGAAGATCTTGAAACTTGACGTCGAGATCGCTCTCATCGACGACCGGATAGGAGCGTTGAGAACGAAAGCCGAATCTGGTGGTCCTGCTGATACTGACAAGTAACGACCCGAAGAAAATATCCAAGCCTGGTACACGCAAGTAGCGATCCTATGTCGCTCTAGCGTCAGCACCAGTGACAGCTGAATCACCAACCTTACCATAACGGATAATGAAGTCTTGCCAGCAACGTCCCTCCGATGATCCACGCTGCGTTTATCACTCTGCGGCAGGGGACTGATCTGCGCACCATGGTGCCGATGGACGGCGTGTTGAGGAGAAGACGTCCAACGAGCAATTCGACGAGCGGGAGTCTGCAGAACAAACGCCGACTACGCCTGCTCTTTCGAGATCTTTGGGGCGGATAGCAGGGACTGTTGCTCTCGTGCTCAACCCTGTTGGGTGAAGAGCGAGCTGCAATCCAAGATCTTCGTGTACGAGGATACCTTGTGGAAATGTGAAGGAACGAATGTATGGTCTCACAAGTAATGGTGCAAGACAGCCTTTAGAGGTTGGCCAGACTATACTCATGGCGAGTATACCGCATCATCACAATGCCATGTCGTAATAGCAAATCCAATCATGAATTTTTGCAATACTCTTTTTGGAGGGGATTTGCTGTTGTCACATGTGCTTCGAGTGCGCTTTCCGCATTTGCGAGACTTGCACTCTCCGCGCCACGGCTTGCCAGCATAGCCGCAGACTTCGATAACCTGTACGTCCATCACCATGATGTGGAAGTGAAAACAGTGTCCCAAGTATACATACGATTGGGATGTGTCTGGCGGGTTGTGCTTGACCGGAAGTCACGCGGTACGGTTACTTCTCGGCTCCTTTCCGCAGGCGACAACCTGCCCTCATCCGCACGAGCTTAGTCCTTCACCCACTCCATCCGTTCACCGATTTGACATTGGGCTCATGGGGATCCATGCCTAGGCCAAAGGTTCGGCCAGATAAGCGGCAAAGGGTTGCCCAAGCGTGTGAGCCCTGCAAGGCATCCAAAAGGCGATGCAACTCGGGTCAACCATGCTCTTACTGCGAGAGAAGGGCAATAGCCGCTTCTTGCATCTACCTTGACCGGCCTCCTCGAGGTCATGCCAGATTATCTTCCGTCTCACAGGTCGCCGCGGCGACATCTGTTAGTGCTCTACCTGGCACCTCGTTGACACCCGCTGTATCGGAAGATATCACAATCGAGCAGCCCCGATTTCTTCTGAGCTCCATTGGACAACATGGTCGGTCACGATTCTTCACAATGGCCCATAAACTGACTATGTTTTCAGTATATCTCGGCGACACTGCAGCTCTATCCTTCCTACAATTTTTGAGAAAGACATTAAGACATTATGCTGGACCATCACCATTTACAGAGAGCCAGAACAAACATACTCTACTAGAATTGCCCGCTAAGAAACCAAGTGTTGATCGAGCCACCGACGACCTCAGTCATGATGAGAAGATCGAGCTCATTCGTATATTCAGGGATGCGGTTAGTATTCTGCTTGCCTTGTCCAGAGAATTCAATCTGACTCGTCCAAGTCGAGCGGTTTTCTATATCTACACACTGACGAGGAGATTTCGAGTATGCTTGTGGCCTCGGAGCTGATTAGTCCGGCGCCAGATGAGCTACGTTCGCTACCGAACGATACCAGTAACGCCACACTCTACATAATGATCGCTATCGGCGCTCTATGTCGGAGTAGTTCTGAAGTGGACGAACAGATTGCGGCAAGGTACCTGAGTCTTGCGCGGAAGGACGTCTTCAAGGATATGTTGCATGACCCAAGTCTCGATATGGTCATCAACTTTCTACTACTATCATACGCCATGCTCTGCGCATGTCGGAGAAACACTGCATTCATGTATGTTGGTGTTGCCTCGCAGGCCGCAAGAATACTCGGTCTTCACGTACCTCAGCTCTATCACACTCTTCCTGTCGAAGCAAGGAATGTCAGGTCAGTACACAGGATCCCGGATCATATTGCTGACATCTGCTGACTATATCCAGGACACGAGTTTGGAAATGCTTGAAGATAATGGACGTCCAATGTAATGCCGTACTTGGTCGACCTGGTAGCACATTGCGACCACAGACACCTCATCAAGCCTGTGTACAAGAACCCCACGCGGCCTACCGTGCTCTTATCCTCGACGCTAATTATGACTGCTGTCTGGCACTCGAGGACATATACCGCACCACAATCGACCATGGTTCCCTGTCAATTGAAGTGGCAGAAAGGTTCCTGCTGATTCTTCGCCACTGGATCCAGAACCTGCCCGAAGAGCTACGAGAGACCGTCCGCGGTACAACAGGATTGGAAGTACAAGATGGCCAACGTGAGTTGGCTCTCGGAAAGATCCACATCGCCAGCAGCTACTATTTCGGCGTCGTCTTCATCACTCGCCAATTCCTAGTTAAAGAAGTCACCAAACAGCTTCGTGACAAGCACGTGCTCGAAGACTCAGCTGCTCCAGTCCCCGATGACACCACCAGCCACAAACTAGCTCAAGTCTGCGTCGACGCCGCAGTATGCAACATCCAAACCTCCAGCAAAGCAGCCAAAGCCGGCATCCTCCTCGGCAACATGTCATTCCTAGCGTACGCGACCCCTTCTCCCCTCTCCTCTTTCCCCCCTCCAATACCCTCCCTATACTAACCCCCCAAAGAGCATGGCAATTCTCCGCCGCCCTCTCCCTCGGCTTCTCCCAACTCGTCCCCCTCGGCATCAGCCAGCCCGAAATCTCCACCACCTTCGCCTCCTGCAAACAGGTCCTCCGCCAACTCTCCACCCTCAGCCCGCAGGCCCAACGCTACCTCGAGCTCCTCACCCGTTTCGGAGAAGCCATCGAGGCGTACCACACCGATGCTTCGGCGTCCCAGCAGCCGCAGCGCAGCGAGTACCTGGAGCAGATCTTCTCCGTCGACGTCGGGAGCCGGTCGGCCTCCCGTATCGGGTCGGGGGGACGGTCGCCCACCGCCGGCACTAACGTGGTGGACGGCGCAGGAGACGCAAGCCTGACGATGGGAGACGAGTTTCACTTCCCCGAGCTGGGGCAGGACATCGATTGGACAATGGGAAATGACGACTTTGGGTACGCGCTGCACTGGGACCTGCCGGCGGATTTTTACGAATGATACCACACTTGGTTCTAACATGAAAACACATGACGGCAAATGCATTCCTGATGGTATCTACTTACCCCCTTTTCCATCCCTCGCCCATGAGCAAAACACCGTCCATGCAATCCCCCCCCGCAGCCAAATAACAAAAAACCTCACTTCCGTCCGGTCAACCTATTCCCCTCATCATCACTATCCTCATCATCCGACTTATCCAACTCGTCCCCGACCGCGAAAATCGTGTCCCCGTCCAGACTCTCCCTCGGCAGACTCTGCACCGGCTTCTGCGGCGTCGGCGCCGGCAGAGGGGAAACGCCTCTGTTGGCGCTCCCGCCGCCCTGCGGACGAGGGGCATCGTACGCCGGCGGCGCGCCGGAAGGCTTGCCGTTGCCGCCTTCGAGGTCGTCGTTTTCGAAATCCAACGAGTCGCGGACCGAGGCGATTTCGAAGCCTTCGTCGTCTTGGGCGATCTGGGGGATGGAATTTTAGTATCGTTTTGGACAAGAGGGGATGGATTCGGGAGAAAGGGACATACCTCGTCGCTCATGGCGAACCGTCGATTGTTGGCCGTCGGCCGCCACACCCACGCCACAAAGGCTACATCGGCGAGGTACACTAGATTCAGCCATCCATCGAGGATGAACCATCTCGTCGACCAGTGCTTGGGTACGAAATCCTCGTTGCTCACCCCCGCGAAAGTCCAGCTGTTGATGAAGAAGAAAGCAAAGATGACGATAATAGAGCTGAGGATGCACCACCATAGTTTGCGGTACATGCCTGCTTTGACCGTCTGCTTGCGCTCCATGAGATCTTTCATTGTCGCGCCGAGACTGTTCAGTGTCCAGATGTAGAAGGCTGTGAGGGTGCCTGCTAGGGGAAGGACGACGAGGAGGACCAATGGTCCGGCGGACTCTGGAGTGACGGAGAGGGAGGCGATGGCGTAGATGACGCCAAAGACAAAGTGCGCGATGGCCAAGGCGCGGACCATGATCATGGTTTTGCCGAGCGTGTGTTTGACTACGCCATAGCCCATGCAGACGATCAAGAGGAGGAAGAAGCTGAACGAGTTCCGGCCTGCTGAAAGGATCGAGACGACGATTAGGAGAGCTTTTGCGCCGGCGTTGAGACCGTGGCGGTTCTGGTAGTCGTAGAACATCCAGGTCATGAAGATCTCGACTACCAAGAAGACGAGGATGGCTGTGATGTAGTTCTGCACGGCTAGGATGTCGGAGCGATGCATGTAGTAGAGTACGCCCCACCCGATGGCCATGAAGGCGTAGACCATTGTCAGAGCGCCGTAGAAGGGTAGCTTGGCGATCTGAGCTGCTGGCAGCTCTCCGTAGGCGTTTCTAAAGACCACGGCTCCTTTGTATTCGACCTCTCCGAATGGCTCTGTGCTGATGCAGTAGTATCCTGTTCTCTTGATCTCGTACTTGATGACGGGTGGATCCTTGAGATGTACCGCTTGTGCGATGATCTGTGACTTCGAGTCCTTGGAAGCTGGGTCGAGGAGGAAGGTTCCCTTGTCGGTGTCTTTGCAGTACCCGTCCTGGACCGCTGCATCGTCACATATCCAGACTTTCTGTAGACCGCTCAGTGTCTGCGCAACTGCTCTTGTAGTGTCTCCCTACCTCTCCTGAATCAGGATTCTTGTCCTTCATTCCCAAATACTGCTTGTCATTCCATTCAAAAATGACTATACTCGCGATAGGGTCGCCTTCCACGTTCTCGGGTTTTATGAAGTTGACAAGGATGTGAGGATCTGTATCTCCATTCCAGCCCTTCTTTGAAAATGCACCCTGGCATACTTGTTTCTTGCTCATCGACTGGTCCTAAGCCATGGTTAGTCGACATGTCAATTGCAGGAGATGAAGAGGCCGGTATCAAGCTCCTCCTCGGATGATATTCATACAAATGAGACTTCTGCAGCACTAGCAACATTGACTAGCAGCGACTGCAATAGCAGCACTGCCAGACTCGTGGTCGTCCATCTCCGCATGCTCCCGATGTGTAGTCGACTCGTCTTCCGGCGCCAGCAAAAGTTCAGCTCGTCAGAATCGTGCAAACAAGATTACTGTGCGGATTCGGATTCTAGAGCTGCTCCGCTCGATGGGTTTGGTGAAGAGGACTGCCCGAAATTAGAGGTCGTCCGTGAGCCTGAAAGTTGTCTTGCCAGGCCGCCTGAGGACACGGCAGCGGCCAGCGAAGCTGTACGCGCAGCAGTTGCCGCCAAGGGTTAGGGTACGACTCGCGGGGGTGTCAGGGGTATCGAACGGTAGAAGAGTCAGCTCAGACACGGAGGGTGGTGGTATTAAGATGCTTTCAATTGATTCACTGTCGATTGAGTATCTGAATAGTAATGGAGCTGGGTATCGTGATTGATCCAAACGCCTCGCAAAACAACAGGCATCGCCTCGCTCGTACACTTTTAGTATCGCAGACATGAAATCATCAAGATGCGTCGTTATCATCACATTCGGTAAACCAGGGCGAAGCCAAAACTTGACCAATATTCCACCTCTTATTTGGGTTGGGATTCATACATCCATGCAGAAGTGTCAGGACGTCGTCGGTACTACCCTCGGCGCCGACAGACCGGCGCACGGCTTCTTCGTCCCAAGAAGCGGCCTCGATCAATTCAATGACCTTTTGTGCCATTGAGTGCTTGAAGGGTCGATCGCAGGTGAGCAGGGTGTAAACGCAGACGCCATAAGCCCAAACGTCGACGGATGGTGAGAGGACAGTCTCCTCGGTATGTAAAGCCTCGGGCGCGGCGTATTCAAGACTACCGACAATGTTGGAGACCGTGGCCGGTGATCTAGGTACCTCGGTGCCAACTAGATCTGGCGATTCAGAGGAGATGAATTCTGCGAGACCAAAGTCGCACAGTCGAAGACGTCCAGGAGAGTCTCCGAGGCTGGCTCTGTCTTGGTCCACAAGGCAATTCTCCATCTTGACGTCGCGGTGAACAATCCGCACATCTTCGTGGAGGTACCTCAGAGCCAGGGCGAGTTGATGTGCGTAGCTCTTGACCAAGGCTGGAGGAAGACTCTTCCCTGCTTTGCGACTGTCTCTTATGAGATCATAGAGCGAGCCACCTTCACTGAGATCCATGACACAGAAGCGCGCAAAGTCGGTCTCGTAGTCGGAGTGCAAAGATAAGATGTGGTCGTGATTGAGATACTTCCAGATGCCGACTTCGTGCTCCAGTTCCTGTTGGCACTTTTCATTCTCGGTTTCTGGCTTCTCCCGAATGTTCTTACGAACAATCTTGACAGCATGTTTCCGCTTCTCGCCGTCTTCGGAGATGCTGAAAGCCTCTTTCACGACACTGAATCCACCGTAGCCAATCTGTCGACCGATAATGTACTCGTTGTCCAAGCCGAAAGATTGTCCTTCGTCATCTTGTTCTGGAGCTGCAGAATTCGCAGAGTCCCTGCCCCATTTG
Source organism: Elsinoe ampelina (assembly GCA_005959805.1). Taxonomy (NCBI): domain Eukaryota; kingdom Fungi; phylum Ascomycota; class Dothideomycetes; order Myriangiales; family Elsinoaceae; genus Elsinoe; species Elsinoe ampelina. The sequence goes on from SMYM01000001.1 coordinate 2,451,390, forward strand.
GCAAGAAAAGCAGAAGCCGCAGAACCGGGCGAGAACGAGGCTGAAGACGTAGCTCTCCGAGACGATCTCCGGCTCTCCCTTCTGAGACTGATAGGTCTTGATGGCAGAGTTCGTGCAGACCGAAGACTCCCGGTTCGACAAGCAGGCCACGGATCTGACTCCAGCACTGGCGAGAAAGCGGGCGATGAGATCGCAGTGGGCGAATCCAGATACGACCCAGGCGGAGATGTCGGAGTCTGCACTTCGTCGTGCGGAGGAGAGGCTGTCGACTCTGACGTGAGGGAGGCTAGTTGATCTCCTTCCGGACCCGGTGTCTGATTAAATGCGTCCATAATTGACATACTGGTAGATCCAGTGTTCTGCCGCCGAGGCCGCCGCCGTACAGGTTCGCCGGTGAATGGATTTATTTTGCAAGTCGCAGGATCGAACTGTAATGGAGCAGACGGCATGATCTTGCGTCCTAGATTCGGTCGCCCAGCCGAAGCGACACTCCTCAGGCTAGCTGTGCGCGGCAGCGGTTCTTCCAGGCTATGTTTGTTTCCATTCTCGAGTTTGGCTTCCGGGTCAAAACTGATCGACTTGTTCCGCCGTCGTCCAAGTTGCTCTCCCTCTGGTGCGAGGAATTGTGGATTGTCGTCGCCCGGATACCACGATTCTGCGAGGTCCAGAGGTGGTACATTCGGGTTGCTCCTTATATTGAGTCCGCCAGACTCCATACCCGTCGTCTCATCCCCGTAGATGATCCGACCATCGTAGGAGCCGGACCTGGACGGGAATGTCGAACTGTCTCTTGAATGCGTATCCACCCTCAATTTCTGCCAGTCGTAGTCTGCCGGGGCCATTCCACGATTTGGGCGTATTGTGTGTATGAAGAGTCGTTCGTATTCCAAGAGAGACGTGTCGGGTCGGGCTAGCGGTAGATTTTGTGTTTGAAGGCGCTGGGCGCGAAAACGCCCGAGCGACGTGGGCAGAAAAGGCTGGAGGCTGCCGCGTTATTCTCGCCGTTGCATATAGGGCATGCTTGTCGACGTCAGAGCCGGAGAATTGTATGACTACGCTTCTGTTCGTACTCTGGTATTTCAGCAAGCTGTATTTTGACAGGAGAGTCACACACGGCAGATGTATATCTGGGTGGGATGAAATGACAAAGGCCGAGGCCGGACAGTCGAACAGACCTGTTGACTGGAGCGGAAGACTGCACCCCACACCCGTTCGTTCATAGTGCGTTTGCTATCTTGACCAATCAAATGCCCGACATGTGCGCAGGGTCTGCGGCCGTGTGTAGCAAAAAACACGTAAAAAAACCCAGTCCTGGGGGAATTTGCGGGGGAGCTGCCTTGGCTGATGCCGCTGATCAGGGAGGAACCGCTGAGAGTGGGAGAATTGACGACCACCTGAGACAGGTCCGCGCTATTCCCAGCGCGATGACGGCGTGCCTGAACAAGTGATTGCTTGTGACTGGCCTCATCCCTGGCCTGGTTGATACATCAGGTCTGCCGTCTGATGGTCCAGTCGTTCCAAGAAGTCGCCGTGGTGAATGCCTGCAAGCTTCTCGAAATTCGCATGCTTTTCCAGACCCTACAAAGCTTAACTTACATGCGATTTGGATGTGCTACATCGGCCAGGTCCAGAGTGAGAGGAAGGCCAGAATAACTTAGTGGGGTGGATCTTTGAATTTCACCTTGGAGTGGTTGATATTCGATGAGGATTTTGTGCATGGCGCCCTTCTGCCGGCAGCTCCGTCACCCTGATGGCGCGATCGTGACTGCTTGCCTTACAGACGCGGCTCAACCTGCTACTTCATCTTACATCTTACGTTTCACAACTCATTTCTTCGTCCTCTCGACTTCTCCATGGAATCCATGCTGTGTTCATGTTTGCGGCGATTCACGCAAGTAGGTCTAAAGAGCACCAAGCAATTCCACGATTCCGCCCCCCTCCCCGTCATTGCCGAGCAACGTCATTGACAAGATGCCGCAAACCCAATCCCATCTCATGATGCGGCTCTTTTTCCTATCTCGAACATCGCTTGTTATTGTTGCTCGTCATTCACGCTCTTGAAAGGTTGATACTCTTGGTTTCGACATTGTCAATATGCCCACTGGCTCCTGCATTTGCGGCGACTTCGCCTACTCCTTCACCGGTGAGCCGGTCGTGAAATCAGCCTGTCAGTTTCGTCTCGGTCTATTCCATGACTACCTGCTTCTCTCCTTCATCGAATCCGCTTTACTGACATGGTCCAGGTCACTGCATACCCTGCCGCAAGACTTCCGGCACTCCAGCATCTTACAACCTGATCGTCCCTGAGGGCAACTTCAAGCTGATCCGAGGCATTCCGAAGCAATACACGCGCAGAGGCGACAGCGGTAAGGGTGTGACCTACAACAATTGTCCGATCTGCTCCACGCTGCTGTATGTCGAGGCCGAAGCGCTGGCTGGACTCAAAATCGTTAAGATGGGAGGGTTAGACGACAAGGACTTCATGGACAAATTGGGCTCGCCGACAATTGAAATTTACTGCAAGAACATGTGGGCTTGGGAGAAAGGGTATGAGGGGGCTGATAGGAAGGACGGCGCTTCGTAGGGTGGTGTGAGCGGGTGCAATGCATGTAGGGAGGGAGAGACGACTGCTTGGCAAGGTGTGGTTGAATTTGGAGCGAGCTGTGCTGCGCTTGGTGGACCTCAGTGATCCGTTGTTCCCCTCTACTGTTGAATAGCAGCTCAGCTGTGTAAATGAACGCTCGCTGTGCCTGAACTCCCCTATCCTTCGGGGCAGTCTGTTCCCCCACCCACCATACGTCTCAACCAAAACCTATGACTTGCCAGCCTCTTCTGTGAAGCTCTTATACGCATCCGCATCCATCAAGGCCTCCACCTCGCTTGCGTCCGCGACCTTGATCTTTGCCAACCATGCCTCGTCCTCGGGGCTCTTGTTGATGTGGCCTGGCTTCTCCTCTAGTGCGCTGTTTGACTCGATGATCGTTCCCGCGACTGGAGCCATGATATCAGAGGCCGACTTGACTGACTCTACCGCGCCGATTGAGTCGCCTGCAGTGAATTCGAGGTCCGCAGTGGGGAGCTCAACGTAGACGACATCACCAAGGGCAGATGCAGCGTAGGTGGAGATACCTATCGTGGCTGTACATGGTCAGACAGACGATTCCATGTGTCTAGTTTGGCAATGAGAGCAATTGCATAGAGATCCCTCATTAACATGACTTTTGGGACGGGTACAGAGAGTAATGTTGTGCCGAACTTCGCCATAAGTACTCACCCGATGTGCCATCTTCAGACATTTCGATCCATTCGTGGTCCTGAGTGTACTTCTTCACTTGGACTGTGTTTGATCAGTCCCATTCCTCGATGTGCGCCGACATGAGCACGTACAAGCCGAACTGCTTCTGAATCCCCGCCTCGCCATTGGGGTTGCTATCTTCGCACATCCAGAGGCAATACCTGGTGCGGTTGTCGTTCTGAACACACCAGTCTGTGCCGACCGCCTGAGCGCACCTCTGAAGGCTACCGCAGCTGCCATTGCGTCTGTAGGTAGAAAAAATGAGTCGCTGGAAAATTGCAAAACAGCGAAACGGGGTACCATCGGCTGCAGCCCTAGTCTGCGATACCGAAACGCCAAGCCCGGGATGCTTTTGACTTCCTCTTTTGGACCGCAAATCCACGATTTTATCTCAAGCACATCCGAGCATGATACAAGGAGGTAATGCCACTTTATGAGCTGATCGGGATCGTGAGTAGATGGATGATCATTCACAGAGGCAAAATACTGATAATGACAGGTGCGACCCGGCAAAGTCGCCGAGGTGCGAGAGTGAGTCTCCTCTCAAGACTAACCAGCAGCTTAATATGCCGACGAGCGCTGGACGAGACGAAACAGATCAATATAGCTGACGAGTATCTTCAGAATCGCAAAGACCACATCAACACTCATCCTCAACGCCGGCGGAGTAATTCGAGGTATCACAAATTGGGGCACATTCTTATTACCGAAACCACAACGACGGCATAACGCAGTACACCACTTCGGCCATCACTTCATCGTACGATTCGACAGTTCGTCACGGACGCAGCATGCTGTCAGGAGAACGCTGGGCCTGGACCCAAGGATGATCCGGTACAGCGTGGTCAAGCTAGGAAGCACCTTGGAACAGATCAAGGATATCAGTGGAGAGGCAAGGTGGGATGTCAACAAGGAGAATAGGATGCTATGAGCGAGCGCGACGAGCGACGTTCGGTGGAGTCGTGGTAGGCCAGCCACGTTGCAAAGCACGCGACGACGAATGCGGCGTCCATTTTGCTAGAGCAGCTGCTACCCCAAAGACAGCCCGAGAGTTATGATCGACTTCGCCTGACAACGAGAATCATTACGGAGAGAGCTGGGAGTGAGCTGAATCGATACAAATGTCAGACATGGATATGCGAAGACTACATAAACGACATCAGCCACCCGTTATATGCGTACGTACCAACACCATCATATGTACAAATTGTACAAATTATCCTCACGAGCTCTGCGCCCACATATGCCCAAACGTATTGTAACCTACCACCAATCCCAGCAAACCCAGCGTGTCATCCGCAATCAACCCGCCCTCAACACTATAATGAATCGCCATCGGACTATACGCCGCATTCACAAACCAACTCCTCCACCACGCCTTCTCCTCCTCCCTCCTCTTCGCACTCACCTCCCCATTCACGCCCTCCTTCTCCCCCAACCCCTGGATTTGCCTCGTCCTCACCAACCTCACCGCCTCCAAAGCAGTGTGCACAAACCACGCCCTACAACTCCACAACCACATCGCCTTCTGCCTCTCCGGCCCCACCGCCTCCCCTCTCAATATTCCCTTACCCGCCAAAAACGCCACATTCTCCAACGCCTGATACACCGTACACGCCACAATCTGGCCCCACGTCGCGGCCTTGACCACCCCGTCCGCCGGCGGCGCGACCCACGTCCCCATGGCCCACCGGTACATGGTCAACAGGCCCCACAGCCTCGTCATCATGCGAAACTCGCTCACCATGGCCGCCGCGAGACGCATGCTCTTGTCTGCCTCCGCGAGCCAGGCGTCGGTTTTGCTGAGCTGGAGGACGGCGACGAGGGATTCGCCGGGGAGCAGGGCGGAGTTGGCTTTGGTGAGGAAGGCGGAGAGGTGGTGTTGCAGGCGGAGGGCGCGGAGGCGCGAGATTTGTGGGTAGATGAGCTTGAGGGTGTAGTAGAGGGTGAGCATGAATTTGTCGATGCCGGTGGAGGTGGAGAGGATGGCGGAGAGGCGCGTGGAGGAGCGGTCGAGGGTGGAGAGGGAGGAGAGGAGGAGGGCGCGGGTTTTGGAGGGGAGGGTGGAGATTGAGGCCATGGTTGCGAGGGTGGTGGTGGAGAGAGAGGTGGGAGGGCGTTTGGGTGTTTGGGTAGAGAGGCGGAGGGGTGTTTGCGATCGTTGACAGGAGCTCAGGAGTGAGCAGGGAAGGTGTCAATCTTTGTAGGTCTGTATAGCAGGTCCCTGCGCCTGCCGTGTTTGATATATATGAGACTTAAAAGAGTGTGGTTGTAGGGAGATGCGGTTTTGTGGTCGAGGTGATCAGGTGGAATCCTTTGATTATTTCTCCGCAACTTCAGCACCGCCGAACCTCGGCTCGTTTCATGGCCGAGAGAAGGCGCTCGGGCCTCTTCGACATGGACACCTCCAGAGGCAAAGCCATCTCCAGCTCAGATGCGTCTCATATCAACAAGTGATACTCAAGGCCACGTCGTCGGTCGTCTTCAGGGCATCCGTACTCAGCCAACAGGATGGACGTTCTCATTCAGGTAGTCGTCCTGTGACGACTTGTGCAACCTGCGCGAGACGGGCCCATGGCCATGCAGGTCCTATCAATTCTTGTGTCGTACAGGTAGGTCGCTGCCTGAATTCCGTTGATGTACGGAAGAAGATGTATATTTCCAGCCCTTCCATCTGCGGGCATTCCAGCATCTTGAACCACGGATAGCAAGCTTAGAAGGCGACACACAATCATCATCCGTATGGCCCTAACCAACTTCCAAAGCCCCTTCAGTGTGGATCAACCAGAAGTCTTGGAGTGCGAGATGCAATGGTGCGGCCGAGTGACCAGGAACTTGACAGTAGTGAACGGCACCTTCCATCCTGGCACTTCCGAAGATTTCGATTTAGCCCTCATCAAGGGTGACTACGACATGGTGGGTGGAAGTCCTCGAAAGTGGTACACCTTCAACGCGACAGAGTCCACCTTCATTGGCAACCGCACCTTTACGATCGATTCTATCGACCTTGAAGGCATACAAGCTTTTCTCTACAGCGTCTTCACCGCCGGCCGCAGTAGTGTCTTCTACTTACCACTGATGAATTCTACCGACCGTGCAGCGACAGTGGCCTCGATCAGCGACAGCATGAGCTACGCTCTTGGTCAATCACCAAGCGGGACGAGAGTGGATGGTCGGGTCATCAGCTCGGAGCTCTACGTCCGCGTCGACTGGCCATGGATCATCCTGCCCCTGGCAGAGGTGGTGATGAGTGTAGCATTCCTAGCTTGCACGTTATTCCACAGTCACCGGAAGGGTGCTGTCGCTTGGAAGTCTTCGGGCATAGTGCCGCTTCCGGTAGGCATGATCGGATGGGACAGCGATAAGTTGATGGCGACCTCATGGAGGGACCTGGAGAGGCGATCTGAGAGTATGCGCGGTCGGTTGCTTCTCGATGACAGCGATCGCCGTGCCTTTCACAAGACGAGCTGATGGCGATTGACCTTGCAACAATCTGGACTGCAGACGATCTGAGGCGGGTATACCATTTGCACAAGAAGGCTCAGACATTGGGAATAATAATCCGTGCACGGATTGTTGAATTGATCTAGGCATTATTCCCAATCAGCCCAGTGGCCTCCACCACCTCCCTCAGCGCCAGGTCATACTTATCACCCGGTCTCAAAAAGTAAAACCTGCTCTCCGGCGGCGGCAGATTCTTCAAATCACTCCCCTCCCTACTCCAAAACTTCCCATCATAAATAATCGCATACGTCGACCCAAACACCTCCGCCTCATTCTTGTTCACAATCAACGCCGTATCCTCATCAATCGCCACCCCCAAGAGCTCCGGATACACCTTCAGTATATCAAACATATCAAACTGCCTATTCCTCACCAAAACATGCTGATCAATCGCCGTATTCTTGAGGTACCCAAACCCAACCGTATGATCCCCAATCATGACCTGATTATTCGCCGTATCCCCTCTCGCCAGAAAACTCCCCTGAATCGACGCCCCCGCCGACGACCCAGAAATCACCCCTCCCCGATCCAACACACCCTGGAACTCCCTCTCCGACCTCGTCCCCGCGTACGCGTCCACGAGGCGCCACTGCCTCCCTCCGCCGAAGAAAATCCCCTTCGCCTCCAGCAAGGGCGCGACGAACTCCTCCGTGTCCGCCACCGCGGGATCGTACGTGTGTAGCACTGTGACCTTGGTCGCGCCCAGGCGCCGGAAGGATTGTGCCGAGGAGAAGTTTTGGTCGTAGGTGGCTACGCCGCCGGCGGTGGGGATCACGACGATGGGCGCGTCCGGGCCGCCCGCGAGATCGATGATGCGTTGCCAGATGGAGTCGGAGGTGAGGGCGCCGCCGACGATGACGAGGGAGCCGTTCTCGGGGCCGATGGTGGTGTTGGCTGTGGTTGGGAGGGCGAGGGTGGTGGTGGCGAGGGCTGCCAAGGAGAGGAGGGGGCGGAGGAGCATTTTGGTTTGTTGGGGTCGGGATGTGAGTCGTGATGGTTTGGGAAGCATGGGAGAGGGGAAAGCCTCGTGCTATATATTTTCATGGTCGGTTTCGCCGCCGAGGATGATGGACGTTCGCTGCGTATCGGGACATCGCGTGATAGTGGGATGTCTGGCGTGGGATCTACGCTCCTTCCGAACAGGGCAGGTGAAGCTGTACAGTATAGTGATCCTTGTCACTCCCTGAAGAGGAGTAGTCGTACTTGTCAAATTAGATGGACAATGGCGTGCTGTGCGCTAGAAATAAATTGTCGTGATGTGCACATGTCCTATGGACCACAGAAGTGAAAGTAGGTAGTGAAGGTGTGGAAGAATATCTTGGCATGGAGGGCAGTTTCTGACCATGGGAACCTCGAGAGCTACACCCGGATCTTGTCTATCGAGTACCGCCCCACCCGCATGCTGATCTCTTGGCCGATTTGGTTCTTACTCTTGACATCTACTCGTCCACCCTTGTTGACTCGCGTACCTTCTATCCTGTCTAGTCTGGCCCCGAGTGGCAATAAGACGTCTTCCGCTTCGTCTTTGATGAAGCCTGGATTCCATAATGCATCCACCTTCCTCTTCTTCTTGTGACGTAGTGGCTCGGCTAGTGCACAGTACTTCGTAAAGTCCTGTAGAGTATCTGCGATTGCCTGGTATTCCTGACAGCCATCGAGTGCAGCATTCACCTCGGCGCGCAGTACCAGGAGCATCTCATCTGTGTTTAGCTGTTTGTCCGATGAGAGCCCGACGTTCCATCCTGTGGGACCAACCGCGTCAATTGCCGAATTGAGCAATTTAATGATGATGGATATGGAGTTGTCGGCTGGACCGTCATCCAGATCGTCCTCGTACCTTTCGTCGGTGTATCTCGTCGTCCAACCACCATCTGCGAGCTCGATACGTAGCAGGTTGATGAGGAAGACCAGCTCTCGTGGCGTGAGCATCGACTTGAACGCCTGCACAATATTCGAGTTTGGAAAGGCAAACAGTCTGTCAAAGATGGATTTGAGCAGTCCACTCCTGATGGCCGTCCCATGGTTCAGTGAGGCAATCGCAAAAGCCAAATCGTCCTCTGCTGCTTGAGTCGCATCTGCTACAGAATCATCATCAGGTTGATTGACGGCGTCCTCGTTGTTGGAGTCGTCCTCAAGCTGATCTTGTTGTGGTATGGGACTATCCAGAGAATCAATCGCGATGCTCAACGCTTGGACGATTTCGTCAATGTCCAGATGAAAGTCCCATCTAAGCACAGTTTCCATGATCGCAAGCGTACTATCGTAATCAGCCAGGGCAGCCATCAGGCCACCCCTCTGCGACTTGTCTCCGAATGATGAAAGCACGCCGCTGATAGCCAGCCAGCGGAAGACCATGTCACTGTACAGGCGCAGAGACGAATGTCCTGCAACGGGAGACGCACTACCAACGCATTCGCGAAGGACAATCTTAGCCTTTGATAGATCGGTTCTCCTCAAGATGATGGCATCGTCGTTTGGAAAGCTCCACACCTTTTCAGGCGCAATGGCGCCTTCAGCATGGCCGTTGATAGCCTCCTCCTGGTCGGTATGTGACTGCAGCCCTATCTGAGCAGCAACCAGATCCTCGAGTTCAAGAACATTGCCATTCTGAACAAGCTCGCGAACTTGTTGACCAAAGGTGGAGAACTTGGTCTCTGCCTTGCTGGAAGATGGCGTCTCGCCCTTGCCGATGGAGTCTGCCAGTGTCATGTCTGTGCGTCTCTTTTTGTTGCCTGATGACCGGCTGAGTGGTATGCCAACAAGCGCCCCAGGAGAGAGAGCGACAACAATACTCGCACTGTCAAAGTACTGCACAAAGTCGAGGCTGTTGAGAGCCGGTAACGATGCATCACGAGCCCGTTTCTCGCTCGTCTTCGTATCGGAAGCCACGACGGTGAAGCGTGCTCGCTCCGCTTGCCATCGAGCATTGTACAGACTGCAGGTGTCCGCAGTAGAAGCAAGTACTTCGGAGTGTGCAAGATTCAGATGAGATATGATCTCGGTATGCGAAGATGTGTTCGTGACGAAGCCCTGGGTCAAGTTCCACAGGTGTAGTAATCCGTCTGTTTGAGCGGAGAGCTGCAATCCATCGTGCGAAAGCTCAAAGCGAGTGGCTGTGCCTGTCGTTGTCTTTGGCAACCTTTGTACTTTCATCAGACCATGCCGCTTGAGATAGCTGCCAGGCTCTTCGATGGACGTGCTCCCGACAAGCCTTGCAAGCATGATTGTCTTCTCATTTTTGTCTTTCTGCATGTTACGATCTGATCGAATGAGGAAGAGGATGTTGGGTTGTGCAGCATCGATGCCTGTGTCCTCGATGATTGCTGCCAAATCCTGACGATCCTTCAAGAGCCCTTTTCGAAGTGAGTTCAGAGACACTGTCGCGGCGAATTCGTGTGTAGACTCTTTGTGCTTCGCTGGCTCTCGTTTGAAGACGAATTGACGACGTGAGATGTCACCCGTGTAAGATTCGATGACATGCTGCTTGTATACAACACAGAGATTGATTGCCTTGGCAATGTCCAGGTCCGACAGATCTACGGGTACCGCGAGAAGGGCTAGCGCTGATTGACCGGTGCCTTCCACATCGATCTCGAATTGTTTCCAAGCCGGCTGATCAAGCTCAGCTGTGGCTTGCTTCCGCCGCTCTTCGACAAAACATAATATGCGGCTCTTCTGGCTATCCTTGAGCTGGACAGCGGCGTATGTGATTCGTTCAAGCTTGCGGTCTGACCTCTTGCGGATAAGTGATGTTGGTGGACATGAGAACCTTGTGTCTGGTGAGACAGCATAAGAAGTTATGAGTCGTGGATTGTCGACCTTTCGCCATGTTAGCCAGGTCTGAAGAATTGTCTGACACAACATACATCGTACAAGTATAATCCTTCTCCGTCGACAGCGACGACGAGCTCGGATCGCAATCGTATTCTTGTTGACGAATACTGCCACACTGCCTCCGCTTGAGTCCTGCTTCCTGGTCCTCCAAATGGCTTGGGAAGACTCAGGAGCTCATACGGCTCTCCAATTCGATCTGTCATCGTATGCGGTTGCAACGAATGTGTCGCATGTCCATGATCAAAAAATGGAGATTGACTTCCCCGCGGACAAAATTTCGAGATGTCGTCGGTATCATCGGGCCGGAGGCCGACAACCACTCAAACGCGCTTCACGTCGTCCGGCAAGTGACGTGTTTTGGGGGTAAATTCACAACCAACGACAGCTGCTGTACATGTGCCTCATTCATTCATCTCCGTCTCAACACAGCATGACTGGTCTGGTCGAATGGCAGCAACCTCGGTACTGGTTGCTATGAATAATGAATCCCGAGGAACACTGCATTCTTTCTTCGGAACTCCTCAGCAGCACTCCCACCTCGGAGCAAATGTAAACCAAAATCACGAGGAATTGCCAGCACACAACACCTCATTCGACCAAAGCAATTATAGTAAGCCGGAAATAAGCGAGCAAGGATCATCGAGTGATGCTATTCAGTCTGGAGGAGGAGAGCATGTCTCGACCCGTCCGGAAATTTCACATCAGCTTGATGGGATAGCAGATGCTGCAAATGACACGGCCCAGTCCCACGACACCATGGCGCTGAAGGACTATGGTAGCGTACAAGCAACACAATGGCCAATCTCAAGCAAATCGGTTGCACACCCACGCAAAAAGAGGAAGCTTGAGCACGTAGGAAATGGAGATGGTACGAAGCGGGAACCGGAGCTGGTATCGAATGGCAACACTCAAATCCCACCTGGTGTCGGCCCGTCGGGCCAGCAGGTAGCTTTGGACGTCATCAAAGGCGCCGATGGCCTGAAGGATGTTGACGGGAACGAGCATGTGGACCCGAACACAAGGACTCCACCCAAGAAAATGCTCAAATTGGGCAAATCTGGCAAGCTAGGCTCTCCCTCGAGCTTTGCACAGACAAACATGGACGACAGCCCTGCGATGCCGAAGAAGAGGGGTAGGCCACGAAAAGAGAAGGTGAAGGAGACCAAGGTCGTGATTATTCAATACGGCACGGAAGCTCTTCTTGACAACAAATCCACTGCAGACCGGATATCTCGTATAATGGCAGGAGAGGAGCGCTACCAGCGACCACCGCCCCCAAGGAAGTCGTTGACGGTTGCTGCTACTGGACCGGCAAAATCAGCACACCCCTTCTTTTCGGGCAAGCCGAAGAGCAAGACGACTGTGAAGAAATCCCAGAGCAAGCCGGAGCCAACCAATCAAGAAAGTCCAAGAAGAACGGCCGCCGCGACGCCAGGCAAGATCCGTCGACAGATGCAAGAGATGAGATCGATGAAGTCAGCCTTGCCCACAGAACCCGTTGACGTGTCGACGAAGCACAACAGCCTGAAGATGGAAACATGGCCTTTCCTAGGTGCTACACATGTCAGGGGCGATGAGAACCTTGTGGCGATAGCTCCGCCCTCGACATTGCGGCGCCGCAAAAAGAAACAGCAAACGTCATATCTTGATGCCGCTGACACCGTCTTCTCATCTTACGCGCCAAGCAAGATTCTTGAGGGGTACACTGAGGGCCGCTTGAGGACTGACGGTTTCCGTGATCCTCACCCAAGACTCCGTGTACCAGACAGAAAATTGCTTTCTGGCCCGCAACTTCTTCGGGCAGCTTCGACACAGCTTACCAGTGGTGTGGAACATTTGGCTTTAACGGCGCTCCAGCAATCGCTACCATCGCATTTGACTGCTTATGATCATGGCCGTGGCGAACAGCTGCCATGGACGCAAAAGTACGCTCCATCCAGAGCTGAGCTGGTGTTGCAACCTGGAAATGAGGCAAAACTGCTGCGAGACTGGATGAAAGCTCTTACGGTGTTGTCAACAACCATGGTCTCGGCCTCGGGTCCCAACAAACCTATCGAAGCGAAGCCGAAGAAGAAGCGTAGGAAGAAGAACGAGGAGTGGGACGACTTCATCGTCTCAAGTGGTGACGAGACGGACACGTTGGGAGCATTGACGGAGCTTAACGAACCCCTCTCGCAAGGTTCCAAGGCAGATAGTGGCGGACGCAGTATGATTCGTACGGTCCTGGAGGGTGCACAGAATGATGCAAAGAAGACGGCAAACACTGTCCTGTTGAGTGGCCCACATGGTTGCGGCAAGACAGCGATGGTCTTTGCAGCTGCCAAAGAGCTTGGCTTCCAAGTCTTTGAGATCAATGCTGGAAGCAGGAGAAGTGGGAAAGACGTCCTTGAAAGGATAGGAGATGTCCTCGGCAATCATATTGTGAGCCATGAGAAGGCTGATCCAGGGAATGTGTCGGCAGATGAAGACTCCTCTCGTCACGCTGCAGCACTGCAGAAGGATCTCGACTCGGGTCGACAAGGGACCATGAGCTCTTTCTTCACAATAGGAGGACCAAAGCTCCCGTCCAAACCAAAGAAGAAGCAGAATGTCCCTGCTGTTCAAACCAAGCCGACATCGAACAGGCAACAGAAGCAGTCTATCATTCTACTGGAAGAGGTCGATATACTTTTCGAAGAGGACAAGGCATTTTGGACAACCGTACTTTCTGTCATGGCGACGTCGAGACGGCCCATAGTCATGACTTGCACGAGCGAGGCATCACTGCCGCTTGACGACCTGGTTCTTCACGCTGTCCTTCGGTTGTCTCCAGCTCCAGCCACTCTGGCAGTTGACTACTTGCTACTCATGGCTGCGCAGGAGGGCCATCTCATCAGCCGCGAGGCTGTCACATCACTGTATGAAACCAAAAGGCATGATTTACGAGCGAGTATTACAGAATTGCAGTTCTGGTGTCAAATGGGAGTCGGCGACCCTCGTGGAGGATTGAGCTGGATCTTTCAAAGGTTTCCGGAAGGTACCGGCGTCGACGAGCATGGGGATGCCCAGCGAGTCGTTAGCAACGGGAGCTACCATGCAGCCATGGGCGTCTTGCCGAACGATCACTCCTCACTCAAGGATGACTGCTACTACGAGGAAATGCTCTCAAAAGCATGGTCAGATTGGGCCGTGGATCCTCGAGATGAATCTCATTTGCAGCTGACGGAGTTGCCACTCGTCATCAGTCCAACACCTCTCAACCAAAGAGACCGACTCGCGGCGCTGAAGTCGATGGAAAACATGGCAGACACACTGAGCGCTCTCGACCTGCTCCCCACCGCGGACGTCTTGTCTCGAATCTCCTCATCACGTTTCTCTCAACTCGGCTGCTCCCTCTCCACTCCCCTCGACGCAACCACTCCACAAATCTCCACCAAGAGCCGCCTCAGCTACACCGACTACCCAACATTCCTCCAAGCCGATCCCGTCACCGAACCCTCCGGCCTCAGCAAACAGCTCACCATAACCACGACCTTCCTCCTCTCCAAAGTCCACTCCCTCCCTCTCCCCTCCTCCTCCCGCCTCCACAATCTCATCCGCACTCCACCCTCCCCAGCCCTCCTTCCCCTCCCAGCCACAAAATTCTACACCGCCCTCGACCCCCTCTCCTACCCCCCGCCCTCGACCTCCGCCCCACAATCAAGCGGAACAGGGGGGTACACCTTCCTCCTCTCCCCCCTCCCCTGCATCTCGACAGACATCGCCCCTTACGTGCGCCAGATTGCTGCGCACGACATCAAGCTGGAAGAGGAGAGGAGGAAGCTGCATGAGGTGCTCCACGGGGAGGCGCAGGGAAGTCAAGGCAAGATGCGACGGACGAGGGCGGCGAGGGGGGCGTTGGAGGGCAAGGGCAGGGGGGGCGTGAGGAGGGAGAGGTGGTGGGGTGTTGAGGTTGATGTGGAGGAGGTGAAAGGGACGGGTGGGGGGTGGGAGGGGGTTTGGGAGGGGGAGATGAGGGGGAGGAGGGAGGTGGAGAGGGGGGAGAGGGAGAGGTTGGAGGAAGAGGCGGAGGACAGGGAGGTCATGGTCGGGGGAGGTGTGGAGGCTGAGGATAGGGAAACGGGAAGGGGAGGGGGTGAGGGACAGGGGTCGTTGGAGGGGATCGAGAACGCTGCGGGAGCTGGAGAGGAAGAGGCAATGGTCGTTGATTGTTGATGGAAAGGGTCCCGTGAAAAGTCAGATATAGGCATGCATGATTCGAGGCATACTTCTATGCTCCTTGCTCTTGCTGAAAGAATGCATACTGAATGATCTAGCTTCTACTCAACGTCTAGCTTCTTCATATATCAACGTGCATATCCATGCCGCCTTTGCCCTTCGTCAGCTCATGCTTCCATCCTCTTCTCCACCATCGCCACAAGCCGATCCTGCGCTTCGCAGAATATTCTGA
The DNA here is from genome assembly GCA_005959805.1 of Elsinoe ampelina. Taxonomy (NCBI): domain Eukaryota; kingdom Fungi; phylum Ascomycota; class Dothideomycetes; order Myriangiales; family Elsinoaceae; genus Elsinoe; species Elsinoe ampelina. The sequence continues at coordinate 2,466,452 of SMYM01000001.1, forward strand.
TGGCATCGACGAGTTTCTCCTCGTTCCTACCCACTTCGCTCCTCGTCATGGCCACGCGGAACGCACTCTCATCTCGCCCGACGGTGGACTAGTTCCCATCTGCCAATGCTTGCACTCCTGCTGAAACCTTAACCGCTGGAGAAGGCATCGACCCCGCCGGCGCGGCGGCTGACTCACGAAGCAAGTGCGGCGCGATGGTGATGTGGTCTGCCTTCCGCGCGAGTCTGATGATCTCGTCGACGCTGGTCAGACTGGCTGGCATGACTTTCGTCTCTGTCCCGATGCGGGAAAAGTACAGCTTTGCAGCATGAGTGAGGTCGAAGCCTGGGTCTGGGTCGATGTGGTCCTTGATGAAGTGGACTTTGAGGTCGTTGACGTAGGGTGCGATGTAGGTGCATTTGACATGGGCGGCGAGGGCGGCTTGCTCGATGGTGAAGAGGGTTGTGGCTAGGGTTCTGATGCCGGTGAGTTCGAGGTGTTGGCATGCGAGGATGCCTTCCCAGGTGGAGGGGATTTTGATGCAGATCCTGTCTTTCAAGGAGGGGTGGAGGTGGGCGGCGAGGCGGATGATGCCTGGTGAGGGGTGTCAGAGGTGGTAGAGGGGTAAGAGTGGGGGATGGAACGCCATGCGTGGGGTGGGGTGGCATACGCTGAGCGTGGGATCTGGTCTTGGCTGTCGAGCAGGAGTGGTAGGGATTCGGTTTGGATGTGAATGCGGCCCGTCAGATGAGGGACGGTTCCGGCATACAGGTTGATGGTCTGACAAGGGTCAGAATTGGGTTCCGGATGGCTGAAGATCTGCGAACCATGATGTCGGTTGCTAGCTCGGGTACGGAGACGTCGTTGAAGGTTTGATGAAGTTCTTTTGCTTGCTGGATGGATTTGGTGATGAGATCATCATGTCGAGGGTTTGATAGCTCGGAAGCGAGTATAGCCTGGCATGTCAGTAGCCGTGAGGTTCGTCATGAATGCATATCGTACTTGATTCGAGGTGCAGTTGACGAATGGTCCCAGTTATTGAGCGACGGTGGTGGTCGGAGTACATACCGAAGACTGCAGATCTCGGTACATGCCTGACGAATCCAGAGTGTCGCAGTCGACGGTGATCCTGCTGCGAACGTCAACTAGAAGAGACAACATGGCTTCAACATAGTGACAGAGAGTAGAGGTCGACACCTTTCGGTACTTAACCTTGCCTGTTTGTCGGGACATGCTCGTTCGGGATGGACGAAAATTGCCCGATTTGGGAGGCCGCATCAGAAGGTTGGTCTCTCATCAAGTACTCACAGCGCGGATTCCGCCGATGGGTCTGTAGTATACTGAGCAGATGGTATGCAGCCTTGTAATGTATGTACAACTCCTGTTGAACAGACCCTGACGATGAACCAGATGAGATGGTGGTGTGGACGGGAAAAAACGCCAGGAGCAAAATGTTGAGATCCCAGTCGCGCGTGTTTCAACACACCAAAGTCGCGGATAAATTGGACAAAAGTACAGCAAAATCACTCATACATCCATCTCGGGTTTCATGTCGCCAATCAGCTCCAGCCGGCATCATTGCCGTCATGACATGCTCAATGGGGCCCTTCCAAGGAGCTTAATTGCATCTTATCATCGTCTGGATCAGCGCTAGACGGGAACTTTACCACGGGGCAAAACAACCATCCGAGCTTCCATCCACCGGGCAGAGACATATAAAATGGGATGTCGACGCCGGCGACAAGGCGCCAGGACTTCTCGACCGATTCAACCGCATCATCTATCTCCAGCACTCTAGCAGTACTCGTCATGTTGCAAGGCACCATGGATGGCTCCGACGGCACGGTCAACGGCCACAACAATGGTCACACCAACGGCACAGTCGATCAAGTTCTTCCGGCGACCATGAAGGCTCTTTGGTACGGATTGCGACGAGGAAACCCGGGCGTATCCTGACCACTCCATCAGGTATGAGAAGCCTCTGGACTACAAGATTGTCCAAGTGCCTCTCCCCGAAGTGGGCGAGCACGAGGTATTGGTAAGCACATCTATTGGGGATGAAACACGGCCAGTCAAGATCTAACAACAGCGACCAGGTCAAAATCAGCGCATGCGGCGTCTGCGCGACTGTACGTACCCAACGGACCACTCTTTTCACCGCCTGCAATGCGGTTTCTGACTAGTCCTTTTTCAGGACCTCCACATTCACCTTGGCGACATGTCAAAAGAGTTCTCTGCCTCGGTAAGCCGTTCCGAAAAGCTAGAATAGCCTAGATTTGACGATCTCAGTATCCCCTCATTCCAGGTCCGTCCGTTCGCTTCCGATCAAGTGCAGCCCTAACGGTGTGCAGGACATGAAGCTGTAGGGACTATTGTGCAAGTTGGTAGCAAGGTGTCTCGTCTGCGGGTTGGACAGAAGGTTGCCTGCGGTGCCAACTCGCCATGCAACGACTGTTACTTTTGTCTCAAGGGAGAGCTTCTCCTTTGCGAGAACATGACCGTTCACGGCGTTCGAGGTAAGTCTACGAAATATGCTCATGGTCGAGCAACCCCATCTGACATGCCCCCAGCCCCCGGCGGATTCGCCGAATACTGCGCCTTCCCATCTTGCAAGGCCGTCCCTTACAACAACCTCACTGATCTCGAAGCTTGTTTGTGCGAGCCTGCCTCCTGCGCTGTGCAGATGACCAACCGGATCGCACCAAAGCCAGGTGATTCAGTACTTGTGTTTGGTGCAGGACCTGCGGGTCTACTCCTCGCACAGCTACTTGGTCAGAACGGTGGTTACGATGTCACCATTGTATCCCTGGGTGGTGCAAAGCTCGACCGAGCTCGAGCTCTGAATGTCGCCACTAACTACGTCGAGCTCAACGGCAACGGCGGAGATGCAGCCATACTTGACGAAATGCGGTCACGCCAAACCCCTGCCGGATGGGATGTGGTCATAGATGCTACCGGCGTTGAAAAGGTCATTGAGAACGCTCTCAGCTATGTCCGGCGTGGTGGCAAATTAGCTATCTTCGGCATTGCCAGCTGCGAGGCTCGCGTAACTTGGGCTCCCACCAAGATCCTTGGTGATCAGATCACCATCATCGGCGGCGTCAGCGAGGTTATCAGATTCCCTACGGCTGTTCACTACCTGGATTCTGGACGAGTAAAGGTCAAGGGCATTGCAAACAAAAAGTTTACTTTGGAGCAGTGGGCAGAGTGTCTGGATAGCGTCAAGCATCCCGACACTGTCAAGCCTGTCATTGTCTTTGAGTAGGTTCGGTCTTGATAGTCACACCGCAATTGCTCTATTGTACAGATAATTGCTCCGCGGAGCTCCGAGGATTGGACGGATGACCAGGTGGGTGGAGTTCTAGAGCAAGGTGTTTGGTGTTGTAAAGGCAGCTGGATGCAAGGATGCAGATCAGTGGGGCACACATAAAATAGACGGCATTTCTCAAGCATCTGTATAACCTTGAAATGTGGATCTCCGTGGTTTGTCCTGATCGAACTGCTCCGACGACCCCGCATCCATGTCGATCAAACATGACGATCTTGGGTCTGTCCAGAGTGACCACGCGTGCCTTGCTAATGTCGTCTTTGAGAGATACGACCCTAGATTCAGGACCACATCTCCGGTCGAGTGATGCACACCGATACGGCTGATATCGGGTAGATAGAGGAAGCCGTTGGCAACACGACTCGCCCATCATTTTGGCACAGGAACAAGATGCCGTCTTGGTATGCTTGACAAGCCCTAGACTCGGAGCACACCACCAATCACCATGGTCATCCGTCATACTCAGCACACCGCCTCAGACGCCATCGATGCAACCGAAGCGTCCACAGCTTCCCGCCACTCGACTCCCTCGTCGCCAACACCATCAATCAAGCAAGACGACACCCTACCAACCATCACCCAAACCCTCATCACCCGTCTCCTATCCTCCGCCAACGCCCAAACCGGCCTCCTGCCCTCCCTAGGCTACTGGCAAACAGCCAACGCCTACACCGCCATCGCCCTGCACGACATCTGGTCTTCTCACCCCTCCTCTCCCCCCTCCTCTCGCCCCTCGAATCATCCCCACAATCGCCCCCTCGACCATCCCCCCGACCATCCCTCCAGTCACCCCCCCAATCCCCACCCAAACATCCCCCTCCTGCACCACCTCCTCTCCCTCACCCTCCACCACATCCCCCACTGCATCAACGACTTCAACGACGACACCCTCTGGTACGCCCTCCTCCTCCTCCACCTCCACACCGCGACCGGGGACAAGGGGTATCTATCAACATGCCGGAACATCTACGCCCATGTGAGAAGATATGTGCTCCCGCGAGGCGCGAGGGATGCGAAGGGGAGGGACGTGGAGGGGGCGGTGTTGTGGAAGTCTGTCCCGGAGGGAGGGGGAGATTGGCCGTCGTGTAGGGAGGTGAATAGCGTTACTACCGGGCTGTGGGGTGAGTTTTGCGGTTTGCTTGCGGGGGTGGAGCTCGAGGAGGGGGGGAGGGGGGAGAGGGAGGGGGAGGGGGAGGGGGAGGACAAGGGGGAGGGCAAGGGGGAGGAGGTAGGGGATGTGCATGGGGACAGGGATGGAGTTGGGTGTGCATCCGGAGATGGAGATGGGATTTGGCATGGGCCTGGCGAGGGGGCGGAGATCGAGCGGGGGGATGCCGGATGGGCGTTTCCTGGTCCGGGGCAGCTGGTGGAACAAGCTATGACTTCGATCGGGTTTGTCCTGGCGACACTCTTCCGGTCTGATGAGCTGGTGGTGCTGGACACCCTGAAACTGGACACGGGAGAGGTGGTGGAGTGGACTTTTACTTATACCACTGCACAGACGGTGGCGGGTTGTATTGCTATACACTCGGCTGTCTTGGACTTGCCGGATTCATGTGTTGGGGATGCAGAGATGCAGCAGAAACAGCGCAAACGGGCAGACAGCTTACTTGTCCTCGCCGTCTGGATGGTTGCATCTGCTATGAGGAGGCGAGAGTGGGTCGAGGATGGCGTACTAGCGGAGTACAGCGCTTATGGACCCGACACGCATGACGCAGAGGAGAATAACGATGCGGTGGGTTTCAAGTCTGTTCTTGTGAGGACTATTGGTAAGATGTATGACTATCTGCGGCTTCTGCAGAAAGAGGGAGTAGAGGTGGAGGGCCTACATAGAAAGGAGATGGGAATGGAGTGTAAGAAGATGAAGAGGTTTGTGGAGAGCACCTTTGAGAGTGTGAGATCCTTTAGAGAAGATGACGAGGGGAGGTATGGTCCCTGGTGGGCTGGGCCCAGAGGTAAGAGCACGATGCACTCGAACATGGCGGTGATGGATCTGATGGCTGTCATGAGCCTGATGATCCAAGACGATCAATGAACTGTCACGGTTGCAGCGACAGAGTCTCTTCAATGGTTGACTACTTTGGTCATTATTTATTACGTCTATGCGATTACTTCTTCTCGCTGGCAACCTGCTGCACCAAAGCCTCAATGCCTGCGTCATCCAATACCTTGATGCCCAGATCCTGGCTGTCCTGTTGGTCGTAGACATTGCCGTAGCTAGAGTCGAACAGAGCAGAGAACAGGAAGCCTACCATTGCGGCACCAATATCTCCCTTGCCTGTCTGCAGCGTCTCCAGGCTCGACTTGTACACGTCTGCGGTGCTCGCTGGCTCGGTCTCAACCTTTAAGCCAGCCTTCTTCGCTGCAGCCAGTAGCTGGTTCTGGGTCGTTACGGCAGTGTTGATGTGCACAAACTTGCCATTATATTTTTCCGTGTTCTTGAGGATGCCGGCAACAGCCTTGCCAATGTCTGAAAGATTCGTGGCCGAGAACTTTGCATCACCGCCGTCGAAGAGCTTGGTAGTGCCTCCGGATGTGTTGATGACGAAGTCCTTCTTCAAGCCCCAATCGAGGAAGGCTCCGTTGTTGATAAAGGCGTACCCAATCTTATCCTTCCTTTCCGCCAGATACTTCTGTGTCTGGATCTTCGCGCCAAAGACGGGGAGTGCCGCCGTCTTCGCGTTCTCCGTGTTGGAGCCGAACTCGGAGGGGATGAAGAACTTGACGCCGGCGGCGATGGCAGCATCGATGAGAGTGGACTGCTGACCGAAGCCAGAGTTGCCTACTACGGAGACAAAGGCGTCGGAACCCTCGAGTGCTGATGTAACGGAGGAGGCATCTTCAGGGTTGACTTGCTTGACCGTGGCGGCCTTGTTGAGCTGTGATGGGTGGGAGGAGTTGCGGGAGAGTGCGACTACTTTGAATCCAGCATCTACGAGAGCATCGACAACGAAGGGTCCCAGGTTGCCAGTGGCCTAGTTGGATTAGCGGAAGACTGAGCTCGCTGGTGATGGGGAACTTACACCCTGAACTGCTACGGTCTTGATAGACATTGTAAAGTTTTTGAAAGCTTGTATGGTGTTTGTGAGGTGTTTGTGAGAAGGTTATCTAGATCTAGAAGATTGTGAAGAGGTTGAATGGCTGCAAAAGCGAAGAGAGAGGAGCTATGGCACCTATATCAACAACGGCGGGCATATTCCGCAGAGCTTACAAATATGACTAATCGACGGTGAGAAATGCAACAATGGTCAGCAGATGGCTTCGGAATGGTGTTGGAAGATAGAACCAGTTAGGGCTCCATAACGCCATGTCCGCTTGTTGGTGTTGGCAATGGAATCGGCAAGCGATGATGAGACAATTGGAGAAATGGTGGAAGATGCAGCAAAGTGGGGAGCTCGATCTCGACCCCACCAAGCCACGTGACTTGACGTGGAGATCCCCGCTTACTAATTTCGCCGATTTGCCGACGCCGTCCTCTCCTTCTGCGCTTCTTCCACTTTGACAATTCCACAACGCTGCAAAGGTCGACGCTACTATTGTATGGCATCCTTGTGCAAGTTCATAATTGGTCGCCTCCAGAAGATTGCACAGACGTCGCCGGAGGGCACATCATGATCGTCAAGTATGCTGGTCTATTCTGTGTTGCTCTATGCAGTCTCTGAAAGACTTCTCTGCACGCCTATTTTGACACTGCAGGTTTGCTCTCCTTTTCCATTTCTCCTCCACAATCCCTCATTCACCCTCAATGCCAGACCATCTCGCCGCGATCCTCAGCACAACCTTCATATCCTCCTTCAAGTCCTTCCTAGCCTGCTCCCCATTCCCAGCTCTCTCATTCCCACCCACTGCCTCTCCCTCTCCTCCTTCTCCATCCCTAATCATGTACCTACAAGCAAGCTGCAAAGCCGCCAACATCTCCTTCCTCATCTCCCCAAGAGCATTCTCCTCATCTGATTCCTCAGTCACGACCCTCTTCCCTTTGTCCTTGACATCGTACTTCTGCATCAACTCCACCAGTCTCCTGCCGTCCCTCACAAACCTTTCATCGGCCTCGCTCCTCCCGCTCTGGGCCTTTGAGGCCTCACTCGCGGCCACCTCCAAGCTCCTCACCTGAGCCTGCAGCTCCCGCACCCTCTTCGCCTGCTCCACGGCCTCTGCACGACTCGCGCCCCCCGCCTGCCCGGCAATATCTCTCAATTCCTCCTTTTTCTTCTGAAGCTGCTTCGCGGTCGTGGTACTCCTTGTCTTCTTCTCCACACGACCCTGTTCAACTTCCACAACCTTCTATTCATCATTAGCCGACTACCACCGCACGAGAGTGGTAGTATCTCACCTCCTCTGGATTGGTATCCTTCCTCACGGGCTGGGGAAGTCGCTGGGCTTGCAGGCCAGGCTGGTCCTCAAGTTCCTCCACAGCTACTGGCTTGAGCTTCTTCGCGGGAGGCTGCTTTGGTGCTGGGTCAGCTGGGGCTTTGCGCTTGCCCATGGCGGATTTGGACGCGGAGGCTGGGGCGGAATGAGGGGCTGTGGCCGAGGTGCCAGGGGTGTCAGCTATGGGAGCGCTGCCTTTGCCTTTGGCGCTGCCGCTGCTGGCCATTCCCGTGGTCACTTCTGTGGAGGGAGTGTAGGGGCCGGTGTTGACGACGATGTTGTCTTGCATGATGGGTTCGGTGGGTGATGGACTGGGTGTGAGATCGGATCTGGGCTTGTCCTTGGAAGGAGGTGGAGGGCGTTTGGGTGCCATTGGTGTGGAGTTGCGTGTCGTGGATAGATGTTTCGTTGTGACGTTGTCGTGAAATACGTCGATGTCTTTCGTCTGTATGATGGAAGAGGTAGGTCTGAAGTGGAAATATACATACCGGCACCGTACGATTGTGCATTGCTGTTTTGTCACTGCAATTCATGTGAAACAATTGCTCGTGTCACTTGCTGAGGGCTGTAGCAATTGACAAAACCAGCGAAAGGAACGCGACAATAGGAAGTTGGAGTGAATCGCATTGCTACCGAACAACAATTGATCCTTTTCTCAGACCAACCTCGGCGTCGTCCACGGCGCCCATCTACCCTCATCAAACTGCTGTCCCACATCCGTCTTGAAGATATCCGTGCTCGTATTCCTCCTCAACAAGAACCTCCCCACAAAAGCCTCCAGGTCCGCCCTCTGCGACTCCGGGAACTGACAATGCTGATGCCCACCAACCTGAGTGAAGCCCATCCTGTCCTTTGCCTCCAACGCCTCATACACCCTCCTCCCAGCCGTCATGCAGCCAAATGCACTCCACGGCCCAAGCCACTCAAAGTCCGTGTTCTCAATCACCAGCAAACCACGAGGAGCGACCAGTCCAACAAGCAAATGATGATCCACAGGTAGTGTATTGACACTGTCGCCAAAGCTTGCGAAACGCTGGCTGAACCATACGTTCTCGGTGACAATCTGTCGAGCTGTTTGCGTGTTGATACCGCGGGCAAGCATATCGTCGCTCAGACGCCAACAGGACGCGCCGCCGGAGCCGCTTTCTTGCGGGATGGTCAGGGCAATGCGGCTGTCGAGAGCGCCGGCGATGAAGGCGCCTTTGCCATTGCGGGAGCAGCCTGTCACGCCGACGCGTGCTGGGTCGATTTGTGCTGAAGGTGTGAGTGCTAGGGCGTCGATGATGCGGGAGACACCCCAGGCCCAGGCGGTGGTGGCTGCGGCGTCGGCTTGGGCACCGTAGAGGTTGTAGAAGAGGCCTTGACCGCGGGACTGCGTATTGGTTTGCTGGGCCATGGCTGAGTTGTCGAAGATGATGGTGGCGACGCCAGCTGGGATGGGGATGGAAGGTGCTCCATAAGCGATTATGGCTGGGTATGGAGCAGTGCCGGTGGTCGGTAGCCTGATCGTGACACTGAATGTCATGGATTTCCCGTTGACAGTCGAGGTGATGCTGAGTGTGGTTCCGGAGAAGGATGCAGTCAGGCCGTTTGGAGCAGCAGGCTTGGTACCGAGCTCATATCTCTGGAAGAGCGAAGATATCTCAGCTTGACGGCAGGTCCACTGTGCTCTTGTCGTGACGGCTTGTCCACCAAACGTGGTGAAAGGATTGGGCAAAGCAGCCACTGAGGTCAGGGCTGGGTTGGCTGGGATTGCAGCGCAAGTAGCTTGCCTCTCTTGAAGGACTGATCTGATCAGCAACGATGGTCATTTAGAATAACATGGCTTCTTACCTGCGCCTGAACCCAGGGCTCCAGCCAGTGCTAGTGTAGTGATAATCCGATGCATCTTAATTGCAGCTTGGTAGAGAAGAACAATGTTGCCAGCGAGGCATGCTGTTCATGACCAATTACATATATTGATGTTATACACGGGAACATTATGTGAAGTTGTCGATCCTTTATCCGGACATAATACAAGCATATGAGGATGCTAGTCCGGGGAGGAAGTTGGTGGTTTCAGCTTCATTCAGCCGATCGTGTGGCGCGGGGAAGCCCCTGTAGTAATAGCCATTCATCCGGGGCTTGAACTGCTGCAGATCATAACTTGCCTCTTCCCCAGAATGATCGGCAAAGATTTGAGGAAGGCGAGCATAATGATTGGAGAGGTCGCGTGTTCCACGGCTAATATGCTGTGGGATATTGATATGTACAGCTTCAACACGTGCATGTCCTGGGTGTTCCATCATCTCCACCACCTCAGGCGGGACGGTGGACGGACTCCGCGGAGTCTTCGTGCAAACGGTCGAGGATGGCTCATCCTATGACCAGCCGAGAAGTTCCCTTGATACCTTGGCGGTCACAATCCAGTACATCGGACAAGCGGATCCAGGGAAGAAGCAGGGCTACTCTTCCTCCTTGAGCACCTTCTTGAACCACAGCCAGATGTCTCTGATCTCCGGTCCAGCAATAGTATGGGCCAGGTCTTGATAGACATGACCCTCGACCTTGTCCTTGTCTACGAGCTCCTGCAGCCTCTTCTGGCCCTCAGCGAAGAGATTGGTCGCAACAGCTCGATCAGCCATGCCGTGGGCGAAGAACCACTGAGGTGCATGTCCTTTCGCTTCGGTCCCAGAGAGAGCATCATCGTTGACTGACTTGATCTTTGGGAAATAGCCACTAAGACCATACACACCTGCGACCTTGCTGCGGTGCTTGCCTTTCAGGCCCCAGATAGTCGAGACTGCACAACCTTGACTAAAGCCTCCGACCACAATCTTCGAAGGGTCAACGCCGTCTGCAATCTCCTGTTCTACCAGGCCATCGATGAGGTCCACGGTTTTGAGAATTCCGTCCTCGTCTTCCTCCTCGTCGACCTCGCCGACCTCGTGATCTCCAGGCACCCGTGGCTTCAGTGGTGATGGGAGATCATGAGGTTTGTACCAGCAGCGCTCGCCGACCTCGTTGTCCAACTTGGCAGTTGGTAGTACCCATTTCGTGTGAAGTAGCTTGTTGTACATCTGAAACTGTTGAGCTAGACCGTATCCAGCGCCATGTCCGTCGTCACCCAGGCCGTGTAGGAAGATGATGGTAGATCTCTTGTTGGCATCCTGTGGATTGAGTACACGATCTAGCACGGTCGAATCCTCAGCGAATGCCATTATGCTATCTCCCAAGCTGTGCAGTCAAGTGTGATAGTAGTGTAATCGTATTGTAGGAGGAGAAAAGAGGTCGATGCTGATGACGTGACGCCACATTCTGATGTGGGGACACTCGACTTCCATCTTCACTTCGGACCGATGGAGACTTTCTGCCTCAACAGCAATATCATCACAACTCGTCTTGAATCAATCACAAGGTAGTTTTCAGATGAAGCATCGATGTATCTCGTAAATCTCAGTCTAAAGTCTATATGCTCTCGCCACCAGCAATACGCTCTCCCAGTGGTTTGCCTTCTTCCCTTTTTCTCCCCCAAGACGATCTCTTGCTCATCTCTCATCACCTCCTACTGCTTCTTGCCACTGTCCTTGGGCCTGTGTGGCAGGGCGACTCCGCCAGCTTCAGAAGTATCATCTTGGTTCTCAGCCTCGGCTCCCTCGCTTCTATTCTGGTCGGTTCCTTCTTCCTCTTCCTCGTCCTCTTCCTCGGCCCCCATCTCAACGTCTGGCTCATCTATCTTGTCTTTCCCATCACCTCCGTTCTCCCGCTTCTTCTTGTCTTCATCGTCGCCATCGTCTGAATGACATTAGCAAGTTCCAAATCAGAGGCTCAGCGCCAACTCACCACCACGACCACCGCCACCACCACCAATTAGAAGTCCGGCCCAAAACTCCTTATTTTTGGAATTGCCTTCAACATAGGTTGACTGTGCCCATTCTTTTTCACTCTGCGCCCCGGCATCAGTATCCTTCTCTGCATCCTGGGCTAACTCGCCACCTCCTTCGCTCCTGACGCCAGCTGACTTCGGTATCAACGTAAGCTTGATCTTCGGTCCACCACGGTCGGTTTTCTCTGCTTCATCTCCGCTCCTTCCGTGAGTCGTTATTTCCCCTGCTGTCTTCAGCTTGAAGGAAATCCTCTTCCTCTGCACATCGAACCCCTCACTCTTCTTGTGCACACCAGCACCCACGTCATCGCCACGTCCCTGAGTTGCGGGCTCCCCTGGCGTCTTCAACTTCATGGCAATCTTCCACTTCTGCACAGGGCGACTCTCATTCTCCTTGCGTATACCAGCACTGAGGTCCTGTGCCACAGTCTTCCCTGCCGTCTGGAGCTTGAATGCAAGGTATTTTTTCTGCACCGGCATTTTCTCAACCTCCATCTCCGTCCCCTCATTCTGCATCTTCGAATACCTCCTCTTTTCCTCCTTCACAACTCTCCAAGGACCCCAAGCCTCCTCATCCCCCCTTCCCATCTCCCTCAGCTCCTCAGCACCCACCCCGCTCCTCTCAGCGATCGCATCCCACAGCTGGATCAGAGTGCGTTCAGCGTCCTGATCCCCTTCGATGGCGCGGGGAGAGCACATCGCCACCAGTCCAGGGGCGGCGCGGGGAGAGCACATCGCCACCAGTCCAGGGGCGGCGCGGATGAGGTGTTCGAGCTTGATGCCTTTGAGTGGGATGGTGAGGAGGGAAGTGGTTAGATTGGAGGAATTCATAATGGCGTCGTTGAGCAGAGCCTGGGTCTGCTGGAATGAGGGGATGAGGCCTTTGCTTTCGGGGCCGAAGGGGCAGGTGGGGTCGTTGGGGTGGAGGAGGCAGCCCTGCATGGCTTGGGAGGTGGTGGTAGGGTGGTGGGTTAGCTGTGCTTGCGGTGAGGGTGGTACTTGGTGGTGGCGGGTGGGATTGGGAAGGGGAAAAGAGTGGTATGGAGAAGTGGTGATTTATAGGTAGGGTGTTTGCTGTCTGCCACACTTGCTGACATTGCTGTTGTCTTAGGTGAGCATCACACCATGCACAAACATACTTGTCTGAGACAACAGGCAAGCCGAGGACAAGTAGACAATGCTTGTGAATCACAGCTAAGCATTGCTTCTGAAGAGCCAGAGCAAACGGCAGGTAAGACACAGGCAAACAATGACCTCAAGATGCACCGGACAGATCGCAGTGCATGGCAGTCGAATTTCTGGTGCGAGTATCGACTGTGCAGCCAAACCATAGCTCCATCAGACCGAAGTTAGCAGATTGGAGAATCGGTACGAGGTACAGTCACGGCGGCGGAAACATGCTACTCGCAAGTTGAGTTGGTGCCATTGGGCGTCTATTCTATCAGTCTATTTCTCATATGAATTTTCGTATCTTCCATGAACGCAGTCCGTCGCCGCTGTCATCTTCATCGCGAATGTCCATCATCGCCCACTCCATCTGTCCCCTTCTGCTCTCTCATCCCTCAAGCCTTCTGAGTCTACCGGCACTGTCGAACATCTTGCTCCAGCCGAGGTCTCGACGCTTGACTGGCGGTTGGGCTGCTCCGACCTCTTCACCACTTGGCCGGACTCTCTTCGTCCCTTGTACGTCCTTCGGACTGTCCTGTTTGGGAGAAGGTAAGGTATGGGGAGGCGGCGTGTGGAGCGGAGAGGCGAGTCTTGGGATCGACTCGTCGGTTGCCTTGTTGCTGGAGCTCTTCTCGAGATCAGCTTGGAGCTGTCTGGAGATCTCCTCGTCGTGCTCGGTCGATGGCTTCTGGCTTGGACGAGAGCTGTCCTGCAGATCAGGAACGTCGTCGATGTCCGTCCAGCCATTGTCGTCGTTGGTTCCAGTGGCACCCTCTTGCTGATTCTCGGCCCCTTCCTCGTTCTGCCTATCGCCGCGGGGACTGCTGGCTCTCTGCTCGTGTGAGTCGCTGGGGTCCACTTGCCGTCCAGCGCTGGCGGCAGCGGGTGCCTCGTCGTGATCCGAGTCGGAGTCGTCGAAGGGGCGTTTCTCAGCGGGCCGGCCGTCAGGCGAGGCTCGTCCGTTCTTCTTGATCTCATCATCGTCGTCGCGGTCGCCATTCTTCTCGTGGTCAGATCTGTGAATCAAATTAGCATGGTTGTCGGTGAGTACAAAGGCGTCAGTCGTTACTCTTGTCGTCCAGGTGTACCAACTATTCCTGTCGGGCCGGTGTCTTCCGATGGCTGCGTGGCGCCGCCTTGCTGTTGTTCTCCTGATGAGCGGGCATCGCCTTGGGACCTCTCTGGAAGATTGGGAGGCGCTACAGCTTGGGCCGTACCGGCAGCATGTGCTGCAGACCCAGCTCCGTCGGAGTCATGGGCATCGTGGTCGAATTCCACGGAACCTACCACATCGTCGGCACCAGGTACGGACCCATTCATGAGCGCATCGGCAATGGCTTCATATTCATCCATGTTCTTCCTCATCTCCTTCGCCACACCGCGAATGAAACCAGCAGAGCGTGCGGCAAGGAGATCCTTGTCGACCTTAGGATTATCCCTTGCTCTAGGGCCGATTAGTCGATACAGGTTGTTGGTGTTCTTGTTCTCGCTGTCGTCGCTTGCATCTATTCCGATCAGGTGTGCACGGAATTGGTTATGCATGTAAAGTAGTATGTCCTTCATGTCCACGTACATATCCGATGACGGTGGCAATTCTTGAGGTGGGTTCTTGATGTATTTGACCCACATGTAGTTGAAAGTGTCGTACCCACCTGATGTGATCTCTCCACTGTCGGAGAGTTGAGGACTGCCGCTTCCGAGAACTGGATTTTGGTCGGATGGCGCTGCTGGTGATGCTGTGTCGATAGAGTTGCGAACGGGCTGGTGGTCTGAAGGGTGCAGTCGCTGGGAGTCTGGGTAGGGGCCGGAGTTCGAGGCGACTGGCCTTTTTGTTGCTTGCCGAGATCGACTCGGGCCGTTCTGCAGAGGGCCATGGCTCGCATTGTCAATTGGCGGACGAGATTGGACGGGTAGCAGAGGGTGATGAGGACTGGTTTGGCGCTGCGTGGTTGGTACCATCTGTGGCTGTGGCTGTGGATGTGACTGTGGTAGAGGTGGAGCCTGAGTCTTGCTTTGTGAGGCCTCGTACTTTCTCTGCTGCCCACGAGTCTGTCTGTCGAAATGGAAGATCCTGCCAACATCTTCTCGCGGTTGTCCGGCAATGGCAGAAGGATTGGCGACTGGCGCTGTGGGCGGAGCTCGGGCTGTGGTTGCTACCGTAGAGGATGCAGGGATACTGCTGGCAGAGCTGGCGTCATGTGTCCTTTGTTTTCGTCGGGCGACTGTACTAGGCGAGCTCTCAGTCACCGGCTTGCTGACCTTAGCCTGATGTGGTTTGGCGGTGGATTTGACGCTGGGTTTGGGAGGAACTTTCGTATCAGCTTTCTTCGGAGCCATTCTGCAGTGCTGGCAGGGCGTCTCGATGTCGTTGCTTGAATGTATGATGGAATGACAAAAGCTGAGAAAGAAAGGATCGCATTGGAGAAGGAGATATACCTGACCTACCATCTTGTCACAGCACGGTACTAAATTGCTAGACAGAGACAATGATTGCAATCGAATGCCCGTGAATAGCAATGAAATTTGACGCAAACCAGTAGTCACCATTGAATTGCTCAAGCATGTGATAATTGTCGCATTTGATTGTTGGTTTCATTCATGCTGCTCACCCGCCACGATTGTGACTAGCCATGCTTGTGCACATACCAGTGATGCGCTACGTTGTTACCATCATAGCAAGTGCATTTGAACTAAGATATGACTGTGTCCAATCGATGATGCCGCAATGGAATTGTTGGAAGTGCGGAAGGTGAATGAGAAGATGCTTGCGAAAGTTTCACTGGTCACTTTGTGGGGAGTTGCTGACAAAGCCCAACCCCTGAACCCCTGAAATACTATCTACTGCTCGTCGCCCTTAGTGGCCTTTGTACGCTTCCTTGCTGGTGCCTCCTCCTCTGCCTTGTCCTCGTTTGTCCGTCTACCTGGAGAATTGTCAGTGATGAAGTGAGCACCAGGAGCATGAAACGTACGCTTGGCAGATCCAGAAGGACCAGGTATGACCTCAGGCGTGGCCGCAGACTTGCTGGCCTTTGCTTTGCGGCTTTTCCTGTCATCCACCTCGTCCTCCTCTCTACCTAACCCTCCAGCAAATCCCTCAGAGCCGACCTCACCCTCCACCACCACCACGTCATCCTCTTCCTCGGTCCGCACCTTCTTGCCCCTTCCCTTGCGCAGCCCACGGTCCGTCTCTCTCTCCTTCCTCTTGCCCTTTCCCTTTGCCGCGACCTCAGCAGCATTCCCGTCAACCTCGTCACCCTCAGCCGCAGCCTCTTCTCCTACCCGAGCAGCAG
Source organism: Elsinoe ampelina (assembly GCA_005959805.1). Lineage (NCBI taxonomy): Eukaryota > Fungi > Ascomycota > Dothideomycetes > Myriangiales > Elsinoaceae > Elsinoe > Elsinoe ampelina. Next base: position 2,482,452 of record SMYM01000001.1, read on the forward strand.
CCTCCATCCCAGCCAAGTCGCTCGCATTCGTCCTGGACAGCGTGGTGATCATGTAGTCCATTAGAGCAGTCTCCCTGACGATACGCTCCTGGCACTTCTTAAGCTGCACCGCAATCCTACCAGCAAGCTCGTCAGGCTTGAGGTTTGCTCTGCCGACAGGTCCCAGGAGCTCCGCCGCCAGTTCCTTGTCCTCCTGGGTCTCGTCCGGAGCATCCTTCATGTCAACTTTGTACCACTGTCTCTCCCAGACGACAAGGAAGCGCTGCAGGTCATCCAGTATGATCTTGCCGCTGGGACGATCCTTGTGGTGTAGTCCCTCGTACTTGAGCTTGAGCTTGGCGTAGAAGGCCCAGCCTTCCGAACGGTCCTCCAGTTTGTGCGATTGAGGTTGCTTCTCGATGGTGGTCCGGCGTGGTTCCTGCGAGACGGCAAGGAGAGCACGTTTGTATATCTTATTGTCATCGAGGACCTTCTTCGCGGTGTCGGACAGCTGCAGAACATCCTGGCGCATGCCCTCAAGCGTCGTGGGCTGTCCGTTCTTGCCTTCAGGACGGTACAATTTTTTGGTGCGTTCAGTCAAGAACTCGTCGAGCTCGGCGGCATGAGCTACCAGATCATCCTCGTGTTTGTGTGCATAGGCGAGTGCATCGGAAGGTTCCAGTTGTGAGAATTCCGGAGTCGGCGGAATAGCTGCAGTCTTGGCTCTGGTGTGTCTTGCTGGGGCTGTGTCGTCTACTGTGCGCCTGGTGGGTACGTTTGGTGCTGGATTACCGGTCGCCTCTCTGGTCGAGTCGGTCTTGGAGTGTCTGATTCCAGCTCCTACGGTAGCTGGCTGTTCTGGTTCGCCTCGAGCGTCAACTTGCGGGTCATCGTCCTGATCACCATCGTCTTCTTGGACTGTATGCAGCTTTGTGGGCGCATCTGTCTTTGGTTTCTTGCTATGCTTGGAGGTTGATGATGTAGCATCGCTGACTTCAGGACTTGTAGCTTGGTTGGATCTGCTGGCTGGAGGCTGCGTACTTGGAGCACGGGACCCTTTACGGCTGCCTCTCTTCGGTGGCATGTTGGACAAGATAATTGCACGTGAGGACGAGTGAGCGTTTCTGCGGTGCCGACTGGATTGATTGAGGCAGATGAGGAGGTGAGAAGATGAGAAATGCGATGGATGCGGTATGGAGAGACAGAGTAGAGATTGGTATGGAAAAGAGAAACGTTCAAACAAAACCTGGACTACCTTCATGCTCGTTGATATTGTTTGGCGCTGCCAAAATTGCTCAATAGTGGCAACAATGGCTCCTTCGGACTGGCAGGCGAGGGTATCAATCATTGCCATTGTTCTTGATTGGCATGCTATACAGCTGTCATGAATTGCTACTGGGAAGCCATTGAGGTCTAGCCTGTTCGTTGAGCTTCAATACCAGGCGTCACAAGCTGCGTACGTGTTGTGGAATCCTGGTGCTTTGGTGGCTTCGACCTCGTTCAAGCAGGAGCTGTCCCGGAAGGAGCTCAAAACGTGCTGCATGAAGCTTTGACGATGGCGAGCATCAGGCAATCTGATGCATGCAGGTTGATGCAAGTGTATGCAAGATGGAAGCTTGACATGACGTGCAATTTTTGAGTGCTTTCAGCCAATCGTCCGACATCGGAGCTGCGTTCCATTACTAACTTACACCACCTCTTCACTCTGCGAAGACAGCATTGAGCAAATCAAGACGATGCACAAACATGCACAAGCTACACGCCTCGGCAATTCATCGAATACTCGGAACATGCACAAACAAGCACCAACGAATCAGCAAGTAGCATGTCACCGATTGACACACCCCTCTACCCCTCCGCAACGAGCATCTCGAATGCGGGGCATCCGGTCCTGTGGAGCGGGCCCACGATGACGAGACCATGGTAGATCATTAGCAAGACCGAGCTCTCTCGAATCACATCTTCCCGTCTGTTCACAACTTCGACAATCCCATACCATAAACCTCCACCACATCAGCAACACCAAACCACCACAATGCCAGCCGAAATCTCCGTCCTCTACCCGCAAGGCGCAAAATTCAACCTTGACTACTACCTCAAAACCCACGTACGTCCTTCCCCTCCCTTCCCCCCCCTCAATCCTCACTGATTCTCCCAGATGCCCCTCGTCTACGAAACCTGGTCCCCCCTCGGCCTCAAGAGCTGGAAGGTCGCCGAATTCCCAGACGACCAGCCATTCAAGATCCAAGCGACGCTGGTCTGGGAGGAGCTTTCTGCGTTCCAGGGCGCGGCTGGAGGCCCCACGGCGAAGACGGTGTTGGATGATATCCCGAATTTCAGCGATAAGCAGCCTACGTTTTTGACGGGGACGGTGGTGGGGACTTCTTGATCACATTGTCGTGAAGGACGTGAAGGGACGTGGAAGGGAGAGAGAGGGTGAGGCGGGAAGCAAGGGAGGGGAAGGGAAAGTGTACATAGCACGGAGATGAAGGAGGAGGAGCAGGACAAGTGGGAACGAGGGTGAGAGTATATACTGTCAACTACACCGCACATGCCTCGCTTCTTTATACGTCTTCCTCGTCAAAGTCGTCGTCCACTTCTGCCCAGCCACAACCCCAGCGATGGCCTTGCCCTTCGCCACATTGTCTGAGCTCCCTCGCTTTGGGTCCTTCTCTCCAGCAGCGCGCGGTGAAATCATCGCTGACGGTCACCAGCTCGCCGTCTGCTGTCCAGGAGAGACCAGTCACCTCTTTCCTGTGACCTCGAACAAGTGACGTGCCGATCTCGTAAGTAGGGAGGCCGTCTTTCCTTGTGGCTACTTTGGTTGGCGTTCCGGGCAGACTGGCGGGATCTCTGCGGTCGTCCTCGAGCTGTGTCTCATGCTTGAAATATCCCTCGTTGGTAGGAAACAGGTTCACACCTCCGTCTCTACTTCCCACTGCAAGCATCTCCTCCTTACCATTGCCTGCCTTCCTCAATCCAGCTTTGGCATAGAAGCTGCTAACCTTCAAATCCTTGTGCCTGAATGCGTACAAGGGGCCAAGACCTTCCTTCTCCGTGCCTGGACCACGCCATTTGCCCTTGCCTGACAATCCTGCTCCACTGTCGAGCTCGGGCGCGTGACCAAGAACGAGATGATTGGTGCTGTAGGTGTAGATCGCACTGTCACGGCACAATGCATACAAGCGACCGCCGTCTCCGCTGAGTGTCAGCGAATTGATGCCGTACTTGCGGCTGCTGATGTGTGATGGTGGCTCTGATGTTGTTGACAGTGGGGCGAGTCCACGTCGGTTGTATTTGCCCCGAATGTCCCACACCTTGATCGCGGCATTGGCCTCTGAGGCGGACACGAGGATGTGAGATCTGTCGCCAGGCAGAAATGATAGTGCTGTGATCGAGACGTCGGTGCGAGTCGCCGTAGCGGATCGAGTTGAGAATAGATCTGCACTGCTCCTACGCGGCAGTGATGGAAGCCCGGCTGAAGCATGTGCATCGCGGATGGACGTGCATGTCTCTGCATACACGACTTGACGGCCAGAAGAGCCCGTTGGAAATGACTTTGCAGCAGCACTGCGTGCGTAAGCTAGCTCGCTCGGAGGTTCCAAGGAGCCTCGGCACCGCATATCCCACAATTGAACGGAACCATCTCGAGATGAAGTCGCCAATACACTGTCATTCCCAGGCTGGAATCGCACGGTCTTGACCGAAGAGACGTGTCCGGCCATGATGTAGCGCGTTTGCTGCGTCCTCATGTCGATCACGCGGGCCGTCTGATCTCCACTGGCTGTTGCGATCAGATAGTCGTCCGAGCTGAATGAAATGTCCATGATAGCATTGGCATGCGGCTTGAATGAAACATGCGCTTTGGCAAAGGAGATTTCTGGATCGGATGAGGAGTCCAGTAATGTTATACCGCCGCTCTCACCTCCCAAAGCAACAAGTGAATTGGACTGACAAGCTGTGACGCAGAACGGAAGAGATGATGAGCCAAAAGCGCACGCATCTTCGGATGCCGAATAGAAATCCCCCGTGGAATGCCTCCAGTCTACGCAGGGATCTTTGACTAGACCTCGCTGTAGTACTGATGGTCCACCAAAGCTGCGTTGGAGAAGCCGTGTCGTGTTGGAGGGTCGGATTCGTCTGATAGGAGTTGGGAGTCTCGAAAAGTCGTCGCAGAGCTGATCCATACCCTCCACAGAAGCTGCATCATCGAAGAGGTGGATAGGCTTGAATTCACCTATGTGACGAGAAGGTGATGATTGAAGCTGAATAGGAGATGACTCGGGCACTGGCGTAAGTTTTCTTCGTTTGCTGCGTCTTGGCGTAAGGTTTTCGATGTCGTCTTCCTCGACTTTCATGGGCTGAAGCCGAGGAGAAGCAGTCTTCTGGTTGACAGCATTCTTGGTAATGTCACGCAGTTTTCGAGAAGCTGTCGTTGCCTTTCGAGACTTGCGAGTCTCGACAACGCTCTGTCGAGGGGTGAAGAAGCGTGTGAACCTCTTTGGTGTTATCGTTGGCGGCCTCTTGGGTCTACTACTCGCCATCGCCCGTACTTGCGATGACGAAGGTAAGTCCGGGAAGGGCAGCTCCGACTCGGCCACACTGGGCTGCGACGACGACATGTCCTCCAGAAGATCCATAGTCAGATTCTACGACCTATGGATGTCCAGTGTAAGAATTCTGAGCAGAGACAAAGGCGTACATCTCGCAGAAATGTAGACCTAAAAAGGCGATATAGCTTGCAGCGGTGGCTTGGACAAGGGGACGCGATGCGCGTCGGCCAATCAAAACGTGCGACTTCTCCGACGTCACCTCCGCACCGCCCGGCAGAAAATTGTCGGAAGCTCTGCAAAATTGAGAAATCTTGGCCGAAACTATCCCACCATTGCAGTGTTGCTGTGGATGTAGAAGCCGTCTCTGCACACTATGGCAACAGAGAAACGCAAGGCCATTGTGGCCGACCGTCCTGCTAAAAAGATCAAATTTGACGACTCCGGAAAGGCCCACACAGTCCCAAATGGAACTGACAAGAAATCCGCCAAACTTCCTGCGGAGAAGAAGCAGAGCAAATCACAGGACGACCCCCCCCGAAAATCTGTCAAGTCATCGCTACTCACTGGAGAAGACCGATCGTTCCCCCGAGGTGGTGCAAGTGTCCTTACACCTCTAGAGCAAAGACAAGTCAAGGCCGACGCAGAAAGAGATGTACTTTTCGAGGAAGCGGGAAAATCGAAAGTGGTCAGGGAAGAGTACGGGGAGGATGAGGTGGATGGCGGACGGAGGAAAAGATCGGCTGGTAAGCCACAGAAGAAGTCGTCAGCGAAGAAGATGAAGGGCACTACGGGCGACAGCGAGGAGCTGGTCAGAATTCAAGGTCTTGGGTACAAGACACTTGCTGTTGGAACTCTGGTTCTGGGTCAGGTCACTAGCATCACCTCGAAGGATGTCGCCCTTGCCTTGCCAAACAACTTGACTGGCTACATTCCCATCACCGCAGTCTCTGACAGGGTCAACGAACGCATTGAGGCACTCCTGGCCGAGGATGACAACCAGAAGGCGGACGAGAGTGACGACGATGAGGACGTCAACCTCAAGAACCTGTTCAGGGTCGGACAATTCTTGCGAGCATACGTGACTGCTACGGCTAGTGAATCGAAGACAGGGACAAAAGGAAAGCGGCACATTGAGTTATCTGTCAACCCGCGACTTGCTAATACCGGCTTGACCGCGGAGCTCGGCAACAACTTCATGGTACAGGCTGCAGTCGAGAGTGTCGAAGATCATGGTATTGTCGCAGATGTCGGTCTCGAGGAGGATTCTGTTCGTGGCTTCATCTCAAAGAAAGAGCTTGGACAGAACTGGAAGCTTGACGATATCGAAGAAGGTCAGGTCATGCTCTGCTGCGTCACAGGCAAGGCGTCGGATGGTAAGGTTGTCAAGCTCTGCCCGGACCCCCTTCGTATCAGTGATCTCGGCAAGCACACTCTTAAAGAGGCCCCAACAATCGATCCTTACATGCCGGGCGCCGCTGTTGAGCTCCTTGTGACAAGTGTCACTGCAAATGGCGTCATTGGAAAGATTGCTGGTTCGATCGATGCGACTGCAGATGCCATGCATTCTGGTAGTGGCCTGAACAAGGACGCCTTTGAGAAGATCAAGGTCGGACAGAAGGTGCCTGCGAGGATTTTGTTCAACTTTGCCAATCTCGACACCAAGAAAGTTGGCGTATCACTCCTCGATCACGTGCGGAAATTCGAAGAGCAAGCCAAAGCTGGAAAGAAGAAGCGGAAACCCGAGAATTCAGAGATCTTGGATGAGGCCAAGGTGATTAGGATCGTGCCAGGCACCGGCATCTATTTCGACATTGGAGCAGGACAGCCAGGTTTCGCACACATCTCTCGATTATCGGATGAGAAGGTAGAAGCACTGTTCGAGGAGACCGGCCCATTCGCTCTCAACACCACACACAAAGCACGTGTGCTTAGCTACAATTCCCTCGATGGTCTCTACAACATCTCGCTGGAGGAGAGTGTACTGAAGCGCAAGTTCCTGAAGCTGGAGGATGTCAAGGTCGGATCAATCGTGGATGGCAAGGTCGACAAACTCATTCTAGGGCCTAAAGGCGTCACGGGAGCCCTCATCATCTTGGAGGAGGGCATCACTGGGTTGGCGCCTGAAATGCATCTTGCGGATGTCAAGCTACAACACCCCGAGAAACGTTTCCGAGAGAACTTTCCTGTGAAGGCCCGAGTACTCAGTGTAGACCCGGAACGCCGTCAATTGAGGTTGACTATGAAGAAGACTCTGCTCAATTCTGATGCGACAATCTGGGATGACTACAATACCATCAACATTGGCAACGAGTCAGCCGGCACGGTGATTAAAGTCCTCCCAAATGGTGCAGTGGTGCAATTCTATGGGAAGGTCAGAGCGTGGCTGCCAGTAGCAGAGATGAGCGAAGCATACATCAAGGATGCAAGTCAGCATTTCCGTGTTGGACAGACAGTGACTGTCCATGCAAAGCAAATCAATAGCGCAGAGAACGAGATGATCGTGTCATGCAGAGACACTCCTGAATTCGATGAGACACAGACGGAATCCTGGTCGAAACTCGCACCTGGCCAGATCATCACCGGCAAAGTGACCGAACTTGCCCAAGATCTCGTTTCCTTGGAGGTTGAGGGCGGATTCAAGGGCATGATTCGCCTGGCTCATCTGACAGACGGCACAGAGGAGAAGAGCAAAAAGCTGCTCAACCAGCTGCGAGCTGGTCAGAACATTTCAGAGCTCGTTATTCTTGACAAGAACGATCGAAGACATCTCTTGACCTTCTCCAACAAACCAAGTATCATCGAGGCTGCGAGAAGTAAAGCGTTGATCACAACATTTGAAGGCGCCAAACCTGGTCAAGAAGTCTCTGGATTTGTTCGGAACGTCACGCCTGATGGCGTGTTCGTCGAATTCGCTGCCGGTGTAGTTGGCTACATGCCAAAGACCCAAATCACAAAAGAGCGGCTGGCACAGCCTGCCTTTGGCTATCGCAAGGACATGTCTGTATCTTCCAGAGTCCTCAGTGTCGATGATGCGCAGCGACGCTTTGTCTTAACTTTGCGAGAAGGACAAGAGCTACCGCAGAAGCAAGTCACCAAGAAATCTATGGTTGTAGATTCGACCGTCAACAATCCTGTGGACGGCAAGTCTGTCTCTCTGGATGACTTCACCTTGGGCAAAAAGACCAAAGCTCGCATCACGTCTGTCAAGCAGACGCAGCTCAACGTTCAACTCGCCGACAACATCCAAGGCCGCATAGACGTGTCCGAAATCTTCGACTCGTGGGATGACATCAAGGACCGGAAGCGACCTCTCTCATCGTTCAAGCCCAAGCAGGTTGTGGATGTCAAGATCTTAGGCATTCATGATGCTCGGAACCATAGATTCCTTCCCATCTCTCATCGACAGTCAAGTGTACCAGTATTCGAGCTCACAGCGAAGAGCTCTGAGCTCAACAGCGAGGCAGACATCCTCACACTCTCTTCACTCAAGGTCGGCACCACTCATATCGCCTATGTGAACAATATCGCAGACTCCTGTCTATGGGCGAATATCACTCCTAATATTCGCGGTCGCATCCCCTTCCTTGACCTCTCCAGCGGCTCGAGTATTCAAGACATTCCATCCAGCCACCCTGTTGGATCTGCCATCCGTGTTGATATCAAGTCACTAGATGCTAGCGCAAACCGTCTCGATCTGGTACCCGCCGGTAGTGCTAGCCATTCTGTCAACTCTATCTCCGACGTTCAGCTTGACACATCTTATGCCGGTAAAGTAGTACGAGTCACTGAACGCTCAGTCCTTGTAGCACTGTCAGACTCTGTCTCTGGCGTCGTCGATCTGACTTCTATCACGGACGACTATTCTGCAGCATCAACCGCACAATTCAACAAGAACGATATCATCCGTGTGTCCGCCATCGACATTGACATTCCCAACAAACGCTTGTTCCTTTCCGTACGACCATCCAAGGTGCTGTCTTCTTCGCTTGCAGTCAAAGATCCGCAGATCACTAGTCTCAAGCAGATCAAAGCTGGCGATGTGAGACGTGGCTTCATCAAGCTGATTCGGAACAATGGTGTTGTAGTAGCACTTGGTCCAAGAGTGGAAGCATTCGTCAAGGTTGCTGATCTCTCCGACCGATATATCAAGGACTGGCAGGCTGAATATCAAGTCGACCAGCTGGTCAAGGGCCGTGTTCTGGAAGTCGAGCCCAAGTTGAACCACGTGCAGATGACGTTGAAGCAGAGCCAGGTCGATGAAGATTACACCCCACCTCGGAAGATGGAGGACCTGGAGGAAGGTGAAATCGTCACCGGCAAAGTGAGGCGGGTCGAAGACTTCGGAGTCTTCGTCGACGTCGATGATACCAATCCAAGAGTCAGCGGTCTGTGCCATAGGACTGAAATCGCAGACGGTAGAATCGGCGACGTCAAGGAGCTGTTCGACGAAGGTGACAAGGTCAAGGCAAAGATCCTGGCCATTGACCTGCAGAAGCGGAGGATCAGCTTTGGTCTAAAAGCAAGCTACTTCAAGGACGCGGAAGATGATGTCGACATGTCCGAGAGCGAGGATGAGGACAAGGCCGGCGTGGCGCTCGATGCTGCATCCGAAGACGAGGAGATGGATGTCGATGGCGGTATCGAGCTTGACCTTGCAGATGGCACCCTCGCGGGACCAGGAGCTGCATCAGACTCCGAAGATTCCCAATCCGACACCGCTATGCTCAACGCCCCGTCCACCAGTCTCAAAACCTCCGGCTTCGACTGGACCGGCACTGCCTTCCCCACCACCGCCGCCGACGCCGACTCCGACACCGAATCCACCACCCCCGTCACCCGTTCCGCCCCCGTTCCAAAGAAGCCCTACACAGACCACACCGCCGACCTCGACCTCACCGGCCCCCAAACCCCCTCCGACTTCGAACGCCTCCTCCTCTCCACGCCCCACTCCTCCACCCTCTGGATCCAATACATGGCCCACCACCTACGCCTCTCCGAAATCCCCACAGCACGCACCATCGCCCAACGCGCCCTCACCACCATCCCCCTCCGCGAAACCGACGAAAAACTCACCATCTGGCTCGCCCTCCTCAACCTCGAAGCCACCTACGCCGACCCAAGCGACGCCGACGCCCGCCTCGCCCAAACCTTCCGCGACGCCTGCCAAGTCCAAGACCCGCAAGCGATGCACCTCCACCTCGCCTCCATCCTGACACAGGCCGGCAGGGCGGACGCGACAGAGCGTCTGTACGACGGCATGCTCTCGTCCAACCCGTCGCTTTCCCCTGCGCCGTTCCCGTCCCCCGCCGCGGGAGGACCGGTCACGAACGCGAAAATGGCAAAGTCCTTCCGCGCGCAGGCCGAGGTGTGGTTGGCGTTCGCCGCGTTCCTGTTCGCGCAGCGCAACGCGGCCAAGGCGCGGGGTCTCCTCGGCAGGGCACTGCAGAGTGTGCCGGAGAGGGAGAAGAGGGATGTCACTGTCAAGTTTGCGTTGATGGAGTTTAAGCATCAAGGGGGGGACGCGGAGAGGGGGAGGACGGTGATGGAGGGGGTGGTGGAGGGGTGGCCGAGGTGGAATGCCGGGTGGGATGGTTGGGTTGAAGGCGAGGAGGGGGTGTTGAAGAGGTTGAGAGAGGGGGAGGGAGGGAAGGAGGAGGTGGATGATCAGGTGCAGAGAGTGAGGGGGTTGTTTGAGAGGATGAGTAAAGGGAGGATGAAGGCGAGGAGGGCGAGGGGTGTTTTCAAGAGGTGGAGGGAGTTTGAGGAGAGGTTCGGGACGGAGAGGGAGGTGGAGAGGGTGATGGGTTTGGCCAAGGAGTGGGTTGAGAAGGCGAGGGAGAAGGATGATGAAGATGAAGAGTGAGAGTGTCTGAATTGGAAGACTGCATAGCGGTTTCTTTTGTATGGAAATCAAAAAACTTTTGTTGATCACTCTACTTGCCTCGTGTGCTATCCGTGCTGGATGATGATGTGACGATCCTGGTCTCCCACCTCGTTAGAACGTCCGGATTGTTTCCGACCCTTTTCATCGCCACCAGAAGTGATGCCACTAGCTATGCCCACCTTCGTCCTCGAATGTATATGCTCCCGGCACGAGCGGCAAACTCAAAGTCTCTGTGCTCCTCTCCTTTCTTGGTACCCGTCCCAAGATCTCATCGCTGTCGTGCTAAGTCTGCGTCTCTGTGCGCTGATGCCCGGATGTTGCTGGGAATAGAGCGTCCAGCGTGTCCATGTTGATGCTGTTTTTGGTGGCCAGCATATATTCGGATGTCGGACGGTCAATGTCTGGTGTTCCTGGGCGGGTGATAATGTCAGGCACCCCAGTACCTACAGCCGCCTCGGTCAGGGCAACACCTCCCTCCACGTCCATCTCATCATGATAGCTACTTGCACTGACGAGGCTTGATAGTGCGCTAGAGCTGGTCCTGGTACCTTCATTCGGCCTGCCTCCACGGATGGGCAGAGTCATCTCGTATTCGACGCTTTTGTTTTCCTCCTCTTTTTCTCCTCCGCCCATTGTGGCATTCGATGGAAGCGGCCAGGTGTCATGCGGAGCGGATGCATGATCGCTGAGTGGACCGAGATCATGCGCTTCAGCAGACCAGTCGTGTACCGATGAAGGGGTGATTGGCAAACTGATGGAGGATAGAGTGGTCCGAGGAGAGGCGAGAGAAGAGGGAGTCATCGAAGCCACCGGGCTGGACGCGGTTGAAGCGATCGGACTGTGGAGAACGTCGTCGCAATATACCGCGATACTGCCGGTTGATGCGGAGGTGCTCAAAGTGACGCTTGAAAGCTCCGAGGACGGCTCCCGGGTAGGACTCTTCGCAAAATCGTGGACGGTGGTGTTCGATGGTATGTCGGTGGCCGGTCGCAAGGCATTGTAGCTTATTCTCTTGAGAACGTTGGCATCCAACACCTGAAGCTCGCCAGCGTCTCGTTCTGCAATAGCTGCAGTCTCACCGTTCATGACTTCCTCAAAGGATGTGTACACTCGGTCTCGATAGAACGGACGGCAGCGATGGCAACATTTGAACCGACATATAGCCATACTCACTGTGTCAGGCTGACCCAGGCGACGCATAGTAGGTGCTGGCTGTCGGTAGTACTGATCCTGCGTATCTTCACTTGGTCTCACAGCTCCACTGGGACTGCGCTGGATAGACTCTGCGGCGTACTGAAAAAGGCTCGCCCTGTTGATCTCACTGTTTATCTCATGGACCAGAACTTGATGAAGATACCTCTTCTGATCCTTAATCTTCTGGACTTGATCGGAGGTGTAGAGACCAGCATCGTACTGTGCCAGGACGGAGGGACTGATTCCAAGTGCTGACATTTCCTTCCTGTGGTCCCAGTCTTTTGGAGCCAGGGCCATGAAGAAGTGTTCATCAGAGGAGATTGGGACGTTGTTCTCGACGTCTTGCGCACATTGATAGACCCAGCCGTACTCTGAGACATGGCCACATTGGTCACAACGATATGGGCCGTGAATTCGGTTCATGTTGGTGTGAGTGCATTGTGGGCGGGGCCGCTGTTGGATGACAAAAGGGTCGTTCGCTGGCGGGAGAACTTGGTTGCTGTTGCTGGTATTCGTGTGTCTCGTTGTAGTCGCCATCGTAATGAAAAATATGTAAGTGATGGGCTTGGGTCGGTCTGCATGGGTAGGGAAAGCCAATGATTCGAGGTGAAGAGTGGTGTGTGAGAAGGCGCAATTTCATGCTGGCATGGGAAAGTGCGTTTGAAAGCTCGTGAAGAGCTTTGCGCAGGAGCGTCCAAAGCGGGAAGCCAACCACGTCGCTGGGTATCCATCTCGCTGCAAATCGTTCTTCTGTTTAGTGGCAATCTGACAGGCTCTTTATTTCGGTCAATCGGACATGTTTGCATCACGGGTGGGCTGCAATATAGCGAACTCTTTGGCATATGCGCGAATAACAGCAACTGGAAGTGGAACAAGGCATCAAGCAAGGTATGACAAAGAGAGGACGGCCAGGTCGAAGGATAGCCGTCGCTTACACATTTCCAGCAATAGCGTGTATGGTTATCTGAGCTCTTCAGTGTGCCGGAGACCTTTCACTGTCTGCTGGAGGAGACGCAAACCCCGTGGCGCGACAAGCGATAGGTGGTGTCTACAGTCAGTCCATGTCGACTGCGACTGACCTTGCGAGGGAGGACCGTCTGACAGCTATCCCGACATCTCGCGTCTCGTCTTTCAACACCCGCACAGGTCATGACAGATAGTATGTGATGGCCATGTGAAGAATGTGAAGTCGTTGGAAACCACCCTTGGCGATGACCCCACTTCTTCCCGGCCGCTGCACATACGCACAGACTCCCGTCCCTGCCAAACGGCCCTCGGCAATTTTCGCTTGTCACCCACGGCAACTGTCCGCAGCTTGTAGAGCCGCAAACTCAAGGCAAGCACTACTCAGCACGCGAGAGGCCCTAAACGGCCGCTGCCCTTGCGCTTTGTGACGAGCTTCATCATCTCCAACCGTCCCCAGCTTTTATCGCTGCCCTCCACTATCTCACGACCGTTGGCGACTTTTTTCCTCGATTCGCGGCAATCGTCTGCTATTTCCGAGCCGAGGACTCAGGTCTTCTTTCCGTCCTCTCCCTCTCTTCCTTTCTCCACCTCTTGCGAGAGGAAACAGCAAACATGTCTGTCAAGTTCGACCAAAAGGAAACACTCCGCGCTGCGGTGGACTCGGGCAAGCGCGAGGACATCGTTCACAAGATTGGAGATGCATTGACAAAGGGCGGCGAGCCTCAGGGCTATCTTGCTGTATGTATGCTTCAATGAGGTTTCTGGAACAATACACGCTCCTTCCGGACCTCGCCGCTGCTCTAGAGTCTCTGTTGACTTCTCCCAGGCCTACCTCAAGCAACTGCAGTCGAACCCGCTTCGGACGAAGATGTTGACCAGCGCTTCTCTGTCTGCTACCCAGGAACTTCTCGCATCATGGATCGCAAAAGATAGGAACAAGAATGGCCACTACTTCACCTCACGTGTGCCGAAGATGGCTGCATTTGGCGCCTTCGTATCTGCTCCGATGGGTCATATCCTGGTTGGCATCCTCCAGCGCATCTTTGCCGGACGGACGAGCTTGAAGGCAAAGGTCCTCCAGATCATCTTCAGCAACTTGGTGGTAAGCATCCTCGATCTACTTGGCCCACCAGACAGCCGCTGACCACCCCACAGATTGCTCCAATTCAGAACACTATCTACCTTGCGTCCATGGCGATCATTGCTGGCGCACGGAGATACCATCAGATCGAGGCATCCGTACGTACTGGCTTCTGGCCAGTCATGAAGATGTCCTGGATCTCATCGCCAATTGCCCTTGCATTCGCCCAGCAATTCCTGCCGCAGGAGACCTGGGTACCATTCTTCAACATTGTGGCGTTCGTCATTGGTACCTACATCAACACATATGCGAAGAAGAAGAGGCTCGCGGCTTTGAGGAAGAAGGCCGCAGCTGACCGAGGACTCGGTGGCTACGAGGAGAAGAGGTATTAAGCACATACCATAGATGTTGGACGCGAGAGCCAATGGGATCATGGAACAGGAACCTTGCATGGCATGGTAGGAGAGCATGCGTGCTTCATTCGATGCGTGTGTGCTTCGTGTATATAGTTGACCTCTTGCTAGGAGACGGCCATGTCAATCTATCTAATTTTCACGAGCGGCTACGGTCTGAATTTGTGAGACTGCTCTTTCGTTGACAAGTTTTCCAACGTAAGACGAGTTGCACACTTCTCGACCTTGTTGTTTGTCTTGTCCGTCCACACCAGGTTACTATGGATGTCGACTAATGCAATGGCCGCCTCAGCAATGTTCTCAAGCCATAATGGGTCTCACCAGCTATGCGACCCATAGTCTGCAGGTGGGACGTCTATCAACTGCTCGACCAACGTACAGTCCGAGCGTTGGTCCTCAGACTCGTCATCCTCAGCATCTCCCCCCTCCAATCCCGACTCCTCGACCTCCACGACCTCATCCTCCTCGTCATGCTGCTCCTCACCTTCTCCCACGTCGGCCTCCTCTTCATCATCCTCCCTATCACCTAACAATTCCTCCAGCGCCCTCCTCCTCACCCTCTCCACAGCTAGCGCCTCCCCCCTCGCCCTCGCCAACCTCATCCACATCTGCTCATCCGCCAACACCGCGCCCATCCTCTCCCAATCCCTCCTTCCCACCCTCAACGCCCTCTGCCGCTCCTCACACAGCCGCCTCCTCAACCCAAGCTCCTCCCGTCTCGCCCGCACCTCAACCTGCGACAGCCGACCCCGCAACCTCTCCACCTCCACCTCGGCGCCCGCCCGCCTCTCCGTCTCCCGCAACAAATCCCTCAAGACATCCCAAGTCCGCGCCTGCCCCCGCCCCTTCTCCCTGACCACCTCCCTCTCGGCCTCCACCCTCCGCATCCCCTCCCACTCCAGCGCGGCCTTCAGCCCCCCGACCTCAGCCTCCAACTCCTCCACCTGACCCCTCAACCCCTCCTTCTCCCTCTCAAGCGTCCCTCGGACCCCGCTCTCCTCCTCCAGTTCCCGCCCGACATCCCTCACCTCCCGCCTCAAAAACGCCACTTCCTCCCCCAACGCTCTCTGCGCCGCAAACCCCCGCTCCACGGCGGCGCTGTCCCGCGCCGAAGCCTCCGCCGCGACGCGGAGGGAACGCTCCTGCTCCAGCGCGGACGCGGCTTGCTCCCATTTCGCCTGCATGGTGAAGGCGATGTCGTAGGCGGCGTCTTCGTGGGAGGAGAGGGAGAGGAAGTGGGCTTTTGTTTCGGAGGCGAGGGAGGGGGAGAGGGCGGTGAGGGTCGTGAGGAGGGTGGCGCGGGTGGAGCGGGTGGAGGAGAAGGGTGAGGAGGTGGTCGACATGGTGGTTCGTTCTGGTAGTAATTGTGGGATGCTGGGTGGATGGGGATGGCGAGGATGAGTGGATCTTGAAGGCTGGTAGGTGATGCTGGTAGTAATCAGAGGAATCTGGTAGTATTGGATTGCCAGGGCTGGATGAACAGTAGGTCCTGGTAGAGGATGCTGGTAGTTCTTTCGAGAGTCTGGTAGTACTAGATTGGTGGGATCGCGTGAAAAGCTGACTCGATTGAGGATGCTGGTAGTAATTTGTGCGGTGTGGTAGTAACTCTGATGCCTGGAACTGGTAGTTCTAGTTTGATGTTATGGTCGTTGTGGCGACCTGGTAGTGTTTCTTGTGGATATCGATGTGATATGACAAGAACCTGAGAAGGAACACAGCGGGAAAGACAGCGTATATTATATTGCCACAGTGCCAAAAGGAAAACTCGACTTATCCATGTTATAATCCCTTTTTCCGTGTAATGAACTCTCGCATGATGGTATATTCGACTGAATTCGCTGTCACGGATTAGAGTTGGCTGTACCTGCAGAAAAGCATGGGTCGTGGATGAATTCCAGATGGGAAAAGCATGGCTGTCAGGAAGTTTGTTGATACATATGCTTTTTTACATGCGAACCTTCATATCGATTTTCGAGTGAATGACCACCAGGTTCTCCAGGGAAGCTTCCAGTCGGTCATGCGCAGCTTTGGGTTGAAAATGTCAAAGTCGTGCTTTTCGAGCCGCTGCAGCCACAGGCTGGTGTGTACCGCCGGCATGAATACACCAAAAGCCTTGTCTATCTCTTGTGCCGGTGTCGATTTCGATGTGGAAGAGGCAGCATGGGCGTGCTCTTCTTCATCCTGATGCTCAAAATCGTGACCTGCGTCCCGTCCCGCTCGAATGTTTTTAAGCATCTCTCGAGCTGTGATCAGGTGATCGTTGGCTCGGGTAGCTACTGCGAATACTGCATCTCGCAAGCCAGCGGCGTCCGAGCCATTCCGAAGTACATCCTCTTCTTTCACGCCATACTCTGCCATGATATCAAGTGGCAGTAGCACTGCTCCTTGCCTAGTTGAGCCGACTGCGCCCGAGAACCCTTCTTGATTCGAATGATGCCTTTGCTCTCCAGGAAAGGCTATGAGCGGCAGTCCTTTCAAAATGGTAGTTATACCGGTTGCCTTGCCTATGTGTGAAGCCAGGTGGTCGGCACTGACTGAAGCCATTGGTAGTGCTTGTAGTGTAAGATACATTAAGGTTGAGTAAGTATTTTCGGCATAGCTTTCAAGTGCTTTCATATCAGGGTACGGCGGGTTGCCCAGATACTGCTCTCTTGAAGTGATGATTCTATTCAGCCAGTTCTTTGAAAAGTTTGACTTCCCATCAGTCCTTCGCTGCAAGTCGTCGACAGCCTTCGAAAGTAGCGTGAAGACTGGCTGTTTAGGCGGTGATCCAGCCAATGTCTTCGCAACGGCATCCTTCTGGAATTGTAGACGCATGGCACCGACGGTCGGAGTGCTGGTTGTGTCTGCCGTCCTCGCCACATCGAGATTAAAGGCACGAATGGCTATGAATGCATCCCATGCTGGTGCTGGGATGTAGCTCCGAGCAAGATATGAGGGCGTATCATATTTCCTATCAATTTCAGCACTGATTGCACACTACTCTGATTCCCTGTCGTACATCAAACTGTTCAAGCAGTAATTCCTGGCCGAGTTGATCTCTTCTGCCGTTACTTTGGTCGCAGCAGATGGACTGTACTGTGAATACCATCTCGTCCGAGGTCGATACGTGCGAAATTTCGAGCTCAAAATCGACCGTGTCTTCGGAGCATCAGATGGACGCATTGCCGGTGCTTGACCGCGGACGGAGTGCTACTGTAAGGCAAGCTCAAAATTTGCTGGCGAATAGTGATGCTCAAGTACGTCCAGCCATTACAGTATGTACAGTGCCCCTCGACCAGACCTATGCCGACATTGCCCTATTTACAAGGTAACAAGGATGCAAATGAAGAAAGCCGAACACGATAAGAGTCAATGCATGAATGTTGAAGACGAAGACATGCTGCCTCTCATCTTCATTTTCTTGATGACGTTCGCGGGGGCAAATTGATTTCGCGTGTCAGAACGCGTCTCCCTCCGACATCAACCTGGCCGGTTTTTTCATAAAGGCCGCCACTCACTTCACCAGGCACTGCGGATAGTCTCAAATGCCATGATGAGCTTTGCCGAGCCATCAGATCGACCCACGAAAAAGCGAAGATTCTTCGTTGACGATTCACCTGTACAAGAGCACGCATTTGACCAACATGGACCGGCTAACGATGGGACGACTGCAACAACCTCCGGCGCAGGACAGAATGGCTCGGCGGACGTCAATATGGGGGATGTCAGCGAAGCTCCCAGTGGGTTCGACCGAGAACAGATCATGGCCATTACCGGTGAACCCTTGTCGGATACCACCTTGAAAGCTCTCGAGAAGGCTTCAGATGGAGATGTCAACCGCGCTATCAATATGTACTTCGACGGCTCCTGGAAGACTTTCGAGCATACGATACCGGCGCGAACGACCTCCACAACGAACAACAAAGCCGCTGGCAACATTACAGCGGCGTTCAAACCGGGCTCGAGCAGCGTGCAGTCCAGAAACAGTCCGTCTGGGGGCTCACCGCGAGAAGTCTCCCCAAGGGCACCGTCACTGTCTGCCATGCCTGACAAACGTTACATTGGTGCCTTTGGCGTAGCTGGCTGGACTACAAAGAGTGGGAGCAGTTTGTTGAGATCAGGAGAGAAGATCAAGATAGAAAGATCAGCTCCACGGACACCAGCGGCCAAAGCTGGGAGAGGAGGACTGTCAAGAGCAGCGATGAAGAAGCCGGATGTCGTGGTAAGATTCCTAAACAACAAGGGCGAGGAGGTCGGGAGGCTCGAGCAAGACAACGCAGCATGGATATCTACCTTGCTAGACCAGCAAGTTGTAGAATTCGAAGGCAGTTGTATCTTTGCTCCTGACCGAGTGCGGACAAACGATACTGTGTTTCTTCAGCTCCGGACATTCCTCTCACGCAAAACGTTTGACTCGGCGAACTACGTAAAGCCATTAGAAAACAACCGTCAGACTGGGATTTTCGAAGCAAAGGAGACAGACGAGGAGAGGAAGCTACGGCTACGACAAGTGGCCCTAGTCAGAGTCTTTTCCGAGATCAATCTTGCTCCCGTACGAGTGAATGAGATGACCGAGAAGCATAAAAGGGAAGGGATCTTGCAGGCAGCAGAACTAGCTGAAAAGCATGATGGGAAACCCAAAGATAGCTCGACGCAGAATGGCGGGTCATCTCCATCTTCGGATGACAACGAGGAAGGTCAAGAGCTCGAGCAAGATCAGCTCGACTCATTGTACAAGAAAGCACAATCATTCGATTTCGACACTCCTGAAATGCAGCCCGGAGACACCTTCAACATGGATCTAAGGAAATACCAGAAGCAAGCCCTTCATTGGATGGTCGGAAAGGAAAAGGACCAAAAGTCTGAGAACAAAGAGGTTTCCATGCATCCTCTCTGGGAGGAATACCACTGGCCTGCGAAAGATGTCGACGAAAAGGATCTACCCTCTGTCGACGATCAAAACAGCTTCTATGTCAATCCGTATTCTGGCGAACTGTCATTAGACTTTCCTGTACAAGAACAGAATTGCTTGGGCGGTATTCTGGCCGATGAGATGGGCTTAGGCAAGACCATCGAGATGTTGAGTCTCGTCCACTCGCATACCTCCGAGTATGGCCTCGGCGGTGGTCGGTCGACGGGATCTATGCTAGACCTTCCGCGCCTTCCAAAGAACTCGTCGGCAGTGGAGCGAGCGCCATGCACGACACTAGTCATTGCACCAATGTCTCTACTGGCTCAATGGGCTAGCGAAGCAGAGAAGGCCTCAAAACCGGGGACACTCAAGACTCTCATGTATTATGGAGCGGACAAATCTGCCAACCTGCAGAGTCTCTGCTGCGAGGCGAATGCTGCCAATGCTCCAAATCTAATCGTGACCTCATACGGAACAGTCTTATCGGAATACACGAGCTTGTCATCTTCCGGCACAGCCAAAGGATCTTCTGGTGGCCTCTTTTCTCTCAACTACTTCCGCATCATTCTTGATGAAGCACACATGATCAAGAATCGTCAGTCCAAAACAGCGAAAGCGTGTTACGAGCTCTCCGCCACACACAGATGGGTTCTCACGGGTACACCGATCGTCAACAGGCTTGAAGACTTGTTTTCACTTGTCCGCTTCCTGCGAGTCGAGCCATGGTCGAATTTCTCATTCTGGAAGACGTTCATCACAGTACCCTTTGAAAGCAAAGACTTTCTACGAGCTCTGGACGTGGTACAGACAGTTCTTGAGCCTTTGGTAATGCGTCGTACAAAGGATATGCGCACACCTTCGGGCGAGCCGCTGGTGCCCCTACCGCCAAAGTCGATTGACATCGAGAAGGTCGAACTCAGCAAGACCGAGCGCGAGCTTTACGACCACATCTTCGCTCGGGCAAAGCGGACCTTTTCAGCCAACGTTGAGGCGGGCACTCTGATGAAGTCGTATACCACCATCTTTGCGCAGATTCTCCGACTTCGACAGAGCTGCGATCATCCAGCACTCACTCGCAACAAGGCGATTGCCGCAGAAGAGGCAGAAGCAGAAGCAGCATCCGACGTGGCAGCTGGTCTAGCCGATGACATGGATCTCGGCAATCTGATCGAACGGTTCGAGGCCGAGGCTGCTGCTGGTGAAGAGGATGCATCCAAGTTTGGCGCTCATGTTCTCAAGCAGATTCAGGACGACGTCGAAGCCGAATGTCCAATCTGTAGTGAAGAACCCATGGACGATCAGGCCGTGACTGGTTGCTGGCATAGCGCTTGTAAGAAGTGCCTCCTTGACTACATCGACCATCAGACCGCGAAGAACGAGATACCGAGATGCTTCAATTGCAGGGAGCCGATCAACGCAAGAGACGTATTCGAGGTCGTCAGGCATGACGTGGATGAAGAGGAGGAACAAGGTTTGTTTGTCGGCTCCAGGAACAGTCAAGCGAGAGTCAGTCTGAGGAGGGTCAACCAAATCAGCTCCGCAAAGATTGCAAGTCTGCTATCCCATCTGAAGAAGCTCAAAAAGGAGAGTCCGGGGATCAAGAGTGTGGTGTTCAGTCAATTCACCAGCTTCTTGGACATACTGGAGCCTGAGCTCAGCAAAGCCGGCATTCCTCACCTTCGCTTCGATGGAAGTATGGCCCAGAAGCAGCGCGCCGCAGTATTGACCTACTTCGCGGAAAGACCAAGAGGATGCGTCCTTTTGCTGTCTCTGCGAGCAGGTGGAGTCGGACTGAATTTGACTTGCGCAAAGAGAGTGTTTATGATGGATCCATGGTGGAGCTGGGCTGTCGAGGCACAGGCGATCGACAGAGTTCATCGCATGGGTCAGACGGATGAGGTCAAAGTGATACGGTTCGTGGTCGATGCCAGTATCGAAGAGAAGATGCTCAAGATACAAGACCGGAAGAAATTCATAGCTAGCAGTCTTGGGATGATGAGCGAGGAGGAAAAGAAGACTCAGCGCATTGAGGATATCAGGGAGCTGCTGAGCTAAGCATGTAACAAAGCTAATAACAGTCCTATGGTGCACAGACGGCTACACGCGTGTCACTACAGTACTGTATGCGATACTCTGAATGTATAGATAGAATGTGATGGTGAGTGCCGGTGCGACTTTCTGTCATGTGAAAGTGGCGCCCAAATTTTGTCAGCGTCAGAAAGTTTGCTCCTCCAACTTCCATCCTCCCTCGTTCACCACAACTCATTTCACGACCTCACCACGATCTCGTCTTGACTTGATACACCCCCTCGCACTCCAAAAAAGTCGCTCCTTCTACACCATCGCGCCGGCCTGCCAGCCGCCCCACCACAACCATGGCCTCCCAAGAAGAGGACCTCTACGGTACGCTCCCTCTCCTCCCTACCTCATCCCTCCCCCCTCTCCTCCTCTCACTCCCCCACTAACCCACTCCCCAGCCACCCTCTCCATCCCCCGCACCGCCTCGGCCGCGGAAATCAAAAAAGCCTACCACCGCGCCGCCCTCTCCTCGCACCCGGACAAAGTGCCCGCCTCCGAACGCGAAGCCGCCGACGTCAAATTCAAATCCATCTCGCGCGCGTACGAGATCCTGTCGGACGAGCAGACGCGCCACCTGTACGACCAGCACGGCATGGCGGCTTTTGACAAGGGGGGTGCCGGCGGCGGCGGGGGAGGCCACGGGGGCATGGACATGGAGGATATTCTGGCGCAGATGTTTGGGGGGATGGGAGGGGGAATGCCGGGGGGGTTCGGGATGGGGGGAGGGATGGGAGGCGAGGGGCCGGGGCAGGGGCAGGGGAGGAGGAAGGGGAGGAGTGAGGTGCAGGAGTATGAGGTTTCGTTGGAGGAGTTGTATAGAGGCAAGACGACAAAGTTTGCGAGCACGAAGAATGTGGTTTGTCCGGGGTGTAGTGGGAGTGGGGGGAAGGAGAAGGCAAAGGGGAAGAAGTGTGGGAGTTGTGAGGGGAAGGGTGAGTGGGGCTGTGATTGGCAGGGGGGTTTGTGTGCTGACTGGTGTAGGTTCGAGGACGATGTTGAGGCCTGTTGGACCGGGGCTGGTGACGCAGGAGACGGTGCCGTGTGGGACTTGCAAGGGGAGGGGGTTGTACTATGCGGATAAGGACAAGTGTAAGAAGTGTAAGGGTATGAGGACGATATCGCAGAAGAAGATCCTGGAGCTCTACGTCCCAAGAGGAGCAAGGGAGGGGGAGAAGATCGTGCTGGCTGGCGAGGCGGATCAGGTCCCAGATCAAGAGCCCGGCGATCTGGTTTTCGAGATTACGGAGAAGCAGCACGAGACATTCATTCGCGCGGGCGCGGATCTGAGCTGCGAGCTGGAGATCAGCTTGAGAGAGGCGTTGACCGGTATCGATCGAGTAGTGGTCAAGCATCTGGATGGAAGGGGTCTCAAGCTCACGGTCCAGCAGCCAAAGGGAAAGGTGCTGCGTCCCGACGACGTCCTACTGATCAAGGGCGAGGGCATGCCGATGAAGCGATCCGACAGCAAAGGCGACTTGTACCTGGTCATCCGAGTCAAGTTCCCCGAAGACGGCTGGCTAGTCGACGAGCCAGCGCTGAAGAAGGTCAGAGATGTACTGCCCGCAGACTCAACAACGGCTGTAGAAGCAGAGACCGTCGACGACATCACATACGAACTAGTGGAGAACATGGACGGCTTCGGCGCCGGCTCAGGCGATCCTCGCGCTGGCGCCGAATGGGAAGACGAGGACGACGAAGAGGGCGGCGAGCCACAGTGCCAGCAGCAATGATGACATGACAGCGATGAGGTCGAGACGGAAAAGCATTGTAGACTGTATTATAGACGGCCGCCGGACATATCACGGCCATGCATGGCGGGTGAAAGAGTGCATAGTAGAACCAGAATAGATACCCCTTTGCTCCTTGCGCTGCTATCCATGCTCATTACTCCATCACTCCCCCCCTCCCACCTTCCCTACCCTGCCTCTACTCTTCCCCCCTCCCATCCCCCATCCCCGCCTCCCGACTCTCCCACCCCACCCGCTCCACCCACCTCTTCACCAACGCCTCATTTTCCCCCCTCACCTCCCCCACCTCCCTCTCCATCCCCCTCACCTTCTCCTCCGCCGTCCGCGTCTTCTCTTCAGCCACATTCAACGCCAGCTCCAGCGCGAGCATCTCGTCTTGGACTGACAGGATCAGTTTGCTCTTCTCCCGCAACTCGTGGTCTAGATCCTTTGAGCGGCGGAGGAGGAGGGAGTGGGTGCTTTGCAGGGAGGAGTGGGTTGATTGGAGAGTGGCGTGGGTGGTTTGGAGAGAGGTGAGTTGGGTGCGGAGGGAGGTGAGTTGCGTGATTAGGGTTGTGCGGGCGGCGTTGGCTGTGGCGAGTTGGGTGCGGAGGGTGGTGAGGTCGGAGGGGGGGGAGTCGGGTTTGGGGGAGGACGGGGCGCGGGTGGGGTGAGTTGGGAGGGTGGTGGGGCCGGGAGAGGGGTTGGTAGGGAGGGTGGAGGTGGATGTGCGGTCGGCGAGGGATGTATCTGTTGTCGTTAATGGGGGGCGTGGAAGGGAGGGGGAGGGGGACTTGCAGGCTTGGATGTAGGGTTTGTGGAGGGACTCGCGGTGGTCGCGGATGTCGAGGTGGGAGTTATACTGGGCTAGCCAGTCTGTTGCCATGATTCGAGAGCGGTTCAATGATAATTGGCGGAAATGTGTTGTTGTTTAGTTCACAGCCGCTGCCCTGGTGAGCTACCGTGGGCTTCAGGATCTCTACAATGCCGAATGCGATGACCGCATTCTCATCAGCATACCGCCATTGCCAGATTGTACATTCACCTTGACCAGTGAAGAAGGAACAACGAGATCGCATGCAATGGTGCTATCTTGACGCGAAGTGGGGTGAAGGGGCGCAGTGGAGCAATCAGGCACGTGACTGATCTCGAGACCTCAAACACAACGGAACGCAAGGTGATGATTTTCATGACGATGTATCTGTCTGTATATGAGATCGCTAGTACCTATTCAATTTCAAACAACGTCTCCGATTCACCCCATCAGACCTGCCCCATCACCATCCATCTCCCCTCTACTCCCCAGCATGAGCCACCACCTTCTGCCTCGCCATCAACTTCGGCAACCTAATCGGCAACAACAGCACACAAAGCGCCACACTAGCCGCCACAGCCACCGTAAACGTCACCCTCAAACTCACAGCATAAGCATCAATGACCTGCTCCTGCTGCGTCCCCGTCAACAACCTAATCGCCTTGACACTACTCCTCACCGCCTCAATCACCCCCTCCCTATCCTCGCCCTGCACTTTACTCTCCAACTGCGCCCCCAGCATATTCTGGAACACCAGCGACGAGATCGCAATGCCCAGCACCGTGCCGATGTTGCGCCACAGTCCCAGCGTGGTGTTCACGATGGCTTGGTCCGCTTGCTCTGATACCGCGAGCGCAGACATGATGGTCGAGGGGAAGACCCAGCCTTGGCCTAGTGGGACGCCGGAGATGAGGATCAGGGAGACGGCTTCGGTGACGCCGCGCTGGAGGAAGCACACCGCGATGCTACCTGCGAGGTAGACGAAGGCGCCGAGGACGATG
This sequence comes from Elsinoe ampelina, assembly GCA_005959805.1. Taxonomy (NCBI): domain Eukaryota; kingdom Fungi; phylum Ascomycota; class Dothideomycetes; order Myriangiales; family Elsinoaceae; genus Elsinoe; species Elsinoe ampelina. The sequence continues at coordinate 2,507,037 of SMYM01000001.1, forward strand.
GTGGGTTTGAGGCGGCGGGTGTAGGTTATAATGTAGCCGGAGGAGATGCCGGCGAGGGATCCCACGAAGGAAGGGACGGCGAGACGAAAGCCTGAGTCCGAGGCCGAGGTGAGCAGGACGGCTTGGAAGAAGAGCGGGACGTTGAACAGGACGGTGTTGGTCGCGATACCGCCTAGGGTGTTGGAGAAGATGAGGTTGCCAATGGGGGACCGGGCGAGGAGACGGATGGGCATGAGGGGTTGGAGGGCGCGGGTTTCCTGGTAGATGAAGATGGGGGCGAACAGGGCGAAGAGGATGAAGCAGGTGATGACTTGTGGGGAGAGCCAGGGGTAGATGTTACCGCCGAGGTTGAGGGCAAGGATGAGGGAAGTGACGGTGGTGATGAGGAGAGCGGAGCCGAGCCAGTCGAATTTTTGGAGGGCTTGGAAGGCCGAGCCGGAGGAGGACTTGATGAACATGGGGCCCAGGTTGGCGGGGGTGAAGAGGTAGGCGAGGATGGCTCCGAGGACGATGAGGGGTACTTGAACTCCAAATGCCCATCTCCAGCCCAAGGTGTCGCAGAGGTAGCCGCCGAAGGCTGCTCCAGAGGCTGAGCCGAGACCGAAGGCAATGTTGACGTGAGATTGGAAGACTCCTCTGTGCTCGATACGGATGCAGTCGGAAAGAATGATCAGGGACATGGACATTGTGCCTCCTGCTCCAAGACCGCTTGCTGCTCTGGCTGCAATGAAGGACCCAATGCTTTGAGCAAGACCACACCAAGCTGTGGTAGCGGCAAAGATGACCAATGCGGCGGTATAGACATATCGTCTGCCAAAAGTGTCCGAGAAGCGGCCAAATAGTGGTTGGAACGCGGTCGAGGTAATCAAGAAGGTCGTGCTAAGCCACGAAGCAGCCTTTGAAGCACCGAAGTAAGAGGTAATGACGGGATGTGAAGACGCCATGAGGGTCGAGTCAAAACATGCTACGAAATAGCAAATCAAGACGACCATGAATACTAGCCAGAACTTGGCAGGAGTAATGTTCATGAACTTGGTGTGCGCGTACTTGTCCTCGACTTCTCCGAGAAAACCATCGTCAACATCAGTCAACGAGCCGTCGGCGATAGACTCATCGTCATCCTCTGTGACAATTGCTTGTGAGGCCTTTCGACCCCATGCTGCCACCGGATCTGCGGTCTGATAGGGATTGCCGTATTCGCCAGTAAGAGAGCCAACCGAGCCTGATCTAGCGAGATCAAGCCGTAAATCGTCAACTTCGACGTCTGTGGTCCTTGCAATGAAGGATGATCTATGTGAGCCTGGAAATCCATCTTGTGCTGGCAGCGACTGCGGTCGGATAAAGATTGAGGGCGTCGGAATGGGTCTTCGAGGAGGCGGTCTGCTGCCTACAGAGGTCGACAACAATGGAGTTCTTTCATCGTCGGGAGACGGGCTTCTTCGTCCATTCGGAGATACACTCATGACAGCAGTGGTGGAGCGGGGTATGCTTGGTACAGGTATAGTAAGACAGCCAACCACTCAAAGGCACCTCGGGACTCGTGTGCTTCCAGATGCCCTGTCAGAGAATCTGCGACGGTATACAAGTACAGCTCGCTAGATAATTTGCGTTGAAAAAACTCGTAAATGGGAGAAAACGAGTCCGCCTGCATGACTCTAGATACCCAGATGTCATGCGAGATAGGCCACTTACCTCTGAGCCCAGCTAGCTATACCCGGTTTGGCGGAAGAGATTAGGGCGAAAATTGAGCACGGCGACATCTGGGCGAGACATTTTTTGAGTGTAAAGGGTGGAGTTCGGAGAGGACGCCTCTCACGCAAGTGGTCCCTCCCGTTGCTTTGATTGATCCGTTCGGTGAGCGGCGGGGTCCGCTACCGAAAAATGGTGGGACACGGCGAAACCCTCGTTGTGTTTATACTCGCGAGCATAAGCACACGAGCAGTCCATGCATTGTACTACCGGAGATATGTCCGCGGCAATTGCGGTATGTTACACAAATTCAATCTATACCACATGGATGAAGCGGGTCAGAAAGTCACAATCATTCCAAGGGCTAAGCTACGGCACACAAACAGGACTTTTGATCATCATGTCGTCAACCCAAGGCACGCCATCGCTTCCACGGCCTAGTCTCTAGTTGTGATCCTCCGGATCTCACCATCTTGTGCCTCCTCTCGCCTATGGATCCCGTCTGCATCAGCTGCCTCACCAGCCATGACCTTGACGTCCTTGTATTCGGATCCAGTACCGAGACGCCATCCGAGGTAAGTTGTGCTAACCAATGACACGGTGAGAAAGGCAAAGACAGTCCACTATCATATTGATCAGCATGATTTCGGACTTTATTGGGGCAGAAAATACTCACATTGCCCATTTGATAACGAGGGCCTGTAGAAGAAGGGAAGAGGAAAGGTGCACTGATGCCACCACAATTGGCCAAAGCAATGATCCCTCCCGTGGCCAAAGCCGTGGCCGTGCTGCCAGAGACTGTAGCAGTTCGGTGGGCCAGGAATGGCAGCACAGCCGCATTGGTCGATGCAATGAGGAACACGGCGATGTATCGCACAATCCAGTTGGTGACCACAGCCAGGAGAAGGTACCCGGTCCCGACAAAGACCAGCCCTCCAAGGGTGTGTCGAATTCGCTCTTTCGTGCGGTCAGAATGAAGACAGTTGCCAACAATGACAATCAGTGCAAAGACATTAGGTGGCACAGTCATGAGCTGTCCAACGTAGCCCTTGAAGCCGAGCGTCGCAATGATGGTAGGTGCAAAGTAGCCGAAAGCGTTCAAGCTGTTGGTCATGAAGAAATACTGAATAGCATAGATCCAGAAAATAGGTTCGGCGAGTGTCTCTTTGGCGATCTTCTTGTCAAAGTGCTTGTCGTCCTTACTTGGTGCGTACACGCCCATTCGAGCAACTGCAAATGCTCGCTCCTCGGGTGTGAGAAATTTGGCATCGTTTGGATAATTCGGCATGAGGAACCACACCGCAAAACCAAGAAGCACTGCTGGAATGCCTTCGAGGATGAAGAGCCACTGCCATCCGCTGAGTCCTGACTTGCCATTCAGGAATGAGATACCCGTGGCCAGAAGTCCGCTGAAGGCACCCGCCACTGCTACACTACCAGCAAAAATGGCCATTCTTGTAGCTCTTTCGCTTGGTTTATACCAGAAACACAGATACATGATGACACCTGGATAGAACCCGGCTTCAGCGAGACCTAGGAAGAACCGTGCTGCAAGAAGACCTCCATAGCTGCTGACCGCTGATGTGCAGATGGTGACTATGCCCCAAGAGATCATGATCCGTCCAATCCAGACCGACGGCGAGAAGTACTTGAGCAAAATATTACTTGGGAATTCCATAATGACGTAGGGTACGAAGAAGACCGCAATAGCAACGTTGTATCGAATACCACTCAGCCCAAGCTGGCTGACGAGGTTGTCTTCGGGCTTGTCATTATTGAGAGTTCGAGCATTCCCGAGATTTGTGCGGTCAAGATAGTTGATGAGATAGGACACGCAGACCCATGGCAGGATGTTCCAATCGATCTTACGCACAATGCGCTTCTCCATGGCGGCATCACTCAGGTCGATGGTCTCGCCACCTCCGAGCGAATCGATGGCATCGGACGCCGAGGAGGTCAGCTTCTTGTCGTCCAAGTGGGACATGGTTGTACTGGCAGCAGTAGGTCGTGTGCGTCAAGCTTCTGATTGAGTATGGTGGATGTCAATTGCTCCACACGTATTGGTCGTGTGTACGAGCAAACTTGAAGGCTCTTCCACCAGGTTGTATCTGGCTGGAAAGGACACCAATCGAAGCAGGACTGATTGGATATACTGACCGTGGGTACCTACATTATATTATGTACATTATGTACTTTATCGAGCTCCAGAAATACAGCCCTAGTAATTTACTGTTCTCCGCAGTAGCAGTGGATCATGCCGAGAGTTGAAAACTCTTTCAGCTCGTAAAAGCATTCTCAAACGTAGGCGAGAAGACCTGGAATCAGTCAAGCCATAGATAAGGAGACAATTGATGAATGGCAGCGCCAGAATTGATGAGTGTCCTTATCTCGGGAGGGCCAGCAAATACCAGCAGAAGTGGGTGAGGTGCAGCTGATCCTCCGAGACCGGTCCGACGATTTACCATAGTCCGTAGGGCTTTTGATGCTTGAGCGTTTCTTCGATGTCTTTGGTCCTTCTCCGCTGACTGTTGAAGGTCGTGTTCCCCGCCATGGCGGTTCTGTTGTCCTTCTGGTGATGGGATGGCTCTCTTCGTCACGGAACAATTCTCATCCCCTGCAAGCCACTTCACGCCTACAGATAAGGGAAAAGACACTCATCCTCGAGCTACTGTGCTTTCGTCACATCTTCCCCAATGACAGTGTCGCAAGCAAGGACGAACGTTGCTACTCGCACAGCAACAAAATGGCTTCCATTCCTGACTAATCTTCCGTCGCCCAGGCACACCAACCTCCTCTCGTCTTTCCCGTCCCGGTTGGAACCTTGAACCTCCGCGTGGGGTCCCAAGGGTTGGTCTCTAAAACACATGCCGCAGGGTCCAATCCCTGCAATTCATCTACACGCCTGATCACCCTCCAGGCCCTACATTCTCTATACCATGTCCTTGTCATGCCTTCCGCCGTAGACCCGGTCTGCAGCTCCTGCGGCTCACCAGCCACCTCCACTTCGCAAATTTCCGACCTTGAGAACCAGGTCCGTGTCCTCACCGAGCAATCCGTCGACGCCCTCAATCGACTTGCCAGCTATGAAGAAGAGATTCGCCAGCTGCGAATGCAACGTAACGCTGCCGGTGCCACACCTGCTGCCACGCCGGTAGATCCCCAGCACAGCTACAACAACAGCGTCGACAGCGCTGCCTCCAATGGATATGGTCTGAACCGCTTCGCTTCGTTCCGCATGGGACGAAAGCCATCTGCTGGGAATGCGACGCCAAGTGTAGATCTGGGAGATCTGCAGACGCAGTTACAAAAGGAGACCAAAGCCAGGGAAGAAGCAGAGAAGAAAGCCCATCAGCTGAACAGTGAGCTGGAAGATCTCAGCGCCAACTTATTCGAGCAAGCCAACGAGATGGTTGCTACGGAAAGAAAGGCACGGAGTAAGCTTGAAGAGAGGGTTGCAACCCTTGAGCAAAGGGACAAGGACAAGAGCAAGAGGTTGGAGAAGATTGAAGGTGCCCTCAAGCGGCTGGACAGGGTGAGGACTCTACTGGCACCGCCTACACCGCCTACCTGAGACCGGATCGAGTCTAGTTTTTCGACGACGACAACTCTTAATCAAGGGCCCGAGCCTAAATATCTCCATCGATGACAAGGACTCCCACGCTCACCCGAGGCTCACTTACTAAGCTTCTTGCTTGCCAGGCAATGTCACTGTCGCGCAAGCGGAGCAAAAGCAGTGATTGCACACGAAAAGTGAAACCGACATTGGCGAGTCCGTCCACTTGTATCACATATCACTTACGACGGTGCTGGACATTACTTGATGCGGGATGATGAAGATGCAATACGCCAATTCACACTATGATACAGCCCGCTATTGCGAGTATTGTACAAAAACCGCTATTCCTTCCGGAAACCCCTTGGACCGCCTGGTATAATTCCTATAACCCATCCTTGCGCCTCGACCCTAGCCTACCCTAGTGCTGGACGATGCGCCGCCTAGTAGTGCTTCTTGTGGATGCGGCTTCCAGTGCTGGTCCTCGGGCTCGTGGCCACGACTGTCCTCCTCGGCGCAGGCGCCGCGCGATCGACCGTCACAGTCGGATAGCGAAGGATGACATACCAGGCATGAATGACACCTGAGAAGAGTCAGAACCCAAAATGCGAACAAGAAGATTGGAACGTACCTGGAATCCAGCCCAGAATTGTGAGCAGGATGTTGAGCCAGAATGAGCCACGACAGCCTCTGCGGACAAGGACTGCGACTGGTGGGAGGAAGACGGCGAGGAGGAACAGGCAGAGATCGGACTGCGACCGTCAGTGACTTGTAGGCTGAGAGGAGCGCTCGCGACTTACACAGAAACCCATATTGATGGAGTAGGGTGGTTTGTCTGAAGCTGATGTGAAAATGATCTGATTGTTGTTGTGTTTTGCACGTAGCGAGTACTTGATTCGATGATGGCGATGATGCTATGGAAATTGGAAGAAGAAAGAACCGCGCTGCCTTATATCCATTTCAAACCTCGTCGTCCAAGAAATGCTTCCAAGGGCAATGACGCAGCCTTTCCGTTCCCACCGAACGCCGAGTCGTGCAAACATGCGTCAAGCCACATTTGCATACACAACGCGTCCGTGCCCCGCTTTCCGAGCAAGCTGACTGGTTCGCTTTTTTTACGTTCTTTTTGAGGCTCATGCACGCATGACGCGGCGGTCGATTGCCGGAGATCAGGGTTTACTATACTGTGCAGACTCATGCTTGATGGAGACGCAAGATGCGAGAGATGCCATGCAAGGAGTGCTACACGTAGCTGAGCCTTGTGGCAAAGACGCTGGCGAATCTCGACAACATCCAAATATAGCACACCCTCGCTGCCTGCTATACCCTACCCGTCACCGCCACACATGCATGGTCTCCATGCCAGACTCTGTTTTGACTCGAGCATTGCCAAGCTACATCCCGCCCTGACTCGCCGAACTTTTTCTACCACCTCCGCTCTTCTTGCTTTGACCAACAGCATTTCCGCCATGACGCTGACGGCGTGATCGCGTTCCGTCATGCCTCCGAAGCGCTTCACCGCCAACCCTCTCGCCGCCCCTCGCTACCGGGCAGGCAAAGCGCTTCCCACTGCCGGCGATGTCTCTGACTCTTCCTCCGACAGCTCAGATTCGGAATCAGAGACCGCCGCACCTGCGCCTAAACGGCCCCCTCCTCCTAAAGCCGCGTCGTTCCCGAAAATCACCACTGACATCGCTGGACGAGAAGCTCAAGCAGCAGCCGCACGAGCAAAAGAGGCCGAAGCCCGTCAACGGCGAGAACAGAACGAAGACGAAGAAGGCTTCGTCACAGCCTCCGACTCCGACTCCGGCGCTGGCTCCGGCTCACAAGATGGAGACGACGACGACGAAGAAGAAAGCGACAGCGCAGACGATTACAGCTCCGCCTCCTCCACCCGCCGCCGCTTCACCGCCCCAACCTTCGTTAAAAAAGGCCAACGTCAACCCACCCACACCCACCAACCCCAAGAGGACAACCCCGACGAGTCCGAGCGCCGCCGCCTCGCCAAAGCCGACGAGCTCCTCCAGCAACAAATCGCCCTCGCAGCCCGCGAACGCGCCCTCGCCTCCAAAGAATGGGACGCCGACGACGCCGGCCTCCACCTATCCGACGTCGACGACACAGACAACCTCGACCCGGCCGCCGAGCACGCGGCCTGGGTCCTCCGCGAACTCAAGCGCATCAAGCGCGAACGCCTCGCCATTGAAACCACCGAGAAAGAGCGCGAAGAAGTCGAGCGGCGCCGGGCGCTCACCTCGGCCGAACGCGACGCCGAAGACCGCGAGTTCATCGACAAGCAGAAGTCCGAGCGCGAGGGACGGGGCCAGATGGGCTTCATGCAAAAGTACTTCCACCGCGGGGCCTTTTTCCAAGACGACGGCGACGAGGAGGTGCTGGCGGCGAAAAGGCGGGATCTTGCGGGGAGACGGTTCGAGGACGATGCGCTGAACAGGGAGTTGTTGCCCGAGTATATGCAGATCAGGGACATGACCAAGTTGGGGAAAAAGGGGAGGACGCGGTATAGGGATATGAAGGCGGAGGATACGGGGCGGTTTGGTGGGGACGAAAGGGGGGGGAGGGGGAGGGGGGAGGCGGGGGGCAGGTATGGGGGGCCAGGGGGGAGTGGGGCGAATAATGTGGTTGTTGGGGAGAGGAGGGGGAGGGATGGGGAGGGGGACGGGAGGGAGGGGAAGAGGGTGAGGTTGGAGAGGTGAGTGGGGGATGGGACTGGCTTGGGTCGCGAGGGAAAAGGGTCATAGCGATGGCGTTAAAAGCTCGTGCGAGCTGGGTATCATTTATCTACCAACTATCGAAATTACCGAAGCCACCGGCTTTGGACTTCTTCTTGACTGATTCGGGCTCCTCCCACTCTCCTATGATTTCGTCCTCGACCGGGGCTGGGGCAGCCTTGAGGTACTTGCCGACACCTGCGCCGGAAGTGTTGCTCTCGACCTTGCCATCTCTGCCGATCTTCTTGCCGGTCCATGTCGTCCTGTCATCGTCTGTACCGCCCTGCTTGCGGATCTGTTCTTTCTCCTTGTCCTTGACGTCCTTTTCTCGTTCCTTCTTGAGAAAGTCCTCGAATGGATCGCTGAGCACTCTGACTTCCTTGATGGCACAGGCTTCGAGTGGTCGGTCTTTGTCGTCGGTCGAGACTTTTTCCAGCTTGTCGAGCGCCCCAAGACCATCAACCACTCGGCCGAAGATGGTGTGCTTGCGATCTAGGTGCTTGACTGCTCTGTATGTGATGAAGAATTGACTGCTGTTGGTATCCTTGCCTTTGTTGGCCATGCTTAGCACACCACGGCCATCGTGGGTCAGAGGTCCTTCGAATTGGTCTTCGAAGTTCTTGCCCCATATTGATGATCCACCGCGACCAGTACCGGTGGGATCACCGCCTTGGATCATGAAGTTGCGGATGTTGCGATGGAAAGATACGCCGTTGTAGTATCCCTTTTGTGAGAGGCGTAGGAAATTCCAGACAGCTTTCGGTGCATACTCGGGGTAGAGCTCGAGCGTCAAGTCACCATGTGTGGTCGCCATTGTGACAAAACCAGTCAGCTTCACCCGCTTCGGCTTCAGAAGATAGTCCTCCTCGGAAAGTGTCGCGTGTTCGGCGCCAGTGTGGGGTGTCAGACCTGTCGACGTGAACGACGCCGCGGCTTTGCCAGTCGTGTGCTTGGCCGCGTTGTACGGGACTGCCCTACTAGCCATACTCGACGACGGTGCTGGGCGTTTGATCCCTGCGACTGCGTTGCCACTAGCAGGCCCACCGTTCTTTGCAGCCTCACGTTCTGCGCGGGCCTTTGCGACCGCTTCCTTGGCTTTTAGGATCTTTGCCGACGAACCCATGGCTGCTGTGTTGACACTTGCTGCCCGCTCTGCTTCTTGCTCCGGAGTAAGCACATTCTCGCCCTCCTTGATGTGCTTGAAAGAGTTGAGATCTCGCGCAGTGACATTCTGTGGATCCTGCAGCGTGATAATATCCGAGCGCTGGAACTTCTCATCCGTGACCAGATCGTTCCAGTTCTTCGCCTTGATGTTCAACCTGTCTACTGTATCGAATGCAAAGACGTTGCCGGTGTTCCTCAGTGCCACAATATGCGTGTTGTCGGTGAAGACCTTGAACGTCACCGGATCCACATACTCGTCATCGTCGTTCTTCGCAAAGGTGAGCTTCATCAATTCAGTCGCCTTGAGAGGTGTGCCATCCACAGGATTCGTCCCATTCTTCTTCAGCCATGGCAGGATGTTGGTCAAGTCGAATATTATGCCTTCGGACGTGCATACTGGATGACTGAAAGGCTGTAGAGAGAGCGAGCAAAAGTTGAAGGGTAATCTCGAGAAGGCGAGTCCAGTATTCTCGTTGCGCCTAGCATTGGAGCCTGCACTGGCGGAGAAGGCATCGCCAGATGCCCACTCGCTGTGAGTGATCTATACACTGTCAGTTTTTGCTAGAGAGGCTGATGACGCCATTGACTCACGTACAACTTATCAGTGCCTTTGCCCATTGTTGGAAAGATGCAATATAAAGTGGTCGAGAAAGACGAATATCAGAAAACAACCCTAACCCTACATCACATGCCAGGACGTCATAGGTAACAAATGCTGGATAACTTAAGCTTGTCATCTTACCACACTCTTCAGGTCGTTGTCTGGATCTCCCGCTTAGCAGTACTGACTGACTGTCTACCGTCTCTGTTTCTTCTATCAACACTATGATGGCGATATGCCACTGGCTGTCCTCCCTTGACCCGCCCTCGAGCTTCTGCCCTTCCGCCTCGGATCTTCAACCTTGACCTGCGCCGGGTACAGGTACTCTCCTTCGTCGTCTGCTTCTTCGCCCCTCAGCCTCTCTTCCCTCTTCCGCAATGCTTCGAGTTGCCGGATTATCTCATCTTCATCGGCCAGACAGAGGATCATGTCTGGTGGTGGTTCGCCGAAGAGTTCTGGCTGACCGATGGTATTTCTGATGAAGCCGAGGGAGCGACCTTTAAGGCATCCACTCTCTCGACTTCCAACATCAGTCACCATCAGTCGTTCCGGATCACTGTCCCAGACCCAAAGCTTGTTGGCAAAGGCGGTCTGCTTGAAGAAGCAGAGATATCGACTTTCCGAATTATACGCGGCCTTGATGTTGCGACCCAGTCGCTCAATTCCGAAGCGGATGGCATCATGGTAGTCTTCTCGTAGCCCGCCATTGCATCGAAGGAAGTGTTCCCGATTTCCTTGAGATTGGGTCATGAAGAACGAAAGACTGGTTTCTGTATCTGTTCGATGCCATCAGCAACGAGCCATATCTGATTAAGTGTACCTACCACAACAATACTGGAGAGGTGAGTTGACGAGGGCGTTGAAAAAGGCGAACATGCTTCGTGCACCACCGATGGATCTCTGGAAGCAAGGTATGGCCTCATCCGGTCGCGGGCGTCGAAATTCGTCGTCAAGGATATCCACAGCAGTGCCGGACGATAACTCCTGCTTCAACACTACAATGACTGCATACACCGGATGAGGCATATCCCGGTCCAGATCCTCATCGTTGCGTAGCGTTGTTCTCTGGATTATGCCGATGCGTTCTGAGAGACCGAGCTTTCTTAAGAAGCGTGCAAAGACATCACGGTGTGGCACGAGGGAATCCCAGCTTTGGACGTATGAGGAGTGTGGTGCCTGCATGTTGGGAGTGATTCGATCTGCTTGTCCGTGGCTCGTAGTCTGGGAGAATGCGCTGATTTATGATCCAGAGGACGACAGGTCTGATCCAACCTTTGGTTGTCCTGTACCACATCGCGGGAATTGCTTGTGATCGATTTGTGGGTGGCACAAGCATTGTGTGGTTGGACGAAGGACACAAGGACAACGAAGAAGTATTCATCGTAGATGTTGTCGTTGTGGTCTTCGTCGTATGTCGTATTCTCATTATCGTTCGCAGCGTATGTAAAACTGAATGCCTGATGGATGTGCAGCACGTGCCTGGGTGAGTACCGATGGTGTGGTTCATGGTGGGGCGTGAGCGGCAATCTTCACTTCGCAAATTGATCACAATTGTCTCTTTTCTCCAAACCTCACATCCTTTCACTGAACACAAAAGGATCGCTAACAGTAAAATCACACACTGCCTTACGCCATGACAGACGTTCCTCCTTGGAGGCGCCAGGATGGCGCTTCTTTCAAAGAAAAGTCAAACAATCGCTCGTACGGTGGGAACAGGTACAAGGCTAGAGCCCAACCAGATCCTTCAGCACTTTCAGCAGCTGACGTCTTGTGTCACTATTTCCCCACTGCTCGCGAGGATGCGATGCCCGGTCGCGATGGTAAAGTCAGTATCCAGCGCAGCACACTCAACGGAAGCGCCGAGAAGCCCAAGGAATTGGTCTTTATATTACTTCATACGAATGCCAACCCTCAATTCTACACCGACGGTGTGATCTTCGTCAAGTCTCAGCTCGGCTTGCTTCACCGTTACCGCACCAAAAAGGGACCAGGAAGTTCCGGTGTCACACTCGACGACTTCTTGAAGGCAGAAGAGACTTCACCCGTTGGTGGTGAGCTTCGCGGCAAAACTACCGAAGAACCCGCAGAGGAGGATGCCAAGGGCGACACAGGTCCTTCCAAAGGTGCCCCATCTGCCGTAACCCCAGTAGAGGAGCCCAACAGCACTACGGATGACTCCAATGAACCGAAAGCCACCGTTTCCTCCACCAAAACTACCATGACAGCTGACCAATACCTCGCCTCCTCCATGGCGGAACAGGCTCCAGATATTTGCACCCAACCAGCTTCTTGCGACCAGGTCATCGATCCCGGCCTCTCTACCGAGGCCAGCCCCCGCATCGCCGTCTACAACCAAGTCCAGCACGGCCGCGGCAACAAAGACAACGACTTGTTCCTCTTCCATGGCTACTACCGCCTCACTGACGTTGCTTTCTGCCCTCCTCACAGCGTCGCTCTCAAAGACCTTCTCAAACGCAAATGGACCTGGAAAGACCGCGAGGGAAACGAGGTCGCCAAAGAGCGCGACGTGGAACACTGGAGGGAGAGCTTCAAGTATGAATGGGCGGAGTTGAAGTTGGAGAAGGATGAGGAGTGGGAGAAGGAAAATGGGCCGCCTAGAATTGAGAAGAAGGTAGTGGCCGCTGGGAAGGGCAGGAAGGAGAGGGGGGAGAAGAAGAGTGTGAATGAGTTGTTGAAAGAGATGAGGCTGGAGGGAGACAAGGAAGTCAAGGTTGAGGAGTCCAGTGAGGTTGGGGTGCATGCACCAAAGGATACGGCGTCGAAAAATACTGAAGAGATGACGGCAGGAGAGTTCAACCAGCTGCATGGGAGGGAGAGGTACACAGTGGTATTCAATGCGGCCGATGGCAAGGAGGTGAGCAGGACAAAGCGCTCCAAGAATATGGTCACAACAGAAGATCACAAGGAAATGACCGCGCCCGAAGAGTCCAAGAAGATGGTCATGCCCGAAGATTCTAAGGAGACGGTCATGGCCAAAGACACAAAGGAGATGATCACGCCCGAAGAGTCCAAGGTGATCAACGAGCCAGAAGAGTCCAAGAAGATGAGCGCCACAGAGGACTTTGAGGAAGCAATCGTCTCGAAGGCATCCGAGGAGAAGCTCGATCCAGAGGCGTCCAAGATCGCGGCCGTCGCGGACGACTCCAACGAGGTACTCCCCGCAGAAAAGTCCGAAGGCACGATCGCTACCAAAATCTCCGATGATGCCCTCGCCACAGAGGACTCCAAAGGACCGATCACCGCAGAGGATGCCAAAGAAGCCATCGCGGCAGAAGACCCCAAGGTATCCATCACCACCACCAGAGACCCTAAAGAGACTCCAGCCACAGTAGATTCCATGGGAACGGCGCAGGAAGAGACCAAGGACGAATGAGAAGATCATCCCTGGCAGCAGCAACGAGCAGCGCGCACTATGCGCAAGTGCACAGCATGATGGCTGACGAGCAACGACACAACACTTCTGCAGACTGCTTAGCGAGAAGTCACGAAATGAGACTATTGAAAATGAAGCACACTGAGTCGCGATTCTTCCCTGTGTCTGTCCGTCTGTCTGTCCGTCTGTCTGTCCGTCTGTCTGTCCGTCTGTCTGTACGTCTGTCTGTACTAAACCCAACGCCTTGACCAAATCAACAAGCAGAGTGGTATCATATCGGCCGTGACCCCTTGCGTGCCCCTCCTTTCCCCCCTCCCTTCCATCCCTCTCTCTCTTTAATTACTGGAACAACTTCCACCCCCTCCCCTTCCCCACCCCTTCCCGCTCCCCCCAATCCTGCCTCCTCCTCCTCCCTTCCGCTTGCTCCAACGCCTTCAACGCCTCCATCTCGCCCAGCACCCGCTCCAGCAAATCCTTCCGCCGCACAACATCCAAGTGTCTCCTAACCTTTGGATCTTCGCGCGCGAACTGCTCGAGCTGCTGCGGCGTGAGGGCGCGGAACTTGGCGTCTAGCTCTCTGGGGAACTATGGTCGTTAGTACGAGACTGCAAAGAAGCGAGATAAAGGGGGAACAGGGAAAGGGAACAAGGAAAAGTGACACGTACCAACCACTCAAACTTCCCCACCAACTCCGCACCAAGGAACAGTTCACTCGTCTCCGCCAACTTCCCCGCCACAGCATCGAGGAACACTTCAGGACAAGCGTACTTCTCCTCCTTCTTCGCGCAGCCCCTGCTCGTGACAGCTTTGATGCGCAACCTCAACACTTCCGCCCGATCACGCAGGAAAACAGCCTCGCGTCCTCGTCGGAGGAGTTCTGCGCTGAAACCCCCGGCGCCGGAAGAGACATTCGTCCCTTCGAGCGCGACTTCGCCTTTGCGCACCTTGTCGATGAACGAGACCACGTCTTTGGCTTTGCGCCGGCCGCCCATGCCGTCTTCTACGGTGCCGAGGGCGCGTTCGCAGTCTTTGAGTTCCGACTTGAGGACGGAGGCGATGTTGTCCCTCCCTCGCGACCAATCGGCGTCGGAGAGGTCGATGCGGAATTTGTATGGTTTGAGGCAGATTTCGAGCTCGTCCGAGGTGTCGTAGCTGAGTTCGCGGAGGATGTTGGCTGCGGCGTCTTGGATGGCGGAGCAGGCGAAGGGGGAGGAGGAGAAGGTGCTCGAGGCGATGAGGGCGGATATTTGTTCGGAGAGGTTAGTGGCGACGACGGTGGAGGCGAGGCGGCCGATGCCGAGTTTGGTGAGAGAGGCGACGGAGGCGTCGAGTTTGATGCGGTAGAGTTCTGCTTCGTCGGAGGGTGGGGATTTGGTGTTGGGAAGGGCGGCGAGAAGGGTAAGGGAGGTCTCGTCGGTTGAGTCAAGGGTTTCGAGGGGTCGATTCCAGTAGCGTTGTGCGAGGAGGTTCAGGACTTGTTGGTCGAGTTCGGATTTGAGGAGGGCGAGGACTTCGTTTCTACCAAAGGAGTCGGCGAAGGAGCGGAATGAGTGCTTGAAAGCGTCGACGGATTCGGCGAGATAAGTCTCGGCCGATAGTGGTCGTTCGTTATACTGTACTTTGAACTCGTACGTGGCTTCGTCGAGCTCTGAGCGGATATGGCGAGCGGTTGTGGAGAGCGATGCTGACATGCTCGCTTCGAGAGTGCGCATGAGTACTCGTCGTAACGAAGGAGTGCCAACGGTGAGTTGATCGGCTGCAAATTCTGGATGAGCCTTGAAGTAGGAAGCTTCATGCTTTGTGAGAGCCGCAGTCAAGGGAGCTGAGCCTCGTGAGAATAATGATGACGATGTCGCTGGTACTTTGCAGATGACGCCGACGTAGCCCAACCGAAGTGGATAATTCTTGTCTGTCAAGATTGCAGCACCACGGCTTGGGTCGACAAGATCCATCTTGGTGATGACTCCAATGGTACGTTCACCTCGAGGATCTACCCGGCGTGATGCACGAAGGGAGGTCGAGTTTGCAAGATCGACATCGGCTGCTGAGATGGCAAGAATGACATTGGGTGGCTGAATGTACTTGTCGCAGAGTTGTGCAATCTTCTCCTTGAGCTCTGTGGGTTGACCTTCGCTGACGACCTGGATGTAGCCGGGCAGATCGATGAGGGATAGATCTGGGACGTGCGGTGAGAAGATCTTAAGCTGGATAGGATCGTCCGATACGCATTGTTCCTCGGGAACAGCGAGGTTGAGATCGGTCAGCGTTCTTTGGATCTGCGAAAAGTCGGTGATCTTGCCCAAGCCCAGGGTCGGGAACTCTCCATACTCCGAAGTTGCTTTTGGAGAGTTGACCAAAGTGAGCTCAATCGGTCGCCTTGTAACCATGTTCGAGCCTTTGGGTAGAAACTCGTGACCGACGATGGCCTCGAGGACAGAGCTCTTGCCTGACGACTGCGAGCCGATGACCACGATCGATGGCAATGTGAGCGTCTCTGATTGTCCGACTGTCTGGAGAAGACTCCTGATCTCAATCATCTTCTTGGTGAGCATCATCATCTGGTCGTCCCTCGCAGCAGCAGCGTCCGTCCGTTGGTCCTCAGCTCCATCCTCATCCATAGCGAACGCCGTGGCTGTTGCGGCTCCAGCAGCTACTGGTCCTGCTCTGCTCTCCTTTGGCTCTGGCCCACCGCCACCACCACCAGTCTCCTCCTTCTTCGCCTCCATGATTCCCCTCATCCAATCCGGCAGCTCCACTTGATCTACCGTCCGCCGCCAACCATTTCCTATCCGGTCGTAGATGTTTCCCGCACCATCAATAACAGTTGTCGCGCCCGTTGTCGCCGAGTCTTTCGCCCGACCGAATATGTCAACGGCCCAAGTTCCCGCCTGTGCCGCCTGATATTGAATGTATGCCAACCCACTAATCGTGACAGCTCCGAGCATTGCAGGGACTCGAATGAGCTTCATGGCCAGCTGTGGAATGACCCTTGCGAAGGATGCATGTCTGACAGCTGGCACATTGTGCATTGCAAAAGTATTTGGCGGCCATGTTCGTTTACTGCGTAGACGTGGACTCTGAGCGATTCGTAGGAGGCTCGAAGAGGGTCGCGTATAGGATCGGACTATTTGCTGAGGTAGTGCTTGTGCATTTGGTGAACGGACAAGCCGCGAGGAGGTTTGCCTCCACATTACGACCGGTCCATGAGCTAATTTGAAATGTCAGAGTGGTGCGCTGCGTAAAGTCGTTAATCAAACACTGAAATTCCTGGAACCTGGATGAGCAGTGTTGTTGTCGGTGACGTCTTGGCAGGTCGTGATGCACTGCACAAGTTGGGATCTGACCCACCGTATCATGTTCCATGCAGGCCCCGCGACCGGAGCACGTCCCCTGTGACCACACCTCATCGTGTGTCGAGATGTCATCCTTTGCTCGAATGTCTTTGTATCTCTGATATCGACCTTGCTCGTCCCAATGACCCAGCCCCGGCGACCTCAAAGGTAGCCACCAGAACAATGAATTGCCAACATCAATCACCTTTGTTCCGCCTGCCCTTTGAGATACGACATCAGATCTACTCTTATCTACTGCTCTCACCCTCGGTCACCGTGGCGGTCGTACAGAACAAACTCCATCCAGCCATCTTGAGCACTTGCAGGCGGATACACGAGGAAGCATACCCGTCTCTCTATTCCCTTGTCTTCACTGCTCATCCTACTCTGCTTACTTCATTACCCTACTACCTCGTTCGTCACCGACCTGTACCGCCCCACCTCGGGTCCAGGATCAAGAGATGGCATATATTGGTTAGGCTGGATGTCGATCTGCGCTTCACCCCTGAGCAGGCACGAGACGCTTTCACGGGCTGCGACCAGCTCACGGTCGAGGTCGTGCAGGCAATGTATGGTAGTTGTGACTTTGCTGTGCTTGGACCGTTTGAAGACGTACGTGGGGTCAGGCTAGCGAAGGTCATGGGAAGTTTGGGTGACGGGAGGTATGGAAATTGGCTGCAGAAGCGGATGATGCTATCTCAGAGTGATGATGGCGTGCCTTTTGACGAGACAGACGAGGAGAGGGAAGTGCGTGAGTTAGGCGCGGGAGATCGTGGTAAGAGATTCGACAGGCAATGGAGACTTGGTCCAGTCTCGCGGGGAAGAGACGTGTGGGAAGGCAATCGATGAGATATTGAAGTGCCCCGAAGGTCTTCTGGTCTGGCATGTGACAACGCACTGGCCACGCATTAAAGCTGGATTTCTCTCCCAGTCACAAGGTAGCACGTCCTTCGAACCCATTGAAGTTCCCCACCCCAATTTTCACAATCATTGGATGAAGTCGCCATGTCTGGATGGGCCGCCATGTCCGGATGGACCGCGGTGCTCTACAAAGGTAGACAATGACGCGTGATGGCGCGAAAACGTACGCTGACGCGAGCTTACAGGACGATATTATGCAGACCACCACGTTTTCAACATCGCCGACGTTGTTGGCGATATTGTTGCGAAGATCCCTACGACATCGTCGAGGAAGTACCAGAGATGGCACAAGGAGATGATGGAATATCACGAGAGCCTACACAATGCCTTCGATACCGGAGTGAGGAATTTGGATCCCGGAGAGCTCGAAAGCTCGTTTGAGGTGACTTCTGATCTGGCAGAGGACTACCACTTGATTCGAGCGCCATTTATCTGGTCACCGAATCACGCAGACGCGTGGACGCTCGTCATTGATCTAGACAGTGATCTACTACTTATCGATCAAGGATCTAATCACTTCCGCTTCCACCTTGACAAATTACCGGATCTGGGCGTTTTGCTGAACAATAGGTGGCCCTACCATTACGCGGTGCCATTTGCTGTCCTTGATTCTGCAGGCAGTTTCATCCGAAGTGGAGTGACAGGACTGCAATTTGGAGATACCGAGAGTATGACTGGGCGTCTTCAGCAGCTTCAGCAGCTCAGCGAACATTACGCGCGTGTACCCGACAACACTCCCGACAGAGCGACCATATCAGTCTACAACAGCATGAGACCAAAAATTGTGACACCCAGGGAATCTGCAAGGCTGGAATCCGGCATACAAATTTCGCGACTGGTCTCTGATGCGATCTACAGTCGATGGATGCATGGCTTATCCGAGCTGCCACAGTGCCTTTGGCGTTTGACCGAGCAGGATGTCATATTCAAGGAGATTGCCTGGGCTACGGTGCATCTTCTGAGTGGCACAAATCACTCGCTGGTCATCGAGGAACACACGGCATGGAGGGAGGACTTGTTCAAGCCATGGATACTTGCTGAATGGATGTACAGCTCGGCACTAGACGAAGATGGCGATCAGAAAGAGTGGATACCTCTCATGTCGCATGAGCTGAATGCTCGACTACCAGGCCAATCAATCTTCAATGCTCCCGGAGAGTTGTTCTACTGGCACGCTGGGGTATTGATACATCTCTGTGCGACACTACATTATCCATCCAGTGCCAAAGCCGCGACAGCAAAGATGGTACAGCACGGGAGAACCAACGGCAAAAGCTGCTTCCACGGACTCATTCTCTCCATCACCCACGTTGTACTTGTCAAGGTATTCGACGACGGTCATATCGAGCACACGAACATTCTCAAGCTACTTCCTCAAGCCGACGACTTCCTCAGCCGCGATTTGAATCGTGAGCGCGTCGTCAATAACACTCTTGGTCTCGCACTTCCTGGAACTATTCCTGCGCAATTTCGTGTCGACGAATCAATCGACGCGTTCGCCGCTGTCCACCATCTGTTCGAAGCCGTCGCCAACGAGAAGTGCGCCACCAGGATCTCCATTGCACAGGACATTTGACTGACCAAGGTCCAGACTCAAGCCCCTCGCCGCCCACGATAGCTTCCCCCCCGAGATCTTCTGCATGATAATGGACAAGGCGAACTTGCAGACACGCGACAAGTGTAGACAGGCATCCAGATTGTTCCGCTCGTGGTGCAACAGACGCTGTATCATCGGCAATGACGGGACGGAGGTAATCCGCAAGGCGGACGGGAAGACGGATGTGGTAGGACCCGGTGCTGATATGAAGGGCAACATGGTGCCGGTGCTGGGAAGGGAGAAGGGCAAGAGGGTTATGCTGTGGAACGACCCGGACAACGCCAATCTCTTTGGGTGAGGTGGTGTCTCGAGGCTTGAGAACGGGGCTACGTAGAGCAGCGGCGTACTTGGAAGGATCCTGTTGCGATCCTCTCCAGCCTCGAACGTTGGGCAGACTCCGAGCACGACAGGTTGTAATAATTTCGATTTCCTTGATTCACGCAAGCATGACCCATCGCTTTCAGGTGAATATCTACGAATTTCTCTCTCAGTCCTTCCTCGATTCCGACCATATGCCATCAAGTCCCCTTTCAAGATCACTAACTATATAACGTCACTTTGTCAGCTACCCCCCCATCGAACAACCGCGCGAGCGTAGCTCAAGTGGTTAAGTAGTAAAACCAAGTCTTCTGCCCTCACAAGCAGTCGACCGAGTTTGGGCCATCACCTTCTTCAGCGCAGCTCTGACTCAGAGCAAAGGCCCCGGGTTCAAATCAAGTTCTCCTCGGAATGAGTTGAGAAGCCCTGGTACACCGGTCTAGTTGTTAAGGTGAATAAGAGCTTTTTTGCCATTTTGCTGGTCCGACCGAGCTGGTAGCTCACTTCAGGCATGTGGTGACAGCCTTCGATACATACCTCTCACCTCCTGAAGACTTCACTCTTACTTGTTGTCTCCAACTAGATCAAGGTGAACAAGAGCTTTTTTGCCACTTTGTTGGTTCCAGCTGGAAGCTCACTCCAGGCGCGTGATGAAAGGCCATCAATACATATCTCTCTCACCTCCTGGATACTTCACTTTCTCACATCATCTTCAACTTGACTAGGCTGAACAAAAACCTTTTAGCCGCTTTGCCGGTTGGAGTTGGTGCTTAGCTCACCAGGCATGTGATTAAGGCGTATGATGACAAGCCTTCAATACATATCTCACTTACCTCCCGAGCCCTCACCTTGTCATATCAACCTCACCTAGAATTTTTCACAACCTCGCACCACCGTAAGGAGTCGCCACTTATCATCCACTCGTAACAACTGCACAGCCCACTGTGGAGCACTGCAGAAACTGATCCAAATAACATCTATCACTGTCGAAACTTCGATCGTCGATCTCAAATACATTCAATCTGGCTTACGACATGGATCGAGTCACCACATCTGGCCCGCGGGGCGGTGCAAGCGGCTTCATCGTCACGAGAGAACGTGTTCTTGTCACCTACCGTCACAAAGGTATCCACGTGCTGTAAAGGCAAGAGCGCAACTAATGTCTGAAGGGTTTTCATACAGCATCAACACCAAATGGCGATATGATACTGAGGAGCAAGTACCGAACTTGGAGGCTGACCTTAGCCCCACCGAGATCGAAAATTGGTGCAAAGTACAACGCAAGGAAATCGAGATGTTGGACTCTACGCTTACGGCACACTACACAATCACGCCAGATCAGGTCCTCAGCAGAGGTGTCGAAACTCATATTGCCCCATGGCACAAAACAAACAAGTTGTGGACCGAGCCGCGGGTGTGGCCGGTCTGTTTGCCTTTCAACGATGGGCATTCACCAGAACGAAGCATTACCATCGATTTGGACAATGGCCTCTTTTGGCTCGACAACGGGACCAGCGGACTATACTCAGCCACTCTCGCCAATATGCCCAAGGTTTTATTCGAAGCACTTTCCCATGTTCTCACGAGTCAGCACGAGGTCCCGGTCGTTCGACCTGACAGGAGAGGCTTACGCATTGAAGATGCTGCTGCATGCAGTGTTGACGTCGCGCCAATTGTGGAGGTATCTCATAGGGGTGATGGTGATATTGTTGCGGATAAACCTACTAAAACCGGCAAAGAAGTATCAGCAAGTGTGAGCTTGGAAACAAGAGATCAGACGATGGATCCAGAAGGGAAATTGTTCTTCGCCGCTAACCGTTTCGCTGAGATGATGGCCTGGACAAGGACTTCCGATGGAACTGAGGGCATGCGCAGGGCGCGTCCGCCACTGGGAAGTCTCATTTCCTGGTATGATGAGTCAAAGCCAGTCAGAGTCTCGCCCAAGACCCTTACTGCTCTCCCACAAGGGCGCCAGCTGTCCGTTGTGGTCTGCAGCCGTCTATACCAGTCGTGGGTCAAGCACAAGCATGATTTCCGCAACACTGTCCACCTCAGCCATGAGCAGGACTTGTCCTTCCGAGAGGTGGTCTGGCTTACCCTCCAATTGGTCATCGGATTCCCAAACAACGTCATACTCACGAAGCGCAACATTGATGATGAACTCGGCCATCGTGATTGGCAGCGTCAAGCCACGCTCAACCAAGGTCGTGTCGAGATTGAGGTGATGCCTCTCTTCGGGTCCAGATATCACCTGCCAGGAAAGACGAATCGCCATGCTCCAAAAGATGACTTCTACTGGTTCCGAGCAGTCTTAGTATTGCCGCTCAACAACATTTGTCATTCCGACGTGGCGAAGGCTGGAATAGCCAAAATTGTCGCGGAGGGTAGTAAGACAGGGCGGTCGACCTTTCACGGGATACTCATCTCCATGTCTCACGTCGTACTCGTCAGGGTCTCTCAGGGAGGACAAAAGGTAGAGCACTCGGATGTGCTTGTCCTCTCGCAAGAGCTCGATCGCCTTGTCAACTGTAACGATCCAGACATCGACCAGGACGACTATCATCATCCCGCACCGGGCTTCGATGTCCGCAGCACCACTGAGGAGATCACAGTGAACAGATCTGTAGATGCATTCGCGGCGCTCGCTCATCTGTTCGAGACTGCTATGCGCGACAGGTAAACAAATGCCTCGATTCATCTGAGGAATATTAATTTTCGTCCAGACTTAAGCCTGCCACATCTCCTAACCTGCCCATCGAAATTCTCAAGATGATACTTACCAAGACCGACAGGGAGACAAGGGTGGCTTGCGAAGACGCAGCTAGAATCTTCAGGGACTTGTCTCAGCAGCAATGCATCGTGACCGATGACGGAATCGAGATCAAAAATGTCAAAGGGTACATGTGGACGGATGGTCCTAATCAAGCTCTCCAAGATCTGGTCCCAATAGTTGGAGAAACTCTCGGTAAAAGAGCTCTACTCTTCCAGAGCCATAGCGATACACCCCTGCCTGATATTTTCGGGTTCCGCGGAATGGATGCGAAGAAGTTCCTTGCTCTTGCCGACAGCTACAAGAGTGGCGAGTTGTCCTGAGGTTGGAGGTCGGTCGAATGTGGCATGCAGCGCCACTGCGCAAGTGGCTGTTATAAAGCATAGCGGGTACAACATTCAGGATCACGTACGGGCATACTACGCTTGTAGGACAGGGCATCTTCTTTCGGATAGTGGAGTATCGAGGCGAGAAGGAGAAAGTATAGTTTACGGAAAGCAAAGTATGATTTTGACTCATGCAGTCCCACAAAGCAAAAGACCACCGTATATATATGTTACGAACCAGCAGGACAGCTGAAGCGCGGGGACGCCAGGACCAATCAAACTGCCAGGGTTATCACGTGACCTGGCCCGACGTTTACCCGGTTCTCTGTCTTCTCTAGCGGCTCTGCCCCGGGGACCACAGAGCACGTAGGTTACTAGCGGACGTGTACTCTATATTGCCCCCGACTCTCGCCACGGAGCACATAGAGCACATAGAGTACGTAGTAAAGAACACATATATATAGGAGTAGTCCTTACCTTATGTAAGTACTATAGTTAACCTTGTCTAGATAGTAAACACTAGTATTACTAAGGCTAGCCTTTATAATACTATCTAATTGTACTTTATTATCTATAAGACATACCTTCTCTAACTCTTACCTTAGTGCTATACTACTATAGAAGTAGAACTACCTTGTTCTTAGCTTAGCTTAGACTACTAGCATAGGCTATATTTAGATAGTTTATAACATTTTAACTACTCTTACTATAGTATAGCACGCTATAAGGTTAATAAGTAACTCTTGCTCTAAGTTACTATTAGTATCTTTGATCGCTAGTAAGCTAGGAAAGCTTACTATTAACGACATGTCTACTACTAGTTTAACCTTAGGTAAATATAGAAGGTCTTTTAGTATAGAAGAATAGAGTAAGCCTAAGTTAGAAGTAGAACTCTTCTACGGGAACTACGTCTACTTAAGGCACTTCCTTGTTTAACTTAAAGCCTTCTTCGCTCTAGAGAGAGATAAGTATACTAACGACGTAGTAAAGGTCCTCTATACTAGAATACACCTTAAAGGCGCTACCTTCGGGTAGTTCGAGCCTTATATAAGTAGCTACCTAGATAGATAACTAGGCCTAGATATAAAGGCTATCTTTAAGAGCTTTAGCATCTTCTAGGCAAAGATTAAGTAAGTCTTTAACATATCTAATAAGAAATACATTACTATAACGAAGATTTAACAACTATAATAATATAGGTCTATAGCCTAGTACTATTCCTAGTTCTAACAACTTGTAATATATCTAGACTAGGACGATAGTGCTAAATACTTAGTATTCTATTAAGGACTAAGCGACTTAGTTAAAGACTAAATAATACCCGAGCTACCTAATAGCCTTTAGGAATTAGTAGATACTATAATTACTATTAATAACAGACTTTATAAACGACATATAGAACGTTATAGAGAATATAAGGTAAATACTAGATATACGCGTTCCTCTCGAAACTATAGAGACCCTATAGAACTTAATACTATACGTAAAGGCTGCCTCTTATAGGTACGAGGCTATAGCTATAGAGGAAAGTTCCTTAGTAGAAAAGAGAGAGAGAAGTATAGATAAGACAATCTATATTTTAAGTGTAAAAGACCTAGGTATCGAGCTAGGGACTACTAATAAGAGGCGCTAGCTAATAGATTATATATAATAGTTACTAGGCTAGTAGAGAAAAAGGCTAATACTACTATAGAAGACCTAATAACCTTTAGCGTAGGTAAGGAAATATAGAAGAAGTCTATAATAACTCGAGAGGTAGTAGAATCCTCTTTAGATGTTATACTTAATATCTCTATAACTAATAGTAAATAACAAAGCTAATACGTAATGCTATTATAGATAGTATATTATAATAACTCTTGTTATATTTACTTATTAGACAAGTAGGGATCTAGTTAGTTCCTATATAAGCCGTCTAAGCGTAGGCAACTAACGAAATAGCTAGACTAGAAACTCGACCTAGAAGAGCTCTCTATAATTAGTAGTAATAGTAACTAACCTTAGAAGGTAGTTAGCGACAATTACTAATATACGATTATTAAGACGAAGTATTAGGACATAAGCGCTATATAATAATATAGTAGCCTTACCTTTAGCTCTTATAGCAAACTATAAGGAAAGGTATATTATATATCGCTCTAGAAATATATAAATCTAAATTACAAATAGTACTATACTATCTACTTACATAATATACTTAGAGAAGAGGCTATTAGTCTTAAATACACTATAGACTTCTTAGTAATTAAAATAGGTAGTACTATCCCCTATAGCTAAGTAAGAGAATATACTTAGTATAGCCTTACTAACTATAACTATGCTAGAGGTAGTAGCGACGAAGAGGAATATAACGAAGAATACACTAAACAACTATAATGTAATAACATAGATAAGAACTTATCTAATAATAATAACAACAACAACGACGTACTACTACTAGGTAGACGACTTAAAGCATACCTTACAGGGATATAGAGGAATTATATAATAATATACACCTACTACTAGAATAGGACATAATAAGACAAATCTATATAACTTGTTTTTGTCTTTAATACTAACGCCTAGCTATACCTAGAAGAAATAGTTATACTAATATAGGTGTATAATACTACTTAGTGTAACTAGTAGAGAATTATTAGACTTTATAGTTACTAAGGGACTTAGGCGCTAGAATTTTACCTTACTATGTCAAATAGCGACAAAATATAACTTGCCTAATAGATATAGTACTAATAGTAGATACGTGTAGGAAGGGATTAGCTACTTATCTAAGGAGCTATAATAACAAAAAACTAGCTAGTTATTGCCTAATAAGGTAGAATAATAACACTAGCTAAAGCCTTAATATAATAAAGAGCTACACGTTAAACTACTTTATACTAGAAGTCGAAATATAAGAGAGTAAGGTAAGAGCAATAATAGATTTAGGAGCTAACTATAGCTACGTCTCTATAATAGTTACTAATTAGCTTAAACCTTATTAACACTAGAAGGAGTTACCTTACCTACTTACTATAGCGGATAGAACCTCTATAGGGAAGGATAGGAAAGTTACTTAGGAACTATAAAACGTTATAATTAAAATTGAAACATATATAGAAAAACGATTAATCGATATAGTAGACATATAGTACAATATAGTACTTAGTATAGACTAGCTTTAATAATACAATCTAGACATAGACTAGATTAAAGAAACACTCGAATTCCCTAAGTGTAATTATAGAACATAGAGAGTATAATTAGCTCCGCAGATACTAACTATAAGGACAATATAGATACGACTAATAGTTAGAGCTATCGCTAGCGTAAGTGATTAAGCACTTCCGCTAGAATATAAAGACTTTAAGGACTTATTTAAAGAAAGAGAAGGTATCGTAGCCTTACTCTAATATAAACTATAGAATTATAAAATACTCTTTAAAGAGAGTAAATCCCTAATACACTATTAAGGTCTTATACTACTATTAAAACAAGAGAAGAATATCCTTAAGAACTACATCGATAAGTACTTACTTAAAGGATTTATACGACTATTAAAATTACCTATTACGCACGGAGTACTTTTTATACCTAAAAAGGATAAGACATTATAAATATATATTAATTACTAGAAACTTAATACACTTACTAGGAAGAATTGCTATCCCCTACTAAGGATTAATAAACTTTAAGACCGACTACTTAGAGCTAAATAGTTTACTATAATTAACATTAGGAATGTCTATTATTAAGTATAAATAAAGGAGAGCAAGGAGTAAAAGACGGCTTTTAGGACGTAATAGAGTCTATATAAGTACCTCGTTATACCCTTTAGGTTAACTAACGCTCCTATAACCTTCTAAGAGTTAATTAATAATACTCTATAAGAATACCTTAATAACTTTATCTTAGTATATTTAGACAATATTGTTATTTTCTTAAAGATATATAATAAACACGTAGGACATATTTATAAAGTACTATAGAAACTAAAAGAAAAAGACTTACTAGTAAAGCTCTTTAAGTATAAGTTTTATAAACATAAGATACAATTTCTAAGCTATGTTATATCTACTAATAGCATTAGACCCGACTTAAAAAAGATCGAGTTAGTAAATAACTAGCTAGAACCTACTATAGTTAAGGAGGTTTAAGCGCTACTAGAGTTCTTTAACTACTATTATAAGTTTGTTAAAGAATTCTCTAAGGTAGCTACGCTAATATCTAACCTTATAAAGAAAGAAACTAGATTTGTCTTTAATAAGAAATATAAGTAAGCCTTTAAGGAGCTAAAGCTTAGACTTATAATAGTACCTATCCTAGTACTCTTCGACCTAGACTAATAAGCACTACTAGAAATAGATGCCTTAGACTTTATAATAGAAGCGTATCTAGCGTAGAAGAACGTAGAAGAATAACGCTACCTAATTGTATATTACTTATAAAAAATAACTAGACCTAAACTTAACTACGATATATACGACAAAGAGTTACTTACGATTATAGAGGCATTCTACGAATAGAGAGTATACCTAGAAGGAACAACTTTACCTATGTAAGTCTACACTAACTATAAGAACCTATTATATTAGACAATAACTAAGGTTCTTAATAGACAATAGATTCGATAGTTAGAAACACTTATAAGCTACAACTTTTAGATCTACTATATTAAGGGATTAGAGAATAGTAGAGTAGACGCTCTTAGCCGATAACTAGATTACTTAAAGAATATAACAATAATAGAGGCCTCTATACTAAAGTAGTAAGACAGCGCTCTAGTCTATAAGTACCCGAAGGTAGAGTAGTTATATAGCCTTACCTAGAAGCTTATATAAGAATAGAAGAAAGAAGTTATTTAAATGCACTATAATAACCTAATAGTAGGGCATAGCGGGATTAATAAGACTATTAAACTTATTACATAAAACTACCTATAGAAAGAACTTCGAAACAATATTAAGACATATATTACTATATACAATATATGCTATAAGTCTAAGCACTTATAATATAAGCTATATAGCCTATTATAACTCTTACTACTACTAGATAAACTATAGTAATCGGTTATAATAGACTTTATAGAACCTTTACTACTATTAGAAGAACCTCTTATAGGTGTAAAGTATAATAGTATTCTAGTCCTAATAGATAGATTTATAAAGTATTACTACTTTGTACTATATAAGACAATAGTAACTACCGAGGATATAGCCTTTACCTTTCTCCGAACAATTGTTTTATAACATAGAGTACTACGAGACTTAATAACTAATAGGGATAAGCTATTTACATCATAATTCTAGTAATTATTTATGGATCTAATAGGAGTTAAACATAAGCTATTAACCTCCTTTTATCTATAGATAGATAGACAAACTAAACGGGCAAATTAAGTACTAGAGTAGTACCTACAATACTATCTAAACTATAAGTAAGACTTATAGGCGATACTATTACTACTCGTAGAGCTCGCTATTAATAATAGAAAGTTAGTAAATAGAATTTTACTATTCTATATAAACTATAGAATATACCTAGATCTATACTATAATACACTTAGAATTAAGCTAATATCTAAGGACGCTAATATACTAGTAGCTAACATTAAGAAACTATATAACTAGCTATACTACGATATAGTATTTATATTATAGAGAATAGTAGAGTTTGCTAACTAGAAGAGAATTATAGAACTAATTCTATAGGAGAGAGAGAAAGTTTACCTCCTTAGTAAAAATATTAAAACAAAGTAACTAAGTAAGAAACTTAACTATACTAAGCTAGGACTCTTTAAGATCCTAGAAAAGAAAAACAAGAACGTATACAAACTAGAACTACTAAGACATATAAGGATTTATCTAGTCTTTTATATATCTCTACTAGAGAAAGTACTATAGAATACTATACCCGGACCTATCGAACTAGATAAAGAAATATAGAAGCTATAGTATAAGATCGAAAGAGTTTTACGTTATAAACTTATAAAAGAAAAACGCTACTATCTTATTTACTAGAAGGGACATTAGTATAGCGAAGTAATATAGAAACTAGAGAAGTACCTTACCTTGTAAGTAATCTTAGATTACTAGATTAAGAACCTATCCTAAGTAAACTAACTAGATAGACCTAGCACTCTAAATACTAAACAAAAACAAGGACGCCTAAGGAAGATTACTTAACTAATAGAAGTACCTTAATCGTTGCTAAGTAAGGAACTCTAATTAGAGTTAAGCATAAATAATTACTAGTCTTATAGTAGGACAGGATTCACTAATAATAGTATTTCCTCCTACTCTAGGACTTAAATACGAGTCTCTTCTAGAGAGATTACTTCCTCTACCTTGTCCTTTAACTTTTATATCTCTTTATATAGGTAAAGCTTATTGCCTATAGCTTTTTAATAAGTCTCTTTTGCCTTTTTATAAGCTTCTTTAGCTTTCTTTCTAGTAGCCTTAGCTATAACTAATTCCTTTTACAAATAAATATACTTAGACTAGAGACGCTACTATTCTAATTTTATTACCTAAATATTATAACCTAAGTAGTTACTTACGATACACTAGCTATAAATACCTAACCGAATATAGACTTTATAGTCTAACTCTTTTAACTTATAACAAGAGCAAGCTTATAGTATGTTAGTTCTAAACAATTTAATAAACTTTAAGAGGTTCTTTCGTATAGATATACTAGATTTACTATGCCTTCGACAACTAGGAGGCATATTTAGTATATAGCGTATAAGGACAAGAAAGGATACTTACTTGTTAGAATAACTTAATTAAGGGAGGAGAGTAATATTACAAACTAGTAGGACAGCTAAAGCGTAGGGACGCTAGGACTAATTAAACTACTAGGGTTATTACGTGACCTAGCCTAACATTTACCTAGTTCTCTATCTTCTCTAGTAGCTCTACTCTAGGGACTATAGAGTATATAGGTTACTAGCGGATATATACTCTATGTTGCCTCCGACTCTTGCCACGGAGTATATAGAGCACATAGAGTACATAGTAAAGAACACATGTATATAGGAGCAGTCCTTACCTTATATAAGTACTATAGTTAACCTTGTCTAGATAGCAAACACTAGTATTGCTAAGGCTAGCCTTTGTAATACTATCTAATCGTACTTTATTATCTGCAAGACATACCTTCTCCGACTCTTACCTTAGTGCTATACTGCTATAGAAGCAGAACTACCTCGTTCTCGGCTTAGCTCAGACCACTAGCGTGGGCTGTGTTTGGACGGTTCGTGACAATATACCCCATGCCCTCCCATCTGCCTCCCTCATTCCGATTATCACCACAGTGGTAATCCCAACACGGGGAGCCAAGCCAGTTACAATAGTCATAACAAGGAAACACGGTCTCGTTGAAACACGATTGATCCTTTGGGCCCAAGCAAACCAATGATGAACACCCCCAGCACCGCAGCGATGGACGGACTGAGCCTGACGAGGCGGCATCCCATCACAAGCGCGGACGAGGTCTGAGGTCCCTGCTTCAAACAATATCTCAGCCTCGACGACGCCACGAGACGAGCAATCCTATGGTCCGCGGCAGCGACAAAGAATCTGCGTGGACGTACTGATTCTCCGTCTCGAGGCGTTCTCGTGGCAGCTAGCCCTCTCTCTTTGCGAGTAGCTAATCGCAGTCGAACAGCAGGATCACCACGCAGCCGGCTGCGGTAGGAGGAGGATCGGTCCACCCTCCCATGGCGCAGCGCTGGCGACGAACGGACCTCATCCCACCACCACCGGGCCCTGCCATGGACGAACGTACACCCGCCAGGCCATCATCACCCCCTCACCCCGCCAGCGCCCGCCATGGTACGGGTCGATCGGCCCCTCCCACCCAGCCAGCTACAGCATGGTCCCGCTCTTCGCCTGCAACGCCGCCCGCCCTCCCACCTCCTCACCAGAGGCCACAGCCAGCGCAAGCCTACCGGGGACATACTGCAGCACCTCCGACGGGCGGAATCGCTGCCTTGAGCCCCGGCCGGCTCGCGCTGGCTGTTTCGCAAAAAGACTTCCGTCACCAAAAGTGTGAATCAAACCATGTAGTATCGAACCAGGATGACGCGGTGATCGCCGTACACAGATCCAAAGCATACCCGTGATGACGAATTCATGCCTGAGCTGATGGACGGACTGGGCCCGACGGGGCTGGCATCCCATCTTGAGCCAGGGGGGGGTCTGATGGTCCCTGCTTGTGGTCTATTGGTACATGATCCGAGAAGGGGGCACGAGGGGGGATGAGGGGAGAGGAGAGAGGGGAGATGAAACGAGCTTTAGTAAGATTTGATTCGTGTCTACCTTTTACAAGATTGTTATCTCTGCCAAGTGATATCCGATCACGTAAATGCCAATCCCATTCGGCCTCTTGCCGCCTTGGTTGGGTTCTGATCAAACTGTGAAACATTAGCGTCTCGAGCAGAGGAGTAGTGATTGGTCACTCACCTCCAAGAATCCCGTGCCCCAGCACACTATCTCGAATCCCTCTTGCACCTCCTCCAACACCTTCTCCAATCCTTTGCCTAGCCCTTCCCTTCTCGCGCCTTTGAGTACACCTAAGAAGCAACCTCTGCTTTCGACCAGGAATTGTCTGCCTGCAGCTGCGACACCTTCGTTCCTTTCGCCCTTGACGGTGACTACGGTCGCAATGACCCTCAAGACAGAGGAAAGCAAAGTGTAGAACGTCTCTAGTGCCTCGTCGCCTTCTACCAGTTCCCCGCCTAATTCCGGGTCGGCGGAGAAGAGCCCACTGTCTCTGATCGCGGAGAAGATGCCAGCTTCGAGAACTTTGGTCGCACCCTCGGGGTCTTTTGCAATTCGTAACAGGAGTGCAAGGTTAGCTTGTGTCAAGCGCAGCAAATCATGCAGTTCTGATCTCTGCCGCGACTCGCCAAACGTGGCTGGAACAGCGCGTATGTTGTCCACAAGTGTAGTAATGAAATTGAGACGGGACAGGAGACGGATGACGGCCGGCGACTTCTGGGCGGAGAAGAGAGATACGGTGGACGAGAGGAAGACCAGTGCGGCCACACGCAGTGATGGAGCTGTGGCGAGAACATCATCGGTAGCAGTCTCGAAAAGGCGGTCGCCCGCAGACTCGATGGCCTTTCGTGTGCTTCGAGCTAGCGGGCCGGTCGAGTTGTCTAGGACCAGTGCAGCAATTTGGTAAGCTGTCTCACGGAGGAGAGTCGGCGCTGAATTGTCCAGAAGAGTGATGCATACAAGAGCCGCGCGGAAAGCGCTGGATAAGCTCTCAGGTGGCACTGGGCTTGCACTGACCGTTGCATGCTTTGTGAGAATGTGGAGCAATCTCACGAGAGGGAGGAAGGGAGTCGAGCCATCTCCAGCAAAGACAATTTTGGGAACGACAACCTCGAGTGCCTTGACGATGAAGGTCGCTTTCTGTACGCCTTCAAGACCACCCTCGGCTACGAGCACTGACACGAGCTGCACCCACGCATTGCATGCAGACTGTTGTGTATCACAAATGTGAACGAACTGGTTCTGGGCCTCGAAGGAGCTCAATATGGTGTCTGCTTCGGCGTGGCATGCCCTCAAGTGCTCGTTGTCCTCAAATGGGATGTCGGAAGGTCCAAGAGCACCCTGTTGCCGGAGATCGGCGATTTTCAGCAGCATCATCTCCTTTGCGGACCGGGTATCAGTCGTCACGATGCCGGCAGTATCTTCTCTCAGACATATAGTGAAGTCCATTCCAGAGAAGTAGTACAGCGGAGGGAGAGGAGGCTCACGCACCAGCTGTCGATCGTAGAAGTCGAAGAGGTCGAATATGTTGGTATGAGGTACCTCTTGCCCACTTGTCAACAGGGTCAAGCCAAGAGCCGACGACCTTGTCTTGTCTCGAAGGGTCATGGACTGCATTGAGGTTGCCGACCGGATTTCTAGCGCCAAGTGCTCAAAGTATGCGGCCTTTTCAGCTATCGAGTCCTTGAAGATGGTAGATGGTTCGTTCGTGAGAAAATTGATGGCGTCTTCAAGGAGCTCAGGAGGAGTCGTAGCAAGGACCGGTGTCTGTGTGATGGACACAACTTCGTTGAAGCCGCTGTCCCTTAGCTCCGAGAGGATAATCTCACTAGTGAGTGAGGATTTGTACAGTCTTCGCAGAATCTCGCAAGCTTTACCACGAATGATGGCGAGCGATGGTAAAGGGGGGTCAGGTGAAGCAGTCTCGGCGTAAAACCGAGCAATCGCATGGAAAAGGGAATTGCCTTTGCTGAAACGGCCCTCTGCTGGTATCGAGATCGTGCGGTCTGTGCAGAGAAATCCCAAAAGACAGTGGGCCAGAGCCGGTCGCGCTGGCGACGTCTCGAGTGATTTGATGAGGAGGTCCAGGATAGCGACCTTAATACTGAATCCTGGCGTGTCAGTCCCCAATTCGATCTCTCGGGGGTCGATCTGCAATGGTGCGATGAAAGAGGCTGTGATGAGATCAACCTCGTCTGCCTGTTGTAGAGCTGCTAATAATCGACTTGGATGGGGATGACCATCGTGAAAGACAGCGACTGGCCCAGCCAGCTTGCGTGACTGAGCAAGGCGCTGCAGAAGCTGCAATGATAGTGTCGTCAGATGCTCAAATGCAGTCGAACAATAAAGACCCAAGTCCACTACAAGGTCCAGGTGTGTGAGAATGGCATCCTCGAAAGATGCGAGAGTAGGATTGGCAACCTGCTTGCTTCGTGCAGCTGCCTGTGTCTTGATCACTGGTCTAACGACATCAAAATAAGTGGGCTGAAGTCTGAGGATCAAATCGAACACCTGTAATGCGCGTGCAACAGAGGTGACCATCGGCGAATCAGGATCGGAGCCAGACAACATGTCCGGGTTTGCGTGAGCAGCGGCGAACAGTTGGTCGACCACGCCATCGTTAAACATCCACTCAATCACACGAGCAAAAGGGTGGAGCTTGACATACGTGACGAGACTTGAAGTAGAGATGGCCTCGTCGACATTCAAGCTTGTCCTGTTCGCAAAGATGACCAAATCCTCGTTGAACGATGAAAGTGCCACTCTTGCAAAGTCCAGAAAGGCGCATCTCAATTGCCAGATTTGCTCTTCGTTGTCCAATGTCGGAAGTATACCAGTGACAATGGTACCGAAGATGAAATCGATGTACTGACCAATCCCGGACATCCTGTAATTGACACCGAGTTGTTCAGGGAATGGTAAGCTGTCATTGAGCTCTTGCTGGTCGATTGGGAGCTCGACCAGAGTTTGGAGGAAGCGAACAAAGGCATTTGGCTCTTCGAAGCCGACAGCTATGGCTCGTAACCGGGTAAGCATAGTGGAGTCGCTGGTAGGCTGATTCGATGGCTTGCTTGGAGCACTCTTGGTAGAGGTGCCGCATATCCATTCGTCCACAGCTGTCCACATGCCGTAAGATACATCGATAGTCTTGTCTGTCAGAAGACTCGCAAGAGTATTGAAGGCGCATGCTTTGAACCGTGTCTCAATTCCACTCCGGCAAAGATCGAAAAGAACCTCATGCAGTCGAAACTCTGCATGACTGAGAATGAAGTCGCGAACGACAGCACTGTTCCGGCACATGTGAGCCGTCAGACGCAGATAGCATTCCAGCATTAGGGCGCTCTCTGGCTCGGAAATCTGAGCTGCGGGTCCCTCGTTGTAAGCAGTGAGGGTGCTTGCACTTTCTCGCATGCGATCGGCGTAGTATGACAATTCCGAGAAGATGAGGTCCCAGCATAGCGACGTACCGCGCTGTAGCTTTGTGCCTTTTGCACCCATGCTCTCCTCTAACAAGAAGAGATGCGCTTTCTTAGCACACTTCTCGTCCTCAGCTATGGAACGAAACATTTCGCAGAAAGAAGCAGCTCTTGGGGTTGATTGCCTTTTTGAAGACCATTGTAAAAAGCCGTGCATGTTGCTCTCTGGATCTTCCCAGAAAGTCTCGTATGCTTCCACAGGAGATCCTTCGTAAGCATAGCCGATGATGGTCATGAATCGCTCGAGGTGAAGTGTCAATTCCTGCTCGCCTTGCGAAAGTATGAAATTGCGTCTCTGGTCGTCTTCTTCGGCCTTCAAGCGACGTATTGTGTCTGGCATGTTCGAGATGAGGGACTCGACAAAGACCTGAAGCTGATTCAAGAGCAGCTTGCTAAACGCATCTGTAACGACTAGATAAGCATCCCTTTCCAGACGTGAATCAGCCAGAAGGAATTGAACCAGTCCTGTCTTAGCCGGATCATGCCAGAGCTGCTTTTTTATTTTCGAGCACACCAGGAGGACGAATTGGAATGCACCATCTTGAAGTGCATCCATAGCTCGATCGGACCGTGATTGATTCTCCTTGTCGAGGTCGATATTTTGCAGTGGCGAGCCAGTAATGCCATCAGCATATCTGCCGCTGTACTCGGCGAGCCAGAATATGGTGGCAGCTCCTTTGAAGTCTGGCAGTTTCCATCTCGTTGTATCTGTCTTGTCCGAGAAGGTTTGATCCATGCTCCGTACATCCCGCAGCGAAGCTTGACCCTCAGATCCAAATATCGACGGAAATTCGAGCAGGAGCGGTACATAGTGGACTGCTATCTCATCGAAGCTGTCCTGGGCAGCCACCTTGGTGGTGAGAAGTCTGTAATCGTCAATCGTAGTATGTCCAAGGTTTACTAGCGACCTGGCAATGATTGCGAGACTCTCGTGCTGCCGGACTAGACTTCCGCGCTGGTGGTTGAGAATAAGACCGACGTAGGCACTCGTTTCTCCAATGACTTGTATGCTAGCCATCCGGTCGCGCGTTCTCTTTATCCATCCCTCGATGTCTTCCATGCCCTTGATGCATCTTCTCCAGTAGTAAGACCTTGACGGCGGCTTGTCGACGTCGTCCCGAATGATCATATCGACTGCATTTTGAATATTGCCACGATTCTCGTCCAAATCAGTGTCGCACGCTCTCTGGAAGAGGCTGCTCAAGGCGAGCAAGGTGGCCTCTCGCTCGTCGTGGAAGTGTATGATTGCGCCGAAAGCTACGGGGCGGCCCAGGTCGGCGCTCTCGCTTTGTGTTTCGAGAACTAGTCGGGCGGCATCGAGCTCATCTAGGTCAAGCTCCTCTGCGACCTGGATGGCTTCCTGCCGGAACTCTTCATTGATCGCATAGTCCACCTCATCGACTGTGATTTTGTCATTTTGAAGCTGCTTCCTACTTCCTTCATTCTTCTGCTGCTTGTCAAGGAGCTTGCGAAAGTCTCCTAAGCTCTCCTGTAGCTCTGCCCATAGCCGGTCGATATTTTGAAGGCGGGACTCTGAGAATGCCTCTAGGTCAGCCTGGAGGCCGCGGAGCCGCGTGAGGCTATCTGAGTCTTCCATGGGGTGATGTGTAGTGACGACAAGGCCATTGAGGTTCGGCCGTGGAGATTGGAGTGCAGACGACTGTTTGCGCCTGAATCAAAATTGTTGCTTGAAGTGAGCTTCAACGCGTGAAACATGATCTTCGGCAAATCGGCCCGACGGACAAGACTCGGCCCGAGATTGAGCTTCTCGCGCGGCTTCCATATCAACTCACGCCTCATCAAGGCCGACTTTACACTGTCTTGAACTGTTTTCAATTGTGGAGAAGCATATACTCGAACTCTGCCGCTCGCTGAGGATACGGAAATTGTACTTGATCCTGGATTCTAGCCTCAAACGCCGTTCAAGCCTTGGAATGAGAACGACATGGCGATGCGTGCCTCTCCGCAAAAGTCACGTGCATTGCTTTATTCGAGGCGCCGGCCAATATGAGTCAAATCAGTTTGCAGTCTGCTCTTGGTATGAGGTCAGGTTTGTAATGAGAACAGAACTGATCGCCCACAGATCGCATCAATGGTAGTCTCCAGAAGGAACGTCAAGCAGGTCATGAAGATCTCAAACGCATCCTACGGCAATGCAGAGGTAATCCTCGTGCGATCGTCGAAGTACAACTCCAAGGCAACCAGACTTTGTTCGAGGCACTGGCCGACAACGTTGCAAACGAGCGAACAGCGTACTTCAAATCCTCAAAGTCTACGACCAAGACAGCAGCCTCCACAACATTCTCACGACTAGCAGCGGCATCAGCAGCATACCGCTTCTCGATAGAAGTATGTGGAAAGTCCTTGTCTTGGTCGAAGACTAGGGCTTGTCTAGAGCATCTCACCGACTCGTTCACCGACGACCAGAATGGAATCTGCGAGCCGATCGCACTAGATAATGCGAAAACGATCAACGAGATTTTGTCGTACAGGCCCCATCTAGAGCACATACCAGCCAAGCTATGGCGCTCCCTATGCAGATTCGCTACCTCGCATCTCGACCAGCTATCTACCTTGTCAATCAATGGCAACGTCAGCAGCTCTGGATCCCGGACGCTGGGGAATCGCACCTCGTCGGCGAGCAACTCTGTTGGCGGATCACAGAGCTCCCAGATTCGCCGCATGAATTCCAGCACCCAGAAGCACCTTCTCGCAGAGTTTGCGAGGATGCTCAAGTATCTCTCATCTTCAACAGCAGTACCTGTCTACACTCTGGCTGATTTGCTCATTGCATCACTACTTCGTGCTTTGAGTCATGTCAGCATTCCCGGCAGTCCAGACGTCGACATGCTTGCAGCGTTGAATCACGTCCTCACCTGTTCAGATACCGAGGCCACACCCCTGATCAAGCAAAATACGCCAGAGCTCTTACGGATCATCGAGCTTCTGTGGACACGACTTCCTGGTCGACTTGTTGCGTTAAGAGACGAGCTCTTGAATGCCCTGATACTCTTGCTGCCTTTTATTCGGGCTGAAGCAGAGACGCCCCGAGCTGATGATACTGATCTCGAACTGCCACAGCATGTTCGTAGCATCGCCGATCATGTCTTTACAGAATATTCCGGTCGCGCGCTCAAGGATTCACTGTCAATGGACGATATTAGACTTTCAACCAGCTCTGTCGTTGATACCTTCCACTTGCCGATTCTGTCCCTCGCATCTGACAGCGATGATGCTTATCGGAATTGGTCAATGCTGCTACTTACCGTCCAGATGTTTGATATAATAGAAGTTGGCAATCGAGCTCTTCACAATTCAAACACAGAAGAACGCCTATCAAAACGCCAACGGACCGACTCCCGGAGTGCTGCTTTGATCAGGTTCAGCAAGGGTCCCGGTCCGACCAAGACTATCGCTGGCCTCCAACTGATCATGCTAAATTGCCAAGTCATCGATTTAGAGGCTGAGGAATTGGCAGATCTGGTACATTATCTGAGCCCATTGCTCAATGACGAAAGACAAGCTGTTGCCGCCTGGGGATCTCTGGCGCTTGCCGGGTGAGTTGTGCAATGTGAATTGAGTCTGCTGAGCTGAGTCTGTCAGTTGCGCCTCTCAAAAGCACGCCAAGTCAGAGCACCTCTCTACGATATGGTCCGAAGCGTGGACCGCGAGCACTAGGGCCATCAGTTCCCCAGCAACCTGTCGAACAGCTTG
Source organism: Elsinoe ampelina (assembly GCA_005959805.1). NCBI lineage: Eukaryota > Fungi > Ascomycota > Dothideomycetes > Myriangiales > Elsinoaceae > Elsinoe > Elsinoe ampelina. The sequence continues at coordinate 2,544,891 of SMYM01000001.1, forward strand.
CCATCTACTGACAACGCTACACACATTCCGATTGGTATCCCCGCAGCTGTTCAGCAGCTTCGCTTCTACAATGCGAGACACTCTCGACCTGCACGGTCCGGCGTCCTGCGACGAATCGGCTGTCGGTCTTGTTCTAGCTCTACTGAAGTATGCACAGTCAGCTAGACAGGCAATCTTCGAACCTCTGGCATCTGCGTCCATCAATTGGTTGTTCCGCACCTGGAACCCAGGTATGTCCCTTTGACTCATGCTCGCCTCTCGCTGATCGGATAAGGCTCATACGACGCTCAAGAGCTCTTCCATATTCCCCAGAGTCTGTTACTCCAGGATGTCATTGGTCTCGTATCTACTTCATTGCAAGAGTCGAACGTCGAAGTAGAACCATGGCTTGCCCGAAGGAATGACCTTGTCCATTGTTGGAAACATTACGAATCAGTCCGAGTTATCCTTTCTTACCTGCTACTTTCAAATTCGGACAGAAATTGTGCCTCTCCTGCCCCTCAATCTGCGACGATCACCAATGTCCGAAACAAGCCAAAAGCAGGGGATTTCGTCGTGAACCAGTTGATGCAGCACTGTCAGAAACATCTAGCAAGAACACTTGCACAGTGGATCGAACCGGGCACGCAACTGGCAACGGCCTCTGGGACATCTTTCGTAAAATCGACCATACTACTATTGCGTCTGTGCAGTTGGGTCGAAGCAGCATCAGTCTCCACTTACGGAGTCGTTACAAAGGACTCTGGGACTATCATGACAGCCATGACGAAATATCTGGCTACTTCCGAATGCCATCCAGCAAAAACAGAAATTTTCCTGGAAGTTGCCCTCACAACACTCTACCAAGTCGATGAATCGACGCAGAACCGGACCGTTCAACTACTGGACAGTAGATGGTACAGTCAGATATATAGTCTGCTACCCCTTTCTGAAGCATCCGATCTTTCACAGAGTATCATCGATGACGATGACCTGGTTATAGGCGATGAATCGGACTTTGAGTCAGCTCCACGAAAAAGCATTAATGGGAACAGCCGTCAAGCATCGCAAAATGTCACTATCACTGCGCCCAAAGATTTTTCCAGAACGATTTGCGGTCGGCTCTACACCAAACTGATGTCTGGCTTGGCAGAAGGCGAAGGACATCCTCTCGAACCTTTCATAGAAGAGCTTCAGTCAATGACTTCGGATGAGAAAGTGGCTGGTAGAGATATCATCTGTCGTATAGCAGAACTCGGGGCTGGACTTACTGCAGAATCAGCTTTCGAGATATTAGACCACTTGTGCGAAGAGGTCCTCCAGCATTCATATGCTCAAAGTCGGTCTGGTTCAGCAAAGGCCTTTGTTGTGCAATTCTGGGCGATGTGCTACGATCAGTGGATCTTCACTGAGCATAGCGAACTCGAAGGCGTCTCTGTAGACATATACGACGATTGCCTTCACAGTCTCTCCGACCAAACCTTGACTCTGGAAGCGCAAGTAGTTCTGTCGAATGTGCTGGTCAAAATATGGCAGCACAATGACAACTTCGCCCAGCACGACCAGCATGCACAAGCCGACGCCGAACCATCTCCTTCACCTCGCTCGGCGGTCATCAAATTAATATCGGATGGCCGATTGCTCGCAAAATACTGTCTGGCTGAAAAGGTTCCCGTGGTCTTCAACTCGTATGCTGTACCTCTGCACGACGCTCTATACGATGATCTTGAAAAGGGTCTGCCCAACAATGCAGATTCCGTCGATGACATTGCGATCCGGATTACCTTCCTGGCTGGTCTCGGGGCTGAATGCAAGTCTTTATTACGAAAAGCTGTATGGCATATCTTTGACGCAGCAGGTCAGGTCCCTGCATGTATCGGTCATGCAGTCCGAGCTATACAGAGGATCTGTCAAGCTCACGGATTCCAAAACGAGACAGCAGTGTTCAGACTATTTTGTTCGCAGCTGACGTACACATGGCAGACCGAGAGAAGCTTGTCGGAAATGCCCTTCGGTGTCTTCGGATACGAGTCTCTGCAAAAACTACTCAAAGACAACCTTGCTGAAATTGTCGCTCAGTGCTACCTTTTCGAAAAGGTTGCCGACTTGACGTTGATCAAAGACGACTTGCAGCTGGAAGAACCCGAATTGATCCGGCAGTCATTCATCACAACCTTCACGTACGCCGTAGCACACGACGTCTCTCAAACTCCCCAGAACCAGCACCTTGCAAACAAGGAGAAGAATCTGCGAGAGCTGTTCAGCAAAGACGAGCTAGTATCCTTGATTAAGCAGTCCCTCCCATATATGACAGCGAAGATCATCCTCGCAACTCATGTGGACGCTTCGCTGGAAAGAGTGCTTGACAAACGCTCGCACATGGAGCATGCCTCTCAGTCTCTTGCACGCATGAAGTCCTTTGCGCAGGACGCCAGAGATTTCGCGGTCTTGCTTCAGCCATCATTTCGAATCAAGCATCTTTTCGAATTCCTGGAGCGTCTCGCAAGGCGAGTCGGTCTCAAAAGTCAGGATCTCTTCGCAGGTCCGCTGTTCGTGACAATCATTCGATGTCTCTTCGATTCCATGAACGACTGTCTCGGATCGCTCCACACACGTTCAATAGTACAGAAGATAAGACTGCTTTGTGCCCTCGGTGACAAAGCCGTAGAACAGCGATATCCGGCAGACATGCTCATCAGGAACTTGCGGCCCTTGCTCGAAGATCTGATCAGTGCCGATGACACCGCTGGCATCATGTACTACGTCTTCGACCGCGGCAAGCAAGCCATGGCTGCAAAGTCAGAGAACATTTCTGGCCTTCTCAGCTCTGCCTTATTGACAGCAGATACCTTGAAGCGAGCAAGGAGCAAACCGAGCATTGAATTGAACAGTCAATCACAAATGACAAGGACCAACATGAGCAAACTACACACCTGGCTTGTCGAATACATTGCGACGCTTGAGCCTGAAGTCCACGATCGACACAAAGCCGTCTTCCAAGCGATATCGACCAGCTTCGGGGACGTTCTGTGCCCTGCCGAATTTCGTCGAGACACAAAGGCGTCAGCATATCTAATTGCTTTATTAGATGACAGCAAATCCAGCCGGCCATTCATGGACGAGTCGGATCGATCGGAGCTCATTCGCACTCTCGTCGGCAATTCAACCGGGGCACCACTTGGCGATGATGTACTACAGAAGCACTCATCGGCCTCTCGGTATGCCGCTGGTATATGGCGAGCCGTCAAGACACTCCCATTGTCTCCTGAGGTATCACAATGGCTGGGCAGGGCTCTCGGACGCTCTTACAGTATGCTTGGTCCAGCACAGACCCGTAGGATGATCCCACTTGACGACAGCGATTCATTTGCACGACCTAAGAGTTCTGCGCAAGCCATTCAGACATCTCGATATGTAATAGTCCGAAAATTGCCGGAATTGCTCGCCGACCGATCGATCAAGACTGCGTCCATCGCCGAGAGGGCGTTGCGGTCCACGATAGACGCCTTTCGGGCCGCAGGCGACGTCGAAGCTATACAAGCTCTCCTCCCTGACCACATCTTTCATGCCCTGGACTCCTCTATCACGCAAGCATCCGCCAAGTGGAAATTGAATGATGCTCCCAATGCATCGGCTCCATCTCTGGACAGATCCTCAAGTACAATAGTATCACTGGTTGAACAGGTAATCCAGTTGTCGCCCACGGAACCGATAAGCGGATCGATCCTCCCTGCTGTTCACGGTATAGAAGGCTTTGCTGAGGCTGTACTCGGCCCACTCTGTCATCTAGCACTTTGTGGCGGGGACGATGCAGCTCTTGTAGCTCGCCAAAGCCTATCCGAAAGTCTGGTCATTACCTTCCGAAATCAAGCCTCAACTTCCCAGGCCAAGCACGCCATCTCCGTGCTGTTGTATTTGCTCCGTCAACCAGTAGAGAAGGAAGGTACTCGAATGGAGCGACTTGAATGGTTGGAAATTGACTATATTGCCGCTGCCAGATGTGCAGTAAGGTGCAAAATGGCGAAGCATGCTCTGCTCCTGGCCGAGATTGCCCCAAGAGCTGTTCAACATACACGTTCGTCGCGGCGGTCCTCTTCGCAAGCTTCACCCGGGCATGCAGATGTCCCACATGATCTGTTGCTTTCAATTTTCGACATCATTGACGATCCAGATTCGTTCTATGCGGTGGAGAGGTCACCATCCCTTGACAACATCCTCAAACGGGTCGATCGTGAAGCGGATCCATATAAATCTTTGGTCTTACATTCTGCTTGTATGGACGCTTCGAAGAGGGCTGGAGAAGAAGCAGACGTTGAGCATAGTAAAAGCACCCTTTCGGCAATGAGTGGGATGAATCTGAACACACTATCGGAAATCCTTCTCAAACAGAGCAGGACGGACGACATTCAAACATCCGAGACCGCCATCCACGTATCACGGAAGCTGTACGAATGGGACATTCAGCTCCCGGACACGAATGAGATGTCTTCTTCCACAATTTTTGGGGCTTTCCAGCACTTGAACAATTCCTCCACGGCCTATATTCTGCAGTCCCGTCTCGTTCAGCCTGTCACACAAGCATTAGGGAAGCTCTCTAGCGCTGATCTGACGAGAGAGAACGCAACTTCAGCCCTACATGCTCTAACCTTGGTGTCGGACATTCAGATGCTGGCAGGCTGCACAAGTGTATCAAGTGCTCTAGCTCTACAGGCAGAACTTGCTTCTTTACAGAGCGGATGGGACGTCGGACAGTAAGGGTGCTGCGGTCTAGGCTTGACTTGACTAACATAATTAGGTATGCTGAACTCCTCGACCTCGTTTCCAATCGGGAGTCCGTCTTCGGGACTCTCAGACGCAACGATGCACTGCAGCAGGACCTCAAGATCAGTCTGCGGGATGGACTTCTGCTCGAAGTCAGGGCGGTGCTGCAGACCGCTAAAGCTTATCGGGACCTAGGTGGTAAGCAAGGCTCCTTGACAGCGGCTACATACCTCAATCGTTTGATACCTCAATGTGAGGCTCAGGGTTTGCAGATACATGCGTCGGCAGTTCGCGAGTTGGCATCTGTTTTATGGTTGCAGGATGAGCCTGAGGCCTCCATCCAGATGCTTCAATCACTTGTCTCAGATCATCATCAGAAACAGGACATTCCGGTAGACCGAGCTGGTCTACTGTCGCAGCTAGTAAGTAATTGCCGGACAGACCCACCGATTACGCTGACAATTTTAGGGACACGAGCTTGCGGAGGCAAGATTAGAAAAACCTGGAGATATCATTGATACGTATCTCAAGCCAGCACTGCAGAGTTTGAGCAAGTCTAGTTCGTCCGAAGAGGCTGCCAATGTTTACTTTGAGTTCGCTTCGTTTTGTGATCAACAACTTAAAAGTGCCGACAACGAGGAAGAGTTCAAGAATCTCATCGCACTCAAAGCCGGCAAAGAGAAGGAGCAAGAGGAATTACGAGAACTGGACAAGCGACTCTCGGACAAGAACGAGCGACACGAAGTCCGAAGGAGGTACAACAAAGCCAAGCAGTGGCTCGACCTGGACAATCAAGAATACCACCGCATGAAGAAAGTCCGTGACGAGCTCGTCACACAGGCGCTCGCCAACTATCTTCGAGCCCTTGCAGTATCGGACCAGTACGATGCCTATGTCGTCCGATTCTTTGCTTTATGGCTCGACCACGATGATTCAAATGAGGCACAGATAGCTGTGGAGCAGAGCTTGAAAGATGTCCCAAGCTGGAAGTTCGTAACGCTCCTCAACCAGATCATGTCACGACTGCAAGCAACGGACGATCATTTTCAGAAACTGCTTGCAGGACTGGTCAGTCGAATCTGTGGCGAGCATCCGTATCACAGCATCTACCATCTGTTCGCAAGCGTCAACGTCAAGGTCGGTCCGAACGATACGGCTGCAAAATTGAGAAAGTCAGCGGCCGAGAGGATTGCGCATACGTTGAAAGCGAGTAAGAAGACCGGCGAGCTGGTGGGCAATGTCTGGACAGCGAATGGTCTATATCACAATCTAGCAAGCGCCAAGGTCGACACCGGACGAACCATGAAATTCAGCATCCAGCAAGTTCCAGCAGCTCGGGAGATGAACAAACGAATACCACCCATGCACATCCCGCCAGCGACATTGAGTCTCAAATTGCGACCCAGAGCAGACTACAAGGATGTGCCCTACATAGCAAGGTTCAGAGAAGAATTGAGCATTGCCAGTGGCCTATCCGCGCCCAAAGTCGTCACCGCCCGCAGCTCTGATGGTAAGGACTACAAGATGCTGTTCAAAGGCGGCAACGACGATCTCCGACAAGACGCCATCATGGAACAAGTCTTCTCCTCCGTCTCATCCATGCTGCGGAACCACACCGACACCCGCCGCCGCAACCTCCATATCAGAACCTACGTCGTCCTCCCCCTGACCCACACCTCGGGCATCATCGAGTTCGTGCCCAACTCCCTTCCCCTCCACGACTTTGTCGTCCCCGCCCACCAACGTTACCACCCCTCGGATCTGCACCCCGACAAAGCCCGTTCCGAGATCAAAAAAGCCCAAGACCTCCCCCGCGACGCCCGCCTCAAAGCCTACCAAAACGTCACATCCAAATACTCCCCGGTGCTCCGGCACTTTTTCTTCGAACGCTTCGAGTCCCCCCAGCTCTGGTTCGAGAAACGCACGGCCTACGCGCGCTCCACCGCCGCCATCTCCATCCTGGGCCACGTCCTCGGCCTCGGCGACCGACACTGCCACAACATCCTCCTCGACGAACTCTCGGGCGAAGTCATCCACATCGACCTCGGCGTCGCCTTTGAGATGGGCCGGGTGTTGCCCGTGCCCGAAGTCGTCCCCTTCCGACTGACGCGGGACATTGTCGACGGGATGGGCGTCTCCGGGGTGGAAGGCGTGTTCCGACGGTGCTGCGAGTTCACCCTGCAAGCCTTGAGGGAAGAGAAAGGGGGCGTCATGACGCTCCTCAACGTCCTGCGGTACGATCCGCTGTACAGTTGGACCGTGTCCCCGTTGAGGGCGAAGAGGATGATGGATGACGGGGGGGCGGCCAAGGCGGGGAAGGAGGGGAAAGACGAGGGGCCGGCAGAGGCGGAACGGGCGTTGGCCGTGGTGGAGAAGAAGTTGGGCAGGGCGTTGAGCGTCAAGGCCACGGTGAGTGAGTTGGTGCAGGTCGCGGGGGATGAGAGGAATTTGGCGGTTTTGTTCGCCGGGTGGGCTGCTTATTCGTGAGGGAGGGAGAACCGGGAGGGAAAAATGGTCACGGGTATGAAGGAGGGGGAGATGAGGGGTGGAAGGTTGGTTCCGCTTGCGCGGACTGTACAGTTTTTTTTTTTTTGGCTTTTCAAGAAGATAAAAGACGAGAAAGAGATTACATGTCCTAGCAGTTTTTGTGGCCGTCAACCGATCAAGCTGTAGATGCATGCGTGCCTTGCGTGAGCGAGTGGTTCCTGGTCTTGTATTCCTCCCTTTTTCACGTTCTGTTTCCTTTTTTTTCCTGGGCTAGATTTTTGTGGATGTGTACACATGGACATATCGTGAACAAGCGGTGATGGTGTGATGTATAATGATGACGGCGCTGCGCCGTATTCTGTGCCGCACTCTGCTGAAGCCGCGGTGCTTATGGTTGTGTTGAGACGTCGCTCGCGGCAATGCCAGCCCGATGGGGTCGGCTCGTGGCACTCGAGGTGCCCTCTTCGCTATGAGAGTGATGGCAGACCGCGTGATCTGCTCATTCGTCTTTGTCGACTACGCCGCTGGGGTCCTTGTGATGGATTCGTAGCTTGAACTGCGGCTGATGCGATATGCCCAAGGCCCTGTCGCATGCTCAGCGCTCCAGCGGTGTGGACGGCGCTGTCTGCCATCCTGGCTGGGAACGGAGGTGCTGTCTGCCTTCCGATCCAGTATAGGCCGGGTGATGCAGAAACAGCGGGCGGTTGCTTGCAGAATTGCGCAAAGACCGTGCCTCGACAGTCGCTTCCAGTCCGCACTGGCGGTTGTGTAATTGGTCGTCTGCTCGAACACCGATTCATCAAAGCACACCCGGTGTCTCCCTCACCACCCTCTGCAACGTCCCCAGAATCCGCATCACCCTCCTCGAGTGGCCCCAGTTCGCCAAACTGCTGACCAATTTCGCCCCCTCCCCCAATACCCTTCCCGGGCCACTGCTCGATCTGATATCCCCCACCCCTACGATGAGCGCTTGCATCCTATCCCCCCGCCTTATGTACATCTGCACAATCTCATCGTCGGCGGGTCTGTCGATGTTGATACTCGTTGGGAAACTAGCCTCGTCGTCCGCCGAGTTTACAAAGGGAATAGGGCCGGGGGGATCGTAAGGTGTTGTCGCGCCGTCCATGGGCGAGGAGGAGTTGGGGTGTGGGTGCTTGGTTGTGTAGGTCCCGAAAGCCCAGAGTGCGAGGGCGGCGAGCAGCACGGCGGAGGGCTCGTAGAAGCCTTTCGCGCTGTAGAGACGGACGTGCCAAAAGAGGACGCCGGCGTGGTACATGGCCAGTCGGGCTTTGGCTTGGTCGTGTTCGGCCCAGCGGCGGACGACGTCGCGGTTGCGGGAGAGAGTGGCGGGGTCGCTGGGAATGTTGGTCGTGGCGTGCATGTGGATTTTTGTGAGGCCGAAGGCGAGGTCGCAGATTTCGCGGAAGGGGGTGAGGAGGATGATGCGGGCGAGATGCAGGTGAAGGAGGGTCGGGTGTTCGATGCCGCTGGCTGCGCCGGTGACGGAGTTTGCGCGCCAATGGAGGATGTCGAGACAGTCGCAAGTTGCATTGCGCCAGCGGAAATAAGAAGGTTCGGAGGGGAGCCAGATCGGTTCCCGGAAGTAGGAGAGTGAAGAGAGCTCGGTCTTGGATGCTTTGGGTGTCCAGTGGGTCAGTGGATTCTTGAGGTGGGTTTGGACGGACCAGGACGAAGAGTAGAGTGCGTGTATCAGCAAGATACGTGAGAACTCGCCCATAGTCGGCTCGACGCGCTTCTCAATGTATACGCTGTGGGTTGCTGCGACGAGTGAAGGCATGGCTGGGTCTGTCAGTCTGGTTGTTGGCATATGCGACGAGGGTATACTCACGGACGGAATAGCTCTTGACATGCTGCCACTGAAGAGCGCTTTCAGCCTCCCACAATACCTCTTGGCTGGGTACAGGCACTTTTGCATCCTCCAGTGTCAGCAATGTCTTCTCACCAAACCCGTACGACCACATGCAATCCAGCATCCAAATACCATATCCTGTCCTGCGCCGACTCTCAACATCCTTCCAATGCCGCCACTGCACTTCAACCTCACTCATCATAGCCGCATCAGCGGGCAACCCTACCTCGTCTTCATTCACCCAATGAGTGTGACAAAACCGCACTAAATCGTGGTGATGTCGCCATCCGAAGCGCTCCATCCGCTCGTCACCGGAGTAAATCATACCGATGCAGTTGAGCAATTTAACCTGAGCCAAGAGGACGGGATCAATCTCGCGTTCGGAGACTTCGAGCTAGAGAACATGTGGGTTAGCTTGGTTCGTTGGTAAAAAAAAAATTGCGGGAATGGCTGCATGCATGGTTGCTGCAGGATCAAGGATGTGGTGGGTTGACGACCGATGATCGCGTGTAGGGCTGAACGGGGGAGGGGGTAGAAGTCCGGTGGGGGTGGCTCAACGGAAATCAAAGCGATGCACGATAAGGAAAAATATATATGTAGACTCACCACGTCGTTGATTGCCCGTCGCAAGTGCTCGTTCAACCCCAGTGCGCAATATTCTGCCTCGGGATAATCGGCGAAATGGCATCCCATGGCCGCCAAGGCCAAACTCAGCAGCCAGTGGGCAGAATACAGGTTGAGGGTCGGTAAATGCAGCATCGGAACAAGAGTTTGGAATTCGTCGAGGTAGATCTGGATGAACATTTGCATGTGATCCCAGGAAGGATAGTCGGGCGACTCGAAGACGGGCGAGTAGGATGAATTAGGACCGCAGACCGACTCAAAGTTTCGACGAATTTCGTTGTAGACAACCTCGTCGATGATGCGCCGTTCCGAAGTGGTCTTCATGTCTAGCTCTGGTTGAGTGAAACGAGTCGGGAAGCCATACGTGGGAGGGCCAGTAGGGACAGGAATGCCAGGAGTCGGAAGTGGAAGCGACGGACGGAGATTGAACCGTCGATGGATACCAATCTTTGGCAGTCGAGCGCCGTCACCGTCAAGATAGGTCTCGGACATGCTGGCTGTCTTGTGCGAGCCAGTGTCGGGTGTACTGGCGTCTCTAGCGTCGATGGACTGCGGCGCCAGTAAGGTGTCAAGCCAGTTCCTCGTCCCTCCACCATTGACGGAAGCATTGTCCGACGTGGCTGTCACAAAACCAGCCTGTCGAAGGTTGGAGTAAGGGTCGCCAGTGAGTGGCGTCAAGCCTGTCGGACGATGTCCATTTGACGAGAAGGAGAGGTGACGAGGAGCGGGCGTCGTGTGCTCAAATTCAGGCGGCCTGGCGGTGAGGTCAACAGGTGGCGGAGGCGGCGGCAGCCATTGTGAAGGCGAAGTCGGATCTTCAGTCCAGACCGCGGGAGAGTAGGGGACGCCACTGATAGACTGCGACCTAACAGGAGGCACGTCTGTGTACCTGTCGCCGTCCATGTCTGGACTGCCGTCTTTGTGCTTAATGTCAGGATACCTGCAGTCGAGAGCTTTAGTCTCGCAGCGGTTGCAGGGCTGGCCGCCGGGGCAGCGGACTTTTGCGAGTGCGCACTCTGAGCAAGCACGAGCGCCTTTTGGCTTTGCGGATTCTTGTTCTCTGTGAATCAGTTCATGCCTTTGCATGGTATCCAGACGGTGGAAGCCTTTGTCGCATGTTTGACATTTGAAGGGACGTTCGGTGCTGTGACTGGCGGCATGACGTTTCATGTGCTCGACACGTCCGAAGGATCTCTCACAATGTGGACATTGGTGTCGTTCCTTGTCGTCCTCAATGGTCCCGGCGGTGTCTCTGCGTTTTCTCTTGGCTCCGGTGGGTGGTGCGGTGTGGTTGCTTTCGTCTGATGAGTGAGGGTCGACAATGGGGTCCATGATCGTAGATGGAGCTGTCTCGGACGCGATCATGATGGGCCGATGTCGTGCAGATTCATATGGAAGACAATACAAATCAGGCCCGGACGTCGTCGCTGCACCAGAGGGGCGAGGACGAGGCCGGCGTGCGGTGGGTGATGATGCCTGCTATCCGATGGGGAGATGCCAGGACGGCAGTGAGACCAAGAGACTGACTATCGTCGTCTTTTGAACAGGACAGACTTTTTTTTCGAAGCCGACGAGAGGATCTGGGATCAGCAATTTTGCGTCGAGGTGGTCCTGGTCCCCTCACTCGCTTCTCCATTCTTTGACTCTAAATTAACCGGTTCCCTTCTAGACAAACCAGTCGAGACACGACACGAGATGCGGAGAAGGACGAGTCAAACCTTGTTCCGCACATGACTTGCCCGCTGCGGCCCGAGCTAAAATGAGCTTGTGCTGTGATCAGTCATCAGGCACGTGATGTTTCTTGCTCAGGTCTCCCTCTCTGTCACCACGACGTACGTTCGCATCAAACGCGTTCTGGAATCCCTTCATCTTCTTCGGTTAATTAAAAGTACACTGTACAAACCCCATCAGTCCCCTTTCCGCCGACTCCCACTGTCTGGTCTACGTATATATTCCTCCGGAACGTCATTCCAATTGCCCGTGCTCTTGGGTACTGCGGCCGGTCTAGGAGTCCGTCGCTCTTCGTCACTACTGGTATCATAATCGTCCACGTCTTCCCCATCCCTGTCCCTTCTTAGGTTCTGCATCTGCATAGCCCTTTGTGGGGCGGGAGCCGCATAGTGTCTCCCCGAACCCATGGTCCCTACGCCGCCCATGCCGAATCCGTTGCTTGCTCCGTCTCGCCAGTCACGCTCTGCTTGTACCTGACGAGCGTCTCGAGCCCTGGCTACTTCGTCCCGTTTCCGAGTCCATTCATCGCTGACTTCCCATCTCCATCCGTCGCCTGTGGTGTTACATACGGGTACCGCCCACAGGTACCACTTCTCCCCAAATAGGTGTCCGAGGTTCCGTCTCCAGCCCAGGTCAAAGGCATGCGGTAGCTTTTCACTGTCCTTCTCGTCGAGGTAGTTCAAGTACCGGTCACGCTCCCTCCTCTCCTCCATCTCCGCGTAGCTCCTTCTCAAGCTCTCTTGCGCCGGACTCTGCCATTGCCCGGCAGCAGTCGTTGGCGTACTCGAATTGCTGTTCCTCTCCTCCCCCTCTTCCGGTCTTGTCACTCCGGGTAGCGCATTGGCGTGTATCTCCCTGAGCTGTTCCAGCAGCGGCTGACCTTGCTCCCCGCCATCATGACCCCTCGCCCGGTCCCGCTGTATCTGTGCCTCCATGCTCTTCTTAACTGGCGAAAGATACCGAGTCTTCTCCAGACACTCGATTGTGGTCATCCCCGACGCGGCCAAGTAGATGTGCCAACCAGTAAAGCCGCTGAGAACCAGACCTATTATGCCTGCCAATACTGACAACAGGATGATGTTGACCGTCATGCTACCGTTCTGCATCCGTGCCGACTCGCTGATCTCGTACCACACCCATTGCGCCGCGCATAGGAAACACACCCAGCAGAATAACGACGTGTATGTGAGGAATAGTATGAATGCCTTGTAGTTCCGCAATCCTACGCAGGTGGCTAGCCAGGGACAGTGGTGATCCATCTTGAGCACGCATCTGCCACAGGTACTGCAGTGGTGGGCACGATCGGGTTTGGGGTGCTGACATTTCTTGCAGTATCGAGGGCGACCGCTTGACTTTGTTGTGAGGGTCGAGAAGGACGTGTTCGATGCTGCAGGCTCATGGGTCGGGAGGGAAGAGTAGCCTGCTCCGCTTGATCGAGAGGTCGAAGGCGGGTTGAGAGGGCTGCCTGGAGGCGTGAAGACAGCAATCGTGTAAGACGTGTTCAGGAGGACGTAGAGGGCGAAGATGAGCAAGGAAGACCAGAGACCTGAAGCTCTCGTCAGACACAGCGCTGCATGAATGTTGTCGTCTCATACCGGCCCAGTGTTTGCCTGGCTCGAAGCCAATGCCTACCCCAACATAACATGCCCATGTCGTCAGGCCGTAGACAAAGAAGAGCGGAAAGTATGTGAAGACACTGCAGCAGCAGTATTCCAACTTCTTCGCAAAGCCATTCCGCCGTCTCCGGCTAGGCGAGGGCGAGTCGTCGCGCCCGAGGGTCGCCATATGGACGAAGGTATTGTTCTACCGCATTGGGTCAGGCTCAGGTTGCAAGCGATGGAGGACTCGTATTGCGTCGACCGATCCGGAGCCTCGAGTGTTCGAATGTGTGCCGTTCTAGAAGGCTACAAGTGAAAATAATACAATGAATTGGGTGTTCATCTGTCACTGAAAAATGTTGGATGATTGAAAGCTTGGGATCGGCCTTGAAGCTATTCCACGTGGCTACGTGCGTCACCGCTGTGCCACATTCAACAAGGCCAAGTATAGCAGACAACTTGATCAATGTTCAGTAACTTTCATTTCAAATCGTGAGACCTATAGTCTGCTAGATGGCGTCCGAAATTGCTTTCCCATACATGCAAATTACTCAGACGTTCCTTACTGCTTGCCGTCAGGCAGACTGAACCCAGCATGCTCCTTGTGCTTCTTGTAGTACCTCCTCTCCTCGGCAGGTCTCAACTCCTCGGGCAAATTCTCCAGCACTGTCTTCAGGATCTTCTCGACGCCTTCCTTGTGCTCCGCGTCTCTGTTCCAAATCTGAATCAAGAAACTGTTGAACCTCACGCTCAAGCTGACTCCGCAGATGTCATCCCTGAAGGTGATTCGCTTGCTCTCCACGGCAGCCTGCAGCTGCTCGCCGATGGCCATCATGCAGATCTCCTTCCAGAAGTCGTTTGCTTTGTCCTTTGGTACCCTGAAAGTCCAAGAGCCACCTTTAGCATTGCGAGGGTCTTCCCAGACAGGCTTGACGCCGCGATGGAAGAGGTGAACGCTGTCTCGTATGGGCAAGACTGTGACATCAAAGTTGTTGAAGGTAGACCAGAAAGCTTTGACGTCCGAGATGGCGGAAAGGTGGATGAGTCTATCTTCGTACTTTGCCTCGGAGCCCGTGTCTGTACCTTCGGCAGGAGTCGAGCTTGATGTGGGCTTACGGTCTTGTCGATCATGCCAGAAGTCCCATGAATGTACGAGAGGAGGAGCTCTGAGCTTGGAAAGGAGGTTCTGTTTCATTTCGCGGCCACGAGCTGGCGAAGCCGTAGCGGAAAGCTCATCGTTGTTGGCCGCTGGAAGACCCTCGACCTCCAAGCGAGGAAGGGAAGACATTATGGATGCGAGCCGCGGCGTGAGACGTGATCAGACTTGGGATGTCGTGTTGTTATAAATACGATCCGGGTTGACTGGTTGCGACAGGTGGTCGCGGCTGGAATGCAAGGTTGGGAAGCTGTCTACCTCGAAAGCCACATGTTCATCTGGACAAAGAACCAATTGGTGCCGAAACAAAGCGAGCGTCCAGTGTCAGATGACTAGAAGTCAATGTGTTTGTCAAGAAATGTAATGCTAAAGAGGATAGAGACCGCCCTCTTTATCACCGTCAGCTGGAAGTGTCTGAGGCACAGGCGGCGGTTGACGATCGGTTCAGCGTTCTCCGCTGGAATGCGGCGTCATGGAGTCTGTGTTTCACAGGACCACAGCATAACGGGTCTTTGCTTGCATCGAACACGAGAGCATTTCGCATGCGCAACGTGCCTCTTCTCGGCGGGCATCCAAGAACCTGTATGTATTTCGAAGACTAGGTAGATATCCCAGGACCTGCCGCCCTCGTCGCTGGTGACGATGCCAATTGACTCTGCGAGCCCCACCAGTTCCCCGCACATCAAACCCTGAACCTTGTGCATGTAAAGCCATTCCATGAATTTGCATCTTCTCATTCCACCAAATACCACACCATTGAAGACTGCTACAAAGAATGGATCCAAGTCGCGCTCATCCCAAGCGCATTCGTCTCGACGAGCCTGTCAGGCAAGCACAAGGAGCACCACCGTCACCCTCTCCCTCGGACATTACGAGCGACAGTTCCCCCTTCGAAGACAGCGACGTGGAGAGCTCGATGGACAGCACTTCAGAAGAGGAAGAAGATTCAGAGGAAGACTTTGACGACTCTGGCGACTCTGATGATGCCACTTCCACCTCACATCTTCGCGATGACTTCCTCCGTCCTGGCAGGCAAGCAGCCAATGCAACACCGTCAGACACTGGCATTCCCTCACCCGCATCCGGCGCATCGCTGCCACCCGGAGACATCGATTCCTTCAGCACAGAAAACAGACGAACAAGGACTGGACCAGGACATCTTCCAGCGACGTTGAGCCAGACGCTCAACAAGGGCAAGCTCATAAGTGCGCGGCTCGACTCGCTACTCCGGGACTTCAAAGCATCAAACGCAGAGCTGGATGGGTTGAAGAAGCAGGGAAGATTGGACGAGGTAGCCATTGACAAAGTAGACGAGGGGGAGGCGTATATCGAGATGAATCTGGGGCTGGGTGTCCTGGAGGAGCAGCGAGGGGACGCCAGCAGCGATGAAGAGGACGAGGATGAAGACACAGGTGAAGAAGTCGGGAAGAATCTCGAAGGACCGAAAGAGACGCATTTTCTCGAGAAGCTGATGGATGTTTCTGGCAAGAAGCGCAAAGCGATGGTGCAAGCAGTAGACGACGCAGGATGAGTGCATCGCATCTCTCATGACATGATCGTTCATTCCCGTCCTCCTTCTACGCCCTTACATCCCTTTCGGTACTAATCCTGTGCACCACCGGGACACTGCTCGGCGGCAAACTCCCATACTCCGTGATGACCATATCCACGTACTCCGCGGGCGTGACATCGTAAAGGATATTCAACAGCTGCAGTCCCTGCACGTCCTTCCACCCCTGCAAACCCGTCTCCGTCGTCTTCTTCTCCTCCTTCTCCCCCTTACCTCCCTTCCCCTTCTCCTCCACCTTCTCCACCCGCTCCACCCTCTCCCCCTCCAACACCAACTCCTCACTCGGCGCCACCTCATTAAGCACAATACTATCCAACGCCACCCGATCCGTAAACTTGACCGACTCACAACACACAATCACCGGTACATCCCTCCCGTGCGCCAACATGGCCACCCCTGCCGTGCCGGCCCGACTGTACAACCTCCCATTCGCCATCATCGCATGCGCCCCGAGCAACACCACATCCGCGTCCCTCAACACATGACTCGCCGCCGGCAACAAAGCATACGTCACCCTCAACCCAGCCGCACTCAACGCCCTAACCAAATTCCTCCCCTCAAACAACGGCCTCGAATCCAGCACCGCAACAGTGAATTTCTTCCCCTGACCATGCGCCTGAAGCAGCGTCTTCTCGACGATACTACTCTTCCCAAACGTCACCACCCTCGCACCGTCGCGGATCTTCTGCGCCGCCGTCGCCGCGATCGCCGTGTCCGCCACCGTGATGCGTTCGCGGACGAACATGTCGATGGCGTCGGCGATGTCGGCTTTGGCTTCGTGTTCCGGCACGTCCGGGTCGATGTGGATGATGTAGTCTTTCAGCCAGCGGATGGCGTTGCCCATGGACACGGAGATGGGCCGGTGGGATTTGAGGTACTCGATTTGAGGGGAGAGGTAGTGCGACGTGAGGTGGCGGGCGAGCGAGGTCGTCGGGGGCGTGGTGTAGGATGCGATGGCGGATTTGAAGGCGAGGAGCATGGCGACGCAGCGGGCTGAGGAGCCCGTGATGGTGTAGGATGACATTTGGTGGCCGAGGGCGAGGATTGAGGGGTGGACTTCGCGGGAGATGGAGTCGAGGGTGGTGCGGCGCGGGGTGGAGTAGAGGTGGTTGAAGAGGGAGACTTCTTTGATGGGTTTGCGCTCTTTCGGGGCGGTTTGGGAGTTGCGCCGTCGGACGGGGAGGGGGCGTTGTGCTTGTGATTGTGAGCCTGTTCGGCGGTGTTGTGGTTGATTCCGTGAGCCACTGGCTGTGGTGGGTGTGTTTGGTTGCGATTGTGCTGACGCTTTCCCCTTTGCTGGCTTGGGACCGGATGGTGCGCCATTGGGTGCTGTAGATGGACTTCCGACCTTCTTTGCTGCCTTCTCTTGTGCTCGTCTTGCTTGCTTCTCTGCTTTCTGCTTCAGCTTCAAATCCTTGCCGGATAGCTTTTGTTCCCCCTCCACTCCGGGGGTTGAAGGTGCTTCATCTTTCTGCGGCTTCTTGCCCTTTGAGTCTTTTGGCGCGCTCGGATTGGGCTGTTGAGTAGGCTGAGCAGTTCCTGAACTCCCTGAGCTGACGGGCGCCGTGGTCGACGTGCTGGACGACCCGGGAGCTGGGGCTTGCGATTCACTCATGTTGTTCTTTTGATTGTGCAGAGTGTCGCGGAAGGATCTCGCGGTCAGATTCAAGGCGGCTCGAATTATCAAAGACCAGGAAGCAGACTAATTGTCACTGCTGCAATATGAAAAGCCCTCAGTGGTGTTGGCGCGCAGTCGGTCCATGGCACAGCGACACACAAGGGCGCATTGGAATTTATTGAAGTCAGAGTCAGAAATCAGAAATCTTGGCAAAATGAGCTCACTGCGCGCCGGTGGACAGCCCCTGAGACGCCTTCATGTATTCGTCAAGTAATACTAAATACTGCGAATATGATCGCAAATCCGCGGTTTCGCCTGAGATCTGGTATCCAAGATCAGCGCCAACCTCGCTCTGCCACCTTGTCTCCCCAACGCAGAATTGCCCCTTGAACCATATCGAATTGATGAAGTTGGCTTGTGATAGTTGCAGCTCACATGATGACGCATGCAAAGAATAGGATAGAGTCGTTCGGAAGCGACACGTCGGAGAGACCCATGGTGGGACTTTTGGGATGGGCCTTCGGCGTCTTAGTGCGGATAGGAAGAGTGATGGTCTGTAGTTATTAGCCAGTTGACTTGGCGAATGGGAACGATGAACATGCCATTTCCTCGGGAGACATCTCGAGCTTAAGACGATCTGATATGGTGCCTGGTATTGCTGGCTGTTGGACGCGGACTGTAATGAGGCTTGATTGAGAGTTGCTAAGCTGTACTGAGAAACAAAAGGTAGCGTATGCAGGCAAGGTAGATGTACTTATACCCAGACCTACATCCAAATCGATTGTGGTTGCTGAAAAATGTCCATATTGTCCTCTGATACCATCACAGTGTGTCTGGATTGTCCATGTCGAAATGTGAAAGTTGATATTGTGGGGTATCTCATATGCTAACAATCCTAGTACAAATTATCTCATCCAGCAAAGTGTCGAACAATACTAGCGTCGTTCATCATCGGCTGCGTGATCGAGTGCGGTCCCTGGTGCTACGTCGGCGGTCGGGCGAATCTCTTGGACGTCTCCTGTCGCGGTCGTAGTCTCGGTCTCGGTCTCGGTCTCGGTCTCTTCTATCCCTACTCCTGTCCCTGTCCCTGTCTCGGTCGCGGTCGCGGTCCCTGTCGCGGTCCCGTTCACGGTCACGATCACGGCGATCATCGCGGCGATCATCTCGACGTTCCTCTCGCCGAGCACCTCCGCCAGGTACATATCGATCAATGTCAGGCGGACTTCTTGATCTGGACCTTGCCCGGCGCCGGGGTGGGGAATAATCCCTGTCGCGATATGTGCGTCGTGGCGGTGATCTCGATCTGCTTCGTCGACGTGGTGGACTTCGGGAATCATCGCGACGTCGCCGTGGCGGACTGCGACTACGATATCGATGCGCTTCACTTTCTCTGCGGTCAAAGCGGTATGACTCGCGACGGGGACTACGAGCTCGCTGCGAGCGCTCGTCGTCCGCCCTTCGTGGAGGGCTACCAGCCCGAGAACCGCGACGAAGGCGCTCTGGTGTAGGTGACCTGGTGATTCCGCCACGGGAGCCCTCTGTTGCCAGTCTTGAAGGTCTACCAGGAGCTCCGCGTCTGGACGGTGGCTCAGGACTGTTACCTCGATCGTAATCACCACGGCTGCTTGGCTTCTCTGCCATCTTCCCGCCCTCACGGATCAAGCGAGCCAACGCTTCCTCCTCCAGTCGCTTCGCTTCTGCAGCTTCACGCTCCTTCTGCCGCTTCTCACGCTCTTCTTCGAGTCGTTTCGCGGTCTCTGCCTGCTCCTTCTCTCGCCGGTCTCGTTCTTCTGCGAACTGCTTTCGCCTCTCTTCCTCCATCTGTTTCTGCTTTGCGCGTGCAGCCTCTCGCTCGGCACGTCTCTTCTGCTCGCGCTGCAATCGCTCCGTCTCCTTCGACAGCTCCGCCGCACGAGCTTGGAGTGCCTCGAGTTGACGTTTCTTGGCCAGCTCTGCTTCCTTCTTCTTCTTGATCCTCAATTCCTCGGCATGCTTCCTTGCTCGTCCTTGTCTTCGAACCTCCGCTTCGGCGGCATACGCCTCATCTGACTTGGCACCTTTCTTACGCTCCTCTCTTGCAGCATCTTCACCAATCTCCTTGTTTCGAACCTCTCGTAATGCAGTCTCGGCTTGCTCCAGGTATTTGGAGATGTAGTCGCTGATCTCAACTTCCGTGGTCGGATAGATGTTGGCACGGGCAGCGGCACCTTCCAGTAGTGGCGCAGCTAATCTTCGATCTTTGCCGAGATACTTGATGGGATCCTTATCGATTTCGTCGTCGGTGAAAGTCTGCAATGCCTTGAGCAGGTTCGCTTTTGAATCCTTGAACAGTCAACTGGGCGCCAGCCACAATGCGTGGAATCAAATACCCCTGACTCGAATTGAGCATATATCTTCTTTCGCAAGCTGTCGAACTCTCCCTTCTTCTTGAAGATGTGTAGTAGCCCCTCCACAGAAGACCTCTTTGCCGACGATATTGGAAGCTCCGAGATCCTTGGCTTCTTTCTGACTGGCCCATCATCTCCACCAATACGGACACCCTCTACCGCGGCCATGATTGATGTTGTGATAGACTTACGGTTGACCTTCGCGTCGGAGAAAGGTCGAAAGAGGCAGGACGCGCTCCCCGGAGTTCTCCCGAAATTGCCAAGGCCGGACTGCATCTCGTGAACAAGATTCACTTGACTACAATCCTTGGTTGATAGTCACACGGGCCACTGGATGTTCACATGCTGACCCATTGAAGTCGTCTGGACGCGTCAAGGGATTTTGAAGATCGTCAACAAAAGGAGTAGCTTTCAGCATTGTAGAGCGAGAGCGCAAACACCTACGGACACCTGCCAACATCACAGCAGCATCTACCCACAAACAGCTTCCAGCATGGTTCACAAGATTCTCTTTTGGGGAGGCTTCGGTCAGTCATATCAAGGCACTGGTAATTGGAGCTTTGACTGACTTTCTAGGTGTTGCCGTCCGGTTATGGCAGCTCGGCATTCAAATGCGACCATTCTTTAACAGAGAAGCACTTTGGGCTTACCCAGCATACGGAGGTGTCGGCGCAGCATTCGGATACTGGCTAAAGGGTGTGGACGACAAGCAAAACCGAATTCTGGAACAACAAAGAGAAAGGCTCATTGAGAGACGACGGAAAAGGGCGGAACTGGCAGGTGTCGAGGGGGCGGCGGCATGAAGGCCTTGTAGAGGCAAGGTCAATTGTGTGGTGGAAGGCATCGGACCCTTTGCAACTGCTCGCGGACTACTGCATCGCTTCGGTCGAAGGAGAGTCGAGGAATGAGCTGCATCAGTTTTGCATGAGGCTCCTTTTCGCATCAAGGGCTCTTCTACAGTGAATGAACAAACGTTAATGTCCACAAATCATCATTGACATGTCTGGTTGCAATACTAGCGGCGCAAGCCTTCCAAACCGTGATATCGCGAGGCAGTGCTGCTGTTTGATATCAGAGCGGAGCCGCCGGCCGACCCTATTCAGGAAACGCCGCATTCTTCATCCACTTTCCCCCCGCTATAACACGACATCAACCTCATGTGACAGATGTGCTTTCGACATCACGTTAATACAGTACCTTGCTGTAGCATGTGACACGAGGAATGCTACCAACGCACTCCAAATGGCAAATGAGACAGCATGGCCAGGTCGACTACTTGTGCCCAGCGGAGACGAGCCGCGCATCAATATAACTCCTCGAAGGGGCATTTCCGTATTTTCAGGAGGCAGTGCAGCCAACAATCTCGTCGACACTTTCAATGATATCGCTGAGCAGCATGCCGGCACTTTGAGCTACATCATACCCATCAGCGACAATGGCGGAAGTACTAGCGAGTTGATTCGTGTTCTTGGTGGACCTGGCAAGTGGCGAGGGTGCTCTTCATAGACGTTTGGCTGACTCGCAACAGGCATCGGTGATCTCCGTAGTAAGCATCACTGTCAAGATCACATGACAACATGTATCTGATTGTCCTCAAGGCAGACTGGTGCGACTGATACCCGACTCCGACGACCCTGGTTCAGAAGCGCATGCAATCAAGGCATTGTTCAACCATAGGCTTCCAGATGACGGCGGTGCGGCTCGACAAGAATGGTTGGATATAGTCGAAGTTCAACATAGCATATGGTACCATATCTCGTCGCCCAAGAAGGAGCTCATTCGAAGTTTCTTGATCACAGTCAACTTGGAGATTGTGAAACGTCTGAGACCAAGCTCCCGTTTTGACTTCTCGAAGGCAAGCATAGGGAATCTCTTCATCACTGGGTAAGGCGAATAGGGCTTGACCAGTCTTTGCCGCAATGGCCATGCTGGAATGCTAAGGGCTTTGTGAGACCATTCACTGACCATTACAGAGCTCGACTGTTTACTGGATCTCTTGAATCTGCGATATACCTACTCAGCAGCATTTGCGCTGTACCCTCGTCCATAGCTGTACTGCCCGCTATCAACACCAATTTCTCCCACCACATCTCAGCGACTTTAGCGGATGGTACGGTGATCGCGGGCCAGAATAACATCTCTCACCCCTCGACAGGCTACGATACTGTGCCTGGGCATCGTGTGTCCCTGTCTGACTCGACATTTCCACCACATCCCTCGACCGAGGATACCGATAGAGTAGAGGATGCCAATCTGCCGGGTACTTTGCCCACACTCCGAGCTTCTCAAATCAACTTCACCAAGCCAACCCCATTAGCCGCCTCCAATGGATCTTCTGAATTACTGCACAACGCAGATGACCTGACTTCACGTATCACACACTTGGCATACATCTCCCCTTATGGCATGCAGATTCGCCTTGACGCCAATTCTCGCGTGCTCTCTGCACTCAACTTGTCCTCCGCAGTCATCTACTCGATCGGCTCACTCTACACCTCAATCATACCGTCCCTCATCCTCAAAGGTGTAGGTGCGGCTCTTGCTTCGTCCTCAATACGGTCCAAGATCCTCATCCTCAACGGCACCACAGATCGTGAGACAGGACCATCTTGGTCGCCTTTCACTGCTCTTGACTTTGTGCAGGCAATAGCCGACGCATGCTGCCAAAGTCAAGGTAGGGAGAAGGCCAATACGTCTGAGCTGAGGAGCTATGTGACGCACGTCATCTACCTTGAAGGCGACGGCGTGCCCAAGGTAGATCGACCTGCCCTCAGCAACGTCGGTATAGAAACGATCAAGACTTACGGCAGACGAGAACAAGGGGAGATCAGATACGACGCGGAAGCGCTCCGAGGAGCACTGGGCATGGTTCTAGGCCGTGGGGCCAAAGGCGACAGGAGCAGAAGAAACACAATGGAGAGGTGACCAAATCACCAGCAAGCTCTGACAACCTTCAACTCAGCACGGCATCTTATTCGTCATCAGCATCGTCATTCCATTTACAGGCTCCGTTTCACCCCAACATGAACCCTCCAAAAAACTCCTCCAGCCCCTCACACCTCCCGCCCTTCACCCCCAACGGCAGCACAGCGCTCACATACCCATCCGGCCTCACCACGACAACTACACCTTCATCCTTACTCACCCCTCTCGCCTCATAAATACTCCTCCACTCCATAGTCGCGCCCCAGATGTTATAGTACGGCTTCTCATCGCAAAACACATTATGCACGTTCATCAGACCATGCACGCCTTTCGGGGGCGTCAGCACTTCCGGCAATGAGGCACCTGATTCGAGAAGGAGAGAATGCAGCTCGTCATGCGGCTGTTGGAGGACGGCGAGCACTTCAATGGTGGAGTCAATGGGCGCCGAAGGGTGTGAGTGGCCGTTTGTCTGGCCGTCGGAGAGGGGGCAGGGGTAGCGGTACTTGTTCAGGGGCGATGACGGGGAGGTGAGGAGATAATCGCAGGTTTCTAGGAAGGGGGATCTCGTAGTGTCACCATTCATCTGAGCCTGGTCTTGCCGGACAAAAGGCAAGCTGCCATCGTTGAAGAGGAAGATACGCCATCGTCCGTCTGCGCGGACTGTTTGGGCGAGCTGGATGGGTTTGGCGTCGTGGAGGCGCACGACAGGGTGTGAATGGAAGCGTTCGCCGACCGGAAAGCCGGTGGCGAGATGCTGGTAGGGAGCGGAGAGCGGTTCGGCGGTGATGCTGGAGGAAGGGTAGGAGTAGCCCACTCCGCTGGTGTACATGAGTGCTTTGGTGAAGTACCGTTGGAATTCCTTCGGGTCGACGCCATCTGAGCTGTCGGATTCTTTGGCGCGGCGGCCGTACATTTTGATGAGTTGGCGGTCAAAGTCGATTAGTTCTTTGGCGATGGCATAGCGTTCTGTTGAGTAGGTGCGGAGGAGATCAGGGTGGGCGAGGCCGCGCAGGACAGAGGCCATCTTCCAGCCCATGTTATAGCCATCTTGCATGGAGACGTTCATGCCTTGGCCTGCTTTGGGCGAGTGGGTGTGACATGCATCGCCCATGATGAATATTCGTGGGTCTTTACTGCCGTCGATCTTGCTGTCGTCGAATTGGGGACAGAGTCGTTGGCCGATTTCGTAGACGCTCCACCAGAAGACGTCTTTGACGTCCAACGAGAATGGTAAGAAGATTCCTTGGGCTTTCTTGATGAGATCCTCCTTGGTAATGTCCAGGTCTCTGACCCTGGTTCCAGGTTCCATGTTCCCGAGCTCGATGTAGAGCCGGACGAGATAGCCTCCTTCTCGTGGGATGATCACAATGTTCCCTTGATCCGACTGGATGACACACTTGTACCGAATGTCCGGAAAGGTAGTCTTGCAGATGATATCCATCACTCCCCACATCTGATTCGCGCTGTCGCCTTCCAAGGCCAGTCCCAGCGACGACCGAACCGCGCTCCTGGCCCCATCACATCCCACCACATACTTCGCCCTTACCATCTCCCTCCTCACCTCACCAGCTCCATTCCCCTCGTCCTCCCTCACCTCAAAAGTCGCCTCCACACCCTCCCCCTCCCTCTTCAATCCCACCAACCCCCTCCCATAATACGGCACTTCCCCCCTCGGCCCCCTCGCCATCGTATCCAACCAAAAATCATGAATCCTCGCCTGATTGAGTATCACATGCGGGAACTCACTCACCCCCTCCGGCACATCCCTCGTCCTGCCCCCTCTCGTGATCCCACTCTCGCCACCCGTCCGTACCGGCTTCCAGAACACAGTCTCATTCACCCAGTACGCTTCCCGCAACACTCGCTCCGAGAAGCCAAACGCCTCGAAGATCTCGATGCTCCGGCATTGGATGCCGTCCGCTTGCCCGACTTTGAGCCGGTCTCGTTTTTGCTCGGCGAGGGCGATGCGGATGTCGGGGAATTGGGCGAGTTGGGCGGCGAGGCAGAGGCCGGCGGGGCCGGCGCCGATGATGAGGACGTCGACTTGTGAGGGGAGGGGGAGGAGGGGCGGGAGGTTGTTTGGGGATGAGTCTGGGGTGGCGGGGTTGGAAAGCGGGGTGGGTTGGTTGATTGGTGGTGGCGTGCCGGGGCGGTAAGATGAGTGGTGGAATTGGAGATGCATGGTTCAGATGCTGGTCAGGAGAGCGTTCCTGGCCGGCCGATGACAAGACATCTGTTTTTGCTTGAGACGGAAGCCCGGGTACATGATATAATGCTGATCAGGGGACCACCGGAAGCGGGGGCGACGTGGAGGTGCGGGGCGGATATCCTCCCGGGCCGTGTGCTGTACAAGTGGTCGGTAATGTTCCATCGCCATCTTCAATGGAGCTCTACAGCTGATGATCATGTTGGGTTAGATCATCCTTTGACGTTGCTCATGACATTCGGCAGTAGGAATGGCAGGTACACCAGCTCAACTCCACCTTGAAGAGCTCGTGGCAAACTCCACCTACATCTTAGTCCTCGTGGGAGCAGGACTCTCTGCTCCCTCGGGCGTTCCCACATTCCAAAATGCAGGTAGCACTTGGAGAGGCATCGTATCCAAATCACTAGCCACCAATGCACACTTCACAAAAGACCCAGGCCTCGTCTGGCAATTCTACGAAGACAGACGGCGCACCATCCTCTTCGCCAAACCAAACGCAGCCCACGAAGCACTAGCCCACCTTGCAACGAAGAAACCACACATGCTCACCATTTCCCAGAACATAGACGGTGAAACCACCATTTCACTTTACCAGATCTCTCTGATGCCATCAGATCTTCTCCTACAAGCACACCACCCAAAAGAACAGCTCGCCTCCATCCACGGCTCCATCATGGCAACGCGCTGCTCCAACGAAACCTGCAACTGCGAAGCCAGCAATGATGCCTTCACGCCAACAACACCTGCATTGCTCCTCCCATCAGCCCATGTCTCCGATGAAAGCACACCGCTTCCTCCGCTATCGCCCAGCGACCTCCCTCACTGCCCCATCTGCGCCTCCCTGCTCCGGCCAGGGATCACACTCTTCGGCGAACCCCTCCCGCCGTCCCAGCTGCGTCTCATAGACGAATGGTTCGATCATGCCCCGCGAGTGGATGTGTTGATGGTGATAGGGACGTCCCTGACTGTCTTCCCTGCTGCGGAGTACGTGGAGAGAGCGAGAAGCAAGGGTGCGTGTGTGCTGCATTTCAACCTCGAGCAGGACGAGCTGTTTGGTCACGACGGGGACTGGTTCATTGGGGGTGATGTCGGGGAGACTGTGCCTTTGTACTTACGTAAGGCCATCTAGGTTGCTGGTGAGGCTGGAAGTGCTCGGTCTCGCGGACTACTCGGGCATTACTATGATCGTGGTAAGGAGACCAACCGCGGTTGGCATGAGGATTCTGTATAATTCAGTGTGGAGGAAGATTTCTTGTAAACCCGTCGAAGAAGTAGAGACAGGTCTGTTGCACCCGACACTCAATCGCTCTGCGGAGGTCATGCCCGTGGTGTCTTCCATGAGAATGAGTCTTCATGGACCGTAGTAAATATCTGAAATCATGCACATTATTTATACAATGGTCAACCTCGTGGTGACCTCATGCACCTACTCCTGCATGTCCTGCTTGCCTCAGACCGTATATGCATTGCAATGCTCTCCCCATGATGACATGTGCTTGAAGGCCTTCGTCCTACCTCTTGTTGCGGTCGTATACGGATGAACTACCACAGCGCCTGATCCCTGTCAAACCTTCCCAGCTCTTTACCCGCATCCTCCACATCCTTCTTGGCCTTCATCCTCATGTAGAAGATCGGACAATCTCTGCTCGAGCAGATGACCTCGTTGTGCATACTCCCCTGACACCTCTGGCACTGCGTCCACAGCCTGGCAAACCTGACCTCCAGTTCTGCGACCTTGCCGAGTGTCTTTGTGTACAGCTCGCCCAGGCGCTCGCGGTCATTCTCGCACACAGCACCGCCTTTCTCGGAGGCCAGTGTCAGTGGCTTCTTGCATCCCATGCAGGTCTCCGTCTTTTTGGCAAATTTCATCAGACCACCCATGGTGGGTGCAGCAACCGAGATGGCACGAGTGTGCTCTCCCGTGAGCAGTTGAGCAGCTTTTTTCTCTCCTAGGATTGGCTCGAAAATGCGTCCAAGAGGCTTAGCGAGCTGATTGTCGAGATAATACTTGGTATCGATAGGGATGTTGTTCTCGAGGACGAATATGGGGTCTTCAGCCTTTTCGTAGTTCTTACTGCCTCCTGCACCCTTGACGATGACATATGCCACGCGGTCTCCGAGTGCCGGTGCGGAACCCGCATCACGCTTCTTCATCTTCTCAGCCAGCTCGACGTGAGCTTGCTTCGCTGCATAGTCGTTCTTCGTCAATGCTTTGGTGATGACCAGGTTGGACATGTCGACCCTATTTTGCAGTAGTGATGAGATGGTGTCTTTGACATAGCTGGGATATCTTTAGCACCGAGCATGTACACTCGTTTGGAGCACTTACTCTTGTGCTCCCTCAACATCCTGGTCAATCAGGAGCATTCGCAGACTGGTCTCGATGACAGTCTGGACAAGTCGGCAATTGTCACGTCGGACTGTCTCGATACCCTTGCTGTCCATCTTGTCGAACTTGTCGGGGTTGGTCCAGTACAAACCGGCATAGCGCTTCTTGTTGATCAGAAGATAGGGGTAGTAGACTTTCTCGAATTCAAGCTTGATGGGCTTGACGAACTTGGAGGAGACAAATCCAGCTGCCTCTTCACCAAGCGCCATGACGCCTTTGAGATCGTTAGGTCCGAATTTGATCATGACCGAATCCGTATCTCCATAGATGACCTGCGCGTCGTGAGAGTATCCATTGGCGATCGTGTACTTCTTTTCCACCTCCTCTTTTGTGCGCTCAATCATTTGACGACCATAAGACGTAGTACTGGAGGCAATCGCTAAACACGGCAGCTTTCCGTTCGTCGCTCCTGTTAGACCGTATACAGAATTTGCACTGATCTTCAAGGCAAGTTGACGACCATTGAGGACAGCCTTCTTGAATGGATCTGTTTCAGTGCCCATGGCCTTCTTTGCCGCCTTTCGCGAGCTCAACAATTCCTCGAGAATCTGACTCAGGAGACCCTTTCGGACTTTGGCGGTGCAGAACATGTCCCCGTTCGGCGTTACAATGTAATCGTCGTCTTTCTTAAGACCAAGCTTTTCGATAGCATTCTTGTTGAGCAGCGTTGTGTAGCACAAGTTGTGAGCCTGCATGATTGAGGGGTATAGGGATGCAAAATCGAGGGTTGCAACAGGCACGCTGTAGTAGCCTCGAGTCGGCTCGATGACGGTGGCACCTTCGTATTGGTCTTCGGATGATTCGTTGCGGAGATTGGGAATGACGAGTTGCTGCTCCAGAGCTTTGCGGAATAACTGACTGATGAATTTCACCTGCTGTCCTCGAGAGAGTAGGTAGTTGAACGGAACTCCCGTGACTCGTGCCATCTCAGTGTAGTTGACCAGACACATCAGCTTGTCCATCAGTCGTTGCGGCAAGTAGGCATCCTTCAAGCAGTATACTGCTAGACGACGTCTCGATTCTGGAGTTCCGTTGTACAGCTCGGTAATCATCGTGTGGTGCACATCTTCCTTCTGCTCGTTCAAGAAATGTGCGCAGACGGAGTTGAGCGTATATGATCTCAACTGGTAGTCTCTTTGAATGAGTTGAAGCAGATCTAGCTGCAGACGACCATTGGTATTGGTGCTCTTTGTATCACGATTGCCCATCTGCTTGCTGGAGAAGTTCGTCTCCTTTGCGTGCGATTGCACATTCTTCAGACGTGATAAGAAGGGAAATTTGCCAACCTTGAGATGTTTCGCACGGTCCAGAAGATAGGGAAAGTCGAAGTTTGAAATGTTGTAGCCGATGATAACGTCAGGATCAACTTCTTCCACAAAATCTCTCCAAGCAAGCAACATCTTCTCTTCTCTATCATGCTCGAAGATTTGGGTGTTGACGATCAGGCTGCAGGTGTCCATGCAGAACACATTCCGGACGAAAGGCTTCTCTTCTCCATAGCGTGTGACGACATTGGCGATTTGTATGACAGGATCCACATTTGGTTCTGGGAAGATACCCTTGCGACCAGCGCACTCGATATCGAAGGAAAGGATGCGTAGCGGAGCCATCTTCAGCCACTCGCCGTCCGATGGATGAGCTATCAGGTCCCGGTAGTGAACGTATGCCTCAATTTGGCAATTCGAGTGTCGATCTCGCTGTGGAACCATGTGGAACTTCTGCGTTGGTACCTCCACCCAAGACATGCCGGAGATGGATGTGTCGATCATGAATCTCAGTACGTACTGAATGTTGTCGAATGTGACAACACCTCCATCCGCACTTTTGAACATGCCTTTGTAGTTCGCGTTGCCGCTCTCGATGGTGGTACGCAGCTTGTTGATGTGTTTCGGATCGGTGACTGTGATCTTCAAGTACGGGCTTTTTGTGTTTCCCTGAAAGCCGAAGACGCTCTCTCGGAGAACCATCTGTACCGAGTAGATGACTGGCTGATGCATAGCCATTTGCGTCTCCAGATACGTCTTGAAGCCATCGCAGTCTTTCTTCTCGAATGATACTGGAGCTGGGGTGTAAAGATAGTGGAGGAAATCTGTACAGTGGAGAAGTACCGAGTGCCCCGTCTGTGGGAGTCAGCGCGGCCTGCCATAGTGGGACCCAGACAAACCTGTGTGACACCGAAGAGTTTGACCGTGGTCTTGCCTCCATGAAGGGTGCCTTCCTCGGCATCGATCTGCTGGAAGCAGAGGCTTTCGGTCTGAGGATCAAAGTCGTCAAGCGGCGGACGAGCCCATTGTTGATCTCGCTCAGCGTTGTTCCGCTTCAGCCCACTGATGTCCTGCGTGAGCTTCTCCAGGACCTCCTCTTCGAATTGGCTCTTAGGCTGACTCGAGCCGGGCCCAGTACCATTTGGATGCTTGAATCCATTTGTCTCGAGCTTTCGTTTCTTCGCCGGGCTTGTCTGTGCATTGTATCTCGATTTGGGGGCATCTTGTAGGACGCGCTTTGCAGGAACCTTGGGTGCTGCTTGTACTACTCCAGGCATTGTTGCTGTCGTGTCAGGTATGTAGCAAGCGAAAGTGCAAATAGTGGGATGGACGAAGCTCAAGACAGCAGCGCGCGTTTGGGAGACGCGACCGTGACGTGCTTAATTGACACTAAGCCGTTTCAGGGCAGCCACGCTTAGTCACGCCGTCTGTTGATCAAGGAGATTCCCTTTGACCTTTGACCACGTACTCAGCAATGTGAAGATGAATTCTCTCCTATTCTCGTATCCTCTCATGCTTGTGATTTTCTACGTGGCATGCATTGTTACTACGGCAAACCACACATGCACAGCGCTAGCTCCGACGCTCAGCGGGTTTGATGTGAAGATGTAATCGAGATGGCCACAGCTCAGCGACGAGGATAGCAACCACAATACATTCTTGCGACTGGTGAAGTCATCTGTATTGTTCAGGTAAGTCATTCTGGGTCATCCTCACATGGCACTCCGCTTCTACATCTCCAACAGCGGCCTTGACCACAGCAGAGCCACATCAAGATGAAGAAGCGATATATTCCATATAATTCTCCTCCTCAACAGATCACCGTTAGATCTCACCTCGGTTGTACGTGTTCTCCAATTCTCCATACAATGCCTGGTCTAACACCCAACAGGCGTGGTGTAGGGGTAGTGTTCATTCCGGGCGCAGCCAGTCATTCACGGCTCCACCTGAAAAAGGTGGTCATTCTTTTGCTTTTGAATGGATGGTAAAGGTTGTGATATAGTTTTGCGTGGCATGTCGGTGTTGGAAGCGGCGTAAGGTAGGCAGCTTCCTTGCTCAAATTTTGCTCGCCGAACATCGGCCTTGGCACAGAATTTAGCCGTGCCGCACAGGGGTTATGGAGAGTTGCACACAGGAACAAACGCACGGAAAATGGGTCTTTGATAGCATGCTTTACATTAAGGCAGATAATGCAGTGTAGTCGAGGTATTCCACCATGAAGTGGCAGATGCACCATAGCGTTGCTTGGCTGTAGCAAAATCCTGACGCGGATATATGCTGGACATCCTTCGGGATCTACGATTAATCTGGCAATAGCCTTATCACGTATTATGAAGCAGTTCACGTCGGAAGCTTGACCTCAGACAAGCTGGATTCGTCAGCCCAAACAGGTGGCGGAGGCGTAGTCCGTCCATATTCTTGACCAAGGCCGGACGACCATCCTTGTACAAAAGTCCATTCCATCATCAGAGGCTGAGCTGGTTTCGCATCCAGATTCAGCCATCAGGAGGATCACATTCAACCAGGCACAGATCTTCAAACGGTTTCTGCACACAGCTGAAGCTTCGCGCGCTGTTGGAGGAGTGGGATTCTTGGCCAGTCATAACGGTGCAGTCTCGGACGGACTATTTTCAGGTCCAGATCGCCGTGTTGCTGATGGCGGGGCAAAAGAACATGGACAGGTCTCGTCATTGTTCCCACGAGTCGTGACACCGATATCTGCCATGCCACAAGAAGATCACCTGTGACGGACGAGTGAAAAAGAGGGTTGTGTCACAACTCAAACGGCAAGGCGACTTGTCCATGTGCTGCTCCGTCACAGCCGAGAGTCCTCCCCGACCAACCTGAAGCGGCGATTGACACCGGTCCGTATACCAACCTGAACATACCGATCGTGTCCACTCGTCCTGTTGAGCATCCTCCAGCGGTCGGTGTAACGTTGCTCGACTATCACTCCTATCCCCCCGAAAAGTCGTTGGATAGGGAGGGAATCGATTGTTGATAAAAAGTCGAGCGTTTTGGAGGTGCAGGAAAACAACGCGGCCAAGACAGTTTCTGATTGGTGGTGAGATTAGTGGATGATCCGAAACGCACGAGCATCTGCAAGGGCGGGTGTACCTGAACGGATTGTGGGCGGCGTGTGCGGGACCTGAACGGGTCGAGTGAGGCTGATGCAGTCGGCGACAGGGGCTTGAACTCTAAAAGCTCTACGTCCTGGTCTTTTTCCCCAGCGTCCAGCATGCAGATGGATAGAGGTCTGGATGTGCGATGAGGAAATGCCGTTGAGCTCGGACAGGGACAAAGTGCGTGACTGTGCATCCGCTCAACGAGTGTGCATGAAGAAGCTGGATTGAGAAGGTGGATGAGGGCTTGTGTGTATGCTTATCGTCAAAGGCGAGGCCTCCGATCTGATCATCCGGAGTTTCCCTCGCCGCGTGTGAGGGCACCAAGTTTTTTGTGTCTGCTGCCATGGTCGAGTGTACGTGTGTGTGCCTTCCAGAAACAAACGAAACAGCCGATCAGTGCCGTCGAGTGGTGACGGAAAGGGAGGGCAGACAGAACGCGTCCCGTGACAGAGATTCCTGGTGCTAGCCCTCTTGTCCTCCACATGCGGTGAGATGGTCCAGCATGCAGCTGCATGTCCTAGACTGTTTGGGGGCAAGGCGCCACGCGTGGAGTTTGTCAGGTGTTGCACGAGCAGTTCTCGGGCCAGTAGAAGCGCGTGTTTGCATCGAGGGCACAGGCTCGGGATGCAGAAACGCACAGACGTGCGAACCGGGGAGAGGGGGTGAGAGAACAGAGAAGACCAGGGCCAAGGGGGTGTGCTCTAGCGGCAGCGTGTGCTTGTTCCTTTGTGCCTGGTGTATCTTCCCACAGACGCCGGCCTTTTTTTTCGCAGCGCCCACGAACCCGCACTAGGCCAAACTCTCCCGTCCGCCCACCTTTCCACCTTCACCGCGCCTCGACGCCCTTCTCATCTCATTCTCTGTTTCGAGTCTCACTCCTCGACCACTTCATCTCTCTGACTATCCTCTGACGTGCCCGTTTCCATTGCGCACGCCCGGCACTTTTATCACTCTGTCTCTCTGGTTCCCGACACATTCTACGACATCACTCCTTTTGTCGCTCATTGCCTTCACCACGCTCCTTAGTCGATCTTTTCCCATCCGGTGACGCCTTCACTCTTTCAGGCGCCCGTCCACTCCTTTGAATCGATTCTCTTCCTGCCGCACTGTACGATTAACGAGCATTGAAACACCTGTACAGCTATAGCGACCCAAACACGACTTACTGTCTATTCCAACGAGACCAAGCTACCAACCATCTAGTCCGATCAGTGCTGGCACAATGGACCCAGTTTCGGACAACATGAGCGATCCTGCAGACTCTGTACAGTCAGACTCTCCAGAGATCAAGCAGGGACCTGGCACCCCTACTCCTTCGAATCCCGCCATTCAAAGCCTATCGAACCCCCGCAGACCACCTCGCAAGAGCACTCTCACACAACAGCAGAAGAATTCAAAGAGGCAGCGGGCTACACAAGACCAATTGGTCACCCTAGAACATGAATTCAACAAGAACCCCACGCCGACCGCCCTGGTCCGTGAACGGATAGCATCCGAGATCAACATGACCGAAAGGTCTGTTCAGATCTGGTTCCAGAACCGGTATGTACATCGCTCGTCCTCTCGGATCACTCACTGACAGTTCCTAGACGAGCAAAGATAAAGAACATTGCGCGAAAGAGCATTGAAAATGGCGAGGATTGCGAAAGCATACCCGAGTCAATGCGCCGTCATCTGGCAATGCAGGCCATGGAATCTGGCAAGCCTTTCTTTCCAGGCATGATGAACTCTGGCTTCGCTGGCTATGGCAATGGTGCCATGAGCCTCAACACTGACACTTCTTCTGGTAAAGTTGGTAAGTGAATATTTGCTAAACGTCTTCAGACACATCTGACAATTCCCAGTCATCCAGCATTTCAACTGCCGTTCCCTATCGATTGGCTCGTGGCGCCGCGTGGGTCAAAGTCAGATGGACTTGATCATCTTCTACTCGCCCGAAAAGGCTTGTGTGACCTACTACATCAACAATGACTCCGCCGGCTACAAGATTGAGTACCCCTTTGCCTGGATCAGGAATATCAACCTTGTCCAGGGTGACATGAATACAGCTGCTGAAGGCGCGTCACAACAGATGGGATCGCTTGTGGTCGAGCTCAACCGCCCGCCCAAGTTCTATATGGATGGATCTGGTGGTGGAGGATTCTACGAGTGCAGTGATTTCACTGAAGATCAACAGGCCAGTCGTGTCCTTACACACACACTGGGTGGTCCATCAAAGATTCTCAGTGGTCAGCTGGCTAAGCTCGTCTCTCTTGATGCTTTCCAGAACCGACACTTGCTCAACCCTGCTCTAACCCTTTCGGCACCAGTATCGCCTATCGGACACCGTCCAGCAAGTCAGCCAAATCACATGGTACACCCGCAACAGATGTTCCCAGAACACCAGCCCGGTCTTATGGGACCTCCTGCACCGCGTGGACATAAGCGACAGCGATCCCGATCCGTGCCTGTCGCGGTCGACTTCTCGATGCTCCGTCAACCAATGCCTTCTTTCGTCATCCAGCAACAGCAAGGTCCTCAAACTCCTGCACCACAGAACGACACTGCCATTTTTGCGCCGATTCCTCAGCATCACCACAACTTTGCTCAAGGCCCTGTTGGTCCTAACCTTAGCATTGACACTTCTGCACAGTACGGGATGGATTTCAGACACTTCGCTGGTCCGATGTCTGCAACCACTCTCAACTCGCCCAGTGAATTTGGCACTCCTGCTTTCTTCGGTGGTCACCCAGCTGAGCCACAAGCTTTCAGCACGCCTGTCACCAGCTCTTTCTTGAACGTCGATGCTTCAAACATGATTGGCACCAGCAACACTCCTCTCTCGATCATGAGCGGAGATCCAGTCATTGCTGACCACTCACCGCCTTTCAACGTTCGCAGCCAGTCTGCCGATATCTTCAGCACTCCTGGCGAGCACCCATCGCTTGCCGATGATGCCTTATCGTTGGACGTTTCGAAACCCATGCATGCCTTCAAGTCACCACTCAGCGAGTACCAGTACAACGCTACTTTCAGCGACGAATTCACTTTCTCTCCTCCTCCTTCATCAGGCAAGATGGAGCTTCCTTTCCGCACTCACGAAGGTCAGTTGCCATACCAGACCCCGACGCATAGTGCGCATCACCAGGACTCTGGCATCTCCTTCACATCTCCTCACGACGCGTTTCACACTCCCAAGGACAACGCCTTCGATTCGAGCATGTATCACTCGCCTGCTCCAATGGGCGACAGCTCGAATTACCAGACTCCTGCAACCCAAAATATGCAGAGCAAGTTCCAAACGCCAGCCAACCAGACGTATCATTCTCCGTTGGCCAATCCGGACGATGCCGACCAACAGGAGCAAGAGATGCAGCAGTTCGTGCAATATGGCACCATCGACCCTGCCAGCCTTTAGAGAGCCTGTGCTCACACCAATTTTGACGGCCGTCTGATACCAGAACGCGCCATGCGACCTGTTCATGACCACCCTTTTCCTTTGTCAAACCAGCCGCCTCACGAAATCGACATGCGAGGCTTTTGCGATAATTTCTGATGGATCTGGATCTTCAAGTTTTCCGAGAAGAGAAGCAAGAATATACCGACTTCTCCGCAACCACTGTTCCCAGCTTCGACCGGTTCGTTCCTCTGCGTCATTCGACTCTCCTCCGAGCTCGGATGCGCGGAACAATTAGTTAGTGTCTATTATAACGGCGTTGGGACAGGATGGCTGGAAGGGCAAGGAGAGCCTGCATGATGGAAGGAAGCAAGAGGGGTATTCACGATGGTCATGGCGTCGGCGTACGTTTTCGGGACTCTTTCTGATACTATACCTCCCTCTCTTAGTCGCGATCTCTCGCCTTCGTGTCTGATTATAGTTTTGTTGCGGTCTAGCAAACATGATTGAAGTAAAGTTGCCGAGCGCGAGTCGCTGGCGGAATGAAATTTATTGAATCCTCCTTTGCTTCTGCGGTGCGGCTTGCCATGCTTCGTCAATCATTCATTCATGTTCCCTTCACGGAGAGCCTGTCCCCAGTTCAAAGACGGCAATGCTTGAATCTCACATCATTCCCTGTTCAACACTCACCTCCACCTCCCCACCCCCCAACCACTCCTCCCTAACATGATACTTCCCCAACTCCACCTCCCCAGGCCCCGCGAGCCTCCCACCCACCGCCCTCCCATCCACCTCCCACCTCACCCCGACCTTGTCCGCCTCCTGCA